>OU343057.1:53679925-55084099 GCA_910593695.2 Ocypus olens | reverse complement strand
TTTATGCGTCTCGTATGCCCGAGGTGACATTTAAAAATTTGAAATTAAAAAAAACAAAAAACAATTAAAATACATGTGGTTACATCTAAAGACGATTTTAATGAGCTAATAGCATGTTCGGCTGAAATTTGCATTAACCATTGGAATTATGATGTACCTAAGATAAAGAGGTTAAAGATGAACAAATGGCAAACAAGTTGCACGCCGATGCAAATAATTAATGAAAATATCAGCGACACCGTATAATTTCATACAATTTGAATTCATATGTATGATGTCCAGCGATTATGAAATTGCCTGCCCCACGTTCGCATTTAACGATATCATCCATTACATGCCGGTAATTAATTAAGTGCACGGTGCAGGAGGATGAGCACTGCGAAAATCCGAAACAATTATAACGCAATCATTATGCGTTCGGAGATTTTTCCAGCCGCGCTTATCATTATTTCATTTGAACGTGTAATTAGTCCGGCTAATACATTTTAGTCCAGTTGTTTACGGTAATCAAAGAAAACCTGCCGGTTGATTTATCACCCAGCTGTAAATCATAGAAACTAACCAAGGGTAACTTACGTAATTAGCAGTAAATTACTGTAATAAGAAATTTAAATGCGAAAAAGAGTACCAGTGCAAAAAGCATGTGATGGAAATACTAGTTCCGCAGGAATTCTTCTGGAAACAGACCAATCCGCGACTTGACTTCTCATTATTGCCACGTTGATGTTTATACTATTTGTATAATTTGTTGAATAGTTACAGCAATCTAAAAAATCTAATCAAAAAAATTGATTTTGGCTCTTGAAAATACACCACTTTTTAAGTGAGTAACGAATGTTTATAATACAATTATTTCAGTTGTGGAAGCGAAGATTGGAAATATCAAAAGAAAAAAAAACATTTTTAGAAATAATTTTGGTTTTTGAAAATGTTTCATTTTTTAACGGAGTTCTTCCTCAATTTTTTTTGTTTCGACTCCGACTCCGGCTACGACTCTGACTCTGGCTCCGACTCCGACTCCGAGGTTAACAACGTCATATTAGAATAACAAATCATTCATTTTGCGTATCATATAAAAAAAAAAAAACAAAAATAAGGAGAAGCACCGCTCTCTGCTGAATATTTGCATCGTCGGTATTCTGACTATTTTTATTTTCGCTAATGCAAGTTGTGTGAGCAGTTCGAAAATTGAATGCGTAATAGAATTTTTCAACTTGTAATCAGAAAAAAAAGTTGAGGAGTGTTGCCAACTGGTCACATGATTTATCCGCCAGAAAGCCAACCTAATTCCGCTAGAATTCCGCCAGAAAATAGAAAATATATATAAAGTACAAAATCGCCTTTATCGAATAATTGATTATATTAACAATAAAACAAACATATTGTTACAAAACTCAACAATGTTATAAACATAAAATAATTACAAAACGCCATGTTTGATCTTCGATTACAGTTATCTTACTTGATCACAACAAATATTTTATCTATTTAATCCTTCCTTAATTGCAATACTTTAACATTTCAACGATAATTCTATTACGGAATTAGTTTGTTATTAAATTCATTTTTGAAAATTAATCTGTCCACTGATGCATCGTTTTTACAGTTTTTAATATATTTTCGACTGAAAATTATTTTTAGAATATCTACATTTCGTATTTAACGGAATGTTTAAATTCGTGACCATTGTTTTACTAATTTGAAATACAATAAGCTATCTTTTATTTAAACATAACGTTCAGCCGTTAAAGTTAACGTTTTTCGTACGAATTAGGGCTGAATATTAAAAAAATCGAAAGATAAATAAACAAAGATTCCTTAAAAATTTGAATGTATTCAATTTTTATGTGTTATGAATTTTTGAAAATTAATAATTGTTGAAGACGAACAAAAAAATCTAAAAAAATAAAATAATATCTTTACAAAACATCTACCTTTAAAACTAACTTTAATTTTTGGAAATCTGTCAATTTCTCAGTGAGAATTATATGAATTATATAAATTTTTCAAAATTAATGTTTTAAGTTGTCGAATACGTAAAAAACAAAACAAACATCAAAAACAAAGTAGTTTCTCAAATATTTTAAAATATCCACAGAACGACTAACTGTTTAATTTTGAAAATCAATATTGAAAGTTGAAAGACTAACATCTTGTAAGTGAACATTTGACAAAAAAATCTAAAAAATAAATACTTAATCAAAAATTTTAGTATATTCACAAAATATCTGCCTTTACAGTTAACTTCGATTTTTGCAAATGTGTCAATTGTTGTCCAAGTTATTAATTTTTGAAAATTAATATTTAAAGTTGTAGAAGACTTGAACAAAAAACTCTATTTTTTTAGTATAATCTCAAAGCATCTACCTTTGAAATTTAAATTTTTCAAAATGTGTAACTTTTTCTTTAAAATCATGAATTTTTGAAAATTAATGTTTTAGGTTGTTAAACGCTTCACAAAAAATATACTGATGGAATTTTTCAAAAATTTTAGTTCATTCACAAAACATCTTCCTTTACAGTTAACTTCGATTTTTGAAAATGTGTCAATTTTTGAGTGAGTTATGAATTTTTGAAAATTAATATAGTTGTCGAAGACGAACAATAAAATCTAAATCTTTTTACTACAATCACAAAACATCTACTTTTAACACTAACTAGAATTTCTAAAAATATGTCACTTTTCCTGTAAATTATGAATTTAAAATAAAATGTTTTACGTTTACAGAGAAATATAAAAAATAAATACTGATATGATAGAATTTCTCAAAAATTTTAGTATATTCACCAGGGTTCGGACGATATATATCATGGATATTTATAAAACACACAATACCAAAAAATTCCCCCGTTTCTCAAATATTCCCAGTTGCAGCAATATGAATAGTAAGCATTTGCTCTAATTTAAACTAGAGAGGGGCGAAATGACCCTTTTTTGTCGAAAAGAGTCGATTTTTGAAGTGATTTAAAAATGAAAAAGTAAGTGTGAGCAAAAAAAAACAAAAAAAGGTCCTCACTTTGAAAATTCTTCAATTTATCCCTGAAAACATAGTGAAGAGCAAAAAAGTCCTCATATCAAAATTTTTTCAATTTGATGTCAAATATTTTGACATTTTAAATGTTATTTTTTTACTATCTTGTAAGCAACTGTGTTTGTTTGCAATAAATAAATATAATATAAATAAAGTATGTGCATTATATAATTAATAAGTCATATAAACATTAATATTAATGACCAAGAATAAATATCAAGAAGTTGATATATATCGGATATATATCCGATATATTGATATTTATATAAATATCGGATATTTTCCGAACCCTGATATTCACAAAACATCTGCCTTAACAAATAACTTCGATTTTTGAAAATGTGTCAATCTTTGCTTGAGTTATGAATGTTTGAAAATTAATATTTAAAGTTTCTGAAGACGAAGAAAAAAATCTATTTTTTTAATATAATCACAAAACATCTGCCTTTAAAACTTTAATTTTTAAAAATATGTCACTTTTCCGCGAATTATGAATTTTTGAAAATTCATGTTTTAAGTTGTTGAACACTACTAAAAATATAAAGAAATAAATACTGATATGATAAAATTTTAGTTCATTTCCAAAACATCTGCTTTTAGAATCAGCTTCAATTTTTGCGTGCATTTTTGAAAATTAATATTTAAAGTTGTTGAAGACTAGAACAAAAAAATCTAAACAAAAATGAATATAACCATCACAAAACATCTACCTTTAATTTTTGAAAATGTGTCACTTTGAATTTTTGATTTTCATTTTATTTTATTTTATTTCACGTCTGCCACAATGCACGAACCGTACATGAGATAAATAATTTGTTGCCGATGTCTGCCTTTACAGTTAACTAGAAGTTTTGAAAATGTGTCATTTTTTTGGTGAGTTATGAATTTTTCGAAAATTAATATTTAAAGTTGTTGAATAAAAAAAATTAAAAAAAGATATAATCACAAAACTTCTACCTTTGAATCTAACTTTAATTTTTGAAATTAAGCCACTTTTTCCGTAAGTTATGAATTTTTGAAAATTAATGTTTTAAGTTGTTGAACATTTAAACAAAACAAAAATTAAGCTGATAATTTCCCAAATATTGTAAGTAACTTTAAAAATCAAGTTTAAATTTAAATTAAATTACGCTAGTTTTTTCAACAATCCAAAAGAATTCCGTTAGAAAATCCGCCAGCCGCTAGAACGAAAATTATTCCGCAATTCGGATTCAAAATCCGCCAGATCTAGCAGATTTTCCGCCGACTTGGTAACACTGCTCCGACCTCTCAAATATTCACCGACACCAACTCCACACCCCACATCAAAAATCACGTGCCATAGGTTGCAGGCTATTGCCGCAGGCGCACTAAAGAATATCATGTATGTACCAACACCAAGGGGACAAGAATTTCACCAGTAATGTAAATACGCATGCTTAATAATTCATAATCACGAAGATATGTCTACATTTAGTTATGGTAAATATAAATCTTTCCTTAGTTTGTTCCATATTTGATTTAGCAGCAGCGCTCGGCCTCTCGCATTTGATGTCTCATTTAAATAACAATGGATTACATATAAAGGCATTTGAGCATTGTCTTGGCCGAGCAGCTCCGCAATTTTGTACTTCTGTCCATATATTTCTTATATGTAATTATTTGAACCGCACAGGACGCATGCAATTGCAATAAATCGGGTCCGGCTTCCAGATAAAATATGTACATCGGGAAATAATATCGCACTTTTTTTATGTGGGACGCGACGTGTTTACGCCAAGGATAATTGTGCCGTTAAACCGTAACGACTTTCTTCGCGTCGATCGAGACCATCAAAAGTGAAGCTCCGATTCCATAAGGAGTGTCTTCACTACTTTTTCTTTCAATTACCAACTCTTACATCAGCCGAGGCGTGTGAATTTGTTGACAAAATTGGTCCGGAATTGATGATCACTAAAACTTTATGAATCTAGAAACCCAAGAAGTCATGAAATTGGAATAGTTTTTTTTTGTGTAGAAGCCCAAATTGGATAAAGCAAAAACACATAAATATTTAAAATGCTCATGTGCTTGGGTTCGTTGAATTACAGCGTAATCTTCACTTTTTCAAATCAAATTACTTTCACGTAATAACTTCTGCGAACAGATGTTGAATATCAGGAAAAATTACGTCCTCGCAGTAATAATTAATCAGGTACGGCTTTGCGTGTTTCGTTTCCTCGTTTCTGCATTAAACCATATGCTCGCAGTAAGTGCAAAAGTTAACACCGGCGTCGAATCTCCGCACATGGCTAAATATGGCCACGCTAGTTATCTCATTCCCTTCTATGGCGAAAACAATAAGTACGCACGTGAAATGGAATGAGATGCAAGGCAAAATGTAGGCCACGGAGGTTACCGCCTAGGAACTATTAATGTGTGGTGGTTTTTTCATGACACCGGGATCACTGGGATAGGTGTATGTTGCATATTGCATATGTTGATGAATGCAATTCATTCATTACCGTCGCCTGTCAATTAATATTCAGATGGATGTTTTTCAATTTCATCTCGTTTCCTTTGTTCGTCCTGACGGTGTATAAATATTTACCAGTGCACTTCATCTTCAAGTTTATCTAACTGCTTGATAATAATTCACAGTTACTGAAACCTTATTTGATTCAACTTGTAATGTACGGCCATATTTGTAATTGACGGAGCTGCGGTCTTCAATTAATGTAATAATAAAGTTGTCTCATTATTGTTTTAGTGTGTTGGTATTACAAGGTTTCGTTGGCAATATAATGATAGATTAAAGTACAAATCTTTTTTGCGGATTGATATGAAATGTAAGATTTTAGTAACTTCTGGTAGGCCGTGAAATATCATTTTTAAACTGCTTAATAATGGCTAGGCAGATAAAGTAATGAGCCAATCACAGCCTATGTAATGTGATTTCGCCAATCAGATGAGACATTGGGTCGTACAGTAGGCTAGGTTTAAAAAAGTTTGAAAAAATGAAAAAAAAAAATTCAAAGTGAAAAAGTCGACTTTTTCAAAATTTTCCATAAAGTTCATGGTGACTTGCTAACTTTTTTGCTTTTTTTTCTGGATGAAATTTTTTACCGCCAATCGATTTATTTCGTTCATCTAATGAAGAAAATGGTATTACATAAAGGTCTACGATGATAATTAAGAAAGTTGATTTTTTCGATTTTTTCCATTTTCGAGTTTTCTTTGCTGACGTGTCACGGGCTTTAAATTGACATATGTTTTTGCGAAAGTACATTTTCTGATGCGCCTTGATGAGATCTTTCGAATGACGTATAGACACGCCGAATCGAACCAGTGGTTTTTTCAGGAAATAATTTCAAATGCAATTTTTGGGAAAAAGTAAGAAGGGGGGACCCTTGGATGATTTTTCAGGTTTTCGTCAAAAATTTTAAATCGCCAATTTTAATCGAATCCGACTAATTAGCACCCAACGAGCACGGATTTGAAATCCGCGTTCGATTTGGATTCTTCGTTTAGCCGGTACGGCCGTTCAAAGTCTGAAAAATCGACTTTTTTCAAAATTTTCCATAAAGTTCATGGTGACTTGCTAAATTTTTAGCATTTTTTTCTGGATGAAATTTTTTACCGCCAATCGATTTATTTCGTTCATCTAATGAAGAAAATGGTATTACATAAAGGTCTACGATGATAATTAAGAAAGTTGATTTTTTCGATTTTTTCCATTTTCCAGTTTTGTTTGCTGACGTTTTACGGGCTTTAAATTGACATATGTTTTTGCGAAAGTACTTTTTCTGATGCGTCTTGATGAGATCTTTCGAATGACGTATAGAAACTCCGAATCGAACCAGTGGTTTCTTCAGGAAATCATTTTTAATGCAATTTTTGAGAAAAAGTAAGAAGGGGGGACCCTTGGATGATTTTTCAGGTTTTCGTCAAAAAATTCAAATCGCCAATTTTAATTAAATCCGACTAATTAGCACCCAACGAGCACGGATTTGAAATCCGCGTTCGATTTGGATTCTTCGTTTACCCGCTACGGCCGTTCAAAGTCTGAAAAATCGACTTTTTTCAAAATTTTCCATAAAGTTCATGGTGACTTGCTAACTTTTTAGCATTTTTTTCTGGATGAATTTTTTTACCGCCAATTGATTTCTTTCGTTCATCTAATGAAGAAAATGGTATTACATAAAGGTCTACGATGATAATTAAGAAAGTTGATTTTTTCGATTTTTTCCATTTTCCAGTTTTCTTTGCTGACGTTTTACGGGCTTTAAATTGTCATATATTTTTGCGAAAGTACTTTTTCTGATGCGTCTTGATGAGATCTTTCGAATGCCGTATCGAAACCCATAATCTAACTAGTGGTTTCTTCAGCAAATAATTTCAAATGCATTTTTGGGGAAAAAGTAAGAAGGGGGGACCCTTGGATGATTTTTCAGGTTTTCATCAAAAAATTTAAATTGCCAATATTAATTAAATCCGACTAATTAGCACCCAACGACCATAGATTTGAAATCCGCATTCGATTTGGATTCTTCGTTTAGCCGCTACGGCCGTTCAAAGTCTGAAAAAATCGCCTTTTTTCAAAATTTTCCATAAAGTTCATGGTGACTTGCTAACTTTTTTGCATTTTTTTCTGGATAAATTTTTTTACCGTCAATCGATTTATTTCCCTTTTCTGATGGAGGAAATGGTATTACATAAAGGTCTACGATGATTATTAAGAAAGTTGATTTTTTCGATTTTTTCCATTTTCGAGTTTTCTTTGCTGACGTGTCACGGGCTTTAAATTGACATTTGTTTTTGCGAAAGTACATTTTCTGATGCGTCTTGATGAGATCTTTCGAATGCCGTATAGAAACTCCGAATCGAACCAGTGGTTTCTTCAGAAAATCATTTTTAATGCAATTTTTGGGAAAAAGTAAGAAGGGGGGACCCTTGGATGATTTTTCAGGTTTTCGTCAAAAATTTCAAATCGCCAATTTTAATTAAATCCTACTAATTAGCACCCAACGAGCACGGATTTGAAATCCGCGTTCAAATTGGATTCTTCGTTTAGCTGCTACGGCCGTTCAAAGTCTGCAAAAATCGACTTTTTTTCAAAATTTTCCATAAAGTTCATGGTGACTTGCTAACTTTTTTGCATTTTTTTCTGGATGAAATTTTTTACCGCCAATGGATTTATTTCGTTCTTCTGATGAGGAAAATGGTATTACATAAAGGTCTACGATGGTTATTAAGAAAGTTGATTTTTTCGATTTTTTCCATTTTCGAGTTTTCTTTGCTGACGTGTAACGGGCTTTAAATTGGCATTTGTTTTTGAGAAAGTGCATTTTCTGATGCGTCTTGATGAGATCTTTCGAATGATGTATAGAAACTTCGAATTGAACGAGTGGTTTCTTCAGGAAATAATTTCAAATGCAATTTTTGGAAAAAAGTAAGAAGGGGGGACCCTTGGATGATTTTTCAGGTTTTCGTCAAAAATTTCAAATCTCCAATTTTAATTAAATCCGACTAATTAGCACCCAACGAGCACGGAATTGAAATCCGCGTTCGATTTGGATTCTTTGTTTAGCCGCTACGGCCGTACAAAGTCTGAAAAAATCGACTTTTTTCAAAATTTTCCATAAAGTTCATGGTGACTTGCTAACTTTTTTGCATTTTTTTCTGGTTGAAATTTTTTAACGCCAATCGATTTATTTCGTTCTTCTGATGAAGAAAATGGTATTACGTAAAGGTCTACGATGATTATTAAAAAAGTTGATTTTTTTGACTTTTTCCATTTTCGAGTTTTCTTTGCTGACGTGTAACGGGCTTTAAATTGGCATTTGTTTTTGAGAAAGTACATTTTCTGATGCGTCTTGGTGAGATCTTTCGAATGACGGATAGAAACTCCGAATCGAACCAGTGGTTTCTGCAGGAAATAATTTTAAATGCAATTTTTGGGAAAAAGTAAGAAGGGGGGACCCTTGGATGATTTTTCAGGTTTTCGTCAAAAATTTTAAATCGCCAATTTTAATTAAATCCGACTAATTAGCACCAAACGAGCACGGATTTGAAATCCGCGTTCGATTTGGATTTTTCATTTAGCCGCTATGGCCGTTCAAAGTCTAAAAAAATCGACTTTTTTCAAAATTTTCCATAAAGTTCATGGTGACTTGCTAACTTTTTTGTATTTTTTTCTGGATGAAATTTTTTACCGCCAATTGATTTATTTCGTTTTTCTGATGAGGAAAATGGTATTACATAAAGGTCTACGATGGTTATTAAGAAAGTTGATTTTTTCGATTTTTTCCATTTTCCAGTTTTCTTTGCTGACGTTTTACGGGCTTTAAATTGACATATGTTTTTGCGAAAGTACTTTTTCTGATGCGTCTTGATGAGATCTTTCGAATGACGTATAGAAACTCCGAATCGAACCAGTGGTTTCTTCAGAAAATCATTTTAAATGCAATTTTTGGGAAAAGTGAAAAGGGGGGACCCTTGGATGATTTTTCAGGTTTTCGTCAAAAATTTTAAATCGCCAATTTTAATGGAATCCGACTAATTAGCACGCAACGAGTACGGATTTGAAATCCGCGTTCAAATTGGATTCCTCGTTTAGCCGCTACGGCCGTACAAAGTCTGGAAAAGTCGACTTTTTTCAAAATTTTCCATAAAGTTCATGGTGACTTGCTAACTTTTTTGCATTTTTTTCTGGATGACATTTTTTAACGCCAATCAATTTATTTCGTTCTTCTGATGAAGAAAATGGTATTACATAAAGGTCTATGATGATTATTAAGAAAGTTGATTTTTTATTTTTTTTTTTATTTTCGAGTTTTCTTTGCTGATTCGTCACGGCCGTTCAAAGTCTGAAGAAACGTGTACAGGTGGTCTGAAACACCCGGTATATAAAAAAAATATGTTAATTAAGTCTCGTATATTAAGGGTGAAATTGGCGTGTTTCGAATTTTTCTGTTAGGTTGTCTGTAGCAATGTGATTATGAAATATTTAAAAAATTTCCACTCCATAATCTTTCGGTCAATACCGCATGTTTTGTTTATTTATCTTTCTAGGGAAACATTTGAGGAATGTGAAAGCCTTTCTAGGTCAAGTTCGATAACAAGATTGTCTGAATGAGGTTATTATTAATGCGGAATTAAGTCATTAGATTGCGAAAAAGTCTCCAAAGATGTTACGGGATGTGATCACTTTTCAATTTAACTAGCAACTATCAAAATAATTTGCTAAACTCGAAGTGGAAATTAATGCATCTCCAGTCGCAATTAGTGTCCAACAAAAAATTGAACTGAAAGCAAGAGCATCCTATCCGACAATGGCCGGTTATAATTTTTACGCGTTCTCCCATTCATTATTCACAATTATCAGGATGCTGCTTCAACGTTTCATCATGAATGCTAAATTATTTCAACTTTCAATTAAGCTGGCTCATTTATTTTCCGTAATCACGTCCTGATGACTTGATAACTATCATTAATCCGGGCCCAAATGCGATTACACCACATAGAAACCACTATTAAATCATTTATCGCCGGAGACAATTTCAAAATAAAAAAAAACGTTACTACCAGAGGAAGTGACCGTTGTTTTTTGCCGAGGGATCACTTGCACGCCACTTTTTGATTTGTCTCTGCGAACACCGGATGCGCAACTAGTGCGGAAACCTTTGTTTATTAGGGCATTATGTCTTGTTTTACTGTAATATACAATAAATACTTTACTGGCACGGAAATTTTTCCAAATTTATTTCTTAAGGCTGTTCGTCTCGCAACGAATAGTTTCTCCTGGGAGCAACAAAGCGTAATACTAGCGCAGAAAAATAACTATTTTCTATAGATGGCGTCACTTTACGCCAATTCAAATATCTCGCGGAAGGGTCTAGCTCATACGTAATTTCGTCCTTATTTTTTAGGTAAGACTAATTTGGCTCAATGGATTTTATTACCAAAGAATCAATTTGTGTCTCTATAGTAAAACATTTGAGATTTTTGACGTTTATTTAAATTTTATTTAATGTTGAAAATGCCTATTTCCTACAAATGGTGTCACTTTACGCCAACTAAAATATCTCGCGGAAAGGTCTAACTCATACGTAATTGCGTTCTTATTTTTCAGGTAGAACGAATTTGGTTTAATGGATTTTATTACTAAAGAATAAATCTGTGCCTCTATAGTAAAACATTTTAGATTTTCAGCGTTTATTTAAATTTTATTTAATGTTGAAAATACCTATTTTTTAACACTAAATTGAAAATACTTATAAAATATATAATTCTTTAGAAACCAACATTCACCCTTTATAACCCTGTGTAAAATATTATTACATAATTTTTATCCATCACGCCACAACCAGTTACAAAAACACTTCATTTTTCGAACTGGTCGAACAGCCTCAACGCATTTGTTTTTTTTTGTTGTTTCGCTTATCAGCATCCCTAATTTCAATTAGCGGTTTCTGAAAACCTATTACAATTAAAAATTTAATAACCAATAAATACATCGTCATTAACGGTTTACCCGGTATAATAGAATGAGGAAGTTGCGTTTATTATGACAGATAAACACATATAATTATGCAAATGATAAAAAATCAAGGAAGGAAATTGTTATAATACTAATACGATTTGCGGTGATTTTTTCGCCTTTACGATTATGATCTGAGATCAGTATCGGAAGAATGTGGTCGCGAGGTCCCGCGCTGTGGTCGATTTACAATCAGCAATGAGGAATCGGCGGTGGTCACGGACCATGACGGTGTTGTCTGCATGTCAACGTGGTCATTTGTCATCGGTATCGGATGATGTATGTCCTCCGATGGGCGTAATTACGGAATAAATCTGAGGTGTCGCTTAAGTGAGATGCAACAAGTGATGGCTTCAGTCCTTCGGTTCTTCAGTTCGTGTCTGCACGTCGAGGGCATCTGTTTGCATCAGTTCTTCGAATATGAGAGACGACGAATCGTGACATTGGCGGCCTTGCACTTACGTGTGGTATTCTCTTCCCATCTCGCGATCCTCGCCCATGGCTCATGGCACATTGGCGCAGGTCAAGAACATGTAAGGCAACACACGGATCCGCTTGGATCTCCGGATCATTTCAATACCAACGTGCGTGATTCACACGACATTATACTTACTAATAAAACAGTTTTTCACAATTACTTCTTTTGAAAGAAATACAATTCATTACATCAATAATTGTAATTTTGGGTTTAGGGCGAATCGACAGTTAAGCTTATTCACTCTTAACCCTTTGGGTCCCAGGGGTCGTTGGAAGTACAAGGTCTAGAAACGCCAAACAACGCAATAGCAATAGCGCTTGGCTTTATCGACAGAGAAGAGGCCCGACAAAAAATCTTAACTTGGGCTAATATTGTTATAATACCTAAAATACGAAACGTTGATCATCCATTATTTAAAATTTTGGTGCAGATGCTAAAATGCGACAAAAAAGCATTATTTAGAAAGTTTTTACACTACGAAATCGTAGAATAACGCTCAAACAATTGCTAATGACGACCTTAAAAATTTGAAACTCGGCTAGTCATCAATTATCTATAATGTAAACCGTAGTTGCATGCAGCCCTTTGCACCTTTGCATTTTTATGGTAGGTCCATAAATGTAATGGGCATTACCTTTGTTTACTTTCGATCCGGTTCGAAGGACCAAAAAATATTAATTCCCGAAGGACTGTTACATAAATTGTGGTTTAATAATAATATATATATATATATATATTTACTAGGCTGGGTCGAAAAAAATAGATTTCGTTCTCTAGGGTCTCAAATGAAAGAGTTCCATCCAAAACGTTGTACAGATGTGCTAGAACATTTTTCTGATGAATACCCAGGCAGCACCGAGCACCTTAAAACGTCGTTTTTTGCCCTTTTTTTAGATTCTGGCCAATAACTTTTTTCAATTTGCTTCAAATTGGAATTGGCTGAATTTTTTTTCTGGTATTCCCAGATCAATACCGAATAAGTCAATATAACCGACATTGGGGTTTACCTCTTTCCTAAAGGCGAAGAAAAATCCTCAAAGTACGCAAAAATCGGGGTTTTCAGGTATTTTGTTAAAATGTTTCAGCACATCTCTACAACTTTTTGGATGGAATTCTTTCATTTGAGACCCTAGAGAACGAAATCTATTTTTTTCGACCCACCCTAATATTTACCCTTTGCACTAGAGCAGCGCCGCTGCGGCGCCCGGACGGTTTGATGCGTCCACTCGGGCGGCGCTGCTACGGCGCCCGGGAGGTGCGATGCATCCAGGGGCGGCTCGTTATATAGAGCTAAGGAGCCATGGCACTACCTGTAGTTTCAAGCTCAGCAAGAATTTTGAATTAATTCCTGAAACACGTTTTTGCCAGTTGTTTGGTCTAGGAAGATAAATCGTATATTCTTCAAAGAATGAGGGGGGGGGGATATATTGTATAAGTGGCTCTACCATCAACATGTTCCACGAGCCGCCACTGGATGCATCCACTCGAAGTCTACTATTGGCAGCATGATTATCTAGTTTTTGTTTTGTTACTTTGGTTTTGCTTTTTTGAAACATTTTTTCAATTTTGAAGATTTTGATTTTGCTGATTCTGATTTTGATTTTGTAGATTTTGATTTTGATGATTTTGTAGATTTTGAATTTGATGATTTTGATTTTGAAGATTTTGATTTTGATGATTCTGATTTTGAAGATTTTGATTTTGATGATTTTGTAGATTTTGATTTTGATGATTTTGATTTTGATGATTTTGATTTTGATGATTTTGATTTTGAAGATTTTAATTTTGATGATTCTGATTTTGAAGATTTTGATTTTGATTTTCAAGACTTTGATTTTGAAGATTTTGATTTTGATTATGTCATGATATCGAGTCGTTATCAAAACGTAGAGTACATGGACAAGCTAATTCATAAAGTGGTAGATTGCCCGGATCTTCTGGCAAAAGTTAACTTTTATGTACCACGATTAGCATCACGGCAAAATCAAACATTTTACACTCCAACGTCTAGAACCATAACTCTGAAAAAATCTATCTTCAGGATGAGCAGAAATGCAAATAAAATGTTTCATGATATTTTTGTATAGTGGGGATTTCTTCCTAGCGATTATTATTATTATTATGTTATGCATTTCTTGTAAAGTATACTTACTTTATTTATAAATGTAACTTTGTTTCATTCAGTTGGATCTTATCAGTAGTTTAGTATTAATTTAATATTAATTTAAATTTATATACATATGTTGTAAATTATTTTGTCTAGTAATTGGTGTACACTTTTGGGCAATAAAGTTATTATTATTATTAAGACTTTGATTGCGAACATTCTGATTTTGAAGATTTTGATTTTGAGAATTTTTAATGAGGCGCACCCTGTATATCTATTTTAAATCTAGCGCCATTTTTATTTATTTGCACACCAGTATATTGCTCGAAAATGATACCCCTGAACGCTAAGCAACTACATATACACGGGCACGCGCGACCTACGCTTGGACGTTAGGCAACTTCATATACACGGGCACGCACGATCTACGCCTGAACGTTAGGCAACTTCATACACAAGGTCACGCTCAAGGTCGTCCTATTTTTTTCCCAATTTTAAGGTATCTGTAAAACACTTCCCTAATATAGTCGAAATCGTCTCTAGTTGCTAGATCGCCTGAGCGAAAAAGGCCTCGAGTGCTAAGGGTTAACTATACAACTGTTTACAGCAAAGGTTAAATCTACAGAATTATCAAAATTAAAATCTTCAAAATCAAAATCTACAAAATCATTAAAATGAAGATCTTCAAAATCAAGGTCACGCTCAAGGTCGTCCTACTTTTTACCGATTTTAAGGTATCTGTAAAACACTTCCCTAATATAGTCGAAATCGTCTCGAGTTGCTAGATCGCCTGAGCGAAAAAGGCCTCGAGTGCTAAGGATTAACTATACAACTGTTTACAGCAAAGGTTGATGTTGGGATGTTAAAACTATTTACAAAATCCCAAAGTGCTCCATCTTGTACTCGCGAGGGTGTTGGAACCGCAAAGGGTTCTGGTTGGCTAGGCCGCGGTTTTTCCTTCTCAAGCCCTGTGTCAGAGGTGACCTTCAGAAGAGATGTTACCCGCTTCTAGGTATCTTTCTCGGAACCTAATAGTTTTTGGTAGGTCCAGGCGTAACCAAATTCCGTCACTAATAAAAAAATGAACAAACAAAGGGTTGTGGCAGATGACCTAGTTGTCAACGCTATAATAAAAAAAAAAAGATTTTTCTTTGTGCAAACAAGTACCCTAAATGAATTGGTCTTTTATTATACCCAGAAATGTTTAGGGATACGTACACTTAGAATGATAATTTTATGATAGTTGCATGCACAAATTGGATTACTATGCAGGTGATGAAGAGGCTGCAACAATCTTCTTTGATAGGCTTGAAAAGTCGTCTCTTGCAAGGTCTTCATTCTTTGATATACCTTCTCGATTCTTCAATTTGTCCTTTGTATCGTCTTCATTCTATAATTTGTCTCCGATATTACGTTGATCTTCAATATTCTGCTTTGACAGTTGTTTCTTTATTTCTGTCTTCGAAGGCTGAAACAATTGAAGAATGAAGATAACACTTCGTTCTTCAATTGTTTCCTCGAGTTACCTTCATTCGCATTTTCTCCATCCTTATAATGTTTTAAAGATCTTTGTCTTTATTCTTCAATTGTTTTGGTGAGTTATCTTCGTACTTCGATTCGAAATCTCCTTACTTTTCAAGTCATCTTTATCCATCCTTATAATGTTTTGAAGATCCTTGTTTTTATTCTTCAATTGTTTTGGTGACTTATCTTCGTACTTCGATTCGAAATCTCCTTACTTTTCAAGTCATCTTCATTCTCTAACGACAAATTATTCCTGCGGTATATTTATTTTTGTCCTCAATGAGCGTGGGTTCATCATTCTTCAATTCTTCTTCTTTCTTCCTTGTCGAAGTTGTCAGTTTTAAAGAAGCGTCGTCTTCACTCTTCTTCCTCGATAGGATTACTATGCAGTTCAGGATGAGGCTGCAACAAATTTCCTTGATAGGCTTACTTTTCAAGTCATCTTCATTATCTAACGACACATTATTCCTGCGGTATCTTTACTTTTGTTCTTTATTGGACGTGTTTCATCATTCTTCAATTCGTCATCTTGTTTCTTCCTTGTCGAACATGTCAGTTTTAAAGAAGCGTTGTCTTCATTTTCTTCTTCGATAGTTGCATGTACAAATTGGATTACTATGCAGTTGAGGATGAGGCTGCAACAAATTTCTTTGATAGACTTACTTTTCAAGTCATCTTCATTATCTAACGACACATTATTCCTGCGGTATCTCTACTTTTGTTCTTCATTGCACGTGTTTCATGATTCTACAATTCGTCATCTTTTTTCTTCCTTGTCGAAGATGTTAGTTTTAAAGAAGCGTCGTCTTCATTCTTTTTCCTCGATAGTTGCATGTACAAATTGGATTATTATGCAGTTGAGGAAGAAGCTGTAAAAAACTTCGTTGATAGGCTTATTTTTTAAATCATCTTCATTATCTAACGACATATTATTCCTGCGGTATCTTAACGTTTGTTCTTTATTGGACGTGTTTCATCATTCTTCAATTCGTCATCTTCTTTCTTTCTTGTCGAAGATGTCAGTTTTAAAGACGCGTCGTCTTCACTCTTCTTCCTCGATAGTTGCATGTACAAATTGGATTACTATGCAGTTGAGGAAAAGGCTGTAACAAACCTCATTGATAGGCTTACTTTTCAAGTCATCTTCATTATCTAACGACACATTATTCCTGCTGTATCTCTACTTTTGTTCTTTATTCATGTGTTTCATCATTTTTCAATTCGTCATCTTCTTTCTTCCTTGTCGAAGATGTCAGTTTTGAAGTAGCGTCGTCTTCATTCTTCTTCCTCGTTAGTTGCATGTATAAATTGGATGGGTATGCAGTTGAGGAAGAGGCTGTAACAAACTTCGTTGATAGGCTTACTTTTCAAGTCATCTTCATTATCTAACGACACATTATTCCTGCGGTATCTTTACTTTTGGTCTTTATTGGACGTGTTTCATGATTTTCTTTCTTCTTTGTTGAAGATGTCAGCTTTAAAGAAGCGTCGTCTCCATTCTCCTTCCTCGTCTTAGCTTTATTCTTCCCCGTTCTTGAATCGTTTTCCTTATCTTTAGAAGAAAGATTCTTCCTCGTTAGTTTTTCTTTGATGATCCTTCTTTATTTTCTCCGTAAGGCAGCTGTTTTGTCTTCTTAATCCTTGGATTGTCTTCCGATGCTCATTTTTCTTCTACCTATTGCCTGAGGATTGTATATCCGTGACCTTCATTCTTCCTAGTTGAATAACTGCGTTACTAGCCTTCCGAACGCAAGTTATCTTAATTTTTTCCGCTTTGAAGAGCTGCTTTTGGTGTCTTCCGAAGAACGCAAATTATCTTCATTCTTTCTCCTTGGCTTATCTTTACGTTTTCTTTCGAATACATCGGTTCTTCGTTTGTCTTCCTTATCTTAACTTTCGAATCATCTTCCATCTTCCCGATTTCTTGTCTTCCGAAGAATTCGGCTGTTCTTTCCTCTATATTTATAAATTATGCTATCATAAATTGTTCAGAAGTTATGGCAGAAAAAGATTTTCAAGGGACGAGATCACACCCCAAAACATGTTTTTAACTGAGAAAAAATGCGTATCAAATATAACAAATATAACAAATTCACCAAATTTTATTAAAAACGAAGGGGAACGAATTCCCTAGTCGTGAATTAAATTCTCCGATGGTTTGGCCTCCTTTGATCAAAATTAGAAATTCTTTGCTAATACACCGATTTGAGGATCAAACGGGTCGTAAAAATTGGTTTCATTAGATCGCCTAGTCACGGTCTATAATACTGGTAAGGTTTTAGCATGTGGAAAATGATGATTTCATTTTTATCCGCGATCGTGAATTTCTCTTAAATTTAAGTATACGCGTATTAAAAAATATCGCCTATTTTTGGTATTAATACAAGAATAGAAAATAGAAAATCTCTTGTTTCTCATGAAGTTTTGGTAATGATAAGTTGAGTTGCTGAAACAGTATTCAACAAATAAACGTGAATAAAAGGTGTTTCATTATTTGAAATCTGTTGGAGTCTATCTAGCCCATCAAATAATTTATTCGCTAGACACCAGTAATCAATCCGATATTAATGAGGAATTCAATTACACTATTCAAACCGATCGCCGTCAATTGCTTAAACAGGAGACTTTTTTATACTACAGTTAGAGTCTAGTAATAACGGAAAAATGACCGAAATTAGAGTATCATCAGATGGCGGCATATGATTACCTATAATTTAGCAATATGCACAAAAATTACACAACTTACCATATTCGGGCTGTAATTTAAAATTGAGATATTCGATCGATTCGATTTAAGTACCATTTACAACTTATAAGCATAGAACCAAATGATAAATTATAACAGTAAGGAGGATCGTCGCTCGTGATATTATCCAGCGTTTTTGTGTTAATTTCTACTTTCCAGTGAACGCGATCACGCAGGAAGAGGAAGAATAAGAAGAAAAAAAACAGTTGTGCGTTACTACAAACAGAATTTAGAATTATCCGCGGCTGCGGTGCAGAACCATTAATAATTGTTGGTAATTGGATGCGTTGTTTATTTAACTTTATTATTTCAATTAACCACTTAGCGCCTTCACTACTAGTTTTAGACGATTACTAAATTATGTAAATGTCAGGGAATCTTCCTCGTTGGCTGGAGAATTGATGAGGTACAGGGAATTCGATGTGATCTTCCTCGTTTCAGAAACTCTTGTCCATTTATCAATTTCGTGCGATGCTCATTAACTGCGAACGCTATTTACAAATAATACAAATGGAATATACAACGTCTAAAGGCTTCTTTAAATTTATTATCTTTGTATATTCGTGCTGTAACAATATGAATATGAAATTCCAATTTTGGAAGATTTGAAAGATATTCTATAATTCTGCGAGCGTTTGCAACATGCAAATCAAACGGCACGATTTGATACGAAAACATGCATCGGTTTGCATTTGATGAAAAAAAGCAACGGCATCGAAATCTGCCCGACCATAAATAGATCAATAATTCTCCGATTGTCGGTAGATTAGGATCTTTGTTTATGTTTCACCTCAAGTAACCGGTACAAGTCACGGAGGTCAGTCCTTCAGTTCCTCCCATTGAAAAGATTTTTCCGCGTCCAAATAGGAAGCATTTAGTTTCTATAGACCCCAGTCTCAACAATAAACGAGGAGTGTTTACCGTAAAAAGCTGGAGTCGGAGGAATAAAATAATTTATTGCATCATTAACTAATACTGTGTTACCGTTCGCCAATTAACTAAAAGTAATCTTGTGGAGGGAATACAAATATTACTCCAGGTAATGATCCCATCAAGCAAATTCCTGCACCGTCCGCAATTATGCGCAAAAGTAATGTTTCATAATATTAATAAAGCGTGACCAAATCCAGAGGTGTAATCGCATAAATGTAATTAGTAATGCACGGCGTTTACGTCTTGCAAATTAAAGCGCATGACTTCTCGCCACTTTTCCTCTTATTCATTTCTCATTCCTGAAGGACTCGGCTTTGCTGCGCGCCTTTGTACTCAAACACTTATGCTAATTATCGAAGGTCATTTTAGCGTACTGATATGCCTCCATTAGATGCCTAGATTTCTAATTCATTATTTACAAATAGTATAAAATCTTATTTAGTTCACACAGTAATAGGAGTAGTTCATTATACAAAATGATTTTCCACTCTGGCACAGGATGCTGCTCTTGAAATGGACTTCCATTATCGGTTTCTGGTGGAAGTTATATTTGACCCTAATACGAATATTTAAAATTAATTTGTTGGTGTAATTGTTTGATATTATGGTCTGCTATATTTTATAATAAAACACGGTTGTAGATGTGTTATTGAATACTGAAATAATTGCTTCGTTACATACTGGCCTCGTTAGAAAGATCACATTATCATTTCATCTATCATTCATAATGATTTCACCTAGTGACAGCTTTCATCTATCCAAGGCTAGCATATTCTTCAATTAAAAATATGTCAACACAAAAAACCGAGCTCATTGTGGATAACAATACATTACATTACATTACATTACATTTTAAGGTGCAGTTTATTTGTTAAGAAACATATACATTATTTTGAAAGAAACTCGGACTATCATGAGTACAATACGCGGCATCGTCATAGTCTTGCAGTAGTCAGTCATGACACGGCCCAGTTTCAAAGAGGCCCAAATCACAATTGTGTGAAAATTTATAAAAAATTACCTGTTGTTCTTAAGGATATTAGAATATATAATGAGTTTAAGAAAAAACTAAAAATATATCTATATAGCAATGTATATTATAGTATAGATGATTATTTTTTGTAATGTTATAATATAGATGATTATTTTTGTAATTTAGTGGTAAGGAACCCTTATTTTGACTTGTCCAATATCCGTTGATTTTTATGGATGAATAAAATTTATTATTATTATTATTATTATAATATGGACGCTGTTTTTGGAAAGAAAATGATACCTAAAAAAATAGATTTGTAAGATGTAAATATTGCTGCATTTAAAATGTTGATTATATTACAAAAGTTTATAGGTAGCTGTATGCAGGCAACACAATGCCTTTTGTTCTGAAGGTGTGAAAAATTCCATAAAGTGCATGGTGACTTTTTTTGCATTTTTTCTGGATGAAATTTTTGAACACCAATTGATTTATTTCGTTTTTCTGATGAAGAAAATGGTATTACATAAAGGTCTACAATTATTATTAAGACAGTTGATTTTTTCGATTTTTTCCATTTTCGAGATTTCTTTGCTGACGTGTAACAGCCTTCAAATTGACATTTGTTGTTGTGCAAGTACATTTTCTGAAGGGTCTTGAAGGGATCTTTGCGGTGATGTATAGAAACCCAGAATCGAACTAGTGGTTTCTTCAGGAAATCATTTCAAAGCCAATTTTTGAGCAAAAGTAAGAAGGGGGGACCCTTGGATGATTTTTCAGGTTTTCGTCAAAAAATTTGAATCGCCAATTTTAATTAAATCCGACTAATTGACGCACACGGAACACGGATTTGAAATCCGCGTTCGATTTGGATTCTTCGTTTAGCCGCTACGGCGGTTCAAAGTCTGAAAAAATCGACTTTTTTCAATATTTTCCATAAAGTTCATGGTGACTTGCTAACTTTTTTGCATTTATTTCTGGATGAAATTTTTTAACGTCAATTGATTTATTTCGTTCTTCTGATGAAGACAATGGTATTACATTAAGGTCTACGATGATTATTAAGAAAGTTGATTTTTTCGATTTTCTCCATTTTCGAGTTTTCTTTGCTGACGTGTCACGGGCTTTAAATTGACATTTGTTTTTGAGAAAGTACATTTTCTGATGCGTCTTGAGATCTTTCGAATGACCCAGAATCGTATCGGTGCTTTCTTCAGGAAATAATTTCAAATGCAATTTTTGGAAAAAAGTAAGAAGGGGGGACCTTTGGCTGATTTTTCAGGTTTTCGTCAAAAATTGTAAATCGCCAATTTTAATTAAATCCGACTAATTAGCACCCAACGAGCACGGATTTTAAATCCGCGATCGATTTGGATTCTTTGTTTAGCCGCTACGGCTGTTCAAATTCTGAAAAATTCGACTTTTTTCAAAATTTTCCATAAAGTTCATGGTGATTTGCTAACTTTTTTGCAATTTTTTCTGGATGAAATTTTTTAAAACCAATCGATTTTTCTCGTTCTTCTGATGAAGAAAATGGTATTACATAAAGGTCTACGATTATTATTAAGAAAGTTGATTTTTTCGATTTTTTTCATTTTCGAATTTTCTTTGCTGACGTGTCACGGGCTTCAAATTGACATTTGTTGTTGCGTAAGTACATTTTCTGAAGGGTCTTGAAGGGATCTTTACGGTGATGTATAGAAACTCCAAATCGAACCAGTGGTTTCTTCAGGAAATCATGTCAAATGCAATTTTTGGGAAAAAGTAAGAAGGGGGGACCCTTGGATGATTTTTCAGGTTTTCGTCAAAAAAAATAAATCGCCAATTTTAATTAAATCCGACTAATCGACACACAAGAAACACAGATTTTAAATCCGCGTTTAAATTGGATTCTTCGTCTAGCCGCTACGGGCGTTCAAAGGCTGAAAAAATCGACTTTTTTCAAAATTTTCCATAAAGTTCATGGTGACTTGCTAACTTTTTTGCATTTTTTTCTGTATGAAATTTTTTAACGCCCATTAATTTATTTCGTTGTTCTGATGAAGAAAATGGTATTACATGAAGGTCTACGATGATTATTAAAAAAGTTGATTTTTTCGACTTTTTCCATTTTCGAGTTTTCTTTGCTGACGTGTAACGGGCTCTAAATTGGCATTTGTTTTTGAGAAAGTACATTTTCTGATGCGTCTTGATGAGATCTTTCGAATGACGTATAGATACCTAGAATCGAACCAGTGGTTTCTTCAGGAAATAATTTCAAATGCAATTTTTGGAAAAAAGTAAGAAGGGGGGACCCTTGCATGATTTTTCAGGTTTTGGTCACAAATTTAAAAGCGCAAATTTTAATTGAATACGACTAATTAGCACCCAACGAGCATGGATTTGAAATCCGCGTTCGATTTGGATTCTTCGTTTAGCCCCTACGGCTGTTCAAAGTCTGAAAAAATCGACTTTTTTTTAATTTTCCATAAAGTTCATGGTGACTTGCTAACTTTTTTGCATTTTTTTCTGGATGAAATTTTTTAACGCCCATTAATTTATTTCGTTGTTCTGATGAAGAAAATGGTATTACATGAAGGTCTACGATGATTATTAAAAAAGTTGATTTTTTCGACTTTTTCCATTTTCGAGTTTTCTTTGCTGACGTGTAACGGGCTCTAAATTGGCATTTGTTTTTGAGAAAGTACATTTTCTGATGCGTCTTGATGAGATCTTTCGAATGACGTATAGATACCTAGAATCGAACCAGTGGTTTCTTCAGGAAATAATTTCAAATGCAATTTTTGGAAAAAAGTAAGAAGGGGGGACCCTTGGATGATTTTTCAGGTTTTGGTCAAAAATTTCAAAGCGCAAATTTTAATTGAATACGACTAATTAGCACCCAACGACCATGGATTTGAAATCCGCGTTCGATTTGGATTCTTCGTTTAGCCCCTACGGCTGTTCAAAGTCTGAAAAAATCGACTTTTTTTTAATTTTCCATAAAGTTCATGGTGACTTGCTAACTTTTTTGCATTTTTTTCTGGATGAAATTTTTTAACGCCAATCGATTTATTTCGTTCTTCTGATGAAGAAAATGGTATTACATTAAGGTCTACGATGATTATTAAGAAAGCTGATTTTTTCGATTTTTTCCATTTTCGAGTTTTCTTTGCTGACGTGTAACGGGCTTTAAATTGGCATTTGTTTTTGAGAAAGTACATTTTCTGATGCGTCTTGATTAGATCTTTCGAATGACGTATAGATACCTAGAATCAAACCAGTGGTTGCTTCAGGAAATAATTTCAAATGCAATTTTTGGAAAAAAATAAGAAGGGGGGACCCTTGGATTATTTTTCAGGTTTTCGTCAACAATTGTAAATCGCCAATTTTAATTAAATTCGACTAATAAGCACCCAACGAGCACGGATTTGAAATCCGCATTCGATTTAGATTCTTCGTTTAGCCGCTACGGCCGTTCAAAGTCTGCAAAAATCGACTTTTTTCAAAATTTTCCATAAAGTTCATGATGACTTGCCAACTTTTTTGCATTTTTTTCTGGATGAAATTTTTTAACGCTAATCGATTTATTTCGTTCTTCTGATGAAGAAAATGGTATTACATGAAGGTCTACGATGATTAATTAAGAAAGTTGATTTTTTCGTTTTTTTCAATTTTCGAGTTTTCTTTGTGGACGTGTCACGGGCTTTAAATTGACATTTATTGTTGCGTAAGTACATTTTCTGGTGGGTCTTGAAGGGATCACTAGGGTGATGTATAGAAACCCCGAATCGAACCAGTCGTTTCGTATGTAACCAGGTAAGCGTATTTAGTAAATAGCGGAAAATAATTATACCCGTTTATAAAACGGCCACTTTGATTATTCCAAAATAAATATAAGTAAAATTTGACTGAGCACAGGCCCACTTTAATCATTAGGCTAATAGGGGCTGCAGCCCTAGGGCGCCAAGCACGCAATTCAATTGAAATTTTTACATTTTATGAAATTTTATGTCCATGTCCGCCAATTTAATGTTTTTAAACTTTATCATCTCTATTCCTCCATCTGAGCATGGTCATTACAGAGCCCTTTAATATTATCCACTATCTCCGTAACTATTCTTTGTTGACCAGTATCAAAAGGGCGAAGGAACTTCTTTGTTACATTAATGTGGACAATAATATATTCAAATAGCATTATTTTTTATTTTAAAAGGTTATCGACCAGCGGTCTTTCTGCCATCTTGTTTTGGTCTGTGTTTTATTTATTTTTTTGCTTCTTCTGACTTTCTATTACATTCGCAAATAAAAATATGAATTTGCAGAAACGACGAGAAAAGGATGGCTACGAATATCGGCAATTAACACCCCCTTTAACCCTTTGCACTCGTATGTCGCCTTATAGTCGCCACAATACCATTCACCATTGTGCTCTTAAAGATAAATACGAGTGCAAAGGGTTAAAAAAATGGTGGTCTTTTCTGCTTACTTCACTGTGAGCTGAGGGCGTTTGATTTTGTTAGCTCAGGGCACTTGAATATCTTAGGACGGCTCTGACTGTACAGTAATAAATCTTCTTTTTATAATTTGTCTGGGAGCGCTAGATGGACTGTTCACGACTTTCCTAATTTTAGAACTTAAATCTCTATTTTTTATGCAAATCAAACCTGGTATTATTTCAAACTTTTTGACGCCTACATTCATACCTCCTACATAGCACGTTCCAACTCGAGAATCAATGCAATTAACCGAATCAATTGCTGTTTATGAGAGTGTTGACATAAGTAAATGACAACACTCCTACTTCTCGCTTCTTGATTTATTTATATTCTCCTGTAATATCTGCCGTGACGGTGACTTATAATTCATTTTGAATGTTAATTATAAATGTGAAACACAAGAAATTTTATTTTGCTTGTTTTGTTTGATTTAACCAATGTTATCATTTTTAAGTAAAACTTTGAAATTGGTCTTACAATTACCAAAATTATTAAAAAAATATTTCATTTTGGCCCGCCGTTAATTTTCACTTTTTCACTGGTAGAATAAAATAGTTTATTCTAGGGGATAAACAAAATAATGTTTAAAAAAATATATACATATCTTTATATACATATTTTCACTCGAGCGGTGCCGCTACGGCTCCCGGGAGATGTGATACATCCTAACCTAACCTAACCCAACCCTACACCAGTTATGTGTTGGCTCAAGAACTAGCGAAACTGAAATACGACGTAACCGGAACGATCCTAACGAATAGAAATTAAAAAAAAATCCTCGGTAATTTACCGACGAAGCAACACATTACTTTTAGCATAGAAAGACAAAAGGACAGTCACTTGTTTAAGGACTAGAGATGACACAGGAATGGCGAATGTCAAGAAACCGAACATTATATTGAATTACACAAAATATATGATCAGTTGCATCGACATGTTTTCTGCGAAAAATAAATAAATTGGTGAAATTTTATTATTTGTATACGTTTGGTTATGAGTATAAAATGATTTTAAAGTACCTGTAAACACTTTCTTAATATAGCCGAAATCGTCTCGTTGCTGGTTCGCCCGAGCGAAAAAGGCCTCGAGTGCAAAGGGTTAGCAGCCTTTTGACATGATTACATTTTTTACATATTTTTCAAATAAACAAGACTGTCGCATGGGCTAAATTACTGTAAATAATTTTATACTATAATATTGTTTCTTACGGTCAGTTGCTCAATAGCAGCTTAAACTCAGTATAACATATTTTAAGGTTATTAGCAGCGTTCACACGTACGCGCAATCCCGCATGCTTTGACTGGCCCGCTCCAATCCCGCGCGACGGAGTGTGCGTGTGAACGCAATAATATCGCACAGTCTAAAAACGCACACTTTTCGTCCCGCTCTTGTCGCACGGAATTCGTTCCAGGGTTAACTTCTTGCCACATGATTGGAGCGAGAACGGAGGATAAAATTATGTCCACTTTTGCTGCTCAACACGATTGGAGCGCTACGTTTCCGTTCTGTGTTGGAGACGCGCGATAGAACCAAAGAGTGTACGTGTGAACGCCGTTATTAACCGTTGTTTTATGTGCAAACATTTTTGTTAAACGATACCCCGAAGAAGAATTTAACGTTAAATTTGGTTTAAGCTTCTATGGGACATAGAACTACAAGAAATTAATATTCTGCCTTGCTGAGAGTTTCCGTGTTTAAGACGATGAGTATAACGAATGCGCATAAATATGAAAATCCCGTATATTCATACCATTATAATAAGCTCATAAATTTCGAAGACCGTCATGATATGATTTCTTCTTATTGTTCCATCATTATCGGGTCCCATCAGGTTCATGGTAATTATATCCAGCTCGTAGGTGAATAGTGGATTGTTCCCAGGCTGCAAGACCAAAAGGAAGGTACAAATCGAAATCCGCTTCCTCCTTGTGCGCATTAAACTCAAACGCCTACATCATGACTCATTATGCAAGTAGTACACAAACATAAATTCGAGCCCGAGACGCGCTTCAATAATTTACGTTGGACGCAATTTTGCATTTAAGTATTTTGCAATATGGCGCGAGAGAGCATGTAAATTGCGGATCCCATTAATAATCGTCAGCTAATAACGCATAGAGGAGTATTAGCTGTAATAGAGACGTCCCGCCACGGCGAAAATAACAGGTCTTTGCGGGCTCCGTGCAAATTGTGCAAATTGAAATATGGTCCCATATAAGTACTTAAGCGTTTACTCGAATTCTGGTAATAAATTATAAGTAACAAACTGCTGGCACTATAAAATATGCCGTCGCTCTGAGGTCAGAGGTGATTTAGAACATCCTCTTGTCGTGTGGGTACGGACCATACCAGGAGGAAACATGAAATTGTACACCTGAAATTATTGTCTTATTGTTCTGGTGAATATTTTTTATATCGTTTTAGTTATTGTATTCAAACGCAATTTACTACCGCTTCTATGCAAGGTCTAATGTTTCAAATAATTGTAATAATTACATTACTTGCAAAATCTAATGACATTTACCATCACACTTATTTCGTATTCGGCTTGCTGTTTTAAGCACTCTCGATAAATAGCTGGGTTTAAACTGTTAGATTCCTAGATTTATCAAAGTGAGAGAACCAAAAAACATTTTAGCAAATCCACAGTGTTATCCTTTTGAGTCCCAGAGGTAATTGGAAAAACATGGTCGAAAAACGCAATAGCGATTGCGAAGAGGCCCGAACTGCGCGATTGCGCTTGTCTTATTTTGTTTAAAAAAATGCCAATCGGCGCGATAGCGCGTAACTTGGGTTAGATCAGTGGCGGCTCGTGAAACATGTTGATGGTAGAGCCACTTTTACAATTTATTGAATCGCATGATTACTGACGTTCGTACCGGCAAAAAAATCAAAAAATTGCAGATAAAAATCAATCACTCGCGTTAGAAATCTAAAGTATGGACCAATAAAAAATTCGCTCTTAATTAAGGTAAGAAAACTAAAAATATAAGCCCAAAAGATCGAAAATTTAGACAAATATCGAAAATTCGCAACTAAAAATAAAAAATGCAGACCAAAAATCCGAAAATTTCAACAAAAAAAATCGAAAATATTAACCAAAATAAAGAATATTTACGGCGAAAACTCTAAAATTTGGAACACAAGCCGAAGATCTAAAATATAGGCCGAAAAATAAAAAATACTGGCCTAAAAATAAAAAATGCAAACCAAAAAATTAAAATTCAAGCAAAAGAAAAATAATTTGCAATTTTCAGCCCTCAAAATAACTATTTAGCTCAAAATAAGTTGTCGACCAAAAACTCGAAAACGGTAGCCAAAAAGTTAAAAAAACCGCCCATACAAAATAATAATTCAAGTTATAAAAACCGAAAATGAAGGGCAAGATATCAAAAACTTCCAAGTATCTCGAAAATATCGGCAAGAAAATAAAAAAAAGTCGCGCATAAAAATCAGTACTAAAATCTAGTGGCGGCTCGTGGAACATGTTGATGGTAGAACTTTTACAATTTATTTGATCGGATGATACTGACATTTGAAACGTCAAAAGATGAATGATGAAAAATGGAAAGGATTATAAGGTGTGAGCCACAGAATTTTAATTCTGAGTTGGCCATGCCTGAGAGAGAGAAACATAGCAGTCATTAATTTTTTTAAATCTAATTCAATTGAATTAATCTAGTCTCATGATGTAATAATATGCGACATACGTCATTTATCTCAGACGATACAAATTAAATACCGGCAAAAAAATCAAAAATTTGCACATAAAAATCAATCACGTTAAAAATCCAAAGTATAGACCAATAAAAAATACGCTTTTAATTAAGGTAAAAAACTGAAATATAAGCACAAAAAATCGAAAATTTAGACAAATATCGAAAACTCGCGACTAAAAAAAAATGCATACCAAAAATCCGAAAATTTAATTTTAACCAAAAGAAAGAATATTTAGGGCAAGAACTATAAAATTTGGAATGAAGAAATTAAACATACAGGTCAAAGATCTAAAATATAGGCCAAAAAAAATAAAAAATGCTGGTCTAAAAATAAAAAAAATGCTTTTGAAAATCCAAACAATTTGCCATTTTCAGCACCCAAAATAACTCTTTAGCTCAAAATAAGTTAAGGCGACCAGAAAATCGAAAACGGTAATCAAAAAGTTACCGAAAAGAAAAAAAAATCGCTGATAAAAAATAATACTTCAAGTTATAAAATCTAAAATGAAGGGCAAGAAATCTAAAACTGTCAACAAATTGAAAATATCGGCAGAAAAAAGTCGCGTATAAAAATCAATAATTTAGGTTAAAAAAATCTAAAATGTAAGATAAAAAATTAAACATTTCGACCAAAAATTCGATCCTTACGGACCAAAAAGTCCAAAATTGAGAAGAAAATTTAGGCTAAAAGATCAAAAATTTAGACCAAAATATCAAAATCCGGATACAAAAAGAATGAAAATTTAAGTACAAAAATTGCCATTTTCAGCACTCATCACCCCAATTTAGCCTCAAATTTACTTTCAATTTAGAAACATTACACAAAATTTTCTTTTTGATTGGGTCGGATGATACTTTAAAACGTTAGAATTTAGGACACGTAAAGGACAATATACTTCAAATTTTCATCTTTACATTCAGTTCAACTCGAAAACTGAAGAGATTAAAAAAAATTATAAGTTGTTCATTTCGGCTTTCTCTATAATTAAGATTAATAAATAGAGTGATGGCAAAAAGATTTAGTTTTTAGTCCATGTTTTGGACTTCGACTTTCAAACTTTTTTTATGCCAAATAGTACTTTATCACAGTGGCGGCTCATAGAATATTTTAATGGTAGAACCATTTATTATACAATATATAAGCCAGTAAAACTTCTCACCGTGAATAAATTTATGGCTAACAGATCCAGTAAAACCAAATCTCGTTCTTATTTGCTGAAACATAGAATCACATATTTCCAAGGCCTTTCTCTTCGTATTTTGTCTCTTCTAAAGAGGTCCGTCTTCTGACAATTCCAATTCTAATTCTGTAATAATTTCTCGTATTTTCTGTGTTTCATTTTCAAAAGATTTAAAATTCACCTCAACAGCGTCGATATTTTTCTTTTGAAGTTGATTGAGAATGATCTCAATGTAGGGCATTATTTTATGAAAAATTCTCAACCAAAATACAAAGCTCTTGTTCTTTAATCTAAGCTTATAGAAATCAGCTTATTCAATTGTCCAACCCAACTTGATATTTTTTTCATTATCCAAATTTTCAACATTTATCAACTCTTTTCTATATTCGAAAACCGTGTTGACTCCCCGCGAATGTAAATCCCATTTCGTTTGTGACGAGCGGGGTAAGCGTCTCTCAACAGTTTCGTCCAGTATTTAAGAAGTACTTAGAAAAAACAGCAAAAAGGCTCTAATTCGATCAGTTGCGTATGGCGCGTAACGGAGAATCGTCCTAGTTTTTGCTTGGCGAATATAACCAAAAAGTGCACATAGTCGTCGCGTGCACGAGATGCGCCAGAATTTGTTGGGCACCAAATGCACGTTCACAGCGCGACATATCCTGCACCCCTCCAACCGAGCACCAACCCGCTGCAGCCTATATTCTAACGAAATGACGTGCCGGATCGAAGCTGGCACCGTTAACGCCGCTGTTTAACATTTAAAAAGTTTTTAAGAATCAGTTGAAAATTCTTATGAGTAAGCGTCTACAGGTAGTGCCATGGCTCCGTGGCTCTATATAACGAGCCGCCCCTGAGTTAGGTTAGGTTGTCCATACCGTTCGAAATGTGCTGCGATTTTTCGACACAAAATATCAACAGCGCGATCGCGCTACTTGGGACTCAAAGTGTTAATACCTACATGTACACAGTAGTGGGCCAAAAAAACGGTACAAGTAGATTTGTAGTGTCATATCTTCGTGAGTTATTCATATTTTTAAATAATTAATATAACAGTGAAACGCCCACTTTTTATAGAAAAGATGAAGTATCTTTGCTCTAAAGAAATAGTACTTAAACTTGTGCCCGGAGCACCTTCTTGATTACAAATTAATGCATGAACTCCAAAAACTAAAATGACTAATAGAAGTGACGAATAATGTCTGAGATTCATTTGAGAACAAAAACAAATCATGGCCCACTAATTTTAGTACCTAGAGCCTTCATTAATGTGAAATATCCTCAATAAAAAAAAAAACTTTTCAAAAATGCAATTAATCATTTTTGTAAACTACAAAATGTAAACATTTTGTGATTAAATAATTTCTCACTTAACCCGTGGTGAAACATAATTATATAATTTGATTAATTGAAACACTTGGTTTTTTTGCAAAGCAGTGAAACAAAACCAAGTGTTTTAATTAATCAAATTATGTAAACATTTTGTTTTTCAAAGCAATATTTAATGCATTTTTTTTGCCCACTGTGTATATTTATAGACTTTGAACGACTTATCTTACTATCAATTGGCTAGGAAGTTTTCACGAGGACGATCTATCCCGAACAATAAGGCATGCACCGGATCTGCAAGTCATTGCATAAAAGATAATCACGTTTTCAATGCCGATGATTTCCGCGTATTGCATGTGGGTTGTAAAGGCAGAATTACAGAGAAGTCAATAAAGCCATTATAGAGGGCAAAATGCCCGTTAACGACGTTGCTGATGATCTACGGCTATCCCCTTTCGTCAATGCTCCAATTACTACAGAACAATTACCAAAAAACCTTTCTTAAGCAGAAAAAAATGCTTAAATAGCGCTAAAACCGCTACAGAAGTTTCTTAATGTTTTCTTAATTGGCAATTAAATCCAGAACTATCGTAAATGCAATGATGGTGTAAAAGCTGCTTAATTAGTAAATGTGTGTATGACTTTAGTTTGTAGATTTTCTTACACCAAACCATTCGAAACCATTAACCTCGGGGTGCAAAGTAAACGCTACTTCAAATTTACGAAGATGATCATTTACTAAACTAAACACATATGCCACACTAGAGATGGGCAGACAGTTCTTTGAACCGGTTCATTGAACCGGTTCGGACAAAAAGAATAATAACATATTAACAATATGTATTTGCATTATAAATCAATCGAAAGTGTTTTTACTCAAATGTAAAATGCAACTTAAATTATTTTAAATTCTATTTTACCGTTGTGTAACGCGCGTATTAATCCCCCCACTTCTTTCGTAATGCAGCTTAATGTTGCTCTGGGCGTCCAAACCCCGGAGGTTACGTAATTTATGGATGCCCCCCCCTACCTGTAGAAACGCCCCGGCGGAATCGCATGAAGTCACCTGCGGAAACTTCATGCGGTTTCAAGAGATACGCATGAAGTTAGCTGCGTATAATTCATGCGGTTCACTTCGCTACCTGCACGAGCTTCGTGCGGTTCACACCAGGAACGTAGATAACTTCAAGCGATTCAAACCTCGAAACGCATGGAGTTTCCGCCGCAACTTCATGCGGTTCATACCAGAAACCACATGAAGTTCGTGCAGATAGCGTTCTTGTTGTGAACCTCTTGAAGGTATCTGCGGAAACTTATCGCGTAAATGTCATGCGGTTCTCGCTGAGCATAAATAAATGAAATATAAATTGTATAATTTCGTAACAAAGAAATTATATAATTTTGAAATTATTTATTTCATTCAAAAATTAAGAAGAGTATGATATACCGGGTGTGCATTTTCCTGCTCTCCCGATTATTTTAAGTTCAAGAGTGAATAAATGTTCAAAGTTTAAAAATCTACCAGATTTGATTTATATTTACTATCGTGGGGACCAAAAAAAAAAAGTGAAAATTAAGTGATGTTAAAATAGCAGAAGCCATGACAGGGAAAAACTAAAACTTGCAATTTAAAAAATCAATCGATTTAGATGTATCAGAAACAAGCGAAAAAAAAACAGAGTAAATATTTAATGTCCACTTTCCAATAGCTTTTCAGTTCATCATATTGTCAAGTTTAAAATACAAAAAAAAGTTGAAATATGTTGTAGTTGTGGCCACACTATGAATACCCATATTATATATTTTTTAATTAATTGGAAGCCTGGAACTCATTTCTGACAATCAGGTAATATAACTGTCGAAATGACCCGTGAGCCGCTCCAAGGAACCGGTTCACTCTAGTTAGTGAACCGGTTCGGAACCGTTCCTGATAGTTAACCGTTTTGCCTATCTCTATGTCATGCTCAAAGCATGACGCAATCTGTTTTCGCAACATCACTAGTCACATCATATTTTTTTAGAAATAAACTCAATCGATATCAGTGAGATTTTGACTGATATCCTAAACTAATATACCGCTCAAATCGAGTAATTTATGAATTTGTTTTATGCACGTTTACTGTGCAGGCTTAACGGTGCCCCGATACTAACCACACGCCTATTAAAGTTCGTTTGCGGGCGTCGTCATTAAATTAGTTACGCATTTGCAACACTGGCACTAAATAAGTAATGTTTTTCTTTTGTTTCAGGTAAGAGTAATTATGAATATGGATAGTTCGAGAAACAGCAAGGTCAGTAAATCATGAGCTTGGTACATATATCAAACGACTCCTTCGTAGGTTCCGCATAAATTGCAAAGATTTACTTCGGTCGTGTACATTGGAACGCATTCATTTCATACTGTTTATTAGATTAGTGTGCTAATAAAGACTTAAATACTAAAATGTGTATGGAAATTGAGTAATGGGAATTGTACTATACCAATATGGCGTTTGTTGAATTTGTTTATTTCTGGCTATTCTAATAAATTAGGCTTTTTGCCCATTTGATTGGATTTTACTAGCGCCGCTTAACTAAAACATTCAAAAATGTTATCTTTATATATTTTTAACGTTCTTTCAAAATGTTGTATAGTCGTTGTTTTATTGCCTACGAAGCCTTAGCGTAAGCAAAACAATCTGGCGTTCCATTGTACACGGATGTTATATTGATGTAAAAATGTCAATGTATGCACACTCAATCGATATATACATAAAATAAGACTAAGTATATAAGAATTATAGAACGTATACATTAAGTCATCGCGACCTAAAGGTGTGATTCTTATGACGCGTCCGTCGCTGAGCGTCCGCGTCTCGCCTGCTCTGGAAGCAGTACGGACGCGCGGTTGATGGTTGGTAGACGCGCGTCCCCGGAAACTCTATAGCCATCAGCTCCGTAAGTATATCACTGTAACAATGTATCGCGACCGTCGCTCATTGGAACACATTCATTAATACATATTAATACATATATACTAAACGCTTTTCACGTTTTTTTCAAATATTTTCAAAACCCTTATAGATATCGATTTGAAATTTTAATGAAAAATCACAAATAATTCAAGACACCCATCATCAAAATTTCAACTTCCTCCGATCACCCCTTAAAAAAAAGTGTTGCCAACACCACAAACATTTTTTTTTTTACAATTTTTATTTTTTTTCCCGAAAGCCGAAAACGTCCCCTAGGGGCCTGTAAAAACCGCAATTTTTCATCTTACCCAGTAACCCCGAGGTGAATTTTTGAAAATCGATTTTTCGCAATGCAGAGGTTTACGCCAAATCCTAAGGCTTTTTGGCTTTTCAAGTTGGAACGTTCGGATACGGCTCGAAAAATCCCAAATACTTTGGTACACAAAAGTTACTTACTGTGTTGGAAGTGCTCTTCGCCGTTCGTGAGCTACAACCCTTTCTCTGCGGATGTCGCTTTTTTCGTGCTTCGGCGAGCGGGGCCGCGCCCCCTTTACAGTCGCGACTAGAATTTTCATTGAGTTTTGTAGAACGAATCCGTCTCTATATTTTATGTCTCTTACGAATTTTTGATATCTCCAACCCCCGAGTTATTCAAAGAAAACCACCCCAGATTTCAATAAAAAATTCTAAAGCGGCCATTTTTAATCGGATGCGAAAACAGAGTGCCATTCTGAATTTTTCTTTCAGTTTACGAAAAACGAGAAAGGATTATATTTTTTATCTGATAAAAAAATAACAATTTATTTCTAAAAAGGTTATTGTTATAACTTAATCTGCGAGTTGTGTTGGACGTGTATATGAGGGTGGTTTGAAAAGTCCGTGCAAAGTTCGCGAGATGGCACCACCGGCGCGTATCGAGGTTATGTTTAGTTGAATCTGTTGAATGAACGCACACCAAGTTTCAGCCATATTGGTCTATTTCTTTGTGAATCAAGGAAGTCGAGTGATTCGAGCTGTTCCAGAAGAATCCGGAGGACTTTAAGCGTCGCTTCGTCACTGTGGATGAAACATGGATACATTACTATACTCCTGAGACCAAACAACAATCTAAACAATGGGTTACCAAGGGGGAATCTGCAATAAAAAAGGCGAAGACTGTTCCTTCGGTCGGAAAGGTTATGGCGACTGTCTTTTGGGATTCGCAAGGGATAATCATCATCGACTATCTGGAAAAGGGTAAATATTATTTATCGTTATTGGACCGTTTGAAAACCGAGCTGCAAGAAAAACGCCCGCGATTGGCCCACAAGAAAGTCCTTTTCCATCACGACAACGCACCAGCACACACTTCAGCAGTTGTGGTCGCAAAATTAATGCAAATAGGATTCGAACTCGTTTCACATCCAGACTTGGCTCTCTCGGACTACTATTTCTTCCCCAATTTGAAGAAATGGCGGGACAAAGATTTTATTCAAACGAGGAGGTGATTGCAGACACTAATGGATATTTTGCAGACATGGACGAATCCTATTATTCGGAAGGGATCAACAAACTAGAACATCGTTGGACGAAGTGTATAACCGTAAAAGGAGTCGAAAAATAAAAAACACGTTAGTAGTTTTTATTTTTGCACGGACTTTTCAAACGCCCCTCGTACACGCCGAACGCACAACTGGGTAAATACTAAAATGTGTACGTGTATAGGAATTATACCTTATCACGTCTTTAGGGTGTATACTCCATCTACTCATAGATTAGACTTTTTTGACATCTTGAGTGACAGTTGCCGAATAACTCTCGCCACGAAAAGTAGTTATTACGAAAATCATACTCAAGAATCTTATCATGTAGGTGTGTAGTTGGTTCGTCACATCATTTAGAACGTTCTCCATGGCGGGAATCAAGAACAATAACAAACTGCCAATAATGTGTCTATTGGCGGCGTCGTGTATGAATGTTGGAAGTATAACGCTACCAACCTAACTTGCTGCAAAATTAAATTTTTGGTACCTTTTATTTTCTAGTGTTTGTCACTAAAGATGTCAAAAAAGTCTAATCTATGAGTAGATAGAGTATACAAGACAAATATTGTTGCCCCATCAGAACACCTGGAGACCGGTTTACGAATACTTATATTCCAATAGTATCTCCGTTTCCCCATCAGCAACTAACTACACTGATGAGACCTGAAAGGTCGAAACCGATCTCTAGGTGTTCTGATGGGGCAACAATATTTAATGTTCACATTAATTATATTTGCCGCCGCTGGCAATGTCCATATCTTGTCGGTGTTAAAGCCACCCGGATTTGGTTCAGTACAGCATTCAGGCAATAGATTCCGCCACTTTGGCGTTTCTACCTTTATACTAGACAAGTTTAGCATAAAAGCTATACTCTTGTAAGCATTTGCTAGCTCCACGTTTATAACGACGATTTTTTCACTACGTTGCAACAGATATTGAATGAACATGCAACGATTAGGAGGATACTTCATGTATTATTATTGTATTTACTCATCTGCCTTGCGAAATACATGCCAGAGTTCACTCTATAATCCGCACAGAGAACGCCCGCATGATTACTAAGCAGTTCATGAATTGTTAGCCACAGATTAAAAATACAATAAAACAGTGTAAACAAGGTCCAATTTTTAACGTTCTAGGAGTTAACTGATTGAACCATTAAAACCAAGTTTGCTCGATGAAGTTGCAATAACACCACAAACCGTAAAACGCCGAGATTCAAAATATCTGCTATAAAACATGAATGTGAATTTTATTAACAATTCATTGCATTGATTGGAGGCAGGATTTCATTAAAATAGTAGTGTATCCATCCGGAAACGAGCTCGGTATTGTCTTTGTGTAGAAGTTACTTCACGATTCTTCGACAGAGTAATTACTTCTCCCCAATAAGATTTAGTCTAATCACGAGAAAACGTAGCTGGCTGAGTTCGCTGCACAATGGGAGTTGTTTTTTGCGCATAACAGCGGAGCCATCTGGGTCAAGTTCGTTAAATGGCCAGAGAGCAATGAATTACACCGATAAAACAGAAACAGAATCGCACACAAATGTTCCCAGCCACACGTCTTAATACCTAAATAATCAACGGCTGCTATAACAGTAGTTGCCGCAAAAAGTCCTGAGGTATTCCGGTAAATCCTAAACAACCGCCCACTATCTAATAAAACCATAAAGGCTTTCACTTATAATTGAGCTTCAAATATTTCCCAGCGCAAGCACACTCTTCTTTCCGTGAAATGCTTGAATTGTCGATTATGTTACTGTTACGTACACATTTACTCGTTCCTAATAACTTCATTCTGTATGAGCTATTCAAATAAGGCTTACCCATAAATATCGGACGTGCTTCGCCGTTATAGATTTTCATTGAATGAAATGTGTGTATCAGTGTATCAATAGCCTATCACGCCATGTGCGAGACTAATTGGCTTGTATCAGCACAGTTATTATCCGTAAAAGTCTACATGCAAATTATGAAGTTATCACCAGTAGGTATTATAATAGATGCTTGAATATAATACTTGAATCGACAGTTAATTTGATCTCTAAGTAGCATGTTGATATTTTACGTGAATATAATACCTAAACAGTGACGGTTTGCGGGGTTTTTTCTGGTACAGCCGAGGAACAAGAGGTGGTAATACATATAGGTAGGGTCAGTTGCAGTGACGGCTGGCTGCGTGACCGCACCTATCTGTATTACCACCTCGGCCGTACCAGAAAAAACCCCGCGAACTGTCACTGTACCTAAGCCAACCTAATGCAACCCTACCTAACCTAACCCAATGATTTGAAAGTACCTGTAAATACTTCCCTAATATAGCTGAAATCGTATCGAGTTGTTGGTTCGTTCGAGCGAAAAAGGCCTAGAGTCCAAAGGGTTAAGTAACTCTATAGGAATATTTTTTAGACCTGAACCCTTGCAATAATTTTTATTTAGACCATGTAGCATTCTAAAGTAGAGGTGGGCGAAATGACGTTTTTTTGAGAGTCGACTAATCTTGAAGAGTCGAGTGAAAAGTTAAGGTATGTCTGGAAAAAAGTGATTTTACCCTGAAAATATACTGAAGAGCAAAAAAATCTAAACCTCACATCTTGTAATTGTATGTACTTTTATGATGACGAAATGCTTTCTTAAGGAGTTTCGATGTATTTTTATCAATTTTGTAGATTTTTCTCAGCCCCGCGAACGAGTTTACAAACATATTTCCTGAATCTCTTACTGACTCCACTGTCCTCTATGGTGCATATGTACGGTATTGTACGTTTGCTTCATCTTTCCAATTTCACACTTTTCAGGTATCCTAAAAGTTTTTTTCTTATTTCTGTTCCGAAAAATATGCCAGTAAACTTGAAGATATCCTGAATCTTTTTTTTGGCATTTACCGTTGACTTTATTGTAATCTATGGTAAATATTTAGGACAACAAATTTCTCCAGTTTTTCAATTGCACACTTTACGGACGAACAAAATGTTTTTCCTCTTCTGTTGGTCCGAAGAATATCCCAGTAAACTTAAAGATATCCTGAATCTTCCACTAAGCTTCTTATCATCTACTGTAAATTTTTAAGGTTTCGCCCTTTTTCTTCAATTCTTCAACTGCGCACATTTGGGGTGTCCAAAATGTTTCTTTTTTCTATTGGTTCGAAGAACACATCAGTAAACTCGAAGATATCCGGAATATTCTGTTTGGCCTCTCCTACCGACTTTCTTATCATCTCTGGTAAATATTTAAGGTATTATACGTTTTCTTCAGTTGTTCAGTTGCTCACGTTTCGGGTGTCCAAAATGTTCTTTTTCTGTTCGAAGAATATTCCAGCAAACTTGAAGATATCCTGAATCTTTTGTTTGGCCTATCCTACTGGCTTTCTTATCATCTATGGAAAATATTTAAGGTATTGTACGTTTTCTTCAGTTGTTCAATTGCTCACGTTTCGGGTGTCCAAAATATTTTTTTTCTGTTCGAAGAATATTCCAGCAAACTTGAAGATATCCTGAATCTTTTGTTTGGCGTCTCCCACTGACTTCCTCATCCTCTAAGATATCGTATGTTTTCTTCAGTCTTTCAATTGCCTGCGTTTCGGGAGTCCAAAATGTTTTTTTCTGTTGCTTCAAAGAGTATTCCAGTAAAGGACCCCTCACAAATCAAATGGAAATTGGCTTTCGGTGAAATTGACCAAATTTTGGATATGTTGTTCCTTTCGGTGCCCTGATCAAAAGCTCGAAAATCTTTCCTGCGAGCAGTACCCAGCTCCGAAGGTTAGAGACCGCTAATCCCCGAAAATGCAAGGGGAGTGGTAAAATCAGCGAAAATCGCGGATTACCGGTCTCTAACCTTCAGAGTTGGGTACTGCTCGCAGGGAAGATTTTCGAGCTTTCTGCCTGTGGAGACTTTTGATCTGGACACCGAAAGGAACAACATATCCTAAATTTGGTCAATTTCACCGAAAGCCAATTTCCATTTGATTTGTGAGGTGTCCTTTGAAGATAACCCAAATCTCCCACTACCATAAATATTTAAGGTATCGTACGTTATTTTCAGTTCTTCAATTACACACTTTTCGATTGTCAAAATGTTTATTTTTTCTGTTGGTTCGAAAAATTTAAGGTCACGTGCGTTTTCTTCAATTTTTCAATTTCTCTATTTTCGGGTGTTCGAAGAATATTCCAGCAAACTTGAAGATATCCTGAATCTTTTGTTTGACTTCCTTGTCCTGTAAGGTATCGTATGTTTTCTTCAGTCTTTCAATTGCCCACGTTTCGTGAGTCCAAAATGTTTTTTCTGTTGCTTCAAAGAATATTCCAGTAAATTTGAAGATAACCCAAGTCTCCCACTACGGTAAATATTTAAGGTATCGTACGTTATTTCCAGTTTTTCAATTACACACTTTTCGGTTATCAAAATGTTTATTTTTTCTGTTGGTTCGAAATATTTAAAGTAACGTGTGCTTTCTTCAATTTTTCAATTTCTCTATTTTCAGGTGTTCGAAGAAAAATCCAGCAAACTTGAAGATATCCTGAATCTTTTGTTTGGCGTCTTCCACTAACTTCCTCATCCTCTAAGATATCGTATGTTTTCTTCAGTCTTTTAATTGCCCACGTTTCGGGAGTCCAAAATGTTTTTTTTCTGTTGCTTCAAAGAATATTCCAGTAAATTTGAAGATAACCCAAGTCTCCCACTACGATAAATATTTAAGGTATCGTACGTTATTTCCAGTTCTTCAATTACACACTTTTCGGTTATCAAAATGTTTATTTTTTCTGTTGGTTCGAAATATTTAAGGTAACGTGTGTTTTTTCAATTTTTCAATTTCTCTATTTTCAGGTGTTCGAAGAAAAATCCAGCAAACTTGAAGATATCCTGAATCTCTTGTTTGGCGTCTCCCACTAACTTCCTCATCCTCTAAGATATCGTATGTTTTCTTCAGTCTTTTAATTGCCCACGTTTCGGGAGTCCAAAATGTTTTTTTTTCTGTTGCTTCAAAGAATATTCCAGTAAATTTGAAGATAACCCTAGTCTCCCACTACGATAAATATTTAAGGTATCGTACGTTATTTTCAGTTCTTCAATTATACACTTTTCGGTTGTCAAAATGTTTATTTTTTCTGTTGGTTCGAAATATTTAAAGTAACGTGTGTTTTCTTCAATTTTTCAATTTCTCTATTTTCAGGTGTTCGAAGAAAAATCCAGCAAACTTGAAGATATCCTGAATCTTTTGTTTGACTTCCTTGTCCTGTAAGGTATCGTATGGTTTCTTCAGTCTTTCAATTGCCCACGTTTCGGGAGTCCAAAATGTTTTTTCTGTTGCTTCAAAAAATATTCCAGTAAATTTGAAGATAACCCAAGTCTTCCACTATGATAAATATTTAAGGTATCGTACGTTATTTTCAGTTCTTCAATTACACACTTTTCGGTTGTCAAAATGTTTATTTTTTCTGTTGGTTCAAAATATTTAAGGTAACGTGTGTTTTCTTCAATTTCTCTATTTTCGGGTGTTCGAAGAATATCCCAGCAAACTTGAAGATATCATGAATCCTTTTTTTGGCGTCTCCCGCTGACTTCCTTATCCTCTAAGATATCGTATGTTTTCTTCAGTCTTTCAATTGGCCACGTTTCCGGTGTCCAAAAGGTTTTTTCTGTTGCTTCAAAGATTATTCCAGTAAATTTGAAGATAACCCAAGTCTCCCGCTACGATAAATATTTAAGGTATCGTACGTTATTTTCAGTTCTTCAATTACACACTTTTCGGTTGTCAAAATGTTTATTTTTTTCTGTTGGTTCAAAATATTTAAGTGTGCTTGTATTTTTTCTGTAGAATACGATCCCGCAATAAAAAATAGGGGGTTCCATTTGAAAAATCAAAGTTTGACCTTGAAAATTAACGCCAAGGTCATTTTCAAGATCACTAGCATATGTCCCCCTCAATAAAAAATAGGTGTTTCCATTTGAAAAATCAAAGTTTGACCTCGAAAATTAACGCCAAGGTCATTTTCAAGGCCACTTGCATTTGTCCCCCTCCAAACCCTACAACTTTTGAATGAAACATTTTTTGCCATGTTGCTCAGGTTTCGAGATATTTGGAGTGGCTATTTAAAATGGAACACCCTGTATAATTTTTTTTTCTTAGCCTCCTCGCCGTACATCCACGAGCCGCCACTGGAGTTCAGTTCACAAATTTCATGAATTTGGTTCTTATTTAACACGTGATGAAACATTTTGTAATATTCGGTAGCAATAAGTTTGTCAATTCAATTTAACTTTTAGCGATACGGTGAATACCCTAGTAAAGTGGTTGGCAACCCAAATGTATTGGCATGCCACCAAACAGGTAATTCAAAGTATCGGACACTAAGCGTGCCACTAAAATAACACTAGAAAATATCAAGACATTTTTATTTGGCCATTATTATTTCGTAATTGTCACTTTCGAGACGTGCCACCAAAGACCATAAGTTCCTGGACGCTGTCCGAGTAATCTTGAGGATGTTTAGTTTTTACTGCAGTACGATTTCTACATATACTGTGATGAGAAGGTATTTCAATAGAGTTCTTCAGGAATGTCATCTAGATCTGGGACATTGCCTTTTGAAGAATGTATGGTGGTAAGTTGAATCAGCTCTACAAAAGAACTATTTAGATCAGGTATTTTGCCACTTGAAGAAAGTTTGGTAGTTCGTTTAACTTATGGCGTTTATATCAGCTCTACAGTAACACCAACTAACTCTAGGATATTGCCATTTGAAGAATCCTCGCGTTCCCTTCAAACAATCTTCCTTTAAAAAGAACTGCATTTTAGACACTTTTTAGACACGTACAAAATAATAAATTATTCCGGATAAAAAATGTAGGAAAGTATCAAGTTGACGCTGTGTATAGTTATGTCTCTCACGTCTCTTATAAGTTATTACTCAAGAAATTAGCATTTAATTACAATTTAGTGACGAGGTTATTGGTTGGCTTGGCTACAAATGTATCTTATTGAAGATCTCATCGATAATCGCCGCAGGTGATTTTTGCAAAGGAAGAAACATTTCAATATTAATAATAATCCCGGGGGCAAAAAAGCAAAACAAATCATTAACAACCTCCAGAGCAAGATAATTAAATACATAATTTATTGAATAAAATACGGCAAGATCTTCGGATAAGGAATCAATATATAAACTAATCCTCAATGGACGGGATTTACACACAGCGGTGGGATCTCTCTACGTGGCCATTACATTACTTTCATCGCTTAGTGTAATTACTTTACATATGCTAAACTCATTTTTCCCCTGGAAGAGGAAGTATTAATTCTAATTCACGGCGTTTCCTCGCTAAAACAGACGAACACAGAAAATAAATGATTACGGAAGATAGACTTCTAGTTATGTTTGTTTTAATTAAATTAAAGTCGTGCGTTTGTCTCAATTATGCGCTTTCTTCGGAAATGTAACAAAAGAACGGAGCGAATGGAGAAGAGCATCGGTATCGGATGGCAGCGCGAATAGGCAAAAAGACGAGACACGACTTATGGCATATGGAGTTCACTATGGGGTTATGCCCTTATGTAGTTGTTTATTATTTGAAAGCCGTACACAGTTATAAATATTAAAGGCGGCGATAAAGAGGAGTTAATCTGTGCGGCGCAAGGATTGAGGAGAACCTACGACCTTTCAGTGATACCTCTCGTTGTCCAATTACGGCGGTTTTAATAAATTCATTACCGCTCGACGATCAATTTCATTGCTAATGCACGCGACCGGTTACTTTGATGTCTTCTAAACCGCACAGTTCAATTATTTTATGCAAAAATTTCCTATAAATAGAAACAATGCGTGACATTCATTACTGTATTTTTACATCTGCGAGTAATAGTGTTGGTACTTTTTGCACTTAACCTAATAGTAGCTTTCAATTGCAGAAATGTCTTTATAATTAACATGTTCACTGCGTTACGGGGCATATGTGTCCCGTATTTGACGGAATATAATTCCATTAAACTTTCTTACGGGCGGAGGTTGTAACTTCGTCGTACTTTGACAAAATTTAAAGTTTTTTTTTGGCCTCGGATTCACGGGTCTGAAGTTAGCAATATATTTTAAAATTAATTTTTTTGCCATGAAAATGTACATTACTACTGAAGAATACACATGAACCTCCCCCACCCCAAAATTTCAACCCCCTACAATTTTTCACACTATATAAAAAAAATCTCCTTTTTCGCTAACCGATAAGAAAATGCTGAAAACATGTAATTATTCTACATACTTAGACTTGCTAATACAAAAAATAAAAAAAACCTTCCGGCCCCTAGATCACTTTAAAAGAAATTAAAAACTTGTCCGCCCCATGCACCGTGAAGAGGTGCGCGAGCACACTTACTAAAGTTTTTTACGGTGTTCGATGTCCGTCTCAAAAAAGTAAAAAATACAAAAACAATCTAGATATACAGGCCTAACAACAGGAGAAATAAAAAAACGTACCGGCCCCTTGATCACTTAAAAAAAAATAAACAATCCGACACACTCTCCCGTTTTCGAAGAGTTTATTTTTTTCCAAAGTGATCAAGGGGCCGACACGTTCCTTTTATTTCTCCATTTGTTAGGCCTGTATGTCTAGATTGTTTATAAATTGTTTACTTTTTTATGGCGGTCATCGAACTTTGAAAGAAACTTCAGTTAATGTGACGGCGCATACATTTTCGGAGAGTGTGTCGCGTTGTTGATTTTTTTTCAAAGTGATCAAGGGGCCGGCACGTTCTTTTTATTTCTCCATTTGTTAGGCCTGTATGTCTATATTGTTTATAAATTTTTAACTTTTTTATTGCGGTCATCGAACTTTGAAAAAAACTTCAGTTAATGTGACCGCGCATACATTTTCGGAGAATGTGTCGGATTGTTTATTTTTTTTCAAAGTGATCAAGGGTCCGGCACGTATTTTTTATTTCTCCATTTGTTAGGCCTGTATGTCTAGATTGTTTATAAATTTTTAACTTTTTTATGGCGGTGACCGAACATTGAAAAAAACTTCAGTTAATGTGACGGTGCCTACATTTTCGGAGAGTGTCGCGTTGTTTATTTTTTTCAAAGTGATCAAGGGTCCGGCACGTATTTTTTATTTCTCCATTTGTTAGGCCTGTATGTCTAGATTGTTTATAATTTTTTAACTTTTTTATGGCGGTGACCGAACATTGAAAAAAACTTCAGTTAATGTGACGGTGCCTACATTTTCGGAGAGTGTGTCGCGTTGTTTATTTTTTTCAAAGTGATCAAGGGACCGGCACGTATTTTTTATCTCTACATTTGTTAGGCCTGTATGTCTAGATTGTTTATAAATTTTTAATTTTTTTATGGCGGTCATCGAACTTTAAAAAAAACTTCAGTTAATGTGACGGCGCATACATTTTTGGAGAGTGTATCGCGTTGTTTATTTTTTTTTCAAAGTGATCAAGGGGCCGGCACGTTCTTTTTATTTCTCCATTTGTTAGGCCTGTATGTCTAGATTGTTTATAAATTTTTAATTTTTTTATGGCGGTCATCGAACTTTAAAAAAAAACTTCAGTTAATGTGACGGCGCATACATTTTCGGAGAGTGTGTCCGATTGTTTATTTTTTTTCAAGCTGATCAAGGGTCCGGCACGTTCTTTTTATTTCTCCATTTGTTAGGCCTGTATGTCTAGATTGTTTATAAATTTTTAATTTTTTTATGGCGGTCATCGAACTTTAAAAAAAACTTCAGTTAATGTGACGGCGCATACATTTTTGGAGAGTGTATCGCGTTGTTTATTTTTTTTTCAAAGTGATCAAGGGGCCGGCACGTTCTTTTTATTTCTCCATTTGTTAGGCCTGTATGTCTAGATTGTTTATAAATTTTTAATTTTTTTATGGCGGTCATCGAACTTTAAAAAAAAACTTCAGTTAATGTGACGGCGCATACATTTTCGGAGAGTGTGTCCGATTGTTTATTTTTTTTCAAGCTGATCAAGGGTCCGGCACGTTCTTTTTATTTCTCCATTTGTTAGGCCTGTATGTCTAGATTGTTTATAAATTGTTTACTTTTTTATGGCGGTCATCGAACTTTGAAAAAAACTTCAGTTAATGTGACGGTGCATACATTTTCGGAGAGTGTGTCGCGTTGTTTATTTTTTTTCAAAGTGATCAAGGGGCCGGCACGTTCCTTTTATTTCTCCATTTGTTAGGCCTATATGTCTAGATTGTTTATAAATTTTTAACTTTTTTATGGCGGTCATAGAACTTTGAAAAAAACTTCAGTTAATGTGACGGCGCATACATTTTCGGAGAATGTGTCGGATTGTTTATTTTTTTTCAAAGTGATCAAGGGGCCGGCACTTTTTTTTTATTTCTCCTGTTGTTAGGCCTATATATCTAGATTGTTTTTGTATTTTTTATTTTTTCGAGACGGACATCGAACATCGTAAAAAACTGTAGTAAGTGTGCCCGCGCACCTCTTCACGGTGCATGGGGCGGACACGTTTTTAATTTTTTTTTAAAGTGATCTAGGGGCCGGAACGTTTTTTTTATTTTTTGTATTAGTTGGTCAAAGTATGTAGAATAATTACATGTTTTCAGCATTTTCTTATCGGTCATCTAAGTTAGCGAAAAAGGATATTTTTTTTTTCATATTGTGTGAAAAATTGTAGGGGGTTAAAATTTTGGGGTAGGGGAGGTTCATGTGTATTCTTTAGTAATAAACCCACCCTGCTTATAGGAGGTTTTTGGAAAATGTACATTTTTATGGCAAAAAATTGAATTTCAAAATCTATTGCTGAAATCTATTGCTAACTTCACACCCGTCTCGGATTCAAGTCCATATGGCCAGCTGAGGGCGGTTAGTCTAAAAGTTTTTTAGTACCATTCACAGATTAATATTAACTCCATTCGGTTTGCAATAACACAATTTAAAAAAAAAACTGTACGGGGTTTATATGACCCGTACCGCCTATATTATCGCGGCCGCAGTGAACGTGTTAAGATTCCATAGAGTTACTGTCGGTTTTACATGATGCATTATTTATAAGAAAAACATAATCACGTACATTAAATCTGAAAAAAATCTAGGAGAAATGTGGAGTAATTTATTTAATTTAAAAGTGATTTGAATGGCTTTATAAAGCACATGTCGTTAGTGGAAGTGAATTGGAAATAAATTGACCGCTCGGACGCTGAATAGAATGAGTTTCTAATGGCCATTAGAATAATTCGCCGTATATTGCTACTTTGGCAACAATAAAATTATATAACACATCTACGGTTAAAGATATTAGCAAAGTACGTACAGTTAAGGATGAATTAAGAACAGTATGCCAGTAAAGTCTGGCCTAACTGTCAACGTGATTCGGTCACGTGGTGGCGCTCAGCGCACAGAACGGTAAATCTTCGTCTTTTTACTTTTTTTCGAGGCCTCCCATTAATAAGGCCTATTTAGGTTGGCAATCGGATTAGATGTCTTTAGGTGCATTGTGCATGACAATTCAATTCATCATGGTCGGCGTTTTGCGCGCTAAAAATCTTAATTCAATTTCTCGCGCCGGGCGCCGCATATCTTCGAGCAGCTCCGAGATTTATTGCAGTCACGTAGAAGACGAGTCAGTGATTTAAAAGTGCCTTTTAAGCGAAATAAGGTGCCTTATATGTAAATCCAACGGGGATTATTGTTTATGTTCGCATGCTGATTGCGTCTCGTTCCTTATTTCTGGGATTATTGTAATTGGAAACGGTTGAATTATTGTCTTCCTGTTATCATTCCTCATGGCTCCTTTGTTCGATCTGATCAAAATCATTTCAAATTAATAAGCAATTTGGTGTTAATACCATGAATTAATTAAATAAACGTAAACCGTATTGAAGAAACTCACTGTTTTAACCACAACTAATTATTGTAAAAAATAATCTATATACAGGTTGTTTCAGAGCTCTGTAAACGTGCTTACTTTTCAAAATTTTGAAAAATGTTTTATACAAAACAATCACGTTTCCAGAGCTCTGAAACACCCTATATAAAAAAAAATGTATCTTTGTTTGTCCCGTATGCGTTCCTTTGCCATTTTTCCGATTGCTATGAAACTTTGGTTAGTTGTTGTACGCACGCCCGCGTAGGTTTCTGAATTAGTACAACCATTTTAGAATAGGTGCCGCGCGAGTTGTTTCAACAAATGAGTATATTTCATATAGTGTATGTCAAGAGCTTTTCAACAAGTATTAGCATTAAATATATCATCGCATTAAATTGAAGACCACGCGAACAACAGTTTAAGTTTAAGCCACTTATTTACATTATTGCCTCATTAATCATTGTTAAACGTAATAAAAAAAAAACAATTGATATTTTTATTACCAATATTTGCATCCTCATAATAATTTGCTGTTGTATCCATCCGCACTAATCAATACACTTAATTCCATTTAATTGAAGCCGTAATTGACAGTTTGGTTCGTGCGTGTAAGCGTGAAGTTCCATTCTAAATTGATTAATAGCAGCGGGGCCGCTCATCCTGCAGGATACCATTGATTTTTTCCTGACACGAGTTATGTATGTATAATTACGAAATCGATCTGAAGAATACAAACAAAGAAGTTGGGACGAGGAAATGCGTGCCGTCACCACGCTACTTAGCATCCAGTTTTGTCATTACACTTTCGAAGAACCTTTCGAGTAAAAGTATGGAAGCAATTGATGAGTTCAACTCGTTATTTATCTAAACAGGATGCTTCTCCTGCCATTAACACTAATAATAAATACGATTCGGATTGGTTTCGCAATTATTGTTATTTAATATTTATGTCCTTAATGTCATTTTCGCTTTTTGCTTATCCTGGGGATATTGTCTTTTACTGTTTTCGAATCAAATCAAATTTCCGCTTAAATGTAGGTTTCTGTTGCGGTGATGGATAATTGCTTTTCTCGCATGTACCGAACGTTTCTGTCCTTTGCTGATCGTTGGGATGTTTGTTCTTTAGGTATATTTATTCCAACAAGTTTTTAGATTCATCTACTTTGAAAGAATTTAGGAAATATTTAAATCAAACCTCGTTCTACTTTTTTTGAGGGCATTTTTCAACGCTTACAGTGTTAATCTTTTCAACGCACTTTAAGAACATATTCTTTAGAGATTATAACGGCATCTAATGCTTCGTACACACTTTCACCGAAAACCGCGCCGCGTAGATGCGACGTTGCATTGGTTTGGACGGTGGCACACATAAATGGATTAATGGGAACAGCTTTGGTTAAAGCTTTAGCATGTATGCTTTGTTGAAGAAAATTGAGGTTATTTTTTGTGTGTGACTGAATGGCTCAGGTTGTTATGTTTTGTATTTTTGTATGAATAAATGTGAACAAATGAAGAAATGAATAATATAAATAATAATATATTAAATATATATATATATATATATATATATATATATATATATATATATATATATATATATAAATCGAATAGTTTAGCAAAAAAACAATATTTAAAATGAATGAATGAATTATTATGAAACCTTTGCTTTTGGAATATGGCGAAATCTAGAGATAGGGTGTTTGTAGGTTTTTGCAAAAAAATAATTATGACTGCATTTTGAAGAAATTTAAAAATATGTTAGTCTGAATAAAGATGTTCTCTCTCTCTCTCTCTCTCTCTCTCTCTCTCTCGACTTGAAATAAAAAAAATTCGTGAAACTACCAGGTATATAGAACAACTTTTGATGGTACTATCCAGTACCATCGAAACAACACACAGTAAATATTTTATTGTTTTCTTAATAACATTATTTTTTATTTTTTTAATATATACTGAAGGAAAAAAAATGAAACACTTTAAATTCGTGAAATTTCGACCATTTTCAAACCGCCATAACTCGGAGCATTTTCAATCGATTTTGATGAATCTTTGAGGGCAAGAAACTTTGAAGTGTCTTCTTTAAAGTCATGCATGCGAAACTAAACATAACCCCTTCCGCCCCCCTCTAGCGCCCCTGTGATAAAAAAGTTTTTTTCTGGAAACCATGTCCAACTTTGACGATGTCTACGGAGTTGGAAAATTTTTGTCCACTCGATCCACCATAAAGGCATTAAAATGTGATCAATTCCCTATGCAGAACTTAAAGAACGAAGTTCCTACGACGATTTAACACCAAGTTACGGGTGTTTGAAAAAAAAGTGCATTTTGAGGTTTTTCGCACATAACTCAGTGACTTTTGAACCAAATTTGATGATTCTTTCGGGAAAAAATCCCATTTTGGCTCTACTTTAAGCCAGTAAACAAATTGGAATGATCCCTTTTCGAACCCTTCAACCCCCGAAAGAAAAACACGTTTTTGGGCAAAAAAACGTCTAACTTTGGCAACGTGTACCGAGTTAGAAAAAATGTGTCGACTCGATCTACCAAAAGGGCATTGAAATGTGTTTAATTACCTGCGCAGGACTCAGATAACGAAGTTCCTACGAGGATTTGGCACAAAGTTATGGGTGTTTGAAAAAAAGCGAATTTTGTGTTTTTTTTTTATTTATAAGTCTGAAGTTTTTCGACGACACTGTTTCCGTTTTCACGAATGAACTTTTCTTTGCATGTTCTTTGAGGTATGCACGAAAATTCATAGTTTGCGCGAAATCACGAATTTCGCATTTTGTACCTTGGACCTCCATTAACAAAAAACTTTATTTTAGGTCAAAAAAGACTCACTTTGACGATCTCTGTAGGGTCAGAAAAAAATGTGGGCCTAACTCACCACCATTCGTCAAAAAACAAACAAATTACACTAACGGAAAAAAATGACACTTGAGATATACGAAAATTTCGGTAATTTTCAAATGGCCATAACTCGGCTTCTATCTAACCGATTTCGACGATCTTTCGAGAAATCAAAAGCAAAATGTGTCCTCTTTGAGAGAGTTTATCCCCCACTCAAAAAGAGGGCTCGACGCCTTTCCAAACAAAAAAATAAAAAGACCACGAAATGTACTTTTTTTAAAACACCCATAACTTTCTGAAAAAACGCCGTAGGAACTTCGTTTTTGAGTCCTGCTTAGGTAATTGAACACATTTCAATGACCTTTTGGTGGATCGAGTCGACACATTTTATCCAACTCGGTACACGTTGCCAAAGTTCGACGTTTTTTTGCCCAAAAACGTGTTTTTCTTGTTCGGGGTTGAAGGGTTCGAAAAGGGATCATTCCAATCTGAGTTTACCTCCCGAAAGTAGGGCCAAAATGAGATCTTTTCCAGTGAGAATCATCAAATTTGGTTGAAAAGTCGCGATATGTGCGATAAACCTCAAAATGCACTTTTTTTTCAAACACCCATAACTTGGTGCCAAATCGTCGTAGGAACTTCGTTCTTCGAGTCCTGCATAGGGAATTGATCAAATTTTAATGCCTTTATGGTGGATCGAGTCGACAAAAATTTTCCACCCCCATAGACATCGTCAAAGTTGGACATGGTTTCCTGAAAAAACATTTTTTTTTCACTGGGGCGCTAGAGGGGGGCGGAAGGGGTTACGCTTAGGTTCGTATGCATGACTTTTAAGAAGACACTTCAATGTTTTTTGCCCTCAAAGATTCATCAAAATCGATTGAAAATACGGAGGTCGAAGGCGGTCCAGCCATCATCGCTCGCATAATTTTTTTTTATTTAATATTATTTATATTAATTTTACTGAATGTTTTATAGTAATGATAATATTAGTAAATTAAAATAAAATAAAACAGATTCCAGATGTTGGATTTGAAAAGCCTAGCAGGAAATATATTTTGGCAAACCCGGCGCATCCACCAACATTTAAGGGAGAAAAAGTTTTTTTTATCATTCATTCCACTGTAAATTATTAATATGATAATAATTTTTGGGAAAAAATAAGAAGGGGGGACCCTTTTTTTCAGGTTTTCGTCAAAAATTTTAAATCGCCAATTTTGATTAAATCCAACTAATTAGCACCCAACGAACACGGATTTAAAATCCGCGTTCGATTTGGATTCTTCGTTTAGTCGCTACGGCCGTTCAAAGTCTGAAAAAAATCTACTTTTTTCAAAAATTTCCATAAAGTTCGTGGTGACTTGCTAACTTTTTTGCATTTTTTTCTGGATGAAATGTTTTAACGCCAATTGCTTTATATCGTTCTTCTGATGAAAGAAAAGGTATTACATAAGGGTCTACGGTGATTATTAAGTAAGTTGATTTTTTCGATTTATTCCATTTTCGAGTTTTCTTTGCTGACGTGTCACGGGCTTTAAATTGACATTTGCTTTTGCGAAAGTATATTTTCTGATGCGCCTTAATAAGATCTTTCGAATGACGTATAGAAACTACGAATCGAATCAGTGGTTTCGATTTATTCAATTTTCGAGTTTTCTTTGCTGAAGTGTCACGGGCTTTAAATTGACATTTGTTTTTGCAAAAGTACCTTTTCTGATGCGCCTTAATAAGATCTTTCGAATGACGTATAGAAACTCCGAATCGAAACCGTGGTTTCTTCAGGAAATAATTTCAAATGCAATTTTTGGGAAAAAGTAAGAAGGGGGGACCCTTGGATGATTTTTCAGGTTTTCGTCAAAAATTTTAAATCGCGAATTTTTATTAAATCCAACTAATTAGCACCCAACGAGCACAGATTTGAAATCCGCGTTCGATTTGGATTCTTCGTTTAGCCTCTACGGCCGTTCAAAATCTAAAAAAATCGACTTTTTTCAAAATTTTCCATAAAGTTCATGGTGACTTGCTAACTTTTTTGCATTTTTTTCTGGATGAAATTTTTAACGGCAATCAATTTATTTCGTTTTTCCGATGAAGAAAATGGTATTACATAAAGGTCTACGATGATTATTAAGAGAGTTGATTTTTTCAATTTTTTTTCATTTTCTAGTTTCCTTTGCTGACAGAAACTAATTTAAAATAATAAGATTTAGGATGTTTCCATATTAATCACCAGTGACACAATGCCAGAAGACAAAGAAAATTATCCAGCAAAAGAGCACCTGCCGGATGGCGTTGGCGTTGGCGTTAGAATTGTGGTTGGTCACCTCATTAAAATAACCATACATCGTTGCAAAGATGTATTAAATTTAAATATGTATATCAATAGTGGGGTAATTATTAGAAACGGGAATTCGATTATAAATCATTGATGTTGAATAAGAAGCGCGTACTTACAAATATTCCCGTTGAATGAATTGCTGGGTTGATTGTTTAGTACGCTATTAACTTGTCATGTTATTCAGTTGCCAACGCAAAAAATCTTACTGTAAGTTGTTTATGTAATGGAATAGATGGGGGTAATTAAAATAATCAAATTATGGTAGGTTTTGTGTTTACTTTCTAAATCTTACTTACGGAATTTACATTCGTGTACAACTTACAAGGGAAGGTCACCAGGTGTCTCACCGTTTTTGATTCAAGATCTGCAGACATGTTGTAGGCAATACCAATAAGACATTCTGAAAGTTTCCAGCCTTTGCGTTAAATAACCGCGCGGTTCAGAATGTCCAATGCATTTTAGAAAAATGTGTTCAAGACAAAAATTTTACTTTACAATTGTTGACAGAATGCTTGGAATTTGCAACTTTTTTTGTATGTAGAGAGATAAGGAGCAACAAAATATCCTGTTGTTGAGAAGCTTAGTCAGGGTTTATGGATTGGAAGATTAATTGAAAATTGGCTATTTGGTTCGTTTGATATGACGCTACCAGACTTTGCTGTCTTGTTTAGTAACATAGTATATTTTTAATGCTGTGATAATATTGATTTAATACTTAGCATAAATGATTGTTTCCTATTAAACCGGTTTCTGGGTATTGGCCGTCATCAGTACAGGAAACACGTTTTACTATGAGATTTGAAAATAGTACGCCATCTAGTAGTCTCTAGTGTCAAACACATATGCACCACTAGATGGAGTAGCAAACCAGTCTACCATTTTGATTTAATAAGTTTGTACATTTAGTCAGCTTTTGCAAAATTTGCTTCAGAAGTATAGTACAAGTTTGGCAAGTTTGTAGATTTATAGAAATTTCGTTCGCAGTGGGACCCCCATTCTTATTCCCAGTCACACCGACTGCGTCTCCTACGTTCCCTACGTTCGGTGAATTATTGAAAGCACGGTATATCATAATATAAACGCTTTAATAGTTGGGGTCTACTGCATAATATTCAAACAATTATTAGTCACTTATTGTACAGATTTTGTTAATTTCTCATGCGTAAAGTTATCCCTTGAATAATCTTTACATTAATTAATATCGCGAATTATTTTATGCTGCAGCAACTGCTCACTGGGAACGCAATTATTTCGTACGGTATTTTTCTTGAATAATTTATGAGGCTTGCAGCTCGGCGAATTGAACCGTTGCATTTTTACTACGAGCACGTTTTTGCCTGTTTCCAATATCATAATCATCGTCATGTTTTATTCTACATTTAAAAGCACGCAAGAAGTAAATCATCTCGTACGTATAAAATCGGCTAACAAAAGGCCTTGATGGTTTTTTTTTCTGCAAAATCTATACTGCAATATTTTTCTCCTGAAGGTATCCATTCGACGAAAGATAGCTATTTTGCACATCGATTAAATTCTTATTACGCACGTAGTAAAACGTTTTGTGTAATTATGTGCGAAAATTAGCACTTAGTTAATTGGAAAACAAGCAAGTGATAATTTTCCATTTGAAAAAAGGTGTTCTCCCATCTGACACATTCGTTCTGCTTTGTATGTTTCCAGTGGCGGCTCGTCAGGGGAGGCAGGTGAGACATTTATTCAATAAATTTCTTCCGTGTTGACTTTATTAAAATATTGATAATAAATATAATTTTATTCCAAATTAATTTCTTAAAAAAACTATATTCGCACCATTTCTAGATTTTTGGAAAATTTTATGCGGTCGGAGTGTAAAATTGAAAAAAAAAATTGAACCAATTATGGAGACCCAAAATAAATAAAAAACAATTCCTATCGACTCGAAACTTTCCAAATTTACTCAAAATTATTCCAAATTGATTTCTTGAAAAAAAAAACAACATTTCTAGATTTTGTGAAATTTTGATGTGATCAGTGTGTAGAATTGTAAAAATATGAACCGATTTTGGACATCCAAAATAAATATGAAAACAATTGCTATCGATTTAAAACTTTCCAAAATTACTCAAAATTATTCCAAATTGATTTCTTGAACAAAAAACTGTATTCGCACCATTTCTAGATTTTGTGAAATTTTGATGTGATCATTGTGTAAAGTTATAGAAAATAGAACCAATTTTGGAGACTCAAAATAAATATAAAAAAAATTGCTATCGACTCGAAACTTTTCAAAATTACTCAAAATTCATTCGAAATTGATTTCTTAAAATGCCACATTCATAACGTTACTCGAAATTCATTCCAAATTGATTTCTTAAAAAACCATATTCGCGCCATTTCCAGACTTGAAACTTTCCAATATTACTTAAAATTCATTCCAAATTGGTTTCTTAAAAAAACTATATTTACACAATTTCTAGATTTTTGGAAATTTTGATGTGGTCGCAGTGTAAAATTGAAAAAAAAATTTACACTGCGAATTTTGGAGACTCAAATTAAATATAAAAACAATTTCTATCGACTTGAAACTTTCCAAAATTACTCAAAATTCATTCGAAATTGATTTCTTAAAATGCCACATTCATAACGTTACTGGATTCTTTTAAATTTTGATATGCTCGGTGTGTAAAGCTGTAAAAAATAGAACCAATTTTGGAGACTCAAATAAATATGAAAACAATTGCAATCGACTTAAAACTTTCCAAATTTACTCAAAATTTATTCGAAATTGATTTCTTAAAAAAAAACTATATTCGCACCATTTCCAGATTTTTTTAAATTTTTATGCGGTTGGAGTGTAAAATTGAAAAAAGAAATTGAACGAATTGGACTCAAATTAAATATAAAAATAATTGTTATCGACTTGAAACTTTCCAAAATTACTGAAAATTCATTTCAAATTGATTTCTTTAAAAGAACCATATTTGCGCCATTTCTAGATTTTTGGAAATTTTTATATGCTCAGTGTGCAAAATTGTAAAAATTTGAACTAATTTTAGAGACTTAAAATAAAGATAAAAACAATTGCTATCGACTAGAAATTTTCCAAAATTACTCAAAATTCATTCCAAATTGGTTTCTTAAAAAAACTGTATTCGCGCCATTTCTAGATTTTTTGAAATTTTGGAGTCGCCGCAGTGTAAAATTGCACCATTTCTAGATTTTTGAAAATTTTTATGCGGTCGGACTGCAAAATTGAAAAAAAAATTGAACCAATTTAGGAGACCCAAAATAAATATAAAAACAATTGCTATTGACTTAAAACTTTTCAAAATTACTCAAAATTTATTCCAAATTGATTTCTTACAAAAACTATATTTGCACCATTTCTAGATTTTTGAAAATTTTTATGCGGTCGGAGTGTAAAAATGAAAAAAAAAATTGAACCAATTTAAGAGACCCAAAATAAATACTAAAACAATTGCTATCGACTTGAAACTTTCCTAAATTACTCAAAATTCATTTCAAATTGATTTCTTTAAAAAACCATATTTGCGCCATTTCTAGATTTTTGGAAATTTTTATATGCTCAGTGTGCAAAATTGTAAAAATTGAACCAATTTTAGAGACTCAAAATAAAGATGAAAACAATTGCAATCGACTTGAAACTTTCAAAAATTACTCAAAATTCCATGTATATACATTATATTGGTGGCAACGTAAATAAATAAATATCTATCTATCTATCTAAAAACGATTTTTTTCAGTAATGTAATAAGATATTTAAAGTTAATTACTATCCTCCATAAAATATCTTTTTACACCAGCAATTGTTTTTGATCATTACCGGATAAATCTGAAAGATGCCATCAATCTTTATTATATATCATTTATTATATTAAACGCGGCAACACTTTCCAGTAATTGTGATGGTTTTTATATAGGGTTCTTTAGTATTGCCTGGGAACCGTGGGTTACTCCGCGATGCTGCCAGAGAGGGGTTACTTCTTCTGTTATTGTTAGTCGAAATTACTAAATCGGATTCTTTACGTTGGTTTTTATTTCTCGTTTATAACAATTTACAGACTTAACCGAAAAACTATCGTTGTTCTTCGACCGGAGCTTAGAAGAGAAGTGTTGTTAATGTAATGTGTTCGGTCGAAGTACAAAAATCGAGGCGGGCGCACGTGATCAGAGACTCGTTTAGCTGTGGTCAAAGTATTATTTATTGATGGTCAAAGTATTATTTATTGATTGATAATTGAATGGTCTTCATGATCGGTGCGTCCGTCTCGGGTACATATAGATAATACATTTTACACTATTAGAACCTTTATAACGGTAATAAATAATGCGGATTATTACATAGCAGTAGTAAGAGTAAATATAATCATGAGTAACATAATTGGCATCCGCATGACTTCCTAAATTAAACATAGATATTAAAAATAGATTGGTGATTACAATTACTATGTAAATAATATTAATGATTTATCTAAAACAGAAAGACATGAAAACATATAATAATAATGATAGAATAATTAAATGCATATTAAATGTATAGAACACTAATAGTAGAATAATTAAATATATATAAGAATAATAATAATGAATAAAGTGAGTGGAGTACGTTACACTCCCCCCCTTAGAGAGAAAAAAAAATTATTTTATATAACTTTTTTTTTCAAAAATAAATGAAAAATCTTACTATAAAGGAACCATTAAAAATGTTATTAATCATTACGAAATCTGGCTATAATTCTTTGACTACGTCTAAGTTCTGGAGCGGCTTCGCCATTAAAAGCATTAGGTTCATTGTTTGCAATTTGGATTTGATCGGCAAGTTGGTTCAATGGTATAGCAGCAGGGGTTACATTGCGCGAAATTTTTTGTTTGTAAAACGTAGATAGTTTTTTGTAGCATTTGAATAAAAAGAAAATGAGAATCAGCAAGGATAATAGGTAAGCTAAATAGGAAGGTGAAGTCATAGAAAGTTGAGAGTCTTTCGAGATATTATCCGATTTTACAATATCATCAAGTTTGTGACTAGCAGTGATCAAATTATTCTCATCGACCTGAGTTAATGGAATTGGAATCAGATGGCTGATATTTAGTTTCGGAATTTTGTCGCAACAATTGTCGACTAAAATGTTATACGAAGGCAAGGTAAATGTTAATTCACTCTCAAAGTAACTGGAGGACGAGGTTAAAGTGCTTGTACCTGTGTACGCTTTGCAGTTTGGAGCTAGGGTTAAAATTCCAGCATTACTCAATAGAATGTCGGTACTAACGGTGTTTTTACAGGTAAGGGTAACTAGTAATTCTTTGGGAAGGATAAAAAGCCATGAATTTCTTTGTTCAAGACCTTTCCAATAAGCAGAAATAAATTTGATGATTCTTGTATCACAACTTTTGGAGATTTTTGAGTTTAATAATATGTTTGATTCACAACTGGGTTGATTAGCCTGAAACAATTGCTCTTTTTAGTCTATTATAATGTACTAAATGCTCTTTATTCTTTATTTTCAACGTATAATTAACATTTGAATTAATTTCTACAATTTCGTAGGGACCGGAATATCGGGGTGCCAGTTTCTTTGAAGTGTTTGGTTTGTTGAGGTTGTCTTCCAAATAAACTAAATCGCCAATTTGAAAACGAGAATGATTCGCTTTTTTATCGTAATAAGTTTTATTGGTAATTTTTGAATTTAAAATATGTTTTCTAGCAATATCATGAGATCGTTGGAACCGAATTTTCAATTCATCTAAATAGTCGTCATAGGTATATTTAAATTCTGGGGTTCTGGTTAGGCTTGAGGGTAGGTCAGGTTTATAACCGAACATTAATTCGAAAGGTGTGAATTTTGTGGTTGTGTGTACGCTTGTGTTGTATGCGAACATTGCAAAATCTAGAAAGTTATCCCAATCGGTTTGATCATGTACGTAATGTTTTAGGTAATCGGCCAGGGTAAGGTGGCTCCTTTCTAGGGCGCCGTTGGTTTGGGGGTGATAAGCTGTTGTAGTAATGTTTTTTATTTGAAATAATTTCGAAATTTGTTTCATAAGAGTGGAAACGAACTCGGGGCCGTTATCTGTTAAAATGTACTTTGGGATGCCGAATTTGCAAATGACATTGTTAACAAAAATCTTAGCAATGGTAAGGGCTTCGTGATTGGGGATTGCAAAAGCTAGCGAGAACTTGCTCAGGTCATCCTGAAGTGTTAGGATGAAACGGTTGCCATCTTCTGTTATAGGTAAGGGACCTACAATATCGAGGAATAGTTTTTCTAAAGGTTTACAGGATGTAGTCGTGATTTCCATTGGTGCACGGTTTTTTCGCCGTACTAATTTTTTTGTTTGACACGATTGGCACTGTTTGATATAATTATCAATATCCTTTTTCATAGTTTTCCACAGGAAATGCTGTTTTATCTTTTTATAAGTTTTATGAAATCCTGTGTGTCCTGAGCTGGGTACATCATGATTCTCTTTTAGAATTGTTGGTATTTCATGCGGGGAAGGTGTTATGATAGTATTTAGGTGGACGTGGACTGTTATATTGGATGATTTAAAAATGTAACGCAGGATAGAACGAATTTTATGCCATTCCAATTTGTCAAATGAATTTTGAATTTTGGGTATACTAAAATTTTCTATATTATTTTCTAATAAAAGGTTTCTTAAGAGGATAAAAACGTTGTAAATATCTTCGTATGTAGGTTGTTCCCAGAAATGGTCCTTATAAACAAGGTAAGCTATCAGGTTTTTGTTATGTTCAAAGGTATGAATGGCAGGTATTAATAACTCCTTCAGTTTTAATTTGTCAAAGTGATAAAAGTCCTTAGGATAATTCTCTACTTCTTCTAAGTCGGCAGAAATTAAGATAGCTTTACCATAGCGTGACGTTGAGATATTACTTTGGTGTTCAATTATGTTATTCGCGGCAATGACTGTGGTTTCGAGTTTCCTTAGGAAATTTTGATAGGATTCTTGTTCCTGATGATTAACGGTTGGGTCGTTACCAGAAATATTTAAGGAATTGGTTTCTACTAAAGGTTCGAAATGATCGAGAAGGTGTCGTAGGTGAATTTTGTTATCACTATCTCCAAAAACAAAGAATTCGTTGATTTTTATATGTACACAAATGGAGATATTGAGGGTAGAGGCTGCGACTTTAATTATATCATCTGTTGCCCATGCATTCGGAGTAGCGAGGTCGGCTTTTGCTTCATTTGGAGACAGACATGTCTCTAGGTATTTAGAAGTAAGGAGCAGCGTTTTTAGGTTTTCTATGCTATCAAGATGGGGTAGTAGTTTAATGAGAGAATGGTAGAAACAATTACCATCGGGTGGTACCGGTACGGTGACCATTGTTAAATGAGGTTCGATACAAAAGGAAGAAAAACGGTAGTTACCTGAATTGGGTAAAGTGGAAAATATTTTTAAAACATTTTGTTTCGGTTGGGCTCGGTTTATTACGATAGGACATTCCGAGTTTAAGTTTTCTGATTTGTTTAACGAAATTTTAGTATCAGGAACCACAGATGTCAGATTGTCACCTGGATTATCAGAGTCTTTTAACGACAAGTTATTTGAGGGTTCTGTGACAAAGATAAATATTTTTATTCTAAAATTACCTTGAAAAATATACTTGATCATTGGTAGTACAATACTGTAATCTAAAAGATCTAAACCGCAGCCTAGTCGCGGCATAGCAAGTTTATAAATTTTATTGTCTTCGCAAAATAGTTTTAGGTTCATCAAAGATCTAAAAAGGTCATAATAAGTGGGTTTATCGAAAAAATATTGTTTAGTTACTAAATAGAATACATATCTTAGGTGAAATTTCAAATAAGCAAACGAATGCAACTGTGCGTTCTGTGCTCTAAGGTCAGTCAATTTTGAGAATCTCTTACGAAATTCTAAGGCCAATCCAGCTCCTAACTTTAGATCTTGGCTGACACAATGACATAAAGAGAAGTCATCTTCAGCATCGAATAAATTACCATAAATTTCTACAACATTGTTATTAATAATATTATTTCCTTTCCTGTTTTTTTCGAAAGTGCACCAGTCATCCTCTGGTAAAATCCTGCTTAATGAATCCGCGTTCTTATTAGCTTTTCCAGGTTTATATTCCACGTAGTATTCATATTCCTCTAGCGTCAGTCTCCATCTTAGCAATCGGGAACTGGGGTCCTTGACATTGTCCAAATACTTCAGTGCGATATGGTCGGAAATCACCTTGAATTTCCGTCCGAAGAGGTAGGGTCGGAAATGTTTGACGGCTGAAACGATTGCGAGAAGCTCCTTTGATGACACATCATAGTTTTGTTCAGCCCTATTAAGAGTCCTACTGTAATAAGCAACTGGTAGATTCCTATCTTTTGGTCCTTGCGAAAGTACAGCTCCTACTGCATAATTGGACGCGTCCGTTGTCAAGGTAAATTCTTGTTCGAAATTCGGGAATTGTAGCACAGGTTGTGTACAAAGTAGTTCTTTTAACGTCTCAAAGGCATCCTGTTGTAGACTAGTCCACATGAATTTAGAATTTTTCTTCAGCAGTTTCGTCAATGGTTGTGCGAGCCTACTGAAATTAGGAACAAAACGTCGGTAATAACCTGCGAGTCCTAAAAAAGATTTAATGTCCTTAGGGTTTCTTGGCACGGGAAAATTTTCAACACAGGAGGTCTTCTTTGGGTCTGGCCGGACTCCATTTTCCGTAATTAAATGTCCTAGGTAAACTACCTCATGTCTTAAGAATTGACATTTCTTTGGTTCGACTCTTAAGTTATGTCGATCGAGTCTATCAAAAACTTCTCGAATTTTCTTTATGTGATTTTGTAAGTTGTCGGAGAAGATGACTATATCATCTAGATACACAAAACATCGATGATTATTTTGTAAACCTGATAAGGCTAAATTCATCAATCTCTGAAAGGTAGCAGGTGAATTTTTCAATCCGAAAGGCATCCTATTGAACTCGAAGTGTCCCTGCGGAACACTGAATGCTGTCTTTGGTGCATCGCGTGGGTGCATCTTGATTTGATGAAAACCTGAGGTAAGGTCGAGAGTGGTAAAGTATTTAGCACTTCCTAGTTCATCTAGAATTTCTTCGATGTTTGGTAAAGGATAGGCGTCGCCGATGGTTATTTCGTTTAACTTACGATAGTCGATGACCAACCGCCATCGTTTGTTACCCTCGGAGTCGCTTTTCTTGGGAACAATCCATACAGGTGAATTCCAGGGGCTTTGCGAAGGTTTAATAATATTCTGACGAAGCATCGACTCCACTTGTTCGTCGACGACGGGTTTTAAAGCCGGAGGGTACCTATATGTTTTTGTATTTATGGGCATATCCGTTTTAGTGTGAATTTCGTGATGACCTAGGTCGGTCGATGTTAAAACATCTCCTTCCAGGTAAAATATGTGATTATATTCAAGACATAGTTCTGTCAAAGCGGTTTTTTCTTCTGAGTTAAGGTGGTCGCATTGTAAAGTATCCACTAGAGTTGTCAGCCGATTTTTATTTATATTAGGGAAATCAGTATCGGGAATTAGAGTAGGATTGAAAACTTCTGTCCTTCTTACATTTACAGGTTCGATTGTTGCATAAAAATGATCGATTATTACATCCTCAGGGGACATATTTAAAACAGTAGTGATCGCCTTGTTGTCTTTGACTACCACTAGACTACGACAAAAAATTACGTCTTGACAGATTTCCATATTATTTATAATTCCTTCATTTATTTCAGGGTTATTGATTGTTACTGACACGACCGTTTCGGATCGAGCTTTTAGAGTTATTTTATTTTTTAATTGGTTTGAGTTAGCGAAATGTTGATCATTGCAAGGAAGGCAGGGTTGGGAAATGTTTTCAATATTATTAATGGCTTCGTGTTTAAAAATAGTATTACTATCAGGATTAGGTAAGGTTAGGTTGGCATTCGTTAAAGGGTCAGGGTTAGTTATGTTATTATTATAGTTTGAGTTAATTAAATCATGAGGATTAGTGGGATTATTGTTAATAAGTGTTTTGTTGTTTCTGTGAGCAGGATTAAAATCAATTTCGTTAATTTGATTTGGGAAATTATTGAGTTTATCATGATGGTTAGGATTTATTTTAAAATTATTGTTAGAGTTAATTTTGTTCTGGAAATTAGTAAAATTATTTTTTATAAGTACTTGATGATTTTTGTTAGTTTTGTTAGTTTTGTTAGTTTCATTAATTGGAAAATCATCCTGTTGATTAGAAGAAATTTTACGTTCATTATGTTGACGGGAATTACTATTAATAGGTAAATAATTTTTATTATCATTAGGATTATAAACGATTTCATTATTATTGTTAGAGGAATTGTTAAATTCTCTATTAGGCATGGGATCCATTTTGTTATTATTATTAATATTAGTTGTATCGGAAGAATATGTAGGATTATCATTAATAGGTGGATGTGTATTGAGGTGATTAAGATCAATTTCGTTATTTGCGTAATTATCAGAAAATTTTATTCTATACTTTGGGATAGTTTTAATTTCTACAATTCGTTCTGAACTTACGAGTTCACTAGTTTTATTGTTATCTTTTGCATTGAAATTAGAAATAAAAAGATCATCACCCGAAAGGCGAGATGAATTCAGAAATTTACTTACAATATGTTTTCTATTTGTCCGCACAATTGTTTGTGGTGAAATGTTAGTTTTATTTTTATTGATCTTAATGTTGTGATCTCGTTGACAAGGGATAGGAATTTTAATATGATTATTATTTTGACTTGTGTTATAATCAATGTTAGTTTTATCGTCCTTCGAATGATCCGAATTACCTGATGATTGACTTAAAACCTTATGTATATTATCATTGATTTCGTTATTATTGCTACAGTTTTGAGCGATTTTGCTAGTTTTGTTAGGAGAATTTAGAAATTCAGAATTTTTATTACAAATAGGAATTTTAAGATGATTATTGCCATTATTTAGATCAAAATCAGGAACAGAACTATCATTACTCGAATGATCCGAGTCATTTAATGAAGTTAAGGATCTCTGGATAACATACAGAGGTAGGTAATTGTTCCCAATAAAAAGTTTTTTCTCTTGATAACAGATTTTGCTATTTACCTTGAGTAAGAAATCGTTACCAAGAATACCATCTTGTTTTATAGGGAATGAATCGGGAACTACATGAAAAATGTGAGAGATAACCTGATCGTTAATGATAACATTAAATGTACAATAACATTTTGTTTTATATGGTTCATTGGAATTATTTATACCTCGTAAGGTAATAAGATTGTCAAGGTGACAAGGTACGTGACGTTTCAACTTCGATAATTTTATTAACGAAACTTCTGAACCTGTGTCTAATAAAAATGAAGGGTCATTAATTAATTCGGGAATAGTTAATATAGTATAGGTTGATGCAGCTAATAAATTCAACGTATAAATTCGGCTTGTACTGTTGTCGACGACCGGGGTGTTGCCTCCGCCTCGGTCGATAACGAGTTTAAAGAAGCTTGTTGTTTGGACATTTGATAAGAAGTGTTTGGGGTGTTTGATCGATTAAATTGATCTGGAGAATTAACATAGCGTGAATTTTGCGGTTTATTATGATAATTTTGGAAGTTATTTCTGTTGTTTTGAGAAGGTGAGTTGTAATTTCGTGTGCTTTGGTCGTGGAAATCTGGGCGGTTTTGATTAAACCTCGGAATATTCGAATTTGAAAAATTACGATTAGAATTATGTTGGTTAGTCACATTGTTTGGGAATTGGGAATTTCTATTAGAATAATTTTGTAGCGAATCTTGATATTGTTTTTTTCGACATTCGTTTATAGAGTGTCCTCCCTTTTTGCAATAATGACACTGTATATTAAAATTAATAGGTCGTGACTTGTGGGTTTCAGGGTAATTTTGATTTGGTACATGATTTAAAGAATTGAATCTGCAATTTGATGTGACATGGGAGTTTTTGTTACAAATGTGACAAAATTTTGTTGAATTAATAAGATCAGGTGTAAGTTTTGTGTTAATATATTCCTCATTAGTTGCATAGCTAATTGCTTCTTCTAAAGTGGTGGGTTTCATCGCTCTTACCAAGAAATTTAACTGACCTTTTAGACCAGTAAGAAAAACACTAAGAACTTGTGCATTAACCATTTGAAGTTGCGCTTCACGCGCCTCTTGAGTTAAAGTTCTGGGTAGAGTGAGTATTAAATTTTGACGACATTTTTCAACACGTAATCCGAAATCAGAAACGATTTCGCTAGGTTTTTGAATACATAAATTTAAATCTGCTAAAACGGCACTGTAACTTCGTTTTATTGAAAAATTATCACGTAAAAATGTTTTTAAATCATCCCACGTGTCAATTTGTCTACTCCTAGTACAGCGGCCAGCGTCGCCAATTATTTTATTTTTTATAGCAATTAATAACTGTGGTTTTTGAGCGTCGGGAACTAACTGGATTGCGTCACTACATTGATTTATAAAATCTTCTAAATTATTATGAGGTGATAATTTAGAGTTGTCAAACCTGGTGTCAATTAGGATATTAAATGCAAAATTTAACATAGTCAGATCATTGTTTGCCATTGTAACGATAAAAAGTAATAATAAAAGTGAGAGAAAAAAAAAAATATATATATATAGAAAGTAATTAAATGGTTGGTTCCGTAATAGTAAGAAAATTCGACTTACAAAAAAAATATATATAATGGTGACATCATGCGTCTCTAGTTGTCGGTTTCGGCTGGTGGACTCGATCCTCTCGGACACGACTTCGATGAGGCGTCTCGGTTCTCTCCTCAGTACTTGCACGTCTCCTCCAGGTGGTCTATTCCGGCTGGTGGACTCGTTCCTCTCGGACTCGACTTCGATGTGGGGTCTCGGTTCTCTCCTCAGTACTTGCACGTCTCCTCCAGGTGGTCTATTCCGGCTGGTGGACTCGTTCCTCTCGGACTCGACTTCGATGTGGGGTCTCGGTTCTCTCCTCAGTACTTGCACGTCTCCTCCAGGTGGTCTATTCCGGCTGGTGGACTCGTTCCTCTCGGACTCGACTTCGATGTGGGGTCTCGGTTCTCTCGAACTCGTCTCTGACGGCGGTGTACATACACAGATTTCAATTTCCAGACAATCCTACCGTCGACTGCGCCAATTTTGTGATGGTATTTATATAGGGTTCTTTAGTATTGCCTGGGAACCGTGGGTTACTCCGCGATGCTGCCAGAGAGGGGTTACTTCTTCTGTTATTGTTAGTCGAAATTACTAAATCGGATTCTTTACGTTGGTTTTTATTTCTCGTTTATAACAATTTACAGACTTAACCGAAAAACTATCGTTGTTCTTCGACCGGAGCTTAGAAGAGAAGTGTTGTTAATGTAATGTGTTCGGTCGAAGTACAAAAATCGAGGCGGGCGCACGTGATCAGAGACTCGTTTAGCTGTGGTCAAAGTATTATTTATTGATGGTCAAAGTATTATTTATTGATTGATAATTGAATGGTCTTCATGATCGGTGCGTCCGTCTCGGGTACATATAGATAATACATTTTACACTATTAGAACCTTTATAACGGTAATAAATAATGCGGATTATTACATAGCAGTAGTAAGAGTAAATATAATCATGAGTAACATAATTGGCATCCGCATGACTTCCTAAATTAAACATAGATATTAAAAATAGATTGGTGATTACAATTACTATGTAAATAATATTAATGATTTATCTAAAACAGAAAGACATGAAAACATATAATAATAATGATAGAATAATTAAATGCATATTAAATGTATAGAACACTAATAGTAGAATAATTAAATATATATAAGAATAATAATAATGAATAAAGTGAGTGGAGTACGTTACATAATCTCCTTCCGTAGAGAGCAGATAGGTATAATAATATTCGGAAATTGTTTATGCGAAATTACATAGAGAACGTAGAAAACGAACAGTGTGGCCAACTTCACCCGCGGCTGGCTGCACTTCAGAGTTTGACAACCTCGTGCCAGCGATGCTGCATTAATAAGGGAAACCGCTCATTTTCAGCCGATTATGGAAGACGATTTCAAAAATGTAATTAATAATTTCCTTGTTTATGAATGCGCTTCCTCGCACGCTTTCAAGTGTAAATGGTGAGGAAATAACGTGCCATAAGTATTTTTTTAAGGTCAAGTGGAAGTCGGACTGTTTTATAGATAAAACAATTAACAACTTACTTAGAGTTTGAATACTCTATACAACATCTATAACGAAGTAGAAGCCTCAAGTTGTTAACAGTATTTTTTATATACAGGGTGTTCACAGATTCATTCTCAAAATGGGGATCCATTTATAATCCGTTATTACACGAGAGAGATGACACAGTTGTATTCAGAACCAAAAGAGCTTTTCAACGATATATCACTCGACCCATTTCCCCTATTCAAAATCGCGGGGTGAAGTTAGAGGTGACTATAATGTTAAGGTTATGAAGGTGGAAATGCCATCAAAAGTTGTCCCCGTTTTTTTCAAAAGTGCCGCGTAAAGCTACGCGCACACTTGTCGGAATCGGACGAACGGCACGCATCGGCATAAATTGCTTAACACAGTCGTAAACGAGTCAACGCACATTTATCGGTACGGCATGGAACGGATAAATGTGCGACAAGTGTGCGCGTAGTTTAACTCAGCAAAGTCGCTTGTTACCTCTGAGATGGACCACCCCGTATATTTGTATTCTTCTGTAATTGGTGACTGCTAGGCAATAAAGTTTATTATTATTATTATTATCAATGGGGCAAAAAGATATATAGTGTTCTGTACTGATATGATTGCAAACAATTAAAAATTTCAATATTTTATAAAATCGTTAATATATATGAATATTGAAACTGTTTATGAATCTTCAACATCGAGTTAATTTAATGCTTGAGGCAAACCAATTTCAACTTAAAGATCATGCGCAATTGCCCGGAAACCATTCGTAAATCAATATTTCTCCTCATTCAGTCTTACTTCTTTGGCGCCAAAAACCGCAACATCATCCACACCGTCTAGGAACGAACCAATTTACATCGTTACACATTGCACACACACACAATAATAGTCCGGTTTAATAGACCATTAACTTTTTCTAATCGCAAAAAGCCGGCCTGGAATTCATTTCAGAAATCAATTTGTCATCATGCTCAGTTTTCGCTTGTTTATTTCAATTACTGGGCAAAAGTACCATTTTCGGATGGAAACGGTCTCGTTAGCGGACGCTTGCTTGCATTTGTTATTAATATTCAATCGAGAATTTCACGGCGAATTCGTCTCAAAAAGTGAATCGAATCCACTTTTTTTTTGTGTGTGAAGATTATGAAAATCTCGTGAGAAAAGTAAATACTGTGTTTCACGGTCCGAGTATTTAAATAGTAACAGCAGCAATAAAACAGTGCGTGGTAACGTTGTTTCAGTTGAGTTGATTTTGAATGAAAGCGTTTTAATAGAAATCAATGGATGGAGGAATTGTATTGGGTTTTGAAAATCGATTAATAATTTAAGGTACTGTAAAAGTGAAAGTTTTTTTCAAACACCAATAACTTTGTGCCAAACCGTTGTAGGAACTTCGTTTTTTGAGTCCTGTACAGATAATTTCACACATTTCAATGTCCTTTTGGTGGATCGAGTCGACATATTTTTTCCAACTCAGTACACCAAAGTTTTGGCCCGAAAACGTATTTTTTTGTTCGGGGATTGAAGGGTTCGAAAAGGGATCATCCCAATCTGAGTTTACCCCCTTAAAGTTGAGGCAAAATGGGATTTTTCCCGTAAGAATCATCCAATTTGGTTTAAAAGTCGCTGAGTTATGTGCGAAAAACCTCAAAATGCACCTTTTTTTTAAACGCCCATAACTTGGTGCCAAATCGTCGTAGGAACTTCGTTCTTTGAGTCCTGCATAAGAAATTGATCAAATTGTAATGCCTTTATGGTGAATCGAGTCGACAAAAATTTTCCAACTCCGTCAAAGTTGGACATGGTTTCCTGAAAAAACATGTTTTCTTCAAAGGGGTGCTAGAGGGGGCGGAAGGGGTTACGCTTAAGTTCGAATACATGACTTTAAAGAAGACACTTCAAAGTTTTTCACCATCAAAGATTCATCACAATCGATTGAAAATACGCCGAGTTACGGTGGTTTGAAAATGGTTGAAATTTCACGAATTTCAAGTGTTTCATTTTTTTTTCCACCAGTATATTTTCAGAGTAAGAAGTCTGCATATGAACGGGTATTTAAACGACACAACTGCTCTGTTCTTTATTCCTGAAGAAAGCTTTAGAAAAATGTATAGACAAATGTGAGAAATACTTCTGTGTACTGTTCAACTTTTTATTATTGGTCTCCAGGGCTAGTGACTTCCATGATTCATCCAAAATATTCGGTTTTTTTGAGCTATATTTATTTGCTCTAAAGGCTTCATTCTATTGTAACTCTTCTAGGTATATTCGATATTGCGGTGCAGTGATCTTTGGAGCATGTTTTTTTTTGTTGCAACTACCTCTACTATATTCATTTTCAGTCATTATTAACACTTCACCACTTAATTAAATTAAATTAAGTCCAATTATAATTTGATCCAAAAATATCCGCAGTAGGTATGGGGACACTTGGGCCGACCTTGAGTGACCTCTACCGCCTTCTGTTAAAAAGCTGTTTTTCAGTTAAACAGATCCGTTAAAAAGCTGTTTTTTAGTTAAATAGACCTCATTAAAACCTGTTTTCAAGAGCTGTTGAACCTTTTAATTTAAGTATATTCAAACATGAAGGAACAAGATAGAAAAGCAGCTTTTAAACAGGTCTCTGTAACTGAAAAACAGCTTTTTAACGGGTCTGTTTAACTGAAAAACAGATTTTTAACAGGTCTGTTTAACTGGTAACAGGTCTGTACTACGATCGCCCCGGGGTCAATGCTCCCTTATGGAGGTCATCTTAGGAAAGCCGTAGAGGTCACTCAAGGTCGACCCAAGTGTTCCCATACCTACTATCCGCAAAAATAATATTTATATCTGAAATATAAACGTCAACGCCGCTGTCAAAATTAGAAATGAAGTGAACTACAAGTGTACTATTCGTTCTAAAATCACAGGTGCATCGTGACGAATAAGCATTGAGGTTCAATCAGGGGCGGCTCGTTATATAGAGCCAAGGAGCCATGGCACTACCCGTAGTTTCAATTTTTGATTAATTTTTAAAACACTTTTTCGCCCGTTACTTTGGCCTAGGAAGATAAATCGTTCTTTCTTTCTTCCAAAAAGGGGGAGGGGTATATTGTATAAGTGGCTCTATCATCAACATGTTCCACGAGCCGCCACTGACTAAGTGGATTTTGACATAATCATAATCTAGAATGTGTTTTGAGTGCATTTAAAGAGTTTCAAGTCGATGGCTATTGTTTTTATATTTTTTTCAACAGCAGGAAATTTTTTGCAAATTTTCTTAACTCTACGCTCGATTCGTTACGAAAATTAAAAATCTACGGTTGGAGCATTGAATGGATTTTTACATAATCATAATCTAGAAACTGTTTTAAGAGCATTTGAGAAGTTTCAAGTCGATGACAATTGTTTTTATATTTTTTTCAACAGCAGGAAATTTTTACAAATTTTCTTAACTCTACGCTCGGTTCGTTGCGAAAATTCAAAATCCACGCTTGGAGTATTGAATGGATTTTTACATAATCATAATCTAGAAAGTGTTTTAAGAGCATTTGAAAAGTTTCAAGTCGATGGCAATTGTTTTTATATTTTTTTCAACAGCAGGAATTTTTTACAAATTTTCATAACTCTACGCTCGGTTCGTTGCGAAAATTCAAAATCTACGGTTGGAATATTGAATGGATTTTGACATAATCATAATCTAGAATGTGTTTTGAGTGCATTTGAAGAGTTTCAAGTCAATGGCAATTGTTTTTATATTTTTTTCAACAGCAGGAACTTTTTACAAATTTTCTTAACTCTGCGCTCGGTTCGTTGCGAAAATTCAAAATTTACGGTTGGAGCATTGAATGGATTTTTACATAATCATAATCTAGAAAGTGTTTTAAGAGCATTTGAAAAGTTTCAAGTCGATAGCAATTGTTTTTATATTTTTTTCAACAGCAGCAAATTTTTACAAATTTTGTTAACTCTACGCTCGGTTTTTTGCGAAAATTTAAAATCTACGGTTGGAGTATTGAATGGATTTTGACATAATCATAATCTAGAATGTGTTTTCAGTGCATTTGAAGAGTTTCAAGTCGATGGCAATTGTTTTTATATTTTTTCAACGGCAGGAATTTTTTACAAATTTTCTTAACTCTACGCTCGGTTCTTTACGAAAATTTAAAATCTACGGTTGGAGCATTGAATGAATTTTTACATAATCATAATCTAGAGTGTTTTAAGAGCATTTGAGAAGTTTCAAGTCGATGGCAATTGTTTTTATATTTTTTTCAACAGCAAAAAATTTTTGCAAATTTTCTTAACTCTACGCTCGGTTCTTTACGAAAATTAAAAATCTACAGTTGGAGTATTAAATGGATTTTTACATAATCATAATCTAGAATTTGTTTTGAGTGCATTTGAAGACTTTCAAGTCGATGGCAATTGTTTTTATATTTTTTTCAACAGCAGGAAATTTTTGCAAATTTTCTTAACTCTACGCTCCGTTCGTTGCAAAAATTCAAAATCTACGGTTGGAGTATTGAATGGATTTTTACATAATCATAATCTAGAAAGTGTTTTAAGAGCATTTGAAAAGTTTCAAGTGGATGGCAATTGTTTTTCTATTTTTTTTCAACAGCAGGAAATTTTTACAAATTTTCTTAACTCTACGCTCGGCTTGTTGCGAAAATTCAAAATCTACGGTTGGAGTATTAAATGGATTTTTACATAATCATAATCTAGAATTTGTTTTGAGTGCATTTGAAGACTTTCAAGTCGATGGCAATTGTTTTTATATTTTTTTCAACAGCAGGAAATTTTTGCAAATTTTCTTAACTCTACGCTCCGTTCGTTGCAAAAATTCAAAATCTACGGTTGGAGTATTGAATGGATTTTGTCATAATCATAATCTAGAATGTGTTTTGAGTGCATTTGAAGAGTTTCAAGTCGATGGCAATTGTTTTTATATTTTTTTCAACAGCAGGAAATTTTTACAAATTTTCTTAACTTTACGCTCGGTTCGTTGCGAAAATTCAAAATCTACGGTTGGAGTATTGAATGGATTTTTACATAATCATAATCTAGAAAGTGTTTTAAGAGCATTTGAAAAGTTTCAAGTTGATGGCAATTGTTTTTATATTTTTTTCAACAGCAACAAATTTTTACAAATTTTGTTAACTCTGCGCTCGGTTCGTTGCGAAAATTCAAAATCTACGGTTGAAGCATTGAATGGATTTTTACGTAATCATAATCTAGAATGTGTTTTGAGTGCACTTGAAGAGTTTCAAGTCGATGGCAATTGTTTTTTAAAGTTTTTTCAACAGCAGGAAATTTTTACAAATTTTCTTAACTCTACGCTCGGTTCGTTACGAAAATTCAAAATCTACGGTTGGAGTATTGAATGGATTTTGACATAATCATAATCTAGAATGTGTTTTGAGTGCATTTGCAGAGTTTCAAGTCGATGGCAATTGCTTTTATATTTTTTTCAACAGCAGGAAATTTTTTCAAATTTTCTTAACTCTACGCTCGGTTTGTTGCGAAAATTCAAAATCTACGGTTGGAGTATGAAATGGATTTTGACATAATCATAATCTAGAATGTGTTTTGAGTGCATTTGAAGAGTTTCAAATCGATGGCAATTGTTTTTATATTTTTTTCAACAGCAGGAAATTTTTACAATTTTTTTTAAACTACACGCTCAGTTCGTTATCAAAAATTCAAAATCTACGCTTGGGGTATTGAATGCAGTGGCGGCTCGTTATATATATATATATATATATATATATATATATATATATATCCAAGGAGCCATGGCACTACTTGTGGTTTCAAGCTGAGCAAGAATATTTAACTAATTCTAACTGTTTCGTCAGTTACTTTGGTTTAGGAAGATAAATCGTTCTTTCTTTCTTCAAAAACGGGGGGGGGGGGGTATATTGTTTAAGTGGCTCTACCATCAACATGTTCCACGAGCCGCCACTGCTCTACAGACGTCTTGGTGGTTTCAAGCTCAACAAGAATTTTTAACTAATTCTAACTTTTTCGCCAGTTACTTTTGGTTTAGGAAGATAAATCGGAGGGGTGGGGGGTATATTGTATAAGTGGCTCTACCATCAACATGTTCCACAAGCCGCCACTGGGTTCAATGCCTACCGATGTTGGTTACAAAATAACATGTGTATCCAAATCGTTCGCAACATCGCAATTGACTTTCCAAACGATTATAGTTGCATTGTAACGATTTTTTTATAAAATAGGCCCATTAGTCTGTTAAGTATGTTTTGGTCCTTCGAACCGGATTAAGGCGGTGCAAAAAGTTCCATTCTTCTATTTACGGGAATAACAATTTTTGAATCTCGAGACGCGTAAAATCGATTGTCCTAATTTTAATGTGAGTTTTAATTTAGTCTCTGGGAATATCTATCATGCATGCATACAGTTTCCGCAATATCTTTTTCTGTAGAAAATCATGAAACATGCCACGAGAACCGTGTATGCATCATTAATCACTTTCCATATATAAATATTGCCAATATATCATGCTGTGTTCCAGTTATAACGAAATTTATAAACTATTAGCAATTAGCAATAAATTATAATACTGCACGTGAGAAAATCAAAGGATTTAATTCACACATTGGGAACCCGGCGAAGGCATTACCGTAAATCCTAATCTCCTAAACGGACAAATTCAACGCGATTTAATCACGAACTTGCACATTGTGGCCGCTCGATCGTTAATTACTCGAAAACCGATCGGCGGTAATTAATTGTACAGGACGGCGATAGTTCTTCGGCTAATAGCACACACGAAACCGTAATGAATGAAGGTGCACGCAGATCGTGCATATCTTGCGCGGGATCATCGTTTATTAATACCGATCATTGGTGTGATGAAGGAAACCGTCTAATATCGGAATTATTAGGCAATAGATTTTTCCGTTGGATAAACGCCTTTTCATGGTCTAATAGCGCTGGTGAAGAGACCCACATGCCGGGGAAGAATCGAGTTGGGCTTAATTGTGCTGACACACTTGCATGCGAAATTATCCAGACAGCATGAGCACGACAAGTTGTGGTTAACGTTTATCATTAACGTATTTATGTTTTCACATCATTTTTTATTTTTGTGTCTAAAGAGGACACGTGAAACCTTATCAGAAAAAATTGTAATCACGATATACCCCTCATGGTACAACCGCATAATTTTTATCTAAATAACCCACGCTCGTGGTAAAATTGCTTATAGCCAAGAACCGCGTTTGTACCTTGGATAAAAATCTGTAGAACAAGAGCGAAATAATAGAAACGTTCTTATTTATTTCTTGTTCGCATTTTTTTATTCTCGAAATTATTTTGATCGAAAAAAGTGGTATACATTTTTTACCATCGTTATCGGTCTGATCAAACACCTTGCAATTACCGTAAACGCAGTCCATCTCTATTATAATTACGAAAAAACACAGTAATTAAGCTTTATGACATGTAATCCCAAAAATAAAAACACACAATCTCAACATCATCCTGATGCTATTTATCATCTACGAAATTGATTTTGATCTAGTTAAGCACTGACGTCCATCACCAGGATTCATACAAGCGGTCGGTCATTCGCACGAGCAAGGCTCACACAAATCATGGCGGGCTCCACAAATGTCAATGTCATCAGTCAATATTGTAGCCAGATTAATCATGCTCTCGGCGATGGCGTTGGCGAATAACTGCACATCGTTGATCCCATCAAAAACGCCAGTCAGCACCAGCAGTTTTCATTTTCACACGGTCTTCTCACCTGAACGACAGCGGCAAAAATGCGTCCGTATCAACGGAAGCACGGGAATTTTAACATTTTGCATTAACATAATGGCTTGTGTTACATATGTGTAACGCCTTGGCAGTTTAACCACTAATTAATCTTCAGCCATTCTGAGCTACGCGTAGATAGACATATTTGATCTTTGATTATTATGGGGGAATGTAGACCTCATTACTTCCTACTTATACCTCTATTTATGTATGCCAATTTGTATTGTTTGTAATTAACATATTTGTAAGTGAGACCCGCTATGTAAACCTTATGGGATTTTGTTGCAGAACTCTCGTAGCTACTCTACCAAACTTCGATCAGAAAAATGATGCCGTGGAAATATTATTTTTGGCATTATATCTCATCTTTGTGACATCATCTGCGAAGAATTTGTGGTGGCTGAAATCGATGTAGGGCTGACGATAAATCCACAATTTTACCATTCCATGGGGAATTTGTATGTTCACTTCGATCTTAAAATATGCGTTAAGAAAGTACCCAGTAGGCCTCTGAGCTATATGCTTTGTCCAAGGTGCCCGCAATCTGATAAGTTTGAGAAACACTGGCGGAGGATATCAAAGCAACCATAGCATCACCAATCTATCAATTAATTTCATCTTACAGCTAAAATAAATCGGCGATAGATAATTGGAAGAATTCGGATCGACAGCAGAACGCAATAATTTATTTTCTACAATAATATCAAATTGTGAAATTTTTACTTATTAGAAACCTCACCTGGAGTATATTGTTCTTACAACAGTAAAGTTGGTTCAAGGTTGTCTAATCCATACCTGCAACAAAGAAAAATATATCAGTGAGCAAAATTTGATTTACATGGCGACAATAAGCAAACAATTAGTCACGCCGAAAATTTGAGGTTTTTTGCAATTTTGTCCTTTAAGCTTTTATTTGCAAATTGTACTGTATTTTATAGGCTGAATTAATTATTCAGTATATTTTTTCGGTTTTTATTACTTATTTTGAAAAACAACTTGGAACTACATGAAAAAAAACGAATACCTCACTGCTTGAAGTGAAGCCGAAAAGGCTTACTTTCATTCAAGTTAAGAATGACATTTTGGCCGATGTTATAAGTCTCAACTCATGAGCAGTTCTGAGAACTGGTGTATGCTTTCGGACACGTCGTCCCAACTAGAGGTGGGAAACTCATGCGCGAGTCGACTCAAAGAGTTAACCCTGACAAGTGAGTCTTGGAGTCAATTGACTTCTGATCCAGTGAGGCAAAAACGCTACTCATCTCAGAAGAGTACCCTGCGCCAATCCTCATAACTCCATGCCAGGTGATTTCGAACAAAAGCCAATCTTGCAATTCAATGCAAAGACCCACAGCCATCGTTCCACGAAACAATCTAGTAGCATGAAGCCTTCTTCTAACCTTTACATTTCTAACTTCTTCAAACCGCGAAAGCTTTTCTATTCCGCAAACTTGTTGACACCAAAAAACGGTCATGACTTTCGCCTGGAGTGGTATAGGTAACGGGGATCTGTGATAGGTCCATCCAGAGCAGGGGCGGCTCGTTATGTAGAGTCACGAGCCATCGCACTACCTGTAGTTTCAAGCTCAGCAAGAATTTTAAATTAATCCTTAAAACACTTTTTCGCCAGTTACTTTGGTAAAAAGGAAGATAAATCGTTCTTTCTTTCTTCAAAAAAGGAGGAGGGGGGAGGGTTCTATAAGTGGCTCTACCATTAACATGTGAAGATCACGGGGGAAGAACGGTTTATGTCCATTTTTCACCAAAATGGCGATTGGAACGCCATCTGTTGCATTTTTTAGGATTACTAAACATTGACAAATCATTAACGAGGAAAATCGGTTCTCCCCGAGAGTTATTAAAGTATGAGGATGGACCGTGTATACTTGCTTCTGAAAGTTCTCAAACATTTAAATTCGTTTTTCTCAGAATCAGCTTTCATGGACATGTACCGTTCTTCCCCCTTAGTTTACATGTTTTACGAGCCCTCACTAGTATTCAAATAGACATTTGTGGTTAAGGGACCTTTCTGGTGACGTATAGAAACCCTGAATCGAAATAGTGGTTTCTTCCAGAAATAATTTTGAATGCAATTTTTGGACAAAAGTAGGAAGCGGGGACCCTCGGGTAGTTTTTCCAAATTTTCGTCAAAAATTAAAAATCGCCAATTTTAATTGAATCCGACTAATTTTCACCCAAGGAGCACAGATTTGAAAACCGCGTTAGATTAGGATTCTTCATTTAGCCGCTACGACCGTTCAAAGTCTGAAAAATTCCAAATTTTCCTAATATTCATGGTTAGGTTATTTTGGTGTAGGAAAATAAATCATTCTTTGTTTAAAAAAAAAAGGAGGGGGGGGGGTATATTGTATAAGTGGCTCTACCGTCAACATGTTCCACGAGTCGCCACTGATCTGAAGTACCCTTGTTCATCAAAGTACCCCTTTTCTTGTGCTAGAGAAGAAGAAGTCGACAATGACCAGAAGGTTTTGTTTGTCTACGATGATTATTAAAAAAGTATATTTTTTCGATTTTTTCCATTTTCGTGTTTTCTTTGCTGACGCGTCACAGGCTTTAAACAGACATTTGTGGTTGGGCAAGTACATTTTCTGAAGCGTCTTGAAGGGATCTTTCTGGTGACGTATAGAAACCCTGAATTGAACCAGAAATCATTTTAAAGGAATTTTGGAAGGTGAACCTACGTCTTCTTTGCGTCGTTTATCACAGCAAATTAATTTATCGGTAGGAACATGTCGCAAGTAACATAACCTCAATATGTGTTACCAACTTAAATTTTTTTAAAGTCATGGCACACTTAAGGTTTTTTTTTTAATGAACATACTTTATATTTTGATTTGCTAAAATGTATTTCTAGTATTAATTCATGAATTGTTTGAGTTCAATTACTTTTCTTGTCGGGTATGGCATTTCAAGTATGCAACCAATATTGCATTATTTTGAAGCATAACTGATCTGAAAATTTGTACAGTTAATGCATACAGAAATTTTGGTAAGATATAAAATGCATTAAATTAATATAAAGCATAATACAGTGCGCGCCTAGTATAGAATATATTCAGTATAACCGAAATAAAATATTTTTGGAAAAATCCTTTTCTTTGATAAAAATACACATCAAAAAGGTCAATTTTCAGTCGTCATTTGTTTTTGAGTAATGACGTCATTCATTTTGTTTTTAAATGGCAACCTCCCATTTTTGTTCTTGATTTTGAGAGATCTTTTCATTGTCGAACTGGCAGTATAAAAATACTGCCATCTTACATTTGAAATTTTTCGAGTAAATGACAATTAAAGGTGAGAACACGATATTTAGAGTTTTTGCAAAATGATCTTGTTCCAGTGGTTGTGGCAATTTTTCCAAACAACAATGATCTTGACCTCGCATATAATACAATATGGTTTCAGCAAGACGGCGCGAGCTATTCTATCAATCCTCGCCTGCCAATCCACCTATTCGTAAAGCAATTGTTAAAAAACGCGCATGGTGCGGGGGTGCGCCGTCTTGCTGAGACCATACTGTATTATCTGAATTGTCAAAATCATTTTTGTTTACAAAAACACGCTGGAACAAGGTCATTTTGCAAAAACTCTAATTTTACAAAAACTGTAAGTATCAATTTCTCACCTTCAATTATCATTTACTCGAAAAAATTTTATGTAAGATGACAATATTTTTATATTGCCAGTTCGACAATGAAAAGATCTCTCAAAATCAAGAACAAAAATAAGGGGCTGCATTTAAAAAAAATGGATAAAGTAAAACGCTTGTTTTGTTCCATAATTTTATTTTCAGTTGCCTGACACGTGTTTCGATCGGTTAGGATCATTTTCAAAGTTAAACTGATCCTAACCGATCGAAACACGTGTCAGGCAACTGAAAATAAAATTATTGAACAAAACAAGCGTTTTACTTTACCCAATTTGAAAATATGGTTCCATCAAGAAAGTAGCACAACAAGTATTCAGTAAAAAAATGGATGACATCATTACTCAAAAACGAATGACGACTGAAAATCGACTTTCATGTAAAAATGTGTATTTTTATAAAAGAAAATCGACTCCAGGATTTTTTCCAAAAATATTTTATTTCAGTTTTATTGAATATATTCCATACGGAAAAGCGAGAACTATAATCACGCCCCCTTGAATATATTATCGTTATCAGCATCCACCTGATTGGAGAGAAGGGGATGAGCGCTACTAGTGAGGAATGCGTTAAACTAAATTTCGTCGCACGCATACAACTTTTAAGCAATTTTAAGAAATTAACTTCTTATTGAAGTTGAGTAATTGGCAATCAATAATGATGAGTTTTAGTATGGTCACTTTAAATTAAATTATCTATGCATCAAACTCAAAATAAGTTACTATAAAACTATTTTACGCTAATTAATGACAAAAAATTAGAATTTGTTTTTTTTCAATAACACATAGTTCAAGACATAAACAATGTAATTTTATTTATAATTAATTTTTGGTTTCTTAACTGTTTACAAGATCAACTTTAGGAGAACAATATGAAGTTTCAAGAAGCGTACGAATTCCCTGCCCTTAAACTGCTTATAATTAATATTTCCGAAATTAATATTCTAACTATAAAACGAAACAATCTGTTACGGGTAGGCAATCAAATATATGCACAAGCAAACGAAGATCCAAATAATCAACTGATTATAAGCGTAGGCAACCCAATATACACATGCAACCGAATATACACATGTAACCGAATATGCACATGTAACCGAATATATTTATACATCTGGCGTTTTCAGGGGTTATCTTTAAACTTACGAATATGAATTGTGAAATATTTAATATACTCCATCTAGGCTTCAAAATGGCAGATTTGAAATTTTCAAATTGGCGGATGTGAAAAATTTATTTATTAAAATATTGTAAACATCTCAAAACCTTTCATAGGCAGAGTGGGGAATACCCACTAACCACCTCCAACCCAAATTTTAACGCTGAAATAATTTTAGACAAAACCAAAATCTATTTTTTTGTAAACTTCGATGTCCGTCAGGAAAAAGCTAACAGCTGAAAGCGAACGACTAATCGCCTACGCCTATGGCACGCGTGGCACGTAAGAAAATTTTGATGGCACGCGAACGATTTACAAGTCACGTCTATTGTAAGTTCCTTTGCCTCAAACATATGAAAAAAGTATGCATAAAAAGTGCACCAGTTCTGATTACTGGTGAAAAAAAAATTAAACACTTGAAATTCGTGAATTTTCGACCATTTTCAAACCGCCATAACTTGGCGTATTTTCAATCAATTTTGATGAATCTTTGATGGCGAAAAACTTTGAAGTGTCTTCTTTAAAGTCATGCATGTGAACTTAAGCGTAACCTCTTTTGTTAAAAAAAAAGTTTTTTTCTGAAAACCATGTCCAACTTTGACGATGTCTACGCAGTTGGAAAATTGTTTTCGTCTCGATCCATCTTTTGGGAAAAATCCCATTTTGGCTCTACTTTAAGGGGGTAAACTCAGATTAGAATGATCCCTTTTCGAACCCTTCAACCCCCGAACAAAAAATCACGTTTTTGGGCAAAAAACGTCCAACTTTGGCAACGTGTACCGAGTTGGAAAAAATGTGTCGACTCGATCCGCCAAAAGGGCATTTTGGTGGATGATTGTGAATGATAAGTTAATATAGCAGTCAAGATAAAACAAAATGATTGTCCTTCAAACCAATAGTTTAAAGCAAGTACAAGCATCACCTGTACTTGCTTCAAACTATTATGTTAGAGCAGGGGTCACCAAACTTTTTTGATCATCGACCCCTATATAATTTTTCGAAATCTCCATCGATCCCCACAAAAGTATTTTTTTGTGAACTCGCTCCTCGAAAATCAGCCATATTTTTGTCTTTTGGCTATAACTACTGAACAAATCTTGATAGCCTATCCACTGGTGTAAAAAATGTGTGTATTGACTATTTTGGGACTATAAAAAGAATGATTGATATTTATGGCTTGTATTTCCTGTAATAATGATATTCGTAAGAAAAAATTATACATAAAGACATAAATGACGATGACCTAAAATAGTTTAACAATTTTTTCCAAACACAGGATCCAAATATATATTCATACATTTCCTTTAAATAAAAAGGTTTCATGTTCACTGGCGAAAAATATGAAAATTGAGGTTTATATCTCCTTACATTTTTTTTTAATTTTTTCACAATTGTTTTTCCTTCGACCCCCAATCGACCCTCCGATTCGGATCGACCCCCTATAGACCCCCTGGCTTAGATCGACCCCTACTTTTGTTAAATAGACCCCTGGGGGTCTATATAGACCACTTTGGCGACCTCTGTGTTAGAGGATACAAATTTTGTTCTATCTTGACTGAGATAAAGTGGTGTCATTTTAAATCATACAAGAATCCGCTCTGTTTTACTTCTTCAACTGCTAATAACTCGTTCCTATTAAAGAGCAAATTTTCACTCTCCGTTTATGGCCGGCCTAAATTACATTCTAAGTTCTAACAGGTGGGCGCGTTGTCTATGCTCACCGTGCCAATGACTGCCTTGCAACTGTTCGCCGAGGCATCATTAATTCATGTAAGTATATCACAAAAATGCGCATAGCTACGCTACAAACCTGAAAACAAATAGATACCAGTACCCGGAGCATACGCGCAATTAAGGCAGATGATGTGAATTATCTACGATTAAATCAGGCCAGAAAGCACACCTCGGTAAAAAACACGCAGATTATCAGCCTAAGCACCGGCTTGATTGATAATGCGGCTGATTTACAGATCTATGTACAGTCATTGAGACCACGAGTGAAATCACTTTTTGTTGAAATTAATGTTCTCTCGCTGTAAAATAGATGTAAAATTATAAAAGACTTTTATTACTGGTATACTGAGCGAATAACGATTTATTTATGTATACATTTAATAATCCAAATATAACTATAGGGAAATGTGTCAGTGGTAGCTGATATTTTGGCAACAATTTCACTGGTAGGAACGACATCTCAATTCTGGAAATATTAGTTCGATATTTAGATTCGACATAAAACTTTAAGATCCCGTAGAACCGTGTACTATTTTTTCTTTTCTTTTCTATCGCTGAATACATAACCATTAGTGGCTGAATGGTTAACGCCATAGCAAAAAAAAAAAACAATTTCACTGCATGCCTGTAGTTTTCAAATGCAGTGAAACTGTTATGCAATCATTAGTAATAAGACTTAGAAGGTAAGTTTGTCTCGTGACTTTCTGTACCAATCCAAGTTTCTTGGGATGTGTAGATTTACGTTTCGTGTGTGATTTTCAGAGCAAAACTGACACCTCTCAAAAATTCCTAGTAGAGCTTGTCGTAAATCTTACAACTAATTGATTCCTATCATCATCAAGATATGATGTATAAGACAGTAAATGAATTCAACACTAAACAGATGGTACCCGTCGCCTCAGTTGAAATTTTCTTAATTATGCAAATCTTATCAGCTTTAGTATTTGGCATTCGTGTTAATGAGATTGCATTTATAATTTAGTGCCACTCGCTCGTTAATCCGGATGCATTTGTGGCACTTTTCAAAGATACGGTGTACAGCTGTATGTTGATGATGAAGATGTTAATGCGTATCTTTTTACAAAGAAATACCGTAGAGAATCATATTTTTACACAATAAACTTTGTGGCTATATTTAGTCTCTTTCCGTGGAAGTAGAAGAAGTGTGGAAGATGAATTAATACGGGAGATTTTTGTCGAGCGTTATAATTAATACCCTGACGATGATGTGTGCAATAATCATCGGAATTTCGCGAATATGTGTGGTCTCGAATAAGAAAATCGATTTGAACGGTGCTATGAGCACCGACGAGAAAATTGCGAATACTTGCGGTATTTTCTTGTCTTCTGTCCACCCGACTTCGCAAAATAAACGATTCGATTATTCCTCGTATCGCGTTCCGCCTTGCCAGACGCGAAAATATGCACTCGATATTTATTCAAAACAATAAAACAATGCACGGTAACTGTTCAATTGATTCTAGCAAATCAAATACTTGAGACTGTGAACAATCGCATTATTAAATCATCTTTATACAGTTTCATCTAATAATGGCTAGTGGAATCTCTCCAAGTTACAAATAAATCAAATATATGATTTGCCAGGCTTTAAGCACTACAGAAGTTCTTTTGGAAACAAAATTTTAGACAAGGAGGATATAAATAAAAACACATTGATTTCTAGTTACACACATTTTTTTTTCAAAATCACGCTTCTATGAGAAACGCTTGAAAAAAAAAGAAATGTTTTGTTAACAACAGAGGAAAAGTCTCGATGGAAAACAGACATGTTCTAATAAAAGCACTGTTTTTAGAAAATAAAGCTTTGTACCAAAATCTTGCACTAAAATGCATGATTTCAAAAGAACTTCAGCTTTGGAGGAGTTCTGCAGTGATTTTATTAGAGTTGTTTACTAGCAAGAATATGTCTGTATTCAACGAAACTCTTATGTTATGCCTTTTCTTTTTCAAGCGTCTCTCAGGAGAGTGATTTTGAAAAAAAATGGTTTGTAGCTATAAATCAATGTGTTTTTATTTATATCCTCCTTGTCTAAAATTTTGGCGCCTATACTATCCAGGTGGCGCTACTATACATCCTATTAGTTGGAGGTGGTATTTTACACATTTCCAGATAAGATGGTCAAAGTGATTGCTCGAAAACCTCCTGAAGCAATTCGTTGTAGAGATATGACTGAAAACGTGAATTTTACGTTTTATTTTTTTCTCGTTTTCTATGGCACGAATCAAGCTGAAACCACGTCTACCCAAAACAAAACAAAAATTACATCTCGCAGTATTTTTTTCAATTTTTTTGGTGTCAAATTCAAATAGAAAAATGAAGTAAAAGTTTTCAAAATTCATTTTTGCAGTGAAGGCATTCGAGGACTGTCTCAGTTTTTTTTCTGTAAATGTGTTTTACCAAATTCTATAACATACATTTTCTCAGAATTTTAAACGGTGTGGAAGATGGTTAAAATAATTAAAAACCACTTTTAGCACCTTAAAAATTTGAATTTCGCGCCTAAATTGTGATAAAAAAATTTATGGCACTCTTGACCATCTCATTCGGCTATACCCTTTCTTATTAGAACATTAATCTTACCTCGGTTTTAGACATAAAAACTAGAGATGGGCAAAACTGCTACTTTTGAATCACGTTGCTACTTTCTAATATCAGTGATTTTAAACTGTGACTATGATGAATATTTTTGATATGATTCTGCTAATATTTGTCCACCTGGACACGTAAATAGTGTTGTTTTTGATATTATACCTGTGACTGAAGGTGATATTTTAGCTATATTATCTGCTATACCAAAAAACATATCTATTCTTGATTCAGTTCAAAATTCGAGAAGCATTTGGAGATTTTTGCAGAATTTTATTAAGTTTGTTCAGTAAATTTGAAAAGTTGGAAAGTTTTAGGTATGTGGTAAACGTTTTCCTATTTTTGTTTTTTAGCCGAAGTATCGCTAATTTAAAATCAATTTAATTTTTATATGGATATGAATTTTTGAAAATTTTTGTTTTAATTTTTTAAGCGCTTGAACAAAAACATATAAAACATGCAGGAAAAATTCTACAAAAGATCATCCTTAATGGCCGAAGTATCACTAATTCAAAATCAATTTGGTTTTTGTAAATTCAACAATTTTCAATAGAGGTATGGATTTTTGAAAAATTTTGTTTTAATTTTTTGAGCACTTGAACAAAAACATCTCAGAAAAAAATATGGAAAATTCAGGAAAAATTTCATAAAACATCATCCTCAATGGCCGAAGTATCACTATTTTTAATAGAGGTATGGATTTTTGAAAAATTTAATTTTAATTTTTTGAGTACCTGAGCAAAAACATCGCAGAAAAAAATATAAAAATGCAGGAAAAATTCGATAAAAAATCATCTTCAATAGCCGAAGTATCACTAATTCAAAATCAATTTGGTTTTTGTAAATTCAATCATTTTCAATAGAGATATGGATTTTTGAAAATTTTCGTTTTAATTTTTTGAGTACTTGAACAAAAACATCACACAAAAAATTCCATAAAAAATAATCCTCAGTGGCCGAAGTATCGCTAATTCAAAATCAATTTGGTTTGTGTAAATTCAACAATTTTCAATAGATATATGGATTTTTGAAAATTTTCGTTTGAATGTTTTGACCACTTGAACGAAAACATCGCAGAAAAAAATATAAAACATGCAGGAAAAATTCCATAAAAAAACATCCTCAATAGCCGAAGTATCACTAATTCAAAATCAGTTTGGCTTTTATAATTTCAATAATTTTCAATACAGGTATAGATTTTTGAAAAATTTTGTTTTAATTTTTTGAACACCTGAACAAAAAATCGCAGAAAAAAAATATGAAAAATGCAGGAAAAAATTCATAAAAAATCATCTTCAATGGCCGAAGAATCGCTAATTCAAAATCAATTTGGTTTTTATACATTTAATCATTTTCAATAGAGATATCGATTTTTGAAAATTTTCGTTTTAATTTTTTAAGCGCTTGAACAAAAACATCGCAGAAAAAAATTTAAAAAATGCAGCAAAAATTCCATAAAAAATCATCCTCAATAGCCGAAGTATCACTAATTCAAAATTAATTTGGTTTTTGTAAATTCAACCATTTTCAATAGAGATTTGGATTTTTGAAAATTTTCGATTTAATTTTTTAAGCGCTTGAACAAAAACATCGCAGAAAAAAATATGAAAAATGCAGGAAAAATTCCATAAAAAATCATCCTCAGTGGCCGAAGTATCGCTAATTCAAAACCAATTTGGTTTTTGTAAATTCAACAATTTTCAATAGAGAAATGGATTTTTGAAAACTTTCGTTTTAGTTTCTTGAGCACTTGAACAAAAACATCGCAGAAAAAAATATAAACATACAGGAAAAATTCTATAAAAAATCATCCTCAATGGCCGAAGTATCATTATTTTCAATAGAGGTATGAATTTTTGAAAAATTTTGTTTAATTTTTTTTAGCACCTGAACGAAAACATCGCGGTAAAAAATATGAAAAATGCAGGAAAAATTTCATAAAAAAATCATCCTCAATGGCCGAAGTATCACTTATTCAAAATCAATTTGGTTTTTGTAAATTCAACAATTTAGAGGTATGGATTTTTGAAAATTTTCGTTTTATTTTTTTGAGCACTTGAACAAAAACATCGCAGAAAAAAATACAAAACATGCAAAAACAATTCCTTAAAAAATCATCCTCAATGGCCGAAGAATCGCTATTTCAAAATCAATTTGGTTTTTGTAAATTCAACCATTTCCAATAGAGATATGGATTTTTGAAAATTTTCGTTTAAATTTTTTGAGCACTTGAATAAAAACATCGCAGAAAAAAATATAAAAGGAAAAATTCCATAAAAAATCATTCTCAGTGGCTGAAGTATCACTAATTCAAAATCAATTTGGTTTGTGCAAATTCAACAATTTTCAATATAGGTATGGATTTTTGAAAAATTTTGTTTTAATTTTTTTTAACACTTGAACAAAAACATCGCAGAAGAAATTATAAAACATGCAGGAAAAATTCCATAAAAAATCATCGTCAATGGCTGAAGTACCAAAATCAATTTGGTTTTTGTAAATTCAACAATTTTCAATCGAAGTATGGATTTTTGAATAATTTTGTTTTAATTTTTGGAGCACGTGAACAAAAATATCACAGAAAAAAATATGAAAAATGCAGGAAAAATTCCATAAAAAATCATCCTCAATGGCCCAAGAATCGCTAATTCAAAATCAATTTGTTTTTTGTAAATTCAACCATTTTCAATAGTGATATGGATTTTTGAAAATGTTTGTTTTAATTTTTTTAGCACTCGAACAAAAACATCGCAGTAATTTAATACATGTAGGCAAAATTCCATTAAAAATTATCCTCAATGACCAAAGTATCGCTAATTCAATATCAATTCGGTTTTTTTGTAAATTCAACACTTTCCAATATAGATGTGGATTTTTGAAAATTTTAGTTTTAATTTTTTGAGCATCTGAAAAGGAGGAGCATTTGGAGATTTTCGCAGTTTGATAAATTGTTTTTAGTTATTATTTTCTCAGTTCATGAAGTTTGTAATTTCAAAATTGGTTTCGTAATGTTATTTCAAAATGTATGTTTAGATATTCGCACTGAATCTTAAATTAAAATGAGTTTTGAGCAATTTTGGGTTTACTATTTGTAGCTATTGTTTTTTTTTTATTTTCTTTTTCAGTTCATAAAAATCTTGATTTGAACATGAGCGTAAGAGTAAATAGGAATATACAGTATTGAATATAAAATAATATTTACAAATGGTATTCTCTGCTATCTTCTTCTTTTTAGTGACAGTTGCAGTTTAAGTAGCAATCACTGTTTAGGTAACAGTTGTGATTTTAAGGAGCAATCACAGTTTAAATAGCAGTGATTTTAAGTAGCAGTGATTTTAAGTAATAGTGATTTTAAGTAACAGTGATTTTAAGTAGCAGTGAAATTCGCCTATTAGTAACAGTAACGACATATGATTTTTCAATACTAGTGAAAAATCACAGGTATGTGAAATATCGCCCATCTCTACTAAAAACTGCGTTTTTCCTGCTTACCAAGAGAACATTTGTTGGCATGTTTGATGCTTCAACCCTTAAGGCCATAGAAAAATGAGCACCTTTAGCATCCCATTAACGCATTAATTGCAATTTCTGAAACATGCATCTTTCATAAGATCCAACATGCGGAAAATATGTAAGTAAGTGAATACGCTGATTTGATCGATTTACCTGGGTGGCATTTTTTTGCACCGCAACAGGCCGTTTCTTTTCCCCTTCGATTAATTAAAAAGCGATAAAACTCACTTTTCAAAGTGAAACAAAAAGTGCAAATGTAAAAATAATCGCGCGCACATTTCTGTTAGCATCACAAAGCCGCTTTTAATGATAGCCGGCGATTAATTAATACTCAAATTACCCGGAGAACATAAATCATTCACGGACGAGCGGCCTAACAAGACCTTTGTTTGATTAACCCATTATATCCCGAGGCAATTAAATAGATATCCCATAATCTTCAATTATTTTAACCGTTTTTGTACGCCGGAGTAAACGGCAATCTCCAATTACACAAATAGAGGAGAGAATCTTCCTCGGCCGTGGTCTTAAGAAGGAAATTAAAGCGCTTGGCTAGAATAAAATTGAACATAAGTGAACGCCGGATGCGCTTTGGTATTATGCAAATTGCGAACTTTCAGTTTAGGGAAGTGCTTTCGCATTTATTATATTCAAAATGCTCCGTTAATCGCGAATGCATAATTTATTGGCCATATTTTTTCCGGGTTACAGTTGGTTATTTGTAGCAGGAAACTCGTGGATAGGTAATCGTAGATGTTTATCATAATTAATGTGAATAAAATTCTGAAAACTGGTAATAGACTTGATAAGTGTGGACATGGAAGCATCGCAAGTGTTTCTATTATGAATTGCAACTCGGCAATACAACGAACCATCCCAATGATAATTCCTGCTCGTTGGACAAAGATTTTGAGAAAACATTTATCTCCACAGCCCATTTCGTTCTGTAATATTCACGGCTGATCATTATACAAGCATGTTTATTACTGGTATTTAACACGGAATGTATAAGTGAGAGAATTAGAGATAAGTGTTTGGCTAAATTTTATGGTAAACTTTAAAATTGAATTTTTACGTTTTTAGACGTTTTTAGACGTTTTCAGTCGATTTAAGCACTATTTACGAAAAAAGTAATTTTGCGTATCTGGGTTCCTGGAAGTCCTAAAAAAAATTATTAGACAAATAGTGTTCAGAATGGTCTCTTAGTCTCTAGAAAAAACAAAAAAAAGGTTTGAAGAAAAATTTAATTTCAATGGATTTTTAGGCGTTTCCAGTCGATTTAAGCACTATTTACCACAAAAAAATTGTAGTAAAATAGTGTTCAGAATTGAAGAAAATTTTAATTCAATCGTTTTAGGCGTTTCCAGTCGATTTAAGCACTGATTACGAAAAACCTTTTATTTGTGCGGAAACTAAACAAAATTCTAAGTTAAGATTCGGTGAAAAGTTTTTTACATCTTATCTCGACAACCGTGTTAAATCCGAGCAGTTTTTAATTTGCACCGTTGCTTTACAAGGTAGCTGAAGATAATCAAATGATTCCTTTTATTTTTTGTCTCCCGTTTCGGAACGAGATTAAATTCTTATCACTAATCCGCGGTGTACCTGTTGATATCAACTCAGTCTGAGGTCGCCGTCGCGAAAAATGTGTGCGGGTTTTAGTGCGCGTGGTGTTGCGATACATTTTCGGTATTTAATTTCAAAATACATTTCGGAATTACACCCTTTAGAGTGTTGGTGTTTGTGTTTTTCCGCTCCATGAATCCAAGGGTAGCGAAGAAGCATGATTACACAGCAAAATTAATCGTTTGAATTTTCTTGCATCTGTCCCTTTCACCAAAAATGACAAAAATTCTGAGATCTTAAATCGAACTCTGAATTTGTATTTATTTTCAGATTTACGACATAATGTTACAAATAAAGCAATTGTTTGTTTCAAAAAAAATTATGTATGTATTATTTATAAAAAATATTGTTAAATCTTGGTGGCCAAGACCACCCTAATACGTTTTTTTTTTCGTATCGTAGACTTATAGAAAAAAGAAAATAAACCACTTTTTTTTTCTTAGTTGGTCAACACATACCTGTAAATTAAAATTCAATCAGTTTTCACGTCAAAATTATAAAAAAAGAAAATGATTAATTATACTAGATTCTCATAATATTTACCGTCAGTAAAAAGTAATAAGATTTAGAAAAAAAGTGTTGATTATACCAGAGTTCGGACGATATATATCATGATATTTATCGAAAAATGTTCATGGCGACTTGCCAATTTTTTTGATTTTTTTCCTAGATAAAAAATCTGCAAAAATCGGCTTTTTTCAAAATTGTTCATGGTGACTTGCCAATTTTTTTGCTTTTCTTTCTAGATTTAGCTCGTTTTTCTGATGAAGAAAAAAGGCATTACATAAGGGTCTACGATGATTATTAACAGAGTTGATTTTTTCGATTTTTTCCATTTTCGAGTTTTCTTTGCTGACGCATCACGCAAATTGATATTTGTTCTTGCGAAAGTACATTTTCTGAAGCGTCTTGAGAGGGTCTTTGCAGTGATGTATATAAACCCCGAATCGAACCAATGGTTTCTTCAGGAAATAATTTCAAAGCCAATTTTTGAGCAAAAGTAAGAAGGGGGGACCCTTCTATCGAATTTCACGTTTTCGACAAAAATTAAAAATCGCCAATTTTAATTGAAACCGACTAACTTGCACCCAAGAAGCACAGATTTGAAATCCGCGTTCGATTTGGATTCTTCGTCTAGCCGCTACGGCCGTTCAAAGTCTGAAAAAATCGACTTTTTTTCTTTCATGTTCATGGTGATTTGCCAATTCTTTTGCATTTTCTCCTAGATGAAATTTTTTGACGCCAATCAATCTGGATCGTTCTTCTGATGAGGAAAAAGGTATTACATAAGGGTCTATGATTAATGATTATTAAAAGAGTTGATTTTTTCGATTTTTTCCATTTTCGAATTTTCTTTGCTGACGCGTCACGGGCTTCAAATTGACATTTGTTCTTGTGAAAGTACATTTTCTGAAGCGTCCTGAAGGGATCTTTCCAGTGATGTATGGAAACCCCGACTCGAACCAGTGGTTTCTTCAGGAAATCACTTCAAAGCCAATTTTTGAGCAAAATTCTATCGAATTTCACGTTTTCGACAAAAATTAAAAATCGCCAATTTTAATTGAAACCGGCTAACTTGCACCCAAGAAGCACAGATTTGGATTCTTCGTTTAGCCGCTACGGCCGTTCAAAGTCTGAAAAAATCGACTTTTTTCAAAATTTTCCATAAAGTTCATGGTGACGTGCCAATTTTTTTGCATTATTTCGTAGAAGAAATCGATCCAATCGAGCCAATCGATTTAGCTCGTTTTTCTGATGAAGAAAAAGGTATTACATAAGGGTGTACGATGATTATTAACAGAGTTGATTTTTTCGATTTTTTCCATTTTCGAGTTTTCTTTGCTGACGCGTCATGGGATTGAAATTGACATTTGTTCATGCGAAAGTACATTTTCTGAATCGTCTTGAGAGGGTCTTTCCGGTGAGTTATAGAAACCCTGAATCGAATCGGTGGTTTCTTTAGGAAATCATTTGAAACCCAATTTTTGAGCAAAAGTAAGAATTTGAATTTCACGTTTTTGACAAAAATTAAAAATCGCCAATTTGAATCCGACTAGCTTGCACCCAAGAAGCGCAGATTTGAAATCCGCGTTCGATTTGGATTCTTCGTTTAGCCGCTACGGCCGTTCAAAGTCTGAAAAAATCGCCTTTTTCAAAATTTTCTTACATGTCCATGGTGACGCCAATTTTTTTGCATTATTTCGTAGATCAATTTTTTTGATTTTAATAAAAGGTCTACGATGGTTATTAAAAGAGTTGATTTTTTCGATTTTTTTTTCCATTTTAGAATTTTCTTTGCGAACGCGCCACGGGCTTCAAATTGACATTTTCTGAAGCTTCTTGAGGGGATCTTTCTAGTGATGTATAGAAACACCGAATCGAACCAGTGGTTTCTTCAGGAAATTATTTCACAGCCAATTTTTGAGCAAAAGTAAGAAGGGGGACCCTTCTATCGAATTTCACGTTTTCGACAAAAATTAAAAATCGCCAATTTTAATTGAAACCGGCCAATTTGCACCCAAGAAGCACAGATTTGAAATCGATTTAGATTCTTCGTTTAGCCGCCACGGCCGTTCAAAATCTAAAAAAATCTACTTTTTTCTAAATGTTCATGGTGACTTGCCAATTTTTTTGAATTTTTCTCTAGATGAAATTTTTTGACGCCAGTCGATTTAGCACGTTCTTCTGATGAAGAAAAAGTTATTACATAAGGGTATACGATAATTATTAACAGAATTGATTTTTTCGATTTTTTCCATTTTCGAGTTTTCTTTGCTGACGCGTCATGGGATTGAAATTAACATTTGTTCATGCGAAAATACATTTTCTGAAGCGTCTTGAGAGGGTCTTTCCGTCGAGCTATAGAAACCCTGAATCGAACCGGTGCTTTCTTCAGGAAATCATTTCAAAGCCAATTTTTAAGCAAAAGTAAGAAAAAATCAAAATCGCTCATTTTAATTGAATCTGACTAACTTGCACCCAAGAAGTAGAAATTTGAAGTCCGCGTTCGATTTGGATTCTTCATGTAGTCAAGTCTGAAAAATCTACTTTTTTCAAAATTTTAATGGTGACTTGCCATTTTTTCCATTTTCGAGCTTTGTTTGCTGACGAGTGACGTGCTTCAAATTGATATTTGTTATTGCGCAAGTGCTTTTTATGATGGATCTTAATGCAATGATGTGCAGAAACTCCGAATCGAGCCAGTGTTTTTTTCAGAAAATCATTTCAAACTGACTTCCCGGTGCGTGGGTTTCTTGATGATAAATGAAAGACACACATTAAGTAAACCTCGCTTCTTCGCATTCATCCGAATAAATCACCGTGTATAATTATGCTGTGTAGACAACGATTTATCTTAATTATTACAACCCGCGGCGAGTTTTGTCACACCGCTTCGTGCAATTAACGCATTGACAAATTATGTCATCAACTGACAGCGATCCATGACGTTCTCTAGCATTCGCGACGTCCGGATGTGGAAGCTCGTGACGGCTTCATTCGTCAAACCATCCAGGAACATTTACATAAGCCCATTTGGCATGTTTGTATATCAATGCCAACAACCGTTACACGCAGGGGACGTGTAATTAGATATAAATCACGAGTATTGTGTTCGCCTTGCCGAAATCTAACAAGGCCATTAAATTATCCTTCGGCCATACCAGAAATGTTTTTGATTTATGTGTATATCGGTGAACATCTCAAAACTGCATTCAGGAAATTTATCATGGTCCACGGAAGACATGAAATGGTAAATATACGATTACTTTCCGCGTTGATGAAAATTTCAAGAGGCATTATTCATCCGGCATTTTTGTCTTTCCTGGTCATGCGTGATTTCTCGAGAGATAGTCTGTGGGATGACATCAAAACTATAAATTACGTTGGAAGTATCAAATTTTTGATCATGTTTCTTTAGGATATATGTTGTGGCAGAATAACTCAGTGGCATGCAAGTAAATGAAAATGTTTTTTTGAGGTAAGAATTTAGCCAGAAGTGTGTCATAAATATTTTTCAATTCATGATTGGTAAAGGTTTGCCATAAAATCATGAATGAAAAATATTTATGATACAAATACAAAGGGTGAATTATACATTTTTATTTATATATACAACATCTTTATTTACAGAAATGAAACTACAAGTGAGTAAAAGAATAATAGACAATATAACAATTTTATTTTTCCTGTTCATTGGCTATCGACCCGCGGTCTTTCAGCCTACATTTTTATTTATTAATTACTGCAAAATTATTATTAATTTTGTTAAGTATGAATATGATCGCAACAGTAATAACTAGCAATGTGCATAAATTAGCGGATAAGAAAATTATAAGAATTGAAATTTTATTCTGCTAATTTACGTACATTGCTATTTAGCGACCATATTTTCATGTTTGTGCAGAAGTGGCACTTGGAGCAGACACTCGCGCGGATGCAATTTGAAGTAGGAATGACCGAACTGACAAGACGATTATGCACTCTACAATGTGTTTAACAAGTGGGATGCAAAGCACAACACGAAAGCAAAGCAAATATTGGCCATGTTTACATACGGAGTACGTAATTTGATGTATTGATGTTTCAACGGTACAATAAAGCCACTCTTGAGAAATTCCTTATTAGCTAACTTTGCACAAGGTTAGAAATACACCACTTTCTTCGCATTGTATTAAGAAAAGGATTATATTAGAAAACATACAATTAATAAAATTAAGCATTTTTTTTTGTAGATATCATTGACAATTAGAGCTAGATACTAGTTTTTCAAGTTTAAGTTGCTGTATGTGAAATTATGGTCTTTACGTGAAATAGTGAAATATAAAATTAAAAAAATTAACTCCGCTGCGCTGCGCTGCGCCGTCGTCCGTGCGTGGCTTATTACATTTGAGCAAAGTTATCGGTGATGAACGACGGCTCCGCTGCGCTGTGCTGTCGTCTTTGCGTACCCCTTTGAAATTGACCAAAGTAAGTGGTGACGAACGACGGCTCCGCTGCGCTGCGCCGTCGTCCGTACGTGGCCTATTAGAATTGAGCAAAATAACCGGTGACGAACGACGGCTCCGCTGCGCTGCGTCGCCGTCCGTGCGTGGCCTATTAAAATTAAGGAATTAAACTGTGCGCAGCCTATTAAAATTGAAGAAGGTAACAGGTGACGAACGAATTTAAGGAAAAATAAAAATGAACTTTCACAAACCACACGCGTCGAGGAACTTCGGAAATGTAATCTGGTGGTAACCGCAGTTTCTGAATCTGACATCTGTCAAACATGACAATCCACTATCAATGCATTTCTTAATTTGCTGTTTGGAAAGAACTCGGACGTTAACTGGAAGAAGCTTATTTTTTTCATTATCTAAAAATTATTTGGTGAGCGTCTGAGAAGAGTATACACATTACAAATCAACATACAAACAAAATTTAGGCCGCTACTGATAGGGGTTGTTTTGGTCTTTAGCACCCCCGTTGCGGGCTGACGGGGTGACCGAAATGTTACGAAACTTTGGTGGTCTGCTTCAAATGGAACGCTTTGGGAATGATTTCCCAAAGTTTCACTGTTCTAACCCTCCTGGAAATTATTTTTTTTCGAAATTGATTTTCAGGGGAAACATTTTTAACGTTCAAAAACGACAATAATTCAAATATCCATATTACGATTTTAAAAATTCAAAGTTTGTTTTACGTACACACAATACCGCAATGATAATCCCTTGTTGGATTCGTGATTTCAAAAGGAATAGAAAAATTCATTTTAAAACGATCGAAAATATTTACCAGCAAAATAAATAAAAGTTTAATGAATTTTTAAAATTAGAAGGAGGGGTCGGATCGAGAAATTTTATTTGGATTTTCTGTTGGGCTTGAGAAGGGCTATCCGTTGGTGTAATCAGTTCCGATCGGAGAGAAAAAATGTGCCCCGCTGCTAAAGGGGGTGGCGGGATAAGATGATTCTGGCGGCCCTCGCGCGATTTGAGGTGCAAGTGTAGAAACCTTGTTTTAAATATTAAAAAAATGAGATTTGCATGCTCATTAACTGTCATTTTTGACGCCTACCAAAAATGTGGTAAAAAATGCGTTTTTCTTAAATTATTCCACTGTAAAATTGTGTGAATTTTTTTCCGGTCAGTTGGGTGATCGGATTTAATTGATTTAATTTTAAAATACCCAAAACTAGAGATCGGCATTTTTTCCAGATTTTTTTACGGGTCATGGAACTTCAAAAACTTGGTGTAAATAGCAGAAAAACGTGAAAAAAATAGTTTTTCAGGAATATTTTTTTAAGCTTTCTTGTGCGCCAAATAGCATAAGTAGCCATATTAATGACCTTCATTATCCCCTTAACCGCGTGTTAATATCTTCACTTGTTCGCACGAAAATTCAAATTAAGTAAATTTTAAACAAATTAGAAACAACTTTACTTGTTGCAGAAAGCATTAGATAAATACAAGAAAACGAAATGTAGCCTGAATATATGAATATTCAACCTGTTCGTTAATCCGCAAGCAAAAAATTACAACTATTCAGGCTACATTTCGTTTTCTTGTATTTATTTAAGTAAATTTTGTTTTATAACTTGGTAATAAAAATATACTTACACGAGTAATTGACAAAGTATAAGTCGTATATAACATTTTTTAGGATACAATTTTGGGTGTAATAAAATTAAATCAATTAAATCCGATCACACAACTGGCCGCAAAAAAATACACATAATTTTACAGTGGAATAATTTCAGAAAAACGCATTTTTTACCACATTTTTGGTACGAGTCGAATATGACAGTTAATAAGCATGCAAATCTATTTTTTTTAATATTCAAAACAAGGTTTCTACATTTGCAACTCAAATCGCGAGGGGGCCGCTACACCCATCTTATTCCGCTACCCCCTTCCGTATACAACGTCATATCTCGAAAACCACAAATCGGATCCAAAAACTTTATGGGGATCTTCGATATGGATTAAATCGGTGACTGATATGCCGTCGTCAGATTTTTAATTTTCGAAAAAAAAATCGCAAAATTCTTCGAAAAATTCCCGCAAAACAATAAAAAATCGGCTGTAGATCGTAAACGGTGTGCCCCACGAAAAATATAGCTCTTACCTTTTCAACGCAAAATGCAATTCCGAATGGCATGCCGTTTAAATTTCTCGCGTGAGATAAAAAATGGCCGCTGTAGAATTTTTTTATTGAAATCGGGGGTGGTTTTCTTTGAATAACTCCTTGAGGGTTGGAGATATAAAAAAATCGTAAGAGACATAAAATGTAGAGGGGAGTTAGTTCTACAAAACTCTATGAAATTCGGAGTCGTGGCCGTAAGGGGAAGCGCTCCCTTTTTTCCGGAAGCGTCCGAAATGTGATTTTTTAGAAAAACGCTTGAGGAGTTGCAACAGAATGTTTTACGGGAACGTGCGACAGCAAACGTTGTGTCCCGATGCATTGGGGATTTTTTGAGCCATATTTGAATCCTCCAACCCAAAAATCCTGGGAGGAGATAGGTTTAGCGCGAACCTCTGCATCGCGATAAATCGATTTTCAAAAATTTACCCCCGAGTCTAGGGGTGAGTTGGAAAATCGCGGTTTTCACGGGACCCTCGAGAACGTTTGCGGCTTTCGGGAAAAAAATAAAATGCATCGTTTTTCTTTGAGGGGTTGGCAACCCTTTTTTTAAAATGGTGGTTTTAATGGTATCTTTCTTGAATTATTTGTGATTTTTTCCATCTATGAGGGTTTCTGAACATTAAAAAAAAAACGTGATTTAGCCCTTGAGCTTTTAGTATATATTAACAATATCCAATGAGTTCCCACTTGCAGTCATCATCAATTTGTTATAAATTTGTTGTTACGCGAAGTTCATTATTTTGGGGTTAATTCGCCAGAATTATGACTAAAACCTATCAATTGGACTGCATGCGAGTATAACTCTAAGAAAATTTTGATCTAAAATCACTGAATAAAACATAGTAAGTGTTTTATTCAGTGATTTTATAATGAATTGCCACGTAGTAACGGTCGCAACCATCACCATGATTAAATTTTGATCTGCTAAGTTCACGCAAAATTTCATGACTCGCGTATCTGCACGTATTCGTTCCAATGTATCTCCAAACTATTATTAAAATGTATCAAAATTTTCAGTGTGGTTAAGTAAACTACATCAACTTTCCGACGCGGAATTAACGCAAACAATTTATTACCATAAGCTCGCCAACCGTGAAAGTATCCCTTTGTTTAATTATTTCCGCATCATTTGAGGAATTAGCACAGAGTAGTTTGGCTGAATGGGCTTTAAAATACATCTTCATTATTTTAACGACGTGTCCAATTAATAAACGCAGCGCATTGTTAGTGTGTGTCATGTTCACGCGAGATTACATTGGGAAGTGTGGATCATTTCCCACCTTTCTCCCATCACGATTTAACACGCTATTGTCGAATAAATTACTTTCGCAACTGTGAACTACTTGCCGTCAATAGTGTTTGTAAATATAACCTATATAAATTATAAACAATTGGCAATCATAATAATGTCCGCGTAACGGATGAGTTATAACACCTACACTTAAGTTGCTTGTTTGTGTAGTTTTAGAAAGTACGAAATTATTTTTTCTTTCCAACAGAATATGTTTGTATTAGAAGCTATCATCACAATTTCAAAGAAATTTTCTTTCAATAATTCGGAAATAACTCTCAACTAAAAACGTTTTTTTCTGGTTGCTGTAAACCATTGTGACCACGAAATAATTGTGACTTTTTGAAAGATCTGATGTTTTGTATGTCAATTCCTAACACGTGTGCCAACTTAAATTTCAAAAAATAAAAAATCATGGCACTCTTGCTTTTTTTTAAAATGAACATACGTTATCTGTATTGCCACCTCTGCTACCTCGGCCGTACTATGACACCCCGCCAGCCGTATTTTTAGAAAATACAGTAGATTAACTGTGAAAGTGGTGCTCATGATCCTTTTTTACGTCTTCACTGAGGCTATCTGCCACCACCGTTTTATATCTTATATATTTATGCAAAAGATATGATCGTCATGGCTTCCTAATTTGGTTTAGACGTACAAGATAGAGCAGGACGTGATTCTATTAACAAAAACGGACACGTACAAGGGATTATATGAGCACCGGTATACATCAACAGATGGCAGCACTTGTGAAATTGTAGTTGAATACAAACAAAACCAATCAAAAATTTTCAAAAATATATGGGAATGATTATTAGGAGCATGTCGAGAAAACATTAGCAACACACAAATTACGCAAGCATGCTGAATCACGCGAGGACGGCTCAGATCAAATGAAAGTGATATACGAGAGCGCGACGGGACACGCAATAACATCCATGGCATTGATCTGGGCCATAAAATTCAACACAAAACTCACACAAAATAGAAATTTATAACGGTAAAAAGACACGCACTATTTAGAGCGCCAGGAGCCTATAAATCAGTATCGAGGGAAGCTGCATTGGTAAATAAATGTTTTTCTTAAAAAATGGTGATGCAGCCATCATGTTATATTTACACTTTCATGGTTTATTTTCAATTTAAATCATATTTTAAATGTAAATCGAGCGGATGAAACTTACGTTTAAAACGTCTAAATTATAAAAAATGAAAATGACAAATTATACTTCAAATCCTTGTGGCTAGTTTACTCAAAAACCAAAGAGATTTCGAAAAAAAAATTTCATTTTAGCATTCTCTACAATTATTATTAACATACATTTGCTGTACTATTGTCGTTTAATAATAATAAACCATAAATAAAATAGAAACAACCTTACTTATTGCAGAGAGTATTAAATAAATTCAAAAAAAACGAAATATAGCCTGAATATATAAATATTCAACCTGTTCGTAACTCTGCAAGCAAAATTAAGTCTTACTAAGACTATAAACAAATAACTTATTGAAACAACTACTTCCCTGGCTGATGCCACGCCGGATATTGAATGATACAAAAGAAATTTGCATGTTATTACTAGTTTGAATTTATTTAATAATAAACCAAAATTGAAAAAAAAATATTCTCGAATAACAATGATTTTATGAAAAATATTTTCAAACAAAAGATGTTCATTTCTTTGTTGTCTTCAATATTTGTTGTTTTTGTGATATTTTTATCAAAGGTAACAAAGAAATTAATATCTTTTGTAATTTTTTATAAAATTATTTTTTTCGAAATTTTATTTTATTTTTCGGGTAATTTTATAAAAAATATTTTCAGACAAAAGATATTCATTTCTTTGTTGTCTTCAATATTTGTTGTTTTTGTGATATTTTTCATATTTAAGAAAATATTGGAAAAATACATAAAAACAGTTAAGGTAAACACCCATAATAAAAGGTAAACGGTTTCTAGCGGAACATACGGTAGTTACATAGTGACCTTGGTTTGACCTTGTGAAAGTTACAAAAGGTCAGGTGAAATTCAAATTGCGCTCTGTATCTCCAAAAACTAATCCAGGAATTAACATGAAACTTTGAACATAAGTCTTATTTGATAATCCCAATAAAATAAAAGCTTTTGGTAAAATTTCGTTCACCGGAAGTACATGTTTACCCTAACCGTTTTTTGTTTCTTCACGATAATGTTCTAAGTATAAAAAAACATTTTTTTGTAACGTTACCCAGAAAAAAATAATTTTCCCGTAAGTCGCAAACTTTTTTTTAATTGCTTTTCTTTTCTCCGAGATATGAATTTTTAAAATCTATTACGATCTATTGCTAACTTCACACCCGTTTTTGTTATACCTATTTGGTTAAAAAGAGAAAAAAATATAAAACGCTTAGAAAAAATATCCTCAATGGTCGAAGTATCGCTTATTCAAAATCAATTTGGATTTTGTAAATTCAACAATTTTTAATGGAGATGTGAATTTTTGAGAATTTTAGCTTTATTTTTGAGCACTTGAACGAAAACATGGCAGAAAAAATATTGAAACGCGCAGACAAAATTCAATAAAAAAACATCCTTAATGGCCGAAGTATAGTTAATTCAAAATCAATTTGGTTTTTGTAAATTCTACAATTTGCAATAGAGATATGGATTTTTAAAGATTTTCGTTTCAATTTTTTGAGCACTTGAATAAAATCATCGCAGAGAAAAATACAAAACGCGTAGAAAAAATTCCTTAAAACAATATCCTCAATGGTCGAAGTATCGCTTATTCAAAAATATTTTGGTTTGTGTAAATTCAACAATTTTTAATGGAGATATGGATTTTTGAAAATTTTAGTTTTAATTTTTTGAGCACCTAAATGAAAACTTCGCAGAAAAAAATATAAAACGCGCAGACAAAATTCCATAAAAAATCACCCTCAATGACCGAAGTATAGATAATTTAAAATCAATTAGGTTTTTGTAAATTCTACAATTTTCAATAGAGATATGGATTTTTGAAGATTTTCGTTTTAATTTTTTGAGCACTTGAATGAAAAGATCGCAGAAAAAAATATAAAACGCGTAGAAAAAATTCCTTAAAACAATATCCACAATCGCCGAAGTATCGCTTATTCAAAATCAATTTGGTATTTGCAAATTCAACAAATTTTAATGGAGATATGTATTTTTGAAAATTTTAGTTTTAATTTTTTGAGCACCTGAATGAAAACTTCGCAGAAAAAAAATAAAACGCGCAGACAAAATTCCATAAAAGATTATCCTCGGCGGCCGAAGAATTTAACAATTTTCAATGGAGTTATAGATTTTTGAAGATTTTCGTTTTAATCTTTTGAGCACTTGAATGAAAAGATCGCAGAAAAAAATATAAAATGCGTAGAAAAAATTTCTACAAACAATATCCACTATGGTCGAAGTATCGCTTATTCAGAATTAATTTGGTATTTGCAAATTCAACAATTTTTAATGGAGATATGTATTTTTGAAAATTTTAGTTTTATTTTTGTTTGAGCACTTGAATGAAAACATCGCAGAAAAAATATTTAACGCGCAGACAAAATTCCATAAAAAGGTATCCTCAATGGTTTCAGTTTCGCTTATTCAAAATCAATTTGGTTTTTGTAAAACCCACAGTTTTTAATAGAGATATGGATTTTTGAAAATTTTAGTTTTAATTTTTTGAGCACCTGAATGAAAATTTCGCAGAAAAAAAAAATAAAACGCGCAGACAAAGTTCCATCAGCGGCCGAAGTATCGCTTATTCAAAATCAATTTGGGGCTTGAAAATTCAACAATTTTCAATAGAGATGTGGATTTTTTAAGTTTTTTGTTTTAATTTTTTGAGCACCTAACAAAGAGCATTTGGAGATTTTCGCAGTTTGGTAAATTGTTTTTATTTATTTTTTTTCAGTTCATGAAGTTTCATGAAGCAATTTAAAAATTTCGTGTTATTATTTTAAAATGTATGTTTAGATATTTGCACTGAATCTTAAGTTAAAATGAATTTTAAGTCATTTTGGGTTTATTAAGTCGTCGGACTCATCACTCGATCACAGCGAGTTTGTCGTTTAATTCCATGCCGGGCAAGATAATTTTTTCGTTTTTATAAAATCTCAATTAATTAATTAATAATTCTTAGTACATAAGTTGTAATTGATTTCATTTTATATGGTATACTATGGAATTTTATAAATATTTATCTTTTTTTATTAAATATTTATTCCAAATTTAAATACAATACTCTGCAAAAATGGGAGAATAAAGTAAAAAATATTAAATAACAATTAGAAATGCCACCTTGTACTGTCTTCTTACAATTATGTTTTAAGTAACAGTCACAATCACAGTTTGTCACAGTTTAAATAGCAGTGATTTAAAGTAGCAGTGATTTTAAGTAACAGTGATTTTAAGTAACAGTGATATTAAGTAGCAGTGATTTTAAGTAACAGTGATTTTAAGTAGCAGTGATTTTAAGTAGCAGTGATTTTAAGTAGCAGTGGTTTTAAGTAGCAGTGATTTTAAGTAGCAGTGATTTTAAGTAGCAGTGATTTTAAGTAACAGTGATTTTAAGTAGCAGTGATTTTAAGTAACAGTGATTTTAAGTAGAAGTGATTTTAAGTAGCAGTGAAATTCGCCTATTAGTAACCTGTGATTTTTCAATACCAATGAAAAATCACAGATACGTGAAATATCGCCCGTCCCTACTATTTACAGCATTAAAATATAATTAATTGCAAGATCCATTTGACAGGAAAAAAATATCTATGTTCAGAGATTACAAGCATCTTCCCTACGCAAACAGATCAACTTGAATAATCACCGTTGTATTTAATGCTACATTAAACACATTAAATACCGGAGCATTATCCGCGTGTTTTATAATAAATTTTAATGAATGGCACAATTAGTATGAGAAAGAGACTCAGCACGTGCAAATTGTAAGTAATTTGTAACGCTTATTTATATTGAAATGCAAATGGAAGATGGAGAGGACGGAGAAGACCTTGCTACCAGCGGCTGGTGCGAATGCCCTACCCGGAATCATCATCCGCGCCAACTTGTTAAGCAGCCAACAATTTACTTGATTTCATTTGTTAATGAACCACAAGAAATAACTGCTCATGGTGAATATAATTCCCACATTATTTTAGATAGAGGGAACGGGGTTAATTGAGTAAATTTGGCGAAAACGTGGCGTACCGTGTTGACGGTAACAGTAACAGTACAACGTGACGCTTTTTTTTATTAATTACGTTTTTGGGACAAATTATGACACAGTGCGAAACGTGCATGGCCACTGATTTATTAAACCAAATTCATGTCCCGGTTTCTGCAGACCCGTTCTCACGGAATATTTCGTAGAGATGCGTATCTTAATTACATGCAATAAACGATTGTGTTCGTTTTCAACCAAGTTAGCATCGTTTGATTAGGTATTAGACCACACTCACTGCATCCGAGCGATAATACATCTACCGTAATTAGATAATAAATTCTATCCAAACACTTCCACTAAACCAATTTAATGGTTAGTTAGAGACAAAGGCACGAGCTGATCAGTTACTGAACTATGATATTCGTAAGAGTCATCGATGGATTGGCGGATGTCTTATACAAATTGTTGCGTCGGCGTTAAGGAAAACATCGTTTCGGCGACTTTTAAGTATTTTGTGCTATTTGCAATTTCCTTGTTATCATCACTTTTAGATGAAACTGAGGGTTTTCTAATTGAAAGTTGAGTATATTTAAAGACCTGTTTTCGAATTTGTATGCCGAAGTATAATGCCTTTAAGGGGGTAGTACACTCTCGAAATTTCAAAACTCGATTTTTTTTTTGGATTAAAAAAGACTTTGGAATGTCTACTTTAGGTTAGATGATGATGATGGTTTGTGGAGGGCGACCAAATGGTCGCAGCACTTAGACCATTCCTTGGTCCTTTGTGCCATTTTAGGGTAGACTTGACCGCAAGTCCACAAGTAACATCATTCCGAAGTTATAAGCCGATTAGTGGACTCGTGTCGAGACGCTCCAAGCGCGCTCAAGTGAGCGCTCGGAGAACCCGCCCGTTAACAACGAAACGGCGGGTCTTTTTAGTTCCGATTACTACCACCTCGTATACCAGATGGCTCTGGCATCATATAGGCTCAATCGCAAAACAAAATTAAAATTGATGCAACTTGGAATTTTTTCTACAACAAAAAGACGATTCTTACGCAGAAATTCAAAGTCAGAACTGATTTTCCAAATAAGTGTATTCGTTAGTTTCTGCCCAACTCATCGATCGCGAGATTCTTGAGCGGTGCAATTGTGTGAGTTTTCCAATTCCAACAATTCGATTTGATCCATTAGGTTTTATCAATATCTGATATCTGGACATCGCCCTTATAACCTGACCCCTTTAAAAATCGATATAAATCCTCTAAAAAAATAATTTTGTACATTCCTTGAAAATGGCTTGCAGCCGAAACTAGTCGGAATAAATAATTTAATAAGTAATTTTTTTTAAATGATCAATTTACCAACCATTACAGTTAAACCTTAATTGAAGTATTACATTAACAATGAATACGATGAAGTGAAAATATCGAATTAATCAAGCAGTGAAATGAGAACCGTTCACAAAAATCGTTAACCGTGCTTCGTCACAGATGATATTTTTTTTTAATCCGTAACGCCGCGAGTTTTATAGAAACTGGTTGCAGATTCCATTTCACTTTCATCGTCTACCGTAATGTAAAATATAAATAATCATCGAGGATCGTTTAATTATAAAATTGCGCTTTGTAATAAATCGGCTGGCGAAGGTGAGTCGGTTGATTTGAAATAAATCAGCGCGTTCTGAAAATAAATCTAACGGCAATTGGCAGCTTGTTACCACGAAGATGGGATTAGATGGCATGCGGTATCTGGTTTCTGGCATGGGATGGGATGTTAGGAAGAAAGTGCAAGTTCTTGGGCGACCTACAATATTGGCGAACATTTCGTTTTTAATTAATCGTGGACATGGCTCACTGGTCGTGCTCCATCGCTAATGGCCGCCTTTAATTACCGCCAGACAAAGTAATTGCTGAAATTGTAAATTATCATTCATTCGCGAATTGATGGATATTGATACTTTGTTCGTACTGGGTGGCACGGATTTACAATACATGTTTTACAACATCCGTTGTAATTTACACATCTATTTTGATACTTACAATTAGCTTCTCAACTAATAGTAACGTTTCAACACGTTCATTGCCAAACTAAAATTCGAATTTGGTGTTGTGGCCACCATACTTTCCTCGCCTTAATTTTTTTTTTTGCTTTGGCTTATAAGCCATTCAGACACTAACGGCTATAGTATTTTCAGGACAGAAGGGGAAAAGATAATTGAATTTAATGGGGAGTTAAACATTTCAAAAAAATTTTGAAAGCGAGAAACAAAAAAAGGTCATCAAAGGCAAGAGTTGCAATTTTTGAGTCGAGGAGCAATAAAAAAAGGTCATCAAAGGCAAGAGTTGTAATTTTTGAGTCGAGGAGCAACAAAAAAAGGTCACCGAAGGCAAGAGTTGCAAATTTTAAGTCGAGGAGCAAAAAAAATAAGGTCATTAAAGGCAAGAGTTGTAATTTTTGAGTCGAGAAGCAACAAAAAAAAACTCATCGAAGCAAGAGTTGCAATTTTTTAATCGAGGAGCAACAAAAAAAAGGTCATCAAAGGCAAGAGTTGCAATTTTCGAGTCGAGGAGCAACAAAAAAAAACTCATCGAAGGCAAGAGTTGCAATTTTTGAGCTGACAAGCAACAAAAAAAGGTCATCAAAGGCAAGAGTTGCAATTGTTGAGTCGAGGAGCAACAAAAAAAGGTCATCAATGGCAAGAGTTGCAATTTTTGAGTCGAGGAGCAATAAAAAAAGGTCATCAAAGGCAAGAGTTGTAATTTTTGAGTCGAGGAGCAATAAAAAAAGGTTATCAAAGGCAAGAGCTGTAATTTTTGAGTCGAGGAGCAACAAAAAAAACTCATCGAAGGCAAGAGTTGCAATTTTTGAGTTGACGAGCAACAAAAAAAGGTTATCGAAGGCAAGAGTTGCAATTTTTGAGTCGAGGAGCAACAACAGAAGGTCATCAAAGGCAAGAGTTGTAATTTTTGAGTCGAGAAGCAACAAAAAAAAACTCATCGAAGGCAAGAGTTGCAATTTTTTTAATCGAGGAGCAACAAAAAAGGTCATAAAAGGCAAGAGTTGCAATTTTTTAGTCGAGGAGAAACAAAAACTGTCATCAAAGACAAGCGTTGCAATTTTTGAATTGAGGGGCAACAAAAAAGGTCATTAAAGGCAAGAGTTGCAATTTTTGAGTCGAGGAGCAACAAAAAAAGGTCATCAAAGACAAGAGTTGCAATTTTTGAGTGAGGAACAACAAGAAAAGGTCATCGAAGGCAAGAGTTGCAATTTTTGAATCGAGGGGCAACAAAAAAGGTCATTAAAGGCAAGAGTTGCAATTTTTGAGCCAAGGAGCAACAGAAAAGGGCCTCGCTTTCCAAACTTCTCACAAAACAAAAGCAACAAAAAAAGGTTATCGAAGGCAAGAGTTGCAATTTTTGAGTCGAGGAGCAACAAAAAAAAGGTCATCGAAGGCAAGAGTTGTAATTTTTGAGTCGAGGAGCAACAAAAAAAGGTTATCGAAGGCAAGAGTTGCAATTTTTGAGTCGAGGAGCAACAAAAAAAGGTCATCGAAGGCAAGAGTTGCAATTTTTTGAGTCGAGGAGCAACAACAGAAGGTCATCAAAAGCAAGAGTTGTAATTTTTGAGTCGAGAAGCAATAAAAAAAACTCATCGAAGGCAAGAGTTGCAATTTTTTTAATCGAGGAGCAACAAAAAAGGTCATAAAAGGCAAGAGTTGCAATTTTTTAATCGAGGAGCAACAACAGAAGGTCATCGAAGGCAAGAGTTGTAATTTTTGAGTCGAGGAGCAACAAAAAAAGGTTATCGAAGGCAAGAGTTGCAATTGTTGAGTCGAGCAGCAACAAAAAAAGGTCATCGAAGACAAGAGTTGCAACTTTTGAGTCGAGGAGCAACAACAGAAGGTCATCAAAGGCAAGAGTTGTAATTTTTGAGTCGAGAAGCAACAAAAAAAAAACTCATCGAAGGCAAGAGTTGCAATTTTTTTAATCGAGGAGCAATAAAAAAGGTCCTAAAAACAAGAGTTGCAATTTTTGAGTCGAGGAGCAACAAAAAGGTCATCGAAGGCAAGACTTGTAATTTTTGAGTCGAGGAGCAACAAAAAAAGGTCATCGAAGGCAAGAGTTGCAATTTTTGAGTCGAGGAGCAACAACAAAATGTCATCAAAGGCAAGAGTTGTAATTTTTGAGTCGAGGAGCAACAAAAAAAAGTCATCGAAGGCAAGAGTTGCAATTTTTGAGTCGAGGAGTAACAACAAAAGGTCATTAAAGGCAAGCGTTGTAATTTTTGAGTCGAGGAGCAACTAGAAAAGGTTATCGAAGGCAAGAGTTGCAATTTTTAAGTCGAGGAGCAACAAAAAAAGGTCATCGAAGGCAAGAGTTGCAATTTTTAAATCGAGGGGCAACAAAAAGGTCATTAGAGGCAAGAGTTGCAATTTTTGAGTCGAGGAGCAACAACAGAAGGTCATCAAAGGCAAGAGTTGTAATTTTTGTTTTGAGTCGAGAAGCAACAAAAAAAAACTCATCGAAGGCAAGAGTTGCAATTTTTTTAATCGAGGAGCAACAAAAAATGTCATAAAAGGCAAGAGTTGTAATTTTTGAGTCGAGGAGAAACAAAAAAGGTCATCGAAGACAAGAGTTGCAATTTTTGAATCGAGGGGCAACAAAGAAGGTCATTAAAGGCAAGAGTTGCAATTTTTGAGTCGAGGAGCAACAAAAAAAGGTCATCAAAGGCAAGTGTTGTAATTTTTGAGTCGAGGAGCAACAAAAAAAAGTCATCGAAGGCAAGAGTTGCAATTTTTGAGTTGAGAAGCAACAAGAAATGGTCATCAAAGGCAAGTGTTGCAATTGTTGAATCGAGGAGCAACAAAAAAAGGTCATCAAAGGCAAGAGTTGTAATTTTTGAGTCGAGGAGCAACAAAAAAAAAGGTCATCAAAGGCAAGAGTTGCAATTTTTGAGCCAATGAGCAACAGAAAAGGGCCTCGCTTTCCAAATTTCTCACGATTCCTTTCGGATATTTACATTCGGACTAAACCGCTACCGTATCCGCGTGACTGTGTAACAGGTCTAAGAGTTATCCTGAAAAAAAGCAAAAACAATTTAATTGTTTGTTCAGGAGACTATTCATGCCGACAAACGATTTAATTTTATTTTATTTTAAAAATTTATTTCTGTTTTTTTTTTTCAAGTCCTGTACACTATTTGTTCATGAAACTTAGAGGAAGCGAGACTAGCAAAATTTATTTTTACGTGGATCGTTCTTACATCGACTGGAAATGCCGAAAAACGATTACATTTAATTTTTCTTCAAAATTTTGTCTAGGAGACCATTCTGAACACTATTAGTTCATGAATTTTTTTGTGAGACATACAGGAACCGAGACAGGCAAAATTATCTGCATCTATTAGGCGAGTACTACACTTTGTTGAAAGCATTTGCAAATTTGGTCGTCTGTTCAAAAGTTATTCTCAAAAAAAAAAAAATTTTTTTGGTCCTGTAGATTTATTCGACGAGTACAATACTTCTCAAAACCACAGAACAATTGAACAACGAATTTATTTTGTTATCTTATCTACAGTATAATTCTTTACTTGAAGAATTTTCAATATCTGTTTATCCGTTCAAGAGTTGTCCTCAAATATCAGGAAACAATTGAATGGCAAATTTTATTTTTTTGGTCATCCGTCCAAGACTTATCCTCTGAAACACAAAAAAACAATTGAACAATGAGTTTAATTTTTTGGTTCTATCTACATCTTTCAAATGAATAATATAATAATCTGCTGAGAGAATTTTACAAACCTGGTTTAAGAAATCTTTTTAAAAATTTGACGACAAATATAATTTTTAGTCTACATCTTTTTTGTAAGAACAACATTTTGCTTAAAGAATTTGAAAACTTTGTCTTTTCGCTTAAGAGTTATCCTCAACGATAATAAAAAATAATTTATTTTTTCATCTTTTCTACATCTGTCCAATGGGTACAGCACTTTAAAAATATGTCTTTTCGTACAAGAATTATCCTCAAAAAGCAGAAAACAACTTAATTTTTTTGGGTCCTATCTCATCTATATTTTTAACTTGTTTTTGTTTGTTTGTCATCTCAAAGTTGTCAATTTTAAATTGTAATTTTAAACTTTTGTATTTTTATATTTTATTTTATATTTTGTTTTATATTTTATATTCTAATTAATCTTGTTAAATGTATTATTATTATATTATTATTATTCGATGATTACGTTCAAGAAACAAAAAACAATTGAAAACGAAATAATTTTTTGGCCCTATCTACATGTATTCGATGAGTACAACACTTTTCTGGAAGAATTTTTAAAATCTGTTATTTTGTTCAAGAGTTATCTTTTCAAAACCATAAAACAATTGAACGACGAATTTCATATTTAATCTTATCCACATCAATTTCGTGAGCACAATGCTTTGTTGGAAGAATTTTCAAAATCAGGTTATCCGTTAAAGAGTTATCCTCAAAAAAGGATAATTGAATTTTCTGTTCGATTTTGTTGGACTAAGTTTTAAATCTGGTCTGTTTGAAAGAATGATCAGATTTTAAAACTTCTACTAATTTATTTTTGTTTTTATCTGCATCTATTCGATGAGAAGAAAACTTTGTTGAATTGTTGTGCGCATGCCCGCGAATGTTTCTGAGTTAGTACAATCATTGGACAATAGGTGGAGCGCGAGTCGTTTTAACAAATGAGTGTATTTCATATAGTTTGGAGGTAGTTCATGTGTCAAAAGCATTATGAACAGAATTAAAACACAAACACTTTTTACCCGAAACTTGAAGTACCCCGGAAACTACCTTTACTGTAGTGAAACCTCAAAACGCACCTATTTTGATTTTATTTCTACTTATACCAAGAATTTGAATTATGCAATAATTACTTGTTGTTTTTTCTATCTTTTGAAATTAACGGTAGACTTAATTAATGTCAATTCGTTTTCTTAACTTATCACCTTATTAAGATCTGCATTTTTTTTTTAGATTAACTTATTTCTCCTTCACTATCAAACCATGAACCGTTATTATTAGATAGATAGGTATTCAAATAAGAGCACCAACGCGATAAATGTGGAATGGTGCTTCGAAATTCGAAAAAATGTCTGGTTGCTGGACAAGGTCGCGTAAATCCAGTTTATTATTTTGCCCTAGATAATTATCATTGCTTCTGTTCACTAGCACGATTCCACATTCTAGAAAAAGGAAGTCTTGCCGGATTAAGTTATTTATAATAATGAATTCCATTTCGAGAGATCGCATTTGCATGAAGCGAGATGGCGCCAAGTACATTTCACCTAATAAATTATTTCTTTCTAAGTATCGCAATAAATTGCAAAAAATAGTATCTATTTAATGACGCAAATAATTGTTCATTAAGTAAATTAATTTGCAACCGGTTTCGGCTTTACGCCATCTTCAGGCAGAGTGGCGTATTGTGGCATATATGTATATGCGGGTGTTGTGTAATTTCTTATCTGTATTTGTGTTTGGTGTTCTATATGTTAAGTTCTAATTTGATTAAATTCGAAAAACACACACATAGAACACCAAACACCTTCCATATAATACAATATGGTTTCAGCAAGACGGCGCACCCGCGCACTATGCGAATAGCCCGCGAGAGAGATAAATGCGCAGAATTAACCTTTATTCAAAACAGTGGCGGCTCGTGGAACATGTTGATGGTAGAGCCACTTATAGAATACATCCTCCCTCGCCTTTTTAATTGTTTGTTTTTCTCGGATAACCCTTAAACCAGCGGCGGCTCGTGGATGATCGAGGAGGCTGCGGAAGAAAATTTTACCATAACAGCAGCTAAATATTTACTTCCTATATGAGAGAAAGTAGTACAGCACGAGAGGCATTTCTGTCGTAGTCTCCTCTACATATCCACGAGCCACCGCTGCCTTGAACGAATGATGAATGAAGTCTACTTGTCAAATAAATTTAGATCAGACGAAAAACCTAAATTAGACATTTAATTGTTTGATGCAAAAAATCCGAAATTTCTACAAATATTTAAATGTTAAATAATTCCTTAAACATCCCGCAGACTATATTTTCCAGATTAAAATTTTAGTTTTAATTAATTTTATCTAAACATAAACTCTATATTTAAATTAAAACCCACGAAACCAAACAACATAAAATTACATAAATAACCTGAAAATACAGGTCAAAAATTCAAAAATTTAGGTTGCAAAATCTAAAACAAAGGTCAGAAATCAAAAACTTACACCAAAAAAATACTAAAAAAGTAAACAAATTCCGCGTAAAAATCAATTATTTAAGTTAAAAAATCTAAAATGTAGGACAAAAAAAAATCAAAAAATTTAACCAAAAGTCGGGCCTGAAAATGCGGAAATATTGAAAATTGTAACAAACTAATCAAAAATGTAGGCCAAAATAAAAAAATTATTGATTTATTTGCGAGAAGTTCGTTATTATTTTATTATTTTTCTTGTGCCTGTATTTTCAAGTTTTTTAGTATGCATTTTTATTTTTAGACCAGGATTTTTGATATTTTTGGCCGACATTTTAGATCTTCGGCTGTTTTGTTCAAAATTTTTGATTTTTTTTGGCCAAAATATTCGATTTGTTTGTTGAAATTTTGGATATTTTAGTCTGCATTTTTCACCTTCTGGCCCGAGTTTTCGATATTTTGTCTAAATTTAGGCCAAAAGATTGAAAACGCAGGCCAAAAATAAAAAATGCAAACCCAGAAATCCAAAATTTCAAGAAACGAATCGAATATTTTGACCAAAAAAAAAAAATTGGAACAAAACAGCCGAGGATCTAAAATATCGGCCAAAAATCAAAAATCCTGGTCTAAAAATAATACTTTTAAGCTTAAAATAAGTTTCGACGAGAAAATAATAGCAAACAAAATTACAAAACTGCACAATAAAATCATTAATTCTAAATATCCGGAGTGGCACTAGCCAGGGAAGTAGTTGTTTCAATAAGTTATTTGTTTGTAGTTCTATTAAGACTAATAATAATAATAATTGTATTGATTGTCGTACGGAAAATCAAGCATTTTATTATTATTATTAATTTTGCAGAGTTACGAACAGGTTGAATATTCAAGTATTCAGGCTACTTTCGTCTTTATCGAAATCATTAATTCTAGTTAAAAAAATATAAAATATGTGACAAACAATAAAAAATGAAAAATTCTTACCCAAAAATCTAAGTGGTGGACCAAAAAATTAAAATTTTCAACAAACAAATCGAAAATTGAAGTCAAAATTAAGAAAATGTCGGCCAAAAGACTAAAAGGCGTAAAGATAAACAAAAATTAAAAATTTTAGTCAAAATAAAGAATATTTGGGCCAAAAGTTTAAGAAAATGGAAAATACGGTAATCTAAAATATGGGTCAAAGAATCAAGAATCCGGATCTAAGGATAAAAACGCAGACAAAAAAATCGAAAATTTTAGGTAGAAGCAAAAAATAATTTACCACTTTCAGCCTCCAAAAATGAGTATCTAACCAGAAATTTGAAAATAATAACCAAAAAATTGAAAAATAAAATCAATCATTCAAGTTAAGAAATCTAAAACATGGGACAAAAAATTAAAAATTTAGACCAAAAATTTAAAATTCGGGCCTAAAAGTAAAAATGGTGGTCCAAGAGTTCAAAAAAAATTAACAAACAAACAAAACAAAATGATAATAATAAATAATAATAATAATAATAATAATAATAATAAATAATAATAATAAATGAGGACCAAAAAATCTAAAATTTCAGAAACAAAACTAGAAAAAATTCTCGCATCAATAATTCAGGTTAAAATGTTTAAGAAATCAAAAATTTGAAACTAAAATTAAAAATTCGGTCCGAAAAATCAAAAATGCGGACTTAAAAGTCGAAAATTTTAACAATGATGGGTCAAAATAAAAAATATTTAAATCCAAAAGAATTGAAAATACAGGGTTAATAATAAAAAATGCAGAAATTGTTTAAAGTAGTCTCAAAAATCACTCTTTTGCTCAAAATATATATATTTTTTTTAATAGCAAAACATTTTTTTTATTTTCTTCTTAATTGATCAAAACAGTGAAACTAATTTTAAAGAGAATTCAAATAAAACCATTCACTTTCAGATGGAAGCTGGCACCGTTAACGGCGCGGCGCGGCTTTGCCTTGGAAAGCAACTACATTGCGATTTTTCTGTATTTTTTCGTCATGTACGCGTTGTTTAACATGTAAACTGGCGAAAAAGTGTTTTAGGAATTAATTAAATTTTTTTGCTGAGCTTGAAACTACAGGTAGTGCCATGGCTCCGTGGCTCTATATAACGAGCCGCCCCTGATTCAAAATGTTCAAGAATAATTTCTACATGTTCGACAAAAAAACGCGCCTAGTGCGGGGATGTGCCGTCTTGCTGAAACCAAATTGTATTATATGGACGGTCAAGATTATTTTTGATTGAAAAAGCTATTTTGCAAAAACTCTTAATATCAAGTTGTCATTTACTCGAAAATTTTCTGATGTAAGATGAATATTTTTCAATAATAAAAAGATCTCTCAAAATCAAGAACAAAAATAGGGGATCGTCATTTAAAAACAAAATGGCTGACGTCATTACTCAAAAACAAATGACGACTGAAAGTCAACTTTCATGCAAAAATGTGTATTTTTATCAAAGAGAATCGACCTGTTTTTATCCAAAAATATTTCATTTCGGTTTTACTGAATATATTCCATACTTTAGGCGCGCACTGTATAATAATGAAAAATAATATTCGAAAAATAAATTCATAAATTCCCTTTCAACTCAAGCGGATTTTACTTTCTGCAAAAAGTTTCGCTGAAACAACTTGCGCTACTATAATCAGCGATTGTGATATAATTGTGGTGAATGTAATGACGGTAATGATACCGTTTTAGTCGACCTGTTTGTCCACCGCTACATTAAATAGAAAACAAAATGCATAACACATATTCATTAGCTACAGTTATTCCCTCAACTATGTAATAACGAATTCCAAGTTACCGAAGCATTTAAATATTAATATTTCTCATTCTACACCTAGTAAAGTAAGATTAACCGGTATTTTCCCAGGAATGCAATTTTCTGTTCCGCATACTTCTCCTGCTTAAATATTAAGAATTTCAGCACACTCGAGCTTGTGTATTATTTCATAAATTTCTGTTAACGCGTTCACTGCGTTACGGGGCAAATGTGTCCCGTCGTGGAGTTGTTTCTATAAATTTTCGAAAAAATCTGCTCCGGATGTCTGAAAAAAAATTAATGTATTTTTAAGGTGAATGGGAATGTTTCGAATGAGGTAGGTACGGCCTTTAGCAATACGATTATGATAAAATATTTTAAAAATATCTGCTCCATATGTCCGAAAAAAAATTAATTTGGTACATCATGAAGTCTCGTATTTTGTATTTTTAGGGTGAAATGGGGAATATTTATTGGACGAGTTACCCAATAAATACTACATTAACTTATTGCTAAAGTTTTCCTGTAGTGTTTTGTTTAAGTTTTCAAAATAATACATGCTTAAATGTGTTTTTCTGCGTTCGTTATAAAATGTACAGTTTTTTTCATTAATTTGCGTTCATAAAATATGTGATTCCTGAACCCTTCAAATAGCGTGAAAAAAAAGTGCCGTAGCGGTTCATTTTTTAACGCAACTAAAAAATTGTTTGCGCGAAGTGTCATGAACGCTTCGCAACACGCTGCGAGTTCCGCTGATAAATGTCAAACATTCGTTTCCGATCAACAAAACTTGATGATTATTATTATTTTCTTCATTTAAAAGAAGTATTATTGCTTATAAAAATTGATTAAGGTTTTATTAAATTTATAAATTTATTTAAAGTTACGGACGTAGAAAAAAATTTGTACGAAACTCGAGAGTAAAGCAACTTTTTTCACTTGTTGGAATTGCCGCACTTGCCTTCGGCTTGTGTGGCAATCTTTCCTACTCGTGAAAAAAAGTATTACTTTACTCACTTATTGCATAAATAACTATTACTTTATTGTAATATAAAATCTTAACTTATATTTTATGGTTTCCAGAAAGCTTTTAAACCTTGAGGTTAGACTGTGTAATAACTAACATTCGATTCGAACATCACGTCAGTGTTGGAAAAAATCTAACGTTTCGAATGCAGCAAAGCAACTGATTGGACTCCAATTATTGCATACTCGAACACGTTCTAACGAATGCACTTTCAGTGCGATTATAAATTTTCACCACATCCCCAAGTGTGTCATCGAAGATTGTAGATTCATTAATTAATTGGTCAGATGGTTAATCCCATGCTAATTGTATTCTCGATTTTGCTCTTATTTGAGGATTTCGCAGTCCCACGTACGTGTGTGTTAATATTCAAGCAATACGTTATTGCCGTAATTAGTCAGATGAAATCATGTTCTAGTCATACATGCATCCGGTTTACATACATTATGGAAAACTTGGAATTAGCATCGGCATTTCTCTCGGAACAGCTTGCGTTTAATCGTTTTCATTGATTAGAGATAATCACGCGATGTGTGCATCAGAGTTTTAAGAGATTTTTCCTGCTGTGATTTGGAGATTTTTCATGAAAACTCCGCTTTCCTTCCTTCCTTCCTTCCTTCAAACACTAATTGACGGTGTCAAGTGTTTTAATAGCTGCCATGCACCATACTGATGATGGCCTCTAGCCAGAAACCAGTCTACAGTTGTAATTGATGTACAAATAGATATGCAACGCGTATGCTAATAGGCATTCAGGATGAAGTAATAATCCTCGAATCTATAATGATTAAGTAGTCTTGCATGGTGCAATATTATTTGATACTCAACAAGACGAGTATATTGAACTGATATCAGAGACGAGTAATTTCGAGCATTTCCTCATAATATAAACAAAGGCGTGAAGTTTCGAGTTCAAATACCTTGTTCATCTGCACACTTAATGGCGCGGAAAATGCAATGGCTAAGTGTAATCATTTATTATCATTATGGTGCATTATTATGCAGACGCGCCACACTTTTTTTACATTTCACAACCGTGGGCATCGTATGCCAGATCAAGATCACGACCGCTGATAGATGCGATCTGTTTTAGAAACGAAAATGTCTATGCTTAACCAGTCCAGATTTTTCTCCGCGGTGTTTACGAGGATTCTGCCGAGATTACACGACGGGCGTACAATGTAACGGCGTAACTAATAGAAATCGAAATGTGATTAATGTTATCGCATTACGCCAAAAGTGGCGATGTGAGCTCGCTGGGCCTAATGGAAACATCACGAGGTCTCGGTCACGCTTCAAAATCCAATTCCGATCTAAATGGTCTACTCAATTTCACACTAAAATCGGAAAGAACAATCCACGGTAAACGACCTTTTCGATATTTCGATATTTTACCTTAGCTAATTGATACACCCTTACCAGGAAAATAATCACTATTATTGCCATGTACATTAGTAATTAATAATTAATTTTAATGTTTACACATAAAAGGTGTCAAAGAATTTTTGGTAACTAATGAGAAAACCGCGCCAGTTGTCCAAACACACAGCCATTATTAATATTCACGATAAATATCCAGTACTGAAACAGCAAGTGATCATGCGATTGTTGTACGATCGGAAATAGTTGCGAAAACCTGTGATTACGTCGTGCCTTATATAGCCACGTATAAATTTACTTGTTATGCGTCGGTTATAAAAACTGCAGCATATGCAGAACAATTGTTTGTAAATTATTGTTCATACGATGGTATCGATTTTAATTTATAAGCACATCGAAAGGTAATAAAATTTACAAGACAATGTAACCTGTATTTAAAGCGCGCACATAAATTAAAGATGGCGTTTTTAAATTTTTACCATTTGTCGCGCGGATGGGAAATTGTTCGCATTATTTACTCGCCCCGGTGCCAGTGCCGGTGTTCTTAATGGCATCTATTTTGCATTTACGCTGGAATCAATTTTGAATTATTTAGAGTGCAATTATAATCTGCATAAATGGTAAATTGCACCAGTTACGAATTACGAATTACATTAATGGCTGGAACGTTGCGAAACTGCATAAACAAAAAAAATATTTACGGAATGTTTTATGAACTATTAGCATATATCAAACCTCAATTCAACCTTTCAAATAATATAAAATGAGACAATGTAAGTTTTTAAATTAACTTGAGACAACATCACTTATTGCAGATTTTTTGAATAAATGTAGTAAAGACGAACAATAGCATGAATATATGAATATTCGACCTGTTCGTGACTTACTTTTTAAACTAACTATGTAGTGGCATTGGTTACAGCGCCAACTGCAAAGAGAAATTTTTAATCCCTACTTATTCTAATCTTTCCTTACTTTTATCTTACAAGAACTCATAGCTCCAATTGCCATATGATGTTTGCCATTTTCGATTGAAAAAATCTGAAAACGGAAAAAATATTATATTAAGGCGGTTCTGCCGCCATATATGTCATACGATTGCGAGGTGCACTTAATCCATTCTAAATTGTATAGTCACGTAGGAAATTTCATTACATGTTATACACATAACTGCTCGTGGAAGGGGAAAGAGAAGGCTGTACTTTGAGGAATACACAAAATTGCAAAAATGTACAATCGGTTTTCCATATTTTGCATTCGTTCCTTAACGTATTGTAAAATTGCAAGGACCAAAGTTATTGGAAAAAATCATCTATCATCTATAGTCCGAATTTTGATATTTTATTTTAAAAAAATGGAAACTTTAAAAATGACCCTCGTACAAAGAACGTAAAACACTGTTTTTAGAATTTTATCTTTCACCCTCTCAAAATCATGTCTACTTCAGATCCATAGTTATTTGTTGTGGCTCTCTGAAGCAAATGAGCTGATTTCAATTATTTTTTTAATTGCTGAGTAGTATTTTTATGCCCTTTAAAATGAGATATCGCACAATGAGGGACGCATTTGAAATTATAAAAAGATGGGATGTGTGGGAATGAGGGGGTGAAAGATAAAATTATAAAAACAGTATTTTTCAAGTTTTCCCTCGAAAACAAAATTGGAATATTATTTCCTGAAACCATGACTACTTCAGATCCAAAGTTATTCAGGGTGCCTCATTTTGAAATAAAGACCCTCTCTCTCTCTGAAACAAATGAATTGATTTCAATATTTTGTTTGTTTGTTGGATAGTATTTGGTATGCCCTTTGAAATGAGGTAACACAATGAGGGGTGCCATTTGAAATTATAAAGATGGGGTGGCTGGGGATGAAAGAAAAAATTCTAGAGACAGTGTTTTGCAAGTTCCCCCTCAAAAACAAAATTGACGTATTTTTGCTTAAAACCGTAACTATTGCAGATCCAAAGTTAGTCATGCAGTGGCGGCTCGTGGAACATGTTGATGGTAGAGCCACTTATACAATATACCCCCCCCCCCTCCGGTTTTAAAGAAAGAAAGAACGATTTATCTTCCTAGACTAAAGTAACTGGCGAAAAAGTGTTCTACGAATTACTTTAAAATTCTTGCTGAGCTTGAAACTACAAGTAATGGCTCCTTGGCTCTACATAACGAGCCGCCCCTGTTACACAAAGGTCTGTAATGATTATTAAGAAAGTTTATTTTTTCGATTTTTTTCAATTTTAGAGTTTTCTTTGCTGACGTGTCACAGGCTTCAAATTGACATTTGTTTTTTCGAAAGTACATTTTCTGATGCGTCTTGATGAGATCTTTCGAATAACGTATAGAAACCCCGAATCGAACCAGTGGTTTCTTCAGAAAATTATTTCAAATGCAATTTTTGGGATGATTTTCAGGTTTTCGTCAGATATTTTAAATCGCCAATTTTAATTGAATTCGACTAATTAGCACTCAAGGAGCACTGATTTGAAATCCGCGTTCGATTTGGATTCTTCGTTTAGCCACTACGGCCGTTCAAAGTCTGAAAAAATCGACTTGTTTCAAAATTTTCCATAAAGTTCATGGTGACCTGCTAACTTTTTTGCATTTTTTTGTGGATGAAATTTTTTAACGCCAATCGATTTATTTCGTTCTGCTGATGAAAAAAAAGGTATTACATAAAGGTCTACGATGATTATTAAGAAAGTTGATTTTTTCGATTTTTTCCATTTTCGAATTTTCTTTGCTGATGTGTCACGGGCTTTAAATTGACATTTGTTATTGCGAAAGTACATTTTCTGATGCGCCTTAATGAGATCTTTCGAATGACGTATAGAAACTCTGAATCGAACCAGTGGTTTCTTCAGGAAATAATTTCAAATGCAATTTTTGGGAAAAAGTAAGAAGGGGGGACCCTTGAATGATTTTTCAGGTTTTCGTCAAAATTTTTAAATCGCCAATTTTAACTGAATCCGACTAATTAGCACCCAACGAGCACGGATTTGAAATCCGCGTTCGATTTGGATTCTTCGTTTAGCCGCTACTGCCGTTCGAAGTCTGAAAAAATCGACTTTTTCCAAAATTTTCCATAAAGTTCATGGTGACTTGCTAACTTTTTTGCATTTTTTTCTGGATGAAATTTTCTAACTCCAATCAATTTATATCGTTCTGCTGATGAAAAAAAAGGTATTACATAAAGGTCTACGATGATTATTACGAAAGTTGATTTTTTCGATTTTTTCCATTTTCGAGTTTTCTTTGCTGACGTATCACGGGCTTTAAATTGACATTTGTTATTGCGAAAGTACATTTTCTGATGCGCCTTAATGAGATCTTTCGAATGACGTATAGAAACTCTGAATCGAACCAGTGGTTTCTTCAGGAAATAATTTCAAATGCAATTTTTGGGAAAAAGTAAGAAGGGGGGACCCTTGAATGATTTTTCAGGTTTTCGTCAAAATTTTTAAATCGCCAATTTTAACTGAATCCGACTAATTAGCACCCAACGAGCACGGATTTGAAATCCGCGTTCGATTTGGATTCTTCGTTTAGCCGCTACTGCCGTTCGAAGTCTGAAAAAATCGACTTTTTCCAAAATTTTCCATAAAGTTCATGGTGACTTGCTAACTTTTTTGCATTTTTTTCTGGATGAAATTTTCTAACTCCAATCAATTTATATCGTTCTGCTGATGAAAAAAAAGGTATTACATAAAGGTCTACGATGATTATTACGAAAGTTGATTTTTTCGATTTTTTCCATTTTCGAGTTTTCTTTGCTGACGTGTCACGGGCTTTAAATTGACATTTGTTATTGCGAAAGTACATTTTCTGATGCGCCTTAATGAGATCTTTCGAATGACGTATAGAAACTCTGAATCGAACCAGTGGTTTCTTCAGGAAATAATTTCAAATGCAATTTTTGGGAAAAAGTAAGAAGGGGGGACCCTTGGATGATTTTTCAGGTTTTCGTCAAAATTTTTAAATCGCCAATTTTAACTGAATCCGACTAATTAGCACCCAACGGGCACGGATTTGAAATCCGCGTTCGATTTGGATTCTTCGTTTAGCCGCTACTGCCGTTCGAAGTCTGAAAAAATCGACTTGTTTCAAAATTTTCCATAAAGTTCATGGTGACTTGCTAACTTTTTTGATTTTTTTTCTGGATGAAATGTTTTAACGCCAATCCCTTTAATTTGTTCTTCTGATGAAAAAAATGGTATTACATAAATGTCTACGATGATTATTAAGAAGGTTGATTTTTTTGATTTATTCCATTTTCGAGTTTTTTTTGCTGACGTGTCACGGGCTTTAAATTGACATTTGTTTTTGCGAAAGTACATTTTCTGATGCGCCTTAATGAGATCTTGCGAATGACGTATAGAAACTCCGAATCGAACCAGTGATTTCTTCAGGAAATAATTTCAAATGCAATTTTTGGGAAAAAGTAAGAAGGGGGGACCCTTGGATGATTTTTCAGGTTTTCGTCAAAAAATTTAAATTGCCAATTTTAATTAAATCCGACTAATTGGCACCTAACGAGCACGGATTTGAAATCCGCGTTCGATTTGGATTCTTCGTTTAGCCGCTACGGCCGTTCAAAGTCTGAAAAAATTGACTTTTATCAAAATTTTCCATAGTGTTCATGGTGACTTGCTAACTTTTTTGCAATTTTTTCTAGATCAAATTTCTTAACGCCAATCGATTTATTTCGTTCTTCTGATGAAGAAAATGGTATTACATATAGGTCTACGATGATCATTAAAAAAGTTGATTTTTTCGATTATTTCCATTTTCGAGTTTTTTTTGCTGACGTGTCACGGGCTTTAAATTGACATTTATTTTTGCGAAAGTACATTTTCTGATGCGCCATAATGAGATCTTTCGAACGTATAGAAATTCCGAATCGAACCAGTGGTTTCTTCAGGAAATAATTTCAAATGCAATTTTTGGGAAAAAGTAAGAAGGGGGGACCCTTGGATGATTTTTCAGGTTTTCGTCAAAAATTTTAAATCGCCAATTTTAATTGAATCCGACTAATTAGCACCCAACGAGCACGGATTTGAAATCCGCGTTCCATTTGGAGTCTTCGTTTAGAAGCTACGGCCGTTCAAAGTCTGAAAAAAATCGACTGTTTTCAAAATTTTCCATAAAGTTCATGGTGACTTGCTAACTTTTTTGCATTTTTTTCTGTATGAAATTTTTTAACATCAATTGATTAATTTCGTCCTTCTGATGAAGAAAATGGTATTACATAAAGGTCTACGATGATTATTAAGAAAGTTGATTTTTTCCATTTTCGAGTTTTTTTTTTACTGACGTGTCACGGGCTTTAAATTGACATTTGTTTTTGCGAAAGTAAAAGAATTGTTTTTATGAACTATTTAGGAATATTCTGTCACAATTTGAAGCACCTATTATACTGGATGTAAATTTGACAGCTAATTAAATCGAAACGTCATGTTTTTAAATTAAAAATTCTGCTTTAGAGAGCTGTAATTTCTGTTACGATAAAGGTAGAATGAATCTCATTAAAGAATTGTTTTTTAAACTATTTAGAGTTATTCTGTCACAATTTGAAGCTCCTGTCATACTGGATGTAAATTTGACAGCCGCTTAAATCAATACGTTATGTTTTTAAAATAAAAATTCTGCTTTAAAGAGCTGTAATTTTTGTTACGATGAAGATAGGATGAATCTCATCGAAGAATTGTTTTAATACATTATTTAGGATTATTCTGTCAAAATTTGAATGACCTGTCGCACTGGATGTAAATTTGACAACCGATTAAATCGAAACGTTATGGTTTTAAATTAAAAATTCTGCTGTAAAGAGCTGTAATTTTTGTTACGATGAAGATGCATCTCAGTAAACAACACTGCAAGCGCTTCAGTGAGAGGATGAACACGCCCAGAAAAATTTAAAATTGTCAAGTACGTCAAGGATGAAACGGTTCGAGTTATTCTGCGTGAAAACGTGTAGAAGATCGGGAGCCTCATCCAGGCATGTCTCTTGAAAGAGTTGCATTTGTGTTGATCAAGCAGTTGATGCAGAGGCATGCCGCCAAAGATGCCGATGACGTAGTGAAGGGATGTGTGACATACACCAGCTTTGGACAGGGACAACACAATAACGGACAGAGTTGCTCTTCTCGCGCTTGAAAACTGAAGCGGAGAATCTACGCAAGGATAAGAAACGCAATGTCTACTCGCGTATCTACAGCAAGGGCAAAAGCCTACTAGTCATTTCCTTTCCACCCATCAACAACTTTGATATCACAAAGATTTCTGTTAACAGAAAAAATATCTTGGTGGAAGTAATGAGCCTGCAAGGAGGTACAGGACGATTTTTTGCGGCCAACTATTCTAGTCGTGGAATCCAACAGATGGACTTCAAAAAGTTTTTTTTTCATCCAAAAAAGTTTTTCAGTTTTGAAGGTTTTTTTATAACCGCTAAGATATAAACCTTGTTGATTTTTTAGTAAGTGCATACGTTGCTTATTAATATAATAAAGATATGTAATAATAGCACACATCACTATGATTTACTTCAAAGATTTTAATTAATTGATTGGCGCCAGCAATTAATTACGCCGCTACAGCTGGGAGAGCTGTATTGTTATTACCGCATCAGTTTTGTCTTATAATACAAAAAAGCTTTAGTGTATACCACTCTTAACAAAGTAGCTGGTTACTGCTCACGAACTGACTAAAATATACGCTTTAACTGCCCGATGCATCCGCTGCAAGAAATAATCAACTCTTCACAATAATTATGCAAACAAGATATTTGCTTAAAAGTGTTTACAAAACCTATTATCGTGCGCGTATAAATCATTTATCCTTAATTAAAAATGACATCTAAATGATCATGTGCGAGCCAATGAAAACCGTAGGAAAAAAAGTGTGCAGAGCCGACCGAGCAGTAATTTAAGATGAAATTGCTGGAAATCGGCGTCTGCTGCCCACTAATACCTTGCGACTATTAAAGGCGCATTTGAGTTCGAAACAACTTCCTGCAAGCAGACCAAGCGATTTTTCCCCAGAGCCCGGTGATACCGCAGGATGTGTCATTATAACGCCTCTATTGCAAATTTGACGTATGCATGTATATTAAGTAGGCAAAAGAAAATGAGAAGACTTTTGTTTTTAGTGGTATAACGTAGATAATTGTTATTTATTAATGGTTATTTACTTATTTAATTATCTATCTGAACCGTCTAATCTGATATTTAGAGGAAACCTGCAAGCGGAGGAAACGCGTGCTACTTAAATACAGTATTTCAAGAGCGATTCTTTTTAATGCTCAACTTCCCTTGCCTATCTCGTTTCTAATTTCAGGAATAATTCATTTCCTAATTGCGTATCTGTGTGTTTAGGATCATAATTTAAAAATCTCTAGTTAAGACACTTGCCATACAATGAAAAAAATGTATACATTAATTGAGAGGCCTGGAAGTAAAAGGGTTTAAGTGCACTTTAAAAAAAAATAAACTAAGTGCGGCCTAAAATGTATCTTTAGCATATTTTTATGCCTTTAAGTGAAATAACAGTCTCAAAACATCATTTCAAATCACAATCTGGAATTTTCATTATCAAAGGAAATTTTGAAGTAATATTCTAAAAACATCAAAGTCGATTATATTAAAACCACTTGAACCGTGTTACTCCTAAGCTCTTCAAGTATTGTTTTCCCATCAACAGATCGGTTTTGACTTATCAGCACAATAGAGTTTGTTACCCGATAGTAAACAATTGGGTTTTGTAACAGAGAGACACAGGTATTAGTAAACGACTCCCACGTGCGAAGGTGACCTTGTGATCGACTTTGGCAACTAAGTACAACACTTCTACTTTCTGGACCAATTGTTTACTACCCTTCTGAACTACGCCGGTAACAGGTTGTTGTCGGGGAAACAAAATGTAATTATGGAGTTATAAACGAACCAAGTAACCGTTAGTATAGAAACACCATTAAAGCGACATCTACAGTGAGCAATAAATGTCGCCTTAATGGTGTTTTTATTCCTATAAATTATATGAAATATCAACTAACATCAATGAATAGTTTAGAATAGAATGTCAACAAAGAAAAGGAAATTATAATCTTTCTTCACTTTCTTCTTCCTATATTTATTTTTCGAATATCCTTTGTAGAAACGAACAGTTACCTGTTGATAGTGTTTTTTTTTTAATTTAGATTCAAAACTATGAATAATAAATATTTTTTAGATTTTTACCAGCAGAAATGTATTTTAATTTATGTATCTTCAATCAGTGAATATTTTCAACATAAATACCAAATCCGTTAATTAAATGAACAAACATTTAATACCAATAATTATTTTCTAACTGCATCAATCGCGTTTCCACCTCTGCATTAAAGCCTAGGTCATTGCGCTAAGAATAACATGCGCAGAGTTAATAACTGGCGAATGAGGCGGCAACTACCGACCAACAAATTCTAATGAATTTACAGTGCCCTGTCTTAATGACAATACAGTCTTAGACATAGTAGATGTGATCCTCCTGCAGCGGTAACCTTTGTCTCGACCTGGAGTCGCAGTTCAACGGGGCGAGTTATTATTTCCAGGAAGGCACACCGAGAATACAAATTATTCCACATCCAGGTAATCTCGGTAATAATTTTATTCGAATCATCTGTTATCGCGTAACGTGTCGTACGTAATAAATGTGGACTTTATTATAACAAGACCGGATTGACGTTTGTTTGATCGGTGTGCCATATGTTAAATTCTTCCATCTAAGTTTTTTATGTCTAATAATACACTGACGTGGATTGTCATACAGTAACAGTTGTTTGAGCGTAGTCAGGCGAAAAGTAAATAAACATGTATCGAGAGGTGAGTCAATGAAAGAGTCGACTCTTAGAAATGAGTTGTTAGTCAAGTGACTCATGTGTAATATCCTGACTCATTTCGAGTTTCATTAAAATTTTGGGAGCGAGGACCTTTTTTTGCACTTCACTATGTTTTCAGGGTAAATTACAAAATTTTCGAAGTGAGGACTTTTTTCTCTTCAGTATGTTTTCAGAGGAAATTGCAAAATTTTCGAAGTAAGGACTTTTTCTCTTCAGTATGTTTTCAGAGAAAATTGCAAAATTTTCGAAGTGAGGACTGTTTTTTCTCTTTGGTATGTTTTCAAGGGCAAGTGCAAAATTTTCGAAGTAAGGACTTTTTTTCTCTTTGGTATGTTTTCTAGGAAAATTGGGGAAGTGAGGACTTTTTTTGCTCTTCACTATGTTTTCAGGGGAAATTACAAAATTTTCGAAGTGAGGATTTTTTTTCTCGTTGGTATGTTTTGAAGAGAAATTGAGGACTTTTTTGCTCTTCACTATGTTTTCAGGGTAAATTGCAAAATTTTCAAAGTGAGGACTGTTTTTTCTCTTTGGTATGTTTTCAAGGGAAATTGCAAAATTTTCGAAGTAAGGACTTTTTTTTCTCTTTGGTATGTTTTCAAGGGAAATTGAGGAAAGTGAGGACCTTTTTTGTTTTTCACTATATTTTCCGGGGAAATTGCAAAATTTTCGAAGTGAGGACTTTTTTTTCTCGTTGGTATGTTTTGAAGAGAAATTGAGGAAAGTGAGGACTTTTTTGCTCTTCACGATGTTTTCAGGGTAAATTGCAAAATTTTCGAAGTGGGGACTTTTTTCTCTTCAGTATGTTTTCAGAGTAAGTTGCAAAATTTTCGAAGTGAGGACTGTTTTTTCTCTTTGGTATGTTTTCAAGGGAAAGTGCAAAATTTTCGAAGTAAGGACTTTTTTTCTCTTTGGTATGTTTTCTAGGAAAATTGAGGAAAGTGTGGACCTTTTTTTGTTCTTCACTATATTTTCAGGGTAAATTGCAAAATTTTCGAAGAGAGGACGTTTTTCTCTTCAATATATTTTCAGAGGAAATTGCAAAATTTTCGAGGTGGGGACTTTTTTCTCTTCGGTATGTTTTCAGAGGAAATTGCAAAATTTTCGAGGTGAAGACTGTTTTTTCTCTTTGATATGTTTTCAAGGGAAATTGCAAAATTTACGAAGTAAGGACTTTTTTTCTCTTTGGTATGTTTTCTAGGAAAATTGAGGAAAGTGAGGACCTTTTTTTGTTCTTCACTATATTTTCAGGGTAAATTGCAAAATTTTCGAAGAGAGGACGGTTTTCCCTTCAATATATTTTCAGAGGAAATTGCAAAATTTTCGAAGTAAGGACTTTTTTTCTCTTTGGTATGTTTTCTAGGAAAATTGAGGAAAGTGAGGACCTTTTTTTGTTCTTCACTATATTTTCAGGGTAAATTGCAAAATTTTCGAAGAGAGGACGTTTTTCTCTTCAATATATTTTCAGAGGAAATTGCAAAATTTTCGAGGTGGGGACTTTTTTCTCTTCGGTATGTTTTCAGAGGAAATTGCAAAATTTTCGAAGTGAGGACTGTTTTTGTCTTTGTTGCAAAATTTTCGAAGTAAGGACTTTTTTTCTCTTTGGTATGTTTTCAAGGGAAATTGAGGTAAGTGCGGACCTTTTTTGTTCTTTACTATAATTTCAGGGAGAATTGCAAAATTTTCGAAGTGTGGACTTTTTTTTCGTTGGTAGTTTTCAAGAGAAATTAAGGAAAGTGAGGACCTTTTTTTGCTCTTCACTATGTTTTCAGGATAAATTGCAAGATTTTCGAAGCTAGGACTTTTTTTTCTCTTCAGTATGTTTTCAGAGGAAATTGCAAAATTTTCGAGGTGAAGACTGTTTTTTCTCTTTGATATGTTTTCAAGGGAAATTGCAAAATTTACGAAGTAAGGACTTTTTTTCTCTTTGGTATGTTTTCTAGGAAAATTGAGGAAATTGAGGACCTTTTTTTGTTCTTCACTATATTTTCAGGGTAAATTGCAAAATTTTCGAAGAGAGGACGTTTTTCTCTTCAATATATTTTCAGAGGAAATTGCAAAATTTTCGAAGTAAGGACTTTTTTTTCTTTGGTATGTTTTCAAGGGAAATTGAGGTAAGTGAGGACCTTTTTTTGTTCTTCACTATAATTTCAGGGAAAAATGCAAAATTTTCGAAGTGAGGGTTTTTTTTTCGTTGGTAATTTTCAAGAGAAATTAAGGAAAGTAAGGACCTTTTTTTGATCTTCACTATGTTTTCAGGATAAATTGCAAGATTTTCGAAGCTAGGACTTTTTTTTCTCTTTGGTAAGTTTTCAAGGGCAATTGCAAAATTTTTGAAGTGAGGACTGTTTTTTCTCTTTGGTATGTTTTCAAGGGAAATTGCAAAATTTTCGAAGTGAGGACTTTTTTGTCTCTTTGGTATGTTTTCAAGGGAAATTGAAGAAAGTGAGGACCTTTTTTTGCTCTTCGCTATATTTTCAGGGTAAATTGCAAAATTTTCGAAGTCAGGACTTTTTTCTCTTTGGTATGTTTTCAAGGGAAATTAAAGTGAGGACCTTTTTTTTTTTCGTGACTTTTTTTCAGAAAAACCTTTTAACTTTTTCAAAAGAGCCAAGAGTCACTTCAATAATCGACCCTTTACGATTAGTCGACTCGGTAAGAAGAGTCATTCCACTCACCTCTAGTCTGAGAATAGTTATCTCAAGAATAGTAATTGGAGTCACATAAAACAACACTTTTTGCACGACCCTTCTGGATTTCATAAATTAAAATTATAAATACAAACATGTGAAAAGATACATTTCGATTAATTTAAATTGTTACGTTGCTATAGCAACAATTTTTTTTATTCAAATAGAAACCAACACTGTGTCGTAGATAATAGTTATTTATGCAACAAGTGAGTAAAGTAATCCTTTTTTTACGAGCAGGAAAGATTGCCGCACGAGCTGACGGCGAGTGCAGCAATTCCTACAACTGAAAATGTTGCTTTACTCTCGAGTTTCATACAATTTTTTTTCTACGTCCGTAACTTTAAATAAATACCATACAACCTCAACCAATCTTTACAAGTAATAATACTTTTTTTAAATGAAGAAAATAATAATAATCATCAAATTTTCTTGATCGGAAATGAATGTTTGACGTTTATCCGGAACGTTCATGACACACTTTGCGCAAGCAATTTTATAGTAGCGTTAAAAAATGAACCGCTACGGCACTTTTTTTCACACAAAAGCGTTATGGCAAGCGTTATGGCACTTTTTTCACGCCTTTTTGTTTCAGGAATCGCATATTTTATGAACCCAAATTAATGAAAAAAACTGTACATTTTATAACGGACGTAGAAAATAGTTATTTCTGCAACAAGTGAGTAAAGTAATTTTTTTCACAAGCAGGAAAGATTACCGCACGAGCCGACGGCAAGTGCAGCTGTTCCTTCTAGTGAAAAAAGTTGCTTTACTCTCGAGTTTTATACCATTTTTCTTCTACGTCCGTAACTTTAAATAAATTCAATAAAACCTTAATTATTCTTTAAGCAATAATACTTCTTTTAAATAAAGAAAATGCAATGTTTTCTTGATCGGAAACGAATGTTTGACATTTATCGGCGGAACTGAATAAGCGCTCGCGGCGTGTTGCGCAGTGACCATCTTAAATTCAATTGGTTCCCGAGATTTATTGTCGCATTCTCTTGTGTTCTCTGAATTCTCTCTTACTCTGCACAAACTTTACCCCCACACGTCTCGAGTGCTCGGTGATACTCTAACATAAACAAAACACATTGCGCAAACAATTTTATAGTTGCGTTAAAAAATGAACCACTACGGCATTTTTTTTCACTCAAAAGCGTGAAAAAATGAACCGTTATGGCACTTTTTTCACGCTTTTTGGCTTAAGTAATCACACTCAAATTAATGTAAAAACTGTACATTTTGTAACGGGTGTAGAAAAATCATTTTTTTCTCTACATGCTAAAAAAATCTTGCGCAAACAAAGCTATGCATTTCAGCGCCGCGGAGGTCACCGGTGACCACCGGTAAGATAAAGGCGTCACGCATGATTAGACATTAAATTGGCTGTTGTAATTAATATGTTGTAAATTGGCGTGGTATGCAACGTGTTAAACAAGATTTACATATCCTGCAACAGAAGTATTCAATATTTAAGTTAATTTACATTTCCTAATTTAAATAAATATTATTTTAAAAATTGATTCCGTACATTTTCAATGTCATTTAATATGTAGGAAATTTGATGTGAATACAAGCCTCATATTGTAAATTATAACGGATAATAAACAATTTTGAAGAAATGAGATGATAAGTACCTTGACATTCATTTTATATTTCCCGACATTGTGACGGCTCGATTGCAAATAAAATTTATGTGATTCTCAGTCCAAGGTCTTTTATGGAGGACACTTTTTCTAGCACGTTATTATCAGTTATGTAATTTGAACTGTGCAGCATTTTTTTTACGAAAAAACGTAATTGTTTTACACTTATCAACATTGAAATATAATTTATTTAAACGACACCAGTTGCGAACGTTTTGAAGTAACAAACAATTGCCAACGGGGTACCGCAAGGTACGCATTGCGCCTCCTCTTGTTTCTTATCTCTATTAATATTTCCCAAGAAAAAAAAATATTCGTTTGTTTTGTTGACGATTTGAAATTGTATAAACAGCAATGTTAAGTCGTCCACAGGGTGGAGCAGAGGAAACGCATGTTTTTTGAGCCGCTAGTGCTCGGCGACGAGTCGGTGTATCAATTTTGAGCGACCGTTGGTAGACTGCTCAGACAATGCAGTTTGTCGCTGGAGCGTACAGCATCGAGCAGTTCTTTAGAAACAATGATTCTGTGGTCACGGTTCAATGTCTTTTCCGTCGAAATTTTAATGTCGGACATTGAGATGCAGTCCCAGTCACACTATGCTTCGATGGGTTGCAGTGTTTAGAAGTACTGGATCTGTGATGAAAAAGAAACCACCTGGTCTTCTCCGTTCAGTTCGAACTCCGGAAAATGTAGACAGAAGCGAGAACGGCAGCACGGAACGATCTAGGCGTCAGGCTAGATTTTCAGAGATTTCACAGTATTCATGAGTTAATATATAGAACTGTCGGTACTGGACGTCGGAGAATCTACCAAAAACCTCTCCACAACTTAAAATTAACAGTGTGGTGCGGCATCTCCAAGATAGGGATTGTTGGACCTTACTTTTTTTGAAGAGGAAGGAACTACAATTACTGTAACATTATTAAACAACTTTCTTCCTCCAGAATTTGAAATTAAGGATATGTGGTTCCAACAGGACGGTGCCACAGCTCATACGGCGAGAGCATCCATGCAAGTGGTTCGACACGGCACTTCCCGATTTGGTGATGTTCCTTGGCCCTCTCGCTCAACCGATCTGTCGATGTGTGACTTCTTTTTGTGGGGCTACTTAAAATCAAGAGTATACATCAACAAGCCCGCACAATCGATAACCTCAAGATTTCCATTCGTCACGAAATTGAAGCTATTCCGAACAACATGTTGGAGAGAGCCGCGCGTAACTTTCAGGAGAGGATCCAATTTAGCCTCTTCTTAACACCCTTCCTAGGAACATGCAAATTTTGTTCAGCAGCTCTCGGTTGGTTTCCAGATGTGCATATTTCTTGAAAAAGCTCACAAAAAACGTTTAAATTGCAGTCTACGGAATAAGTAAGCCAAAAAGGACCTGAACTTGGTATGCTCGTCTGTGTGCTTTATTTTCTCATCTCTGAAACTCCGAAACGAATGTAATGCTATTATAACCACATTCATTGGAAGGCGAAAATATGCGATAAACGTAAAACGCGAAATGAGCAACGGCAGTCGATATCGAATGAATACGGTAATGTAGGTATGCGCGTCTGCAAATTTAACGCACTGGAAGGGAATCAAAGTGCAATGCATCGAATTAAAAGCGGACGCCTAATAAGTCTATCTTACAAAATGTTCACCTCTTTTGGTATTACACGGCGTATCGAGTTTTATGGATGAGTAAATAGATACGATGGAATAAGTTCGATTAAATCGTCGCTTTCCTCGCGGCGTATTTAACGATTTAGACAAGTAACATGACAGGAAAGCGGAGCCGCAATAAATTCTAATAAGAGCTGCTATTGTGGTGTTCGCCATTTGGACGCGTCTGAGGACTGATGTTAAATTCACTTTTTGCTACAGCAACGTTGACCGGCGGCGATCGTAACTACCAGGTCGTTCTTGCTTTTGCTCTTCTGCTTTAATTGCTTAATTGTCCGAGCGTACTGTTACTCCTTCCTGCACCACATCGACCACCGTAATGAGCTCGCCGCAAATTCCATATTGCCGTAAAGATTACGATCTTTATTTTCTCTTGTTTATTATATTAAGACAAACGTAATTAGGTATCATTATTATTGCTATAAAGTATGGGAATATGATTATATTTTATTTTATAGCAATACGCGGATATACACTAATGACGAGATACTTTTTCTGAAACAGGTCAAAATAACAAGTGGTAGACATTAAATTTACTTCTTAGAAACAACATCTACCAAAAAATCCAATGTGTGAATGAAAGCGAACAATAGATTGTATGGTGAATGTTGGAAACTTTCATTTTGTTATATTTGCCGCCGTTGCCATATTCCTATATCTGTCGATGGTTATGCCACTCAGACTGGGTTTAGTACAACATCCAGGCAATAGATTCCGCCACTTTGGCATTTCTAGCTTTAAAAAAGTATTCAATTGTTCGCTATCTTCAACATTTATTTATCGAAATCTTTTCAGCTCTTCGGATTGCCGAGAGAAAAAAATCATTAGTTTTTGAGATACAACGATCACATACACAACGGCGTTTTAAAAATGTTCTTATTTGATTTTGTCAGCACAGTATAATCGCTGTCGGGGAAATGGTAGTACTTATGGAGTTATAGTTTACGAAAGGATAAATACATCGTTAAGACGACATCTATTGTTTTTAGCGTTGTACAAATTTCCTTAAATAAATGAGTTATCCACTGATAATTGTATACATTAAAAGATAAAATGAAGAACTAAAAAGCAAAATTGCTGTCAATTTTAATAAACCCCTTATTGTGGTCAAAAATTATATCCTTAACCCACCATTGGTGATTTAATAGTGACGCCGCACAGTGGGACAGAACGGCCAAAAAAGTGATCATCGAGGTTTTCGTTGTCACCAAGGGCGGTAACGGTTCACATTGCATGAAAATCATAAGAAATTGTTTAAATAATAATTATTACTTCCAATTGTACGAAAATATGAAGTTAATTATGCACATGTGGGGAATTAAGCGATTTAGACAAACAATAATTTTCGATTCGATTTCTTTAGATTTGTTATGTCAAAAAAATAGGAAAAACAGAAATTTTATCATTTTGGAATTAAAATACTACATGTTTGCGCTAGATTAGGGACTTTTATTAGTCCTTTCCGATTTAGGCAGCGGAATTCGCACTATACATTTTATTGTCTAAGTCACGTGGTCGCAGGCGGTCGCAGCCAACAATAACAAAAATCGAAACTATATTAAATTCTCTTTAATTTCTGAAAGTTATTCAATACCATTTTATACCACTTTTTAGATATCGTAGTTAAAAAAAAAATTGAATTGATGTTTGTGATTGGCTACAAAAAGGTGCCGATGGTCAAAAAGTAAAATTTACATCCCTAGGAATGTTTACAGTGTCATGCAACCCAAAAGTTTAACGTTAACTGCATGTAATACATTTCTTTTGAAAAACTCTTGAATTAATTTTTCGACGTTTCCGTTACTTAGTAACGCAATTACGGTTACTAAGTAACATATTATTACTAAAAATTATTAAAAATACGTTTTAGAATTGTATTAGGCCATTTTCATTAATATTTCCAACATAATATGATTCAGCCTAATGATCACTTTTTTGGCCATTCTGTCCCACTGTGCGCCGGTCTCACGCACCGGGGTTTTCAACTGAAGATTTTTCGAAACGTGTTACTACACTCGGCGTCAAAAAAAAGCGCCACTCGAAAAATCGCGAAAAAACTCGATTTTTCAAACCGTCGTAACTTGGTTCAATTTGGTCGAAAATCTTTTAATCTTTCGGTTTGGGAAGGATTCAAGTTTTATTTTTAAAAATGTGTAGTTGATTTTGACCCCAAGTCCAACCCACCCCCCGTAACAACGCGATGGAAAAAAAATGTATTTTATGTAACAAATTGTCCAATTTGACAAGCTGTACCGTGCGCAAAAAAATCGGGGGGAAATTTCACCACAATGGCAGAAAAATTTAATCAATTTCCTTCAAATGCCTTAAAAATTCGAGTGGTTTCGATGATTTTGAGCAAAGTTATGGATTTTTGAGAAAAAAATGACGTCAAAAAAAAGCGCCACTCGAAAAATCGCGAAAAAACTCGATTTTTCAAACCGTCGTAACTTGGTTCAATTTGGTCGAAAATCGATTAATCTTTCAGTTTGGGAAGGATTCAAGTTTTAGCTTTAAAAATGTGTAGTTGATTTTGATCCCAATTCCAACCCACCCCCCGTAACAACGCGATGGAAAAAAAAAGTATTTTATGTAAAAAAAATGTCCAATTTGACAAGCTGTACCGTGCGTAAAAAAAAATCGGGGGGAAATTTCACCACAATGGTAGAAAAATTTAATCAATTTCCTTCAAATGCCTTAAAAATTCGAGTGGTTTCGATGATTTGGAGCAAAGTTATGAATTTTTGAAGAAAAAAAAATGACATTGAGAATGAACACAAGTTAATGCCTTAAAAATTCGAGTGGATTCGATGATTTTGAGCAAAGTTATGAATTTTTGAAAAAAAAATGACATTGAGAATGAATACAAGTTGTAAAAATTTAATATTTTTTGTCAATCCTAAACACTTTTTGTAGGGGTTTTCAGGGGGTCACAAAAATCTAAAACTTCTTAGATCGCAAAATTCCATCGAGTTTCGTGCGAAATTCGCCTAGTTATGGCCAAAAAGGCGCAAAATGTATTTTTTTTTTCAAAACAGCATACCTTCGCGCCAAATCATCGCATCGACTTGAATTTTGGAGGAAATTAGAGGAAAATGATTGAACTTTATTGCCATGCTGACCGATGAGCCCACGACTATTTTTTTTGCACACGGTACAAGAAACCAAATTTGCACATTTAAACTTCAAAAACATTTTTTTCCTTTAGCTGGTGGCAGGGGGTGGAATCGTTTAAACAACAAAACAATTCACATGACGTTGAAGAGAAAATTTGAAAATGTTCAGACTGTAAAAGATCATCGATTTTGGTGCAAAATTACTCAAGTTATGGCCAAAAAAGTGAAAAATGTCTTTTTTTCAAAAATTTTGCTCCAAATTATTTATTTATTTATTTATTTGTTTCCCAACAGAAAAACAGGTTAACCATTTACAGGGAAAAGTTACAAAATAAGAAACATGAGACACAAAAGTAATCTTACAAATTAATTGAAAAAAATATAGCAAACAAGCTAAAAAAAAAGCTTAATTTTATAGTAAGGGCATAATTGCTTTAACAAATTGTGCTATGTTACAGTTAAAGATATCAACTGAAAATTGAACATTATTATATAAACGCATCATGTTGTTTATAGGCGAGTAAAAATACAGGTTAGTGTTGCTCCGATTTCGCAAAAATGTGACAGAATTTCTAGCTGAAAATCTAGGCACATAAATATTGATTTGCAATAGTAAATTGGCATTATCAATATTGCCATGTATGATCTTATTATCGAAATTATCGAATTTTTGAGGCACTTGAAGAAAATTGATTAAATTTTTCTGCCATTGTAGTGAAATTTCCCGCCGATTTTTTTTGCGCACGGTACAGCGTGTCAAAGTTGGACAATTTTTTACATAAAAAAACATTTTTTTTACGGGGGGTGGATTGGACTTGGGGTCAAAATCAACTACACATTCTTAAAGATAAAACTTGAAACTTTCCCAAACTGAAAGATTCATCGATTTTCGACCAAATTGAACCAAGTTACGACGGTTTGAAAAATCGAGTTTTTTCGCGATTTTTCGAGTGGCGCTTTTTTTTGACGCCGAGTGTAATAGTTCATGTTTTTTTTTAAATTTATGCTCTTTGGCAATAAAACAAAGATATTTAATCAATTTAAGCTCTGCAATACGGCAGCTACTCGAAATTGCAACAAAAAAAACAATAACGGAGAATAAAGTTATTCGACACACCCGGTCTCACAGACCAGTAGGGTTACCATTGGCGGGTTAAGGAAGCTGGCGTATGATTACAATACGTAATGAGAATAATAAATTAAGAACCACTCCATATCATAACCAAAGTACCGTATTTGCAAAACAAGTAGAAATTCCAAGGTAATACTAAATAACGAATAATATCCAATTGCGACATTTACTGTACAAGAGTGTTAACACATTGCGGTTCCGACTATTATCCCAGAATCTACGCGCGACATTACTGCTCCAATGAATGCAATATTTTACGGGTGTCATAAAACGTCGCCATTGTACACATTGACCCTATTTTGGTATATTTTATAACGTACTTGTTTCGGATCGCGGACGTGTGATGATAGACGTCATTACCATTCTGATTTGGATGGATGATAAGTGTGCGGAGTTGCGCGTCCGCGGTTTTGTTCTCACGTCTATTTATTTTTTTCCGGAGATGAGATGTGTCCGGATAACAAATGTATTGACGCATGTATAGCCAAGTCTACGATTAGAATACATTATGTAAATTACCCTTTAGTTGGACACGGCAGTGTTAGGTGTCTTCGTTTGTAAGTTTTATGGTTCGTTATGCAGAAATGCTATGGAGTAAGACTGAGGATGAAGCTTTGGAGCTGAGGTAGTGTTGCAAATGTTGCAATTTAATAAGCGTCAGATAGATTTGTTCCACTGTATTAAAGTGGCAATGGGAATCGTGTTCACCGGTGCCATTCCGTTTCTGCTCACCGGTTATTTATATACCTTCAACTTGTCACTACATTTGTTTTTCTACCAATGCGCCATTCCTCCATTCCACCTTTCTACCTCTGCCAGCTCCGTGATAGATGGAATCTCTAATTTCATACCCTCTCTGTATCTTACTTTACACGTCGCTTGTGTGCACAATGTCGCCGTGATTCACCGCCCGTTCACTAAATCATTCCACCATCGATTTCAATCCAAATTCCGCACGTACTGGATTTGTAAGCTTTCATGCCTTCATTATAAAATATATACTTTCATATTAATGAATTTACTAAATGACGCGATTTTTGATACACGGGGTCATACCCAAAACGAGAGTTTAAATGACAGTCCGTTACGAAGAGCTTTGGCGGCGGTTTTTAGTGCAGGCCTGTAGGTTCGAGCCCTGCGCTGGCCGAAAATTTGCCTACCGAGATAATAAGTATTATGGTTATGCTATTCGTTATAAATTATGAATTTAATTGCTGCAAAAAATCACTTGTCCTCACTTTGAAAAATTTGAAAAACATTAGAGAGCAAAAAAACGTAGTGAAGAGCTAAAAAAAAAGATCCTCACATTCAAAATTGTTGTGAATTCTTCTTTCCTTAAAAATGTGCAACTGTACAAATTGCATGACTTAGAATGAGTCACTAATTTTCACTTGACTACTCGACTGATTTCCAAGAGTGACTCCAGCTAAAATTAGTGACTCATTGCTATGCAATTTGTAGAGGTGCTCATCACCCATTTCTAGTCTTGTATCCTATCCTTATTTCTCGATATCATTAACTCTCTTTAATCCACATTTTCTTTAAACATCCATAAAAAAACAGTCTTAAACACTTGTTTCCTAAGTAATTAGAAATAATGCAAAACACACAGGACTACAGCGCATCTACTCTCTGGCAGATGAACCAGAACAGAGAACATTGTTTTCTTAAGTTTATTTAATGTTTTTTATGTTCACGGGAAGATGATTGTAATTTTTTGTGCTTCATATTTATCCAACCTATGTTAGGGTAGATTAGGAAGTGATTCGTTATTCAATCGGTTATAAGAGTTACTGTTTCTAAGAAGTGGTTCGTTTGTGAATCGCTCTCCTTTTATAAAATAAGAAAATCACCGTTGGTCCGATTTTTTAATAACGGTTAGTGTTATTATTTTATAGCAACTGTTACTAAGTAGCAGTTAGTGAAAATAACGCCCATCACTACTATTCACTTGGTCGCTTTGGAACAGCCACTGACATACTAGAGTTATTCCAATATAAAAATAATGATTTTGACAGTTTGCAACTATTTTCAATTGAAAATCCCCAATGAAAGTTCAAGGTCAGGAAGTAATGGCTTGATTGTGTCTCGGAAAAACGATTCAGATTGAAAAAGCAAAAACCGTTATACATCGCCTATAAAATTCCCGTCACTCACAATAGACCGATGGTTTATGGATTATTAACCGCTAGAAACAATTCATCCCAATAATAATTACTATCATGCGGATGGTTACGACAGTTACTACGTGGTAATCCGTAATTCGACGGAATTGAAAAAAATCATTTTCTTCTAACCGCGAACATTGATTTATGGCACGAACTAATTGAGTAAGAAAAGTTTAGTCGCCCAGAAAAAACCGCTATAAAGGGGCGTCGGCCGACAAAAAATTCGCCCAAAAACATGAGGAGGATTTTGAAAATTGTGTCCCCCGAATCTCACCCTTAAAACCCACCCCTTATCGGGGCCTTATTCGGTAAAATTTTGTTAGTTTTTGCGCGCAGATCGTAGCCCAAATAACCGGTCCCGTCGTTTCGTTTCACCCCCACCCCCGAAGGAGATTTTCGATTTTTGTACGTTTCCAAAAAAAAAATATCTCGTCCGTAACCGCCGGAGCTGGTTGTTTTTGCGCGCAGATCGTAGCCCAAATAACCGGGCAAGCTTTTAGAACCGGTCCCGTCGTTTCGTTTCACCCCCACCCCCGAAGGAGATTTTCGATTTTTGTACGTTTCCAAAAAAAAAATCTCCTCCGTAACCGCCGGAGCTGGACGATCCCGGTATATCTTAAAATAATCTTAAAGAAAATATCTAAAATTGCTCGGGTCACTTTTTTGAATTTTTTGCCCGTTTCCGAAATATGATTTTTCAAAAACCGGGTAAAAAAAAAATTCTTTTATTTTTTAAGGACGTATTTTTTTCTTTTCAAGTAGAAAAGTTGAAACCTTCAGGGATGGCAGAAGGAATAGCTGGATTTCATAGGGAATTTTTTCAAAATTTTTGGAACAACCCCAACACGCCAACCAACGCCACCAACCCAGGGGACATATTTTTTTTCTTTTCAAGTCGAAAAGCTGAAACTTTCAGGGATGATAGAAGCGATAACTGTCTTTCATTTCAAAAATTTTTGAACCACCCCTACGCGCCATTTGCACCCTCTGGGTTCGTTTTTAACCTTTTAAGGACGTATTGCTTTCTTTTAAAGTTGAAAAACTGAAACTTTCAAGGATGGCAGAAGATATGTTTTCAATATTTTTGAAACTACCCCTACGCACCATTTGCACCCCCCTGGGTTCGTTTTTCTTCTTTTAAGGACGAATTTCTTTCTTTTAAAGTCGAAAAGCTGAAATGGCAGAAGATACTTTGTCAAATTTTTTGGAACTAACCCTACTTTCCATTTGCACCCCTTGGGTTCGTTTTTCTTCTTTTAGGGACGATTTTTTTTCTTTTAAGTCGGAAAACTGAAACTTTCAGGGATGGCAGAAGATATTTTGTCAACATTTTTTGAACTACCCCTACGCTCCATTTGCACCCCTGGGTTCGTTTTTCTTCTTTTAAGGACGGATTTTTTTCTTTTAAAGTTGAAAAGCTGAAACTTTCAGGGATTATAGACGCAATGACTGGCTTTCATTTCAAAATTTTTGGAACCACCCCTACGCGCCAACCAACGCCACCAAACCAGAGGAGTGGTTCGGTTTTCTTCTTTTAAGGACGTATTTTTTTCTTTTCAAGTTGAAAAGCTGAAACTTTCAAGGATTATAGAAGCAATGACTGGCTTTCATTTCAAAATTTTTGGAACCACCCCTGAGCACCATTTGCACCCTCTGGGTTCGTTTTTCTTCTTTTAAGGACGTATTTTTTTCTTTTAAAGTCAAAAAACTGAAACTTTCAGGGATGGCAGAAGATATTTTTTCAACATTTTTGGAACTACCCTTTACCCGCTATTTGCACCCCTGGGTTCGTATTTCTTCTTTTAAGGACGAATTTCTTTCTTTTAAAGTCGAAAAGCTAATTTTCAGGGATAGCAGAAGATACTTTTTCAAAAAATTTGGAACTATCCCTACTTTCCATTTGCACACCTTGGGTTCATTTTTCTTCTTTTAGGTACGATTTTTTTTCTTTAAAGTCGGAAAACTGAAACTTTCAGGGATGGCAGAAGATATTCTGTCAAGAAATTTTGAACTACCCCTACGCTCCATTTGCACCCCTGTGTTCGTTTTTCTTCTTTTAAGGAAGGATTTTTTTCTTTTAAAGTCGAAAAACTGAAACTTTCAGGGATGGCAGAAGATATTTTTTCAAAAAAATTGAAACTACCCCTACGCACCATTTCCACCCCCTAGGTTCGTTTTTCTTTTTTTTAAGGACGAATTTGTTTCTTTAAAGTCGAAAAGCTGAAACTTTTAGGGATGGCTGAAGATATCTTTTCAAAATTTCTGAAACTACCCCTACGCACCATTTCTACCCGCTGGGTTCGTTTTTCTTCTTTTAAGGAGGAATTTCTTTCTTTTAAAGTCGAAAAGCTAAAACTTTCAGGGATGGCAGAAGATATTTTTTCAAAATTTTTGGAACTACCTTTTTTTTTTTCAAGTCGGAAAGCCGACATTTTGAGGGATCGCAGAGGATAAAAAAAATAAAAGAAATAAAAAAAAAAAAAAAAATTTAAATAAAAAATTTAAATGAAAAGTGAAAAATGAAAATGAAAAATGAAAAATTGAAAATTAAAACTAGAAAATGAAAAATGAAAAATTGAAAATGTAAAATGAAAATGAAAAATAAAATTAATTTAGAAAAAAAATATTTTTTCATTGTTAGCGCAGCGGAGCCGTCAATCTTCACCAATTACTTTGCTTAATTCATTATATTAGTTGCTATTAGTCCATACTTTTTTAATAAAGCATTACCACAATAATATTCGCGCTTGATTGTAGTTAATAAATATATTTGATGCGAATTAGTTAAGAAGTGTAGATAATAAACATCAGTTATAAACGATTAAATAATACATGGTAAATTAGCACTAAATTGTTATTAATTTACTGCTAACATGCACACGAACACATGCATCGTATGCACTGTTACCAAAATTAAATAATTCCATGCAATTACCTTCGTAGCTGTACTTAATACCACATGAAATTAAGCTAAATTTTCTGTAATAACTCGCTGGATGAAAGCAAAAATAAAGTAGAACTCGTCCTAGGCTGTAATAGATTACCAATAAATTGAATTTAACTGCCCGTTAAATGCAAATTCATTTAAAAAATCTTAATCGTGGAGTTAAGGGAGCCCATCTCATCTCAATATTAATTAAACTGTCCACTCCGCACCGAAGCTAATTAACGTTTCAATTGATTTATAGAGTAAAAAGGGGTTCGAATTTTTCCGCGATAAAATTATTAGCGATCGCAATAATGAGACCATTAATGATGTAACGGTTCGTCGTTTTCATAATTTGTCTCCTGGCTTTATAATCGATGCCGTGATTAGAGCAACTTTTTGCACAAATTGTTGTTGCATCATGGGCCTTTTTCTCGCAGCCGGAAGACCGCAAAAATTGATCGCTGGAAAATTGAGATTTACATGTCGGACGGAAAAACCGTTTGTTTAAGGTCGCCAAGGAAGTGTGAGAGCGCTGGTGTGAAGAAATGTAATTACAGCTCGAGGAAGTCGGCGATAAAAAAATCATTAACGTTTTCATTGTTACGCTGAATTAGAGACGAAAGTTTTGTTTTTTTTTGTTAAAAGAGGTTTCATGATCAGGCTGTAGAAACGTTTAATTTAATGAATATTTTTAAACTTTGATATTGGTAAATAATACACGATAATACTTTCAGATATTTATTGACTGAGTTCGCGACAATTGTTTCGCCTGTGGCTCCTTCAGGTGAAGAAATTTTTAAACTACAATTTCTATTTTTGATGTTTGATTATAGATAGTTCAATTACAAAATTTATATTTTTCGTATCACCTAGAAATAGTGCTTGTTCTAAAAGTGTACTATCTATAATAATCTATTATTATGTACAAGTATTTTTAAGGCCACTAATTTTTTGGTTACAGAAAAATATATTTATTATTAAATTTAAAAACCTACTGGCAAATTGGTTCTGGGTTTGATTCCCGGCCAAGGTATGGATTTTTTTATTCAAATATGAATTATTTATCATCAATCGGTTGAGGTTGACTAACCGATGTCCCAAATAATTAATATTTCCCTAAAAAGAACTCGCAAATTTGAATTAACCAATTTGCGAGTTTAAATTGTTGTTGATTTTGACATCCCCTCCTAACTGTGCGCTTTCAGTTCAGTTAGATTACACCACTATAGGGTCACCCTTGCTCGAATTACTATTATAACAAACGCAACAAAAATTTAATTTACGTATCACTTTTATTTTTGCGGATCACGTCAAGCAGGCAAAACGAGATGTACAACTGAACGAAATTTCGGTATCGTTCGTTGACATTCTTGACCTGGTATCGCAAATTTCGTTCATGTCGTTCACGAACGATACGTCATTTCGTGAAATATTATGTATTACAAATAAATTCTCCTGCACGAGCAGAAACCGCACCACAATGGGCAATATTTAAAAGGTATGATTTAGCGAGATGCCGGTCGGATTTTCCCACGTGCAGAATAGGAATCTTTCACTAGGAAAAAGTAGCGACCTTAAGGTGCAATTTTATGGACTAGCAGTTAGATTAGATCTAAACAACATTAATCTGCGTTGTGCCGTAATCAATTTTGTAGACGGGCGTCCAGATCAAATCTACAGTACTAACGTGTCACATAAAATGACTGGGTCTCCTTTTTTTTCCTTTCGAGCTCCGTACCATGCGAATAAGAAGTAATTAGACCATTTCAACCATTTTAAGCACGATGCCGATGCTGCCGTTGCTCCGGCTAAACAGCAAAAACGTAATGACGCCGGTATTTAATACGCTTCCAGTATATTTAGTCAAGATTACATCTCGAGGCAATATCTCACTTGCTCTGTGGTCTCTAGATATATTATGTTACCTTGTGCAGCATGTGTAAGAAAGTGTAAAACAAATGAAAACTTGAGCTTGTGATGATTTGTTTATCATTTATTGTTATATACCATTTTGGAATGGACATCATGGTACGGCTGAAGTAGCAGAGGTGGTAATACAGATCTCTGCAACTGACTTAACCTATCATAGTACGGCTGAAGTAGCAGAGCTGGTAATAAAGATCTCTGCAACCGACCCTACCGTCACTGATGGACATAATTTATTTTATTAAGTTACTTGCTATTTACGATCATTATTTTTATTGTAGCTATGTAGCTGACATATCTTCGTAAAATTTCATATTTTTGCAAGTCTGTACCAAACTGTCAAATTTCAAGAAAATCTGAAATTGTGAAGTTTAGACCCCGCGTTGAGTTGATGAGGAATTACCCTAAATTTAAAAATAAACTCTTGTTGAATGTCATGTTTACACTTTTACTTTCCTGACACGTATTTCAATTTATTACAACCATTCAGGGACGGCTCGTTATATAGAGCCAAGGAGCCTCAAGCTCAGCACGAATTTTTAATTAATTCTTAAAAATATTTTTGTTTTCCATGTGAATTGTTTGATGGTGAGGTTACGTAACAGATTTAGAGTATGTCTGGGACAAAATGTAAACGCACGATAAATCGAAAGTACGCATAAATCATATTTTCAGCTTGTTTGAAATTATGAACCTTTACTTTACAACTCAAAATAATCTTGGACTATGAAGATTAATCGTTCTTTCTTTCTTCAAAAAAAGGAGGCAAGGTGCTCCCCATATTGTAAAAGTACCATCAACATGTTCCACGAGCCGCTACTGAGAGTCATACTAACCATGTGAATTGTTTTATTTGAATTATTCAATATGTATCTACTAAATCTTAAGTTGTCGAAACTGCCGGCATAAAAGGTGAAACAAAGGTTAATGGTTTTATTTGAATTCTTTTTCAAATTAGTTTTACTTTTTTGGACAAAAGCGAAAATTAAAAAAAAATATTTTCTTATTAAAAAAAAAATGGAAAATTATTTTGAACAATAAAGTGATTTTTGAAACTAATTTAAACCATTTTCTTACTAGAATATTCTGCATTTTTATATTTTTTTAGTTATTTTAATTTTAAGGTTTTTCTATTTTACTTTTAACATTAACGTTTAATTTGGTATATAAGTATTGTTGTATTTTTCCCTGTAATCAGGTGTTAAAATCTGTTGGGAAATAAAGTATTATTATTATAATTTTTTTAATTTTTTTTTATTATTAAGCCTGTATTTTGCCATAAATTTTTCTTTATTTGTCTGTTAAAATTTTTCTTTCCTTGGTCCACTATTTTTATTTTTAGGCCAGAATTTTAGATTTTTAGACTCAATTTTGTATCGTATATTTTAGATTTTTGGTATATTTTTTATCCTATATTTTACATTTTTTAACTTGGATTATTGATTTTATTTCGTGTATTTTTTTTATTTTTTGCTATTATTTTCGAATTTCTGGTCAGAAACTTATTTTTGGCGGCTGAAAGTAGAAAGTCGATTTTTTGTCTGCGTTTGTTATTTTTAGATCAGGATTTTTGATTCTTTGGCGTATTTTAGATTTCTGTATTTTCAATTTTTTTTTATTTTTCTTTATTTTGATGAAAATATTCGATTGGTTTGTAGAAATTTTCGATTTTTTTGTCTGCAATTTTTATATTTACGCTCGTTTTCGATGTTTTGGAAAAATTTTCACCGTTTTAGGCTATATTGCAGATGTGTTTATTTTTTGGTCTAAATATTCTTTATTTTGAAGAAAAAATCGATTGGTTTGTAGAAATTTTGTATCTTTTGTCTGCATTTTTTATCTTTACGCGAGAGTTTTCCATGATTTGTCTAAATTTTCACCTTATTAGGCCCTATTGTAAATTTTTTTACATATTTCGACTTAAATTTTTGATTCGTTTGTTAAAAATGTTGCTTTTTTAGTCTACCGCTTTGATTTTAAGGTACGAATTTTAGATTTTTGGTCCTAATTTTTTATTTTTTGTCCCATGTTTTAGATTTTCTTGCAATTTTTTTTTATTTTTATTTTTGCTATTATTTTCGGATTACTCGGAACTTATTTTAAGCTAAAAAGAGTTATTTTTGGGTCTGAAAATGACAAATTATTTTTCTTTTGCTTGTATTTTCTATTTTTTGGTCTGCATTTTTATTTTTAAACCAGGATTTTTGATTTTTTTTTGGCGGATATTTTAGATCTTGGGCTGTTTTGTTCCAAATTTTTGATTTTTTTGCCAAAATATTTGATTGGTCTAGGAAGATAAATCTTAATAATAAACTTATTTTTGGCGGCTGAAAGTGGAAAGTCGATTTTTGTCTGCGTTTTTTATTTTTAGATCAGGATTCTTGATTCTTCGGTCCATATTTTAGATTTCTGTATTGTTGATTTTTGTTTGTTCCATTTTTTTTTATTTTTCTCTTTTTTGACGAAAATATTCGATTGGTTTGTAGAAATATTCGATTTTTTTTTGTCTGCAATTTTTATCTTTACGCTCGTTTTTGTCTAAATTTTCACCTTTTTATGCCCTATTGTAAATTTTTACTTTTTTAGCATATATTTTGTATTTTCGATTATTTTATTTCAATTTGAAATTTTCTTTATTTCGACTTTAATTTTCGATTCGTTTGTTAAAAATGTTCCGTTTTTTGTCTACCGCTTTGATTTTTTGGTACGAATTTTAGATTTTTGGTACTGATTTTTTATTTTTGGTCTCATATTTTAGATTTTCTTTTAGAATTATTTTTCTTTTGCTTGTATTTTAAATTTTTTGGTCTGCATTTTTATTTTTAAACCAGGATTTTTGATTTTTTGGCCGATATTTTAGATCTTGGGCTGTTTTGTTCCAAATTTTTGATTTTTTGGCTAAAATATTCGATTAGTCAAGGAAGATAAATGGTTCTTTGTTTCTTCAAAAAAGAAATCCATAAAGTACAGACTATTAAATGCACGAAGTAACACTTCTATCAAAAAATTCTCTACTGGATAAACTGGTATTCCAATTTGGCAGTCGGTCGCATATCATATCAGTCTAAATTTGGAACAGACTCTCACCACCACATTTACGGAGAGAGAGGACCGATGATTTCCTATACTACTGTATGAAGTTGGACAAGCTATATATTATACCGGTAATTTTTACTAGTGATTTATTAATAAATGCTGACTTAATAAACATTTATTAGATCGTTGAAGATGAGAGTAACGAGTTTTATATTAGCAATTATCCAGCAGTAACAAGCCGGCAAACGGTACTTTCATAGGTGTGTTAATTTTTCGTACCACAAATATTTTTTCATCACTCGAGTATTGTCTCGGGAACTAATTATTCCACGAACCGCCCCTGCCCCTGTCCCCGATTCAGCTACACCTATTGTTCCACCGGGTAATCACCTATTTTCTGGTCTGGTATTGTTCGAGGTAATGATTGCTGCATTTGCGAACGAATGGGCAAATTGCATCTGTGCACACACATGGTGACCATGAAGCGATCAAGCGATCAACACCTCCTTCCGGAAGGAGGTAAGACGGGCTTACCGTTTTTTTTAGGCGTTGCATTTAATTATCCTTATTTCACCCACAAAACAACTGTTCATTCCTCTCTCGATAAGGCGGGTTTAATCACATCACGCTCGATCGGATTCCTATAATCGCCAGATGACCAAACAATTTTACACGGGCACCAGTTGATTACTTTAAACCAACAAAAAGTTGAATGACAGTTCGATGCTATCGTCCATTGTTGCTAATTACCGTTGTGTAACAACGACCTAATTAATCTGCCGAAAATACATCGTCGGCCGATGCTTATCAATGATTTTTGGTACGTGAAAGCAACCACGGGTGGTGGGAGGAACTGCGTTTTTTGACTTTTATTTGGATACGTTGAAACAATGTGTGGGAGAATGTTGTGTCTGGTTATTTGGAGTACTGGGTTTGTGTGTGTCTCTCTTTTGTAATTACTTTACCGTTGATGTGTTCACACGACGTGAAATTGGATTGCTGGTGACTGCTATGCGAATACATGACATATTTTCGTAATCTTCCAAATTTAAAATAATTCTAAATTATTTGTAAACAAATTCTCCGTATATAACTGGATCAAAAATGTGAACAGTCTGGGGCGTTTCTACGAGTGTCAGGTTGGATTATATCCGTTTGTTACGATATAATTTAGAGATCTTCTAAAGTTTTTTTGATCGAAGATGCTTGGTAATGCTAATTAAGGCTAAAAGATGCATTTTATTACATTATGTATCTATCGGTGCTCTTCACCATATTACGTAGCCTTTTCAGTTTTATCATAATAACTTCGCAACTTCTTAAAACTTGATATACGCGAGCACATAAAACTGCGTAGCTTGATTCATTTAACCAAATCTCTATCATTAATAATACAAAAGCTACCCACACTGTCCTTAATTTAGGACACCACGTATTTATTAATAAGTTCACTGTCAACCACGCACCATTTGCGTGGTATTGATTTTAATACGGGAGCCGACCACGCACCAGGTGCGTGATACGTTCTTTGACATTAAACCTGATATGCAAGCGTCGGCTTGACTGGAATCAGTTTATCTGACACGGGCAGTGATCGTGTTAAGAACATTTATAAAAAAGAAACTATAAAAAAAACAAAGGGTAAATATTTACCTGTTGGGAGCACCTTGTAAGGACCTTCTAAATAGGCTCATTTGACGCGTTTTTGCAAGACAAACAATTTTTTCCTTGGGCAAAATCGGCGCTCATTATCTTCGACAATATTGATTTTCGAGAAAAAGGTTTCAGACAAAAACTAAAGCTCCCGAAAAGCTCTATCTATCCTAACCGAATCTAACGCGTCGAATGAGCCTATTTTTAAGGTCATTAGAAGGTGCTCCCTATAGGTAAATAATTACCAACAAAGATTCTAACTTTATCTGTGATAAAGTTGATAGCATTTTCACGTAATAGACTACCCACAAACAATTTTGAATACATTTTTATTTACCTTACTTCCCAATACCTTTATTGACATTTTTGGTATAGAATTTTTATATATAAAAGTCTTCTGTAATTTTAATCAGATTGCTATCTCCTATGATTCAGATATACATATTTATCATCAGAGCTTATCATATATTTAAAAATTAATAGTTATTCACTAAAAACTTTTGTCCAAATAATAATTTTCAAAAGATTTATAGTATTCAACACTTGGGCATAGTGCAACCATGGTCGCAAAATAAAATAAAACACGTGTGTGATATTAACAAAGTTTATTTTATTGACTTTTCAGTTTTAAATCAAAAATGTATCACAAAGTAATGGCTTCCACCATCAATCATACAAATGAAACATATTTTGCTTTTTTTTTCTTTAACTATGAAATGATAATTTATATGAACAAAAATTGTGGAAAATGGCAAAATAAACAACTTTTATACCACCAAATTGGTAAAAACTGCATGTATAGCCACATCCAGGGGCGGCTCGTTATGTAGAGCCAAGGAGCCTTCGCACTACCTCTAATTTCAAACGTAACAAGATTTTTTTTATTAATTCTAAAAACACTGATTTGTCATTTTAAATGTTAAAACGATTTCATGAGACGAGAAAAATGGCAATGCATTTATTTAAGAATATATCTCTTGAACAAATTAGCAGATTTGAAAAATTCTTTCCGGAATTGTGTTTTATGTTGTTATCTTGAAAACCAGTCATGGGGTATTTTGAGTTTTTTGGAGGTTTATTAAGATCAATGTATTTTGAGTAAATTTGAAAAGTTTCAAGTGTGTTACAGTTGTTTTTGTATTTATTTTGTTTTCACTCCGAAGAAATGAAACTTAAAAAATCTTAAGGGCTGTTCTCGCTCGGCTATCTTGAAAACATGTGATGGGGTGTTATGGGTTTTTTTAGAGGCTTATTATGATTAATGTATTTTAAGTAAATTTGGAGAGTTTCAAATGTGTTGCACTTGTTTTTATATTTTTTTTTCATTCGGAAGAAGTGAAACTTAAAATCTTGAAAACCAGTGATAGGGATTTTTGAGTTTTTTGGTGGATTCTTAAGATTAGTGTATTTTGAGTAAATTTGGAAAATTTCAAGTGTGTTGCAGTTGTTTTTATAATTCTTTTTCACTTGTGCAAATTAAAAAACTCTGAAGCGCTATTATCGGTCGGTTATCTTGAAACCTGTGATGGGGTTTTTGTGTTTTTGGAAGATTATTAAAATTATTATATTTTAAGTAAATTTAGTATTTTACACCTGTTTTTATATTTTTTTCGCGTCAACAAAAAATGATTATAATTTTTCATAAATTTGAACGAAATATCGCAAAAGCAATCGACGGAATGTATTTGAATTTTCTACGAAACCACTCTTGAATTAATATTGAGTGATTTTGTAAAGTTTCAAGTGGATGGCAGTTGTTTTTATATTTTTTTCGCGTCGACGAATTTATTGCATTTTTTTTAAATTTTATCTGCTTTCACATTGAAATATTCTAAAATTTGGAAACAATGCATTTCTAATTTTTACGAAAATGTTGAATCACGTGTGTTGTCAGTTGTTTTGGAAAGTTTCAAGTCGATGGCAATTGTTTTTATATTTTTTTCGAGTCGACGAATTTGTTGCATTTTTTTTTTAATTTTATCTCCGTTTACATTGAAATGTTTTAATTTTTACAGAAATGTAGAATCACATGTGTTGACAGTTGTTTTGAGAAGTTTCAAGTGGATGGCAATTGTTTTTATATTTTTTTCGCGTGGACGAATTTACTGCATTTTTTTTTTAAATTTCATCTCCGTTCACCTTAAAATATTCTAAAATTTAGAAACAATGCATTTCTAATTTTTACGGAAGTGTAGAATCACAAGTGTTGTCAGATGTTTTGGAAAGTTTCAAGTCGATGGCAATTGTTTTTTTATATTTTTTTCGCGTCGGCGAATTTACTGCATTTTTTTTTATATTTCATCTGCGTTCACATTGAAATATTCTAAAATTTAGAAACAATGCATTTCTAATTTTTACGGAAATGTAGAATCACAAGTGTTGTCAGATGTTTTGGAAAGTTTCAAGTCGATGGCAATTGTTTTTATATTTTCTTCGCGTCGACGAATTTATTGCATTTTTTTCTAAATTTTATCTGCGTTTACATTGAAATATTCTAAAATATAGAATGCATTTCTAATTTTTACGAAAATGTAGAATTACATGTGTTGTCAGTTGTTTTGGAAAGTTTCAAGTCGGTGGCAATTGTTTTTATATTTTTTTCGCGCCAAAAAAAAAAGATTATAATTTTTATAAATTTACACGAAAAATCGCCAAAGCAATCGACGGAACGTATTGGAATTTTCTACCAATATTGAGTGATTTTGAGAAGTTTCAAGTGGATAGCAATTGTTTTTATATTTTTTCGAGTCAATAAAGTACTCATCGGATAAATGTAAATAGAACCAAAAATTTAATTGCTTTTTTGTTGTTAAAGGATAACTCTTGAACGGATGACCTAATTTGGCAAACTCTTGCATCAAATAGACGCAGATAAGACCCAACACATGTAATTTATAGTTCAATTCATGAACGCGAGGAGAGATTTTGAAAATTCTTTCAGCAAAGTGTTGTGCTCATTGGACAGATAAGATCAGAAAATATTTTATTATTATTAAGGATAACTCAAAAGTGTTAGCAAAGTATGGTTTTTGTATAATAGACGTAAATTATTTTTTTTAACTTTTGAACTTATGATCGGATTTCTAAGACTCTTTCAGCAAAGTCTCTCATTCATCCTAAAGATATATAGAGGACCAAAGAATTGAATTCGTTGTTCAACTGTTTTTGATTTACAGAAGATAACGGGCGACCAAAGTCAAATTCGTCGAGAAAAATCCATCGAATAGATACAGATAACACTAAACATTTTTTTTTCTAGTGACTTGTTTCAGTAAGTTATTTGTTTGTTAGCCTTTGTAAGACTTTATTTTTGTAGAATTACGAACTGCTTGAATATTTATATATGAAGGCTACTTTTCTCTTTATTTAATTTACTAAATAATTTTGCAACAATAATCGTTTTTTTTTTCTCAAAAAGTACATTATATGCTAAGTGGCTCTACCATCAAAATGTTCCATGAGCCGCCACTGGCCACATCAACATTTGTTAAATATTACAACAGTAATTGCAAACATTGACATCAACTATTCACCAACGATCGTAACTGTACATATACTAGCTTAGTAAACATTGGTCCAGAGAGGACGAAAGACACGGGGAAGTAGAAAACCAGCTAGTTAACACTTGCTATGCAAATCGGTCTAAGTAAGAAGTAACAAGAAGACGCATGTGATCAATTAAACCCACTTCCTCTAACATCTCTCATCTAACGCGTTCTAACTCATCCCGCGGATTATATTCTATTTAATGGCAGAAATATAAAATCACGTTCTGTATTTATATAATCTTCATAATCTTCCGGGGCTATCATTACACCTCGCACGGCACAAACCGCCGACAGAAATTATAAGTTGCGGGCACTTTTTTCCTTTGGACTTTCGAACGAAACGCGCGAAACTAAAAGTAACATTCGATTTAGCTGAACGCGTCAAAATGCCCACAAAGTGCGCGCATTAGACACATTAAAGTTTCATTTATGTTTATTTTTGTGTAACGACTCCTAATTATATGGTAAATAAATACTGGCATTTATTTGCAACGTTCGTGTCATTAAATATTACTCACTTTAAAAATAACCAACGTTTTGAGCGGAGATTACTCCAAGTTTTTATGAATTCCAGTAATTCTAATATTAAAATTCAATTACTGTTCATTGCAGATTTAAACGAATCATTTTGAGCAGATACTGGAATTGTGAAATAGTGGACAAAGATGGATATAACAGAAATCACTTTTGATCATTAAGATCGACAGGTGTGACAATTTTATCAAAACACTCGTAACTGTATACTTAGTTCTCCATAACTATACACCTAGACAACTCCGCCTATTAATAAAGGAAAAGTGCTATTAAATTATCGTTAAGACGTACAACGAAGTAAACGCCTCCAGTGTTACACGGATACATGTTTCTTAATTATTTTTGAAATCAGACCACATGCTTGTTTGCGTGGTCCTAAGTTATGCTTTAAGCTGCTAATTACTCAATATTTACTGACACAAGGTCAACGATGATTACAGTTCTGAGTGGACTTGCAACATGTTTTAAAATCAATTGAGAAGGTGCTGTCTCTGCAGAGCTTTTCAATCTGATGTTGGAAGCTGTTAAAAAATAACGAATTGAAACCGAGGCTGGTATAGTAAGGCAACCGTTTTAGTTTCATATGCAGATGGCACTATTGTGGTAAGTAAATGTCTTACAAATGTCTTACAAATGACGCGTCCAAAATTTTTGAAAAAGTTATAAATGAATTCTAGTTGTACCCTCTACTAACAGTGAAAATTTCAGGTCTTTCACTTTAAAAGCAAAATATACGTCTTTGAAAAATGCATCCAGACAGGTAGAAGCATTTTGGTCACATTTTGGAAAATCTTTTCCAAATATTTTGAAAAAATATTACCCCTACTAACCGTGCACATTTCAGCTCTTAATACTTCCTCAAGCGAAGCATCAAGTGAAAGAGGAAACATTTTAGTCACATTTTGAAAAACAATATCTCGCCAAGACGACACCAAATAGAAAAATGTGCTGACACAAATATTATAGGGGAATGCTTTGTGAATTCATCGAACTACTGATGGGCCCTTTAAGGATCTAACTAAAGTCAAGGTGGACGCCTAAAATCTTTTGTTTTGGGCCCAAGCTCCCAATATTCGACAAACTTTCTGTGTCTCCTTCACTTGTGTGGTAGGTGAAGTCTCTCGTAATAATTTTAAAAAGTTCAGGCCCAACGGTTATAGTTTACCTGAAATTGCACTTTTTGCCAAAAACGGCCGAGTAAAATTGACGCATAAATCGCAGAAAGTACACAAAAATACTCAAAAGTCACCTTTTTTTTCGCGCAAAAACAAAATGTTATTGATCTTTTGGTTTTAATTCTTTTTCTACCATCAAGTACAATATTTAAAGTTTATGTGTACACAGTTTTAAAGATGATATCCGGCAGATGGCGTCCATCATTGACAAAACACTCGGAAATTTCTTTGAAAATAGCATATCGATGGGTATTTTGTCGTCAGCCTGATGAATGCTGTTCTTTAGGTGAGCCAGAGTCCAGGGACAATCGTTATAAACAAGAGATATGAAATAGCCCCATAAAAAAAAAAGTTGCAGGGGGCTAAATCAAGCGACCGTGCTGGCCACTGCAGAAAAGGTGAGTTCTGACCGTTACGCCCGCATGATTCAGGAGTTTTTCCTACCAACATTCAACGATATGGGTTTGGGAAATGTGTGGTTTCAACAGGATGGTGCCACGGCACACACAGCGCGAGTGTCAATGACTCGTGCAGTAGCTTGATGTTGGTGTTGATAATGATGGACGCCATCTGCCTGATATCATCTTTAAAACTGTGCAAACATAAACTTTAAATGTTGTACTTGATGGTGGAAAAATAAATAAATCCATTTCGTTATTACTTTTTTTCAGTTCCTAGCCTTTTTGTAGCGTAAATTAGTGTAGCAAACAAAGTGCTTTTGTTTGATTAATCGAAATTATTTTCTTAACGTTTGACCCAAGGAAACGCGAGAAAGTTAATCAAGAAATAAAAGATCAAAATTCGAAAATCTTTTTTACAATAAAATTACAATTTGCTGTGTCATACTATATATTACATAAAATGTCTTTCATGTAATATAGGTATATTATAATTCTAGTTCAAAATCACATGCCTCTGAGAATGATAAAAATTGTCAGTATACAGGGTTTTTTTTGTTGTAGGTTAACCTTCAGAATAGTTCTGCCCTGTTCACATAATTTTCTTTTCACTGAGTTTCCCACTCTGGCGTTCTTCCTGATTTGGCTGCGCGTCATTGGTCGATGTCATCACTAGATGAAGATGACTGAGCGATCATCAAAACGTCGTGCTAACAACATTCAAACCACGCGGATAAGCGTTTTTCGATTTTTCCGTTTTAGAGTTTTCTTTGCTGACGTGTCACGGGCTTAAAATTTACATTTGTTGTTGCGCAAGTACATTTTCTGAAGGGTCTTAAAGGGTTCTTTACGTTGATGTATAGAAACCCCGAATCGAACCAGTAGTTTCTTCAGCAAATCATTTCAAATGCATTTTTTGGGAAAAAGTAAGAAGGGGGGACCCTTGGATGATTTTTCAGGTTTTCGTCAAAAATTTGGAATCGCCAATTTTAATTAATTCCGACTAATTGACACACAAGGAACATGGATTTGAAATCCGCGTTCAAATTGGATTCTTCATTCAGCCGCTACGGCTGTTCAAAGTATGAAAAAATCGATTTTTTTCAAAATTTTCCATACAGTTTATGGTGACTTGCTAACTTTTTTGCAATTTTTTCTAGATGAATTTTTTTAACGCCAATCGAATTATTTCGTTCTTCTGATGAAGAAAATGGCATTACATGCAGGTCTTTGATGATTATTAAGAAAGTTGTTTTTTTCGATTTTTTCCATTTTCGAGTTTTCTTTGCTGACGTGTCACGGGCTTCAAATCTACATTTGTTATTGCGGTAGGTATTACATAACAGTGGCGGCTCGTGGAACATGTTGATGGTAGAGCCACTTATAAAATATCCCCCCCCCCCCTTCCTCTGTTTTTGAAGAAAGAGAGAACGATTTATTTTCCTAGACTAAAGTAACTGGCGAAAAAGTGTTCTAAGAATTACCAATGCCAAACGCAGTTTTGAGTAATTCTGGAAAGTTTCAAGTCGATAGCAATTGTTTTTTAATTTTTCTCGGCTCGCCAAAATTATTACAATTTTTTACAATTTCTCACTGTATTCACATGAAATTATTCTTAAATCTAAGTTTGGAATGTTAACAACTTTTCACAGTAACATCATGCCAAATACATTTTGAGTTTTTCTGGAGAGTTTCAAGTCGATAGTAATTGTTTTTGGGCCGCCAAAATTATTACAATTTTCTAAATCTGAATACCTCTTTATTTGAACATAAATTATAATTAATAATCCCCATATTTGTATTATAATTATTAGTATTGAATATTATTTTATTCTGTATCGTTTAAAATAATTGTTCATTTGTACAAAAAAATATTCGATTGTGTTGCCTTCTTTTTGAATACATTGTTAAATATTTTTGACTAGCCAATACTGTATTTCCGTTTTCTGAATAATAAAAAATACGTAACGTACGTCGCTTTTCTGAATTATTGAACGACATTTCTATATAATATTTGACAAACAAAAAGGTATCCAAATTTTGAATCGTTTTTAATTCCGCCGCGGGTGATTTTTAGTAAGCGCTACAGAGATTTCCAATTAAAGTGTTTTAAACGATTATATGTTCATTTATTAAATTAAATGAGCATTCAGATTTGATAAAAAATAAATATGGCCTCCATAAGAAATAAGAAAGTTGATGATGGTTCAAAAGAAACGAAACATATTACAAAGAAAACTCTTACGCCATCTATTAGATAATAAAAAAGTGCTACAGGAATGTGTTTCTCGTTTTAAATATCACCACAAATAAAGAAGATATGAAGAAAAAACGAGAATCAGTTTTTTTTTTTACTTGAAAACAAAATAATTTAAGTAATTTTTTTTAAGGGATTATAATCATCATAAAATTCCGCAAAAGCGCCAATTTTAAGCTTATCCTGTAAGGTAAAGGTCTCTTCTAATAAGCAAAATTCAAATGGTGAGCGTCGAATTTGAAACACCCTGTATACTGTTTTTTTGACACAATTTCATTTTCGTTCGCAATTCCATTGCTGTTTTTGTTAACATTTCTTTGAAATAAAGTTCCGTTATTATACAAGACATTTATGACTTTAAATATTCAAGGAAAGTTGAGAATGTTAAATGTTTCGACTAGTGATGGGCATAATCGAATGATTTCAATAACCGAATGATTACTATTCGAATTAAACTGAAAATCGATTATTCATTCGAATGATCTTTCGAATGATTATTCGAGTAATCATTCGAATGATCATTCGAATGATCATTTGTGTGTCATATGAATGATTACTATTCGAATTAAACTGAAAATCAATTATTCATTCGAATGATCATTCGAATGATTATTCGAGTAATCATTCGAATGATCTGAAAATCGATCATTTATTCGAATGATCTTTCGAATGATTATTGGAGTGATCATTCGAATGATCACTCGTGTGTCATATGAATGATTACTATTCGAATTAAACTGAAAATCAATTATTCATTCGAATGATCATTGGAATGATTATTCGAGTAATCATTCGAATGATCTGAAAATCGATCATTTATTCGAATGATCTTTCGAATGATTATTGGAGTGATCATTCGAATGATCTGAAAATCGATTATTTATTCAAATGATCACCCGAATAAAAGTTCGAGTACTAATTCGAATGGTCGTGAATCGAGTATTTTTATGTTTCAAATGGTATAGACTGAATATATATGAATGATCAGTCAAATTATCGTGACTTAAATACTAAAAACCGAACTTCGGTTATTTCGTTAAAATTGTCCAATAAACACTTGTGTTCTAATTTCAGCAATATATCATAATAAAATTATAATGTAGAATATATTGTAAATAATATCAGAGTACTTCGCCTTAATGTTTCATGGGGAAGATTACCGCCCGGTTTAATGTATTGAATTATTGCGTCTCGAGTCTTTCATTACCAAAATAACAAACAACGTCTTCTAAGTGCCGTGCGTCTCTCGTTTGTTTTTTTGTCAACTTTTATGAACTTATTTTCTAACCTTTCAATGCCAATCGAATGATTGCTCATTCGAATACTCATTCGAATGATCATTCGAATACCGATCATTCGAATGATAATTCGAATTAAAAAAATAGATTCTCGAGATAATTGATTATTTTGATAATCGAATTAATCGATTATCGTCATTCGAATGATCCCATCACTAGTTTCGACTCAAAGTTTTTTTTAATTTGGTAAATGGCTGTTTCATTTAATTTTTCTTATTAATGTAAATTAAAACTGATTGACGAGGCGCTGAGAAGAAAATCCAAAATTAATTTCAATAATAACGAATATATGATTTTCAATTTTTTTTATTTGCTTTCGCTACAATTGTTTTGCCCCACTTTGGCTTTATCAGGCAATGCAAGAACGGCAAGAATTAGCCAATCATTTCCCGAAATAACTGTAGCACACTCCCACGCCCATCGAAAGATTTAATAATAATAATAATAATAATGGGCTTTATTATCCAATTTAAGTCGTGTTTAGTACTTAAACAGTGGTTTTCACAAATATAACTCTGGCTTAAATTAACAAAACACTGGTATTATATTTTCGGCTGTATATACAATGGGATGCATAATTTGAGGTTACGTTCATCAATTACATATTTAAATTAATTTTTATTTAATAAATTCTTTTCTATTTCGATGTATTTTTTAACGTAAATTCTCTTCCATTTCCAATTTAAATAATACCGATTCAATTATGTATTCGGTGACTTACAGTGACACATAAAGAACGTTTAGAAAGCTAAAAATATAATACTCTCTTACGAAAAACCTGGTTTAAATAAATGTTTGTGAAATGTACAGTTAATGTATATTATTAGCGAAAGTAAAACATTTTTTTTTTAACTCAAATATTTGTTTTTATTCAAATTAATATGAATTGCTGAAACTAGAAAGACCGTTGGGTCGATAGCCCTTTTACAGATGAAAATAATATGGTCAATATAATGTTATCTCTTGCAAAAATGTAAATATATAAAAATATTATATATTGAATGTATAGAAAATATAAATTAAATATTTGTTATTATTCAAATTAATATGAGTTGTTGAAACTAGAAAGACCATTAGGTCGATAGCCCTTTTACAGATGAATATAATATGGTCAATATAATGTTATCTAAATTAGAAACAACCTTACATGTTGCAGAAAGCATTAAATAAATTAAAAAGAAAAAAAAACGAAATATAGCCTGAATAAATGAATATTCAACCTGTTGCAGAGTTACGAACAGGTTGAATATTCATTTATTCAGGCTATATTTCGTTTTTTTTTTTATTCATAATGTTATCTCTTACAAAAATGTAAATATATAAAAATATTATATATTGAATATTAAACCCAAAATTTATACAAAAAACTTTCTCACTGTCAAACTTATAAAGATTAAGGTGAATTTATAAATCTAACTATTTACAGGATGGAACTGAAATTAAAAACTAATAATACTTAAAAGCGATTCTTCTTTCAAGTTTTAGTGCGCTTCAAATGTTCGTAAATCAATAATATAATTTTTAAAAATTAATAGAAAGTTTGATGAGTTTTTTTACTACATTTAAATATTATATTTCCTAGAAATGCTTATCTGTACTGCATATAAGAATAATGGGACCCGGAAATAATCCCGGCAGCCGAAATCCCGACATTTAGTTGAAAATGGCATTTAATTGTTTTTATTAGGAATAATCTAGAATTAATGATTTGTCGGGATTCTGGATTGTCGGGATTTCGACCCAGACCCAAGAATAATCTATTTTTATTTTAACCACAACAAAAATTTATTATTCTTATATACATAATAATAATATTTGTATTATCAAGAAATACAATATTATTTTTTTTACAGAACAATATTAACAAAAAATATATTGAAGAGGATGTTTTCGACCGTTAATTAAATTATGTTTTAATCAAAACTAACATTTGACTATATTTATTCTAAATATAGACAAATGTTAGTTGTGATTAAAACATAGTGAATTTCTTAAATTAGTTTAACTAACGGTCGAAAACATCATCTTCATTAATATAGACAAAATGTTAGTTGTGATTAAAACATTAAAACACGTGAATGTTTCAAATTAGTTTAACGTTCGAAAACATCCTTCTTATTAATATATTTTTTTGTTAATATTGATATTGGCAATTATTGTTCTAAACATATTTAATGTAAGATAATTCAGCAGGGAATAATGAATTATGTCAGGAATAGAATTTGTTGTCGTTCTTGCCCTCTGACCACCGATTTCGCCGTAGCGCCATTAATACAGATTAGACGGTTTCTTATTCCGCGTTATCCGTATGATATATGTGCAAAACTAACCTGGCTTATGTTGGAAGCAATCTTGACCTGCGGCTTCTCACGCTTACTTAGGTAGAAGTCGTGCACTCGATGATTGTCTCTGGGTTCCTCCGTGGTTCCGGTCACCTCTTGGGTGGTGGTGTCCAGCATCGTCGTGGCTTCCGTGACGGTAGCCGTCGACGTTTTTTCAGTCACGTTTCTGTACACCCTCGTCGACGTCTGAGTCGTGATCGGGACTGTCGTCCAAATAGGGTTGCTGTGGCGAGTGTTATGCTTGATTGTGGTCATTAGCGGCGTCGTTTGTTTGTTTTTTAAAGCACGTTTCGTGGTCAGTCGGGTCTCACTGGTTTTCGCGGTTTCGTCACTGGTGATGGGGTTGGTGGTTTTTGAGATCACTTTGGTGGTGGGTGTTGCGGGCGACGGCGAGCTCGTGATAAGGGTCGTGAGAGGGGTGGCATTCTGCGGGGACAGGGTTACCGGAATAAATGTCTGCGTTTTATTTTCAGCGGGCGCGTTTTTCGCCTGCCGGATCCACGAGAACGGATTGAAAAACTCCTGGGGGTGTTTCCAAAATTGGCATTCCACGTGCACCGCGAGCACCACCGTTACGAACCAAAACACTTTCATTTTAAAATGATTGTTTGAGAAATGTATGAAATCACCGGACTACAGGGCTAATCGAGTTAATTTTCCGGTCGGTCCGGAGTCGGAATCGGAATGAAAATTTGAGGTTCGGGATTTGCGCGCGTCCTTGGACTTGAGAGTTGAGCCGCTGATGGCTAGAGAAGGTATGTGTGCAGAGGAAGAAGCTCCATGCACTATGTAGTGTACCGGTGTACGCTCTACCCGTGGACGATCTAAACCTAACCTACTTCCTCACCAATGGTACCGTACTACTTTACTACCACTCACACCAATTCAACCACCAAATTTACTTAATACCCTTTTGAGTTACCATAATTCACATCAACAACGTACTTAATTGCCTTTTACGACACGACCATACCCAATAAAAAATAATGAATGGTATTTAAATTCCGTCACCAGTTAACTTCAATAATTTTTAGCAGTTGGTTAGTATGTATGTTTATTTATACATGTAATTAACTTGTACCTGGGGAAGAAAAACGGCGTAATGCTTAAATTTACATATATTTACTTCCTCTAACTTTTTACCTTATTATTATTAATCCCCATGGGCGGTGTTGAGTGAATACAAGAATTGCTGACTATTCTTAATTTTATTGCAAGGTACGTCCCTTCCGGGCGTATCTAAAATAAATCAGGGTGTGAATGATTTATTGAAAATGTTTAGTCCGTAATCCGTGTATGATATCAACAAAGTGCGAGCGTTACTGCGTGGTGGTCCATAATTAAACTGTTTTATCCAGACATTTTTCAATTCAGATTAACTTGTATTTTGTTTATGTTTCTACCCAAAACATAGTGAATTTTTCAATTCAATTTGATTATTGATTACCACGTAGTAACGATCGCAACCAACCTCTTTTTTTTACTTGGGCTGAGCCATTCAGTCACACACGGCTGTTATTAATTAACCAACCTCTTCATAGTTTTTATTTACATTTTTGCACATTTAGAAAATAAAACGCATATAATCTGTGGCGTCTTAGAAAAATATTTTTTTTTATATATTTTTGTTTGCTTCACATAAATCAAACGCGAAATATAAAATTAACTTGAGACAACCTTTTGTATCATTCAATATCCGTGCCGAGTGGCACTAGCCAGGGAAGTAGTTGTTTCAATAAGTTATTTGTTCGTAGTCTTAGTAAGACTTAATGTTGCAGAGTCACAAATAGGTTGAATATTCATATATTCAGGCTATTTTTCGTCGTTATTATTTGTACGAAATATAAAAGTTTACGCACCTTTGTCGTTTACCTAAATTCGGTACATACGACGGGGGTCACCCGCACTCGCAGTGTCAAAAAACAATGATTTTTATGAATTTTTTTTAAACCTGGTTTAAATATTTTTTGACAATCCATTTTTTATTCGATTAGCACACATTCCAAGATATTACAGTATTTTTTACATCACAAAATGGTCGTAAACAAGCGAGTTCGAAGTAATTCCGCGAACGACCTCTTGCGGTGCCAATCGCCATTTTGGACTGGATCATCTCGGATCAAGGAAAAAGGCCGGGGATCTTTAGTAAATTGCATTGATGTGTGCTGGATAGGAGCGTTTTGTAAAACTTCGATTTTTAACAAAATAGCGGACAGTTAAACAAAAATTTGTATTTTTGGCAAAAGGAAAGTTCGTTTTTTGGCTCTTGCGGTGCGAATCGCCATTTTGGACTGGATCATCTCAGATCAAAAAAACCGACAGGGATCTTTAGTAAATTACATTGATGTGTGCTGGATCGGAGCGTTTTGTAAAACTTCGATTTTTAACAAAATGGCGGACAGTTAAACAAAAATTTGTATTTTTGGCAAGAAAAAAGTTCGTTTTTTGGCTCTTGCGGTGCCAATCGCCATTTTGGACTGGATCATCTCGGATCAAGAAAAAAGGCCGGGGATCTTTAGTAAATTGCATTGATGTGTGCTGGATCGAAGCGTTTTGTAAAACTTCAATTTTTAACAAAATGGCGGACAGTTAAACAAAAATTTGTATTTTTGGCAAGAAAAAAGTTTGTTTTTTAGCTCTTGCGGTGCCAATCGCCATTTTGGACTGGATCATCTCAGATCAAAAAAACCGACGGGGATCTTAAGTAAATTACATTGATGTGTGCTGGATCGGAGCTTTTTGTAAAACTTCGATTTTTAACAAAATGGCGGACAGTTAAACAAAAATTTGTATTTTTGGCAAGAAAAAAGTTCGTTTTTTGGCTCTTGCGGTGCGAATCGCCATTTTGGACTGGATCATCTCAGATCAAAAAAACCGACGGGGATCTTTAGTAAATTACATTGATGTGTGCTGGATCGGAGCGTTTTGTAAAACTTCGATTTTTAACAAAATAGCGGACAGTTAAATAAAAAATTGTATTTTTGGCAAAAAAAAGTTGTTTTTTTTGGCTCTTGCGGTGCCAATCGCCATTTTGGACTGGATCATCTCAGATCAAAAAAACCGACGGGGATCTTTAGTAAATTACATTGATGTGTGCTGGATCGGATCTTTTTGTAAAACTTTGATTTTCAACAAAATGGCGGACAGTTAAACAAAAATTTGCATTTTTGGCAAGAAGAACGTTCGTTTTTTGGCTGTATAAAAAAAAATAATTAACAGATCGAAAAAACACTGATCCAGCAACCTACGTTGATGTTCCGAATAAGTGAATAAAATTTCGGAAAGATCGCTTTAGCCTTTTCGATCAAAAAACGTAGTTTGGAGAAAACGCGTTTAAAGTTTTAAGTATTGTTTATACATAAATAGGCAAATATTTTTTCAACTTGGATAGAGTCATCGATTCTGGGACCATGTAATGAACTTGCTGCCCGATTAGCAGCCCTGCAGAGTAGATTTGTTGCTGTGGGCGAAGCATTTTTCCCTCTCAAGTGTTTCTTAGGGCCAACATTCAGTGATTAAATTTATTCATCGAATAAAATTGACAGTTTCGTTTCACCAACGTCAAATAACACTATTCATTGACTAAATCGACATATAAGTTATTCATCGATTTTTCTCGAGTTAAAATTTGTTCAGAGATTCCTAACCTCAAATTAAAGTAAAGTAAAGCCTTCGGTACAACTTTGTAATAATTCATCCTTGGAAAGATGTTCATAAATAGAGTTTAATAGTGCTTCTAAAATATTATCTGATACGGCACTGGAAGCATGTTTGTATGATTGTAATATCATTTCATTGCTTTGAAAGCAGCTGCTACATCACTTAAAATCGCATTTCTCCGAAACTAATGGCCGGATCTATCTGTAATTTTCAGGGAATACTTCTGAGATGCTGTACTTTCAGAAAATAACATAAACTCAAAATCGATTTTTTTGAAAAACTACCCCCAACTGCAATTTTTAAATAAAATACCAAATGCTAAGTAAAAAATCCTTGCCTAGAAAATGCATCGACTTGAAGAGCCACTAGGTTGATAGGTATTTGGAACAAGCCCAGCAAACACTTCTACAATTCGCTTGGTACGAACACTACAAGACCGTGCAAAATTTATGCCGGTATTCGGAAGATCCCAATTTTTAAATGCCGAAATAATAATAATTTTGAAAATATTAACAGTAAAGGGTACCTACGGTCAGGGGCGGCTCGCTATATACAGCCAAGCAGCCATGGCGCTACCTGTAGTTTCAAGCTAAGCAAAAATTTTTAACAGTTGAGAACAGATTGCGGCACACGTTTGTACTTCCCCGAGAGAATCACGTCTTACACTTGGATCATTTAACAAAGATACATGTTTATATTGTATAAGTGGCTCTACCATCAACATGTTCCACGAGCCGCCACTGCCTACGATTAAGATAGTCAAAATGCCCTATCCTTAGATTTTTAATTTACCCGATGAGAGGGTGTTTTGGAATGTAAAAATAGGATCCCTATGGTCAGTGGGCGCCGAAAACCCCTATTGCCGTCTCTGGAGGGTAAAAATTGGGTTTTTTAAACATATTTTTTTACTGACAAACGAGTAGATAAAAAATTCTGAACCCATTTGGCTAATTTTTTCCAAGGTCATTCAAGGTCATACAGACCCTAAAAACATCAAAAAGTTTTTTAAATCTATATTTAACCCCTTGTACCCGGTTTTGAGATTTGCATCATATTTACCTCGTAAAACTCTACAAAAATATGCATCAAAACATATTTATATTTATAGCGGCTCGTGGAAGTTTTTTTGCCACTTAGCATACAATATATATGAACGCCTCCTTTTTGAGGAAAGAAAAAACGATAATTAAAATTGAAAATCTTTACTTGTTGCAGAAGTATTCAATAAATTAAATAAAAACGAACAGTAGTCAGCATATATAAATATTCAAACTGAAAACAAATAAATTTATTTTTTTTTATTTTACCTACATCTATTTAATAAGTATAAGCTTCCAAATATCTGGTGTCACGTTGCGCAGTGATCATCTTAAATTTCAGCGTGCGTCGCGTGAACTGAACGCAAATACGTCGCGGAAATTTGTTATCGCGTTCTTTCCGAATACTTTCTCACTCTGCATAAACTTTACCCCCCATGTGACACCAGATATTTGGAGGCCTATACTCAAACAATTTGCAAAATCTGTCCTTTTGTTCAAAAAACAGAAAACAATTGATCTGCAAATTTAATTTTTTGGCCAAATTTGGTCATTCGTTCGAAAATTATCACAAAAAAATTAAAGACGTATGATTTTTTTTTGGTACTATGTACAATTATTCGATGAGTACAATACTTTTTAGATTTTTTTAAATCAGCTAAACCACAAAATCTACATCTACATCTATTTGGCGAATGCAATACTTTGCTCAAAGAATCTTCAATATCTGTTTATCCGTTCAGAGTTATCCTCAAAGACCAGAAAACAATAGAACGACAAATATTTGTTTGTCTTATCTGCATGTATCCGATGAGTACATCACGTTGCTGGAAGAATTTACAAAATTTAGCCATCCGTTCAAGAGTTATCCTCTAAAAACCAAAAAAAAAAAATTTTACAACGACTCTCATATTTTGGTCTACATCTTTTAGATAAATATAAAACTTTGCTGAAAGAATTTTACAAATCTGGTCATCAGTTCAAAAGTTATCTTTAAAAACCAGAAATGAATTTGACGACATAAAAACAACACTTTGCTAAAAGAATTTGAAAACTCTATCTTTTCGTTTAACAGTCATCCTTAACAATAACGGCAAAATATTTTTTGATCTTATATATATATATATATATATATATATATATATATATATCCAATGAGCATAGCACTTTGCTGAAGGGATTTTCAAAATCTGCCTTTTCGTTCAAGAATTATTCTCTAAAAAACAGAAAAAAATTAACCTACAAATTCAAATTTTGGGTTTTATCAGCATCTACTCGATGAGTACAACACGTTGCTAGAAGAATTTGCCAAATTTGCTACATTTTTCCTATCAGTTCAACTTTTCTGGTAGATTTAAAAATTCTGCTAGAGTGTTTAAGAGTTATCTTCTCAAAATCACAAAACAATTGAACAGCGAATTTAATGTATCTTATGAACATCAATTCAGTGAGCTGTAATAAATTCTCAACTTATAACACGTTACTTGCGCGCATGCATTGCCATGCAAAACATGATTATTTTCGTGTGCTTTACCACCAGTGACGGCTCGCGGGATGACTCGTGGTATGGCCGAGGTAGGTAATACAGATAGGTGCGGTCCTATCTATCTCTGCTAGCTCGGCCGTACCATGAGTCACCCCGCGTGCCGTCACTTTACCACCCCTTGAAAGTTCCAAATCAGCCTGTATATGTAGACTTATTTACTCGCAAAATTTTTGGCATGAAAATTCATTTCAGAATTTTCAAAACAATGCCTTCTAATTGCCTTATATTTGATTTTTAGTCTTACTACCAAAACCTAGAGATCCTGATTAGGTGTGTTCGATTATGGAAATTAATAAATTAACTTGAGACAACCTTACTTTTTGCAGATTTATTGAATAAAAGTAATAAAGACGAAAAATACATGGAAATTAATAATCGATTATTGATTATTTTTAATGTTCGATTAATCAAAATAATCGATTTATCGATATTGAAATAATCGATTAATCGATATCGAAATAATTGATTAATCAATATCGAAATAATCGATTAATCGATATCGAAATAATCGATTAATCGATAATTGAAATAATCAAACATCAAATGATCGATTCATCGATTAATCAAATAATCGATTAATTGATTATTTCTCGAGTGACAATCAAATAAAAACCTCAAAGTTTTACACAGCCTTATCGTGAATATTGTTCTTCAATCTTATAAATTGGAATTCAAAAAATATTGGAGTAAAACTTATAAAACTACTTACTTTATGAAAAACTTGTTTCCTCAAAAGTACATTTTTTCATACACCAATTTTCGCCCGCTAGACGTGCGAGTTAAGCGTATGGTATTAGCCAAAGATAGTGTGTTAACATAATAGAGTGGTCGAATATTAAAACAATCTATTGATCGAATAATCAATTAATCAAGTATCGATTAATCGAATAATTATTGGTAGTACCTTACTAAACTTCTAACAACAATTAAATTCTATACAATTATATCGATATTTTTAAGGCATTATGTGTATCAATGTAAGTTCTAAAACTGTAAGTTACCTTGTAGATTCTTTGTTTTTTTTTTCATAATTTCGTCTTCTTCACTTGAATAAAGTATATATATATATATATATATATATATATGTTTTTGTATTTATATGTAAAATGGTGAATCCGTTAATAAATAACTAAATAAAAAAATAACCAAAACTAATCAAATAATCGATCAATCGATTATTCAAATGATCAGTTATTTTCGAGTAATTATCAAACTGTCGATTAATCGATTATTTATCGATTCATCGATTATTTATCTATTCATCGATTAATCGATTATTTATCGATTAATCGATTATTTTGCACAGCCCTAATATTGATTACCAAAATACATAATTCGTTAGAATAATTCACAATCGTAATTAATTATTTATTATCTGATTCTATTACGTCGGTACATCACCAAGACAATACATTTACTTTTTTACTCACATATTTCCTTTTTTGTTTCAGGTAAGGCACGATCTACATCTCCAGAACACAAGGTAACATTACAGCAACACTCCAATCGGAAATTACGAGCAGGATTAATGCACTTTTTTTAATTAAAATCGCTGCACGCACGTCTATATTTAATATTCGCATAAATAATTCACGTACACAGCTGATTTTATTTTCAACCGGATAATAACTAACGGTACTACATATTGCATTGATTCCGATTACAACTACAATAACTGGTTTAATGGCAATAAAATAAAAGCGAGAATACTTGTACTTTACTATAAAAATAATATGCCGTAGTTTTATACAGCAAGTCTTTGAAACATTAGCCCTATGTTAATTTACAATAACTGAATCTATCAAGAATCTCTAATCAAGAATAGTATTCGTGTGATTAAGTAATAACATAGTTGACATTAGAGCTATAGTAGGCCATCGTGCAATCCGTTGTTTTTGAACACTGGGTGGGGAGGTCTACTTTTGGAAGTTTTATCAGATACGACTTGTTGATAGTGTTGCTTAAAAATGTATAAAGAAATTTTGTCAAATCAACGCCTTGGGTATTGTTTTGAAAGTAGTCCTCTAATCAACTGTAGCCTAATTACAATACACTTTATTCAAACTCAGCGGCGGCTCGTGTACGTTCGGCGGTGAGGCAGCGGAAGAAAATTTGACCGAAACAGCAACGAAATATTTGCTTCCTCTGTAAGAGTAAGTAGTGCAGCACGAACGGCATCTTTGTCCTTGCCTTCCCTATGGAAATCCACTAGCCGCCGCTGTTCAAACTCCAGTTAAATCAGAGCTATAGTTGGTGATCTAATAATCCGTTGTTTTTGAAAAGTGGTTGGAGAGGTCTACTTTTAGAAGTCTTATCAGACCCGACCTGCTGGTACTGACCACGTATTCATTAAAAGTGTATAAAGATTTTTACCCGAAGTCAAGACTTAATATACAGGGTGTCCCATTTTAAATTGCCACCTCAAATATCACGAAACCTAAACAACATGGCGAAAAATGTTTCAGATAAAAGTTGTAGGGTTCGGAGGGGGATATATGCTGGTGATCTTGAAAATGACCTTGGCTTTAATTTTCAATGTCAAACGAGGGTAAACTTTATAAAGTATTCAACGGGAAAAAATACAAACTTTTTGTAGGAAACGTTTTTTTTTGGAAAATGCTTTTTTTTGTTTAATTAGACGTTACAGTGGAAATATAAGACAAAATTAATTTTTTTTTGTAAAAATCCACATGAAAATTTCCTAACCTAATCAATCAATAAATGAAATGAATTGAAAAATTCATTACGATTCAACCAGAACTAACCTACAAATAGTTCTCGTTAAAACAATAAGAGAGAGAGGGTTTCTGAAAAGGCAAATAACCTACGGTGTTGCAGCTTATAAAGCAAATTATTTTTCAATTAAATTTAATTATGGATTACCTCGTAGTAACAGTCGTAACCATCCTCTTCAAAATAAGAATTTCTTACATGATTGTATATAAATTAAATAATTCCTGACTCAACGTGGACCAAAAATCTATTTAAAAAAAAATAAATTATCATCTAATTAGTTAAGGTATACCTTCAAATTTAATTAATAACGAGAATGCATCTACTTATTTCGAATTCATTAGTTACACGAATAATTAATAAAGTTCACTGGATCAATAAATAAATCCAAGGAACCTCCCCACTAATTGTAGCACCAGCTAAACCGATTAGTGATGACATCCATATTTACTCGATTGCCCACATAATTCGTTTCACATTCAAATGAAATCGGATACACTGATTTAATTGGAATACCACCTTGTCTAGACAGGATTTTATCTTTATTAGATGTTGAATTTGTTAACGAAATTAATTACATCAAATTCACGCAGGGAAACAAAGGAGTACCCTAAATCGCTACGGGGAAATTTATAATGTCGTATAAATTCTTGAAATGCTCGAGTCAAATTACTGTGAGTGGCCGCGCTTCAAGCAACCGAGTTGCTAATAATTCGCTTGGCGTTGTAAACTGCAGCCTCAAAAAAAAAAACGTTAAAGCGCAAATAATCATCACGTGGAAGTGAGAATTGACGGCAGCGAAACGATGCAGTTGGTAGTTATGTCACCGTTTTTATAACAAGTTTCGATGCCGTACCTTCATGCGTGGTCAGAGGAATAAACCGAATGTTTACAGGGTTGTAAAAGAAACGAGTCTTGGGGAATTTACATTTACAAAAAACGTCATACTTGATCATAAATTTAATGAAGAGGAAGAATAGACTGAATATATGAACCTTTTTTTAAATCTTACAAAATCTTTGGAAGTCTTAATTTTGCAGATTTACGATCAGTTTGAATATTCATATTTTCAGACAATTTTTCGTCTTTATTAAATTTGATTTATCCAATTTTAATGAAAATGTTGTTACCGATTTAACGATGATACCATGGTATAGTATTACCAATCACAAAGTCGATTTCTTCGTACGGCACATTTATTTTTTATTTATTTTGTAAATATGTAGTTAGATTCCCAGAGGAATATTTTTCCAAATTGTTTTGTTCATATAGTAATTTGCACCAACTCGCACGTAATGCTAATTTTGTTCCACGATAATCGCGGTGTAATAATACATTTATCAAATACCATTTAAACATCGGCTTTAGCGTTGCGGTTAAAGGCGCTAACATAATGTTATCACGTCACGTGATCTCACGTGCCGTCACTATGTGATTTTGGAACCGCGATATCATGCTTGTAAGCACCCTACTATCACGTGACAGAGTGATAGCGGTTTAGTTAGAGACGGTGAACCGTACCAATTCCTCGAATTAGGAAGAAGAACTTTAAGCGTTGGCTGTTTACTTTGCTCTCAGTTCAGAGCAAAGAATGCAATAAATAAAAATTGAAAACAGTTGGGCGAATTTCATTCTTTAATTCCGGAATTACAAAAAGATCCGAAACATTTTCAAATGTATTTTCGAATGAGAAAAGATGAATTTGATTTGGTGGAGTCGGCGAATATTTGAGAGGTCGGAGTCGGAGCCATCTGAAATAAATCTGACTCCGACCTATTAAAACACAAAAATTAAGAAATGATATACAAAAAAAATACATATTAATGATATTAATTTCTAAAATATAAAATTTTAATAATTTTATATTTGTTATGTAGGAAGCTTCTACTTTGTTTGTTTAACACTTACTTCAACGAGTCGGAGTCGGAGTCGAAACAAAAAAAATAAGAAATCGGAGCTGGAGTTGAAGTCAAAACAAAAAAAAATGAGTAGTCGGAGCCGGAATTGAAGTCGCTACATTTTTGTCACGATTCCACACCCCTGTACTCAACTTCGCAGAGTTGTATCTCTTGAAGATAGATTGGCTGGTTGTAGACACGATACAAAACAAAACTATTAAGTGTGAGATTGGTGATGTGACGTGATATCAGTGTGTGTCTGGTGCATACAACACCATTTTTCTCCCGTGACGTGCGATTGTGGAATAGCACGTGAGCTCACGTGGCATGATTGCAGTCTGTTGCCGCCTTGACGCCCCTTACTTCCTGGCGTATATAATATATATGAATTTAACTGAATTGAAAAATGCATTATGTTTTAACCACAAATAATTATTGTAAAAAATATTATAAAACGAAAAGACATTATACCGGTTTATGTATACCACATGTAGCCGGCTTTTGATACATATTTTCCTACGGTCTCCAAAAAAATCCAAATTACCAAACCTAACGAAAGCATTCGCTAATCTCGAGTTCCAAAACTTGCCGATAGAGGGCGTACCTTCACTTAAGGTTAGAATTTCAAACAGAAAGAATTCGACTAGTCTCGAGTTTCAAAACTTACCGATAGAGGGCGTACCTATACTTAAGTTTAGAATTTCAAACAGAAAGAATTCGCCTAGTCTCGAGTTCCAAAACTTACCGATAGGGAGCGTACCTGCACTTAAGTTTACAATTTCAAACAGAAAGAATTCGCCTAGTCTTGAGTTCCAAAACTTACCGATAGGGAGAGTACCTGCACTTAAGTTTACAATTTCAAACAGAAAGAATTCGACCAGTCTCGAGTTCCAAAACTTACCGATAGAGGGTGTACTTGCACTTAAGTTTAGAATTTCAAACAGAAAGAATTCGCCTAGTCTTGAGTTCCAAAACTTACCGATAGAGGGCGTACCTACACTTAAGTTTAGAATTTCAAACAGAACGAATTCGCCTAGTCTTGAGTTCCAAAACTTACCGATAGAGGGCGTACCTACACTTAAGTTTAGAATTTCAAACAGAAAGAATTCGCCTAGTCTTGAGTTCCAAAACTTACCGATAGAGGGCGTACCTTCACTTAAGTTTAGAATTTCAAACAGAAAGAATTCGACTAATCTCGAGTTCCAAAACTTTACGATTGAGTGCGTACTTGCACTTAAGTTTAGAATTTCAAACAGAAAGAATTCGATTAGTCTCGAGTTCCAAAACTTTACGGTAGAGTGCGTACCTGCACTTAAATTTAGAATTTCAAACAAAAAGAATTCGACTAATCTTAAGTTCCGAAACGTTACGATAGAGTGCGTACCTACACTTTAGTTCTAAAGTTTAGAATTTCAAACAGAAAGAATTCGATAAGTCTCGAGTTCCAAAACTTTACGATCGAGTGCGTACCTGCACTTAAGTTTGGAATTTCAAACAGAAAGAATTCAACCAGTCTTGAGTTCCAAAACTTACCGATAGAGGGCGTACCTGCACTTAAGTTTAGAATTTCAAACGGAAGGAATTAGACTAAGCTCGAGTTCCAAACTTTACGATAGAGTAATATAGTGCGTACCTGCACTTAACACATTACTGTCCGAAGACATATAAATATGTTTTTCTATACTGCTGTTAAACTGCCGGAGACATATAAATATGTTCACACGGTATCTCGGAATGATGGTGAAAATTATTGCCGGCAATCAAATGGTTGGCCAAACAAGTGTAAACATATTTTAAATTTTTAAGTTCATGGTGACTTGCTAACTTTTTTGTAATTTTTTCTGGATGAAATTTTTTAACGCCAATTGATTAATCTCGTTCTTCTGATGAAGAAAAAGGTATTACATAAAGGTCTACGATGATTATTAAGAAAGTTGATTTTTTCGATTTTTTCCATTTTCGAGTTTTCTTTACTGACGTGTCACGGCCTTTAAATTGACATTTGTTTTTGCGAAAGTACATTTTCTGATGCGTCTTGATGAGATCTTTCGAATGACGTATAGAAACCCCGAATCGAACCAGTGGTTTCTTTAAGAAATCAAAAATTTTAAATCGTCAATTTTAATTGAATCCGACTAAATATCACCCAACGAGCACGGATTTTAAATCCGCATTCGATTTTGATTCTTCCTTTAACCGCTACGGCCGTTCAAATTCTGAAAAAATCGACTTTTTTCAAAATTTTCCATAAAGTTCATGGTGACTTGCTAACTTTTTTGCATTTTTTTCTGGATGAAATTTTTTAACGCCAATCGATTTATTTCGTTCTTCTGATGAAGAAAATGGTATTACATAAAGGTCTACGATGATTATTAAGAAAGTTGATTTTTTCGATTTTTTCCATTTTCGAGTTTTCTTTGCTGACGTGTCACGGCCTTTAAATTGACATTTATTTTTGCGAAAGTACATTTTCTGATGCGTCTTGCTGAGATCTTTCGAATGACGTATAGAAACCCCGAATCGAACCAGTGGTTTCTTTAGGAAATAATTTCAAATGCAATTTTTGGGAAAAAGTAAGAAGGGGGGACCCTTGGATGATTTTTCAGGTTTTCGTCAAAAATTTTAAATCGCCAATTTTAATTAAATCCGACTAATTAACACCCAACGAGCACGGATTTGAAATCCGCGTTCGATTTGTATTCTTTGTTCAGCAGCTACGGCCGTTCAAAGTCTGAAAAATCGACTTTTTTCTAAATTTTCCATAAAGTTCATGGTGACTTGCTAACTTTTTTGCATTTTTTTCTAGATAAAATTTTTTAACGCCAATCGATTTCTCTCGTTCTTCTGATGAAAAAACAGGTATTACATAAAGGTCTACGATTATTATTAAGAAAGTTGATTTTTTCGATTTTTTTCATTTTCGAGTTTTCTTCGCTGACTTGTCACGGGCTTTAAATTGACATTTATTTTTGCAAAAGTACATTTTCTGATGCGCCTGGATGCGATCTTTCGAATGATGTATAGAAACCCCGAATCGAACCAGTGGTTTCTTTAGGAAATCATTTCAAATGCAGTTTTTGGGAAAAAGTAAGAAGGGGGGACCCTTGGATGATTTTTCAGATTTTCTTCAAAAATTTGAAATCGCCAATTTTAATTAAATCCAACTAATTAGCATCCAACGAGCACGAATTTTAAATCCGCGTTCAATTTGAATTCTTCGTTTAGCCGATACGGCCGTTCAAATTCTGAAAAAATCGACTTTTTTCAAAATTTTCCATAAAGTTCATGGTGACTTGCTAACTTTTTTCTAATTTTTTCTAGATGAAAATTTTTAACGCCAATCGATTTAGCTCGTTCTTCTGATGAAGAAAAAGGTATTACATAAGGGTCTACGATGATTATTAAAAGAGTTGATTTTTTCGGTTTTTTTCAATTTTCGAATTTTCTTTGCTGACGCGTCACGGGCTTCAAATTGACATTTGTTCTCGCGAAAGTACATTTTCTGAAGCGTCTTGAAGGGATCTTTCCAGTGATGTATAGAAACCCCGAATCGAACCAGTGGTTTCTTCAGGAAATCATTTCAAATACATTTTTTGGGAAAAAGTAAGAAGGGGGGACCCTTGGGTAGTTTTTCAGGTTTTTGTCAAAAATTTAAAATCGCCAATTTTAATTGAATCCGACTAATTATTACCCAACGAGCACGGTTTCGAAATCCGCGTTCGATTTGGATTCTTCGTTTAGCCGCTACGGCCGTACAAAGTCTGTAAAAAATCGACTTTTTTCAAAATTTTCCATAAAGTTCATGGTGACTTGCTAACTTGTTTGCATTTTTCTCTGGATGAAATTTTTTAACGCCAATCAATTTATTTCGTTCTTCTGATGAAGAAATTGGTATTACATAAAGGTCTACGATGATTATTAAGAAAGTTAATTTTTTCAATTTTTTTCATTTTCAAGTTTTCTTTGCTGACTCGTCACGACCGTTCAAAGTCTGAAAAAACATCTATCGATTTATTTCATTCTTCTGATGAAGAAAATGGTATTACATTACAGTGGCGGCTCGTGAGACATGTTAATGGTAGAGCCACTTATACGATATACCCTCCCCCCCTACTCACCGTTTTTGAAGAAAGAAAGAACTTTTTATTTTCCTAGACTAAAGTAACTGGCCAAAAAGTTTTCTAAGAATTACTTAAATATTCTTGCTGAGCTTGAAACTACACGTAGTGCCATGGCTCCTAGGCTCTACATAACGAGCCGCCCCTGGGCGGTAGTAGGTTTTTTGTCTATCCTGAAAAGTTTTGTTTCTCAGACTTAAAATGAGACGATATCACAGCTGGAGACAAAATAACAAAACTTAAAAATGCATTCGGCGATTAGAAAAATTGTAAGTAATTCAAAATGAACCTATTTTCGACATTCTGCTAAAATATGTGAAGTATCTCCAAGGGTGTTCCTCAAGGAAGCATTCTTGTACTATTACTCTAAAATAATGACCTTCCTGTAGTTGCATGTAGTGAGGGTCTTAGGTTTTAAACTATGCAGTTGGTACTCTAATTAAAGGTACCAAATTTTCCAAAATAACAGAGTAGGGGAACACCCTTATGTCTTCCGTGGAGAGTTGGTTCAATCAAAATAAGTTAACGCTAAACAGAAAAATACAGTTTGATTTTTCTCTGTTTAATTTTTTAATATTCAAAGTGAACCAAATAATATTACCACCAAATAACTATCATTCAGCTGAATGGCTCTACGCTGAGCGATATCCAGAGCGAGTTCAGGGAAGTGATAAATTGATGTGTTATTAAATTTATACGAAATATTTTGCCGCTAATTGTTTAGTTGGATCAGATTAAAGAAAATTATGCACGCGAGCAGCGATCATGCTGCGCGGCGCGGCTTTCGGCGCAAGTGTGTACGAAGCATAATATAGGAAGTAATCAAAACAAGCAGGTAATTATAATTAACTATCATGGCAATCGTTATCCATAACTCAAATGAATGATGGTCTGCGACGGTTATAGAAAATTAAAAGTAATTAAAAGTTATCTACGTAATATTAAAACTTTTATCATTCATAATTTTGTTCCGTCGACACCATTAGTGTCTCAAGATTTGTACTTTCTTTATCATACATGAAAGATGATTGCTACGTTTTCTACTTTATTCCCGTTTAAGTGCTTTAATTTAAATACCACGGATCCTGATGCAAATTAAGCATGTCTACATGCAAAAGGCATATTTTCTTAAGTCAAAATTATACGTCGTTTTGTTAATGATTCTGTAAATAATTGCATAAACACGGTCGATAAATAATAACACACGTACATAAATACTCTTTAGTTTTACAAGCAATAATGGCGAAATTTATTAAGAAATTCCTTAATTAAAACTTACTGCACCTTGACTGCACCAGCTCGCAGGTTTGTAAGTAATTAATTAGTAATAAAATACTCATCGAACCTTCGTTAATTAGCGAAATGGGCATGGACGCCACCGCGGCACTGACTTAGGTTCAATATTTGATCCGCCAGGAGATTAATAGAATGTAATTATGTTTTCAATTTCTGCAATTACGGTTATTATCGTAATTACGCATGCGAGGAAGGGATAATACTCTCAACACTTTTGACCACACATGCTGTGACAGATATTTAAATATGTAATTGCTGATAGTTTCTCATGAATTGGTAATGAATATGTAGTTAGTGTCTTTGTAAATTGTACCTTGTTATATTTTTTTTTAATTTATCAGAATCTAACATGATTTAGTTATATACGGCAAATATTTGTGTGTAGAGCCATCCGAAAATATCTTGACACCTGGGGGTATAGTTTGCGCAGAGTGAGAAAGTATTCGGAGAGAACGCAAAAGGACGAGATAACAAATCTACGCAAGGCCACATTACCGAATTGAAGATGAATCATACGAAATATTGTACCACTCTCGTGAACTTATTCAAAAAAATATGAAAATAATATTCCATAGATGGCGCTAAATGTGTAATTTTGTTTGTTTTCTTTTTCTTGCTTGTCGCCAGATGTGGCGACCTGGGCATGAAGAGGTTACGCCCAAAATTCATTCATTCCACACGTCTTGCGTTGTGTGCTAAAAATGAACAACAATCACACTGTGTTGATAAAAACTCCATTTTTCTAATGCTTTAACATCAATTTTAGATTATGAAAATTACTACATCATTAAAAAAATCCGTTGATGACTAAAAATGTAGTGTGAAACCAGCGTTAATTAAACATAAATTGGCCACACGAGCGTAGGACTGAAAGAGCGAAGGAATGCTGGGATAGCACCATTTAAGCGCAATTCAGTCCGCCAGGATTGAAACGGAACAAACGAAACGCACTGTGAGAATGGAGGATTTTTGTCGTTTTCTTCATATTCATCTCGAGCATTACGGCACTCTAATGGCACACTTTGCCGCAGACAGATAAACATTCGCTTCGCATATTAGTGCCGAAATAATGGCAACAATAGGCTCGTTACCTATTGTCGCTTGTTACGTATGCTCGCGCCGGCTGCAAAAACATGAAAACGCCGGCCCTGTACACATTTCGAATAACTGTACAGGCTCGAACAATAATCGCATTAAAGTGAAATTATGTGTAATCATCAGTGGAATTGATGGCTTTATTTCTGCAATATGCTATTTCTGCAGCCTAGTTTTCAATTTTGCAGAGTTTTACGCGTGACTATTCTGATTCTTTTAAATATGAGTTGGTACCTAGAAGTACTGCGAGTCATCTATCAGTAAATGGTAAATTATGAGGATTTGGAAACTTTTTAAAAGACTCAGATCTTAGTTTTCAACAGAAAGATAGATAACTATTAATATCCCATCAGTAACAGCCAGTATTACTATTTCTAAAATTCTAGAAAACAACTGGTAGAATTTCAACAAAGTTAACTGAATTATATTTATAGCAAACTGCAAACGTATTTACGTTAAAGCTACATATGATGGATAGATGAGGTTGTTTGAGACTTTTAATAAAACACGAATGTTAGAATTTTACTTAATTTGTAGAAACACTGCTACACCGTTTTATTATGAAGTTTAAAGCTACAAAGAATCTGTAGAGTATAAAGATTTGATTGCTCTATCATATTTTCCTGAAAACGATCCACTCCCACTATCATCACCACCACCAACACCATTACCACCACCAACACCATTACCACCACCAACACCTTCACCACCACCAACACCATCACCAACACCACCAACACCATCACCAACACCATCACCAACACCACCAACACCATCACCAACACCATCACCACCACCAACACCTTTTCCACCAACATCACCACCAACGCCATCACCACCAACACCATCACCACCCACGCCATCACCACCCACGCCATCACCACCACCAACACCATCACCACCAACAACATCACCACCAACAACATCACCACCAACACCATTACTACCAACAACATTACCACCAACACTATCACCTCCACCACTTGTTACCCTTATTAGTGATGGTGGTAGTGTTGGAGGTGCCGTTGGTGTTGGCGGCGGTGGTATTTGTGGTGGTGGTGTTGGAGGTGCCGTTGGTCTTATAAATAAGAGCAAGGATACTTACACTAGTATAATACAAGGTATTAAGAAGCTAACAGATTCCTCTGCGACTAGCGCCACTAATTGGCCGGAAGTGAGCAACACGTACCCCACTTATACCTTTGACTATATACATATGGATTGCTAACGCCAGCTTCATGTGTGTCTCCAAGCAACGGTGGCTACCGGGACCCTAAGTGGTTGCGGTACGTTACTAAATTTGTAACTATATATTCTCCACGTTGCTGATGAATACATCGAGAAATATATTTTTGTTGCTTTCCGGTTTTTAAATTACGCTCCATTTTCGGCTCCGGGACGGGTCTTATATCGGGCTCCAGCTCGCGGACAACTTTTGGAGCAGTGATCATATGAGAAATGGAGGGGGAATAGCAGTCCATATGTATATAGTCTTATTAAGATTCCACTCCGACTAGCGTCACCTATTGGCCGGAGGTCCACACTTATCCCAGATATAAACCTACGCCCGCCATTTTGTGGACGGTGGTATGACGCCTTATGGTAATTACAAGGGAATGGAATGGCTCCGTACCCGCTATCTTCCTCTACTCCAATCATTTGATCACCCCATAACTTTTTTAAGTTCTATACCATATATCTTAATACCACTAATCAAACTCATTGCGCTCTACTTAGATACTTCCATCTCCGGAGCGTAATGAACATTCACAAAACCATATTAACGCAAATTTTTTAAATCATCTGCTAGCTTGTCGTAATTACAAGTTCAATAATATCCCCGCGTACATAAAACAGAATCAAGCAAAGCATTTTAATCGGTGCTTACTCATTAAGAACACGAATAATCACTCAACATTGCAATAGTGCATCTCGCAGCTTCCTCAATATAATTTTTTACGAACGATAGGTATATCAATCCCGAGAGTGCTTGCACACATCCAACAGATTCTTTCGCTTTATTGCCGCGGCACGCATTCTTATGTAATAAGAATATGTGAATAAATTCCAAGGTGATTACCGAGAAGTGGACAATTACAATTTAGCAACATGGAAAAACTCGGTGCAGTCTGAGTACACGACTTAAGTAACCTCAAGTGTAAATCATTTGAGACTCTGCGTTGCTCTTAACGAATTAGACAATTAAATACCGTTGCGCGGGATAATGGAGATACGGCGGAAACGCGTATTTTCGGAAGCAATTGCCCAAAACGATTAATTTAAATTGAATGGTGATCTTTTCCTAAAACATTTCACATTCATTCATATTATAAATGTAAATAACGCCTTGTTCTTTTTGCGAACAAAAAGGTGCCGTTAACTTGCTAATCAAAATTCATTAGAGTTCACACAAGTCAAGTGCAATTATGTGTCGGTTAACATACTCGCTGCGAATATTATGTTTACCAATAAATTTTAAAATATAATTATTAAAACACAAAAGTAAAAGGTTATGGAATTAATTAATTAATTATATAGAGGTAAACTCTTCAATTAAAATTGCTTCTGGGCTTGTTTTCCATTGTCCTTCCTATCGGGTAATTACCAATGAGACGCCAATACAAGTTTCCGAATACAGAAAAAGAAACAGGTTTTTTAAAGGAAAACCGCTGAATAAAGTATTTATAGCAACGGCTAAATAAAGTAGAGCAGCAGATGAACAAAGTAGAGCAACAGTTGAACAAAGTAGAGCAAAAGCTGAACAAAGTTCCCCGTGATTGCGTTTTATAATCTTGTGCTTTTTTCTCGAATAAAATTGTTTGAAGATGAAGATTACTCGTTCATCATTGGTACTGACTTTTCAATAATTCAAGCGCCAAGAACAACCGCTGAACAAAGTAGAGCAACCGCTGAACAAAGTATAGCAACAGCTGAATAAAGTAGAGCAACAACTGAACAAAGTAGAGAGGCCGATGAACAAAGTATAGCAACAGCTGAACAAAGAAGAGCAACAGCTGATAAAAGTATAGCAACAGCTAAATAAAGTAGAGCAACAGATGAACAAAGTAGAGCAACAGTTGAACAAACTAGAGTAGCTGCTGAACAAAGTAGAGCAAAAGCTGAACACCCTCACACTTTCCCTGTGATTGCGTTTTCTGATCTTGTGCTTTTTTCGGAAAAAAATTGTTTGAAGATGAGGATTACTTGTAGAAAGGCCACCGAACAAGGTAGCAACAGCTGAACAAAGTAGAGCAACAGCTAAACAAAGTAGAGTAACAGATGAATAAAGTAGAGCAACATTTGAACAAAGTAGAGCAGCTGCTGTACAAAGTAGAGCAACAGCTGAACAAAATATGACAACAGCTGAACAATGTAGAGCAACAGCTGAACAAAATATGACAACCGCTGAATAAAGTAGAGCAACAGCTAAACAAAGTAGAGCAACGAATGAATAAAGTAGAGCAACAGTTGAACAAAGTAGAGCAGCTGCTGTACAAAGTAGAGCAACAGCTGAACTAAATATGACAACAGCTGAATAAAGTAGAGCAACAGATGAACAAAGTAGAGCAATTGTTGAACAAAGTAGAGCAGCTGCTGAAAAAGGTAGAGCAACAGCTGAACAAAGGATGGCATGATTGCGTTTTATGGTCTTTTTCGGAATTATTTTTTTTTGAAGATGATGACTGTTCATCATTGGTAGTGACTTCAATAATTCAAGCGCCGAGAGCAACCTCTGAACAAAGTATAGCTACAGCTGAACAAAGTAAAGCAACAGTTGAACAAAGTAGAGAGGCCGTTAGAGAAAGTATAGCAACAGCTGAACAAAGTATAGCTACAGCTGAACAAAGTAGAGCATCAGCTGAATAAAGTATGGAACGATTGCATGTTATAGTCTTGTGCTTTTTTCAGAAACAATTTGTTTGGGGGGCTTTATACGAGTTTTTATTCAAATACTTACAAAACATTTTGTGCGTAAATGTGTTTCAAGCCGAACAATCCAATTTTAATTTCTTTCGCAGTAATGTACGTCAACTTCCACTTCAATGCCTACTATGAATTTGATTCTTTAATTGTTGTTACACTGAAAATGTTTCATGTTATAGTTTAGCACGCGAAAGACACACAGTAAAAAGTTTACAGGAGCAACGTTCTTTTTTCACGTTGAAATTGAAAAACTGACGGTCATAATGACAAATATACGGATGCGCCCTCTGGTGCCAAGCGTTAGAAAATTGGTTTGCCGGGATAGACACGTATCCTGTTTTATACGATTTGAAAAAAACTAGTTATACATTCGTGACTGCTTCGCCACCACTTAACCTAACCTACCCTGACCTGACCTCAGCTGACTTGACCTGACCTGACCTCAGCTGACCTGACCTGACCCGACCTAACCTAACCTGATGTAACGACCTGACCTGACATAACCTAACTTAAGCACCTGACCTGACCTGACCTGACCTGACCTGACCTGACAACCTGACCTGACCTAACATAACTTAAGCTGCACTAACCTAACTTAAGGACCTGACCTGACCTGACCTGACCTGACCTGACAACCTGACCTGACCTGACCTGACATAACTTAAGCTGCACTAACCTAACATAACCTATCTTAACCTGACGCAGTCTAAGTTTAGTAAAAAAAAACACAGAACTTCGAGTTTTGAGCAAGTTGCCGATCTGATGTATGTATGTGTGTGTGTGTGCATCTGTTGTCTTCCTGTCTGTACGCATCTCAAAAACTAATATACGAATTAATATATATCTTTAAACATAAGCCTTTATTGATCATTCGAAGAACCGAGAGACTTTTGGTAAAATTTTGTATACCGCAGTGTATATTTGTTTTTTTTTTTCTGATAACTATTTTAAATTAAAAATATTACAATTTTTATTGAATACAACAAAGAAATGAACATTTTTTTGTCCAAAACTATGTTTCATAAAATGACCGTTTTTCGAGATTTTTTTTTATTTTGTCAATTTTAGTCTTAATTGCGAAATGATAATAATTACATCAAATTTATGTGAGAAATAAACAACTTATAACGAATAGGGTTTTTCGAAATATCATTAGTTTTTGAGTAAAATGACGGTAAAGGTGTTTTTTTAATTTAAAGTACAATTGGATTTTTCGGCTTGAATCACTTTTCCGTGGAAAATTTTTGCAAATGTTCCTTTCTACATCACTTACCCTATCCAGAAAGCTATTTGAAACCACTTTAGACTTTGAGACCATAATCCGCAATTCACCCCAAAGTATAGCAACAGCTGAAAAAAATGAGAGCAACTGCTTAACAATGTAGAGCAACAGCTGAACAAAGTATAACAACAGCTGAACAAAGAAGAGCAACCGCTGAACAAAGTAAAGGAACTGCTGAACAATGTAGAGCAACGGCTAAACAAGTAGAGCAATAGCTGAACAAAGTAAAGCAACTAGTGAATAACCTTAGCAACGGGTCAACAAGTAGAGCAATAGCTGAACAAAGTAGAGTAACTGCTGCACAAAGTATAACAACTGAAAACTATTTGAAACCACTTTAAACGTTGAGATCATAATCCGCAATTCACCCCAAAGTATAGCAACAGCTGAAGAAATTAGAGCAACTGCTAAACAATGTATAGCAACAGCTCAACAAAGTATATCAACAGCTAAACAAAGAGGAGCAACCGCTGAACAATGTAGAGCAACGGCTAAACACGTAGAGCAATAGCTAAACAAAGTAGAGCAACTAGTGAAAAATGTTAACAACGGCTAAACAAAGTAGAGCTACTGCTGCACAAGGAATAGCAACTGAAAAGTATTTGAAACCACTTTAAGCGTTGAGACCACACAATTTACCCCAATGTATAGCAACAGCTGAAGAAATTAGAGCAACTGCTGAACAATGTAGAGCAACAGCTGAACAAATTATATCAACAGCTAAACAAAGTAGAGCAACCGCTGAACAAAGTAGACGAACTACTGAACAATGTAGATCAACAGCTGAACAAAATAGACGAACTACTGAACAATGTAGATCAACAGCTGAACAAAGTAGACGAACTACTGAACAATGTAGATCAACAGCTGAACAAAGTAGACGAACTACTGAACAATGTAGATCAACAGCTGAAAAAAGTAGAGCAACAGCTTAACAACTGCCTCGCAAACAGAGAAGCTGGCCATCACTTTTCTAAATCGCAATTTTTCAACAGCAATGACATTATCTTACGATCAAATATATGTCGTTTTCTAATACTAATTTTGGGGCTTCCGAAGAAAATAACACATTGACTGCCACGGCACTTTTGACCCACAAAAAAAATTCTCCGCAACTTAACAAATACTGCAGGTCATCGGAGTAGAAGATTTTAAAATGACAATATTATCTTACACCGTCAGATTTGAAATATTAAATCTATGTGCAAAATCGAATATTGTTACGTTACCAATATTTTTTTTGAATAGATAAAATTTATTAACATTTTATAATTACGTATAGGCAAACGTGACTTAAATTGGCATGTCTGGTCCGATTAACCTTGCACCAATGAATTCTAGGCGACTAAGGAGAGAGACACTTCGATCACGTCATATTATCCCGGTTTGGACTGTATAGTCGTTGTGATTTTCTGACTGACAATGTAAACTAATAAACCCACCATTTAAATGTTATGTTTTGTATCAAACACGTGTACAAATATTTTTCTGCAATCTACAAAACTCACTTCTTGAAGTTATTAACAGCTCTAAGATATCACATACAGTTGAATCAGCCAGTTTTAAAAATATTATGTTGTGCGCTCGAGGCTGTAATGCAACACGCCTGTCCACACCTCAGTGCACTTAATATAATAACTTCTTTAAAAACTTTTTCACCGCTTTATAATTATTTGTTATTACGTCCTCGCGTAAACACTTCATAAATCTCGTGTTACTTTGTGCCACTGACACGAAACTTTTTACATCGCTTTTCATCCATATGGCTGTAATTATTTCGGTTTTACGTATCGACATATTTTCGAAATATCGTTAGCTATTCAGCGTATTTAATTGCATTTAAATCATCCATTTATGTGGCATTGAGTACTAGGGGTAAAGAGGCTAATCCAATTATCAATCCACAGTTTCTTGAACTAGTGCTAGTTATGCGGGCGTAGCGAGAACGAAACATTATTAATCGATCAAATGAAAACGATTGATTGCAATGGAAGTGGTTTCAAAAAGGTGCGAAGCTCGAGAGTCTTGGTTAACAATTTATTTTCCGATGTCGAATGTGTGAAGAAATCATTACAATAATGAAAGTTGCTTGAACTCTCTAAGCAATTGTAGTTTCCTCGCCAATTTTAATTGAATCCGACTAATTAGCGCCCAACGAGCACGGATTTGAAATCTGCGTTCGATTTGGATTCAAAAATCGACTAAAAAAATCCATAAAGTTCATGGTGACTTGCTAACTTTTTGCATTTTATTCTGGATGAAATTTTTTAACTCCAATCAATTTGTTTCGTTCTTCTGATGAAGAAAATTGTATTACATAAAGGTCTACGATGATTATTAAGAAAGTTGATTTTTTCGATTTATTCAATTTTCGAGTTTTCTTTGCTGACGTGTCACGGACTTCAAATTGACATTTGTTTTTGCGAAAGTACATTTTTTGATGCGCCTTAATGAGATCTTTCGAATGACGTATAGAAACTCCGAATCGAACCAGTGGTTTTTTCAGAAAATAATTTCAAATGCAATTTTTGGGAAAAGGTAAGAAGGGGGGACCCTTGGATGATTTTTCAGATTTTCGTCAAAAATTTTAAATCGCCAATTTTAATTGAGTCCGACTAATTAGCACCCAACGAACACGGATTTGAAATCCGCGTTCGATTTGGATTCTTCCTTTAGCCGCTATGGCCGTTCAAAGTCCGGAAAAATAGAGTTTTTTCAAAATTTTCCATAAAGTTCATGGTGACTTGCTAATTTTTTTGAATTTTTTTCTAGATGAAATTTTTTAACGTGAATGTATTTATTTCGTTCTTCTGAAGAAGAAAATGGTATTACATAAAGGTCTACGATGATTATTAAGAAAGTTGATTTTTTCGATTTTTTCCATTTTAGAGTTTTCTTTGCTGACGTGTCACGGGCTTTAAAATGACATTTGTTTTTGCCAAAGTACATTTTCTGAGGTGTCTTGTTGAGATCTTTCCAATGATGTATAGAAACCTCGAATCGAACCAGTGGTTTCTTCAGGAAATCATTTCAAATGCAATTTTTGGGAAAAAGTAAGAAGGGGGGACCCTTGGATGATTTTTCAGGTTTTCGTCAAAATTTTTAAATCGCCAATTTTAATTGAATCCGACTAATTAGCACCCAACGAGCACGGATTTGAAATCCGCGTTCGATTTGGATTCTTCGTTTAGCTGCTACGGCCGTTCTAAGTCTGAAAAAATCGACTTTTTCAAAATTTTCCTAAAAGTTCTTGGTGACTTGCTAACTTTTTTGCAATTTTTTCTGGATGAAATTTTTTAACGCCCATTGATTTATCTCGTTCTTCTGATGAAGAAAGAGGTATTACATAAGGGTCTACGATGATTATGAAGAAAGTTGATTTTTTCGATTTTTTCCATTTTCGAGTTTTCTTTGCTTACGTGTCACGGGCTTTAAATTGACATTTGTTTTTGCGAAAGTACATTTTCTGATGCGCCTTAAAGAGATCTCGAATGACGTATAAAAACTCCGAATCGAACTAGTTGTTTCTTCAGGAAATCATTTCAAATGCAATTTTTGGGAAAAAGTAAGAAGGGGGGACCCTTGGATGATTTTTCAGGTTTTCATCAAAATTTTTAAATCGCCAATTTTAATTGAATCCTACTTATTAGCACCCAACGAGCACGGATTTGAAATTCGCGTTCGGTTTGGATTCTTTGTTTGGCCCCTACGGCCGTTCAAAGTCTGAAAAAATCGACTTTTTTCAAAATTTTGCATAAAGTTCATGGTGACTTGCTAACTTTTTTGCATTTTTTTCTGGATGAAATTTTTTAACGCCAATTGATTTATTTCGTTCTTCTGATGAAGAAAATGGTATTACATAAAGGTCTACGATGATTATTAAGAAAGTTGATTTTTTCGATTTTTTCCATTTTCGAGTTTTCTTTGCTGACGTGTCACGGGCTTTAAATTGACATTTGTTTTTGCGAAAGTACATTTTCTGATGCGTCTTGATGAGATCTCTCGAGTGACGTATAGAAACCCTGAATCGAACCAGTGGTTTCTTCAGGAAATAATTTCAAATGTAATTTTTGGGAAAAACTAAGAAGGGGGGACCCTTGGATGATTTTTCAGGTTTTGGTCAAAAATTTCAAATCGCCAATTTTAATTGAATACTACTAATTACCACCCAACGAGCATGGATTTGAAATCCGCGTTCGATTTGGATTTTTCCTTTAGCCGCTATGGCCGTTCAAAGTCCGGAAAAATCGAGTTTTTTCAAAATTTTCCATAAAGTTCATGGTGACTTGCTAATTTTTTTGAATTTTTTTCTAGATGAAATTTTTTAACGTGAATGTATTTATTTCGTTCTTCTGAAGAAGAAAATGGTATTACATAAAGGTCTACGATGATTATTAAGAAAGTTGATTTTTTCGATTTTTTCCATTTTCGAGTTTTCTTTGCTGACGTGTCACGGGCTTTAAATTGACATTTGTTTTTGCCAAAGTACATTTTCTGAGGTGTCTTGATGAGATCTTTCCAATGATGTATAGAAACCTCGAATCGAACCAGTGGTTTCTTCAGGAAATCATTTCAAATGCAATTTTTGGGAAAAAGTAAGAAGGGGGGACCCTTGGATGATTTTTCAGGTTTTCGTCAAAATTTTTAAATCGCCAATTTTAATTGAATCCGACTAATTAGCACCCAACGAGCACGGATTTGAAATCCGCGTTCGATTTGGATTCTTCGTTTAGCTGCTACGGCCGTTCTAAGTCTGAAAAAATCGACTTTTTCAAAAATTTTCCTAAAAGTTCATGGTGACTTGCTAACTTTTTTGCAATTTTTTCTGGATGAAATTTTTTAACGCCCATTGATTTATCTCGTTCTTCTGATGAAGAAAAAGGTATTACATAAGGGTCTACGATGATTATGAAGAAAGTTGATTTTTTCGATTTTTTCCATTTTCGAGTTTTCTTTGCTTACGTGTCACGGGCTTTAAATTGACATTTGTTTTTGCGAAAGTACATTTTCTGATGCGCCTTAAAGAGATCTTTCGAATGACGTATAAAAACTCCGAATCGAACCAGTGGTTTCTTCAGGAAATCATTTCAAATGCAATTTTTGGGAAAAAGTAAGAAGGGGGGACCCTTGGATGATTTTTCAGGTTTTCATCAAAATTTTTAAATCGCCAATTTTAATTGAATCCGACTTATTAGCACCCAACGAGCACGGATTTGAAATCCGCGTTCGGTTTGGATTCTTTGTTTGGCCCCTACGGCCGTTCAAAGTCTGAAAAAATCGACTTTTTTCAAAATTTTCCATAAAGTTCATGGTGACTTGCTAACTATTTTGCATTTTTTTCTGGATGAAATTTTTTAACTCCAATCAATTTATTTCGTTCTTCTAATGAAAAAAATGGTATTACATAAAGGTCTGCGATGATTATTAAGAAAGTGGATTTTTTCGATTTTTTCCATTTTCGAGTTTTCTTTGCTGACGTGTCACGGGCTTTAAATTGACATTTGTTTTTGCGAAAGTACGTTTTCTGATGCATTTTAATGAGATCTTTCGAATTACGTATAGAAACTCCGAATCGAACGAGTGGTTTCTTCAGGAAATAATTTCAAATGCAATTTTTGGGAAAAAGTGAGAAGGGGGGACCCTTGGATGATTTTTCAGGTTTTCGTCAAAATTTTTAAATCGCCAATTTTAATTGAATCCGATTAATTAGCACCCAACGAGCACGTATTTGAAATCCGCGTTCGATTTGGATTTTTCGTTTAGCCGCTACGGCCGTTCAAAGTCTGAAAAAATCTACTTTTTTCAAAATTTTTCATAAAGTTCATGGTGACTTGCTAACTTTTTTGCATTTTCTTCAGGATGAATTTTTTTAACGCCAATCGATTTATTTCGTTCTTCTGATGAAAAAAATGGTATTACATAAAGGTCTGCGATGATTATTAAGAAAGTGGATTTTTTCGATTTTTTTCATTTTCGAGTTTTCTTTGCTGACGTGTCACGGGCTTTAAATTGACATTTGTTTTTGCGAAAGTACGTTTTCTGATGCTTTTTAATGAGATTTTTCGAATTACGTATAGAAACTCCGAATCGAACCAGTGGTTTCTTCAGGAAATGATTTCAAATGCAATTTATGGGAAAAAGTAAGAAGGGGGGACCCTTGGATGATTTTTTAGGTTTTCGTCAAAAATTTTAAATCGCCAATTTTAATTGAATCCGACTAATTAGCACCCAACGAGCATGGATTTGAAATCCGCGTTCTTTTTGAATTTTTCGTTTAGCCGCTACGGCCGTTCAAAGTTTGAAAAAATCAACGTTTTTCAAAATTTTCCATAAAGTTCTTGGTGACTTGCTAACTTTTTTGCATTTTTTTCTGGATGAATTTTTTTAACGCTAGTCAATTTATTTCGTTCTTCTGATGAAAAAAATGGTATTACATAAAGGTCTACGACAGGCATGTCAAACTCGTTTACCACCAAGGGCCACATCAAGTATTACACACAAGCCGCGGGCCGCATTACCAAAAAAAAAATTCAATTAAAACCAAACAAAAAATAATTATTTTTACCTTGTATATAATTTTTTTTTTTAATATTTGATACCAACCTTGCCGGGCCGCAGACAACTTGTCAGCGGGCCGCATGAGGCCCGCGGGCCGCGTGTTTGACATGCCTGGTCTACGATGATTATCAAGAAAGTTGATTTTTTCGATTTTTTCCATTTTCGAGTTTTCTTTGCTGACGTGTCACGGGCTTTAAATTTACATTTGTTTTTGCGAAAGTAGATTTTCTGAGGCGTCTTGATGAGATATTTCGAATGACGTATAGAAACCCCGAATCGAACCAATGGTTTCTTTAAGAAATCATTTCAAATGGCATTTTTGGGAAAAAGTAAGAAGGGGGGACCCTTGGACGATTTTTCAGGTTTTCGTCAAAAATTTTAAATCGCCAATTTTGATTAAATCCAACTAATTAGCACCCAACGAGCACGGATTTGAAATCCGCGTTCAATTTGGATTCTTCGTTTAGCCGCTACGGATGTTCAAAGTCTGAACAAATCGACTTTTAAAAAAAAAATCCATAAAGTTCATGGTGACTTGCTAACTTTTTTGCATTTTTTTCTGGATGAATTTTTTTAACGCCAATCGATTCATTTCGTTCTTCTGATGAAGAACTATTACATAAAGGTATTACATAAGGAAGTATTACATAAAGGTCTACGATGTTTATTAAGAAAGTTGATTTTTTCGATTTTTTCCATTTTCGAGTTTTCTTTGCTGACGTGTCACGGGCTTTAAATTGATATTTGTTTTTGCGAAAATACATTTTCTGATGCGCCTTAATAAGATCTTTCGAGTGACGTATAGAAACTCCGAATCAAACCAGTGGTTCCTTCAGGAAATCATTTCAAATGCAATTTTTGGGAAAAAGTAAGAAGAAGAAATTTTAAATCGCCAATTTTAATTGCATCCGACTAATTAGCACCCAGCGAGCACGGATTTGAAATCCGCGTTCGATTTGGATTCTTCGTTTAGCCGCTACGGTTGTTCAAAGTCTGAAAAAAACGACTTTTTTCAAAATTTTCGTTCTTCTGATGAAGAAAATGGTATTACATTACAGTGGCGGCTCGTGGAACATCACGAGTCTCTTTCTCTGTTTTTTCCTCTGTTTTTTAAGAAAGAAAGAAAGAACGATTTATTTTAACTGGCGAAAAAGTTTTAAGAATTACTTAAAAATTCTTGCCGAGTCAAAATTTTAAAATTATGGCCAACGACTTCGCGGTTGGTGGAATTTTGAAAGATATCTGCTATAGTTAATACGTTAATGAAAATTATGACTTGAAACTGTTGGTATTTTAGGTACGTAAATTAAAATTAGAAACACAGTAATAATTTAACATGTGAATACCGCTACTACGTTGTCGGACATGAGGAAATATTGACAACAAGGATCTATTACAGATTGTAAACGTCAATCACTAACTGATTAGCATACGCAAAGGCGCATTAACATCAATGGAAGCGCTCTCAAGCTCTGTCAAAAATCCACCGGAGTAAGTGCCGATTACTGCGCATACTAATGCAGACACGGACGACTTAAGCAGGCATCACATGCGCACGCAAAATTCTCCAAGATGATTGACGCCTTGATTAATTTCTAAGATTTATTGAACCAGTGCACCATCAGCATTGTGTTCGGAGGGAATTGAATATTTAATTAATAATGTCTAAGACCGGATAATAACTACAATGAGATATAATCCATCGTAAACAACGAAATTGAGGAACTGTCTGGGTCTAGTGGTAAATTGTAAATATTCCTCACACGGTCTAACCTAGTTATGTAGTCCGCGTCCAAAATGCTTTCTCAAGATATAACCGCGCTCTACGTGACCATTTTATTTGCATTCTGAAACAGTAAATCACAAACCAAGAAATTCGATAAACGCCGGAGAACATATTCCACGCATTCTTCCAACGCCGTAACATACCGAATAACACCTTTACTTACGCCGAGCAATTTTCTATTATGCTATAGATAAATATTCTCGTTGCATGTAGCACTTTTGATTACCTGTGGAATCTATAATTGCATTTGCTCTGATTCAGATTGGAATTAAATGACGTAATTAGTACATCGCGACTCATATAACAGGCAAGGATAGGGCAGAAATTGCTTAAAGTACCTCCGAATCAGCCGAAATGTAAATAATTGCAATTAATGCAATTTTATTGGAAACGTCAAAATTTATGCGCTTTGTGTCCAAAAACATTGCCTACTGCGTTGCTATTTTGTTATAACATGGATAATTATAGAGAGCAATATCTGTTCCCCTTGAAGAAACAAGCAGTTTGCTACAAAATACGCTGTAATTGCAAACATAAAAATCGCTTTTGTAAATCAAACGATTTACCTGTGTTCTGACACCCAATAACTATCCAATTACAATAGTTTGTAAGCATGCCACAATAGCCGTAGTATATTATCATGTAAATTGGCTTGTTGCTTTTCTTTGCCTTTATAATGCAAGCCGAGTTTCACTATTGTTTATAAAATTTGCATTCTTACTTTCATTAATGCGAGTTCTGCCAGAAAACATGAATGCACTTCGGGCGCTTTATATATTATGTTTCTACTCTCCTTCATATTCCTTGTCTTCCAATACCCTTAATCTTCCAGTATTATGTTAAACTGATAAAACATTGTTGTTTGACAGGTTTTTAATAATAAATTATGTAAAGATGGAAAATATCCTGAATATATAAATGTTCGTAATTTAGATAAGTAATTGTGGAGGCTTTCACTTCGTGATACATTTTGAATAATTCAAATAAAACGAATAACTTTGTTAGTATCACTAAATACTTTATATATAATATAATAAAGTGATACTAACAAAGTTATTCGTTTTATTTGAATTATTCGTAATTTAGTCTTACAAAGACTGAAGGTAAATAAGTAATTGAAACCACTACTTCCCTGGCTGTGCCGGATGTCATAATCCTAGTGGTATAACAAAGATAAGAATTTTAATTGCAATCAAGTAAACGCCCCCAACATTTAAGAAAATTTGTTTTTATTGAATAATGAGACACATATTTCGTAATCAATTTCCTACTTTACACAAAGTAGATGAAGGAATTGCGCATAAAACGAGACTTTTTAGTCTATCCTTGAGCTGAAAGCAAAATGCAAAATGGTAATAATAACAGGGACTTGGCAGACATCCCGTGCATATTTCCGATAATTCTATGCTATTTAGAAAATTGTTAATAACGCATATGGAGTTTCAAACACCTATTCATTAGACATCAGAAAGGGAGACTGCTTCTATTTAACATACATGTTATTGTTATTGCTACAAGTTGCTACTTATTTCAGTGCTGTAGGGTGTCTTATTTTGCTATTTTGCACCACGGAGAAGCATTTCAAGAGGAAGAACGACATCCTGGAATGCATTAATAGTAATTGCATAACACCGCGAACTGGTAGAACCACTTAAGACTACCAGGAAAGATGTATTAATATTTGACACACAAATATAATTACATTAACGCACGAATCTGTAATTGCCCAAAATTATGATGCGGTGCTGGGAAATAGGAGCGATACCCGAAAAAGTGCTCCACATTAAGGCTTGACCCTGCTATAATTCATTAAGAACAAAAGAACATTTTTTCACGTTGCTAACCTATATTTATGCTCATTATAGAAATAACGAACGTGAAAAGAGTGAATCATGTGCTCCTAAAGCTGCTAAATGAGAGTGAGAAGCTATTCAATTTTTAACACAATTTCACAATTGTTTCGCGGAACAATTGAAATCCTAGATTTACAGTCGCGGGTATTAATGTGAGGATTTATTAACTTTCTCAATTCTTGAAATAATCATTAATTTTGAGCACGTGCTCAATATTTAATGATGAAATTGAAGTACTGTAAGGTAGGATGGGCCACCATAAAACATTCTAATATTTTTGCTTAGTTAAGGCATGGACATCTATCGGTTTAGTGATAAACTAAGCTTCACATGCTGATTTGAAAATAAGAATCTTGATGCCGCATAATTGAGCTTGTTGGTATGACCTTTCTTTTTCGCGCCAATTTTTGTTAGTTTTAATTATTAGATCTTTGCTAAACATACCTGAAAAACCCGATTTTTGGGTACTTTGAAAAAAATTTCTTCGCCTTTAGGAAACGGTAAACCCCAATGTCAGTTATATTGACTTATTCGGTATTGATCTGGGAATGCCAGAAAAAAAATTCAGCTAATTTGAAGCAAATTAAAAAAAGTTATTGGCCAGAATCTAAAAAAAGTGCAAAAACGGCGTTTTGAGGTGCTCGGTGCTGCCTGGGTATTCATCAGAAAAATGTTTCAGTTTATCTCCACAACTTTTTGGATGGAACTCTTTCATTTGAGACCCTAGACAACGAAATCTATTTTTTTCGACCCACCCTAATATACATACAATTACACTACAGGTCCATACATCCGTTTTAGGGTTGATTAGTAGACTTTATTTTGTACCTTACGCTTTTATAAAAAACTTAAGTTATACTAGATAAAACTACAGTTTTTCCAATCGTTCACATATGGGCTAACATGAGACATATTTACCGCGCCACCTTGAGGCACTGTCTTATGGTGGGGTCCACAACAACGACCTATTTTTAATGCAAGAATAGTGTATTGCTCATAGGCCGCGGAAGGAGAAGCCAAAAAAGCACTTTTTTGGAAGAAAATATAAAAAAGATCGTCGGCAAGTTTTAGTTGGGGAAGGCGGAGTGAAATTGTCGCTTCGAAAAGCAGCAGAGCAAAATGATATCTGATGATGCCAAAAGGGATAAGAAAGCAGACCCTGTTTTTGCAAAGTAATGAAGAGCAATTACAAACACTGCCTTTTTTTCTGAAAACGAAGAAAACCAGTTGGTCCATTGCTCCAAAATGTATTACAGGCAAACAACAAAAGACATCTGCTCCGTATGTCCAAAATAACTTTGTAAATCATGTAGTCTCGTATTTTATATTTTAAGGGTGAAATGGGGATGTTTTGAGTAAGGTATCAAAAATGTTTTTTTAACTTTTCTGATTAGTACGCATTGCGATGATGGTAGGAGCACAGATTTGAAAACCGCGTTCAATTTGGATTCTTCGTTTGGCAGCCAAATCGACTTTTTCAAAATTTTCTATAAAGTTCATGGTGACTTGCCAACTTTTTTGCAATTTTTTCTAGATGAAATTTTTTAAGACCAATCGATTTAGCTTGATAAAAAACAACGTATTACATGAAGGTCTACGATGATTATTAGAAAAGTTGATTTTTTCGATTTTTGCCATTTTCGAGTTTTCTTTGCGAACGCGTCACAAGCTTCAAATTGACACTTGTTCTTGCGAAAGTACATTTTCTGGAGCGTCTTGAAGAGATCTTTCCAGTGATGTATAGAAACCCCGAATTGAATCAGTGATTTCTTCAGAAAATTATTTCAAAGCCAATTTTTGAACAAAAGTAATAAGGGGGGACCCTTCTGTCGATTTTCACGTTTTCGTCAAAAATTAAAAATTGCCAATTTTAATTGAATCCGACTAACTTGCACTCAAGGAGCACAGATTTGAAATCCGCGTTTGATTTGGAGTCTTCGTTTGGCCGCTACGGCCGTTCAAAATCTGAAAAAATCTACTTCCCATAAAGTTCATGGTGACTTGCCAACTTTTTTGCAATTTTCTCTAGATAAAATTTTTCAACGCCAATCGACTTAGCTCGTTCTTCTGATGAAAAAAAAAATGTATTACATAAAGGTCTACGATGATTATTAAAAATGTTGATTTTTTCGATGTTTTCCATTTTCAAGTTTTCTTTGCGAACGTGCCAACAACTTCAAATAGATATTTGTTCTTGCGCAAGTATATTTTCTAAAGCGTCTTGAAAGGATCTTTCTAGTGATGTATAGAAACCCCGAATCGAATCAGTGGTTTCTTCAAGAAATCATTTGAAAGCCAATTTTTGCGCAAAAGTATGAAGATTTCCACGTTTTCGTCAAAACTTAAAAATTTGCCAATTTTAATTGAATCCGACTAACTTACTCACACCCAAGGAGCACAGATTTTAAATCCGCGTTCGATTTGAATTTTTCGTTTGGCCGCTACGGCCGTTCAAATTCTGAAAAAATCAACTTTTTCAAAATGTTCACGATGACTTGCCATTTTTTCTGCATTTTTTTCTAGATTAATTTTTTTAACGCCAATCGATTTGCCTCGTTCTTCTGATGAAGGAAAAGGTATTACATAAGGGTTTATGGTGATTATTCAAAAAGTTGAATTTTTCGATTTTTTCAATTTTCGAGTTTTCTTTGATGACGCGTCACGGGCTTCAAATTAACACTTGTACTTGCGAAAGTACATTTTCTGGAGCGTCTTGAAGAGATCTTTCCAGTGATGTATAGAAACCCCGAATTGAATCAGTGATTTCTTCAGAAAATTATTTCAAAGCCAATTTTTGAACAAAAGTAATAAGGGGGGACCCTTCTATCGATTTTCACGTTTTCGTCAAAAATTAAAAATTGCCAATTTTAATTGAATCCGACTAATTTGCACTCAAGGAGCAGAGATTTGAAATCCGCGTTCGATTTGGAGTCTTCGTTTGGCCGCTACGGCCGTTCAAAATCTGAAAAAATCTACTTTGTTTTTAATTTCCCATAAAGTTCATGGTGACTTGCCAACTTTTTTGCAATTTTTTCTAGATGAAATTTTTTAACGCCAAACGAGTTAGCTCGTTCTTCTAATGAAAAAAAAGGTATTACATAAAGGTCTACGATGATTATTAAAAAAGTTGTTTTTTTCGATTTTTTCCATTTTCGAGTTTTCTTTGCGAACGTGCCAATAACTTCAAATAGACATTTGTTCTTGCGCAAGCACATTTTCTGAAGCGGCTTGAAGAGATCTTTCCAGTGATGTATAGAAACCCCGAATTAAATCAGTGATTTCTTCATAAAATCATTTCAAAGCCAATTTTTGAACAAAAGTAAGAAGGGGGGACCCTTCTATCGATTTTCACGTTTTCGTCAAAAATTAAAAATTGCCAATTTTAATTGAATCCGACTAACTTGCACCCAAGAAGCAGAGATTTGAAATCCGCGTTCGATTTGGATTCTTCGTTTGGCCGTTACGGCCGTTCAAAATCTGAAAAAATCTACTTTTTTTTTTTAATTTCTCATAAAGTTCATGGTGACTTGCCAACTTTCTTGCAATTTTTTCTAGATGAAATTTTTTAACGCCAATCGATACATTTGGTTCTTTTGATGAAGAAAATGGTACTACATAAAGGTCTACGATAATTATTTAAAAAGTTTATTTTTTCGATTTTTTCCATTTTCGAGTTTTCTTTGCGAACGCATCACAAGCTTCAAATTGACACTTGTTCTTGCGAAAGTACATTTTCTGAAGCGTCTTGAAGGTATCTTTCCAGTGCTGTATAGAAACCCCGAATCGAACTAGTGGTTTCTTCAGGAAATCATTTCAAAGCCATTTTTTGAGCAAAAGTAAGAAAAAAAAAATACTTTTTTTCAAAATTTCCTATAAAGTTCATGGTGACTTGCCAACTTTTTTGCAATTTTTTCTAGATGAAATTGTTTAACGCCAATCGAGTCAGCTCGTTCTTCTGATGAAAAAAAGGTATGACATAAAGGTCTACGATGATTTATAAAAAAAAATTTTTTTTATTTTTTCGATTTTTTCCCATTTTCGAATGTGTCTCGGGCTTAAAATTGACAACTGCATTTTCTGAAGAGTCTCGAATGGATCTTTCCAGTGACGTATAGAAATCCCGAATCGAACCAGTGGTTTCTTCATGAAATCATTTTAAATGCAATTTTTGACGGTCATAAAATATAAAAATGTCTACACGGCGTTATTAATCAGTAAGCAGAGATTTAGATTTTCAATTTCAATACAAAAATGACCTTTAGTGACACTAATGTGTAAATAATACTCACATATATGCATTCTTACACAAAGTGTTATTATTCAAACACATTTATTTCTTCACGAAGAGAATCGTTACGACAACTAGTTATGGTAATCTATAATTAAACTGAATCAAAAAAAGTACAAATAATTATCAGGTGAATTTTTCAATGCTTATCCTAATAACATCTATATGCCTGCAACAGATGGCGCTTGTAATGGCTCAATCTTACCAACAACATACTGTTTCGTGATTTTATTGTTGCTAGTTTTCAGCGTATGGTTCAATTTATTTTTAGTGACTATTACGTGAGTTTATGTCCGATGAAGGATCAGACATTTATAGTTACCATTAAAACACTTTTTCACAAACACACCCAACGGTCTTATACTTTATGGGTTAAATTGTTGCTGGGACTGAGTTATTATTATTAGCTATAAAATATATTGTTCTGTTATTTTCTTGTGATCTTCTATCAATAACTGTAGTTACAATAAATATAAAGCCAGGTGTGTATTATTTACATAAAGATATCTTGTATCTGAACAAATTAGAAACAACCTTACTTGTTACAGAAAGCATTCAATAAATTCAATTCAATTCAGGCTACATTTCGTTTTATTGAATTTATCTTGTATCTAGTTGAAGACCTGTTCCAACCAATCAAATCGCTAATACTTATTGTGATTTAGGATGTGCATTTAGCTTTATTTTAAATCTCATTGGTTTAGGTTTTGTAACTAGAGAGATCAAATTGAAATAAATTATACTTCCCATTGTTACAGTGAATTTAAAAAATTCATCCTCGCTCGACCAATCAACCATTTAATCTGCTCCTTTGTAAATCGATTGCGGATTCGATCAAACACCCGTGATTACTGCTTCATGGGAATTGTGTTTCCTCTTAAATGCACACTCATTGTTGGTCTATTGAACCTGTTTTCGTAAATGAAAAAAGCTGTGAATCCTTCCCTGCAACTGGATACACGCCTTCCGTGTCCGTGAAAGTTTTAAATGAAAACATTTAGGCCTCTTACGCATTGGCGACTTTCGGCAGCGCGACTTAGCCAAGCGACAGCAGCGTATGTCATTTGTAAGTAATTTCCTATTCGCCCTACACATTAGCGATTAATCTGCGCGATCAGTCCGTTTGCAGATTGGCGATTTTCAGCAGCGCGACTTCGTCGCGCGATAGCAGCGCACGTTTTTTATAAGAAATACCGCGCGATCGAGTGTGCAGCAGCAACACCCCGCGATTGGCCACGACGATTGACCGGCAATTGTTTTTAGATACTACGCTATACTCACACCACCAGCGGTTCGTTTAGTTCTGCAGTAAGCACGTCTACTTATGGACAGATTCTGAAAGATGAGTTTCGATATAGAATTATTCATTTTAGAAATAGAAGTAAGTTTCGCCATTACTGGTGAATCGTCGGTGATACACACACACAATGGAGCGGGTAATTCGCTAATGTGTAGAGCGAATAGGAAATTACTTACAAAATTGACTAAATTGAAGAAGAATCTTAAATTTTTTTCTAGTCTAAGAGCTCATACAGAACACTATTTGTCTGTAAAAAAAATTGTGGGACTTTCAGGAACTGAAATACTCAAAATGACTTTTTTCGTAAATAAATAAATAATCGACTGGAAACGCCTAAAAAACGATTAAGATTTTAAAAAATCATTTTTTTTTGTTTTTTTCATGTCTAAGAGCTCATTCTGAACACTATTTGTCTATAAAAAATTTTTGTGGGATTTCCAGGAACCGAGATACGCAAAATGACTTGTTTCGTAAATAGTCTTTAAATCGTCTGGAAACGCCTAAAAACGATTGAAATTAAATTAGAAAATAAAAAATTACATTTTAACAAGGACACACAGTGCTAACCTTAGATGGCATTTATGGTCACGTCATACAATATTTTGTAATTGTTATGTAATGATAATTCTTTTATAAATATATAAATAAAAAATGTCCGTGAAAGAAAGATACAAAGGCCAATTTGTATTCAAATTACAATAAATGATATTATTCATGCTGAAGATTTTCACTTCCTTAAACAGGTTTTTTTTATAACATTCATGATGCGACAGTTTTCCTAGAAGAAAATGTAACAGGTGCCAAATACGCAGCGTTTATAGAAAATGAATTGCCAATTCTCTTAGAAGATCTTCTATTAGAGTTGCGCCTTCATATGTGGTTTCAGCAGGATGGTTGTCCAGCACATACGTCAAGAATCGCTCGACAAAAAATGAATGCTATTGTGGGGACGAGTAAAAGGGTTAATATACCTCGAGCGCCCTACCACAAGGGAAAATATGAAGCACCGAATAAAACTTGCAATTCAATCTTTGGATGCTCAAGAAATTCGCCGAGCAGTCGATTGTTTTCAGAATAGAGTCACATTTTGTCTGCTCAGTGTACCCAACGAAGGACACATTAAGCATTTACTGTGAATTTCCGAAGAATCTTTTGTTTATTATTTTAAAATTATAGTAGTATTTATTATTCAGTTTTTAGATTTTATTTATTTATCATCCTTATTATAAATTATCATCACTGATTTTATGATATTTTGTTTCTTTTATTCTCCGTTCAAGGGTAGTCGGGATACGACACAATTTTTAATTTCAGAAATTCTTCAAGATTAAGAAAATAACTTTTTCGTGATTACAGCGCCATCTATCACGAACTCAAAAACAAGTTTCTGACAAAATGTATCAACTGTCATTTGTTGTGATATAAAAATTTAATTCAATAAATATCATTTTTACAGTTTTTGTCGATTATAGCGCCATCTGTCGCTAATCGAAAAAAAACATTTCGGATAGGAACCCAAAATTTTTGAGAATCAAAATCTGCAATAAAAAATAGGGGTTCCTATATAAGATTTCAAAGTTACCCCCCACCCTGCCTCAGGGGGGAGGGGGCGCGGTTCACATTTCATGCCACATGATAGAGCTCATAAAACAATTTTAGATGTATTTTTTTGTATGTCAATCCGATACAGGGTTATTCACGCTATACCGCACGGAATATTGTGGCCAAAATACGTTTGACTTTTGGGATATATAGGGATATAAAATTTCACCCAGACCTTGCATTTCAACAAATCTTCAAATATTTCGAAAACTGTAAACAATAGGTATAGGGAGTATTCAAGTAACTCACCTTTATTTGCTCCGTATAATTCAAAAATGACAAAAAATACAGGGTGTTCCATTAAAAAAAACACAACATTGATAGTTTTAGGGCGTTTAGAACACCCTGTATAATGTGAAATTAATTTTAAAAAGTGAGCAAAATAGGTCCCTATATAGGGTGGGGTCATTTTAAGGAACACCATGCAACTTCGTGTTATTTTTTTTGAAATGGATAGATGTAGGATAGTTGTATGCACAATTTAAATTTATTACCAGATATACAGGATGTCCCATTAAAAAGATACACATCAAAGTTATGTTTTTTTTAATGGAACACCCTGTATTTTTTGTCATTTTTTAATTCTAGGGAATAAATAAAGGTGAGTTACTTCAAAATTCCCTATACCTATCGTTTACCGTTTTCGAAATATTTAAAGATATGTTGAAATGCATGGTACGGGTGAAATTTTATATTTGCCTCAGTGATTGACGTTGAATCATTACAATCATTTCTATTGTATGATTGAAGGTTCAAACTACAGCGCCAACCATGATTTAGTATAAAAAATTATACAGGGTGTTTACCGTTTTCGAAATACCGTTTTCGAAATATTTAAAGATTTGTTGAAATGCATGGTATAGATTAAATTTTATATTTGCCTCAGTGATTGACGTCGAATCATTACAATCATTTCAATTGTTTAGTTGAAGGTTCGAACTACAGCGCCAACCATGATTTAGTATAAAAAAATATACAGGGTGATAAAAAAAACGTGGTAGAAAATCTTAACTTATAAAGTTGAATAACTTCATTTTTTTAAATGGCACACCCTGTATTTAGTAACGTATTATCACGTAGAATCCAATTATCTGTCATATTATAATAATAATTATTTATATGAAAATCGCAAAAAACAAGAAAACTATTGAGATTAGGAACCCTATTACAATCTGAAAGAGAATTGGATTCTAAGTGAGAATACGTTACTATATACAGGGTGTGCCATTTGAAAAAACGAAGTTATTCAACTTTATAAGTTAAGATTTTCGACCACGTTTTTTTTATCACCCTGTATATTTTTTTATACTAAATCATGGTTGGCGCTGTAGTTCGAACCTTCAACTAAACAATTGAAATGATTGTAATGATTCGACGTCAATCACTGAGGCAAATATAAAATTTAATCTATACCATGCATTTCAACAAATCTTTAAATATTTCGAAAACGGTAAACGATAGGTATAGGGAATTTTGAAGTAACTCACCTTTATTTGTTCCCTAGAATTGAAAAATGACAAAAAATACAGGGTGTTCCATTTAAACAAACATAACTTTGATTTCTATCTTTTTAATGGGACACCCTGTATAACTGGTAATAATTTTAAATTGTGCATTCAACGATCCCACATCTATCCACTTGAAAAGAATAACACGAAGTTGCATGGTTTTCCATATTTATTGAAGGTACTTATTATACAATAACTCAAGCCATGACGGCAAACTTCCTTGGTGGGAAAATCGACCTCTTGCGGATTTCCTTAGCGGTCTTGATTTTGCTCTGGTGGTTGGTGAGGGCCCTGCGGATCGCGCGGGTCTTTTTCGGCCTGAGGTCGATGGGCTTGTACTTCTTGCCCTTGAACAGCTTGCGGAGATTCTCCTTTTGCTTTTGGTGCATAACAATGTACACACGGGCGATGGCTTTACGGACGACACGGATCTTCGAGAGTTTCGAAGGTGCTCCTCCGGTTACTTTAGCCATCCTTAAATTGGTCAGCTCAGTTTTTAAAATAAAACAACCGTGTCGTTCCCAACCCCTGTTCATCCTAAAAGTCAAACTTTTTGAAAGTCACGTATTTTGGCCACAGTATTTCGTACCGTATAGCGTGAATAACCCTGTATATAACTTCTGTAATTAAACTATGCAACTAAACATACAAAATACATTCGAGTATATTATTACTTTCCCTAGTAACAATTTTCGTAGGAGTAACTTAGCATTTTAATTACATAGCTGTAGTGCATGTTTGTGTAAATCTAAAACACGGAAGAGATAATGTTGGTAATATTTGTATTACTCTTATATTATCGTGTAATATCCATACATTAAACAACAACAAAAATTTAGGCCAAGAAGTAAAAGCTACCTACACAAAATCCATGAATCTAAACCATGTTTAAAGTGATTCAACTAGATTCCGTTAATGACAGGGAGCGCACTTTTGTTGAATAAATAAATATTTAAATTAACGTCTAAGAGATACAATCATCACATACATGTGAGTGACGATTATTGCATTTAGATAAATGCGCGAATTTATGCCGCCATTTATAATTAGCAGAGCTGCGTATATTTGGAGCGAAGCCCAGCAGTAGATTTTGCATAAATTGCTATCAGCAGAACCTGAAACAGTAAGTAGTACTGTTGGTATTAGCAATAACTAAGTATTTTTGGTTTTGGTTTAATTAGCTATTTGGCCTTGAAATGTTCATTAACGGTTGCGTTATGTGAGGTCTGTGGATTTAGTTATTTAAATTACACTACATATTATTATTAACGCATATTTGTAATATTTATTTTTTTATTAACTCGCCAATGGTGACCTACTGGTCTGTGAGACCGGGTGTGTTAAAAAAATCGAATAACATTATTCTCCGTTATTGTTAAACATACATAAAAAAAACATGAACTATTAGTAACACGTTTCGAAAAATCTTCAGTTGAAAACCCCGGTGCGTGAGACCGGCGTCACCATTGATCAAAGTCAAATTTGCGTCACTAATGGCGGGTTAAGCTATTAGAGCACACAAAACCCTATCGTATAGCTTATTGTTATTACGATATGGGTAGCTCGAGTGGCCTAAGCAAAGTTATTTTAAGGTCAAAATTGACATTCTCTGAAAAAAACTAAAAAAATATATCTTGGATGATGATATTTTTACCCAGTACATCGTAGGCTCTGGTGGTACTTATACATTTTGACTAATCTCCGAGTGGTACGCGAATGGTGCTGCGAGCAGATGAACAGGTGCAGTATTTCAGACTTCCTTCTCCACCTAGCTCATCAATTGCAATTAACTGATTAATATTCTCTGTTGGCTTTTGAGAATCATACATCATCTAATGCAGGAATACATCGATAATAAATTGCACGACGAGTCGCCACTCGGTGCGGCGGTTTACGCTATGATTAGTAAATTGTCAGAGCCATCTGCACGTCCGCACGAAAATTATAATCTCGTTAACTCGGCGCATTAAATTTTCCATGGGAATCCGCGATTTTTTTGCGCGCGCAGTCATAATCTAGATTAGCAGATGATGAATCGATAATCTGGGATAATGTTATCTGCGCAGTCGGATCTATCGGCCGCGGACTTCAATGGCCAAACAATGAGGCCGTAACTCATGCGAGCTTTGCAACGAAAATAAAAGCGAGATGATTAATGAATTTCGAATTTTAACGTGGAAGCTCGGGGAGATCAAGGCGGTGGGAGAGTGCTCAGAATCGCTCGGCGATAATACTCCACGGCGAAACGGTTATCGAATTCCGCTTTTTACACTTGACATCATCGCATTGCGGATTGTAATGCAAATCGCTACGTGGATATATGTGAATAGCTGCGCTAAAAGTTCGTGTCTTAATTTTGCAGTACTAACTGTGCTTATTTCTTTATACATGCTGTGATAACTTAATTAATTTCAATTGGAAGTAAGTGGAACAATTATATCTTTAGGTATTAACTCTTTGGGTCTCAAGGGTCGTTGGAAGCACATCGTCGAAAAACGCTAAAAAGCGCAATAGCGATTGCGAAGAGGCCCGACAAAAAATCTCAACAGCGAAATCGCGCGTGGTTAGGAATATTTAAGCCGGTTTCTATGATGCTGCGTATATTTCCTGCAACTAGTATAATATTCACATCTTTGTCTGTGTTTTATAAACAATTTTACCAGTTTTCAAAATATTACAGCATGATATTGGTATTTCCAAAACCAATTCATTTTAACAAATTCAAAATCTTTTTTGTTTTTTGTATTTGTGTTTTATTCTACATTCAAAATCGTTCGAGGGATTTGAAAGAAACAAGCTTCAAAAACAAAATGTCTAACCTTGTTTGTAATAATCACACCAAATTTTGTGAATTTCAAACGTGTTTTTTTGTAGATTTAGAAACGTTTTTAATATCATTATTATTATTATTATTACCAGATTAAAACATTTCTTGTTCGGATACGGAAGTGCATAGCTGTAAAAATAATTTTTTAATCCGAGTGAAAAGAGTGTATATCCTCTTGCTGTATTTGGAGTAAAATGATGTAAACAGGAATTCCGTCACCGAACAGTTTATCTGGATATAGCCACACTGGCCGACCCAGTTCAGTTATGCGGTCTCCGGCAAAAGCGATTAACTAGCCGCAGAAAATGGCGGAATTAAATAAACTACCCGCAAAAGTGTTACAAATGCGCAAATGCGGATGTAATAAATAATCTTTTTTCCGGCGTGCAGATTCTAGGCTCGCATGGTAATTAGAACCGAAAGGATTCTCAAGTTCAGCCTTCCCGGTGCGTTGAGCCGAGGCCGGGACTGCGACTGCTTTCAGTTTCAATAAATTTATACAAAGAACGTATAAATAGATACAAATCTACGATTTACATTTTATAATATACAATTCAATGGGGTACGTAATAATTATGTCTTGCCTCTGATATTTTATCGACGAGAAGAGTCGATAGTAAGACAGACTTATTTATGGGTTGAGTATTCACATATTGTTTTACAGCTGCAATGCAGAATTCTTGCCATATGTAATTATATATATATATATATATATATATGGAATTGCGAAAAGGATAATTCTTGAGCTGTATTTTTTGAAAAATGTGCAAACATATGGGAGAGCAGAAGACTTGTACGCGTTTCATCGTTTTTGCGAATCATCAGCTAGTCCTATCTGCAACCTCACACACATGTTTGCACATTTTTGGAAGTGATATTTATGCGGTCTCGGTGGACGGTGCCGCTGAAAATCGTATTTGCAACGATACGAATATATATATATATATATATATATATATATATATATATATATATATATATATATATATATATATTAGTGGGGATAGTGACCGTAAATAATGATTGAATATAAATCGAAAGAACATTGCTTAGTGGGCACGTCGGTCGGTGATAAGATGTTGAAATGTGTGAAAACGTATGGAAGGGCGGAAGACTATATATATATATATATATTAGAGTGGTTATAGCATATATGGGGGAGTTTCGAAGTATGTGAAAATCAACGGGACAACCCGGAAACTTATTCGTATAGATAAAAAACTAATAACTGTAAATTTTGAGCTATATCGACCATGGCCTAACCGAGCCTTGGGCGTCTAAAATTTGAAAAAAAGTCGTTTTTTCCCTTTTTTTCATTTTAGCCCCCCTAATATTAAACGGTCCACCCTAATGGTCAAATGATATACTGTGTCGACAGTTAATACGAATTCAAAACGAATTTATTTGTTAAAATCGGACTAAAATTGACTGAGTTGTGAATGTTTCAGTTATATCATACTTTATATTTCGATGTTTTGTGACCTAATCCTTCATCGACGATAATTAGAAGATGCGCAACATATCTGTCACTTATTTTACACTTGTCTAAAGCAGATGGGATCCCTTCGCTGATAAATGCAGTGCTTGTGCTTATGGTTCTATTTCCAAAATTACTCAAAATTCAATCGAGATTATGTTTTCCTGAAAAGATAGATCCATACCAACGTCAAATTTTACATAAATTTTATTTCAATAGCGCGCGAAACTATGAAAAATTGTAGTAATTTTAATGGTTTCAAATAAATACAAAAATAATTGCCATCGATTTGAAATTTTCTAAAATAACTCAAAATACATTCGAAATTATGATTTCGGAACACTCTAGATACACACCAAAACCAAATTTTGTGTAGTTTTATTTGAACAGCGCACGAAATTATGGAAAATTGTAATTATTTTAATGCTCTCAAACAAATATAAAAACAATTGTTGTCGACTTAAAATTTTCTAAAATCATTCGAAATTATTATTATTATGTGAAAAATCAGCAGATTTTATGTAATCAGTTATCACGAAAAATAGTGAAAAATTGTTATAATTTTGGTGGCTTTAAATAAATATAAAGACAATTGCCATCAATTCGAAACTTTCCAAAATAACTAAAAAATCATTCCAAATTACGATTTTGGGAAAATCTGGATACACACCTGAACCAAATTTTGTGATACTTCTATTCGAACATCGCGTGAAATTATGAAAATTGTAATAATTTTAATGCGCTCAAAAAAATACAAAAACAATTGTTGTGAACTCAAAATTTTCTAAAATTACTCAAAAATCATTAGAAATTATTATTACGTAAACAAATACTTACACACCATCACCAGATTTTGTGATCATTTCTTGTAATCAGTGCGAATAATCGGAAAAAGATTGTTATAATTGTGGTGGCTTGAAAAATATATATAAACAACTGCCAACGATTTAAAACCTTCCAAAATAACTCAAAATTTATTCAAAATTATGATTTTGGGAAAATCTGGACAAATATCAAAACCAGTTTTTTACTTGAACAGCACGCGAAAAATGAAATATGAAAAATTTTAATCATTTTAATGCTCTCAAGAATATACAAAAAAAAATTGTCAAACAAAAACTTAAAATTTTCCGAAATTACTCAAAAAACATTTGAGATTATGCTTATTCCGCTTAAACATGCCAAACAGCGCTCGGAATCATGAATTCGATGTTTGTTCTGGTGTGAGCAAACACGGCGTCCATTTGAAAAACAGCTTTTTCATACCCAAATGTTCATGTATATTAGTGAAAACATTACGTTTTGTTAACTTCAGGGTGTCAGCTGTCTCTTGCAACTTTGCGATTGCCTATAATGATTTTCAGGATTGACATTTAGACGTCCAGAACGTTCAGCATCATCGTTTAAAATCGGCAAACCAACGTCTGATGGTTGTTGTTGATGGAGCAGAGTCCGGGGAACACTTTTGAACGGTGTTTTTACTTTCTCCGTTACGAAGTACGAGAAAGTATTGTGATCGTGATTTTTTTTCAAAAAAAATTTTTACGGAAATATTCGTTTTGGGGTCCCTAGATGCCATATCAACAATTTCTGGAAAAAAAAAATGTGTCTCTGTGTGTGTGTGTGTGTGTGTGTGTGTGTGTGTGTGTGCGTGTGTGTGGGGGTGTGTGTGTTTGTGTGGCTGTGTGTCTGTGCGCGCTGTATCTCAAAAACTAATTGAGCAATTGATACAAAACTTTAAACATAAGTCTTATTTAATAATCCGAAGAACTGAAAAGCAGCTTTTGGTAAAATTTCGTATACCGGAAGTGGATGTTTACCTTAACTGTTTTTTGTTTTTTTTTCAAATATTTTCTTAAATATGAAAAATATCACAAAAACATTTAAACATATGTTGAAGACAATGAAGAAATAAACATCTTTTTTTGGTTTGAAAATATTTTTCATAAAATCATTGTTATTCGAGTAAAAAATTTATTAATTTTTTTTTCATTTTTGGTTTGTAATTATAAAACGATAATAGTTACAGCAAAATTATTGTAGAGAATGCCAAAATGAACAACTTATAAAGAATAAGTTTTTTTCGAAATCTCTTTAGTTTTTGAGTAAACTGAGTTTTTGAATTTGAAGTATAATTTTTCCATCTTTCATAATTTTGACGTTTTAAACGTCAGTTTCATCCATTTAAAATATGATTTAAATTGAAAATAAACCATGAAAGCGTCAATATAAATGATACCATCAAGTCGGAGAAAGTAACATGATGGCCACATCACCATTTTTTCCCATTAAAAAACAATGATAAATCAACACAAGAAATTGCTTTAAGAAATAACAATAGTTGTATCACTTAAACCGTTTAAACTTCTAAACTAAAGATCGGATCGTCATGAGATGTTGCCACTATTGAAATATCATACGGATATTTCGTTAGAGGCGCCATCTACTGGTGAGGCCTGAAGTTTTTTGTCCCATGTGGTATATCAGGAGAAAAGTGATGAGCAAAAAAGTCTATTTTATTACGCTACCCAAAAGTGTTTGAAACATTTGTGGCTCATTTCAACACGAGTCACTTCACTAGTCGACTCATTTCCATGAGTCGACTCTTTGAATCGACTCATGAGTTACCCTTTACTACAGTCGGCGCACCGAATACGTGGTATGGTCACGTTGCGTTCACCCCGCGTCCTCGTGATAGTTCGTCGAGACGTTATGAAAAGCCTGATTCACACAGCCTTGCCACATTTTAGTTCTGTGCCGGAAATATAAATCTTTCTTTAACCCACAAAATCTAACTATTTACCACTTCCTAATTAATTGTAATTGAAAAAGGCTGATTTAAGGATAGAACGTAATCACTACATTTAAATAAGACAGAAAAACGAGAACACATGGTATACAACGGGCGTGATTAAAAATTTCGGCTGCGCGACATACGCTGCAGATGCGTTTGCGCTGACCAATCAGCGAACATCACGCGAAAATCACGCAAACCCATTATACCACCGATTCGATGCGCCGAGTATAGTTCAGACTGTTTCCAAAGAAAATTTGGCCGATAATTCCGCTATACAAAATATAATAACCTAGATTTCTTTTATACATCTACTACAGATGGTATCAAGTCCTATGAATAGTATACATCCACAGAAAGTGACAACCAATTTGAAGAGTGTCTTGTTCGAATCACTTACCCATGTAATACGAATTCAATATACACTGCAATAAGACAAATTGCCGATGCAGTTGCAGTTATATAAATTTACGCGAAGTGTCTGTCAAATGTTTATCATACCAGAGTTGATTGATGGCGGTGTAACCACCTATAAGTAGCCACACTTTTATCTTGTACGAAGAACTACTGCAGATTTATTGATGTAATCCGGACTTTCTTCGCGGCATTTATTTAAATTAAGTAATAAAGGTAATAACTGTCACCTCCGCTTGAAAAATATAAATAATCATTAGAATGGTTATAAATAGCAAATTGATAATATTTAAATGCAAGGAATAAATAACGAGGGAGCAAATGTCTTCCTAGTGAAGGTAGTAATTTAAATTGCAAATCAGTCATATAAATAATGTCAAAAATAGTGTAAGCCATCAGGAATTTCCTTCCGTTACTATTTCATATGCACGGTGCGAGTGAGCAGCGGGCAGGAATCGCTGATCACTGATCGGCGATCGGCGACCAGTTAAATGCGACCACAACTAGCGGCACGGCGTTTTTTCTTTTAATTATTTTTTGCCGCGAACCGTTCAACTAGAAAGAAGGTATACCACAATAGCATTCCGTCAGAATTTCTATTTCAGGGCCAATAATCACGGTTTCGATTTTAAAACGGCGGACTAATCAATCGGATATTAGATCTGGTACGATCCGATCTGATCTGCTCCAACGGATTTTTCGATCACTCGAGTATAAGAATGTATTTGTTGCAAAACATCGAATTCTCGAGCTTATTACTTATCTAATTTTGAATAATAATAATAATAATTATTTATTATTCAAAATTAGATAAGAATGAATGAATAATAATAATAATAGTTTATTATTCAAAATTAGATAAGCTCGAGAATTCGATGTTTTACAACAAATACATTCTTATACTCGAATGATCGAAAAATCTGTGAAACAAAACCAAGTGTTTTAATTAATTATTATTCTCAAATACATTATGATTATTTTTCTCAGTTGAGTTAGAAATGAGCATGCCACCTTTTAGCTGTAGCGGCAGTGTATGTCTGGCTGTGTGACATGATGCGAGGATCGTGTTCGGAATTTAGAATAAGCCTGTAACATGTGGTGGGTTTTGCGTTTATTGTCGCGTTGATGTCACTTGACAAGCGGAGACTGCGATGCTCCGATATAAAATGCGCGATGGCTCTTGTTCATTTTAAACAGATGTGATGCTACAAAATAAAATTCAAATACCATAATATTATGGAAATTGTTTTTTTTAGGGCCATGAGTATTTTTTGTTCACATTATACGATATTATTTTTTAGAAGTCTCGGCGCTCTTTTAAATGTAATGTTTTTTAATTGTCATTCTATTTCGTAATTTGAAATTAAACAATAAAGCATAATTTGTGAAGCAAACTACATTATTATTATTATTAATAATAATAATAATCATCATGTTTATTCGTGCTAAATACAAAGTGTTTACACAAGTCAGTCAACAATTAGATTAATTTTAATATGAAGAGTACGTACGGACATGAAGCAATTATTGGGTAGAATATGTGAATAAATAAATAACTAATTAGTTAGTTATTAAATCAATATTACGTCTAGAAACTTCATACAACAAATGATCGTGTGCGTGTATGTTGTGTTGCCTACGTTATATTATTGCGATGCTTGGACAAGAGCGGAAAGAGCAAGCTAAAGGTTTACTGCTATTTTAAAAGATGCATGTTAGGCAGGGGCGTCTCATTATATAGGGCCATGGAGCCCTACCTCTGGTTTCGATCTTAGCAAGAATTTTTAATTAATTCTTAAAACACTTTTTCGCCAGTTACTTTGGTCTAGGAAGTTAAATCATTCTTTCTTTCTTTATTTATTTCTTCAAAAAAGGAACAAGAAGTATGTTGTAAAAGTGGATCTACCATCAACATATTCCACAAGCCGCCACTGTTCATGGTAACTTGAAAACTTTTTACAATTTTTACTAGATAAAATTATTGAATTATTTTCACGTTAACCGATCTCACGACCCGAGGCGTGTCGATCCACATGCCAGACTTGCCACTCCACATGCCGTGTTATAGCACCAGTCAATCGCACCGATTGTTTTCAGGGCGCGTGACGCATCAAGTTACATCACAATTTCCTTTTCTCAAATATGCATCTAACAAGGTCTCATTAACCTATTTAAAGGCTGTGTCCTCATCACCCCCCCTTTTGCCAGTATCCAAAGTCTCGTTAAAGAATGTCTTGATACAAAGAATTGAACCTTCTGGGCAAGTTCGTTGTCTGAATCTTGTCTTCAATCTAAACTTGTATAGTGTAAGTTGTCAAGTGCTTCTATCTAATGATGTGTTTAATTTACAGGTAAAGTCTACTCTGTGGTGAGCCGCAGACATGGAAAAGTACTCGACGCTGTTGGAATGGACGAAGACGAGAAGACGTTTCTGGTGAAGGCTCAAATTCCAGTTGCGGAGAGCCACGATTTTGCTAACGAAATCAGGACGACTACATCAGGCCAAGCGAATCCCAATTTGAGATTCAGCCACTATGAGGTAATCATTTTAAAAGCAATTTAAATCATCTCTAATATATTCGTTTATTCTTAGATTATTGATGGGGATCCCTATTACAACGTAGAGGAAGCTGTGGACAGCGACGATGAAGAGGAGGAAAGTATTAACACCGACTCGTCGAAACGGGCGAGCAAACTTAGGATCGAAGTCAGGAAGAGGAAAGGATTGAAAGTCGACGACCAAGTCGTGGTGCATGCTGAGAAACAACGCACCCTTAATAAGAAAAAATAGGACTACTGCCTTTACTTATTAATTCTGTCTTTATATGTATTCCATTAATTTCGACCATGAGTTTATCGTGTTCTTTTATTACCTCATTTTAGGATTTTATTTTGTAAAAGTCTTTGAATGGTGGATTGTAATTAATTTTCAAAATGTTATGCAAATCTAATGTTCTAATGATTTCTTTAAATAAAATTGTTTAGATAGAGAGTTAGTAGTATACTGTTTTATTCTTTGACTATATAAACATGGACTCCATTGCTCAATATTTGTGGCCGAGTGGGAACCCAATATAAGTGCCGCCCCAGACTGCTAAAAGGTGGGTAATTTAAAAACTGCTAAGCAGAATCTTTACAGTTTATAAACTCAAGACTCAATGGACACCCTAGTCTCACCCCCCCACTTGACAACAACCAGATACATGCTCACCCACTCTTACTCTACACCACGTTTCCTTATATACTTCACTTATCCACTCCACCACCTGCTCCGACACACCCACCCCTTTCAAACATTTAATCATCAACTCCTGTCCACCGAATCATACGCCGCTTTCAGATCTACAAATGACAGACATATGTTTTCATCAGCTCTCTCTCAATTACCCTGTTAAGTGTAGCTATCTGCTCCATCGTGGACCGTTCTTTCTAAACCCCCCTTGCATTTCCTGTAGCAGCATTTTTCCTTTTACCTCCATCTCCAGCCTGTCCTTCACCATAACCATCATTAGTTTGTATAGGCTATCCGTAAATGATATTCCCGATTGTATTTGGGCTCCTTCTCATCACCTCCCTTGTGGATTGCAACAATAATCCCTTCCCTCCATTCCATTAGAAACTGCCTTTCTCCTCTCCATATGTTGTTCACCAGCATCAGCATCTTCTCTTTTCCCTCTGCACTACACCCCTTCCATGCTTCTACTTGTATCCCATCCGGGCCTGCAGCTTTCCCATCCTTCATTTCCTAAAGCGCTCTCTCTAACTCCTCCATACAAAAATCTTCTTTTCTATCGAAAACCCTTCTCTCTGCAACCTCCTTCCCTCCAATTACTTTTCTTCCTAACAGCTCTTCAAAGTGTGTCTTCCATTTCTCAATGTCTATACCCTCTCCTTTTCTTTTCCTGACCGGTCCTCTTTCTTTCAAGTAGCTCCATAGTTGCTTTTCACTCTTCAACTCCCTCACTATCTTCATCTCTTCTCCCAACCACTTGTCCTTCTTGCTATTGAACTCTACTTCGAAATTAGTCTTAGCATCTTTTACCTCCTCCTCCACCTTCCCATTTCTCCAAGCCTTTATTGTTTTCCTTAGCACCCTTTTGTCTTCCCTACACCCTTCATCGAATCACAAACTCTCCTCCGCTCCTTCTCGTCATCGCCTGTTTCACCCTGTCCCTCAACTGTTCCACTGACATAACTGTTTGACAATTTACTTCCTTTATTTTATTTTTATGTCCATTTTGCCCTCTCGGACAAGCACCAACCCTCCCGTGCTCTATTAATTTCTTCCTTTCCACTCCCCCCTAGTTTCACATTAAACCCATCATGTCCTTATCCTTTATCCACTCCTCTAACTCCTTATACCACGGCCCCTCTTCCAATTTCTTCTTCAACCCCGCGATATTCCAGAACGATGCCGTCATCCCTTCCACATTTTTTTCTCACTGCCCCACCTTCTACCTGTTTTCTCCCTTAATCCGTGCGTGTGTTTACTCTGTTGTCCACTGTATTCCTTCCCCCCTCTTGACCCTGTCCCCACTTTTTCAATTTCTGTTATGCGTTTTTTGGTTTTTGTGTTATAACCTCTAACACGAGATAAATCTCGAAACACGTCTGCAGATGGCCAATTACTTAATTTTCATATATTTTTAATTCAGTGGTATTTTTAGTTATTATCAAATTTGTTTCATCTAGTAACACTAGATAAGTTTAGCACTGTGTGTCCTTGTCAAAATGTTTTCTGGTTTTTTTCATTTTAATAATAACATTCACAGTTTAAAGTTTCACATTTCATTTTAGAATAATAATATAGATTAGATATTAGATAAATAATTTAGAAGAATAAGTTAGTCTTGTATGTAGAAATAAACGATCTTAAACCAATGTTATTATCTAGTAGTACTAGTAATAACATGCAAATTTCTTTTGTATCATTCAATATCCGGCGTGGCACTAGTCAGGGAAGTAGTTGTTTCAATAAGTTATTTGTTTATAGTCTTAGTGAGACTTAATTTTTTGCTTGCAGATTAACGAACAGGTTGAATATTCATATATTCAGGCTATATTTCGTTTTCTTGTATTTATTTCTCTAACACACCCTTTTCTCCGTTCCAGGACCACCACTCCTCACCTATACGCAGCTTTTGATATCGTATTTGAACATTTTTGCCATTACTTCTCTCTTCATTTGCTCTGTACCTTATGGCCCTTTGTATCTCCCTTTCATTCTTTGTCAGATCATCATCAATATATACTTTACGTTTTGTGGCTCTTTCCTAGCAATTTTATCTTCTCCTTTAAGCTATTCAATTTTATTAGAATCGGTCACTGCTTCCCCTCCATTTTCTTGCCCACGCTGAAAGTGTCCTTGAAATCCAAAGCTGCTCCTTAACTACGATTCCTACCTCACCCTCCTCTGCTAACCCGTTTATAATGACATTCTTTCTTCTTCGTTCCGTCTCTCTGATCTCTTCACAGTTCTCCAATTCGGTTATTCTGTCTATAAGCATCGTTTTTCTTCTCCCCATGTTTGTTCCTTTATTCTAAGCTCCTCTTTTAAATCCACAATGATCTTATAGCACGTATCCATTCGCTCTTCCATCTTTACTAATTTATTTAAGGTTAAATCAACTTTATCCTCCATTTTCCTCTTGGCGACCTGTTCGAAAAATTATTTAATATTACCGCAGCTGCCTTCGCGATGCCATTCGCTCATTTATGTTTTTCCTTGCGCTTGACAAATATTTGCTTTGCAAGAATATATGAGGAATCGTTTTGGATTTCATGTACATATTTTCATCTGTACATTGGGTTGTCTATCCACCATACTCTAAACTTTGTTGATTTCTCTATGTTAAAGATTCATCGACCAAGTAAAAAAATGGGTACGACCCAAGATATTAAATCGCAATAGATTTTTTGATTTCATTGTTAGTACTAGATATACTTTTGCACATCAGCACCAACGTTTCAGTTTTCCAAGCATTGCGGCTCCTGTTGTAAATATGTTTGCCTATATTGAATGTCCATAACTACATTCATTTATGTACAAGTTGATTGCTATTTACATATTGGCAGTTTATATTAATAAAAACAGTAATATGAAATAGGCGTTTTGATGCTGCCAACTAAAAATATTTAACAATATTAATTGTGCATCAGTTCAGTTAGTCTGTACTATGAAGATGATGGTTGCGACCGTTATTATGTGGTAGTAGCTTTTTTACCACTATTTATTATATATAAGTAGTGGTAAAAAAACGTCGAAAGTTGTTTAATTCAAATATTTTAGAAAGAAAATTTCTACAGTATACACTTTTGTACCGCACTTCAGTTTAAGATGTTTTGGTCCTTTGACCCGGATTTCACTTACTGGAACAAACAAAAAACGCCGGACGACCGCAACTAGGTGTGTAAGTTGTTGCTTACAGGAAGGGATGTAAAAGACAAAAATATAATGGGCTATATAAACATCCTGTGAGGCGTTGTAGCGAGTCGGGGCTATTTCACATAGTACATTTGAGAAGGCAAACCTGTAATGTGGTTTTATTATTTTGTTTTAATCAATTAGGTTAGGTTTAGTACACATGCAGTTGAGGTGCAGGATAACAGAGGGACTAATATAGCCAAATGTTCTCTAATGACTTTTGAATCTCCTGGAAAACTCTCGTAAAGAAATTTAATTGCTTGTACACTTCTATGCAGCAAACCGACGACTTCTAGAGGAAAGTCTAAGTAAAGCCCAGCCCCAACACCCTTCACCCGTTTTCCCTGCATCCACACATGTAAATAATTCAAAGATTGATTTGTGAAAATCAAAAGACTGTCGCAGAAAACTTCCATCGTCATCCATTCACACGAAACGGATTATACACTAATTCCACGTCAGCAAGAAGGCCGCGATTTTCGCCGACGACAAAGAAAGAACGCTGAAAGCCGTGATAAAAAAAAATATCACCCTCGCAATTTCTGATAACTTCCCGCGACTTCAGTCACAAGGATAAACCGCAGAAACATTGGAACATATGGATGGTCTCATCCAAAACAACGAAGCCAAACATTTCTTGAACATCAAGCAGGCCCTGGGTCAAAACACGACGGCAGCAATAATATCACTGCCAAACTGTTAATACAAATTTTAAGGTAAAAATAAAGAATAAATCTTGTCATATCATCACAAGGACCACAACCTGCGATTTATATAATTAATTTATGATTTCGGACACCTTCAGCTGAAACACTTTTAAATCTTCCGCCTTAACAATTGATATCCGGTTAATTCGCAACAACTGATAGATGGCATCTAAAGCTGAGACAGTTGGTACCTTTCTACACCTTTCAGTTACTGTTACGCAGGGCGAACTTATTCCGGCAGCCGCTAAAACTTTGTGAATTAGTACTTGTAAAAGAATTTGTAGAAATGGATTGGATGTTCTTTTTGTACGTCTTTATTTATTTCGGTAAGTTTGAAGAAATTAAATTTATTTCGGCGGTGCAACGGATTTCTCGTTTCAGCGACCGTCAAGTTGATGCTTGCTCGCCCCGAAGATATTCGAAATGATCAGTGTTTTTACTACATGTTAATTTTTGTATTAATGATCTGCATTTGGCGTGTCATTGCTCATTATCTAAGGCACGACGATGAGATCTTCGAAGCCAAGGTCTTCCTTACTGAAAAAAGTTAAATTGGATACTCCTTATGCACGAGGTAAGTTGCACTAGGTAACAAAATTATCTCAAATTAACAACCATTTATTAACCAGGTTCCTTATCCCACCAGCAAAGGAGTTCACTATGTTTAAAATATATTTAAGAGAGATATTTTTATAATACTTTCAAAATGTTTAAATAAAAGTATAATATATGTCACGTTTCAAATAAATATTTGTTTATTTTTGTTAAAAATTCGCTTACGTGATTGTAGATTAATGAAATCATAATTAGAAACATGATACTTCCCGTAATCTACAACATGAGTCTTACGAACTAGTTTTGCGTGTTTAAATCTTTAATTTATTCAGATATTGTAGGCATGGAAATATTGTTACTAAACAAAATAAACCAGTAATTGCAAGAAATGCTTGGAAATGTTAATAACAATAACAAAACTATTAAATAATCGCGAGGTTGGGTGTATCTACTACTGCACACAGACACTAAATAAACAGAAATGTTTAAGTTCGACACTAAAATGTAATTTTTTAACTCATAAGCCATAAGTCATTAGCCTATCTATATACGCGTTTCGAGATTTGTAACGTGCATACAAGAACTTAATTCACTATTCAAGGGGTAACACCACTCTAGGATTTTGGAAAACTCCTAAATTATGAAGTTATAGGGGTTGGTCAACACCCTTGAAGATCAAAATACGTTCATTTTAGAGCACTAACTTATAGAAATCAATGCATTACCACCAGGAGTGCAACTCATATACAAAAAGATATGTCGGCCCTGTCGAAAGATCCTCTCTCAGAATCCTTACTAAAATTAGACACCCAGACTATCCATTATACACTGGTGGAAAAAAAATTAAACACTTTAAATTCATGAAATTTCGACCATTTTCGAACCGCCATAACTCTGCGTATTTTCAATAGATTTTGATGAATCTTTGAGGGCGAAAAACTTCAAAGTGTCTTCTTTGAAGTCATGTATGCGAACTTAAGCTTAACCCCTTCCGCCCCTCTCTAGCACCTCTGTGAAAAAAAATGTTTTTTCAGGAAACCATGTCCAACTTTGACGATGTGTACGGAGTTGGAAACAAATTGTCGACTCGATCCACCACAAAGGCATTAAAATTTGAGCAATTCCCTATGCAGGACTCAAGAAACGAAGTTCATGCGGCGATTTGGCACAAAGTTATGTGTGTTTTTCGCCCTCAAAGATTCATCAAAATCGATTGAAAATACGCCGAGTTATGGCGGTTTGAAAATGGTCGAAATTTCATTAATTTCAAGTGTCATTTTTTATCACCAGTGTATAATATAAATAATAAAGACGAAAAATAGGCCTGTTCGTGACTCTGCAACATAAAGTATTACTAAGACTACCAACAGAGCCGCGCCAAACGGGGGTGTTAGGGGTGCTCGGCACCCGGGCGGCAGGTATTGGGGGGCGGCAGGCCTTAAGAGGCACCGGTCATTAGCCCGAAGCACTCTTAGCTTGGCGCCCACCAAATCTAATTGATTTTTACAATTTGCTTCTTATTTAAAGTCGGCGCTCCTAAAAAAAATCTAAATTTCCTTCCGCTGCCTCACCGCCGAACATCCATGAATTTTTTCCTCGCACCCCGGCGGCAACATACCTTGGCGCGGCCCTGACTACAACTTATTAAAACAACTACTTCCCTGGCTAGTGCCAAGCCGGATATTGATGCATATATAATGCTCACATTTTCTAGTGTTTCCAGATTAAATAAATTTTATAATAATAAATGTAAAAGTAATCTATATTTCGTTTTTACTAAATTTATTGAATGCCTCGGTACTTTTCAAACTTAAATTTCCTCTTCAGGGCAGAAAGACCTCAGTTCGATAACCCGAACAAACCAACCCCTATAACTTCATATTGCAGAAATGTTAATTTAAAAATATGTTTAGTGTCTAAATAAAGATATTTTTCCTCTCAATTTATTTCATTTTATTCCAAACATTCGTCTTAATTTAACTCAACCTCACGTTTAAATCAGCGTTTCTTTGTGACCACTATTCGATGTACCCACGAGAAACTGCAATCGGTTCTTATCTTGGCTAAAATTCAGTTTGCTTGTTAAAAATAACAAATAACCTCAAAATTTTGACATATCCCCTTTATTTACTCCTGTATGTTTATAAAAATCGAAACGAAGTAGTTAGTGCGCCTAGTGCGAACTCAACCTTCGCCAATTTGAGGACAAGACCACAAAAATATTTAGGTACGCAGTGGGCACGTAGGCAAAAAATGATTACACTCTCGCAGCGGATCAAGAAGCAAAAGGAGCAGAGCAGCACGAATAACCGGATATCAATAAGGGACAGACTTTTAACTAGGGAAGTACAAGAAATGGCACAGCTGCTGCCCAGCCATTGTACCGTCACGTACGAGAACGCGAACGACCTTAGCTCCTTTGTGCTTACCATTAAACCAAAGAAGGGATACTGGCAAGGCGGCGTCTTCAAGTTCGCCATCGATGTCACGGAAGATTACAACATGGTGGTACGTAGTTTGTTTATTGTTTTCCTTATGTAACCTTGCTGGTGGCGTTTTTGTTTGCGGCTAAAATTGTGTCGTTATTTTCTTAGCCAAATATGTTTTAGAATTTATCTTCTTATGTAGAATAAAATTGTATGTTATTTATTTACTAGAAATTAAGTAAATATACTACCTAATAATACGGCACAGTTTAAATATTTGAAATTCTCAACAAGTAGTGTCTTTAAGAAAAACACTGATGTAATTTAAAATATCGTCACGAATAGACATATTCCTAGCCTGCCCTTTAAATAATTTTCATAGCATACTTTTATTTTAACTCTGAACATATGATTATTAACGTCTATGTTCAATCATAAAATAATCACATCAACACAATAATAAGTAGACAACAATACTTACTCAGTTTTATTTAATTGTCAAAATTGTTGTAAGAAAAATGCATTGCACTACCGAAGAAAGAATACAAATAATTAATTAGTATAAAAGCGGGAACAGCACTTGAGGTGTTTGTTTTTGGTTGCATACCTGAGCAGACAAATTCCATCAGAACAATTTTTAATATTGTCCACAATTTTGACAATATTGGCTGCATGAACATATGATTGTTAATGCCTATGTTCAATCGTAAAATAATCACACTAACACGTTAATAGGTAGGCAACCGTACTTATTTAAATAAATAAATAGTTTTATTTAATTGTCAAAATTGTTGTAATAAAAGTGAATTGCACCACCGAAGAAAAAATACAAATAATTAATTAGTATAAGAGTGGGAACAGCACTTAAGATATTAAAGATTTGTTTTTGGTTGCATACCCGAGCAGACAACTTCCATCCATCTGAACGATTTTTAATATTGTCCATAATTTTGACAATAATGGCTGCTTGAGTAAAAGGGCTAAAAGAAATCACATTTTAATGGAACATTTTATGTTACGTAGGACAGAACCCCATATCATCTTCAGGAATTATTGGAGCACAGTTTCAAATAAGTTCAGCTTCCGTTTATGAGGTGTTAAAAGAATTAAAATACAATGCTTACAAGTTTGCAAATCATCAGCAATTATCAAATGAAGACAAAGGCAAACGGACGGAATTCTGTGAAACTGTATTTAATTTAAGTAACCTAACTTTAATCGTAATGCGTTAAGTTGTGTTACTGTAACCTTTGTGTACTTGGTTGCATACAATTTCAATTAAATGCTATGCGTTGATGTGATTATTTTACGATTGAACATCGGTGTTAATAATAGTATGTTCAGAGTTAAAATAAAAGCTCTGTAGATTGAAATGAATTATGCTACTGTCCATTAAATAGCACCCATTTAATATGAAAAATGGTGCTGTATAGGTTTTAAATTTAAATTAAAAAAGGATAAAAGGATTTAAACCAATTTTACCAATGTAAAAATATAGTCACACTTTCTTAAAAAAAAATGAGAGCAATTAATATTAAATTGTTTTCGAATAATATTTCAGACTTTAAATTTAGTTTATCTCTAGTTTAGCCGCACCTAGATATTTACAATATTCTTGCGATGTTTCCTTTGTTTATGTCTCGCGTATTGTATTGTTTTTGTTTTTACTTGTCCTACATGTATTTTAGTTTTTTAATTTTTATTTGTAATCTGAAAGTTGTCGCAATTTTATATTTTAACTAAATGTACAGAGTGAATCCCGTTAATAAAGGTATTATTATTATTATTATTATTAATGTAAGAGGTCAGGTGTAACTATCTGGATTGGAGGTGTTGAGGTTGAAGAAGTGGAGTTCGGAAACAAGAAAGCTAATATAATTTTTGGTTATTATATTGCATACAAGGAAACACCTAAAAATCAAGTCGAATTTACTAATGTTGAGAATTTGACTTTGACAAAAATTTCGTAAACACATAACACAGCCCAACAAAATAAAATTTTTGGTTTGGTGCCGGAAAAGTAAGAACAGATTTTGGATATTTCTGATGTGCCTATTCCAAAACAGCCTTGTTTTTTCGTAGCAGCCCTAGTTTTTGAAATGCAGGCTAATTGATTTATTTCTTATAAAAGGCATCTGTCGTACCTGTGAACAAGCTTTCCAATACCCTCTTCATAAAATGTTGCCACCAATGAATTTAAATATGTCTTGGCGTTGTCTTGAAGCTCCTCGTTATTTTGGAAGCGCTGCCCTCCTAGCCACTTCTTTAGTTCAGGGAAAACATGGAAGTCACTTGGCGCTAGGCCAAATTGCTCAAGCAGCCATTGGGTTAGAGCAGCCGTGTGAGGACGGGCGTTGTCATGGATCAAAACAACTCCAGAAGTCAGCATACCTCTTCTTTTATTTCGTTTAGCTCTTCGCAGATGTTGTAATGTTTCGCAATAATCAGCTGCAATAATCGTAGTCCCTGGCTGCATGAACTCCAAAAGCAACACACCTTCGTTTGACCTTGAAAATTAACGCCAAGGTCATTTTTAAGGTCACCAGCAAATGTCCCCCTCCGAACCCTACAACTTTCATCTGAAACATTTTTTGCCATGTTGCTCAGGTTTTTTCCCTATACCTATCTTCTTTCGTTTTCCAGATATTAAAATGTTTGTAAAAATGCGTCGATAGAAAAACAAATGTAATTTATACAAGCTGGATTTGGATTAGTGAGATTCTCAGATAGTGGTTGACAATGTTTTATTGTGATCTCAAGAAAATTGATAAGGGTCGAAAACATCACAAAATTTTAATCACTAATTACGTTTTTTTTAAACATTTTTGCAATATATACACAATTTTAAACTTAAGACTATTTATATAAATATTTAGACTGGAAGGTAGGGTAATCGATAAGGGCTATCATGACATTTAGCTTGAGTTTACTACGTTTGAATCACAAAAATTAATTGTAGTGAATATTTCAATTCTGTTTCATTTTGGACTCGATGATTTACTAAAAATCAATTATAAACAATTATGGACATAAATATACGAACAAATGATTGGTTTTGGCATAAATTGCGATATAACTAGTAAAACTTTTCCGAGTGTGTGTATAATTCCAAAACAACTCTAGTGTTGTGGCGTTTGTGCAGTTTCCTCATCTTCATAAAAGTCGTATTGTGGATTTTCTTCATGCGCCTCGCTTGCTTTCTCTTTATCAACCTTTGAATCCTCGCCAACCTCCTTGTCTTCCTTATACGATCAATAATGGCCTTCAGTATGAAGAAGATTCCCAATCCATAAAAAGCGAAGATTACTTAAAAAAATATAATAAAAACGTATTAAAAAGATTAGAGAGAGAGAGACGATACATTTATTGAGACACTTTTAGAAATAACCTCAACAAGCAGTTTACCGGAGATCTTTTAGCTAGTGATGGGCATAATCGAATGATTGCGATAATCGTATTAATCTGAAAATCGATTATTTATTCGAATGATCATTCAAGTGATCGGTACTCAATTATTCATTCGAATGATTATTTGAGTTCATGTTGTGTAGTGTATTAAGGTACGGTATATATATATATATATATATATATATATATATATATATATATATATATATATATATATATATACCGGACACGAAATATTGGACACAGAAATACTAGGAGTATTATTTAAATCGCCCTCTTGCCGTTCCAACCCGCATATTAAATCCACTTCAATTACATTCTTCACGGCGTTACTTCCCTAAACATTATATATATATATATATATATATATATATATATATATATATATGAGATATTAGTACTTCCTTAATTTTTGTTTATTTATATCGCGACCGGTTTCGGTTTGTTAAACCATCATCAGGCAAAATTCTAGATTATTTGAGTCTTCGTTCGAAAGATCCGAAAATCGATTATTCTTTCAAGTGATCGGTACTCAATTATTCATTCGATCACTTGAATGATCATTCGAATGCTCATTCGAGTAATCATTCGAATGATGATGATGATGATGGTTTGTGGAGGGCGACCAAATGGTCGCAGCACTTAGACCATTCGTTGGTCCTTTATGCCACCACCTGAGCCCTACTCCTCAAGCCAACCTAAACCTCTTGTGAAGTCAAGTAGTTGGCCGTGTGGAGTGTTGTCCAGTTGTGACCAATCTGGCCACTCCTCTCCGAATACGGACCACCTGAGTTGTTTGAGTGACTCACATTCACACAGGATGTGGCTTAGGGTGTCTTCTTCTTGCTCGCATTCCCGACATAGGGGATCTTTTACCACCCCTATGGAGGTGCTTGTTTAGTTTGCAGTGCCCAGTAAGGGTACCGATTAGCAGCCGCAAACTACTTCTTGGTAATTCAATGTATTTCCTGCTCAGCTTCGGTGTTGGTCAGTGGATGAATTTTTTGGCGACCACATACTTGTCAGTTTGTAGCCATTCCTTTTTGTATTCTTCAAGGGAGTTTCCTTTAAGTATTTGGGAGATGGTGAGTGGTGCCAGTGGCAAAGCCTTAGAGCCTTCCCTTTTCAGAGCAGCCCTTTTGGCTAGCCTATCGGCCCAGTCGTTTCCTTCATTATTTGAATGTCCCTTAACCCAGGATATTGTGACTCTGTTGGTTGCGGCGAGTTTGAGAATGATAATCGAGTACCGATCATTCTAATGATAAAAATAAGTTCTCGAGATAATCGATTTTTTTCATAATCGAATGAATCGATTATCATCATTTGAATGATCCCATCACTACTTTTAGTAGTGGTAGTAGTAGGAGTAGAAGCGTAATAATGAGAGATCAGGGTTTATTTTCAGATGTATATGCAAGGTAAAACAGATTATGAGTAAATAGTGTCGAGAGAAGTCGGGAACTAATAAAAACTGATAATAACGAGGAAAGCAGAGTTGCCACAAAATTGAAACTAGAAGGTTTGAACGAATTCATTAAAAGTGCAAAGAATTAAGATATACTGCTTAGAATTTCCGGAAGAAAATCGTCACGTGTCTCCTTGATAATGGTCACGTAATCAAAACATGATGTAATTAAGAAATATAAGAAGTGTTAAGCGTTTTATTTTTAACACTGCTCTGAAGTAACTAGAGCGGTTCACGATTACAATTTAGTTTATGGAAAGGCTAGGACCAATAAATACGGTCTATATAATAGTGTCCCTTTGCCCTTGATAGTTTACGTGAAAACTTAGTCAGCTACGAAAATAAATAAATACAAAATTAAAATAATACCTATCATCCGAGTACAACTCCTTAATTATATAAAATAAAATCACTTACGTAATACTTCATTCCAACAAGAGAACCCACCAAGAACGTCCGGATCCGTCAACAGGACTGCGTCTAAAACAAGCGGAGGTTGTAATTATTTTGATTCCACTTATTGCTTCTGCTAACCCATAGTGTTAGTAGTTTTCTTAATCACAGTAAATAATAATCAATTTAATCACATAACTTTACAATCATTTTTAGGTTGGTAATTATTTTCACCGCAGGCTTTTGTTTATTTCGATTTTAAACAATTGTTTATATTCTCTAGGGTTACCAACCATTTAAAGGTTACAAACCGTGTGAAAACTAATATATTGCATTTACATATAGTCGCAAATGTAACCGATGATATCTACTCACTTTCACCGGTCCTCCGGACGGCGTGGCATCAACGCGGTGTCACGCTAGTTTAGAATATTCGACTGGAGTCACCCGTTAATGCTAAGTATATGGCATATGATACGCGTCGTCCATTTTATGCTCTTGGTCAGTGACGGTTTGCGGGGTTTTTTCTGGTACGGCCGGGGAACAAGATAGATGCGGTCACGCAGCCAGCCGTCTCTGCAACTGACCCTACCTATCTGTATTACCACCTCTTGTTCCTCGGCCGTACCAGAAAAAAACCCGCGAACCGTCACTGCTCTTGGTGGTGTAATATCTTAATATAAAATTTTGTAAGAGCAATATCAAATTTATCGTACTCAACAAGTTTAACAATATAAAAGAGTATAAACGAAATTAAACTGAATTGAAAAATTTAGTTTTAACAACAACTAATTTTTGTAACAAATATTGACACACGGGAACCTGACGTTTTTTGAATGGATAGTACTCAGTGCATGGTCGTCTAATTGAGGTTATGTCACTGGTTATAATCCGCCATTTTAGTAGCGATTAAATACCCTGTTTTTACATACGATGTTTAATGAGCAGCGGCGGCTCGTGGATGTTCGGTGGCGAGGCAACGAAAGAAAATTTGACCGAAACAGCAACGAAATATTTGCGTCTTCTATAAAAGTAGTTCAGCACGAGCGACATCTTTGTCTTAGCCCTCAATACGGAAATACACGAGCAGCCGCTGGTCACAACTGTGCCGCAGCTGTTTGGACGAGAATTCAATGTTGGTCGACTGCCCACGAAACATTCATCAACAACCAGTGCGGTGTGCCATTTGCCGTACAGGCATCATTGGGCCGTATTTTTTCGACGAAAGCGGCGGTAAACTTGCGACGAATAAATCTAAGAAGCGTTTGGTTCCGGCAGGATGGAGCTGCTGCGCACACTGCAAATAACACGTTTTTCAAGACATGTTATCTCACGTGTTGGCGATGTGTTGTGACCCCTAGATCTCCTGACCTATCAATTTGCGACTTTTTCCTCAGGGGTTATTTAAAACGTCGTGTCCGTACTTACAAGTCCCGTACGATGGTTGAGTTAAAGGAAGCCAAACTCCCGTTACATTCATTTGCTTCAGACCTTTATTAAATTATAACTACTCAGGCTATGAATCAATCTAAGAATCGTTTGGTTTCAGCAGGATGGAGCTACAGCGCACACTGAAAATAACACGTTCTTCAAGACATGTTATCTCATGTGTTGGCGATGTGTCCTGACCCATCAATTTGCGGCTTTTTCCTCTGGGGTTATTTAAATCGTCGTGTCCGTACTTATAAATCCCGTACGATGATTGAGTTAAAGGAAGCCAAACTCCCGTTACATTAATTTGCCTCAGACCTTCATTAAATCATAACTACTTAGGCGATGAATAAATCTAAGAAGCGTTTGGTTCCAGCAGGATGGAGCTACACCGCCCACTACAAATAACACGTTCTTCAAAACATGTTATCTCACGTGTTGGTGATGTGACCTATCAATTTGCGGCTTTTTCCTCTGGGGTTATTTAAAACGTCGTGTCCGTACTTACAAGTCCCGTACGATGGTTGAGTTAAAGGAAGCCAAACAGCCGTTACATTCATTTGCTTCAGACCTTCATTAAATCATAACCACTCAGGCGATGAATAAATCTAAGGAGCGTTTGGTTCCAACAAGATGGAGCTGCTGCGCTCACTGCAAATAACACGTTCTTCAAGACATGTTATCTCACGTGTTGGCAATGTGTCCTGACCTATTCATTTGCGGCTTTTTCCTCTGGGGTTATTTAAAACGTCGCATCCGTACTTACAAGTCCCGTACGATGATTGAGTTAAAGGAAGCCAAACTCCCGTTACATTCATTTGCTTCAGACCTTTATTAAATCATAACTACTTAGGCGATGAATAAATCTAAGAATCGATTGATTCCAGCAGGATGGAGCTACAGCCCACTGCAAATAACACATTCTTCAAGACATGTTATATCACGTGTTGTGTTGTGATGTGTCGTAACCTCTAGACTTCCTGACCTATCAATTTGCGACTTTCTTTTGATGGATTATTGAAAGTACAGTCGTGTTTTTTTTTTGTATAGATTTTTATATTTATTATATTTATATTCATTTTGCAGCAATTTAGTAATTTGGCAACAATGTGAGGGGCACGTGGCTAAACTCCTCGGGTGGTCCGGATATATAGTTGACCATCCAGCCTCAGTTACGAACGTTACGACCTCAACCTGACTTGGACCTACCATGACTTCCTCATCTGGGGTGACTTACACTGACTACGACTTATCGGATCTAATATTTTTATTATTCTGATTAAATATATTTATTCATAGCCTTCTACTAGTCGACGCCATGGTCCGGAAACATGGGCTGCGGCCAGTGTTCTTTGTACTTGTTAAGAAACTTTTCGTGACAATATAAACAAAGACATAAAATCTCGTGGCCTAATTTTCGTTACACTTTTGAAAAACATTTGCTACATGTCACTGGGAAAATCTTGAAAAAATCTGAGAGAATTTAACCCTTAACCATAGAGCGTGTCTTGTTGACTTGCTTAGGGGGATAATGTGACCAGTTTTTTGCGAGTTTGCACAAATGGAAGAATAAAGTAATGAATAATAAATAATATTTAGAAATGGCACCTTGAACTGTCTTCACGTTTTCAGTAGCAATCACTGTTTAAATAGCAGTGATTTTAAGTAACAGTGATTTTAAGCAGCAGTGATTTTAAGTAGCAGTGATTTTAAGTAACAGTGATTTTAAGTAGCAGTGATTTGAAGTAACAGTGATTTTAAGTAGCAGTGATTTTAAGTAACAGTGATTTTAAGTAGCAGTGATATTAAATAGCAGTGATTTTAAGTAACAGTGATTTTAAGTAGCAGTGATTTTAAGTCGCACAGAAATTCGCCTAGTAACAGTAACGACCTGTGATTTTTCAATACCAGTGAAAAATCACAGGTACGTGAAATAGTAGTTACCCTTATTTTTCTATCGTATTCCATTTAGTCCAGTAGCAGAATCCCAACATGTAAAAGGTTATACAGTTATATACCAAACAGGGGATGCTTCCCTTAAACTAAAATATCGGGAAACAGCAACTCTATCATAATTAAAGTTAAATACCTTTAACATGTATTAAATATTTTTAATGCATTTAAAATGCTTAAAATTAAACGACTTACCTGAAATATTGCTGATGTTACACATTGTAAACCTCACCAACAACACTTAATGAAAATTTGTTGAAAAATGTGAAAATGCTTTTAAAACAAACCTTCGAGTTCACGGCGTACCATAAACATTGAATGGAGCTGTGCGCGCAGCTCGTTCCCGATTGGTCGTTCCTGACCAAGTCGACAAATCGGGTACTATGATTACTTAAAGATCTTGGAAACAGATAACCGCAGCTTGCTGAGTAATGAAAAAAACAATGTCTACAATTACAAAACATCAATGGTATTCATTGTACCCAAATATTTAATGGAAATAGAATGTTTACAATTCAATATATACACAGTGGGCCAAAAAACGGTACACATTGTACCGATTAAAAAATTTCGAAAAATATTATCGCACGTCGAATTACCTTCAAATTTTTCAAATGCACTCAAAAAATACATATTTTTGACATCACAAAAAATATTTGACGCACCTTGCTTGGACACAAATTGGCAGCACTCTGAACTTGAATTTGAGTGAGTGAAATGTGCACCTCGTGATTAAAAAAATCTAAAATTTTTGTCACACGTGGAATTACCTTCAATTTTTTTAAACACTCTCAAAATGACATATTTTTGACATATCTAAAAATAATTGACGCGCCTGGCTTGTAAACAAAATGACGGCACTCTGAACTTAAATTTGAGTGACTGAAACGTGCACCTCGTGATCAAAAAAATTCTAAAAATATCATCGCACGTGGAATTACCTTCAAATTTTTCAAATGCACTCAGAAATTGCATATTTTTGACATCACAAAAAATAATTGATGCACCTTGCTTGGAGGCAAAATGGCGGTACTCTGAATTTGAATTTGAGTGACAGAAACGTGCACCTCGCGATTAAAAAAAATCTAAAATTTTTATCACACGTGGAATTACCTTCAAATTTTTCAAATACTCTCAAAAATGACATATTTTTGACAAATCTAAAAATAATTGACGTGCTTGCCTTGTAAACAAAATGGCGGCACTCTGAACTTAAATTTGAGTGACTGAAACTTGCACCTCGTGATTAAAAACGTTCTAAAAATATTATCGCACGTGGAATAGCCCTAAAATTTTTCAAAAGCACTCAGAAATTACATATTTTTGACATCATAAAAAATAATTGACGTACCTTGCTTGGACACAAATTGGCAGCACTCTAAACATGAATTTAAGTGAGTGAAGGGCGGTCCGTTGGTGTAGTGGGTACAGGTGAGCGCTTGTGCCGGTTGCACCGCGTGCCGTGTGGGTTCGAATCCCAGCCCGGGTGAAAGATTTTTTGGGGATCGAGAAGTATTCGCTCGGGTCCATGGTTGTTGTATACGTCTGACATTATTCATTTGTTCATTTGTTCATTTATGCATCCAAAATTGTATAGATACAATTAGTAGCCGCCTTGAGCTGGCCATATGGGCTACGTTCCCGAGGCCAAAATTTAAAAAAAATAAGTGAGTGAAATGTGTACATCGCGATTAAAAAAATTCTAAAAATATCATCGCATGTCATTTTTGACATATCTAAAAATAATTGACGCACCTGGCTTGTAAGCAAAATGGCGGCACTCTGAACTTGAATTTGAGTGAATGAAACGTGCACCTCGTGATTAAAAAAATTCTAAAAATATTATCGCACTCAGAAATTACATAATTTTGACATCACAAAAAAATAATTGACGCACCTTGCTTGGAGACAAATTGGCAACACTTTGAACATTAATTTGAGAGACGCACCTGGCTTATAAACAAAATGGCGGCACTCTGAACTTGAATTTGACTGAAACGTGCACGTGCACCTGGCGATTAAAAAAATTCTCGAAATATTATCGCACGTGCAATTACCTTAAAATTTTTCAAATGCACTCAGAAATTACATATTTTTGACATCATAAAAAAATAATTGACTGCACCTGGCTTGTAAATAAAATGACGGCACTCCGAACTTGAATTTGAGTGACTGAAATGTGCACCTAGTGATTAAACATTTTCTTTAAATATTATCGCACGTGGAATTACCTTGCTTTTGAACAAAATCGTGGCACTCTGAAATTGAACTTCAGTAAGTGAAATGTGCACCTCGTGATTGAAAAAATTCTAAAAATATCATGGCACGTGGAATTACCTCCACAATTTTTTTAAATGCACTCAAAAATGACATATTTTTGACATAGCAAAAAATAATCGACGCACTTATGTAAATAAAATGGCGACACTCTGAACTTGAACTGATTAAAAAAATTCTAAAAGAAAATATTGCGCGCGGAATTTGCTTCAAAATTTCCAAATTTGTGTAGAAATAACATATTTTTGACATACCAAAATATTATTGACGCAATTGCCTTGAAAACAAAATGGCAGCACTCTGAACTGGAATTTGAGTGAGTGAAATGTGTACCACCTGATTAAAAAAATTCTAAAAAATTATCGCCCGCGGAATTTGCTTCAAAATTTCCAAATTTGCTTAGAAATAACATATTTTTGACACACCAAAAGGTAATTGACGCACCTTGCTTGTAGACAAAATGGCAGCACTCTGAACTGGAATTTGAGTGAGTGAAATGTGCACCACCTCATTTAAAAAATTCTAAAAAAATGATCGCCCGCGGAATTTGCTTCAAAATTTCCAATTTGCTTAGAAATAACATATTTTTGACACACCAAAAGGTAATTGACGCACCTTGCTTGTAAACAAAATGGCAGCACTCTAAACTGGAGTTTTAGTGAGAGAAATGTGCACCACCTGATTAAAAAAATTCTAAAAAAAATATCGCCCGCGGAATTTGTTTCAAAATTTCCAAATTTGTTTAGAAATAACATATTTTTGACACACGAAAAGATAATTGACGCACCTTGTTTGTAGACAAAATGGCAGCCCTCTAAACTGGAGTTAGAGTGAGTGAAATGTGCACCTCCTCATTAAAAAAACACACACCACAAGATAATTGACTCACCTTGCTTGTAAACAAAATGACAGCACTCTGAATTGGAATTTGAGTGAGTGATTAAAAAAATTCTACAAAAATTATCGCCCGCGGAATTTGCTTCAAAATTTATAAATTTGCTTAGAAATAACATATTTTTGACACACCTTGCTTGTCAACAAAATGGCTGCACTCTGAAGTGAAATTTGAGTGAGTGAAATGTGCACGTCGTAAAATTTTCATTCAAACTCGCAAAATCTGTTTTACCTATGGATCTTGCTATATTATTTTCAATAGATAAAATTGAGTTAAGTCATTGTTTTGTAAGTTGACGATTGTTGAAATTGCTCCTTCGCAATGAAAATTAAAATTAACATCAACTTTAAACTTTTGTGATGAATCTTCCATCGGATTCTTGTTTGCTTCCCAATCAAAATTATCATTGATCCTTCAACGTCCGACCGACCGCCACCCCTGAATTTGGCCTGAACTTACCTGTACGTTCCGCCGGCACTGCCTTCGATAATTTTCAAAAAAAGTTTATTTCAATGGAATAACCTTACGATATTATTATTTTGAGAAAAGTAGATATCTAAGCCGTTTCATCTTCTATTGGAACCAGTGACGGTTCGCGGGGTTTTTTTCTGGTACGGCAGAGGAACAAGAGGTGGTAATACAGATAGGTAGGGTCAGTTGCAGAGACGACTGGCTGCATGACCGCACCTATCTGTTTTACCACCTCTTGTTCCTCGGCCGTACCAAAAAAACCCCGCGAACCGTCACTGATTGGAACTAATGTATTGATTAAAATTGCTCAAATGTTTGTTTTTGACAAAACAAGATTTTCATTTCAACATACTTTTTGGGTCACGGGGCCTAAAATTGTTACGTTCTAAGCTTGACAAAAAGAAAATCAGCCAAGAAAATGTGGACTTAGGAGCATGAAATGGTCCATGGGATGGCTGCATATCGTATGCCATATATTTAGCATTAGATAGTGACTCCAGACGATATACTAAACTAGCGTGACACCGCGTTGATGTCACGCCGTCTGGAGCGCCGCGCCGTGCTTAATGTATTAAATGTTAATAATACATAATTTAGCACTTGGGTAAATTATTATTATGTTGAAACAAATCTTTAGAGGAAACATTAATTCTTGTCGAAAGCTGACGAAGAAAGATGTGTTGAAGATAAGGTAATCTTTAATCATCAAATTGCTGAATATTTAAAATAACATGGTGAATAAGTGGTGCCAGTTATGGGCTTAAAAATAATGTGTGTAATATTTCTGTTCATTATTTTCACAACGTGATTACTGTGTGAGAAATGTTCCTTATCATATTTATTCTACAGTGGTGATAATGTTTGCAACACAAGTTAAAACAATGATGATTTTGTTTTGTTTTATTTCTATTGCTTAAAACTTTTTAAAAACTTTTTAAAGACACAATTCACTCAATTTAGACTCTACATTCTGGTACGAATATCTCCTTAAGTTATGATGATAATATTTCCCGCTCTATCTTTAAAAAGCAATCCACCTTTGCTACCTTTATATATTTCTCCTTAATGGAAAATATCGCAAATTAATGTCTAGGGAGAAAAAATAACATTTTTTGCTTAATTTGTGACGTGTTTTTAATTTTAATGATATTACCCGCTCTAAACTAGTCACAATAAAGTGAACAAATTCGTGATACCAGCAAGTGTTTTCAAGTAAACTTCCTTACTGATTAGTTGAGATTGGTTCTTCTAATTGTCATTTAGAAAAAAATGTACTAATGACTATTGTAAGACATGACATCTATAGCAGCGGCGGCTCGTGGAAGAAAATTTGAGCGAAAAAGCAACGGAATATTTTGTCTTTGCCTCAGCAACGGAAATCCAGGAGCCGCAGCTGATCTATAGCTATCGATATCGATCTGATACAGTACCTATATTCTTTTTGTTTCAGCCTCCAAAAGTAAAATGCCTTACAAGGCTGTGGCACCCCAACATTAGCGAAACCGGAGAGGTGTGCCTATCGATATTACGTCCACATAGTTTAGATGGATCTGGTTGGTCCCCAACAAGAAGATTATACGATGTAGTCTTCGGCCTAAATTTATTATTTTCAGTAAGTATTCCATTAAAATATATACATACTCACCGGCGTACAGTTAACAACATTCCGTTATTTATAACAAATGCTTAGTTTCACTTGATGCACAAGATGCACTCATCTTTGTATTAGTGTAAGAAGTGAAGATATTTCAATTTTATTAAAAATTATATTCACAACTCATAACATACTGTTTAGTCAGTCCTAGAATGATTCATTAATCACAATTGATTAAATGCTTGGTACGTTTTATGAATCAGGTAAGGCTTGTTTCGTGAATAGAGGTTAGAAATATTTGAATTACTACGTGATTCGTAACGCTACTACTACAACGTGCAAACTACATTGTTAATAAATATTTATTATTCATTGAAATTGCTGATTTATAACAATTTTGCACTTATTTCTATTGAGGCTAATTCTTGCTTTCTAATAAAATTGAATACAAATTTTTAAGACTATAGGTGCGTTTACGATAAGTTGACAGGTAAGCTCATCTTTCGTCCAGAATTTATTGTCGTCAAACAATGATATTTACAATCATGGTCATGATTCTAATTTCAGCGGATCTCGTTGCTCCGTTTGGGTCTATGCTCCGCCCGCATCATCTGTCTTTGAACTCATTTCTTTATTACCAGACAGGTCATTTTACGTTAAACTTGCCAATACACGTGGTGAAACAATTTTCGCAGTATTTCGGTCTTAATGTAAAATTCGTGTTTTTAAATGAAATATACTTAAATATTAAAGTTTCAATTTGCAAATTAAAATTGTATTTAATTTTCCTAAACGGTTAATGCAAATAAAAGTAATCTATGAGCTCATCCGTATCCAATTGCATGGTTATCTTGACTAATATTATATGTTTATGATTTCCTCGAACATCCAGTATCAAAACAAAGGCGGTATACTCGGAAATTAAAAATGTTTTACGCCAGAGGCGTCGGGTTTTAAATTGGTGCTGATAATAAAACATTTACATTTTTCAAGCCTACCTCTAATTTTGAGAAAACATCAGTTTTTCATGTTTTTGGTCGAAATTTTCAAGTCGCTATACTCGGCGTACCGAATCGGTGGTATGATTTTCGCGTGACGTTCGCTGATTGGTCAGCGCAAACGCATGTGAAGCGTATGTCACGCAGCCGAAATTTTGAATCACACCCGTTGTATGCCATGTGTTCTCGTTTTTCTGTCTTATTTAAATGTAGTGATTACGTTATATCCTTAAATCAGCCTTTTTCAATTCAATTAATTAGGAAGTAGTAAGATTTATATTTTTGGTACAGAACTAAAATGTGGCAAGGCTGTGTGAATCAGGCTTTTCATAACGTCTCGACGAACTATCATGAGGACGCGGGGTGAACGTAACGTGACCATACCACCTATTCGGTGCGCCGAGTATAGTTTCAATTAAATCCAAGTAATTTGCATACTCTTCTTCTTCCGCTATGCCGGTTAAAAGTTATCGATGAGAAATTACGTCGCACATTTTTCATCATCAACATTTTGGATTGACATTGTTATAAACCAATAACGGAAAGGAGTTTGTTGTTTAAACTTTTTCTCATAATAGATGAAGACATTCTGCATTGTTTGGCATACCACAAATTGATTGCCACTCCATTAAAGGATTTGAAAAAAATAATTATTCTAAAAATCATCAACATTTTGGTTTGAAATTGTTATAAACCAATAACGGAAAGACATTTCTTGTTTAAACTTTTTCTCATAATAGATGAAGACATTCTGCATTGTTTGGCATACCACAAATTGATTGTCACCTCGTTAAAGGGTTTGAAAAAAATAATTATTCTAAAAGTCATCAACATTTTGGTTGGAAATTGTTATAAACCAATAACGGAAAGACATTTCTTGTTTAATTTTTTTCTCATAATAGATGAAGATATTCTGCATTATTTGGCATACCACAAGTTGATTGTCACCCCGTCGAAGGGGTTGCAAAAAATAATTATTCTAAAAATCACCAACATTTTGTATTGAAACTCTTATAAACCAATAACGGAAGGACATTTCTTGTTTAAACTGTTTCTCATAATAGATGAATACATTCTGCATTATTTGGCATACCACAAGTTGATTGTCACCCCGTCGAAGGGGTTGGAAAAAATAATTATTCGAAAAATCACCAACATTTTGTATTGAAACTCTTTTATTTATTTATTTATTAAAATTGTTATAAACCAATAACGGAAAGACATTTCTTGTCTAAGCTTAAAGGCATTCTGCATTATTTGGCATACCACAAGTTGATTGTCACCCCGTCGAAGGGGTTGGAAAAAATAATTATTCGAAAAATCACCAACATTTTGTATTGAAACTCTTTTATTTATTTATTTATTAAAATTGTTATAAACCAATAACGGAAAGACATTTCTTGTCTAAGCTTAAAGGCATTCTGCATTATTTGGCATACCACAAGTTGATTGTCACCCCGTCGAAGGGGTTGGAAAAAATAATTATTCTGAAAATCACCAACATTTTTTATTGAAATTGTTATAAACCAATAACGGAAAGACGTCTGTTGTTTAAACTTTTTCTCATAATAGATGAAGACATTCTGCATTGTTTGCCATACCATAAGTTGATTGTCACCCGTCAAAGGGTTTGAAAAAAAATTATTATTCTAAAAATCACCAACATTTTGTATTGAAACTCTTATAAACCAATAACGGAAAGACATTTCTTGTTTAAACTTTTTCTCATAATAGATGAATACATTCTGCATTGTTTGGCATACCACAAGTTGATTGTCACCCCGTGGAAGGGGTTGAAAAAAAATCAACAATCGGTAAATGGCTTTTAATATTCCTTCATAAATTTATGTTTACTTATTCTAAATATTTTTTTCCAGGATTTACTTAATTTCGATGATCCTCTGAACATTGATGCTGCCGACATGTACTTCGACTCGAAGGAGGTATTCTCCAAGAAAGTGAGCGAATACATTAACCTCTACAGCCAAGAATAAAAAAAACTTTTACTACTGTTATTGATAAAATAGGTATTTAAAAAAAATGTGCAGCATTCTTCAGATAATATATTATATATATTTTTAATTATTTTGTTAATATTTTATGAAAACTCTATGTCCTGTGAATGGTTATAAATTGATGTAATATTTGTGCAAAATGCCTCACCTGTACATTTCTGTGACAAGGCGTCCACATATACACGATTTCACCAATGAAATGATTGAAATTCTTTTATAAAACATTAATATTGAATTAGCTAATATACCACCAAATAATTCCCTTTTATTTGATTGTATGGTTATTTAAAATTTTGATAAAAAAATCACGAATGTTGCAATTGTACATATTTTTAAAGACAATTGTTTCACGGCACTGTGGCTTTATTAGGAAGATGAATAAGTATTACATAAAAATAATTATTACCCTCATTGCAGGAATATAATGTCTTTCAGCTAAAAGTATTATGTTTCATTCAATTTTATTATTCGTGTTGAAGAAAATAATCATTTGTATTTGCAGTAACTGCATCCGTTGTAATGTTCAGTAATATGTGCACGTCTTGTGATTTTTGCTGAGGCACTCCACCCGGTTTTTTTTATGTTTATATTCAGGCAACGGTCGTATGCGTCAAGTAGTATTAGCAAACTTTGTTCGTTTAAATACACTCTTGCGTGCATTTTTTTGATTATTTAACAATTCTATTTTGTACTGTTATATTGCCTAAACTGATTTCCTTGATTTCCACGTTCGTTCACATATATGGTTTTAATATTCCTCTGATGGTATTACTTGTTTAGTAATATAAATATTCTACAGTTTTATGTAAATATAAATTTATAAATAAATTATATATTTACAGTTTTATGATTTTACATCACCCTAATCTAACCCAACCTGAACTAACACTTAACTGTCTTGGACATTTATTTCAGATTTAGTCAAATTTAATTACATCTACAATTAATAGTGAATTATTTTAAGGTAAGTTTATAGTTGTCTCTGTTTATTATATAGTATCATTTGAAACGGGCCGTACACGCAAGGAGCCGAGGTGTTTCAAATGTTCGTTGCTATTACGTGGTGGACATTGTTGTCTCTTTTGTTTATTCTATAGTGCCATTTGTAACGGGCAGTACACGCAAGGAGCCGGGGTGTTACAAATGTTTATTGCTATCAAGTGGTGGACATTGTTGTCTCTTTTGTTTATTCTATAGTGCCATTTGCAACGGGCCGTAGAGGCAAGGAGCCGGGGTGCTACAAATGTGTGTAGTACAATCACGCAGAAGTGACAGTGACTCATGCTTTTTCGACCTAATCATCGCTTCTGAATAAATATCTATACTCGTTCGCATGATTAAGAAAAACGAAATGAAATACGAAACGTATGTCGATATGTAAATTCAAGGGCTAAATGCAACGTATGTCTTTTCTCATTCTATCTATTCTAACCTCAAAATTCACTTGCTTGTATCTGGTTTTGACCGTCTCCGATTTCGAGCAGAATTGATTGTATCCATATCATTAATAAAAACGTTAAATTTAATGACGAATTTCCAGTTGTCTTTACCGATTGCCGAAAAATGCACTCGCAAAGTTACGACGGGAAAATATTTGCACGCTCGAGAATTTTTAAATTTCCCGCCTAGACTGAATCGAATTATTTTATGGACACACGTTTACTAGAAACTTAATTCAGGCAACATGGAGCGATGAGTCACTGTCATCTCTGCGCGATTGTACTATATATTCTGTTCAGATGTATTTACTATCATTACTTTATTTGTGGTAATTTGTTGAACACCATACGGTGTTATTGTTGCTATTAATGTGCCATTTGTAACGGGCCGTACACACAAGGAGCCGGAGTGTTACAAATGTAAACATTCTATTCAGATGTATTTACAATAGTTACTTTTATTTGTGGTAATCTGTTGAATACCATACGGTGTTACGGGTAATGGTCAGTACCAATAATCAAGAAGGACTAGTGGCGGTCATCTGACCACGTTTGCTGTGGTCCGGGCCCTTTTATATCGTTTTGAAATAGTGAACCATCTCGGCGTGATTCAATATTTCTTTGGCTGATTTGAATTGATGTGGTCGTGGGAATTATAATTTCTTCCGATCTCATTTTTGTATTACTCATTATTCAACTGTAGACTAAACAAAAAGCCTAATTTGACCTTGCGCGGATCTGTGTGTGCGCCCGCGGGGGTCCACCACATTCCTCCGTCGAGTGGCTCGCACCCTTATCTCGTCTAGACACCAGATGGACCCTTAATTATTCCGAAAACTGCGACTTGAGATTTGATCTATTTCGCGTAAAATTTCCGTTATTAATACATTACAAAGTTCATGGTGACTTGCTAACTTTTTTGCAATTTTTTCTAGATGAATTTTTTTAGCGCCAGTCGATTTACCTCGTCCTTGTGATGAAGAAAACGGTATTACATAAGGGTCTACGATGATTATTAAAAGAGTTGATTTTTTAGATTTTTTCCATTTTCGAGTTTTCTTTGCTGACGCGTCACTGGCTTCAAATTGACATTTATTCTCGCGAAAGTACATTTTCTGAAGCGTCTTGAAGGGATCTTTTCAGTGATGTATAGAAACCCCGAATCGAACCAGTAGTTTCTTCAGGAAATCATTTCAAAGCCAATTTTTGAGCAAAAGTAAGAAGGGGGGACCCTTGTATCGATTTTCACGTTTTCGTCAAAAATTAAAAATCTCTGATTTTAATTGAATCCGACTAACTTGCACCCGAGGAGCACAGATTTGAAATCCGTGTTCGATTTGGATTCTTCGTTTAGCCGCTACGGCCGTTCAAAGTCTGAAAAATCGACTTTTTTCAAAATTTTCCTCAAAGTTCATGGTGACTTGCTAACTTTTTTGCAATTTTTTCTAGATGAAATTTTTTAACGCCAATCGATTTAGCTCGTTCTTCCGATGAAGAAAAAGGTATTACATAAGGGTCTACGATGATTATTAAAAGAGTTGATTTTTTCGGTTTTTTTCATTTTTCGAGTTTTCTTTGCTAACGCGTCACGGGCTTTAAATTGACATTTGTTCTCGCGAAAGTACATTTTCTGAAGCGTCTTGACGGGATCTTTCCAGTGATGTATAGAAATCCCGAATCGAACCAGTGGTTTCTTCAGGAAATCATTTCAAAGCCAATTTTCGAACAAAAGTAAGAAGGGGGGACCCTTGTGTCAATTTTCACGTTTTCGTCAAAAATTAAAAATCGCTGATTTTAATTGAATCCGACTAACTTGCACCCGAGGAGCACAGATTTGAAATCCGCGTTCGATTTGGATTCCTCGTTTAGCCGCTAGGGCCGTTCAAAATCTGAAAAATCGATTTTTTACAAAATTTTCCTCAAAGTTCATGGTGACTTGCTATCTTTTTTGCAATTTTTTCTAGATGAAATTTTTTAACGCCAATCAATTTAGCTCGTTCTTCTGATGAAGAAAAAGGGATTACATAAGTGTCTACGATGATTATTAAAAGAGTTGATTTTTTCGGTTTTTTTCAATTTTCGAGTTTTCTTTGCTGACGCGTCACGGGCTTCAAATTGACATTTGTTCTTGCGAAACTACAATTTCTGAAGCGTCTTGAAGGGATCTTGCCAGTGATGTATAGAAACCCCCAATCGAACCAGTGGTTTCTTCAGGAAATCATTTCAAAACCAATTTTCGAGCAAAAGTAAGGGGGGACCCTTGTGTCAATCTTCACGTTTTCATCAAAAATTAAAAATCGACAATTTTAATTGAATCCGACTAATTCGGACCCCAAGGAGCACTGATTTGAAATCCGCGTTCGATTTGGATTCTTCGTTTAGCCGCTACGGCCGTTCAAAGTCTGAAAAAATCGAATTTTTTCAAAATTTTACTCAAAGTTCATGGTGACTTGCTAACTTTTTTGCAATTTTTTCTGGATGAAATTTTTTAAAGCCAATCGATTTAGCTTGTTCTTCTGATGAAGAAAAAGGTATTACATAAGGGTCTACGGTGATTATTAAGAGTTGATTTTTTCAATTTTCGAGCTTTCTTTGCTGACGCATCACGGCCTTCAAATTGATATTTGTTCTTGCGAAAGTACAATTTCTGAAGCGCCCTAACGGGATCTTTCGAATGATGTGTAGAAACCCCGAATCGAACTAGTGGTTTCTTCAGGAAATCATTTCAAAGCCAATTTTTAAGTTTTCGTCAAAAATTAAATATCGCCAATTATAATTGAATCCGGCTAATGTGCATCTAATTAGCACAGATTTGCAAACCTCGTTTTTTGTAAGGAGACTAGTCTGTTACGGTTCGTCTGTTTATATATTTTCTGACTTCGCCACACTGTAAAGGTAAATAAATTTATTCGTCTATTGGTTGGTTGTAATTTCATTTTCTTACCGACATTGAATTTTGTTGCCAATTTTTATTTAGTGTTTTGTATTATATATTTTTGTTATAAAATGTGTTATATTCCTTGTTTATGGGTTGAGTTAGAATACAAATCTCTTTACATGTAGTGTTTGTATTTGTTGACTATTGCGTAATTTTACGTAATAAAAACTAACTGAACGGAATCATAATTTAGGAATTGCGAAATCCTCTGAAGTAACAAAATAACTTCTTCCACATATACATATAAAAATCTCGCGGTCGTAGTTAGTAATCAAGTGCCCTTCGTTTTGGCGATTTGTGTTTAGCTGTCTGAAAAAATCAAGATAATTCATAATCCGTGCAATTTTGATTTTGAAACTACTTTTAATCGTCTGGCATCTGCATAACGTTTATGACTTTGTAGAAATATTTTAAAGTTGTAATTAAATTTGTGTATTTCGTTGCACCTCATTTTAAAAGTAATTTAGTTTCAATGTTGTTTGTTAAATATGAGTAATTCTTTCATTTTACTCTACCGACTAAAATATTATGGGTTCGAATTAAATATCCATGGCGTTTTGATATTGGTCGAAAATTAGAATTTATTCCACTACCTAACGGTTTCTTCCTCATCTTTTGGTAGTGCTGTACGCGAAAATAACCTTCGGAAAGTTTTCGTTAGTGCATTACTCATATGCTTCTAGACTGCAGCTACGACCTCTCTGTCTCGCCAGTTCGAACGAATTTTGCATCTCATGCACGCGCAGCGAGACCACTTCGCCTTGACAGAATTTCCACCAATGGCGTGACTGGATTTTGTACAGCGCACCACAGCCACACGCTTCTCGGCATGTTATTTCATGCTCGGCACAGTCGCCAGCAAACCGCCGCCATGGATGGTATCATTCGTAACCGTTTGCCGCTTTTCTGGAAAGTTCCACTGGGGTGATTCAGTGCAAGTATTCGAATTTAACCATACGGAAAAGGTAAAATAATGTTTATTGTTTAGTTTGTCTATCGTGTTTTTAAAATGTTAAGACTGACTTCGGGACCGTGTAAATGTAACCGACCACGGGCCCCCCATTATTTATTATATTTACTTTCACTTAATATTTCATTTCGATTTATTGCCCCTTTGGATCTAGGGAAAGAGTACGGCGGCGTATCGTTTGCACTTCCCCGAGTCACAGTTAATTCCGCCATGTAATTGCCTGTAAATTCATTTTAAAATACAATTGCTGGTACTTTACAGCCTTAAAATATATATTTACAATAGCTTTGTATTCACACCTTCAGTTTATTGAATTTATTTAAGCATTTTCAAAAAAATAATTTTAATTTTACCATATCACACACTTTATAGTTAGCGACTATAGATTCGACCAGTGGCGCACCCAAAATTTAATTTCGGGAGGGGTTGATGCAGTGACGTTCGCGGGTTTTTTTCTGGTACGGCCGAGGAACAAGAGGTGGTAATACAGGTAGGTAGGGTCAGTTGCAGAGACGGCTGGCTGCGTGACCGCACCTATCTGTATTACCACCTTGTTCCTCGACCGTACCAGAAAAAACCCTGCCAACCGTCACTGGGTTGATGCGACCTAAAATATTTTTGTGGATATTTATTAGACCGCTGCGTGCGCCACAGATTTTGAATTATTCACAAAGATACTTGTGCTTTTGATTTATAAAACATGTTCCACAAAGTTTTTGTGTTTCAAGTAAGGTGCAATCTGCTTCTAAGCCCCGTTAACGCATGTTCGAATTTCTTCCGCACAATATCAAAATTTACATATTTTACAGTTATCTTACAAGATACATCATTTTAGAAAACATCCCACGGATGAACGAAGAACACCTCTACCGGTTCATTTGGTACATGAAAACCATTTACGTCAGACTGCACGTAGACTGTTCATTTGTTGAACTTTTGAAGAGGGGTTGGAATAGAAAAATAACATATATGTAACACACTGGGAAAATGGCAAGGCTCCAGGGTCACAAACGGATAGTCTCGTCAGGAATCATTTATGATTATCCTGAAAATCAAATAAAGAAAAAAATAACCAGCATTATTTGAATGGTAAGTTATTTTTAACCACTTTCTATGCAGCGCCTTTACAAAAATTTTCCGTTGCAGTTGTCGTTCGTAAATAGCGGTACTCAAGGTAACTCCGATGTAAAGAAAATGAATTCCCATCTTCATTCCACACATTCAAGTCAAGGCCCCACCACTTAGAAGAGCAGTAACCGATTAGAGACTCCGGCTCGTCCTACTCGTCTTCCAATAGTGAGTACAACCAATTAAACCACTCTTTCTACTTAAGACTCTCCAACTACATCGATATAGAAGATTTTTCTCCAATAAACAACTGTCTTGCAAAAGTTTGAATATCATCAAATTCAAATGCATTTTAAATTTCTAAATAATAGAACTTGGAAAATAGGCATTCTAAATGTGGAATTTAGTGCAGCCATACACAGCCCCTTTGTTTCTTGACAGCAAAAACATTAATGAAACCGATTGATACTTTGTTTGCGCGAACCTTTAAATAATTTAACGTCCACGGCTATTAAGCTTTGAGGGGACTTGGGTATGGCTGTTTTAGAGTACCTCCTTTAATTTTTAATTTGCAAAAGTAAATACACAAAATAAATACTACACTGAAATATGCTTAATGTTCATAACAACTACAACAAAACTTAAATAATCTTTGTAACAGTCCAACAGTAATTTATGAAAGTGCCCAACAGCAATTGTCAACCAAACTTTTTTTTATGATCGTGGTTTATTAATTGTATTAATTTCTACTTTCCCCTTGTGAGCTAATAATAAATTTCTAATCGTGGAAGAATAATTTATTGCACATGTGTTTTATTAATTTCTAATCGTGGAGGAATAATTTATAAATTTCGGATCGTGGACGAATAATTAATTGATGTGGTGTTTTGTCAACTTCGGATCGTGGAGGAATAATTAAATGATCATGTAATTTATTAATTTCTAATCGTAGAGGAATAATTTATGAATTTCGGATGGTGGACGAATAATTAATTGATTTGGTGTTTTGTCAATTTCGGATCGTGGAGGAATAATTAATTGATTTGGTGTTTTGTCAATTTCGGATCGTGGAGGAATAATTAATTGATTTGGTGTTTTGTCAATTTCGGATCGTGGAGGAATAATTAATTGATTTGGTGTTTTGTCAATTTCGGATCGTGGAGGAATAATTAAATGATCATGTAATTTATTAATTTCTAATCGTGGAGGAATAATTTATAAATTTCGGATGGTGGACGAATAATTAATTGACTTGGTGTTTTGTCAATTTCGGATCGTGGAGGAATAATTAAATGATCATGTAATTTATTAATTTTTAATCGTGGAGGAATAATTTATAAATTTCGGATGGTGGACGAATAATTAATTGATTTGGTGTTTTGTCAATTTCGGATCGTGGAGGAATAATTAATTGATTTGGTGTTTTGTCAATTTCGGATCGTGGAGGAATAATTAAATGATCATGTAATTTATTAATTTTTAATCGTGGAGGAATAATTTATAAATTTCGGATGGTGGACGAATAATTAATTGACTTGGTGTTTTGTCAATTTCGGATCGTGGAGGAATAATTAAATGATCATGTACTTTATTAATTTTTAATCGTGGAGGAATAATTTATAAATTTCGGATGGTGGACGAATAATTAATTGATTTGGTGTTTTGTCAATTTCGGATCGTGGAGGAATAATTAAATGATCATGTAATTTATTAATTTCTAATCGTGGAGGAATAATTTATAAATTTCGGATGGTGGACGAATAATTAATTGACTTGGTGTTTTGTCAATTTCGGATCATGGAGGAATAATTAAATGATCATGTAATTTATTAATTTCTAATCGTGGACGAATAATTTATAAATTTCGGATGGTGGACGAATAATTAATTGCTTTGGTGTTTTGTCAATTTCGGATCGTGGAGGAATAATTAAATGATCATGTAATTTATTAATTTTTAATCGTGGAGGAATAATTTATAAATTTCGGATGGTGGACGAATAATTAATTGACTTGGTGTTTTGTCAATTTCGGATCGTGGAGGAATAATTAAATGATCATGTACTTTATTAATTTTTAATCGTGGAGGAATAATTTATAAATTTCGGATGGTGGACGAATAATTAATTGATTTGGTGTTTTGTCAATTTCGGATCGTGGAGGAATAATTAAATGATCATGTAATTTATTAATTTCTAATCGTGGAGGAATAATTTATAAATTTCGGATGGTGGACGAATAATTAATTGACTTGGTGTTTTGTCAATTTCGGATCATGGAGGAATAATTAAATGATCATGTAATTTATTAATTTCTAATCGTGGACGAATAATTTATAAATTTCGGATGGTGGACGAATAATTAATTGCTTTGGTGTTTTGTCAATTTCGGATCGTGGAGGAATAATTAAATGATCATGTAATTTATTAATTTTTAATCGTGGAGGAATAATTTATAAATTTCGGATGGTGGACGAATAATTAATTGACTTGGTGTTTTGTCAATTTCGGATCGTGGAGGAATAATTAAATGATCATGTAATTTATTAATTTCTAATCGTGGAGGAATAATTTATAAATTTCGGATGGTGGACGAATAATTAATTGACTTGGTGTTTTGTCAATTTCGGATCGTGGAGGAATAATTAAATGATCATGTAATTTATTAATTTTTAATCGTGGAGGAATAATTTATAAATTTCGGATGGTGGACGAATAATTAATTGATTTGGTGTTTTGTCAATTTCGGATCGTGGAGGAATAATTAATTGATGTGGTGTTTTGTCAATTTCGGATCGTGGAGGAATAATTAATTGATGTGGTGTTTTGTCAATTTCGGATCGTGGAGGAATAATTAATTGATGTGGTGTTTTGTCAATTTCGGATCGTGGAGGAATAATTAATTGATGTGGTGTTTTGTCAATTTCGGATCGTGGACGAATAATTAATTGATTTGGTGTTGTCAATTTCGGATCGTGGAGGAATAATTAAATGATCATGTAATTTATTAATTTCCAATCGTGGAGGAATAATTTATAAATTTCGGATGGTGGACGAATAATTAATTGATTTGGTGTTTTGTCAATTTCGGATCGTGGAGGAATAATTAAATGATCATGTAATTTATTAATTTTTAATCGTGGAGGAATAATTTATAAATTTCGGATGGTGGACGAATAATTAATTGATTTGGTGTTTTGTCAATTTCGGATCGTGGAGGAATAATTAAAAGATCATGTAATTTATTAATTTTTAATCGTGGAGGAATAATTTATAAATTTCGGATGGTGGACGAATAATTAATTGATTTGGTGTTTTGTCAATTTCGGATCGTGGAGGAATAATTAAATGATCATGTAATTTATTAATTTCTAATCGTGGAGAGTTAAATTTATGATTTAGTTGTTGGGGAATGTAGAATAGTTATTTTGTTTTTGTAATAGGTTAATATGCCAATAAAGGTCTTTTTTTTTTTTTTTTTTTTTTTTTTCGTGGAGGAATAATTTATAAATTTCGGATGGTGGACGAATAATTAATTGACTTGGTGTTTTGTCAATTTCGGATCGTGGAGGAATAATTAAATGATCATGTAATTTATTAATTTTTAATCGTGGAGGAATAATTTATAAATTTCGGATGGTGGACGAATAATTAATTGATTTGGTGTTTTGTCAATTTCGGATCGGGGAGGAATAATTAATTGATGTGGTGTTTTGTCAATTTCGGATCGTGGAGGAATAATTAAATGATCATGTAATTTATTAATTTTTAATCGTGGAGGAATAATTTATAAATTTCGGATGGTGGACGAATAATTAATTGATTTGGTGTTTTGTCAATTTCGGATCGGGGAGGAATAATTAATTGATGTGGTGTTTTGTCAATTTCGGATCGTGGAGGAATAATTAAATGATCATGTAATTTATTAATTTTTAATCGTGGAGGAATAATTTATAAATTTCGGATGGTGGACGAATAATTAATTGATTTGGTGTTTTGTCAATTTCGGATCGTGGAGGAATAATTAAATGATCATGTAATTTATTAATTTCTAATCGTGGAGGAATAATTTATAAATTTCGGATGGTGGACGAATAATTAATTGATTTGGTGTTTTGTCAATTTCGGATCGGGGAGGAATAATTAATTGATGTGGTGTTTTGTCAATTTCGGATCGTGGAGGAATAATTAAATGATCATGTAATTTATTAATTTTTAATCGTGGAGGAATAATTTATAAATTTCGGATGGTGGACGAATAATTAATTGATTTGGTGTTTTGTCAATTTCGGATCGGGGAGGAATAATTAATTGATGTGGTGTTTTGTCAATTTCGGATCGTGGAGGAATAATTAAATGATCATGTAATTTATTAATTTCTAATCGTGGACGAATAATTTATAAATTTCGGATGGTGGACGAATAATTAATTGACTTGGTGTTTTGTCAATTTCGGATCGTGGAGGAATAATTAAATGATCATGTAATTTATTAATTTCTAATCGTGGACGAATAATTTATAAATTTCGGATGGTGGACGAATAATTAATTGACTTGGTGTTTTGTCAATTTCGGATCGTGGAGGAATAATTAAATGATCATGTAATTTATTAATTTTTAATCGTGGACGAATAATTTATAAATTTCGGATGGTGGACGAATAATTAATTGATTTGGTGTTTTGTCAATTTCGGATCGTGGAGGAATAATTAAATGATCATGTAATTTATTAATTTTTAATCGTGGAGGAATAATTTATAAATTTCGGATGGTGGACGAATAATTAATTGACTTGGTGTTTTGTCAATTTCGGATCGTGGAGGAATAATTAATTGATTTGGTGTTTTGTCAATTTCGGATCGTGGAGGAATAATTAAATGATCATGTAATTTATTAATTTTTAATCGTGGAGGAATAATTTATAAATTTCGGATGGTGGACGAATAATTAATTGACTTGGTGTTTTGTCAATTTCGGATCGTGGAGGAATAATTAATTGATTTGGTGTTTTGTCAATTTCGGATCGTGGAGGAATAATTAAATGATCATGTAATTTATTAATTTTTAATCGTGGAGGAATAATTTATAAATTTCGGATGGTGGACGAATAATTAATTGATTTGGTGTTTTGTCAATTTCGGATCGGGGAGGAATAATTAATTGATGTGGTGTTTTGTCAATTTCGGATCGTGGAGGAATAATTAAATGATCATGTAATTTATTAATTTCTAATCGTGGACGAATAATTTATAAATTTCGGATGGTGGACGAATAATTAATTGACTTGGTGTTTTGTCAATTTCGGATCGTGGAGGAATAATTAAATGATCATGTAATTTATTAATTTCTAATCGTGGACGAATAATTTATAAATTTCGGATGGTGGACGAATAATTAATTGACTTGGTGTTTTGTCAATTTCGGATCGTGGAGGAATAATTAAATGATCATGTAATTTATTAATTTTTAATCGTGGACGAATAATTTATAAATTTCGGATGGTGGACGAATAATTAATTGATTTGGTGTTTTGTCAATTTCGGATCGTGGAGGAATAATTAAATGATCATGTAATTTATTAATTTTTAATCGTGGAGGAATAATTTATAAATTTCGGATGGTGGACGAATAATTAATTGACTTGGTGTTTTGTCAATTTCGGATCGTGGAGGAATAATTAATTGATTTGGTGTTTTGTCAATTTCGGATCGTGGAGGAATAATTAAATGATCATGTAATTTATTAATTTTTAATCGTGGAGGAATAATTTATAAATTTCGGATGGTGGACGAATAATTAATTGACTTGGTGTTTTGTCAATTTCGGATCGTGGAGGAATAATTAAATGATCATGTAATTTATTAATTTTTAATCGTGGAGGAATAATTTATAAATTTCGGCTGGTGGACGAATAATTAATTGATTTGGTGTTTTGTCAATTTCGGATCGGGGAGGAATAATTAATTGATGTGGTGTTTTGTCAATTTCGGATCGTGGAGGAATAATTAAATGATCATGTAATTTATTAATTTTTAATCGTGGAGGAATCATTTATAAATTTCGGATGGTGGACGAATAATTAATTGATTTGGTGTTTTGTCAATTTCGGATCGGGGAGGAATAATTAATTGATGTGGTGTTTTGTCAATTTCGGATCGTGGAGGAATAATTAAATGATCATGTAATTTATTAATTTCTAATCGTGGACGAATAATTTATAAATTTCGGATGGTGGACGAATAATTAATTGATGTGGTGTTTTGTCAATTTCGGATCGTGGAGGAATAATTTATAAATTTCGGATGGTGGACGAATAATTAATTGATTTGGTGTTTTGTCAATTTCGGATCGGGGAGGAATAATTAATTGATGTGGTGTTTTGTCAATTTCGGATCGTGGAGGAATAATTAAATGATCATGTAATTTATTAATTTTTAATCGTGGAGGAATCATTTATAAATTTCGGCTGGTGGACGAATAATTAATTGATTTGGTGTTTTGTCAATTTCGGATCGGGGAGGAATAATTAATTGATGTGGTGTTTTGTCAATTTCGGATCGTGGAGGAATAATTAAATGATCATGTAATTTATTAATTTCTAATCGTGGACGAATAATTTATAAATTTCGGATGGTGGACGAATAATTAATTGATGTGGTGTTTTGTCAATTTCGGATCGTGGAGGAATAATTTATAAATTTCGGATGGTGGACGAATAATTAATTGATTTGGTGTTTTGTCAATTTCGGATCGGGGAGGAATAATTAATTGATGTGGTGTTTTGTCAATTTCGGATCGTGGAGGAATAATTAAATGATCATGTAATTTATTAATTTCTAATCGTGGACGAATAATTTATAAATTTCGGATGGTGGACGAATAATTAATTGACTTGGTGTTTTGTCAATTTCGGATCGGGGAGGAATAATTAATTGATGTGGTGTTTTGTCAATTTCGGATCGTGGAGGAATAATTAAATGATCATGTAATTTATTAATTTTTAATCGTGGAGGAATCATTTATAAATTTCGGATGGTGGACGAATAATTAATTGATTTGGTGTTTTGTCAATTTCGGATCGGGGAGGAATAATTAATTGATGTGGTGTTTTGTCAATTTCGGATCGTGGAGGAATAATTAAATGATCATGTAATTTATTAATTTCTAATCGTGGACGAATAATTTATAAATTTCGGATGGTGGACGAATAATTAATTGACTTGGTGTTTTGTCAATTTCGGATCGGGGAGGAATAATTAATTGATGTGGTGTTTTGTCAATTTCGGATCGTGGAGGAATAATTAAATGATCATGTAATTTATTAATTTTTAATCGTGGAGGAATCATTTATAAATTTCGGATGGTGGACGAATAATTAATTGATTTGGTGTTTTGTCAATTTCGGATCGGGGAGGAATAATTAATTGATGTGGTGTTTTGTCAATTTCGGATCGTGGAGGAATAATTAAATGATCATGTAATTTATTAATTTCTAATCGTGGACGAATAATTTATAAATTTCGGATGGTGGACGAATAATTAATTGACTTGGTGTTTTGTCAATTTCGGATTGTGGAGGAATCATTTATAAATTTCGGATGGTGGACGAATAATTAATTGACTTGGTGTTTTGTCAATTTCGGATCGGGGAGGAATAATTAATTGATGTGGTGTTTTGTCAATTTCGGATCGTGGAGGAATAATTAAATGATCATGTAATTTATTAATTTTTAATCGTGGAGGAATCATTTATAAATTTCGGATGGTGGACGAATAATTAATTGATTTGGTGTTTTGTCAATTTCGGATCGGGGAGGAATAATTAATTGATGTGGTGTTTTGTCAATTTCGGATCGTGGAGGAATAATTAAATGATCATGTAATTTATTAATTTCTAATCGTGGACGAATAATTTATAAATTTCGGATGGTGGACGAATAATTAATTGACTTGGTGTTTTGTCAATTTCGGATCGTGGAGGAATAATTAAATGATCATGTAATTTATTAATTTTTAATCGTGGAGGAATAATTTATAAATTTCGGATGGTGGACGAATAATTAATTGATTTGGTGTTTTGTCAATTTCGGATCGGGGAGGAATAATTAATTGATGTGGTGTTTTGTCAATTTCGGATCGTGGAGGAATAATTAAATGATCATGTAATTTATTAATTTTTAATCGTGGACGAATAATTTATAAATTTCGGATGGTGGACGAATAATTAATTGACTTGGTGTTTTGTCAATTTCGGATCGTGGAGGAATAATTAAATGATCATGTAATTTATTAATTTCTAATCGTGGACGAATAATTTATAAATTTCGGATGGTGGACGAATAATTAATTGACTTGGTGTTTTGTCAATTTCGGATCGGGGAGGAATAATTAATTGATGTGGTGTTTTGTCAATTTCGGATCGTGGAGGAATAATTAAATGATCATGTAATTTATTAATTTCTAATCGTGGACGAATAATTTATAAATTTCGGATGGTGGACGAATAATTAATTGACTTGGTGTTTTGTCAATTTCGGATCGGGGAGGAATAATTAATTGATGTGGTGTTTTGTCAATTTCGGATCGTGGAGGAATAATTAAATGATCATGTAATTTATTAATTTCTAATCGTGGACGAATAATTTATAAATTTCGGATGGTGGACGAATAATTAATTGACTTGGTGTTTTGTCAATTTCGGATCGGGGAGGAATAATTAATTGATGTGGTGTTTTGTCAATTTCGGATCGTGGAGGAATAATTAAATGATCATGTAATTTATTAATTTCTAATCGTGGACGAATAATTTATAAATTTCGGATGGTGGACGAATAATTAATTGATGTGGTGTTTTGTCAATTTCGGATCGTGGAGGAATAATTAAATGATCATGTAATTTATTAATTTCTAATCGTGGACGAATAATTTATAAATTTCGGATGGTGGACGAATAATTAATTGACTTGGTGTTTTGTCAATTTCGGATCGGGGAGGAATAATTAATTGATGTGGTGTTTTGTCAATTTCGGATCGTGGAGGAATAATTAAATGATCATGTAATTTATTAATTTCTAATCGTGGACGAATAATTTATAAATTTCGGATGGTGGACGAATAATTAATTGACTTGGTGTTTTGTCAATTTCGGATCGGGGAGGAATAATTAATTGATGTGGTGTTTTGTCAATTTCGGATCGTGGAGGAATAATTAAATGATCATGTAATTTATTAATTTCTAATCGTGGACGAATAATTTATAAATTTCGGATGGTGGACGAATAATTAATTGATGTGGTGTTTTGTCAATTTCGGATCGTGGAGGAATAATTTATAAATTTCGGATGGTGGACGAATAATTAATTGATTTGGTGTTTTGTCAATTTCGGATCGGGGAGGAATAATTAATTGATGTGGTGTTTTGTCAATTTCGGATCGTGGAGGAATAATTAAATGATCATGTAATTTATTAATTTCTAATCGTGGACGAATAATTTATAAATTTCGGATGGTGGACGAATAATTAATTGACTTGGTGTTTTGTCAATTTCGGATCGGGGAGGAATAATTAATTGATGTGGTGTTTTGTCAATTTCGGATCGTGGAGGAATAATTAAATGATCATGTAATTTATTAATTTCTAATCGTGGACGAATAATTTATAAATTTCGGATGGTGGACGAATAATTAATTGATGTGGTGTTTTGTCAATTTCGGATCGTGGAGGAATAATTAAATGATCATGTAATTTATTAATTTCTAATCGTGGACGAATAATTTATAAATTTCGGATGGTGGACGAATAATTAATTGACTTGGTGTTTTGTCAATTTCGGATCGGGGAGGAATAATTAATTGATGTGGTGTTTTGTCAATTTCGGATCGTGGAGGAATAATTAAATGATCATGTAATTTATTAATTTCTAATCGTGGACGAATAATTTATAAATTTCGGATGGTGGACGAATAATTAATTGATGTGGTGTTTTGTCAATTTCGGATCGTGGAGGAATAATTAAATGATCATGTAATTTATTAATTTCTAATCGTGGACGAATAATTTATAAATTTCGGATGGTGGACGAATAATTAATTGACTTGGTGTTTTGTCAATTTCGGATCGGGGAGGAATAATTAATTGATGTGGTGTTTTGTCAATTTCGGATCGTGGAGGAATAATTAAATGATCATGTAATTTATTAATTTCTAATCGTGGACGAATAATTTATAAATTTCGGATGGTGGACGAATAATTAATTGACTTGGTGTTTTGTCAATTTCGGATCGGGGAGGAATAATTAATTGATGTGGTGTTTTGTCAATTTCGGATCGTGGAGGAATAATTAAATGATCATGTAATTTATTAATTTCTAATCGTGGACGAATAATTTATAAATTTCGGATGGTGGACGAATAATTAATTGATGTGGTGTTTTGTCAATTTCGGATCGTGGAGGAATAATTTATAAATTTCGGATGGTGGACGAATAATTAATTGATTTGGTGTTTTGTCAATTTCGGATCGGGGAGGAATAATTAATTGATGTGGTGTTTTGTCAATTTCGGATCGTGGAGGAATAATTAAATGATCATGTAATTTATTAATTTCTAATCGTGGACGAATAATTTATAAATTTCGGATGGTGGACGAATAATTAATTGACTTGGTGTTTTGTCAATTTCGGATCGGGGAGGAATAATTTATTGATGTGGTGTTTTGTCAATTTCGGATCGTGGAGGAATAATTAAATGATCATGTAATTTATTAATTTCTAATCGTGGACGAATAATTTATAAATTTCGGATGGTGGACGAATAATTAATTGACTTGGTGTTTTGTCAATTTCGGATCGGGGAGGAATAATTAATTGATGTGGTGTTTTGTCAATTTCGGATCGTGGAGGAATAATTAAATGATCATGTAATTTATTAATTTCTAATCGTGGAGGAATAATTTATAAATTTCGGATGGTGGACGAATAATTAATTGATGTGGTGTTTTGTCAATTTCGGATCGTGGAGGAATAATTTATAAATTTCGGATGGTGGACGAATAATTAATTGATTTGGTGTTTTGTCAATTTCGGATCGGGGAGGAATAATTAATTGATGTGGTGTTTTGTCAATTTCGGATCGGGGAGGAATAATTAAATGATCATGTAATTTATTAATTTCTAATCGTGGACGAATAATTTATAAATTTCGGATGGTGGACGAATAATTAATTGACTTGGTGTTTTGTCAATTTCGGATCGGGGAGGAATAATTAATTGATGTGGTGTTTTGTCAATTTCGGATCGTGGAGGAATAATTAAATGATCATGTAATTTATTAATTTTTAATCGTGGAGGAATCATTTATAAATTTCGGATGGTGGACGAATAATTAATTGATTTGGTGTTTTGTCAATTTCGGATCGGGGAGGAATAATTAATTGATGTGGTGTTTTGTCAATTTCGGATCGTGGAGGAATAATTAAATGATCATGTAATTTATTAATTTCTAATCGTGGACGAATAATTTATAAATTTCGGATGGTGGACGAATAATTAATTGATTTGGTGTTTTGTCAATTTCGGATCGGGGAGGAATAATTAATTGATGTGGTGTTTTGTCAATTTCGGATCGTGGAGGAATAATTAAATGATCATGTAATTTATTAATTTTTAATCGTGGAGGAATCATTTATAAATTTCGGATGGTGGACGAATAATTAATTGATTTGGTGTTTTGTCAATTTCGGATCGGGGAGGAATAATTAATTGATGTGGTGTTTTGTCAATTTCGGATCGTGGAGGAATAATTAAATGATCATGTAATTTATTAATTTCTAATCGTGGAGGAATAATTTATAAATTTCGGATGGTGGACGAATAATTAATTGATTTGGTGTTTTGTCAATTTCGGATCGGGGAGGAATAATTAATTGATGTGGTGTTTTGTCAATTTCGGATCGTGGAGGAATAATTAAATGATCATGTAATTTATTAATTTTTAATCGTGGAGGAATCATTTATAAATTTCGGATGGTGGACGAATAATTAATTGATTTGGTGTTTTGTCAATTTCGGATCGGGGAGGAATAATTAATTGATGTGGTGTTTTGTCAATTTCGGATCGTGGAGGAATAATTAAATGATCATGTAATTTATTAATTTCTAATCGTGGACGAATAATTTATAAATTTCGGATGGTGGACGAATAATTAATTGACTTGGTGTTTTGTCAATTTCGGATTGTGGAGGAATCATTTATAAATTTCGGATGGTGGACGAATAATTAATTGACTTGGTGTTTTGTCAATTTCGGATCGGGGAGGAATAATTAATTGATGTGGTGTTTTGTCAATTTCGGATCGTGGAGGAATAATTAAATGATCATGTAATTTATTAATTTTTAATCGTGGAGGAATCATTTATAAATTTCGGATGGTGGACGAATAATTAATTGATTTGGTGTTTTGTCAATTTCGGATCGGGGAGGAATAATTAATTGATGTGGTGTTTTGTCAATTTCGGATCGTGGAGGAATAATTAAATGATCATGTAATTTATTAATTTCTAATCGTGGACGAATAATTTATAAATTTCGGATGGTGGACGAATAATTAATTGACTTGGTGTTTTGTCAATTTCGGATCGTGGAGGAATAATTAAATGATCATGTAATTTATTAATTTTTAATCGTGGAGGAATAATTTATAAATTTCGGATGGTGGACGAATAATTAATTGATTTGGTGTTTTGTCAATTTCGGATCGGGGAGGAATAATTAATTGATGTGGTGTTTTGTCAATTTCGGATCGTGGAGGAATAATTAAATGATCATGTAATTTATTAATTTCTAATCGTGGACGAATAATTTATAAATTTCGGATGGTGGACGAATAATTAATTGACTTGGTGTTTTGTCAATTTCGGATCGTGGAGGAATAATTAAATGATCATGTAATTTATTAATTTCTAATCGTGGACGAATAATTTATAAATTTCGGATGGTGGACGAATAATTAATTGACTTGGTGTTTTGTCAATTTCGGATCGTGGAGGAATAATTAAATGATCATGTAATTTATTAATTTTTAATCGTGGACGAATAATTTATAAATTTCGGATGGTGGACGAATAATTAATTGACTTGGTGTTTTGTCAATTTCGGATCGTGGAGGAATAATTAATTGATTTGGTGTTTTGTCAATTTCGGATCGTGGAGGAATAATTAAATGATCATGTAATTTATTAATTTTTAATCGTGGAGGAATAATTTATAAATTTCGGATGGTGGACGAATAATTAATTGACTTGGTGTTTTGTCAATTTCGGATCGTGGAGGAATAATTAATTGATTTGGTGTTTTGTCAATTTCGGATCGTGGAGGAATAATTAAATGATCATGTAATTTATTAATTTTTAATCGTGGAGGAATAATTTATAAATTTCGGATGGTGGACGAATAATTAATTGATTTGGTGTTTTGTCAATTTCGGATCGTGGAGGAATAATTAATTGATGTGGTGTTTTGTCAATTTCGGATCGTGGAGGAATAATTAATTGATGTGGTGTTTTGTCAATTTCGGATCGTGGAGGAATAATTAATTGATGTGGTGTTTTGTCAATTTCGGATCGTGGAGGAATAATTAATTGATGTGGTGTTTTGTCAATTTCGGATCGTGGAGGAATAATTAATTGATGTGGTGTTTTGTCAATTTCGGATCGTGGAGGAATAATTAATTGATGTGGTGTTTTGTCAATTTCGGATCGTGGAGGAATAATTAAATGATCATGTAATTTATTAATTTCCAATCGTGGAGGAATAATTTATAAATTTCGGATGGTGGACGAATAATTAATTGATTTGGTGTTTTGTCAATTTCGGATCGTGGAGGAATAATTAAATGATCATGTAATTTATTAATTTCTAATCGTGGAGGAATAATTTATAAATTTCGGATGGTGGACGAATAATTAATTGACTTGGTGTTTTGTCAATTTCGGATCGTGGAGGAATAATTAAATGATCATGTAATTTATTAATTTTTAATCGTGGAGGAATAATTTATAAATTTCGGATGGTGGACGAATAATTAATTGATTTGGTGTTTTGTCAATTTCGGATCGTGGAGGAATAATTAAATGATCATGTAATTTATTAATTTTTAATCGTGGAGGAATAATTTATAAATTTCGGCTGGTGGACGAATAATTAATTGATTTGGTGTTTTGTCAATTTCGGATCGGGGAGGAATAATTAATTGATGTGGTGTTTTGTCAATTTCGGATCGTGGAGGAATAATTAAATGATCATGTAATTTATTAATTTCTAATCGTGGACGAATAATTTATAAATTTCGGATGGTGGACGAATAATTAATTGATGTGGTGTTTTGTCAATTTCGGATCGTGGAGGAATAATTTATAAATTTCGGATGGTGGACGAATAATTAATTGATTTGGTGTTTTGTCAATTTCGGATCGGGGAGGAATAATTAATTGATGTGGTGTTTTGTCAATTTCGGATCGTGGAGGAATAATTAAATGATCATGTAATTTATTAATTTCTAATCGTGGACGAATAATTTATAAATTTCGGATGGTGGACGAATAATTAATTGACTTGGTGTTTTGTCAATTTCGGATCGTGGAGGAATAATTAAATGATCATGTAATTTATTAATTTCTAATCGTGGACGAATAATTTATAAATTTCGGATGGTGGACGAATAATTAATTGACTTGGTGTTTTGTCAATTTCGGATCGTGGAGGAATAATTAAATGATCATGTAATTTATTAATTTCTAATCGTGGACGAATAATTTATAAATTTCGGATGGTGGACGAATAATTAATTGACTTGGTGTTTTGTCAATTTCGGATTGTGGAGGAATCATTTATAAATTTCGGATGGTGGACGAATAATTAATTGACTTGGTGTTTTGTCAATTTCGGATCGGGGAGGAATAATTAATTGATGTGGTGTTTTGTCAATTTCGGATCGTGGAGGAATAATTAAATGATCATGTAATTTATTAATTTTTAATCGTGGAGGAATCATTTATAAATTTCGGATGGTGGACGAATAATTAATTGATTTGGTGTTTTGTCAATTTCGGATCGTGGAGGAATAATTAAATGATCATGTAATTTATTAATTTCTAATCGTGGACGAATAATTTATAAATTTCGGATGGTGGACGAATAATTAATTGACTTGGTGTTTTGTCAATTTCGGATTGTGGAGGAATCATTTATAAATTTCGGATGGTGGACGAATAATTAATTGACTTGGTGTTTTGTCAATTTCGGATCGGGGAGGAATAATTAATTGATGTGGTGTTTTGTCAATTTCGGATCGTGGAGGAATAATTAAATGATCATGTAATTTATTAATTTCTAATCGTGGACGAATAATTTATAAATTTCGGATGGTGGACGAATAATTAATTGATGTGGTGTTTTGTCAATTTCGGATCGTGGAGGAATAATTTATAAATTTCGGATGGTGGACGAATAATTAATTGATTTGGTGTTTTGTCAATTTCGGATCGGGGAGGAATAATTAATTGATGTGGTGTTTTGTCAATTTCGGATCGTGGAGGAATAATTAAATGATCATGTAATTTATTAATTTCTAATCGTGGACGAATAATTTATAAATTTCGGATGGTGGACGAATAATTAATTGACTTGGTGTTTTGTCAATTTCGGATTGTGGAGGAATCATTTATAAATTTCGGATGGTGGACGAATAATTAATTGACTTGGTGTTTTGTCAATTTCGGATCGGGGAGGAATAATTAATTGATGTGGTGTTTTGTCAATTTCGGATCGTGGAGGAATAATTAAATGATCATGTAATTTATTAATTTCTAATCGTGGACGAATAATTTATAAATTTCGGATGGTGGACGAATAATTAATTGACTTGGTGTTTTGTCAATTTCGGATCGTGGAGGAATAATTAAATGATCATGTAATTTATTAATTTCTAATCGTGGAGGAATAATTTATAAATTTCGGATGGTGGACGAATAATTAATTGACTTGGTGTTTTGTCAATTTCGGATCGTGGAGGAATCATTTATAAATTTCGGATGGTGGACGAATAATTAATTGACTTGGTGTTTTGTCAATTTCGGATCGTGGAGGAATAATTAAATGATCATGTAATTTATTAATTTCTAATCGTGGACGAATAATTTATAAATTTCGGATGGTGGACGAATAATTAATTGACTTGGTGTTTTGTTAATTTCGGATCGTGGAGGAATAATTAAATGATCATGTAATTTATTAATTTTTAATCGTGGACGACAATTTATAAATTTCGGATGGTGGACGAATAATTAATTGACTTGGTGTTTTGTCAATTTCGGATTGTGGAGGAATCATTTATAAATTTCGGATGGTGGACGAATAATTAATTGACTTGGTGTTTTGTCAATTTCGGATTGTGGAGGAATAATTTATAAATTTCGGATGGTGGACGAATAATTAATTGACTTGGTGTTTTGTCAATTTCGGATCGTGGAGGAATCATTTATAAATTTCGGATGGTGGACGAATAATTAATTGACTTGGTGTTTTGTCAATTTCGGATTGTGGAGGAATAATTTATAAATTTCGGATGGTGGACGAATAATTAATTGACTTGGTGTTTTGTCAATTTCGGATCGTGGAGGAATCATTTATAAATTTCGGATGGTGGACGAATAATTAATTGACTTGGTGTTTTGTCAATTTCGGATCGTGGAGGAATAATTAAATGATCATGTAATTTATTAATTTTTAATCGTGGAGGAATAATTTATAAATTTCGGATGGTGGACGAATAATTAATTGATTTGGTGTTTTGTCAATTTCGGATCGTGGAGGAATAATTAAATGATCATGTAATTTATTAATTTCTAATCGTGGACGAATAATTTATAAATTTCGGATGGTGGACGAATAATTAATTGACTTGGTGTTTTGTCAATTTCGGATCGTGGAGGAATCATTTATAAATTTCGGATGGTGGACGAATAATTAATTGACTTGGTGTTTTGTCAATTTCGGATCGTGGAGGAATAATTAAATGATCATGTAATTTATTAATTTTTAATCGTGGAGGAATAATTTATAAATTTCGGATGGTGGACGAATAATTAATTGATTTGGTGTTTTGTCAATTTCGGATCGTGGAGGAATAATTAAATGATCATGTAATTTATTAATTTCTAATCGTGGACGAATAATTTATAAATTTCGGATGGTGGACGAATAATTAATTGACTTGGTGTTTTGTCAATTTCGGATCGTGGAGGAATCATTTATAAATTTCGGATGGTGGACGAATAATTAATTGACTTGGTGTTTTGTCAATTTCGGATCGTGGAGGAATAATTAAATGATCATGTAATTTATTAATTTTTAATCGTGGAGGAATAATTTATAAATTTCGGATGGTGGACGAATAATTAATTGATTTGGTGTTTTGTCAATTTCGGATCGTGGAGGAATCATTTATAAATTTCGGATGGTGGACGAATAATTAATTGACTTGGTGTTTTGTCAATTTCGGATTGTGGAGGAATAATTTATAAATTTCGGATGGTGGACGAATAATTAATTGACTTGGTGTTTTGTCAATTTCGGATCGTGGAGGAATCATTTATAAATTTCGGATGGTGGACGAATAATTAATTGACTTGGTGTTTTGTCAATTTCGGATCGTGGAGGAATAATTAAATGATCATGTAATTTATTAATTTTTAATCGTGGAGGAATAATTTATAAATTTCGGATGGTGGACGAATAATTAATTGACTTGGTGTTTTGTCAATTTCGGATTGTGGACGAATAATTTATAAATTTCGGATGGTGGACGAATAATTAATTGACTTGGTGTTTTGTCAATTTCGGATTGTGGAGGAATCATTTATAAATTTCGGATGGTGGACGAATAATTAATTGACTTGGTGTTTTGTCAATTTCGGATTGTGGAGGAATAATTTATAAATTTCGGATGGTGGACGAATAATTAATTGACTTGGTGTTTTGTCAATTTCGGATCGTGGAGGAATAATTTATAAATTTCGGATGGTGGACGAATAATTAATTGACTTGGTGTTTTGTCAATTTCGGATCGTGGAGGAATAATTAAATGATCATGTAATTTATTAATTTTTAATCGTGGAGGAATAATTTATAAATTTCGGATGGTGGACGAATAATTAATTGATTTGGTGTTTTGTCAATTTCGGATCGGGGAGGAATAATTAATTGATTTGGTGTTTTGTCAATTTCGGATCGTGGAGGAATAATTAAATGATCATGTAATTTATTAATTTCTAATCGTGGACGAATAATTTATAAATTTCGGATGGTGGACGAATAATTAATTGACTTGGTGTTTTGTCAATTTCGGATTGTGGAGGAATAATTTATAAATTTCGGATGGTGGACGAATAATTAATTGACTTGGTGTTTTGTCAATTTCGGATTGTGGACGAATAATTTATAAATTTCGGATGGTGGACGAATAATTAATTGACTTGGTGTTTTGTCAATTTCGGATTGTGGAGGAATCATTTATAAATTTCGGATGGTGGACGAATAATTAATTGACTTGGTGTTTTGTCAATTTCGGATTGTGGAGGAATAATTTATAAATTTCGGATGGTGGACGAATAATTAATTGACTTGGTGTTTTGTCAATTTCGGATCGTGGAGGAATCATTTATAAATTTCGGATGGTGGACGAATAATTAATTGACTTGGTGTTTTGTCAATTTCGGATTGTGGAGGAATAATTTATAAATTTCGGATGGTGGACGAATAATTAATTGACTTGGTGTTTTGTCAATTTCGGATCGTGGAGGAATCATTTATAAATTTCGGATGGTGGACGAATAATTAATTGACTTGGTGTTTTGTCAATTTCGGATTGTGGAGGAATAATTTATAAATTTCGGATGGTGGACGAATAATTAATTGACTTGGTGTTTTGTCAATTTCGGATCGTGGAGGAATCATTTATAAATTTCGGATGGTGGACGAATAATTAATTGACTTGGTGTTTTGTCAATTTCGGATTGTGGAGGAATAATTTATAAATTTCGGATGGTGGACGAATAATTAATTGACTTGGTGTTTTGTCAATTTCGGATCGTGGAGGAATCATTTATAAATTTCGGATGGTGGACGAATAATTAATTGACTTGGTGTTTTGTCAATTTCGGATTGTGGAGGAATAATTTATAAATTTCGGATGGTGGACGAATAATTAATTGACTTGGTGTTTTGTCAATTTCGGATCGTGGAGGAATCATTTATAAATTTCGGATGGTGGACGAATAATTAATTGACTTGGTGTTTTGTCAATTTCGGATCGTGGAGGAATAATTAAATGATCATGTAATTTATTAATTTTTAATCGTGGAGGAATAATTTATAAATTTCGGATGGTGGACGAATAATTAATTGATTTGGTGTTTTGTCAATTTCGGATCGTGGAGGAATCATTTATAAATTTCGGATGGTGGACGAATAATTAATTGACTTGGTGTTTTGTCAATTTCGGATTGTGGAGGAATAATTTATAAATTTCGGATGGTGGACGAATAATTAATTGACTTGGTGTTTTGTCAATTTCGGATCGTGGAGGAATCATTTATAAATTTCGGATGGTGGACGAATAATTAATTGACTTGGTGTTTTGTCAATTTCGGATCGTGGAGGAATAATTAAATGATCATGTAATTTATTAATTTTTAATCGTGGAGGAATAATTTATAAATTTCGGATGGTGGACGAATAATTAATTGACTTGGTGTTTTGTCAATTTCGGATTGTGGACGAATAATTTATAAATTTCGGATGGTGGACGAATAATTAATTGACTTGGTGTTTTGTCAATTTCGGATTGTGGAGGAATCATTTATAAATTTCGGATGGTGGACGAATAATTAATTGACTTGGTGTTTTGTCAATTTCGGATTGTGGAGGAATAATTTATAAATTTCGGATGGTGGACGAATAATTAATTGACTTGGTGTTTTGTCAATTTCGGATCGTGGAGGAATCATTTATAAATTTCGGATGGTGGACGAATAATTAATTGACTTGGTGTTTTGTCAATTTCGGATCGTGGAGGAATAATTAAATGATCATGTAATTTATTAATTTTTAATCGTGGACGAATAATTTATAAATTTCGGATGGTGGACGAATAATTAATTGACTTGGTGTTTTGTCAATTTCGGATTGTGGAGGAATCATTTATAAATTTCGGATGGTGGACGAATAATTAATTGACTTGGTGTTTTGTCAATTTCGGATCGTGGAGGAATAATTAAATGATCATGTAATTTATTAATTTTTAATCGTGGACGAATAATTTATAAATTTCGGATGGTGGACGAATAATTAATTGACTTGGTGTTTTGTCAATTTCGGATTGTGGAGGAATCATTTATAAATTTCGGATGGTGGACGAATAATTAATTGACTTGGTGTTTTGTCAATTTCGGATCGTGGAGGAATAATTAAATGATCATGTAATTTATTAATTTTTAATCGTGGACGAATAATTTATAAATTTCGGATGGTGGACGAATAATTAATTGACTTGGTGTTTTGTCAATTTCGGATTGTGGACGAATAATTTATAAATTTCGGATGGTGGACGAATAATTAATTGACTTGGTGTTTTGTCAATTTCGGATTGTGGAGGAATAATTTATAAATTTCGGATGGTGGACGAATAATTAATTGACTTGGTGTTTTGTCAATTTCGGATCGTGGAGGAATCATTTATAAATTTCGGATGGTGGACGAATAATTAATTGACTTGGTGTTTTGTCAATTTCGGATCGTGGAGGAATAATTAAATGATCATGTAATTTATTAATTTTTAATCGTGGAGGAATAATTTATAAATTTCGGATGGTGGACGAATAATTAATTGATTTGGTGTTTTGTCAATTTCGGATCGGGGAGGAATAATTAATTGATTTGGTGTTTTGTCAATTTCGGATCGTGGAGGAATAATTAAATGATCATGTAATTTATTAATTTCTAATCGTGGACGAATAATTTATAAATTTCGGATGGTGGACGAATAATTAATTGACTTGGTGTTTTGTCAATTTCGGATCGTGGAGGAATAATTAAATGATCATGTAATTTATTAATTTTTAATCGTGGAGGAATAATTTATAAATTTCGGATGGTGGACGAATAATTAATTGACTTGGTGTTTTGTCAATTTCGGATTGTGGAGGAATCATTTATAAATTTCGGATGGTGGACGAATAATTAATTGACTTGGTGTTTTGTCAATTTCGGATCGTGGAGGAATCATTTATAAATTTCGGATGGTGGACGAATAATTAATTGACTTGGTGTTTTGTCAATTTCGGATTGTGGAGGAATAATTTATAAATTTCGGATGGTGGACGAATAATTAATTGACTTGGTGTTTTGTCAATTTCGGATTGTGGAGGAATCATTTATAAATTTCGGATGGTGGACGAATAATTAATTGACTTGGTGTTTTGTCAATTTCGGATTGTGGAGGAATAATTTATAAATTTCGGATGGTGGACGAATAATTAATTGACTTGGTGTTTTGTCAATTTCGGATCGTGGAGGAATAATTAAATGATCATGTAATTTATTAATTTTTAATCGTGGACGAATAATTTATAAATTTCGGATGGTGGACGAATAATTAATTGACTTGGTGTTTTGTCAATTTCGGATTGTGGAGGAATCATTTATAAATTTCGGATGGTGGACGAATAATTAATTGACTTGGTGTTTTGTCAATTTCGGATCGTGGAGGAATAATTTATAAATTTCGGATGGTGGACGAATAATTAATTGACTTGGTGTTTTGTCAATTTCGGATCGTGGAGGAATAATTAAATGATCATGTAATTTATTAATTTTTAATCGTGCACGAATAATTTATAAATTTCGGATGGTGGACGAATAATTAATTGACTTGGTGTTTTGTCAATTTCGGATTGTGGAGGAATCATTTATAAATTTCGGATGGTGGACGAATAATTAATTGACTAGGTGTTTTGTCAATTTCGGATCGTGGAGGAATAATTTATAAATTTCGGATGGTGGACGAATAATTAATTGACTTGGTGTTTTGTCAATTTCGGATCGTGGAGGAATAATTAAATGATCATGTAATTTATTAATTTCTAATCGTGGACGAATAATTTATAAATTTCGGATGGTGGACGAATAATTAATTGACTTGGTGTTTTGTCAATTTCGGATTGTGGAGGAATCATTTATAAATTTCGGATGGTGGACGAATAATTAATTGACTTGGTGTTTTGTCAATTTCGGATCGTGGAGGAATAATTAAATGATCATGTAATTTATTAATTTCTAATCGTGGACGAATAATTTATAAATTTCGGATGGTGGACGAATAATTAATTGACTTGGTGTTTTGTCAATTTCGGATCGTGGAGGAATAATTAAATGATCATGTAATTTATTAATTTCTAATCGTGGACGAATAATTTATAAATTTCGGATGGTGGACGAATAATTAATTGACTTGGTGTTTTGTCAATTTCGGATCGTGGAGGAATAATTAAATGATCATGTAATTTATTAATTTTTAATCGTGGACGAATAATTTATAAATTTCGGATGGTGGACGAATAATTAATTGACTAGGTGTTTTGTCAATTTCGGATCGTGGAGGAATAATTTATAAATTTCGGATGGTGGACGAATAATTAATTGACTTGGTGTTTTGTCAATTTCGGATCGTGGAGGAATAATTAAATGATCATGTAATTTATTAATTTCTAATCGTGGACGAATAATTTATAAATTTCGGATGGTGGACGAATAATTAATTGACTTGGTGTTTTGTCAATTTCGGATCGTGGAGGAATAATTAAATGATCATGTAATTTATTAATTTCTAATCGTGGACGAATAATTTATAAATTTCGGATGGTGGACGAATAATTAATTGACTTGGTGTTTTGTCAATTTCGGATTGTGGAGGAATCATTTATAAATTTCGGATGGTGGACGAATAATTAATTGACTAGGTGTTTTGTCAATTTCGGATCGTGGAGGAATAATTTATAAATTTCGGATGGTGGACGAATAATTAATTGACTTGGTGTTTTGTCAATTTCGGATCGTGGAGGAATAATTAAATGATCATGTAATTTATTAATTTCTAATCGTGGACGAATAATTTATAAATTTCGGATGGTGGACGAATAATTAATTGACTTGGTGTTTTGTCAATTTCGGATCGTGGAGGAATAATTAAATGATCATGTAATTTATTAATTTTTAATCGTGCACGAATAATTTATAAATTTCGGATGGTGGACGAATAATTAATTGACTAGGTGTTTTGTCAATTTCGGATCGTGGAGGAATAATTTATAAATTTCGGATGGTGGACGAATAATTAATTGACTTGGTGTTTTGTCAATTTCGGATCGTGGAGGAATAATTTATAAATTTCGGATGGTGGACGAATAATTAATTGACTTGGTGTTTTGTCAATTTCGGATCGTGGAGGAATAATTAAATGATCATGTAATTTATTAATTTTTAATCGTGCACGAATAATTTATAAATTTCGGATGGTGGACGAATAATTAATTGACTAGGTGTTTTGTCAATTTCGGATCGTGGAGGAATAATTTATAAATTTCGGATGGTGGACGAATAATTAATTGACTTGGTGTTTTGTCAATTTCGGATCGTGGAGGAATAATTAAATGATCATGTAATTTATTAATTTTTAATCGTGCACGAATAATTTATAAATTTCGGATGGTGGACGAATAATTAATTGACTAGGTGTTTTGTCAATTTCGGATCGTGGAGGAATAATTTATAAATTTCGGATGGTGGACGAATAATTAATTGACTTGGTGTTTTGTCAATTTCGGATCGTGGAGGAATAATTAAATGATCATGTAATTTATTAATTTCTAATCGTGGACGAATAATTTATAAATTTCGGATGGTGGACGAATAATTAATTGACTTGGTGTTTTGTCAATTTCGGATCGTGGAGGAATAATTAAATGATCATGTAATTTATTAATTTTTAATCGTGGACGAATAATTTATAAATTTCGGATGGTGGACGAATAATTAATTGACTTGGTGTTTTGTCAATTTCGGATCGTGGAGGAATAATTAAATGATCATGTAATTTATTAATTTTTAATCGTGGAGGAATAATTTATAAATTTCGGATGGTGGACGAATAATTAATTGACTTGGTGTTTTGTCAATTTCGGATCGTGGAGGAATAATTAAATGATCATGTAATTTATTAATTTTTAATCGTGGAGGAATAATTTATAAATTTCGGATGGTGGACGAATAATTAATTGACTAGGTGTTTTGTCAATTTCGGATCGTGGAGGAATAATTTATAAATTTCGGATGGTGGACGAATAATTAATTGACTTGGTGTTTTGTCAATTTCGGATCGTGGAGGAATAATTAAATGATCATGTAATTTATTAATTTCCAATCGTGGAGGAATAATTTATAAATTTCGGATGGTGGACGAATAATTAATTGACTTGGTGTTTTGTCAATTTCGGATCGTGGAGGAATAATTAAATGATCATGTAATTTATTAATTTTTAATCGTGCACGAATAATTTATAAATTTCGGATGGTGGACGAATAATTAATTGACTAGGTGTTTTGTCAATTTCGGATCGTGGAGGAATAATTTATAAATTTCGGATGGTGGACGAATAATTAATTGACTAGGTGTTTTGTCAATTTCGGATCGTGGAGGAATAATTTATAAATTTCGGATGGTGGACGAATAATTAATTGACTAGGTGTTTTGTCAATTTCGGATCGTGGAAGAATAATTAAATGATCATGTAATTTATTAATTTCTAATCGTGGACGAATAATTTATAAATTTCGGATGGTGGACGAATAATTAATTGACTTGGTGTTTTGTCAATTTCGGATTGTGGAGGAATCATTTATAAATTTCGGATGGTGGACGAATAATTAATTGACTTGGTGTTTTGTCAATTTCGGATCGTGGAGGAATAATTAAATGATCATGTAATTTATTAATTTTTAATCGTGGAGGAATAATTTATAAATTTCGGATGGTGGACGAATAATTAATTGACTTGGTGTTTTGTCAATTTCGGATCGTGGAGGAATAATTAAATGATCATGTAATTTATTAATTTTTAATCGTGGAGGAATAATTTATAAATTTCGGATGGTGGACGAATAATTAATTGACTAGGTGTTTTGTCAATTTCGGATCGTGGAGGAATAATTTATAAATTTCGGATGGTGGACGAATAATTAATTGACTTGGTGTTTTGTCAATTTCGGATCGTGGAGGAATAATTAAATGATCATGTAATTTATTAATTTCCAATCGTGGAGGAATAATTTATAAATTTCGGATGGTGGACGAATAATTAATTGACTTGGTGTTTTGTCAATTTCGGATCGTGGAGGAATAATTAAATGATCATGTAATTTATTAATTTTTAATCGTGCACGAATAATTTATAAATTTCGGATGGTGGACGAATAATTAATTGACTAGGTGTTTTGTCAATTTCGGATCGTGGAGGAATAATTTATAAATTTCGGATGGTGGACGAATAATTAATTGACTAGGTGTTTTGTCAATTTCGGATCGTGGAGGAATAATTTATAAATTTCGGATGGTGGACGAATAATTAATTGACTAGGTGTTTTGTCAATTTCGGATCGTGGAGGAATAATTTATAAATTTCGGATGGTGGACGAATAATTAATTGACTTGGTGTTTTGTCAATTTCGGATCGTGGAGGAATAATTAAATGATCATGTAATTTATTAATTTTTAATCGTGGAGGAATAATTTATAAATTTCGGATGTTGGACGAATAATTAATTGACTTGGTGTTTTGTCAATTTCGGATCATGGAGGAATAATTAAATGATCATGTAATTTATTAATTTTTAATCGTGGACGAATAATTAATAAATTTCGGATGGTGGACGAATAATTAATTGACTAGGTGTTTTGTCAATTTCGGATCGTGGAGGAATAATTTATAAATTTCGGATGGTGGACGAATAATTAATTGATTTGGTGTTTTGTCAATTTCGGATCGTGGAGGAATAATTAATTGATGTGGTGTTTTGTCAATTTCGGATCGTGGAGGAATAATTTATAAATTTCGGATGGTGGACGAATAATTAATTGACTTGGTGTTTTGTCAATTTCGGATCGTGGAGGAATAATTAAATGATCATGTAATTTATTAATTTTTAATCGTGGACGAATAATTTATAAATTTCGGATGGTGGACGAATAATTAATTGACTTGGTGTTTTGTCAATTTCGGATCGTGGAGGAATCATTTATAAATTTCGGATGTTGGACGAATAATTAATTGACTTGGTGTTTTGTCAATTTCGGATCGTGGAGGAATAATTAAATGATCATGTAATTTATTAATTTTTAATCGTGGAGGAATAATTTATAAATTTCGGATGGTGGACGAATACTTAATTGACTTGGTGTTTTGTCAATTTCGGATTGTGGAGGAATCATTTATAAATTTCGGATGGTGGAGGAATAATTAATTGACTTGGTGTTTTGTCAATTTCGGATCGTGGAGGAATAATTTATAAATTTCGGATGGTGGACGAATAATTAATTGACTTGGTGTTTTGTCAATTTCGGATCGTGGAGGAATAATTAAATGATCATGTAATTTATTAATTTTTAATCGTGCACGAATAATTTATAAATTTCGGATGGTGGACGAATAATTAATTGACTAGGTGTTTTGTCAATTTCGGATCGTGGAGGAATAATTTATAAATTTCGGATGGTGGACGAATAATTAATTGACTTGGTGTTTTGTCAATTTCGGATCGTGGAGGAATAATTAAATGATCATGTAATTTATTAATTTTTAATCGTGCACGAATAATTTATAAATTTCGGATGGTGGACGAATAATTAATTGACTAGGTGTTTTGTCAATTTCGGATCGTGGAGGAATAATTTATAAATTTCGGATGGTGGACGAATAATTAATTGACTTGGTGTTTTGTCAATTTCGGATCGTGGAGGAATAATTAAATGATCATGTAATTTATTAATTTCTAATCGTGGACGAATAATTTATAAATTTCGGATGGTGGACGAATAATTAATTGACTTGGTGTTTTGTCAATTTCGGATCGTGGAGGAATAATTAAATGATCATGTAATTTATTAATTTTTAATCGTGGACGAATAATTTATAAATTTCGGATGGTGGACGAATAATTAATTGACTTGGTGTTTTGTCAATTTCGGATCGTGGAGGAATAATTAAATGATCATGTAATTTATTAATTTTTAATCGTGGAGGAATAATTTATAAATTTCGGATGGTGGACGAATAATTAATTGACTTGGTGTTTTGTCAATTTCGGATCGTGGAGGAATAATTAAATGATCATGTAATTTATTAATTTTTAATCGTGGAGGAATAATTTATAAATTTCGGATGGTGGACGAATAATTAATTGACTAGGTGTTTTGTCAATTTCGGATCGTGGAGGAATAATTTATAAATTTCGGATGGTGGACGAATAATTAATTGACTTGGTGTTTTGTCAATTTCGGATCGTGGAGGAATAATTAAATGATCATGTAATTTATTAATTTCCAATCGTGGAGGAATAATTTATAAATTTCGGATGGTGGACGAATAATTAATTGACTTGGTGTTTTGTCAATTTCGGATCGTGGAGGAATAATTAAATGATCATGTAATTTATTAATTTTTAATCGTGCACGAATAATTTATAAATTTCGGATGGTGGACGAATAATTAATTGACTAGGTGTTTTGTCAATTTCGGATCGTGGAGGAATAATTTATAAATTTCGGATGGTGGACGAATAATTAATTGACTAGGTGTTTTGTCAATTTCGGATCGTGGAGGAATAATTTATAAATTTCGGATGGTGGACGAATAATTAATTGACTAGGTGTTTTGTCAATTTCGGATCGTGGAAGAATAATTAAATGATCATGTAATTTATTAATTTCTAATCGTGGACGAATAATTTATAAATTTCGGATGGTGGACGAATAATTAATTGACTTGGTGTTTTGTCAATTTCGGATTGTGGAGGAATCATTTATAAATTTCGGATGGTGGACGAATAATTAATTGACTTGGTGTTTTGTCAATTTCGGATCGTGGAGGAATAATTAAATGATCATGTAATTTATTAATTTTTAATCGTGGAGGAATAATTTATAAATTTCGGATGGTGGACGAATAATTAATTGACTTGGTGTTTTGTCAATTTCGGATCGTGGAGGAATAATTAAATGATCATGTAATTTATTAATTTTTAATCGTGGAGGAATAATTTATAAATTTCGGATGGTGGACGAATAATTAATTGACTAGGTGTTTTGTCAATTTCGGATCGTGGAGGAATAATTTATAAATTTCGGATGGTGGACGAATAATTAATTGACTTGGTGTTTTGTCAATTTCGGATCGTGGAGGAATAATTAAATGATCATGTAATTTATTAATTTCCAATCGTGGAGGAATAATTTATAAATTTCGGATGGTGGACGAATAATTAATTGACTTGGTGTTTTGTCAATTTCGGATCGTGGAGGAATAATTAAATGATCATGTAATTTATTAATTTTTAATCGTGCACGAATAATTTATAAATTTCGGATGGTGGACGAATAATTAATTGACTAGGTGTTTTGTCAATTTCGGATCGTGGAGGAATAATTTATAAATTTCGGATGGTGGACGAATAATTAATTGACTAGGTGTTTTGTCAATTTCGGATCGTGGAGGAATAATTTATAAATTTCGGATGGTGGACGAATAATTAATTGACTAGGTGTTTTGTCAATTTCGGATCGTGGAGGAATAATTTATAAATTTCGGATGGTGGACGAATAATTAATTGACTTGGTGTTTTGTCAATTTCGGATCGTGGAGGAATAATTAAATGATCATGTAATTTATTAATTTTTAATCGTGGAGGAATAATTTATAAATTTCGGATGTTGGACGAATAATTAATTGACTTGGTGTTTTGTCAATTTCGGATCATGGAGGAATAATTAAATGATCATGTAATTTATTAATTTTTAATCGTGGACGAATAATTAATAAATTTCGGATGGTGGACGAATAATTAATTGACTAGGTGTTTTGTCAATTTCGGATCGTGGAGGAATAATTTATAAATTTCGGATGGTGGACGAATAATTAATTGATTTGGTGTTTTGTCAATTTCGGATCGTGGAGGAATAATTAATTGATGTGGTGTTTTGTCAATTTCGGATCGTGGAGGAATAATTTATAAATTTCGGATGGTGGACGAATAATTAATTGACTTGGTGTTTTGTCAATTTCGGATCGTGGAGGAATAATTAAATGATCATGTAATTTATTAATTTTTAATCGTGGACGAATAATTTATAAATTTCGGATGGTGGACGAATAATTAATTGACTTGGTGTTTTGTCAATTTCGGATCGTGGAGGAATCATTTATAAATTTCGGATGTTGGACGAATAATTAATTGACTTGGTGTTTTGTCAATTTCGGATCGTGGAGGAATAATTAAATGATCATGTAATTTATTAATTTTTAATCGTGGAGGAATAATTTATAAATTTCGGATGGTGGACGAATACTTAATTGACTTGGTGTTTTGTCAATTTCGGATTGTGGAGGAATCATTTATAAATTTCGGATGGTGGAGGAATAATTAATTGACTTGGTGTTTTGTCAATTTCGGATCGTGGAGGAATAATTTATAAATTTCGGATGGTGGACGAATAATTAATTGACTTGGTGTTTTGTCAATTTCGGATCGTGGAGGAATAATTAAATGATCATGTAATTTATTAATTTTTAATCGTGGACGAATAATTTATAAATTTTGGATGGTGGACGAATAATTAATTGACTTGGTGTTTTGTCAATTTCGGATTGTGGAGGAATCATTTATAAATTTCGGATGGTGGACGAATAATTAATTGACTTGGTGTTTTGTCAATTTCGGATCGTGGAGGAATAATTAAATGATCATGTAATTTATTAATTTTTAATCGTGGACGAATAATTTATAAATTTCGGATGGTGGACGAATAATTAATTGACTTGGTGTTTTGTCAATTTCGGATTGTGGAGGAATCATTTATAAATTTCGGATGGTGGACGAATAATTAATTGACTTGGTGTTTTGTCAATTTCGGATCGTGGAGGAATAATTAAATGATCATGTAATTTATTAATTTTTAATCGTGGAGGAATAATTTATAAATTTCGGACGGTGGACGAATAATTAATTGATTTGGTGTTTTGTCAATTTCGGATCGGGGAGGAATAATTAATTGATGTGGTGTTTTGTCAATTTCGGATCGTGGAGGAATAATTAAATGATCATGTAATTTATTAATTTCTAATCGTGGACGAATAATTTATAAATTTCGGATGGTGGACGAATAATTAATTGACTTGGTGTTTTGTTAATTTCGGATCGTGGAGGAATAATTAAATGATCATGTAATTTATTAATTTTTAATCGTGGAGGAATAATTTATAAATTTCGGATGGTGGACGAATAATTAATTGATTTGGTGTTTTGTCAATTTCGGATCGGGGAGGAATAATTAATTGATGTGGTGTTTTGTCAATTTCGGATCGTGGAGGAATAATTAAATGATCATGTAATTTATTAATTTTTAATCGTGGAGGAATAATTTATAAATTTCGGACGGTGGACGAATAATTAATTGATTTGGTGTTTTGTCAATTTCGGATCGGGGAGGAATAATTAATTGATGTGGTGTTTTGTCAATTTCGGATCGTGGAGGAATAATTAAATGATCATGTAATTTATTAATTTCTAATCGTGGACGAATAATTTATAAATTTCGGATGGTGGACGAATAATTAATTGACTTGGTGTTTTGTTAATTTCGGATCGTGGAGGAATAATTAAATGATCATGTAATTTATTAATTTTTAATCGTGGAGGAATAATTTATAAATTTCGGATGGTGGACGAATAATTAATTGATTTGGTGTTTTGTCAATTTCGGATCGGGGAGGAATAATTAATTGATGTGGTGTTTTGTCAATTTCGGATCGTGGAGGAATAATTAAATGATCATGTAATTTATTAATTTCTAATCGTGGACGAATAATTTATAAATTTCGGATGGTGGACGAATAATTAATTGACTTGGTGTTTTGTCAATTTCGGATCGTGGAGGAATCATTTATAAATTTCGGATGGTGGACGAATAATTAATTGACTTGGTGTTTTGTCAATTTCGGATCGTGGAGGAATAATTAAATGATCATGTAATTTATTAATTTCTAATCGTGGACGAATAATTTATAAATTTCGGATGGTGGACGAATAATTAATTGACTTGGTGTTTTGTCAATTTCGGATCGTGGAGGAATAATTAATTGATGTGGTGTTTTGTCAATTTCGGATCGTGGAGGAATAATTAAATGATCATGTAATTTATTAATTTCTAATCGTGGACGAATAATTTATAAATTTCGGATGGTGGACGAATAATTAATTGACTTGGTGTTTTGTCAATTTCGGATCGTGGAGGAATAATTAAATGATCATGTAATTTATTAATTTCTAATCGTGGAGGAATAATTAATTGATGAAGTTATTTATTAATTTCAAACGTGGAGGAATAATTTATTGATCAAGTGATTTATTAATTCCTAATCGCGAAGGAATAATTTATTAATTTCTAATCGTGGAGGAATTATGTATTGCACATGTGACTTGTAAATTTCTGATCGTGGATGTGTAATTTTTCAATCATAGCGTTTATTGATTTCCAGTCGTGAATGAATGAGTTTTTTATTAAGCTGTTTATCAATTGAAATAATTTCTGATTGTGGACTAATAACTAATTTAATCGTATTCTTTTCCGATCGTTGTGGCATAATTTCGTTGAACATTTTTATTAATTTCTAGTTGTGGACGAGTACATTTTGTTAGCAAAGTGAAAGATTTTTTGTATTTTATAATTGCTGTTGGGCTGACAATTATTGTTAGATTTAAAAAAATAATTTTATTTTTGGACTGAAATGGAAATTTAAACTATATTTGTAGAAGCTGTAATCCTCTTTATTTTAAAAGTGTATTGTGTATGTACTTAAACATTACAATAAATTACAAATAGGTTGCACCCCTTGCTAAATGAGGTCCGAATACCTGAAATATTGTGTTTTTGTGTATCAATTCATTACTGCATTGTATACGTCACTCTGAGTCGCCATTAATGTTGTATTATTTGAAATTACAATTAGACTGTAGTAGGAACAATTTTGCATTATCATTGTTTTAAAATAAAAGATTTATAGAGACTCGACATATAATAAGTTTAGATATGTAAGATTATTTCGGTCTTGTTTGTGAGGGTCTTTCAGATAGTGGTACCTGCGCATTAGCAAAGCGGAGAACATATTTGAACCTTTAAGTTTTGGATCGTGGATCTTGGTAGAGGAGGCTAAGACAGAGATGATGCTTGTGCTACACTACTCTCTTTTATAGAGGAAGCAAATATTCCGCCGCCATTTTGGCCAAATTTTCTTTCGTAGCCTCCTCGCCGAATTTCCACGAGGCGCCGCTAGTGGATGTCACGGATAAAAAAAAAAGATCACAATAAGTGATTACAAGTTTGTAACAACTGTAGTGCAAATTGTATGTTTATAAATTAGGTTGTTCTTCCAATGCAATGGACGAGGTAAAAATAAATAAATATTTTGGAGTTTCACTGTAGTTATTATTGAATACTACGGCGTGTTTGTCATGAATAATATAAAATAACCACTGGTAATTTACATTAATACGGTGAACCCAAAAATACATTATTTTGTTGCAATAGGAACTACTTTCTGGATGGCCCTGACATAATAGCTTAATTGTATAATTATACCACTGTTATGATATAATAAAATAAAATTGTATTTTCGACAAAGATTCGTTTTTTATTCCATACCCAACTCTGATGGGAAACGGACATTGTAACATATAATTAAAAAAAGAATGGACGATCCTTTACTGTATACTAGATTTATTTTGTGTTTGTGTTTAATATAGATATAATATAAAAAATAACATTGTTATAAGGTTTGCTAAATTTTTAAATAAATTGTGGATTTGTAAATGCAATATTTTAACTTTTATTTCCTTTATTTTTAATTTCATGTTTGAGCTAAATCTTTTAGGACAGATGAGCGTGGGAATATCATGGAAAAACCTTTTTCTCACTGAATTGCTGCTTGTGTATTATGTATAAGTGCGATTCTGCATAAAACATATATAATTTCTATTAAGATGTGTTGTCTTTCGTTTAATCAGTTATCTATTTCCATTCCTGGGTAATTTCTTAAGTGTCCACAGCCCAGACAATGACTGCATCTTTCTAACATGTAGGAGCTCTGGCTCGATAGTTATATGACTTATTTTTTTGGTGTTACCTCCAGTCGTTGTTTGGGTACATCACTGATGTACCCATGTCTTCCTAATCTCAAGTTCTTGCTCATTTTAACTGGACAGAACAGTACCAGAAAGATAACTTCTTGGCCTCTGTGGTTGTCCATAATCATAACCTCTAATTGTAAGTGATGGTGCTGAATCTGTAAGTTTCTTTACTTCGCCGTTCAGCTGCTTTGCCTTTTATTTAAATACTGTGCATTGGTACTGCCTTTCTTTTGCTCATCAGGTAACAGATTTGATTTTTCTGGTGTAGGATATAGCCTCTAGAAGCTCTCTATCCTCGATAATGGTTTACTTATTCAAATTAATTTGTATTTTTGTACAAAAGATGATTGTAAAGCCTTTATTGAGGAATTACGTTTCTTTGCAATGCTATTGTGCAATTTCTACAAACTATGACTTGAATATAGCATTGCTTTAGTTCTTGAAATAAAATGTTTGGTTGAAAGCAGGAAATAAGCTCATGCACGAGGGAGTCCGAGAAAACATGTGTTACCACATTTTATGGATTGTTTAATCAAATTTGTAAACATCGTTAGTGGCTGAATGGTCAAATCTATGCCAACAAAAAAAAAAAAAAAACAAAATTTTAAGAGAAAGGTATGCCTTGGAGAAGAATCAACTGGACTACCTAGTGCAAAGAAGGGTAAGTGCTTTATATGCTTCCTTATAGTTTGCAAATTAGAACTTGATCTCCGACAGAAGATTTTTTCACCAAGGTTCTGATTGCATCTAATGTAATTAACTAAAAAGGGTGAATGGATAATTAGGTAATACAAAAGAATTGGAAGTGTAACCTCAAAACAACCGCTAGAAAGCGCTCTGCAAACTGTTGGATTTTATTTCACCTATGTGCACAGGGTATTAAGGTAGAATTAATTGGTCTTTTGTTTGTTATCAACATATATATTATAAACATAAAAGTATATTGTATATAAATCACTTTACAGATAATTGTTTTCAGGAATTGGCGGCACTGATAATTAATCATAATCATCTTGGCTAAAAATAGCAAAAATCAGACATATTTACGTCATTCCAGGAGCGAATTTTAAAGAATTAAAGCACAGATATCAATTCATTTAAAAGCATGGAGCCAATAACAAGTTTTTCACAGTTGACTGTGATCCCAAGTTCAGCGCCCTTTTTATTCACTGATACCAACACTAGAGATGTCGAGGTGAGGGTCTGCCCGGCAAATCTGTGAACTCCTTTTTGTGTACTCGGGCATGCGCTTAGGTTCGCGCACCGGTACAGTTTGAGGACGTTCAGGTCAGTGCAATGGACTGTGCCCGTGTGCTCGTTCATTCCTTTCAGTTTGGACTGTTCTATCAGGAAAATATCTTCCGGCACGGTGACGGGCCTTAATAATTCTCCAATTGTAGGCTTGATACATACATTAAATTTTCCTGCAACAATAATATTACATTCTATACGTGTCAATAAAATAATGGTTATTTTATAAGTGAATTTGGATTTAATTGTTTTCTTTGTTATTTTTCTATATCTTTTCATATTCAGAACAGAAGCAATTACAAAAGAGAGGGAAGGAATGCAGGAGGGAGGGGATAGTAGTAGTTTAGAATAAAGAGATGTAATTGTGAGATTCTATGCCAATAAAGGTTGTTATTTTTTTTTTTACAAAAGAGTAACCTTACCTAATGAAGTAACAATTTCTAAATTTGCTGGGTTGAGGGAATCGTTGAAGTCAATCCCTAACGTTCCTGGTAAACTGCAATTGATACTTAAAGTTGCAATTTGAGCAAATTCATGGACACTCATTCCAGGTGATAAGATCTGCAATATTGTTTAAGATTTAAAGTGGAGATGGATAAGTTAACAATGTGATTTTTGAAGAAGTAAGAATTTGTAGATCATAACATTTATGTTAAATTATCATCAACAACACACAAAATTGTTAGAAGCAATCGAAATAAACAAACCTTTTGTCCAAGGCGAATATCATTAATCTCCTCACTTCCGTTATTCGTAAAATTGAGACTAATATTAACCATGGAAGGTGAAAATAGATGAGGATTCCTAGTAAACCGGCAGGTTATACTTAATCCCCTTCCACTCATTCTATTCAAGATTTCTACACTCCTAGAGGGAACATCGAACGGCACGGCGACTTGTATGTTCGACTTAGGCCCGTCCCTTCCGCTCGCAATTGGCGTCAAGAATCCACCCAAAGATGGCGTCAACACCGGACCGAACGTGCTATCGTTCATCTCCAAATCGAGCAGGAGATCCAAGTTCGATTTCTCATTGGACTCGGCGGTCTTCGCGACTTTGTTAGGAAGTTGTTTGTTAACAACACCATTTTGAATTTCAATCTCTTTTAGATTTTTGTCGTCCTCCGATTCGGAGAGTTCTTCTTCGTCTTCTTCCTCCTCATCATCTTCTTCAGAACTGGTGGATTCTTCTTCTTCTTCGGATGATTTCTCGGATTTCGACGAGGTGGAGTTGCCGTCTTCGGTGTCGGAGTGTACGACTCCTCTTTCATCGGTGAATGATTCTGAAGTTGAGGTTTCTGATTCCCAAGAATCAAAGTTCTTCTCTTGTTTATGCTTCAATTACGAAATTATATGAGTTGATTATTTTAATATACAAGAATGAACATGGTCCTAATAGTAATACAGAGTTGTACTGAATTATAAATGCATATCTTACCTCTATGTTGTTCAGGTTATTTTCAGGTATTGGTTCAACATCTCTTACATCGTTTGGTGGGGCAACTTCAGGCCAAGGTGGAAGAGGTTCGTAACCATTAGCTTTTGTATTAATGGAATGAGAGAGAGAACCCAGTTGGAACATTTCTGTATCTGTAAGATATCAACAGTTTAAGATTATGTAAAAGTGTGAGGGGACAAACATTACACATTCATGGATGTGCAACTCGAACCCGCACCCAAAAGCAGAAATTGTACCCAGTAGGCCACCGTGACCTCAATCTACTGTTAAGTGAACACTTTATTTGCCATGGATGGCTTAGTATCTATTTTATACTCCATTTCTGCTGAATGTAAAAAAAAATACTTACCCTCATGAGTCCTATAAATTGGAGCCGGCTTAATTGCTAGAAATATTTTTGCAGCCTTGGCAATCAATGAATTATTGGGGTTATCAATGAAGCTCCTTAGAAACCTGGCACGGTCACGAATATCGTAATTTTGATCATATTTGGCTAGATTGAAAATATACTGACACAGCAGATCGTACTCTTCCTTGTTGTAAATAAAGAGCTTTAGAGCCAGATTCAGCACTTGCAGCTTCACGGTGTCTTCCTCGGAAGCAAACGACTTCGCAGCTTTCTTCAACACGTTGGATGCGGTCGGGATGTCCCTGCAGTGTTCGCCCAGGAGCCAAATTATTGAAGCGCGAGCTTGGGGTACCACAATGTTGTCCAGTAGTCGGATCATTTGTTGTATTATATCCTTTGGATTGGCTGCTTGCGTCTGCAGCAGTCTTTTTATAACAACTACACTTTCAGCTACTACCACCTCTGTAATTCAATGAAAATGGTGATTTGAAGTGTTAATTTCGAAAGATAATATTGTATTGTATTTTTTAGGTAACCGAGAATTTATGGAAGATGACTGGTTTTTTTCACAACGAGAAGGGTAAAGATTTTTAAATGGTTTTACTTATAAAACGTTATTATCTTATGCTTTCGTGAAAGAAAAAATATAATGACTAGAAAATTTTACATTTTTGTTCTTATTTTATCTTGTATTTGTTTATGTATGTTTATGCAATGATGAACTTTAACTTTAACCATAATTTAAATTTATACACTAGTGCTAACCACCCCCTTCTATTTTTTTATGGATTGTTCACTCTGTTTTAGTAAATTAGCTGTAAAGTGTTGATTTCATAAACAACATATGTCCAAAATTGTAGAAATTGACATTTTTGCAGCATGATGGTGGACGTAGTTTATTTAAAATCCACACACGTACAATGCTTTAAATTCTATTTATTTTATTGTTTATTGCAATGTTTATGGTCATGTCCAATTGCTTTTCTTTGTTTTCTCTTAATACAAGTAAATGGACTAAATGATTAGTCACTTAATACTATCAGTTATCTTTGATAAGTAATAAAACTAATTGTGAAAACAGAAGTTGTAACGGTTGCCAAGATAAACAATTTTTCAATTTTCTTAAAACATCATTTTTAGACAAATGCTGTTAATGAAATATTTTTATCTACCTGATAAAGCCACTGAATGGCGACAGTTGTACAACAATAAAAAACAATTTGAAACCTTACACTGCTTCAGAGTTTTATTCACACATAACAGCCTCATGTAATATGTTTATGCTCAAATTTAATTAACATTTCTCGATTTATCTACCTCTTTGTGTGTAAGTTTCTTATATGTATGGATGACTTACCATTTTTATTAGACAGCAAGGTGACTAAACCACTAAGGCACGTATCAGTAACAGCGTTAATGAAACAAGCACAGCGTCCTATCGCTTGAATCGTGGCGGCGACGAAATCATCATCATAGCTGGAAATATAAGTCTCTAGCTCTCTTAAAATAATAGATATGTTCGACTCGTTCGCAATGTTGGTTAAAATAGTCAGTTTCAACAGCTTCACCCTAGTGGAATCGGAAGTGCGGACGAAGAAACTCTTGAGGTATGCGTCGAACACACCCTTCTTGCTCAGCGTTATAGTCACTATACTTTTTAGCACTAACTCTTGCACTTCCGGGTTCGACCTGAGCAGACGGACGAGGGCTTTTACCACGAGGTTCGTTTCACTGCTGGGGCCAATGTGGTGGTACATCTGGGCCACGGCCATCACCACCGCCGCATTTCGGGACTGCAGCAGGGGCCGCGACGAGCGCAGCAGCAAGCGGTGGTCCGGGTCTAGGGTCGGGGCGTTCACTTTCTCCGAGCAGTCCGAATCGGAATCGTAGAATGATTGGCCGTTATCTTCAGCTTCCTGAAATTATATCCAGCATGAAAAGACACAAAAATAACTACAGGGTGTAATAAATCACTTACATTGATGTGTGGGTTTGTGAATTGTGTTCTTGCATATCTAGTAAGGGTGTGTACGATGATGACCTGACCCCATTCGTCCACGTCGCCGAGTAAGGCACATAGCTTGCGGTAGACTTTATGGATTAAATCTACCCTATCGGGACACACTTTTGTGAATGCCATCACAGCTGAACCTATCACCAGCACTGTCCGATCTGCTAGTAATTTCTCTATTATCACTATTAATTCCGGCTTTGTGTCATTGTCCAAACTGTAATAAAAAAGTTATTTATCATAAATAAATATTTTCCGGTATTTATCAATAACAACTACACAGTGGAAACAGAAATGTTACGAATGAACTCGCCTATATAATTTTGGTATAGCATGAGCAGCAGTTTTTCTGACATAGGGCGACATATCCGCAGAAGCATCACGTATTGCAATCATCACAATCGGTGCAATCATGGTAACTCGGATTCCCGATAATACTCTCAGGGCGCCAGCTCGAATTAGTTGATTAGGTTCCTAAAAAGAAATAGAGTTATGTGTTAAAATGATATTACTACTATTCTGGCCCAGTGTGTTTAACTGGGACTAGGAATAAAACTGAGGAGCCAAAAAAATTACTCTTTTTTTATGAGTCGACTGTTAAAAAAGTAAAAAGTAAATAATGACCAATTTTATGTGTTGAAAAACCTACTTTTAAAGCTCGTTGAAATGTTGATATTGACAGTAGAGCCAGATCCTCTTTCTCCTCAGCATACCGCTCCAGGTAGGAATACACCAGCTTTTTGAGTTCAACATTCTTGGACACGACATTTTTCACCACTGCAGGGAATAACGAAGATGCATCTCGACCTTTCGCAACCATCTGTAAAAAACAAGCAAATTATATTATATTCTGCCAATCCTACATAACTTAAAATATACAAAAAGCAGTCTGGGATGCAAAAGAACATGAAAACCAAAAAATAGAAAACCAGCCAGTAGCATCAAAGAGAAAAATCTGAAAAATATGGCAAAAAAACCGAACAAATGAGAATAAACGAACACTCAACAAAGCTACAAAAGACCTGATGAAATTTATACTACAACTAAAAAATGAAGGAATACAAAACTACTACTAACACCCATTATTATAATAATAAATACAAATAATAACTTTATGTTAGAACTTTTGGAAGTTTTACATAAATCAAACAAATACAGATATTATTCATGTATTATTGATGTAAAATATTTATTTTTTACATTGTGTATGTATGTAATCACATGAGAGAATAAAGCCCATTATTATTGTAGATAGGACCTACCTCGGGTAATCGAGAGATGAAATAAAACCACATTAAAAGATAAAGTGTAATATTATCATGAAACTTATATTACATGTATGTTAAAAAAATATAGCATGGCTAATTTGCAAGGAAAGAGTACATTACAGTACAAGTTTCATAAGTAAGGTTTTATAGCACAAGACCATGTTTCTAAAGGATGAGTGCCACTTATGAAACAAATATTTCATATTATTTTTTCAATTTCATTAGTTTGTTATTGAAAGCACAGAATTCGATTAGTATTTGTGCTTTTAATTTTAGTGTATATTACTTCTTAGTCCACCTCGGATAATCGAGACTTGATGAATCAGGTCAAATATTCATGTATACAGGCTAAATGTTTTGTTTTGTTAAATTTGTTTACTATGCATAGTGATTTATAACAATTTTTTTTTAATTACTATTTCTAGAGACAGTCTGCATCAGTGATGGTTCGCGGAGTTCTTTCTGGTACGGTCGAGGTAGCAGAGGTAGTAATACAGATAGGTGTGGTCTCTGCACCCTTGCTACCTCGGCCGTACCATAAAAAAAACCTCAAACCGTCACTGGTCTGCATTATTTTTACTTCATTTCCCAATTTCAAATAGTTAGTCATTTAACCTTCACTACAATCAATTCTGTTCAATGAAACTGGTAACCCCATCTACCCACTTGAGGCCGCGGCCGACCTTGCTCGACTCTGGCAACTGCTATACCGACCGTCATCTACTATTTCATTTTCCCGTAAAACATCCCGCATGCGCATAACCAACAAAAGTGTGAAATTAAATGATTTTGATAAATATCGATGAAATAATGTGTTTTCACCTGTAAGAGGCAGGCAGTTTTTATACCAAGCCCGTAAAATATCTAAAAACGAATAACAACCGCCGAGCAAATGGCGGCAAACGTCCGCCATTTTCGTTGCGTTATTACCTCTTTCATAACTCGCTCCATGAATGTTCTCCATTCGCCTTCTTCATCAGGAGGAATGTAGCGGATCTTCTTATTCATAGGAAGCTTTCTCTGCATCGTGTAGATTTGGTAGCAACTTGGGTTCGCAAAAAAGAAACAGAACGGGACGTTTGACGTTAACCAGCCTAGCGGACTAGCGATGGTTTGATCAGCGCAAACAAATTAGCAACGTTGCCGTTCTGTCGTGCGAACGCGCGGGTAATTTGAAACGTCGAAATTCGCCTTTAGATATTACAAGTTCAGGCGGAGTTATAAAAAATGCCAGTGTTAGCGGCGGCTCGTGGGTGTTCGGCGAGGAGGCTACGGAAGAAAATTCGACCAAAAAGCAGTAAGTAGTGCAATGTGTAGAAGAAAATTTTCGAAACCTTCGTTAACACCAACAATATTAAAAATAAAAAGAAACTGCAAGAATTAACTGATAAACGCCCGCGGATTATTGAGTGCGCACACGAGCGCAACTTTTAGTTCAGAGTATGAAAGCTGCAATTTGTATGGGAAAAATTCAACTGAAGTGCTAGTTAACCCTTGCGCTGCTGTAGACGCATATTTACGATCCGCTTCTGCGTCAACATGTTTCTCTATTTTTCGCGAAAAGTTACTTTCTAGTAGTTCATCTTTCTACAAACAATAAGCATACTGTTAACATATACAGCTTGTCCAGTTTTATTTTGCGCAATGTAAAAATCGATCGGCAAAGAGTATCGAGGATCGATTTTCTTTGACACTAGCATAAATCATAACATCCCGTTCTTCATGGATAATGAAGGTGGGTTTTTTTGATGTACTTTTGGAGTAACCCCTCCATATATATTAAAATTATTTAAAACATTACTGATCACCTGAACAGATGGAATTGGTCGGCTCTTCAAATGCCGCCATAAATAAATTTATAATATTTTTCTGGGAATGACTGGCAAAGTATCATTTAACAATTCGAATTCTTTCTTGCAGATTTAAATCCATAATTTCAAGTGGAGACTATTAAACTATGCATGAAGTAACACTTCTGTTTGTTAGAAAATTCTCTACGCGAATAAACTGGTATTTGGCAGTCGGTCGCATATCATATCAACCTAAATTTAGAACGGACTCTCCCCACCGCAGTTACGGAGAGCACCGATGATTTCCTATAGCACTGTATGAAGTTGGACAAGCTGTATATACGTTTTCGTATTCTGCTAGATGCCGTTGCTGTTAACATATATATATATATATATATATATATATATATATATATATATAACGTTCCAGACCAATCTAACACCGTACCACAGGCATGGAGTATTTTCCTAGCGCTGCAGCGAAAGGGTTAAAGACTTGTATCACTTATTTTCTGTGGCGCTACAACCCTATGCCTTCCAACCAGTCTCTTTCATGATTTTCTGTCAATTTAATTTGATTGTTTACTTCCTCAATCAATTTCTCACCAATAGATTGGTTATTCGTAATAAAAACATTAACATAATAATTCTTTTTTATTTCAGAGATATCCAAAAACATACATATTTAAATGTTGAATTGAATTAAATAACAACATAAGGTACAAACTAATTAATCGGATGGGATTTGTGACTGATTTCCTGGCCATGAGAACACAGCAGTATTTGCATTTGCCTTGTTCCAACAGCGACAACCGCTCTGCTCTGAAAATAGAGCAGGTTGTTATGTTCCGTTCTCAAATTAATAAAAAGCAGTATATGTTACTGATAACTTAAAATTATTAAAGAAAAGTTGCACAGTTTGTTTTTTAACGTATAAAAAATTATGTAATATTTTATACATCTAAAATTATCTGTATAATTAATTATATTATGTGATATACCAGTTATCCCACTCTTTAATATACACATGTTCACTCAATAAAATAGCATTTCTTATCTTGAGTGTCGAGTATCTAATCTACTCTAATGGTGACTACAAGTGACCTTGTAGGTAAACATTCCAAAGAATGTCAAAGCATTGCATCTACATAACGCAACAATCGGACGCGACCACATCGAGTTGCCTAAAATTTCGTAACTCTCTCAAAATGTTGGAAAGGACCTGACTGTAATCGGGATACTTGTTAGCGGTCGAGCCTGCATGTGCTGAATCATTTAAATTATATTTTTGGCTTTTTTGGGTTAATTTGGAGATTCCTTGATAAATCAGTCCCTGAACCCCCCTTACTTAGAGCCTAGTTACGCCTATGGGTCATGATGTGATACATGCAACTGCAACATTTTTAGGGCTCGAGTGTGAGTATTTAAAAAGCAACAAATCTTAATTCGTTTTTGTTTAAGTAAAGATCATTAAGGAGCAGTAGAGGTTATCAGATTGCGTAATGTAAGTTGGTAAAAATTGAAATAGGAAATCCTTGCTTTATGCAGATACATTTAATAAAAACTTAAATGGCCTGAATATATGAATATTCAAATGTTCGTAATTGTACACGTAAAATCACTCAAATGGGTCCACGCAGTTGTCAGATTTATTTTTGTTTCGGTTAAATTAAGCTACTGAGGGTAAAACTACTAGCCAGTCCTTAACCTCACACTAACCTAAGCATAAACAATTGCTAACTGCTTTGTAATAGCTACTTTAAGAAAAAACATGTTTTCCACAATTTCATTCTGTAGTTATGTTAGTTATGACAGTTTCGGGCCTGAAATTGTTTTGCTTACTTCGGTTCGTACCTCATGTACTAAACTACAAGATTACCAATCAATTGTGATACGCTTAAGCAAAAAAAATATTTCATGAAAATTGCATTAAATTTAATAGGCTTTCAAAACTTTTGCCTGATTTTGTGAATTTATGATAGACCTAGGCTCGAGATGTAACTTTGAAAGAAAACAGAAGCTTTGCATTGCTCACTTTCAATTTATGGAAGGAATGCGTGACCCTTATCAGGTTCACCCGCAGCATATAATTGAATTGAAGCCGAGAATCAGAAAGAATATCATCATTTCTATAAAGCATATATCTGAAAATCAGGCTAGATCCCAGTGTTTCTACCACTCGTAAACGAGATTACAACATTTAATTTTACCCACACACAGGATTTTGACGATTGGGGCTTAGGCTTAGGTTAGGGTGAAGTTAAGTTTCCTCCCTTTTAGGCCAGCATGTGTGTGTGTTTATGTGTAAGTCAGCGACGGCTCGTGGATGTTTGGCGGTGAAGCAACGGAAGAAAATTTGCTTCCTCTATTAGAGTAAGTAGTGCAGCACGAGCGCCATCTTTGTCTTTGCCTCACCTTCGGAAATCCACGAGCCGCCGCTGGTGTGAGTGGATAAAATGAAACTGGTTGTGTGCCACTGCAATCGCAAATACAATATCTGGGATTTTACCGACATAACAGTTACAACAATCGTCTTTATTCTCATTTGTGTAAACTTTTTGAAAACATCATGACTTTTCCAACAAAAACTATTGTATAAATTCAAAAAACGAAATATAGCCTGAATATATAAATATTCAACCTGTTCGTAACTCTGCAAGCAAAATTTAGTCTTACTAAGACTATATTACTAAGACTATATTAACTATACATTAACTATAAAAACTATTGTTACGCGTCACCACAATCAGACACATTTTTTAATTTTCAATTTGACACAGTTGCTCTACTCTAGAATAATAATAGAACCCGATAGATATTTATAGTCCTAATAAGCAAGAGCATGAAATAAATCTTATGTTAATGATGTAGAGAGTGAGAGAGAGAGAGAGAGACAATACATTTATGGAGACACTTTTACAAATGACCTCAGACAATTGACCAGAGGTCTTTCAGCCTTGAATGATGTATTTATAACATTTTCACATTCTCCTCTTCATCATATATATGTTAGAAAAGTCCAAACAGTGGTGGGCCAAAAAAAACGGTACAAATTAGAAATACTCATATTTTCAATAATAATTAACGCATTAAATATTGCTTTGAAAAACAAAATGTTTACACTTTGTTGTTGATTAACTGCATTTTTGAAAAGTTTTATCGAGAATATTTCACATTAATGAAGGCTCTGCAAAGGCTTAAGTTTATAATGCACTTTCGTGTCATATTTATACGTACTAAAATGAGTGGGCCATGATTTGTTTTGGTTTTCTAATTAATCTCAGACATTACCGTCACTTCTATCAGTCATTTTAGTTTTTGGGACAAAAATATCCTGAAAGAATAGTAATTCATGCATTAATTTGTCGTCAAGAAGGTGCTCCGGGCAATATTTCTTTAGAGCAAAAGTACTTCATTTTAAATATTGTTCCCCCATCAGAACACCTACAGACCGGTTTCGGCCTTTCAGGTCTCATCAGTGTAGTTAGTTGCTGATGGGGAAACGGAGATTACTATTGGAATATAAGTATTCCAAACACCGTTAAAGGTAAAAACCAGTGACGGTTCGCGGGGTTTTTTCTGGTACGGCCGAGGTAACAAGGGTGGCAATACAGATAGGTAGGGTCCGTTGCAGAGACGGCTGGCTGCGTGACCGCACCTATCTGTTTTACTACCTCTTGCTCCTCGGCCGTACCAGAAAAAAACCCGCGAACCGTCACTGGTAGAAACGCCAAAGTGGCGGAATCTATTGCCTGAATGCTGTACTGAACCAAATCCGGGTGGGTTTAACACGTATATAACGTGTATAAATATAACAATAATAATGTAACCATTAAATATTGTTCCCCCATCAGAACACCTACAGACCGGTTTCGACCTTTCAGGTCTCATCAGTGTAGTTAGTTTAGTAGTTAACAATACTTAATGTTTACATTATTATTGCTATATTTGCCGCCGCTGGCAATGTCCATATCTTGTAGGTGTTAAAGCCACCCGGATTTGGTTCAGTACAGCATTCAGACAATAGATTCCGCCACTTTGGCATTTCTACCAGTGACGCTTTGCGGGTTTTTTTCTAGTACGGCCGAGGAACAAGAGATTCCGCCACTTTGGCATTTGTACTTCATCTTGTCTATAAAAATTGGGCTATTCACTGTTATAAAAACATTAATAACTCACAAAAATATGAGAGTACAAAACTACTTGTATCATTTTTTTGGCCCTCTGTGTATAATAATTTACCAAGTAAAAACCATTTATTAAAATAAACAGTAATCTAAGCAAAAACTTAAACCTAAAAAATAAAGAGCAAAACTTTGATAAACTATTTATTAGTAGTTTAAACATAAAACGTACATATACAATAAAAGAAAATTAACTTAATAGTATGGTTCATGAATAGAGAGCATGCGTACAATTACCAGCATGCAGTGCTTCCATTACAATTAGCTGGAAAATTACAGGATTAATAGGATTGCATGATAAAATTTAACATATTGTAATTGTACAGTGCAGAATCTAATTAACTCCCCACCAGTTATGGATTAATTAGACTTAATCCAATAAATAGACTGCGAAGTAATTAATTAAATTATAAACCAAAGCCCATGGGATTTCAAAACCTTCTTCAAAGCACAAAACCTAGTTTAAAATGTACTTACACCGATAATCCTCTTCATCGCTTCCAGTTTGAGGTTATCCTTGTTGGAGTCGAGCATCTCCTTGAGGTCTTCATGTCTGTAAAAGCGAATTTTCAAGAGCATTTCTTAAACATCTTTTGAGAACTTTACCTTCGATAGTCCGAATTGAAGAATACTCCGGACGCTGAGTCAATTCCCATAGAGTATTCCTGGTCCAATGAGACACTTGACCCCTTTTCCCTCTCGTGGTTTTTGTTGTATGCGTTGTGAGACATTGTGCCGGAGATTGAATGCAACATGCTATGCCCACACCGGAATGCCCCCAACGCTTAGTTCGTATTTTTGTACGCTCCGCTAAATAAAATTTAATAAAAAAACTTGTTTTTTAAGACCGATTGACAGCAGACACGTACCTCCGCCATGTCTGCAACATAACTGCTGATTATTGCCAACGTAAGGTTGTTTCATTGATTTGTTGCTGAAATGATGGCCACACTGGAAATTTGAAACTGTAGTTACAGTTTACTCGCGAACGTTTACAGATTGTTAAATGATAACGGCGTGTCACCCATAACAGGATGTGATGATTAGTTATAATTATTTATCTACGCAAAGTAGAATTATTTTGTAGTGGGTTAGTTCGATGTGCGATTTATTAGACGAAAATCAATCCTAATCTACTACTGGTAAATACAGATTTTTAAATTTATACGCGTAACAAGAGTGTGGTGTCATCTATTCGAAATTTCAAGAACTACGTTATCCATAAAGTTCCATTTTGTAGTTGGAATGCGGATATGCCAACGGCGACTTGTTGAAGTTCGGCAGAGGAACCTACGAATGAAAACAGTGCCCTAATACTTGCTCGTCTTGCACCTTTTATAAGAGTTAGGGCCAGTTGTTCAACCAAGTTTACCTTCGAACTCAGCCTAGATTACTGTCGGTATTGTTCAATCACAGTCTAAAAATAATCCAAGTGCTTTAGGCAACCTCATTTGTTGCAGATTTATTGAATAAAAGTAATAAAGACGAAAAGTAACATGAATATTCATATATTCAGGCTATTTTTAATATTTACTACTTTTAATCCAAGTGTGTTAAACAGCAGTTTATAACCTTAAAATAATTTATACTGAGTTTTCAACAACTGGACCTAAGTAGTGCGTCCCTAAACTTTGGATATGGTTTGAAACTGTTTGGGTATGACCAATACGTAACGTACTGTGGCTTTAAAGTTGTAATCGTGTTCGGATAGTTTAAGCTTTATATTGTATTAAATACGTTATCCGTAAGTTTACTTATAAGTACGCATTCTTATTTTAGTTGTTTTTTTTTCTTAAGTACTGTGTTTAGATTTTTACAACCTGTTATTGGAAGTTTATTCCGTTAGTTGTATTTATAACTAAATAAATAAAACAATATGTAACTTTTAAGGCCTCCAAGGCTTTAAAAACCGTGTTCGGGTACGACCAATACGTAACCTGATATGGTTTTAAAGCACGTTATTTTAACTGATACGTGCCCTGATATGGTGTTAAAGCGCCCATTCTTTATAGCCGTGTTCGTTTATGACCAATACTTAGCCGGATATGGTTTCAGTTTCGATTGTAGAACCAAACGTAAGCGTGATGATTTGCAGTGCATAAATTAAACTATCATAATCTCAACAAGAACAGCGTGGAAAATAGACTTTTGGAATTAAAGGTTCTGGGATCTTTCCGAGTGCAATTTTTGATTCTACATAGCTACATAGTTAGTTAATGAAAGATTGGTTTATGGCTATGGCGATGGTCATTTTGTGGGGGCGAATGCATTTTGAATACCAGCCTGCAGAGATGGCTCAAATCGCCTAAAATATTGATCAAGAAGATGTCAAGCCAATTGTTATTAAACTTTGCTAAAATCAAAAGAACTTGCATATTTGCCAAGTTGCGTTGAATTTGCATGAAATTTTTTTAATACAAAAAAAACACGAAATTCGCTACATTTTGGAAATTAAACCGTCAAAATTAAATAATTTATCAAAAAATACAAAATTTTAAACTTGAAAAATTTCGAATTTTGGTAATTTCCATTCTCTCAACATGAATATTTTTAGTACACACTGAATGCTCTACTTTTTAACACATAAAATATCATAAGCCAAAAATGCGTTTAACACATTTTTCAAAATTAAAGACAAGTGTTTGTTGATTTTGAACTCGGAAATCATTATCTCTTGATATTTTTTTAAACACATTAAATTCGCTACATTTTGGAATTCAAATTATCAAAATAAAATACCGTTTGTAAATGAAACAATTTTTCTAAATTAAAAACTTGATTTTGTTGTATGGAAAATTTTGGATTTTAGTAATTTTCATTGTCTACATGAATATATTTAATACTATTTAAAACACTCTAAAATTATCTATTTTTAACATACAAAATATCATAATGAAAACATGCGGCAATTTAAAAAAAAATCTAAAACGCGAATTGTTTTGTTTCAACTTTGAAAAACCGAATTTTAGCAATTTTCATTGATTGGATAATGAATATCTCCTAGTTCTTTTTTCAAGCACACTAAATTTGTTATATTTTGACATTTTAATTTTCAAAATCAAATAACGCGTTCGGAAGTTGCAATTTTTCAAAATCAAAAACGCGATTTTGTTGATGTTGGTCTTGAAAAATTTCAGATTTTGTCAATTTTCGTACTTTGGATGAATATTTTTTTATACTTTCTTAAAACACACTAAATTTTCCACATTTTTGAAAATGAAGGAAAAAATGCTATAACTCGGCGTATTTTCAATCGATTCTGATGAATCTTTGAGGGTGGAAAAAAAATGAAATTTCGACCATTTTCAAAGCGCCATAACTTGGCGTATTTTCGATAGATTTTAATGAATCTTTGAGGGCGAAAAACTTTGAAGTGTCTTCTTTAAAGTCATGCATGCGAACTTAAGCGTAATCCCTTTCGCCCCCCTCTAGCACCCCTGTGAAAAATAATGTATACGGAGTTGGAAAAAATTTGTCGACTCGATCCACCATAAAGGCGTTAAAATTTGATCCATTTCCTATGTAGGACTCAAAGAACCAAGTTCCTATGACGATTTGGCATCAAGTTATGGGTGTTTGAAAAAAAGTGCATTTTGAGTTTTTTTTTTTTTTTGACTTTTCAGCCAAATTTGATGATTATTTCGGAAAAAATCCCATTTTGGCTCTACTTTAAGGGGGTAAACTTAGATTGGAATGATCCTTTTTCGAACCGTTCAACCCCCGAACAAAAAAAAAACACGTTTTTGGACAAAAAACGTCCTACTTTAGCAACGTGTACCGAGTTAGAAAAAATGTGTCGACTTGATCCACCAAAAGGGCATTGAAATGCGTTCAATTACTTGTGCAGGACTCAAAAAACCAAGTTCCTACGACGATTTGGCACAAAGTTATGGGTGTTTGAAAAAAAGTGCATTTTGTGGTTTTTTATTTTTTCGTTTGGTGCAAAAAGGTTGAGAAACACTGCTGTAGGATATCATAGATCATTAAACTCCGTCCGTGAGTGAAGGTAATTTTAGAAAAACTTCAAATCAAGAAACAGAAGACGCAATCAAAAAAATTATTGTTTAATTTAAACGTTTAAATGATTACTAACATTCTCGCGAACGAAATCATTTATTATGATGAAATCTATTCGATGTAAGTAAAATACAATATGACTGTTTTTGATTATTTCGCACCTAAAAAAATTTATCGGGTTTTTAAACTGACGTATTTGGAATTACCATACAACGAAATGATTCGAAATTAATTTAGATATTTTGATATTCTCGGATATCAAACGATACTTCATCAACTTACAAAGTTTGGCCTGCGATATCGCACGTAATAAAGATATTTACAACCGCCATTACGTGGTAATTCATAATTAAACTGAATGAAAAAAAATCATAATGATGGTTGCGACTGTTACGATGTGGTAGTCCATTTTCAGGTCATTTGAAATGAAACAAGTTCGAAGTGGTTTGATTTTAAATTATCTTGAAGCAATAAGCTTAATGACGGTATGCATTGTAATTATTAGGTGCTAAGGCGGCTTCACAACAACCCGGGAACGGTAACGAGAACGCGAACGAAAATATATCAAGTCTCTCGTTCCCGTTACTGGAATTTTGTTATTAGTTGTGTATTAGTGTTCGATAAGTAGCAGGCGGCTACAGATTGATAAAAAGACTGAATATCTTGGTACAAGAATGATGTTATATTTAAAAAAAAATTATAGAATACCTAAAAAAGGGTTATTATATAAATAAATAACTTTTGGATCCCGTTCTCGTTACCGTTCCCTGGTTGATGTGAAGTTATGTCTTACGATTGTTAAAAATGAAAATAGAATCGTAATTATATTTAACACGTTGACCGCTTTGTCAGTCATCGGCGACTGACACTGAAGTATTCCAATGGGGCCACGTCAGTGACTTTAAACTTACTATTTAGCGCTGTCAGTCAAGAGTTCAGTGTTAATTGTTACTAGGATTGTTAGAGAGAATGAGACACGAAAACTTTTTTTGACATTTTACAAAAAAAAAGTGTTGGCAGCCAATGTGTTAACGAGCGAATCTTGTCTAACAGCATAGATTTTGCATAAGATATGTCCTTAATATTTTTAGTACGAAGTCATCAAATTGTAATAATTTCAAAATGATTGCAATACGTCGAAACCAGAGATTTATCATACTGTCATCTAGCATTATATAATAGTTTTTTTACAATAACTTGTGGTTAATAAGTGTGCGGATTTTTCAATTACGGATTACCACGTAGTAACGGTCACAATCTTTATCTTGATTAAATAAGACGTTATTTTTAATTTCAGCGAATCTAACGCCTAACTCATTAATGCTTACATATTACGAAATATTGGATAAATGTAAACGCAATTAAACAAATGTGCGTTTTATGTATTAATGATTGGAAATTTATCTGTAGTTTGATGTAATTCAATGATAAATTCGTAATTAGTTGAAAAGACATTAAAAATAGTTTTAAACATTAAAATTCTTTAATAACTTGGCGTGAACAGGAATACACCGGTGAAGTAATATTTAATGCATTCGTTCGTAATTTTAGCGAATTTGCAACGTAGGTATACAGGTTTTTCCAGTGGGCCGGTCTATTGTGTTGGGTTCAGATAAAGCGCACATCTAATCTTCGACAGTTTCTAAGATATGAATGTAATTAGTGCGATTAGCTCGGTCGTTTGTAACATCGGTCGTCGATGTGTACTCGTCCCAGTCGATTTCGTAAACTGGTAAGCTTGCAGCGGTCTCTGGTAATCTCGCCAAGGTCAGGATTTCCCTGTGACGTACCATGTTCTCGGGTCCACTACCTGTTTTTATTACTTCTAAATGATTACTGGTAGGTATTGCTGCCCACAACACACTAAGAAGTAAACAGTTCACCAATCCGAGCGTCCGCGGCGGCAACAGCGAACCCGAATTCGGGACATCACAACAGTACACAAGTCCGTCTCGTGCAGTGAGTTCAGTGTCGTTTGAATGGTTTCCGACATTCCGAATATTTAATTACAAATAAAAAAAAACGAGCGGCTGCGACCTTACTTCGTATATCAGAGAGGGTCAAGCAGAAGCTTGGTCAACATTTAGTTTAGTGTTGTGATAAAATGTCTACACATTACGTTCTATGTAAGTAATCCGTTAGCAACCTCAATATTCCTACATAAAGAACAAACATTTTTTTTAGGCTTGATCCTAAGCTTATCAATAACTTACACATCGACCGCGAAAACTCAAGTCGATGTGGATGATTACGTTCCATTTTACGACACGGGGCTAAAGGATGAGTTCGATTGGAAACTGCTCAAGGTTTATTTAATTCCGTTTTAGTCGAAAACGACGATTAACGTATTCGTTTTAGAGTTTGGACTCGTACAGGAACGCGATTATCTCGCCGATTAGTTTGAAACTCGTCTTGGCGCTCTTGTACGAAGGCGCAGGAGGCTTAACCGAGCAGGAAATTCAGACCGTGCTCAAGTTGAACAGCAACAAAACCATAGTTCGGCAAGAGTTCGCAGGGATCATCGATTCGTTACAAGTAAGTTGTTAATGGGTTTGTGTAAATTCTTGTGGAGGTTTTAAAATAGTTTATTTTTATGCGGTAGTGACGGAATAGTAAAACATAAAAATTAATAGAAACGATTTATGGCTACTTGCACCGGCTCTGATTAACTTTAATCAGGGTATTGTTTATGGTGGAGGCTTCTACTTCGTTATACATGTTGTAAATATAATAAAACACAATAAACACAATAAAACAATAAAATTTGTGTTATACCAACAAAGTAAAAGTGTTTTATTCTATTTAATCAGGGTATTTCGCTTTCACCGTCGATTGATTAATTAACCAGCGACCACGGAGTATTATTATAGATAGCATGTGTTTCTATAGGGGTTTTAATTACTTTTTTCGTCGTTTTACGTCGTACTGTTGTGAACAACAGAAACCGTTCTTCGGTACGCATACAAACAAATATTTCTTAATCCGTGGACCTGTGAGCAGCGAGTGTATTTTCGAATTGGCGACTTTTGACCATCTTTACTATTTAAACGGGGGTCATATTTGGATTCAGGAAGTCATTTTACATAGGAATCAACAGGAATGGTGTCAGCGCTCAATTTTTTTTCCCGACCAGTGTAATCGAACAATTGATTAATCGGTTGATCGATTAATCGATTATTTTGCACAGCCCTACTCACAACATTTATTTACTATTTGGACCTTTGCCACGAGATTTCGGGCATCTTGGGGTTCTTCTCTACTGAAACGTACACTACTTTTCATTTCTTCTTTTATAGTCTCATATTTTATAGTCCCATCCTATTTCTACATTCTTCATCATTCACTTTTGTGCGCTCAAGCGCATTTTCGTACTCGTCACGTGATTAAATATTTGCCTTTTTTGGGGGACTTTGGCTTAAAATATTTCGCTTTGGGAAAATGTTTTTTCGGTTACTGTAATCACGATTAGGTTGCGATGCACCCTTGTTTGGATGGATTCTTAAATTAACCTTCTCAGCACTGTTGCCGAATCTCGAAATGCAGTTTTCTGACCAACCAGTTTCTTTTCTTACATTCAGCAAACCACCATTTTTTTAAATTCAAATTCAGCACTTGCTTGATTCAGATTCAACAAGCCACACAGTAGCACATTTTCGTACTTTTCACGTGTGTAAATATTTGCCTTTTTTTGGGGGACTTTGACATCAAATATTTCGTTTTGAGAAAATATGTTTTCGGTTACTTTAATCACGATTAGGTTCCGATGCACCTTTGATCAAACATTCCTTGATTGGGTGGATTCTTAAATTAACCTTCGCAGCCCTGTTGCCGAATCTCGAAATGCATTTTTCCGACCAATTTTTTATTACATTCAGCAAACCACCATTTTTAAAATTCAAATTCAGCAAACCATCCCTTGCTTGATTCGGATTCAACAAGCCATACAGTATATGATTCAGATTCAGAAAACCACCCCTTGCTCGATTCAGATTCAGCAAGCCGCCCTTTATAACTGATGCATTTCCTAATGGTCGAATCTTCTACTTTTGGTCCACCGCCACGGGCGATTACCGTTCCCCTAATTTACGTCAGGCCCAGCGGCAACTCGTGGACTTTCGTAGAGGAGGCTGAAATACAGATGCCGCTCGTGTTGCAATTCTTATAGAGGAAGCAAATATATATACTAATTACGTAAGAAAAGTTTGACAGCCCAGAAAAAACCGCTATAAGGGGCCGACCGGCACAAAAAATTCGCCTAAAAATATGAGGAGGATTTTAAAAATCGCGTCCCCCGAAACTCACCCTTAAAACCGGGGGGTAGGGTTAAACCTCACCCCTTATCGGGGCCTTATTCGGTAAAATTCTGTTAGTTTTTGCGCGAAGATCGACGCCCAGATAACCGGGCAAGCTTTTAAAACCGGTCTCGTCGTTCCGTTTCACCCCCACCACCGGGGTTGATTTTTTCAAACGCAAATTTTCGATTTTTGCACGTTTCCAGAAAAAAAATATCTCCTCCGTAACCGCTGGAGCTGGACGATCCCGGTATGTCTTAAAATAATCTTAAAGAAAATATCTAAAATTGATCGGGCCACTTTTTTGAATTTTTGCCCCGTTTCGAAGAAATGATTTTTTAAAAACTGGGTAAAAAAAATTTAATAAAGTCGTTTTATTAAAAAAATCATAATTTTACTCCGTGGACGTTCAAGGTCAATGTTGATCGTGAAAATTCGGATGTGAGGCCTATTCTACAATCCTCATTAATTTTGAAAAATAATTCAAATTTTCTTTCATATTTATTTATTTACACACGTTTCGGTTAAACTGATTGAATTATGGGATTGTTAGTTTTTGCGCGCAGATCGACGCCCAGATAACCGGGCAAGCTTTTAGAACCGGTCCCGCCGTTTGGTTTCACCCCCAAACGCAGATTTTCGATTTTTGCACGTTTCCAAAAAAAATTATCTCCTCCGTAACCGCCGGAGCTGGACGATCCCGGTATGTCTTAAAATAATCTTCAAGAAAATATCTAAAATTGATCGAGCCATTTTTTTGAATTTTTGCCCCGTTTCCGAGATATGATTTTTTAAAAACTGGGTAAAAAAAATCATTTTTTTTCTTCTTTTAAGGACGTATTTTTTTCTTTTTAAGTAGAAAAGCTGAAACCTTCAGGGATGGCAGAAGGGATAACTGGCTTTCATTGGGATTTTTCCAAAATTTTTGGAACCACCCCTACGCGCCACCAACGCCACCAACCCAGGGGGTGGTTCGGTTTTCTTCTTTTAAGGACGTATTTTTTTCTTTTCAAGTCGAAAAGCTGAAACTTTCAGGGATGACAGAAGGGATGAACCACCCCTATGCGCCATTTGCACCCTCTGGGTTCGTTTCTCTTCTTTTAAAGACGTGTTTTTTTCTTTTAAAGTCGAAAAGCTGAAATTTTCAGGGAATGACGGACGATATTTTTTCAAAATTTTTTGGAACTAACCCTACGCTCCATTTGCACCCCCTGGGTTCGTTTTTCTTCTTTTAGGGTCGATTTTCTTTCTTTCAAGTCGGAAAACTGAAACTTTCAGGGATGGCAGAAGATATTTTGTCAAAAAAATTTGAACTACCCCTACGCTCCACTTACACCACTGGGTTCGTTTTTCTTCTTTCAAGGACGGATTTTTTCGTTTAAAGTCGAAAAGCTGAAACTTTCAATGATGACAGAAGCGATGACTGGTTTTCATTAGGGATTTTTTTTTCAAAATTTTTGGAACCACCCCTACGCGCCATTTGCACCTCTTTGGGTTCGTTTTTCTTCTTTTAAGGACGAATTTCTTTCTTTAAAGTCGAAAAACTGAAACTTTCAGGGATGGCAGAAGATATTTTTTCAAAATTTTTGGAACTACCCCACGCGCCATTTGCATCCTCTGTGTTCATTTTCCTTCTTTTAAGGAGAATTTTTTTTTTTCAAGTCGGAAAGCCGAAATTTTCAGGGATCGCAGAGGATACAACTGGCTTTCAAAAAAAGAAGAAATAAAAATAAAAAATTTAAAATAAAAATGAAATATAAAATATAAAAATGAAAAATGAAAAATGCGAAATAAAAAATGATAAATGAAAAACAAAAAATGAAAAATGAAAATTGAAAAATGAAAAATTAAAATTAAAACTTAAAACTTAAAACTTAAAACTTAAAAATTAAAAATTAAAAATTAAAAATTGAAAATTGAAAATTGAAAATTAAAAATTAAAAATTAAAAATTAAAAATTGAAAATTAAAAATTAAAAATTAAAAATCGTGGTCGTGGGTTCGAATCCCATTCGTGCGGTCACTTTTTCGGAACGAAGAAGTGGCCGTGCTGGTCCATGGATGTCTAGTGTATGTCCCATTCATTACTAAAATGAAATCTCAATGTAATTATCGTTAGTGGCCGAATAGTAGATGCTTACGCCAATTCCAAAATCATCCGCAATTCCTCATCCCGAATTCCCGTCAACTATCCTTCCTTTATAAAAAAAAAAATAATAAAATAAAATTAAAAATTAAAAATTAAAAATTAAAAATTAAAAATTAAAAATTAAAAATAAAAACGAAAAACGAAAAATTAAAATTAATTTAGAAAAAACTTATGTTTTTCATTGATGGCGCAGCGCAGCGGAGCCGTCGATTTTCACAAATTACTTTGCTTAATTTATTATAATAGTTGCTATTAGATGCAAATCATAATCAATGTGATTTGAATGGGACACGCTGTGCCGTTGTCCATTACCAATGTAATCGCTTAATTTTAATGGGCTCCACACGGACGAGGGCGCTGCGTAGCGGAGCCGTCACCCGTTACTGTGCTCAATTTTAATGGGCCGGCGCAGCGCAGCGGAGCCGTCGTCTGTCACGAATTTAATCGCTTAATTTTGATGGGCCCCGCATGGACGTCGACGTCGTTCGTTACCAGTTACTTTTCTTATATTTTTACATTTCACAATTTCACATAAAGAACACAATTTCACATACATCAAACTTAAGCCTAGAAAAAACTAGTTCCATCCTATTTCTACATTCTTCATCATTCGCTTTTGAGCGCTCAAGCGCATTTTCGTACTCGTCACGTGATTAAATATTTGCCTTTTTTTGGGGGACTTTGGCATGTAATATTTTGCTTCGGGAAAATGTTTTTTCGGTTACTTTAATCCCGATTAGGTTGCGATGCACCTTTGATCAAACACCCCCTGATTGGGTGGATTCTTAAATTAACCTTCGCAGCCCTGTTGCCGAATCTCGAAATGCATTTTTCTGACCAACTAGTTTTTTTTTCTTACATTCAGCAAACCACTCCTTGCTTGATTCAGATTCAACAAGCCACACAGTATATGATTCAGATTCAGAAAACCACCCCTTGCTCGATTCAGATTCAGCAAGCCGCCCTTTATAACTGATGCATTTCCTAATGGTCGAATCTTCTACTTTTGGTCCACCGCCACGGACGATTACCGTTCCCCTAATTTACATCAGGCGCAGCGGCGACTCGTTGATTTTCGTAGAGGAGGCTAAAATACAGATGCCGCTCGTGCTGTAATTCGAATAGAGGAAGCAAATATTTCGCTGCTATTTTTGATAAATTTTCTTTCGTAGCATCCTCGCCGAACATCCACGAGCCGCCTCTTTTGATGTGTTTACGCCCTTTATAACTAATGCATTTCGTAATGGTCAAATCTTCTACTTTTGGCCCACCGCCACGGGCGATTACCGTTCCCCTAATTTACATCAGGCCCAGCGGCGACTCGTGGATTTTCGTAGAGGAGGCTAAAGATGTCGCTCGTGCTGCAATTCGTATAGAGGAAGCAAATATTTCGCTGTTATTTTGGATAAAATTTCTTTCGTAGCATCCTCGCCGAACATCCACGAGCCGCCTCTTTTCACGTGACATATTTACGGGAAATATCAATCATCATAAACATACGACACTTTCCGTTATCTCTTACTAAATATTCGCGACCGTCCGAAGACCGCAACATATGCAAATGGCCCGTCTGATACCTCGAAAAATCCGAGAATAATGGAAACCACAAACTTCGTTAGGAAACGGTGCGGTAACCACAAATAATCAACCGTTCCTTTTATATTTTTATGAGGTACACCTCCAAACGGATAAATTCCTAAAATTTGCAAATCCTATAACTTTTGTATGAAGCATTTTTTTCCAAAACACGAATTTTTGGAAATGTTCTAAGAAGCCAAAATGGTTATCTGCAATTTTTAATAACCTCATAAAGGTTGCAATAAAAATTCCTTTGCTGCTATGTTTCTAATGTCTCAAGTTTAGACCAAACGATTTTGATTAACTAAAACCACCACAAGAACCATTATTGCAAAAACTTGTGTTATATTCTTGATAATTTCTAGGATTTTAAAAAATCTGGTTGTGGCGATGAATACAAGTACCCGGAACAATCGGACACGTACACCCTCAGCTTGGGCACGAGGATATTTATGGATTCGAAGCTGAAGCCGCTGCAATCGTACCAGGCGAAAGCGTGCGACAAGTACCAAACGAAAATAGAACCAACGGATTTCGGCAATGCCTACGCCGCCAGTGATAAAATCAACAGCTGGGTGGAGAGTTTAACTTTCGGCAAAATTAGCAAACTGGTCGGACCAGGTAATGAGTACGGCCGGCCGCCGGGTCGCCAGGATCTAACCAAACCGCATTTCAGATGAGGTCTCCAACGCTATCCTCCTGATCACCAACGCGATCTACTTCAAAGGCTACTGGAGGCATCAGTTCCCGAGGAACCAAACGCACGATGGGGGATTCTACCTTACGCCGAGGGAGGTGGTGCAAGTTAAGTACATGGCGACCACCGATGTCTTCTTCTTCCTGGACTCCAAAGAGTTGGACGCGAAGCTCATCCGGATTCCATACAAAGTAAATGTTTATTACTTATTCATCATTACTTTATCATGTTAGCGGATTTACGGCGACCTAAATTAGTTAGATTCTCAAAATTACTTATTAAGCATGTCTTGAATGAATAGCACAGTATTTTACTACTGAAGAAACTTTTGTTAATTTTTGGCGCCCAAAATCTTAATGACTTCCAAAACATCTAGATCTGGATTATTCCGATGTGAGGGCCGAGAGATCCGCTGCACGTAGGTCTTAATGGGCCCTTTGTACGTCCTCACTGCCCGGTGCCGTCCAGTCATTCCAAAACATGTGTTAGCTTAAGATTTTCTTTGAATTTTCATGGGTACTACTTCGAAATAGTTGCGAAGAAGCGAAGATGAGATCAGGGGTTACTCTTAACCACTTCGCCGCGCCCATGCTGTTTTGATTGGGTTATAGCTTAGACTCAGCTTTATTGTAAAATTACTTTTTTGTTGTTACGTTTTTCTACGAAATATTATTCCAATGTCACAAATTTAAAAACAATTGAAAAAATATTCCATAGATGGCGCTTTTTTGTAAAATATTTTTCTTTCCTTTTTTCGCTTGTCGCCACATGCGGCGACCTTGGCGTGAAGAGGTTAATGCAGTATTCGTTAGATTTCTCAGAAAAATAACTACACGGAATTTACATTTCGGTTTTTTATGTTTTTACAATGTTAGGAAATTATCACTCTTAATTGGTTGTTACTCTGAATATCATCAAACTCTTAAAATTTTACCCAATTAAGATTCAAAAACAATCCGGAATTACATTTTTTGCACACATTTGTGTAACTGCTTCAGATGTAACAAAAATTGGATCTTAATTACTACATATTACATAAAACACTAATGCAGTGTTTATTATTCTATATATTGTTTCACCACACAGTGGCTTCATTCGGCAGATAAAAATGTATGATTTACTTTGAACACAAGCGTTTCCGTTATTATTAAAAATGTTGCTTAAAAACTAAAAAAAAACATATTTCCTATTTCAGGGAAAGAAATATTCGATGATAATCGCTCTACCCAACGCAAAAGCGGGACTTTCGCAATTGATACAGTCGATGAATATGGGAACTCTGAAGAACAACATCAACATCATGGACAAAACACGCATAGACCTGGTTTTGCCGAGGTTCAAATTCGATTCTCAAATTAAGTTATCTAACATATTAAAGAAGGTGAGTTATTGTCGCACAACAAACGGTACGCGGCTGCGATCCTAATTTTTTCATTATAGCTAGGACTCGTGTCGATGTTCCGAGATTCGGCAAGCCTTGCGGGAATAACCAGGGAGGAGAATGCTAGATTGGTGGTCTCGGATATTCTGCAAAAATCTGGAATTGATGTTAACGAGGAAGGAAGTGAAGCTTATGCTGCAACAGGTGTGTATTTTGTTTTTTAAATAAAAGTACAGTAGTCCAAGGATCCAGGCAATATGTTAAACAGCTCCCCGCATTGTTGACAAGAGTACATGTAGTCATAATTGGCCTCGAAACTTACCGATGGGGGCGCTTCGATCGCGGTAAACAGATGATAGAAAACGAGTATACAGTACAATCGCGCAAAGGTGACAGTGACTCATCGCTCCATGTTGCCTGAATTAGGTTTCTAGTAAACGTATGTCCATAAAATAATTCGATTCAGTCTAGGCGGGAAATTTAAAAATTATCGAGCGTGCAAATATTTTCCCGGCGAAACTTTGCGAGTGCATTTTTCGGCAATCGGTAAAGACAACTAGAAATTTGTCATTAAATTGAACCTTTTTATTAATGAAATGGATACAATCAATTCTGCTCTTAACTAAATCGAAATCGGAGACGGTCAAAACCAGATACAAGCACGTGAATTTTGAGGTTAGAATAGATAGAATGAGAAAAGACATACGTTGCACTTAGCCCTTGAATTTACATATCGACATACGTTTCGTATTTCATTTCGTTTTTCTTCAGCATGCGAACGAGTATAGATATTTACCCAGACGCGATTATTAGATCGAAAAAGCATGAGTCACTGTCACCTCTGCACGATTGAACTTTATCGTCCGCATTCCCGCTTAATTGTGTGTAAAAATTTATCATTTTATTTGAAAAACTATCTTTGTGAACTCTTAAAACCAGTGGAACAATAATAACGCTAACTACACTTCGCAACGAAACAAGCGATCTAACAGCTGACAATAACGCTGCGGGGTAGTACCAACATCTCATCCTTTAAAAGCTTGCTATTTAACGTTATGTTTAGGGAGTTTAGAGATGTTGTGATGGCAATGAAAACGATTATATATTGCTTGCGTTCTGGGATGAATTTTATATTGCGTGGTACTTCTACTTATTAAGGAGGTAAATTGTTTGTAGTTGAAGTAAAAGGAGGAGGCGAGGGCCTCCCTATATTGTACGAGTGCCATCAACATGTTCCACGAGACTGTATTTTCGATTTTTTTTTCTTCTAAATTTTTGATCATCAATATTCTGTATTTTGGCCTAAATTTGTTCGATTATTTGGTCCGCATTTTTTATTTTTTCCGATGAATTTTTAGTTTTTAAATTCTTTTTGACTAGTATTTTCGATATTTGGTCAAAATATTTTAACTTTTGGCCTAAATATCCCTTATTTTGACCTAAATTTGTGATTTAATTGTTTAAATTTTCGACTTTTTGGCCCGCATTATTAATTTCTAGATTTTTGACCTGTATTTTCGATTCTTTTGGGTATAAATTTTTGATCTGTTGATCTAAATATTCTTTATTTTGACATAAATTTTCGACTCGCTTCTTTACTACTTTTGGTTTTTTTTTAGTCCGTATTTTTGATTTTTAATTTTTAGATTTCTGACTTGTGTTTTCGATTTCTTTTGTCTACATTTTTGATATTTTGCCCTAAATATTCTTTATTTTGACCTAAATTTTCGATGTAATTGTTAAAATTGTTTTTTTGGTCCGCATTTTGGATTTTTCAGGTCGAATTTTTAATTCTAGTTCCAAATTTTTGATTTGATTTTTGCTAAAATATCTATAACCTGAATTCTTGATTTATATGCGAGATTTTTTTTTATTTTTTCCGGTATTTTCGAGTTTTGTTTGTTGAAATTTTCAATTTTTTAGTCTGCATTTAGGCCCAAGTTTTCGATGTACTCTCTAAATTTTCGTCTTTATGGCCAACATTACAGGTTTTTATGATTTTTTTTAATCTTTTGACTTAATTTTTTTTTATTTTGATCTAACCTTTTGATTTTATTGTTAAAATTTTCGACTTTTTAGCCCCCATTTTTGATTTTTCGTTTAGTCTGCATTTATTATCTTTAGGGCCGAGTTTTCGATGTTTTGTCTAAATTTTCGACTTTTTGACCAACATTGTGGATTTTTTTAAATCTTTTGCCCTAAATTCTTCTTATTTTTTTTTTTATTTGTCTGTTAAAATTTTTCTTTCCTTGGTCCACTATCTTTATTTTTAGGCCAGAATTTTAGATTTTTGGTCTAAATTTTTGATCGTATATTTTAGATTTTTTGTATATTTTTTATCCCATATTTTAAATTTTTTAACTTGGATTATGATTTTATTATTTCGTGAATTTTTTTTATTTTTTGCTATTATTTTCGAATTTCTGGTCAGAAACTTATTTTTGGTGGCTGAAAGTGGTAAATTATTTTGTTTCTACCTAAGTTTTCAATTTTTTATCTGCGTTTTTCATTTTTAGATCAGGATTTTTAGATTTCTATATTTTCGATTTTTGTTCCATTTCTTTTATTTTGGGCAAAATATTCGATTGATTTGTAGAAATGTTCGATTTTTAACTTTACGCTCGTTTTCGATGTTTCGTCTAAATTTTCACCTTTTTAGACTCTATTGTAAATTTTTACTTTTTTGGCCTATATTTTGTATTTTCGATTATTTTGGTTTCAATTTTGGTCGTTTGACCGAAATTTTCTTTATTTCGACTTATTCGTTTGTCAAAAATTTTGATTTTTAGGTCTACCACTTTGATTTTTGGGTACGAATTTTAGATTTTTGGTCTTAATTTTTTATTTTTGTCCCATATTTTAGATTTTCTCAACTAGAATGATTGATTTTATTGTGCGAATTTTTTTAAATTTTTATATTTGCTATTATTTTCGAATTTCTCGTTGGAACTTAGTTTAAGCTTAAAAGAGTTATTTTTGGGGCTGAAAATGGTAAATAATTTTTCTTTTGCTTGTATTTTCAATTTTTTGGTCTACATTTTTATTTTTAAACCATGATTTTTGATTTTTTTGGCCAATATTTTAGATCTTCGGCTGTTTTGTTCCAAATTTTTGGTTTTTTGGCCAAAATATTTGATTGGTCTAGGAAGATAAATGTTTTCTTATTTCTTTAAAAGGGGGTGGGGGGGGGTGTATTGTATAAGTGGCTCTACCATCAACATGTTCCACGAGCCGCCACTGCTTATGGTGATGCTGAATTTCCTCAATTTTCGATGGTTGGAAAAAAATGTAAAAACAATTGCCGTACACTTGAAACTTTCGAAATTTCCTCAAAATCGATCGTCCTTTATAATTCAATCAAAAACTTAAAACACCCCGTCACTAGATTTCAAGATAATCACGCTAGAGACCTGACGTTATTTTGTATTTAGATTTGGTGCCACTTTTTTAACATTGTGTTTGACTTCCTGTACTATAGGCAGTGGTGTATTGGAGGGGGAACGGGGAGGAACGACGTTTTCAGAAACGGAACGCGTTTGTGTTTGTTAATATTTTGTATAGTAAGCCAAAACTAACAAAAAATATTGTATGAGAAGATTTTCCCGATCCTTCTTCATTTTTTTTCTTTTTTCTACAGATATTCAAATCACGAACAAATTCGGCGATGCACAAACATCCTTCAACGTGACCCATCCGTTCCTGTTCTTCATCGAAGATCAGATCACCCACACAATCCTCTTCATTGGAAAGGTTGAGAATCCAAACGTTGTAGATGCCGTTCCAGTGGCTTCAAGGTTTGGAGAAAGTAACGAGCCAGTACCCAGCAGACCAGCTTCAGTTGATATTCGTAAGTTTTTTGACGATACACTCTTTATTTTAAAGATAATTTCTTGCTTGCATTTTTATCCATCATAACGATGTAAAACCAAAATCTATGCAAGGAATTTTACTACTACACGATCTTTATTCTTAGTTATTTTTACATACAGAATTGTTGTATATATATACAAATTGCATTAATGTGATTTGAAAAGGCTATCGACCAACGGTCTTTCCGCCAAGGAATTTTATATCATTACAAGTTATATCTTCTTTAAATTTGTATACTAGTGACTAAAACGATGTAACTGAAAATCGGAATATAGGATATTTATAAAATTAAATGTTACGGTAGATTAAGCAATACATGTTCAGTCCTGTTTTAGTAGATTCTACAAGTAATTAAAATTGCACCTAATTATTCCATTCATACCGTAATTTTAAGGCTAAAATTTATCATTGTGAAGGTCAAAATAAGTACTTCCTTAATTTGTTTTGTATATATATTGCTACCGGTTTCGTTTGTAATCCATCTTTAGGCAAAATTGTCGATAGGGCTTATGTTTATGTGAATAAATGTGTATATGGAGTTGTAACATCATGACTATGAATATTTAAATAGAAGATTTTTGTATGTTGGCGAAGTAGTATTAAAAATTATTTAGTTTGTCAAACAGGTCTTCATGTATATGTAAGGAAGTACTTATTTTGACCTTCACAATTACGACTACCTGAATCGACCAAACAACATACAATCTATCAATTTTATAAAATCGGGACACAATAGTCATGTAAATACATCTTTCGAACAAATTCCAATAAAATAGGGATCTTCGATCACCCTCACTGCAACTGTTCGAATGTCCAAAATGCCGAATCGGTGCGGAATTTCAAAGTGGGAAACTACTCCGAGCGACGTCGCATCGTTCGTTAATAAGGCAGTTTGGACATTCGGCAAATAAGTCCTATAAGTAAGGCCCAAAATATCGAATGCAAGCCGATTTACTCGACAAAAAAAATAAATCTTGCAAAAACAAATATATACACTTCAGCGCCGCGGAGGTCACCGGTGACCACCACGAAGATAACGACGTCACACGTGATTACACACTTTAATTCGTCTGTTGTAAATAATATTTCACCATAATATGTAAAATTAGCGTAGCATGCAACGTGTTAAAATATCGTGATGTCATCCTTATAAATAATTGATGTGATGATACGAGCTCAATGTTGCCGAAAAGAAACTTGATTGCAAATCAGGTGTGCTGGTCAAAATGCAAAACCGCCCACCTTATCTGCAACACGAACATTGAAACCTGTTACCATTTAATTGATACAGCTCGAGGCAGATAGTTTGACACCGGATAGCAAAAGCATAGCGTTATTAATTCAATGCACGAGTGAAGGAAACAACTCGTTTTTTATTTTTGAAATTTGTGTTGTTCATGCAAGTCGAAACCAACGTGCAATTACTTTTTTTTAAATTGTACTTCGTGATGGAGCGGTTTGACACCAGCTTTCAATCCCAACTTCAAGCAGTTACGTAAAATTTTCCCATCCGTGGGGTGTTTGTCCACACATTTTGTATAAAGTAAATCTTTAAAATTCGGTTACCAGGCGGCGCAGACGTCCTCTTGCGCGAGATTCCTGGTCCCCCCAAGTCATCCTGCAATAAAAATCGGTTCGGAATATTATTCTAGATAATATTTCGCAACGAAACACGGGAGCTTTTTCGAAAAAATTGATTTTTACGAAAATTGTGGCTTTCCGAACAAAAAACTCATTGTCAGCCCCAAAAATTCGTCACAAAAATCGAATTTTCAAAATATCGAAAATCCTGCTCGTATTTCGTTAGACAATTCAATTCTTAATACAGTCGGCAAAACTGCATCGAAATCGGATGTAAACTTTCCGAGAATCTTCCCCCGCAGTTTTGAAAAATACTGTTTCGAGATAAACGCGTTTAAAGTTTTGGAAAAGTTTACTTGAGATAACTTTCTTGTTTGTTCAGTTTGCACAATGACCATTAGGTATTATATGTTTTCGGCATCGGTGAACACGAATCTGAGGTCAAATTTGCAAAGATCAAGATGGCGGATCCAATATGGCGGACCAAAAGAAATTTGTATCAACCAATTTTGACCAAAATTTGGATATAAGGGTTTTCGCGGTCGCCGAACGTGAATTTATTATGAAATTAGTCAAATTCAAGATGGCGGACCAAAAAATGTTGTATTTATCAATTTGGAATGTGTCAACTTCACTCGCTTGGCAAAAATTGTAGCACATCGAACCGACCTGAAGCTGCAGAACCTGCATTATTTGCATAATGTCGTTAAGTTCATCATTGCAATTGCAAGCAGCAATACCGGCGGCGAAGTCTACCACTGACTTCCCAGAATGGAACTTTTGGAGCTATCTGCCAGAGCGTCACGTTAAAACTTTCGTTCCCTTTTTGCGTAAACCCGCCCAGGCACCTTTCTAGCAAGTCATCCCGACTCAGAGAGAGTCGGAAATCCCCTTCTTCATCGCTGGCTGGTGTCGATATCCCTGAAGTACACCCGTCGCTTTCGCCTTCTGCCAGGAGCACCTGACGCTCGCTCAGCGCGCCGGGACGTTTTTTAGAAAATCGTCTCGTTAACCGGTTTAAATGTTTCTGGCGGACTTGGGATGAATGCTAAATTAAAGTACATCCCAAGGAATATTTTAAGCCAAAAAACAAAAAAATCGTTTTTTTTAAAGGTCAAGGTGAATAATATAATAGACGTATTATCAATAATGTTGCGGTTACTTTAAAAAAATACATTTTAATTTTTAATTTGTAACTTTAACAAGACTTAAATTAAGTAGCAATTAACGTAGCAACCAAAAAAATAGCTCAAGGTGTCCTCTACCCACGTTGTAAAAATTATTCCTATATTGAACCAATTAAGAGTTTTAGACACACTGCGCCGGTGCTTAAACGATCAAAGACGCGAACATTCTTAATGGCCATTGCTCGTAACGGACGCAAGCGCCAAGGAAGCGCACACAGTTATCCGTTCTTTTTCTTGGATTCACTAATGCATAAGCGTTACGTAGATTATACGCGGTATATGTCCAATACCAATACACGAAGGCTCCTCTAAATTTTATGTTTCTTACGAATTTTTGGCATCTTCAACGCTTGAAGAGTTATTCAAATAAAACCACCCCCAACTTCAATAAAAAAGTTCTAGAGCGGCCATTTTTAATCCCACGCAAAAAATTTAAATGGCACGTCATTTGGAATTTCATTTTGCGTCGAAAAGGTAGGGACTATATTTTGCGATCTACGGCCAATTTTCGATTGTTTCGCGGGAATTTTTTTTCGAAAATTAAAAATCTGATCACGGCAAATCAGTCGTCGATTTAATCCGTGTCAAAGATCCCAATAAAGTTTTTCGAACCGATTTTTAGTTGTGCGGGGCACAACATTTTTTTTCTCCGATCGGAAATCTGATTACACCACCGGAAAGCCCTTCTCAAAACCTTCACTGTATATCCTAGACAATTTAAAACTATTCTATCCTCTCTGCAAAAGACCCTTCACAACAGTTATTCTTATTTTTTTTTGATTTTTCTAATCGTTCGCGAGTTATGAATTTTTTTGTCAAGGCACCATACTTTTCATTTTTCATGAGTAAACCATCGGAAATTTGAGTGAAAATCGCCTGATACGGATTCGGCTGAAATTTTCACCAAAGATACCTTTCGCCTGAAGAAGCACCACGTGTATACAGGGTGTCCCAGAAGTCGACGTCAAGCCGAAATCTTTTAACAGACTAAGTCATGAGAGTTATCAGAAAAATATTTAAAAAAATCCAAATAATGTATTTAAAAAATTATGGCCATTTAAAAAAAAAAACGAGAAAACTTGCGTAGTACATTTTTTTTTCAGCATGGTCAGTTTAAACTGGACAAAGTATTAATTTTGAATCTTTGGATGGGCAATAAATTACATTTACTTCTTAGCTGGAGCAGTTGACCATACATTGTGGGCTAGAGTTTAAAGACGAAGTGTTCGAGATTACATAACAAAAAAAAAATTAAAAAAAGATGATATTTGTAGTAACAGGAGTGAAAAGACCGTCACAGGCTGTAGATTTTCTCGTTTTTTTTAAATGGCCATAATTTTTTAAATACATTATTTGGATTTTTTTTATATTTTTCTGATAACTCTCATGATTTAGTCGACTTCTGGGACACCCTGTATATTTCAAATAATTTTTTTTTCACATTATTCATGCTCAATCAAAAATCCAAGTTTTAAAATATTGTAAACGCAGAAGTAGGTTATAAAAGTATCGATTTCGTTTGGTGTTAAGCCTTTCAAATAAAAGTACATGTACCGTTTCTTAAAAAAAGAAATTCCTATTTTTCTTTAAGTCTTCACGCCGCGTTTGAGCGGAAAAAAACAACGGCGAAAAAATACACCACATGAATTTAGCGGGAATTCCGGACAGCGTGAAAAAACGCGAAATAAACAGCGTGAATTCACGCCCGTGTGGCCGTAGCCTAAGAGCTCATTCTGAACATTATTTGTCTGTAAATTTTTTCGAGGGACTTCCGGGAACGGATGTACGCAAAATGACTTTAGTCGTAAATCGACTGGAAATAACAACTACAATTTTTTTTCTGTAAGAATTTGTTTTCATTATCTGCTACCAGCTCAGATTTTTCATTTTTACAAAATCACCCCACACAGTCACTTTAGTGGCGGTGGTGGTAGCCAATTCCTAAGAAAATATTACACAACCCCCTTTCATGAAGGTATGAAAGGGGGTTGTGTAATATTTTCAGAGAAAGTTACATCAACATTTTTCTTCATATCATACCAATTGTAAATACATTTCTGTTGTTCAAAATTTGATGTAAGGAATATAATGATTGGCCTTTACATCAAAACACTTCTCCGCGAATCTTAATATTTGGAAACAATTTATTATATCAACAAATTACAAATAATTGTAAACAATTATTCATCAAATCCTGTTTTTAAAGATCGTGTGGATCAAAAAAATAAACATTACAGCATGCAATTGCATAAATTAGCACTTCTTGTGTATTCAAATAAAAGCTTTATGTAGTGTGGTTTTTGTATCTCTTCACCAGAAATTAACGACATTTTTTAGGAAAATATTTCGATAAATATGGCTGTAACAAAACATAATGAATATAATCTCTACCCTAATAGACGAGAAAGTATTTATTATAATAAACTTTACAATCACTATTTAAAAACGTATAAGTGTATTTCTTTGCATGTTCTTTAAATAGAAGTTAGAAAAAATGTCCTACAGAAAGTATATTTGATTAATTTATTTATAATTATGATTATGAGTGTATCCCCGACCGCAGAATGAGTTACTGGAAAATTGTTGCTACGTTGTTATTGTTTTTAATGTTCATTACACTATATTTTGTCTTCACATTTACAATATTGAGAAATAAGATACTTTTTTTTTATAATCTACAACATAAGTCTTATAAATCGCTTTTCGAGTGGGTTCGATTCTCCGCCCGAAAGATTTTTCGGATCGAGAAATATTCGCTCGGGTTCGAGGTCGTTGTGTTCGTCTGACAGTATTCATTTCTTCATTTAATTTATAATTTGCCAATTGAAAACAAAAATCAACGTTAGTGGCCGAATGGCTAATCGCCTACGCCAAAAAAATAAAGTCTTATAAAGACTACAATTAATGAACAAATCATTATTTCGAAATAAAACACAAAACTTTGTTTTACCAGTGTGCGCCCAAAGTATGGAATATATCAGTAAAACCGAATTAAAATATTTTTGAAATATTGGTCGATTTTCTTTGATAAAAATACACATTTTTGCATGAAATTCGATTTTCAGTCGTCAATTGTTTTTGAGTAATGACGTCATCCATTTTGTTTTTAAATGGCAACCCCCTATTCTTATACTTGATTTTGAGTGATATTTTCAATGTCGAACTGGCAGTATAAAAATATTGCCATAGAAATTTTTCGAGTAAATGACAATTGAAGGTGAGAACCCGTTTTTTAGAGTTCTTGCAAAATGACCTTGTTCCAGTGATCTTAACCTTCCATATAATACAATATGGTTTCAGCAAGACGGCGCATCCCCGCACTAGGCGCGTTTTTTTCGAACATGTAGAAATTCTTCTTGAACATTTTCCAGGCTAATTCTGCGCATTCATCTCTCTCGCGGACTATTCTATCGGTCCACCTATTCTTAACGCAATTGTCACAAACGCGCATAGTGCGGGGGTGCGCCGTCTTGCTGAAACCATATTGTGTTATATGGAAGGTCGCCGTACAACATACGTACACGTTATTTTTGTGCTCCGCTTCTTTTACTGTTGTCAACTGTTTAAACAAATATTTAATTGAGATCATAAATTTATTTTTCCGTAGCGTGTTATTAACGTTTGTTTCTATAATATCATAAACGCATGGCCGAAGAGTAATTTTCCACTGGCTCAGGAAAGAAAAAAATTCGATCTACATAAAACAGTGCGAATAGTCTAGTGCAAAAACGAAATTAATTGAATACTTAGAATTTACGCGGACGGCGCAGAGTGCATAGTATACGAGGAGTGGTCAAAAAGTTCAAGTTGAGCGAGAGGTCGATAAATGGGCAGTAGGCAGCGCACGAGCAGTTGCGGCGACCTTAACAATTCTTTGAGCAAGTAAGCAAAAAGAAGAGGGCGGAAGAGAGCAGGGGCGATACGATGGTGGAGAAAATTGATAAGATTCTGAGCAAATTTGAAAAGTTAGAACAGAGGTTAGATAAATACGATGACCATATAAAGGAACTCAGAGAAGAGTTCAGACAAAAGGAGCAAAGTTGGGCGGTGGAGAGAAGAAAATTGGAGGAGAGAATAGTGAAGTTGGAAAATATGGAAGAAGTCAGAGAAAAGGAAAGAAGAAGGAAAATGAAATGAAACCTTCTTTGGCGGATAACTCAAAATCCTTACATAGGATTTAGTTCCGCCCATAAGGACTTTTGTTCAGGATGTCAAAAGCTAGCTCCCTGCAAAAAATGGGACAATTTCGATGAAACCCATTTTACATTGAAATACTGCGGGGTCCTTTCCTTGAAGGAAAGAGGGCCGATCAGGAAAGTAAAAGGAGAGGGTATAAATATCGAGACATGGAAAGCACACTTTATAGAGTTGCTAGGAACAAAGGGAATTCGAGGGAATCAAGTCGCAGAAAAGGGTTTTCGAGAGGGATTGTGATTTTAGTATGGCAGAGTTAGAAAGGGTGCTGCAGGAGATGAAGGATGGGAAAGCGGCGGGTCCCGATGGGATTTAGGCAGAAGCACGTAAGGGATGTAGTTCGGAAGGGAAGGGGAAGATGTTGGTGCTGCTGAACGAAATATGGAGAGGAGAAAGGCAGGGGAAAGGTATATTCTATAGGTGGCTCTACCATCAACATGTTCCACGAGCCGCCACTGTTCGTGGTGACTTGCCAAATTTTTCTAGATGAAATTTTTAATGCAAATCGATTTAGCTCGTTGTTCTGATGAAAAAAAAGGTATTACATGAAGGCTATAGATTCCGCCACTTTGGCGTTTCTACCTTTAACCTCTTCACGCCCAGGTTGCCACATGTGGCAACAAGCAAAAAAAGAAAATAAAAACATTGTACAAAAAAAAATACTCTTTTAGCACCATCTATGGAATATTTTTTTCATATTTTTTTGCATAAATGGGTAAGTTTGTGACAGTGAAATAATATTTCGTAGAAAAAGGTAACAACAACAAAGAAGTAATTTTTCATCAACTCTGGGATTAAATCAAAGCAGCATGGATGCGAAGTGGTTAACGGTGTTTGGAATACTTATATTCCAATAGTAATCTCCGTTTCCCCATCAGCAACTAACTACACTGATGAGACCTGAGAGGTCGAAACCGGTCTGTAGGTGTTCTGATGGGGGGAAAATATTTAATGTTCACATTAATATTGTTATATTTGCCGCCGCTGGCGATGTCCATATCTTGTCGGTGTTAAAGCCACCCGGATTTGGTTCAGTACAGCATTTAGGCAATAGATTCCGCCACTTTGGCGTTTCTACCTATTACATGAAGGTCTACGATGATTATTAGAAAAGTTGATTTTTCGATTTTTTCCATTTTCTAGTTTTCTTTGCTGACGCGTCACGGGCTTCAAATAGACATTTGCGGTTGGGCAAATACATTTTTTGAAGCATCCTGAAGGGATCTTTCCATTGACGAATAGAAACCCCGAATTGAACCAGGAAATCATTTTAAATGCAATTGTGGTGTTTGTTTTGAAAACAAATGTAAAACGATGCAATTTGATGTCTAATACTTCCTGACATTTTCATATTCATGATATCATCTTGCGGTTGCGCAGATTTCTATCGTCAAAGTCGATTTGTAAGAATTAGCAAACATGCGTATTCATGACGGCATCCTCGATTCTAATGAAACTTTAGTGCCAGTTTTATCAGTTTAAATTTCCAACCGCACATTATAATAATACATTCAATAGAAAACCAAAACCCATTATTTATCGCGTTAATTTATTACTATACACGGTTTATGCAAGAGGCAATTAATGGTTCAATGTCACTGGATTTCCCATCGTTTACTTTATTTTGACAAAACAATGCGGTATTATAGACATAATAACTATCTTTACAATTTCGTAAGAAGTTGTTTGCATTTACAACTTAAATTATACCGTGCAATTAGGGTCTTCTCTCCGCCAAGGTTTTCAGCTAAGCGAAATAGTTCTTCATTATTGCCGTGTTTGTTTATTTTTTTAAGACTTCTTTAGATTCCAGTTGTAATAACCGGTAATTGCCTCCTCTCGTAACATGACCGAGGTTACATCTGTTTCTCTCTATTCACTGCAGCTCTCCTTTTCTAGACTTACTTATTAGTAGTGTGTAAAAAATAAATAAATAAAGCTTTCGCAATGCAATTAACCATTAACAATTGCTAGTAAAACTCACTGCCAATCACGCCGTCGGGCGTGAATTGGGCATTTACGGCTAATATTGTTATGACTCAATAATAGATTTGTCAGCGGCAACTCGTGAAAGTTCTAAAGAGCAGACTATGGAAGAAATCAGTGGCCCAATACTTGCTTTCTTTATAAGAATAAGCAGGGCCGCGCCAAGGTATTTTGCCGCCGGGGTACGAGGCAAAAATTGCCGGCCCCTTTCAATGTGAACAGGGGAATAGAGAAAATGAATACCACCATTGATCGGTGCGTCTCTAAATTATTACGAAAGAAAGAATTTCGATATAAACAAAGAGATACGTTCATGGATTTCCCGCTTGCATCCGTACGCAAAGAATAAACAATCATCTCCTATTTCACGAACGTATGTGTTACGAAAAAAAGTATTTTAGGGTCACGCCCATTTTGGCGATTACCATATCGTATAACTGTAGTTTTAAACAACATTATGTAATTATATTTTTTGACCGGAATCCTGAACATTAACATGTTAACTTAACTAGCGCATTCATTGTAGATAATTCAAGTTTTTCAACAAATTCAATCTTTAAAGGCATGTTTTTCGCGTATAACTCAAAATTATAACAATTCCACTGATCAGAGACCGAATTAAAATTGATTAATATTATTCACTAATCAAAAACTGTAAACTCAGTAATGCTATATATAATGTATATACTTTTTAGAAATTCCAATTAATCCAGTTCAATGAATTTCCGGTCATATGGAGAAATAGAAGATAACCACATGGGTTTGAGAGGAAGACCTCATTTGGTGAAATCCGCCGATGGGTGTTTTAAGTGTTATATAATATTTGTAAGTTTTGATTTTGTAAATTAGTTACCTTCACAAAGCCAATAAAGAATAAATAATAATAATATCTTTGTGCATTTATATCAAACTCACGTCATAGCATAATGAACGTAAACATAGTTCTAAAAATTATGAAATATTTTGTAATATATAAAAAATATGTTTATTAGTAGTAATTTTAAATACATTACAAATTAAATAAGCCGTACTTACATATGTTACAAGAGTCCAGCAGGAAATGACCTCGGCAAATATGGTGGCAGTTTATGCAGCTGATATGGAGTATTACGTGATCGCATGATATTCAGAATGTTTCCGTTATTCTTGAAGAGGCAATACAATCGATAACATACAAACAATATATCTCATCATTAACCAAAGATTTGGAATACTTTTAATTTTTTTTTCTTATTATCGATGATGGACACTGACTATAATTAGTGTTAAAAAGCTATCATTTCATTTTTGGGGTAGGTTTTCTGAATACCTGAAGCTATTCATCTAAAAAAAAAACGTTAAAAATTGGTGCTGACCGCCAATTATTTCATTAATCTGGAAAAAAATGAAACACTTGAAATTCGTGAAATTTCGACCATTTTCAAACCGCGTATTTTCAATCGATTTTGATTAATCTTTGAGGGCGAACAACTTTGAAGTGTCTTCTTTAAGTCATGCATGCGAACTTAAGCGTAATCCCTTCCTAGCACCCCTGTGAAATAAAAAAAAGTTTTTTGAGGAAACCATGTCCAACTTTGACGATGTCTACGAAGTTGGAAAAATTTTGTCGACTCGATCCACCATAAAGGCATTAAAATTTGATCAATTCCCTATACAGAACTCAAAGAACGAAGTTCCTACGACGATTTGGCACCAAGTTATGGGTGTTTGAAAAAAAGTGCATTTTGAGGTTTTTCGCACATAAGTGACTTTTAAACCAAATTTGAAGATTATTTCGGGAAAAAATCCCATTTTGGCTCTACTTTAAGGGGTTAAACTCAGATTGGAATGATCTCTTTTTGAACAAAAAAAAACATGTTTTTGGGCAAAAAAAACGCCCAACTTTGACTACGTGTACCGAGTTGGAAAAATGTGTCGGCTTGATCCACCAAAAGGGCATTGAAATGTGTTCAATTACCTGCGCAGGACTCAAAGAACGAAGTTTCTACAACGATTTGGCACAAAGTTATGGGTGTTCGAAAAAAAGTGCATTTTGTGGTCTTTTTATTTTTTCGCACCCATAAGTTGGTGTCAAATCGTCATAGGAACTTCGTTCTTTGAATCCTGCATAGAGAATTGATCAAATTTTAATGCCTTTATGGTGGATCGAGTCGACAAAATTTTTCCAACTCCGTAGACGTCGTCAAAGTTGGACATGGTTTCCAGAAAAAACTTTTTTTTTCACGGAGGCGCGAGAGGGGGCGGAAGGGATTACACTTAAGGTCGCATGCATGACTTTAAAGAAGACACTTCAAAGTTTTTCGCCCTCAAATATTCATCAAAATCGATTGAAAATACGCCGAGTTATCGCGGTTTGAAAATGGTTGAAATTTCACGAATTTCAAGTGTTTTATTTTTTTCCCTTCAGTATATTTCGCTTCAGGAGGTACGCAAAGTCTTCGCCTACCCTAAACCTGGGCGTTAATCGATGAGGTTTCAAACATGCCAAAATACAAAATTTGAATTTCCCGCGACATTAAAATAAAAATTAAATGCCGAAAACCGCACACTGTTCTCATTACACTTTATCATTGGGGCTACAGCTGTCTCTATAATTGATAAAAGAAAATCAGCCGAACTTGGCAGTAAACAACAAAAATGGCTGCGCCAGAAGGCAGATTTTAATGAACAAAAATGCACTTTTTCCAGAAATTGCTCTGGAAATTACACATTTTTACCGCCAGATGCTTCAAACTTTGATAGATTGAACTAGAATAATGTGTCTCTATAATTGATAAAAGAAAATCAACCGAACTTTGCAGTAAACAACAAAAATGGCTGCGCTAGAAGGCAGACTTTGATGACCAAAAATTCACTTTTTGCAGAAATTGCTCTGGGAATTCCACATTTTTGCCGGCAGATGCTTCAAACTTTGATAGATTGAACTAGAATAATGTGTCTCTATAATTGATAAAAGAAAATCAACCGAACTTTACAGTAAACAACAAAAATGGCTGTGCTAGAAGGGAGTTTTTGATGACCAAAAATGCACTTTTTCCAGAAATTGCTCTGGGAATTCCACATTTTTGCCGGCAAATGCTTCAAACTTTCATAGATTGAACTACAATAATGTGTCTCCATAATTGATGAAAGAAAATCAGCCGAACTTTACAGCAAACAATAAAAATGGCTGCGCTAGAAGGCAGACTTTGATGACCAAAAATTCACTTTTTGCAGAAATTGCTCTGGGAATTCCACATTTTTGCCGGCACATGCTTCAAACTTTGATAGATTGAACTAGAATAATGTGTCTCTATAATTGATAAAAGAAAATCAACCGAACTTTACAGTAAACAACAAAAATGGCTGTGCTAGAAGGGAGTTTTTGATGACCAAAAATTCACTTTTTCCAGAAATTGCTCTGGGAATTCCACATTTTTGCCGGCAGATGCTTCAAATTTTGATAGATTGAAATACAATAATGCGTCTCTATAATTGATAAAAGAAAATCAGCCGAACTTTGCAGTAAACAACAAAAATGGCTGCGCCAGAAGGCAGATTTTGATGACCAAAAATGCACCTTTTTCAGAAATTGCTCTAAGAACTACACATTTCTATCGACAGATGCTTCAAACTTTGATGGACTAAACTTGGACAATGTGTCTTCATAGCCGACCAAAGAAAATCAACAGAATTTTGCAATAACAACAAAAATGGCTGCGTTAGAAGGCAGATTTTGATAAACAAAATGCAGAAATTGCTTCAAATTTTGATACAATAAACTAGAATAATGTGTATTGTAACTAATCAAAGACAATTAGCCAAACTTTCAGTAACTAACAAAAATGGCAAGCTTAGAAGTCAAATTTTGATTACCAAAAATGCTCTTTTTGCTGAAAATTTCTTTGGGAATTCTATATTTATTCCAACAGATACTTAAAATTTTGAATAAGCGTGTTTAAACAAAATTATCCGAACTTTGCCGTAACAAAAATAGCTCTGCTAGGACTTTTCTCTATTTCTGTGTGAAATGGCGTGTTTGTCCTACTTTTCAAAAATTCTGGATCCAACCCGAATATACTGAACATAATTTTTGCGACCTTCCAGGGGACTTTTTTGATAGGGGCAGGTTTTTCTGACCTTTCAAAAATTCTGGATCCAACCTTGAACCCTAATTCCGAAAACGATTAAATTATAGTTTTCAAGGCAATTTTTGGGAACTTCGTCAAACGAAGGAATTAGAAAATCATCAGGCGTATCCTTGGCTGTTTTCGTCAAAGAGTAACATGGGTTGCTTGATTGTTATAACCCAACGCGCGTAAAAGTATTATTACTGTAAAACAATTTGTTTTCTACGGACTCTCAAATTATTTTTTTAGTGATATAGTTTGAAAGATGTAAGTCAAAATTTCCATTAAATGCCGCCAAATTATGAACCAAAAGCCATCTTATGCAATACAACAGGGGCAAAAATACAAATTGTAGTAAAAAATGATATAGATGATCACATGATTAAAAAATCTAGAATTCCAAAAATGCAGCATTAATTACCGCCATCCTGTTTGTGGCGGTGTGACAAATTCAAAACTGGAACATAATTGCTTTCCTCCATTCAGCGAAAAAACCCATACAAACAAAGTTGTGAATTGAATAAATTTACACAATCGAACCGCAGTTCTCAATACAAATTACCAACGGGCAAGAGTTAATGGAACAGGTTATGTTTTTCATGGAAATCCCCGGTACTTTTAACAAGAGTTTAACAACTCGGGGTACTCCTCAATTTCCAAGAGGTAGATAAAATAACGAGTTCCAGGATTTCAACCGTGACATCAATTCATAATCACAAAAATGTTAATGGTTTATTAGGTGAATGAGTCTTTTTGTTTGTTATTATTACTAAAACCGGCAGTACAGATGACGTTTTAATGATCGACATTCGCGGGATTTCCAAGGTCAGACGGCTGCCGGTTCGGTCTCGCCTTCCTACGAAGTCAGTAGCTTCTAATTTCACATCAGCTGATTACACATATTTTCGAGTACTGTTTTGGTTTTGGTTTTGAGCGAGCAACATGCTGTGGATATTGATTTTCTGTGCAGGTAATTGTTGTTTTGATTATTTTACGTGCTAAAATAAATAAATAAAATAAAATTCTTATCGTACTACATTTGGCCACAAAGTTCTAAATTTGTATTTATTGTTTTCAAATTTGTGATTTGATTTAATAGATCATGATCCTTGTTGCCTATTCGTACTAGAAATTGAAACCAAATTTTAACTACAAAAAAGGTTCGTCTGAACTACCCCTTGGCGTGAAGAGTAACTCTTGTTACTCCTATCGTCTACTAATTGGTCGCTTAGGTTCTTTATGTATGCTTTAAATATTGTTAATGGCTAAGCAAAAAAAGGTTTAAGTTATGTGATGTCAATTTCTTTCTAAATTATGTGTTTTCTTTGCATAAAATTACCAAAAACTGGTTTACAGTTATCATTAACGGGAAACAATCATTTATACAATAAAAAACTTCTTTTGAATTAAGGCTTGCTTGAATATTAAACGATCATCGATTCCTTATTCTCCTAGCAAAAATACACATTGTCTGCATGACGAGAAAATTATTTTTTACGGTTTCTTTGGACTTTGCGTTGCTTAACTTTTCGGCATGTGCAAGGGCATTTCCCTAAAATCCTTGTTGAGATGGAGTATAGACTGCCTCAAATCAATTCAATTTTCTGAATGAAGCAAAATTCAAAATTTACATTTCGACCCTTGCATTGGCATTTTCTAATAGCCTTCAACTTGCGCCCAATGAGCACAAATTTGAAATCCACGTTCGATTTGGATTCTTCGTTTACGCGCTACGGCCGTTCAAAGTCAGAAAAAACGACTTTTTTTCCAACATTTTCCATTCATGGTGACTTGCCAATTTTTTTGCATTTTTTCCTAGATGAAATTTTTTAACGCCAATCGATTTCGGCCGTTCTTCGGATGAAGAAAAAGGTATTACACAAGGGTCTACGATTATTATTAAGAAAGTTGATTTTTTCGATTTTTTCCATTTTCGAGTTTTCTTTGCTGACGCGTCACGGGCTTCAAATTGACATTTGTTCTTGAGAAAGTACATTTTCTGATGCGTCTTAATGAGATCTTTGGAATGACGTATAGAAACCCGGAATCAAACCAATGGTTTCCTCAGAAAATCATTTCAAATGCAATTTTTGAGAAAAAGTAAGAAGGGGGGACCCTTGGGTGATTTTTCAGGTTTTCGTCAAAAATTTTAAATCGCCTATTTTAATTAAATCCGACTAACTGACACACGAGGAGCACATATTTGAAATCCGCGTTCAAATTGGATTCTCCGTTCAGCCGCTACGGCCGTTCAAAGTCTGAAAAAATCGACTTTTTTCAAATTTTTCCATAAGTTCATGTTGACTTGCTAACTTTTTTGCATTTTTTTCTGGATGAAATTTTTTAACGCCAATTGATTTATCTCGTTATTCTCATGAAGAAAAAGGTATTACATAAGGGTCTACGATTATTATTAAGAAAGTTGATTTTTTCGATTTTTTCCATTTTCGAGTTTTCTTTGCTGACGCGTCACGGGCTTCAAATTGACATTTGTTTTTGCGAAAGTACATTTTCTGATGCGTCTTAATGAGATCTTTCGAATGACGTATAGAAACCCCGAATCGAACCAGTGGTTTCCTCAGAAAATCATTTCAAATGCAATTTTTGAGAAAAAGTAAGAAGGGGGGACCCTTGGATGATTTTTCAGGTTTTCGTCAAAAATTTTAAATCGCCAATTTTAATTAAATCCGACTAATTGACACACACGGAACACATATTTGAAATCCGCGTTCAAATTGGATTCTCCGTTCAGCCGCTACGGCCGTTCAAAGTCTGAAAAAATTGACTTTTTTCAAATTCATCTATAAAGTTCATGTTGACTTGCTAACTTTTTTGCATTTTGTTCTGGATGAAATTTTTTAACGTCAATCGATATAACTCGTTATTCTGATGAAGAAAAAGGTATTACATAAGGGTCTACGATTATTATTAAGAAAGTTGATTTTGTCGATTTTTTCCATTTTCGAGTTTTCTTTGCTGACGCGTCACGGGCTTCAAATTGACATTTGTTTTTGCGAAAGTACATTTTCTGATGCGTCTTAATGAGATCTTTCGAATGACGTATAGAAACCCCGAATCGAACCAGTGGTTTCCTCAGAAAATCATTTCAAATGCAATTTTTGAGAAAAAGTAAGAAGGGGGGACCCTTGGATGATTTTTCAGGTTTTCGTCAAAAATTTTAAATCGCCTATTTTAATTAAATCCGACTAACTGACACACGAGGAGCACATATTTGAAATCCGCGTTCAAATTGGATTCTCCGTTCAGCCGCTACGGCCGTTCAAAGTCTGAAAAAATCGACTTTTTTCAAATTTTTCCATAAGTTCATGTTGACTTGCTAACTTTTTTGCATTTTTTTCTGGATGAAATTTTTTAAAGCCAATTGATTTATCTCGTTATTCTCATGAAGAAAAAGGTATTACATAAGGGTCTACGATTATTATTAAGAAAGTTGATTTTGTCGATTTTTTCCATTTTCGAGTTTTCTTTGCTGACGCGTCACGGGCTTAACATTGACATTTGTTCTTGCGAAAGTACATTTTCTGATGCGTCTTAATGAGATCTTTCGAATGACGTATAGAAACCCCGAATCGAACCAGTGGTTTCCTCAGAAAATCATGCATTTTTTGAGAAAAAGTAAGAAGGGGGGACCCTTGGATGATTTTTCAGGTTTTCGTCAAAAATTTTAAATCGCCAATTTTAATTAAATCCGACTAATTGACACACACGGAACACATATTTGAAATCCGCGTTCAAATTGGATTCTCCGTTCAGCCGCTACGGCCGTTCAAAGTCTGCAAAAATTGACTTTTTTCAAAATTTTCCATAAAGTTCATGGTGACTTGCTAACTTTTTTGCATTTTGTTCTGGATGAAATTTTTTAACGTCAATCGATATAACTCGTTATTCTGATGAAGAAAAAGGTATTACATAAGGGTCTACGATTATTATTAAGAAAGTTGATTTTGTCGATTTTTTCCATTTTCAAGTTTTCTTCGCTGACGCGTCACGGGCTTAAAATTGACATTTGTTCTTGCGAAAGTACATTTTCTGATGCGTCTTAATGAGATCTTTCGAATGACGTATAGAAACCCCGAATCGAACCAGTGGTTTCCTCAGAAAATCATTTCAAATGCAATTTTTGAGAAAAAGTAAGAAGGGGGGACCCTTGGATGATTTTTCAGGTTTTCGTCAAAAATTTTAAATCGCCAATTTTAATTAAATCCGACTAATTGACACACACGGAACACATATTTGAAATCCGCGTTCAAATTGGATTCTCCGTTCAGCCGCTACGGCCGTTCAAAGTCTGCAAAAATTGACTTTTTTCAAAATTTTCCATAAAGTTCATGGTGACTTGCTAACTTTTTTGCATTTTTTTCTGGATGAATTTTTTCAACGCCAATCGATTTATCTCGTTATTCTGATGAAGAAAAAGGTATTACATAAGGGTCTACGATTATTATTAAGAAAGTTGATTTTTTCGATTTTTTCCATTTTCGAGTTTTCTTTGCTGACGCGTCACGGGCTTCAAATTGACATTTGTTTTTGCGAAAGTACATTTTCTGATGCGTCTTAATGAGATCTTTCGAATGACGTATAGAAATCCTGAATCGAATCAGTGGTTTCCTCAGAAAATCATTTCAAATGCAATTTTTGAGAAAAAGTAAGAAGGGGGGACCCTTGGATGATTTTTCAGGTTTTCGTCAAAAATTTTAAATCGCCAATTTTAATTAAATCCGACTAATTGACACACACGGAACACGTACATGAAATCCGCGTTCAAATTGGATTCTCCGTTCAGCCGCTACGGCCGTTCAAAGACTGAAAAAATCTACTTTTTTCAAAATTTTCCATAAAGTTCATGGTGACTTGCTAACTTTTTTGCAATTTTTTCTGGATGAAATTTTTTAACGCCAATCGATATAACTCGTTCTTCTGATGAAGAAAAAGGTATTACATAAGAGTCTACGATGATTATTAAGAAAGTTGATTTTTTCGATTTTTTCCATTTTCGAGTTTTCTTTGCTGACGTGTCACGGGTTTCAAATTGACATTTGTTTTTGCGAAAGTACATTTTCTGAAGCGTTTTGAAGGGATCTTTCAAGTGATGTATAGAAACCCCGAATTGAATTGCTGGTTTCTTCAGGAAATCATTTTAAAGCCAATTTTGGAGCAAAAGATCCACTGATCGCTGATTTAAAAAGTTGATATGTATTAAATTATCTTCATTCATGGATTTCTCATGAATTTATCCATTTGGCAAGCGATGTTACTGCTTGCTAAATCTTTTAAACAATTTTCGTCCGGTTGCCAACAGCCGTATCATCAGCGAACGTAGCAGCTGAGGTGTTTCTATTTTTTTGGGATATCATTTGCATACAGGAAGTATGGCATTGGACCCAGAACCATTGCTTTAAGAGTCTCCGAAAGGAACCACTTAATCAGTTTACAGTAATAATAATATTTTTTCGGTCGATGGCCTTTTGATTTCATGCTTGCGTGCATGCATCTGTGCAGATATGTGTGATTTTAATAAAGTGCTTTACTACTTTTATCTGATCTTCATAAAGTGCTTTACTACTTTTATCTATCCACCTATCTAAGAAAAAACGAACGGAGTTTTATTTTTTACATAAATTATTGTTTCCCATCAATGACGACTGTAGACCGGTTCTGGTTACTCTGCGTTCGTTGATATATCTGCGGCTTGGTGCTAAAAAAGCCAATGTCACAATTTTACTGTTTTGAGTTAAGCAGTACATTAAATTATTTTTCTCAATATCTTTAACATTGTCTAGTTTAACCAATAGCAGATTTTAAAAAAACTTATACATTACAAAAGCAGCAAATAAAATCATTTTTAATAAAAACTTTTATCTCGATTATCTCAATTGTAAAATATTTGACTTTGGTCTTTTTAGCAACACAGATATATTGATGAAATTAACTAGACTGTCACTCCTAGGCTGTCGGCCCTCCCTTGAGTTCTATTAAATCTAAAACGCGCATAATTTACATCCAAGAAATAAAATAAAAGTCGATAAATTAATTCAATGCCACATCTTAAAATGATTTTATTCACAAAAACTCGAATCTATTGGTGACAATGACCGTATGACCCTAATCCAAAACCGTACAATAAAACGATAAAAAATATCTCGTTGACTTCGTACAGATTAATAATTGGAATTATTATCGCTGACGTATTATAATGCTACAATAAAAAATAATATAATAGTAATAACGGGATTTAAATAGGTGAAATGCGTGTTGGTGGAACGAACATTGTAATATAATAATAGTATTTGTTGCGAGGATGACAACAATTGGGAACATGCTCATTCAAATCGGATATAATCTAGTCCAGGATATTAAATTTTGCAATTTGCAAAATTTGTCCGTCAAAATAATTGATGCGATGTTAATATGCAGAATTTGAATTGGATTATTTTGTATTAATTTGTTGCAATTAGTTTCGAAATTAATTAATGCAATTAAATTACTTACTTCCTCATGTTAAACATTTAAAAAAAATATGTAAAAAATTTCCTTTTATTTAACTGCCCGTTTACTATAGATGAGTTTATAAATCACACTTATGTGTAATTCCTATTTCTTTGACGAGTGTAAATATTTTGTAAATATTTTAGCAGAATAAAAAAAAATGAACAAAATAATCGTTTTCCTTTTATCGTCGATTCTGATTTGACACTCAATTCTGCGCATAAAAAATGTTATTTTACATTTTTCCTGCTAGTAGGAAAAGTAAGCAAAGTGGAAGAGGCGAGTTCTTGTACGGACTTTTTTAAAGTTTTTTGACTCTCCTAAAAAATTAACTTTTTTAAGTTTAGGTACACTTTACTTTAAAACAATAAAAGCTATCAACACGATTATTTTTTTGTTGTAAAGGTGGTATCGATATCTACCTTTATGGCTGAGAATACTTCCATATGTTGAGTGGCGGATTTTTTAAGAATAAAAAGAACTACTTTTCATTTTTTAGTGTTTGTCACTGAAGATGCCAAAACAGTCTAATCTATGAGTAGATGGAGTATACATAGTATTCAGTACGTTATGTCAATTGATTACCTGTCGAGAATATATTAGAAAGAATTTTTATATTACAGATGTTTCTTATTTTTAGCTACAAGTGCCGAACCCGTTTTGCAACTAAACCCGACATGGAATGAACAAGATCAGGCTTTAATGAAGAGGTTTAATTATTTTGACCTGGAACTGTTGAGGGTAAGTAAACATACGCAAAATTAACCCTTTGGCCTACTTTACTCACATCCGAATGCAGCAGCAGAAACCAGTCCGAGTGAGGCACGCCTGGCGTGCCCAATTGTATGCACAAAAATTCATGCTTTTTCATGGCAGAACTGAAAACGTAAAATATGGACTTCAAAAAATTCTGTTTCGCAAGAAAATACATTCATTGTGCAGCACTACTAACGCTAGCGTTGCACCACGAGTTGAGCTCGTGCTCGATGTGATTGGCCCAAGCGGCGCGCCACGAGATATGCTCGTGGTCGTTGTGTTTGGCCCGAACATTTAAACACTAGGAGTACTCGTGGTTGTAGGTCAAAGGGTTAAATAATCGCAAATGAGATGTTAGGAGTAACTTGACCATCTCCAAAGCAATTAAATTTTTTGAACTATTTCCAATACCTGTAAAGGTATTTACCTCTACACAGTGAGAACTCGCGGGGTGACTCACAGTACGGCCGAGGTAGTTTTCAAAACTGTACAAGCTTGTTTTGAAACTTGCTGGACTATTTCCAATATATGTAGAGGCAGTGACGGCTCGCATGGTGACTCATGGTACGGCCGAGGTAGCAGAGGTGGTAATACAGATAGGTGCAGTCTCTGCAACCAACTCTACTTATCTGTATCGCCACGTCTGCTACCTCGGCCGTACCATGAGTCACACCGCGAGCCGTCACTGCCTCTACAGGTATTGGAAATAAGTTTCAAAACATGCTTGAACAAGCTCTGAAAACAGTCAAATAAGTCTTCAAAATTACGTGAGCATCTCAAGGTGCTAGAAACAGCTAAACTGGTTTTAGAAATGGCATGACAAGCTTAATAAATCCAAATCAGGTGCTATCTCAAAAAATAACAAAAAGGTATTGGAAATAGTGAAACAGGTATTAAAGGTTGTTGAAATGAGGCACTTGGTTGGTTTCACCAGTGGCGGTTCGTGGAACATTTTGATGGTGGAGCCACTTATACAATATACCCTCCTTTTTCTTGAAGAAAGAAAGAACGATTTATCTCCCTAGACTAAAGTTACTGGCGAAAAAGTGTTTTAAGAATTGATTAAAAATTATTGCTGAACTTGAAATTACAGGTAGTGCCATGGCTCCTTGGCTCTATATAACGAGCCGCCCCTGGGTTTCATAATTTTTTACTATTTATTCCTAGGTAATGATGTAAAAATCGAAACTAGTCGGAAGAAATAGTAAAAAATTATGAAACCAAACAAGTGCCTCATTTCAACAACCTTTAATATTAAAGATTTTTCACCACGCGATAAACGAGAACCATATTCAATATGTTCAAGATAATGAAGGTTACTTATCTGTGTAACTAGGTTTGACCTTGAGACTACTTTTCAAGGTTATTTGAAGGTCAGAGTGTGTGTGTTTTTTTTTAATGGGAACCACTATTTTTGACACCGGATTCGAAAAGAGCGGAACCCGGAAACAATGACGTGGACGTAGTAACTTCTGTTTCCCTTAGGGTGCTTGATTAAAGTCCCGATTATAGAGGCCTGTTGCCTCTCACTATCATTCCGATTATAACTTTAACCACGAAGCAAATCTTTGAAATTGCTCCATTTTTTTCAAGGCACAAAGTTAAACGCTTTTGATAATAGCGTACGGTGTAGTTCAAAACAGCGGCGGCTCGTGGATCTTCGTAGAGAAGGCTAAAGCAGAGATGCATTACTTTCTCTTGCAGAGGAAGCAAATATTTTGCTGCTGTTTTGGTCAAATTTTCTTCGCTAGCCTCCTCGCCGAACATCCATGAGTCACCGCTGGTTCAGTGTCAGCCTGGGAATTGCTGCGCATGCTTGACGAATGCGGTTTTGCATGTCAGCTCTAGTTGTCGTTGTTGAAAATAACATTCTTTAAAAAAACCCACGAATAAAAATCTGGAGATGTGAGATCAAGTGAGCAAGGAAGACAGTTAACTGGACTTTCTCGTCCGATCCATCTCTTATTATAATTTTCATTTGAATAGTCCCGTTCGTGGTGGTGCTGCAACAAAATATTATTTTAGATGTAAAATTTTCCGCCCTTTTCGAATCCGGTGTCAAAATAGGGGTTCCCACTTAAAAAAAAAAAACTTTGACCTTCAAATCACCTTGAAAAGTAGTCTCAAGGTCACAGATAGGTGACTTCCATTATCTTGAACAACTTTTGTCTGAACTACTTTTCCGTATCTGTCTGTCAAAAATAGGGGTTACCTTTCAAAAAAACATTCTGACCTTCAAATAACCTTGAAAAGTAGTCTCAAGGTCAAAGCTAGTTATGCAGATAGGTGACCTCCATTATCTTGAACAACTTTTCTGTATCTGTCTTAGGTACAAAAAAAAATGGGTGCATAGATTAAAATGGCCCACCTAAAACTAAAATTGCAAAATGTCATATTTTTACAGGAACTCTCGTCAAACACCAATGACAACGTCTTTATTTCACCAGCCAGTATTAAAGCTACGCTGGGGATGGTGTTAGAAGGCTCGTACGGAGTTTGTGCCGATGAAATTTCAAAAATAATTGATGTAAAATTTTCCGCTCTTTTCGAATCCGGTGTCGAAAATAGGGGTTCCCATTAGAAAAAAAAACACTTTGACCTTCAAATCATCTTGAAAAGTAGTCTCAAGGTCAAAGATAGTTATACTCGATTATCTTGAACAACTTTTGTCTGAACTACTTTTCCGTATCTGTCTGTCAAAAATAGGGGTTCCCTTTAAAAAAAAACCATTATGATCTTCAAATAACCTTGAAAAGTAGTCTCAAGGTCAAAGCTAGTTATGCAGGTAGGTGACCTCCATTATCTCGAACAACTTTTGTCTGAACTACTTTTCCGTATCTGTCTGTCAAAAATAGGGGTTACCTTTAAAAAAAACATTCTGACCTTCAAATAACCTTGAAAAGTAGTCTCAAGATCAAAGCTAGTTATGCAGATAGGTGACCTCCATTAGCTCAAACAACTTTTGTCTGAACTACTTTTCCGTATCTGTCTGTCAAAAATAGGGGTTACCTTTCAAAAAAACCATTATGACCTTCAAATAACCTTGAAAAGTAGTCTCAAGGTCAAAGCTAGTTATGCAGATAGGTGACCTCCTTTAATTTGAACAACTTTTCAGTATCTGTCTTAGGTACAAAAAGAAATGGGTGCATAGATTAAAATAGCCCACCTAAAACTAAAATTACAAAATGACATATTTTTACAGGAACTCTCGTCAAACACCAATGACAACGTCTTTATTTCACCAGCCAGTATTAAAGCCACGCTGGGGATGGTGTTAGAAGGCTCGTACGGAGTTTGTGCCGATGAAATTTCAAAAACTCTCCGGCTTCCAATAAACCAGGAAAACTCCAGAGAACAGCTGAAACCGTTGCTCTACGATCTTTCCGTAAGTTCCTTAAGTCGCCCACTTGCGCGTGCTAATGCTTCACGTTTCCAGGACTCGAACAAAAACTCGATTCTGGAGTTCGCCAATGGCATATTCATTTCCGATAGATTGAAGATCGTCGAGGAATACAAAAGGGTGATTGAAGAGTTCTACAAAGGAGGCGTGGAGTCGTTGGATTTCTCCAATATGCAGGCCGCTGCTGATCATATTAATGGGTGGATTAGGAATATGACGAAAGGGCTAGTGCCAAGAATTGTTGGACCAGGTAAAATAAAAATTGTTTACTAACATTAAGTCTAATTAGTTCAACGAACTGTTCAATTTAGCAGCGCAGAAATAATGCATTAAAAAAAAGTCCAAATTTAGAAATGCTGCAAGTGTGATAAAACGAGTATTTTATACTATCTTTTATATTTTGCCCCGTTTAGCTATAAACATGAAAATTTAGGCATTGCGTCCGTTTTAACATTTGACGTATTTTTTCTTAAATTGGCGTCGGCCATCTGCCACCACAATTGTTTGTGTTGTAATATATTGGAAAATGAATGTTATGCCAGGCAGAAAGACCGCTGGTTTATTGCCGTAAGAACGAAAATCCAGCATATTTTGTAAATTTGTATGTAAAAATAAGTAAACAAAAATGTTCTTGTGTGTAGAAATTAAAGGAATAAATTTGACAAATTGACGTTCGAGTTCTCAGTGGTGCAAACAGTGAAAAATAAATTACAGTAATACACATTATAAGTTCACCTTCAATTTCTTAATGCAACAAACAGTGAAAGATAAATTACAACAATGCTATTGAAGCAATTACATCATAAAAGCAATTAGCCATTACGGTATGCCTTTTGCGTGCTGTAATAGCTTCATTATAGATGCAAAATATAAAAAAATGCTTTATTTTATTACAGACAATTTTGGATCAACATCTACGATTGTAATCGCTAACGCAGTGTACTTCAAAGGAATGTGGAAACAATCCTTTGACGAGAATAGCACCATGATCAAGTGCTTCCAGTTACCTTCCAGGCAGTGCATGATAGCGTACATGATGCAAAACACTGCTGAGCAAAACTATGCCATGATTGAGGACATCGATGCCCACGCTATTGAACTTCCTTATAACGTAAGCCGGTTTGGTTTTGTGTCGGAAGGAATAATTTTTTGAATGTGGTTTTAGGACGACAAGTACGCGATGTTGGTTTTATTGCCGAGGGTTAAAAACAACATCCACGCTCTGATTAGAGATTTGCAACATGCCTCATTTGGTGCTATTGTTGATAAACTGGAAAGGACTGAAGTCACCTACGAGATTCCACGGTTCGATATTGAATATACTGGATATCTAGTAAATTCTCTTCAGAAGGTGTGTAAAGATGTACCTATTCTAGCAATTGATTGATAATATCATAATTATGCGAGCATCCATTTTTGCCAAATTTCGTGACGTCACGCAAGCCCCTTACATCACGCTGTCGCATCCTGGACTGGCCTTCTTCCTCTTTTCAGAGCGTGTCATAATACGCGGACGCTCTATTCCATTTTTGAGGATAAACATTAACAAACCACTAATGCTCCATGCAACAATTTCTTCGCCACAGTGTATTTTATGTTATTTTATGTATTTATGCAAATATTCCGTTGCTTTTTCGGTCAAATATACGAGCCGCCGCTGGCTTAAACCCGATTAAATAAATCAAAACACTCAAAATCTTGATATTTATATCTATTTAAATATGTATACTATTATTTCGCAGTTGGGAATTCGTGAAGTATTTTTGGACTCGGCAAACCTGACCGGAATTGTAAAGAACACGCAAGTCCGCGTCGACAACGTCATCCAAAAAACGAAGATCCAAGTCAACGAGGTAGGCACGGAAGCCGCAGCGGCCACCGCAGCCATAGTTATTCCATTAATGGGATCGTCGATGCCTAGAGTAGTCGCCGACCATCCATTCGCTTTCTTCATCTACAAGAAGGACAACAAGAACATCCTCTTCGAAGGCATCGTCAACAAACCAACAGAAGCTAAACCGCAACAGCAGGCAGCTCCCTACGCCCTGCAATTTAATCCACAGTACGTGCAGAGAATCGCAGGCTGACGCGCTTCCTCTTAAGTCTATTCTAGTTTAAGTAATTGTTTTCTTTTGTATGTTTTCTACACGTTAATACACATTCAAATTTTTCCTGAAATATATGCTTGACTGTGTTCATTTTTATGGAGACATTATGTATGAATCGTAATAAAAATAAATTTATAGAATTTTACACTTTTCTAGACTGTCTGGGGTTAAATCTCCTATTTTGAGACATTCGTAGAGGCAGGGGCGGCTCGTTATATAGAGCCACGGAGCCATGGCACTACCTGTAGTTTTAAGCTCGGCAAGAATTTTTAATTGATTCTTAAAACACTTTTTCGCCAGTTACTTTGGCCTAGGAAGATAAATCGTTCTTTCTTTCATTAAAAAAGGAGGAAGGGATTGTACCATCAATATGTTCCACGAGCCGTCACTACGTAGAGGAGGCCAAGACAGAGATGGCGCTCATGCTGCACTGCTTACTCCTATAGAGGAAGCAAATATTCCGCTGCTGTTTTGGTCATTTTTTCCATAGCCTCGTCGTTGAACATCTACAAACCGCTGCACTTAGAACTAACACAAGAACTAATTTTGTATGTGGGACAGCTTTATAGTCGTAACGACCCTGACCTTACTCTTCATGGCGCCGACTAGCTGGAGGCTATTCGTGGTAGGCGTTGGTACAGGACCGAATTAAACAAGTCACAGTATGACGATGAAAATGTAATTAAATAAACATCTGTACAGAAAAGGCTACATTATTTATGCTGTTGACGGGGCCAGCCGGAAAACCGCGTTCAAATTGGAGTCTTCGTTCAACCGCCACGGCCGAGCAAAGTCTAAAAAAAAATTTCCATAAAGTTCATGGCGACATGCTAACTTTTTTGCAATGTCTTCTAGATGAAATTTTGAACGCCAATCGATTTACCTCGTTCTTCTGATGAAAAAAAAGGTATTAGATAAAGGTCTACGATGATTATTAAGAAAGTTGAATTTTTCGATTTTTTCCATTTTCGAGTTTTCTTTGCTGACGTGTCACGGACTTCAAATTTACATTTGTTCTCACGAAAGTACATTTTCTGAAGCGTCTTGAGGGGATCTTTCCAGTGATGTATGGATATCCCGAATCGAACCAGTGGTTTCTTCAGGAAATCATTTCAAATTAAATTTTTGAGCAAAAGTAAGAAGGGGGGACCCTTCTATAGTTATTCAGGTTTTCGTCAAAAATAAAAAGTCGCCAATTTTAATTAAATCCGACTAATTGATACACAAGGAACACAGATTTGAAAACCGCGTTCAAATTGGAGTCTTCGTTCAGCCGCTACGGCCGAGCAAAGTCTGAAAAATCGATTTTTCTCATAAAGTTCATGGCGACTAACTTTTTTGCAATGTTTTCTAAATGAAATTTTTTAACGCCAATCGATTTATCTCGTCCTTCTGGCGAAAATAAGGTATTACATAAAGGTCTACGATGATTATTAAGAAAGTTGATTTTTTCGATTTTTTCCATTTTCGAGTTTTCTTTCCTGACGTGTTGTTGCGCAAGTACATTTTCTAAAAGATATTGAAGGGATCTTTACGGTAACGTATAGAAACCCCGAATCGAACCAGTGGTTTCTTCAGGAAATCATTTCAAATGCAATTTTTGAGCAAAAGTAAGAAGGTTTCTATAGTTTTTCAGGTTTTGGTCAAAAATAAAAAATCGCCAATTTTAACTAAATCCGACTAATTAATACACAGGGAACACAGTTTTGAAAACCGCGTTCAAATTGGAGTTTTCGTTCAGCCGCTACGGCCGTTCAAATCCTGAAAAAATCAACTTTTTCAAAATTTACAACCTTTACTAACCTTTTTGCAACATATCTTGCGGGATATGCAACTAAAAGTCTACGTGAAATAAATATGTATTTAGGAAATTAGGAACTTTTTCAGACGATCAGCGTCTTAAAGGTTCACCTCCTCAGCCGTTTTCCATTAACGATTTTCAGGTATACTTTTCTAGAAGACTACTAGACCGATTTCTCTGAAATTTTGCACACATATGCTTCTCTCCAAAATAAGCATTTATGGCTGAGGAATTAAAAAATATTAATCTAAATTTCGTTTTTCTAGTTTTGGCCACTGTGCAGCGTTGCCAGAACGGGCGAGCAGAGATAGATGGGAAATGGTTAGGTAGGACTTCGGACAGAAGACTCTTTAGTCGCCTTTTACGACAGGCGATGCAGACTGAGGAACCATTCTATCCCCGTCACCTCAAGGGTTGTGATGCTTGATTTTTATTTTTTTTGGTGAAGAAAGGAGATCTGCCAAAGACACCCCTATAGTAGGATAGAGTTGACGGAGTATGCTAAACTAAAACCTCCTCTGGAGCTGTGTGATTTGACACACAGTCATAGACCGGAAGTCTTCTCTAGTCTATCAAATTTGACGCTTGATTTTTTTTTGATGCGAGTAGAGATCTTTGAAAGATCTACCTCCCTTTAGTGGGGTAGTGTTGGATTTACTGGGATTGTGCCTATCAACTAAAATTGATAAGATTTTGGGATTAGGTGACTGCTCTATGACCAGAGGTCATTCTGAGATTGGTATGTGTGATTTAGGGATTTGGCGACAACTCCATGACCGGAGGTCATTCTGAGGTTGGTCTATGTGATTTAGGAATTGGGTGACAACTCCATGAACAGAGATCATTCTGAGATTGATCTGTGTGATTTAGGGATAGGGTGACAGCTCCATGAACAGAGGTCATTCTGAGATTGGTATGTGTGATTCCGGATTGGGTGACAGCTCCATGACCAGAGGTCATTCTGAGATTGGTCTGTGTGATTTAGGGATTGGGTGACAATTCCATGATCAGGAGTCATTCTAAGATTCGTCCGTGTGATTTAGGGATGGGGTGACACCTCCATGACCAAAGGTCATGTTGAGATTGGTCTGTGTGATTTAGGTATTGGGTGACAGCTCCATGACCAGAGGTCATTCTGAGGTTGGTCTATGTGATTTAGGTATTGGGTGACAACTCCATGAACAGAGGTCATTCTGAGATTGGTATGTGTGATTTAGGTATTGGGCGACACCTCCATGACCAGAGATCATTTTGAGATTGGTCTGTGTGATTCCGGATTGGGTGACAGCTCCATGACCAGAGGTCATTCTGAGATTGGTCTGTGTGATTTAGGGATTGGGTGACAATTCCATGATCAGGAGTCATTCTAAGATTCGTTCGTGTGATTTAGGGATGGGGTGACACCTCCATGACCAGAGGGCAAGTTGAGATTGGTTTGTGTGATTTAGGTATTGGGTGACAGCTCCATGACTAGAGGTCATTCTGAGGTTGGTCTATGTGATTTAGGAATTGGGTGACAACTCCATGAACAGAGATCATTCTGAGATTGATCTGTGTGATTTAGGGATAGGGTGACAGCTCCATGAACAGAGGTCATTCTGAGATTGGTATGTGTGATTCCGGATTGGGTGACAGCTCCATGACCAGAGGTCATTCTGAGATTGGTCTGTGTGATTTAGGGATTGGGTGACAATTCCATGATCAGGAGTCATTCTAAGATTCGTCCGTGTGATTTAGGGATGGGGTGACACCTCCATGACCAAAGGTCATGTTGAGATTGGTCTGTGTGATTTAGGTATTGGGTGACAGCTCCATGACCAGAGGTCATTCTGAGGTTGGTCTATGTGATTTAGGTATTGGGTGACAACTCCATGAACAGAGGTCATTCTGAGATTGGTATGTGTGATTTAGGTATTGGGTGACACCTCCATGACCAGAGATCATTTTGAGATTGGTCTGTGTGATTTAGGGATGGGGTGACCGGCCTTCCACTCCGCGTATGCGTGCGGCTCTGTGGATTGATCTTTCAGGATTCCTCTGAGGCTTTTGTGTTTATGCTCGTCGGGCAGGGCCGCGTCAAGTGGGGGTGCTAGGGGTGCGGACTTTAAGAGGCGCCGGTCATTTTCCCGAAACATCGATGCTAAGAGCCCTTGCAAACAATTTATTTAAAATCGGTGCTCGTAAAAATTACAATCCACCTAAAATACTTCTTTTTCGTAATACGTACGTTCGCGAAATAGGAGATGATTGTTTATTTTTCCGTAGGGATGCAAGCGCGAAATCCGTATCTCTTTGTTTACATCGAAATTCTTTCTATCTAAATAATTTAGAGATGGTGTTCATTTTCTCCACCCCCTTTTCATATTGAAAGGGGGCGGCAATTTTTTTCTCGCACCCCGGCGGCAACATACCTCGGCGCGGCCCTGTCGTCGGGCACAACACACTGTGGAAAGGTTGTGCCCGACGGTGGGTCGGAGCCAAGCCTGTCGAAGAAGTTTACTATAAGGTGTTTCACATGTGCGTGCACAGTGAATTTGGGTATTTCTCATGTACGGAGGGGCATTGAAGAGCCGCCTCAACGATTTGTTGTTTTTCGAGATGATGGAGTTTGCAGTAACTCCAGATTTGAGACGCGTACGCCATCTGTGGCCTGACGATTTTGGTTTTTGAGCGAGAGTCGTGAATTCGTGTTATTTATATGGCATAGATGGCCAAGTGACGCTTATGCCTTGTTTATCACTTTTTTGTGTGCTTGGACCAGCTAAGATGGACCAGGTATGATACCTTGCTGCGTAGAGGTATTTGGGATCCAGAGTGCTTTTAAGCGAGAGGACTATGCTTTTGTCCGGGTTAATGTCTATGCGCCATTTGTCGGCCCATCCCTTAAAGGTGTCGATCATGGTTTGTAGTTTCCTTTTTATTAAATTTTTACCCCGAGGAGTGTTTGTTCTCCCTCTAATAAGAAGCGCGGTGTCGCCTGCGAATCCTGAGGTCAGGAATGTCGGTAACAAAGATGTTGTTTAGCATTGGAGACATTCAGGAACCTTGGGGAACACCAGCTTCTATTGGTCTCCGTGTGGAGAGAAACACTTTGATTTTAGCGCTGAATTGTCGATTTTGGAGGAAGTCTAGAATTAATCTATCTAATCAGCAGTGACGGTTCGCGGGTTTTTTTCTGGTACGGCCGAGGAACAAGAGGTGGTAATACAGATAGGTGCGGTCACGCAGCCAGCCGTCTCTGCAACTGACCCTACCTATCTGTATTACCACCTCTTGTTCCTCGGCCGTACCAGAAAAAACCCCGCGTACCGTCACTGCTAATCAGATACTCTGGGTATTGGAGGAGGATCATTTTATAGACTAGTCTTGAGAGCCAAACTTTGTCGAATGCCTTGGCTACGTCAAAGAATACCGCCGCTATTATTTACTTAAAGGTGGTGAAGCCTTCGGTTATCTATTCTGTGACTCTCAGCAGTTGTGATGATGAGGGTCCAGTTCTAAACCCATGTTAAAAGTCAGGTATGATTATCTTCTCTATAATTTTATCCAACGAGCTCAGTAGTTTTGTGGAATAGTGGGCGACTTTCCAAGCTTGTGGATGCTGATGATCTGTGACGACTCGCGGGGTGACTCATGGTACGGCCGAGGTAGAGGAGGTGGAAGGGTTGGTTGCAGACACGGCTGCCGGCGTGACCACACCTATCTGTATTACCACCTTTGCTATAACCCGTTCTCCGGAATCTGGCGGCTGTGCGTCGATCCTCAGGGCGGACCAATCGTTTTACGACCTCGGCCGCCAGATTCTACCGAATAGGCTATACCTGCTCCATACTATGAGTCCCACTGCTGATGATCGATGCCAGCTTTTTGGGGTGGCAGCTCAGTTTCATCATTTGCTATATTTACAATTGCAGTATGACCTTAGTTGCAGTGGCGTAGCATAGGGCCAGAAGCCGCGGGCGGGGCGACCGAATGTTGAAAACAATTTATTCCTGAATTTCTATCGATTAAAGTAAAAATGTAGGGGCGTAATCGTTTTTATACATGACAACACCATAATGTAAACATTCTAACGCTGGGGCATGCTTCTTATCTTAGACAAGTGGCCACGTTACAGAGAAGTTTCCTCTGGTCTCCTCGTCTGGACGCTTGGAATCAATGGAACATCTGTTGCTGTTATTAGTTGGCCTTGGATTAATAAAGCTCGCAGACACGTGCAGCGCTCGAGTCACCGTAACACCGAGTCTTTATGACGAAAAGTCCAAGGCGGTCGAATATGGCGCACTCTGTGGGCCGTTCTTAGCAATATCAGAGTGGTCTCCACCCGTAAATTTCCACGGTGGGGCCTAAAATTAGTTATCGATGCGCCTTAAACCAAAAATTCAATAATTCAAGTAGCGCAAACACAAAATGAAAATCTTCATGACAAGACAAGAAAGCTAGGTCGAAAACAATTTGACTAGATGATGTGAATAAAGCTTCAAGGATAATGATATTTATTCTGTTAGTACAAATTGGAAACTGGAGGCGGAGATGTTGGGGCCAGCTATTAAAAACATAATGATATTATGAAGAAAAGGTTCTTAGTTATGAAATAAATAATGTAACCATTACAATAATTAATATATTAGATAAGAAAATAGTTTCCCGAATTATAAAATTTTTACGGAACACACGAGTTTATTTATATACAAAAATCACAGTCATTTAAACATATACAAATATTCTTGTGCATATAGGGGTTACCCTTTGAAGAGACTAGGTATCTGTGGAAATTAAGACGTTCAAGAATCCCAGACACATACGATTCTTTATCTTCGCTGATACTTAAAAGATTCTTAAGTAGTAAACATAAAGGGGATGATGAATTGGAACCCTTCTTTGCACGCTCGGAATCATCCTGATGCATCCTTTTCCATTTCCCATCAAGGAATCTAAACTACGTCCACGGCTTTGGTTTTCTGAATAAATACTATCCATTAAAAATTGAAACCCTTACGTGTTTTAATTTTTAATAGTCATGTGTGAATAGAATCCATCTTGTCCGGGAACCATAAAAAGGCCTTAGGAGATTCTTTGTCCTTCTTAGCACATTCGGGCTATAACAGCCTTGTTGCAGGTGATACACCCGGTCCCATCTCTCATCAAGGAATCCCGACACATGCACACATCTCTTTGGACAAAACTTCCGCTTGCAAACTGAACGAAAGGGGGCATCTTCTCCGGGAAAATGAAGTTACTATAACTCAGTAAGAATGAATGTCGTAATCTTGATCTTCATGATGAAGGATGAAATATTCCTAGGAACAAAAAGTTCCACTTCCAAGGTCACGGTAAAAAATGTCCAGCAATCACAGATACAATATGCAGCATGGAAGGTCAATAGGAACTAAACATAAAGCCGAAAAGAATATATGATCCCTTTATTTGTTGAGGCAGCGCAAAGATTTCTCTGGCACTCTCGAGGTGTATTGGAACGTGTCGACCCTCTCGTTGTCCCTCTCCCTTCTTTGCGCACTCGGACTTCCCACGGCCTTGTTGAACGTGACGCATGCGCGGCCATCTCCCATGTACAAGTCAAGGCTCGTTTCGGCAGCTTTAATCCGGCTTAAAACTGCCGCTTCCAAGGTGAATAAGTGGGAGTCCTCTTCTCCGGGAAAATGATGTCGCATGAAGTTTGCCAGACGCACTACGTACTCCACGTTATGGCCATTGTTACCTCTGCATTCGAAGACTTGGTTGGCAATATCTGTTATTGGTCTGTCTCCCATCCACAAATTGTTTTTCGGCGTTGCTATGTAGACTAGGACTTTAATTGGCTCACCAAATATCGGGTAGAATGTGCTAAACGTTGTCATGTAGCCTCCCAAAGTGCATTCCCTGGTCGTCAAGTAAGGTATCGCATTTTCCCCGCTGACTGCAAACGCCACACCAAATACTGTTCCCTGAAAATAAAAGAGACGGAATAAATAATGTGCAGTTTATATTCAAATTTTATTCTAACCTACACGTATTTTGAAACAGCGCCAGATTTAATAAGCAGTAAGCAAGTGATAGTCTTATATAAATGGATTATGTAACGCCTTCCAGGGGCGTTCGTAGTAAACAAGTAAACATGTTGGGCGAGTTGATTTTTGATTAATCAATAATTACGATTGATGAAATAATTGCTACTACGAAAAACACGGTAGAGAAATTTGATTGAAGTTATGACCACATTTATCGTTATCGTTTTTCACGCCTTATTTATGCAATGTTTTGTTACTATATACCAGTGACGGTTCGCGGGGGTTTTTCTGGTACAAGGGTGGCAATACAGATAGGTAGCAGTGATGGTTCGCGGGTTTTTTTCTAGTACGGCCGAGGAACAAGAGGCGGTAATACAGATAGGTGCGGTCACGCAGCCAGCCGTCTCTGCAACTGACCCTACCTATCTGTATTACCACCTCTTGTTTCTCGGCCGTACCAGAAAAAAACCCGCGAACCGTCACTGATAGGTAGGGTCAGTTGCAGAGACGGCTGGTTGCGTGACCGCACCTATCTGTATTACCACCTCTTGTTCCTCGGCCGTACCAGAAAAAAACCCGCGAACCGTCACTGCTATATACGATAATTTACACAAATATTTGGCGGGACAAAGAAATTGGCGACGAAACAGAAAATAACATTAATGAGGAACAACCAAGGAACATAATCGAAAATTGCATATTTTTTGCAATGTAAAATGGCGAATTCTTTCGAATTAGAAGCATTTGCTGTTTGAAAATTAGATAATTTGTAAAAGGATAATCGCAAATTTAGACGAAAATATCAAAGAGTTAATCAACTAAATTTTCATAATTTACGTCTTAAGACTTTAGAAAAATGGTATCAAAGGAATTTTTATTGGCAACCGTTGAGAAGGAATTAAAAATTGCGGAAAACCAATTTGGCTAATTTCCAAAAAGTCGTATTTTGGAAAAAATGTTTCATACAAAAGTTGTATGTTCTTCCACTGAACCCTGTGTTACCCTTCAGAGAGTCGGGTATTGTAGAATTTTCAATGACGCAATAAATAAATGTATCAGTATGACCTTGAATAGCGAGTACAAAACAGTTTTCTGAATTTAAGGATAAATGAAACATGTTTTATACAAAAAAAAGTACTGCATAGTAACGAACGCCACCATCCTATTTCTGTTTACTGAATTTTAACATAAAACAAAGAAAAAGATAACGGCATGATAAAATGAAAACCAAACTTACTAAAAAAATAATTGCTCAAATCCAATTTAGTTAACACAATTGATTAAGAATCGTAATTAGCGTTTAGAAATGTCAGAGTTTATATTTTTGTTGAATAGAAATACACGAGCGTCGCTGATACTTGTTTTTTTTTTCGCTTCTGGTAGCAATAAATTTTTAATAGGTACATTAACCCTTTGAGTCGCGATCGCGCTATTGAAACTCTTCGCAATCGATAAAAACAAGCGCTATCGTTTTTCAACCATGTGCTTCTAAGATTGTTTTTGATTTCATTTTGACCATAAAAAATCGTATTCTTTGATGTTTGGCGCTGATTTCTACCATTAAATTTAATTTTAATGCAACTTTCTTAACTACAGTCACGGGTATATACATATTCCGTGGTTTATGTAAGTCATCACATACCGCAAGGTCAATCCATATAAACACTGTAAATTGTGGATTTGGAAATTATCATCTCCCAATGTTTGGTTTATTTGCTGATCTCCATTGGCTTATAACGTATTTTGATAATTACATGCAAATATGACATTTACTTATCACCAAATAATGTTGATCAAAAATTAAATACATGCACGCTCTCTCTAAATGTCTATCAACGTTTTTCTGGGTCTGCAAGGCTAAAACACTTACCAAGATAAGATTGCAGAGATATACTTTTCGAAATTCGACTGCCAAAAGTGTATCGTTTCGCCCGAGATAAGACCGTCTGGGAATGCCGGTCATAGTTTGAATAATTTTGATAATGAGCTAAATTTTAACCGGGAAGTAGGGCAAAATGAAAATTTGCTTCCTCTATAAGAGTAAGTAGTGCAACACGAGCGGCATCTTTGTCATTACCTCCCCTACGGAAATCCACGAGCTAAACATCATAACAACCGCTCAAGATAAAAGGAAGGAAGTATTGGGCTACTGTTTTCTTTCGTGGCCTCCTCCTCACCTTCTCTATGAAAGTTCACGAACCGCCACTGTTCCAAACCTACGCGAGTTCGACTCCTCCATTAGATAATAATTAAATTTCATTAAATATGTTTACACACAACACGCTTATCAACAAAACATGCAGACAGTGAAAAGAAAAACAAATTATAAAACTGTGAATTGAGATAAGCGGCTGCTTATCGAATTATTCGCTCGGACTCGGGAAATTTCATGCAAATTCGAAATCGATGTGGCTATTAATAACGGCCGCTGAGAACACGTGGCGAATAATTATTTTAGGAGCCGTGAACTCGAATTCTTGGCTTTGAAGTATGATTGTTTTTGAACTTAAAAAAAGAGGATGCCAAAATCAAGGATCAGAACGCCCACGGAATCGTTTCTTAAAGATACTGCGTTGCAAAAAAAAATCAAACCACAAAGTGTTTATTGAACGGTTTTGATGAAATTTACAGAGTTTGATGAACTCAACTGTTTAGTTCAGCAAAAATGTATTAGGGGGCCGCGGTGGCCTAGTGAGTAGAGCTCCTGCTCACGGGCCTCGTGGTCGTGGGTTCGAATTCCATTCGTGCGGTCACTTTTTCGGAACAATCATTATATGATATATAAATGATTATATTTATATAATATAATAATAAATAATTTAGACCAAATTTAAGGGTTGCAGATTATTTTAATGGTTAGTAGGTTTGGGTGGGAAAGTCAACACATACCGTTGTAATTTAGAGTAATACGTTTATTGTTTTTTTACTCCTTCCACCGAAATTCAAATGACCTTAGCCTCCTTCTCTTCGGGAAAAGGGAGAAGCACCATCCCCAAAAAAACCTACAGGGAGCTCAAGAAGAAATAACAAATCGCTCACCTCCTAGAAATCAATTGATCGGCACCCATTTTGTAACTCTGCGTTTGAAATAAGTTTATTTATAGTGAGCATCCCCATCTCAATCAAAGGGTTTTTAACGGTTTTTAAAAAATACTAACCTACCCAAACAATATTTATAGTCCAGGAACATTTAAATAAAATTGATTTTATTGAAAAGTTCCTGAATCAAAAATATCACAAAGTAACGGCTTCCACCATCAACCATAATATTTATAGTATAAACATAGGTCTAAAAAATATCACTAAAATGTAGTAGCGGCAGAAAAAGTATTTAGAACTATTTAAAAAAAATTGGTTTGTTCATTTTCTAAGAATATATCAGCGTGTGTTGATATTCAAACCACCTTTGTTGACTAAATACTATTTTTACAATGCAACAGCCTCACTTTCATTCTTGACTCCAACGTCGGCACTGTTCCAAAAATATTTTGATCCACACATGTGGCCGCTAATGGCCCGAATCATTTATTGTTCTGGGATGTACTAATTCGAGTTTTATCTAATTGTTCTGTTTTCACGAGATAAGTAAATGGGAACAGATGGCGGAATAAACGTGTCGATATATTTTACAAGACAATGAAACTGTTATTGTTGATGTTTGATAGGCTTACTAATATTTTTCAATGAGGAAATTCCGCGAATACCACAAACGCATGCGTATCTAGCCTTGAATGGTAATCAGAGGATTATTAATGATTTAAACAAAAACATTAGCGGATGACCTTTGCTGTCGATGCGGCACGAACCCTAATTGAACAAAGACGTTACTTTAATGTGAGTTTTGCTGGTTCGCAGATAATTTTTGATGAAGCAGTTTCGGGAACTCTGAATGTAGAAGAAGTTCCTGGAACTTTACAGCTTATAAATGCGTTGAAACAAAGACGTTGCTTTAAATCTAAAAATTGTTTACCCGGTACTGTGCTTTATTATTACACAGGCGGTCGCCACGTGCTCGAGGGTCGCATCACAATGGTATTACTACAGTCATCACTGAAATTTCATCGTTCGAGTCCAGTCTTTTAAAGTTATTACTCAGTGCCGAGTTTTGTCTTGGAAGATTTATAGTGATGAAATATTAAAATTTTGCTTTTTGCCTTCAATTCATCGAAGACACTTGCACTCAAGTCTTTGAGCAGAGAAGATTTAGTACCGTCGCGACAATTTTATAAAACCTTTGTAAATTCATGTAAATATTGTTTGTTTTAATATATTAATTTGTTATAACAAACACTTATAATTATTTGTAACATGACATCTAAGTTGCAAATTGGTCCTTCGAATAAAATGAACGAAACGGATACAAATCTGCAACATATGGTCCTTCGAATCTGATTATCGCAACATTTGGTCCTTCGAACCGGATAATCGTAGCATTTGGTCCTTCGAACCGGATAATTATAACACCGTCCGATATATTGATGACATCGGCCCTTTATATTAAAATATTTACAACGAATCTTAGTTAAGTTAATCTGTTCCAGACAATATTTACAGACCAACTCTATCTTACACGGATAGTGCTAAGAATAGAATCCAAGCGATTAAGATTGATTACGTAAGAGAGGTGAAACGAATACCAAGTTAGAAACAAAGAACTGACGTATAATAGTAATGAAAATAGTTGAGATATTGAGGTACTGAACTGCCAATAGCCAACATAATAACAAGGGAAAGGAAAGGCTAGATCCCAGATATTGTAGCACTCGCGAGTCTCGTGATTCCAGCCCACAGGATTTTGAAATCGCAAATTTCACGCATGCGCATTTGAGTGGTACAATATTTGGGAATTTACCAAAGGAAAAATATTAAGATAATCTGCAAGTTATAATTAAACAAATCCGAAAAATTGAAAAATCTCTGCTTCTGAAAATATTGATTCAGTTTCAATATAATATACAAGCGTAAGAAAATGGGAACAGTATGACTTTCTGTAATAAATGCGCCTGAACATATGAATATTCTATAAATCTAAGTCTAACAAATTCAATGCAAGAATGAGTTTTCTCTTCAATTATCTCTAGTGACTCCCAAACAAAGAATTATACAGAATGCATTTTTTTAAAGAACAAGAATATAAATTTAAAAAAGCATTTCACCTTTATATCTATCTGGTGTCACATTGCGTAGTAAACACCTTAAATTTCGAAAGAAGGGACGCTGGAAAGTCATAATTATTTAGCGGGAGCTGTAATGTTTACCGCAATATCGATTTCATTAGATGACACAAACATAAGAAACGTTATTCCTTACCATACACTCGCATTGTGTAATCAGATTGCGTGATGTGTAATAGAAGGCTGGGAATTTACGTGAGTCAGGGAACTTTTTAACCCTCGGGCATTCAGCAGGAATCGTAAATGTGATTTCCATACGTAATTATCCGCCCGGCGATAATTTAGAAAATAACAAGTTAAATAATTGATGTTAGAAATTATTATTGTAGTAGTAATGAGTGCAATGCATAAAAAATAAATCAACGCCTAAAAATCGATTGAATTAAATTTTTCTTCAAAAAATTTTTTTGGTTTTCTTTTTCGAGTCTAAGAGCTCATTATGAACACTATTTGTCTAGAAAAAAATGTTATGGGAGTTCCAGGAACCGAGATACGCAAAATGACTTTTTTTCGTAAATAGTGCTTAAATCGATTGGAAACGCCCAAAAATATTGAATTAAATTTTTCTTCGAAATTTTTTTTTTGTTTTTTTTTTCAAATCCACGAGACCATTCTGAACACTATTTGTCTAGGACTTCCAGGAGCCGAGATACGCAAAATTACTTTTTTTGTAAATAGTGCTTAAATAGATTGGAAACGCCTAAAAATCGATTAAATTCAATTTTTGTTTTGTTTTTTCTTTCAAGTCCAAGAGACCATTCTGAACACTATTTGTCTATAATTTTTTTTGTGGGACTTTCAGGAACCGAGATACGCAAAATGATTGTTTTCGTAAATAGTGCTTAAATCGACTGCAAACGCCTAAAAACGATTAAATTTTTCTTCAAAGATTTTTTTTGTTTTTTTTTAAATCCACAAGACCATTCTGAACACTATTTGTCTATAATTTTTTTTTGTGGGACTTCCAGGAGCCGAGATACGCAAAATTACTTTTTTTGTAAATAGTGCTTAAATCGATTGGAAACGCCTAAAAATCGATTAAATTAAATTTTTCTTCAAAATTTTTTGTTTTGTTTTTTTTCAAGTCCAGGAGACCATTCTGAACACTATTCGTCTATAATTTTTTTTTGTGGGACTTCCAGGAGCCGAGATACGCAAAATTACTTTTTTGTAAATAGTGCTTACATCGATTGGAAACGCTTAAAAATCGATTAAATTAAATTTTTCTTCAAAATGTTTTTTGTTTTTTTTTTTCAAATCCACGAGACCATTTTGAACACATTTTGAACACTATTTGTCTATAATTTTTTTTTGTGGGACTTCCAGGAGCCGAGATACGCAAAATTACTTTTTTTTGTAAATGGTGCTTAAATCGATTGGAAATCGCTTAAAAATCGATTAAATTAAATTTTTCTTCAAAATGTTTTTTGTTTTTTTTTTCAAATCCACGAGACCATTTTGAACACATTTTGAACACTATTTGTCTATAATTTTTTTTTGTGGGACTTCCAGGAGCCGAGATACGCAAAATTACTTTTTTTTGTAAATGGTGCTTAAATCGATTGGAAACGCCTACAAATCGATTAAATTAAATTTTTCTTCAAAATTTTTTTTTGTTTTTTTTCAAGTCCAGGAGACCATTCTAAACACTATTTGTCTATATTTTTTTTTGTGGGACTTCCAGGAGCCGAAATACGCAAAATTACTTTTTTTCGTAAATAATACTTGAATCGATTGGAAACGCCTAAAAATCGATTAAATCAAAATTTTCTTAAAATTTTTGTTTTGTTTTTTCTAAGTCCAGGAGACTATTCTAAACACTATTTGTCTATAATTTTTTTTTGTAGGACTTCCAGGAGCCGAGATACGCAAAATTACTTTTTTCGTAAATAGTGCTTCAATCGATTGGAAACGCCTAAAAATCGATTAGATTAAATTTTTCTTCAAATTTTTTTTTGTTTTTTTTCAAATCCACGAGACCATTCTGAACACTATTTGTCTATAAATTTTTTTTGTTAAAAATTTTCGAGAAAGCGCCTTCAAGTGAATTTCCAAGAGATAGACTAGATTTACTTTATTGGTGCTTAAACAGAAAGTTTATACATCTCAGATAAATAACAAGCAAATAATCAGTAAATACATACATACTAACATGATTGCAAAAACAGACTGCAATAAATTAAAATGTAAAGATCAAATGCAATGGATTAAACTTGAAAAGGTTAAAATGTAAGCATGTTACAACACATACATAATAAAAATATTGTAATGCACAAAAGCATTAAATTAAAGTTCAAATTCTCTCCATAAAATGTGTTTACACGCTTGAAGAAAGGATTTACAGCAGAGACAGTGGCTCGAATACAGGTTCTCTTTACTTCTTCAAATTCTCTCCATACAATGTTTTTACATGCCGATGAATAATCGCATGAAGATTAAAGTGCTAGTAACTGACAACATTATTAGATAAAATGCAATTAAGTGTATTAGTAGTATCGATGCATTTTCAAAAACATCTGATGCATTCATTGGCTACGGTTAACAACTTTTCCAATAAATATTTCTAAGGCCAAAACAGTTGCGCTAATGCACATTCCAGTTATAAATAAAATAAACACACCCTCTACGTGGGTCATCGTGATAACGAAAAATTCATCCGATTGATCGTATTGAAGAGTTCTAATTTCCAAATTATTTTCACTTGCATTAGCATTGAATTTCATCATCAAATTCCATTCCATGTTTTTAAAAAACAACCCATCAAACGTTGGTATTAATGGATCTTCGACCATATAAAACGGATGCGGTTTGTTCATACTGTTGAAAACCTTCAAAATCTGGTAATGGTGCAGAGCGTAGGCTACAGACGTATTTCCGCTGGTGATTCCATCAATTATCTTATAAGTATCGGTGAAGATTAGTTTATCTCGAAGAATGTTAAATGTGACGTTCTTAAATTCTTTCGGGAGCAAAATCTTCAAATCCAAGGATGAAACCTCATCCAAATTTTTGATCGTTTCATAGGATTTCGTCGTTACGATGCAATTCAAAATGAAAGCGTTGTTGAAGTAGATGAAGAACATGTTGACACACATCCAGCTGGTTAAAAGTATTGCAGGAAATTTACGAAACTTCTTCTTTTTAACAACAGTGGAATTAATCAAGAAGGCTATAAGAAAAATCCAGGAGTCGCTAGGTGTGAGGTTTTCGAAGCGGAAGAGAATCACAAGCAAAACGATCCCTAGTACAAGATAAAACAACCAAAGCATCGGTTCCAATATTTGTACCAATTTGATCAAAAGTGGTTTCACGGGTGGTTTCTTTAAAACGAGCCTGATGTCGTTTCTTTTGATCGGCTTTGAATACCTCACGTCATTATATAATCTATAAAATGAAAGCACACCACTTGCAATAATTTCGCCTTTTAAGACGCTTGCGTGTAGATCTTCAAGGTCATCAAAAACCTTCTCTTTGTAAGTTTTAATTTTATTTACTTGGCAGTAAAAGTTAGTTGTGTCGTATTTCAAGATTCCGAAGTGTTCTACCTTCATTGCGTCTCTATCAATCACCATGCGGGGATGTATATAAAAATATTTCCCGGGTTTCTCGGAAAATGGTAGAATCATCGCAGGTGGAAAGTATTTAATCCAAGGCCTTAAAACTGATAATGTCGCCATGGTTGAACTAGAACCAATTTGTTTTACGATGATTATATGCATTGCCGCGGTTCTCTCTGTATTCGAGAAAGTTTTCACGTAATCCATCAAACCCTTCTTACCATCCACAAAAATAATCCACGTCACGAAAATCATTGCTGGATTCGGCGGATTTTGACCGAAATCAAAAGTTAAATAACTATTATTGAAATGCACATCCAGAAAGGTATTCAACAAAAGACTGCAATTGGTGTGCGAATGAAACAATACAGTAAATGTAATATAATGTCTGCTTTGTTGATATATACTTTCTGCGATCATTTTGTAGTTATCGGAATGCACTTTTATTTCGGCACTGGTTAGAACTATTAGAGTCAACAATAGGATTTGGCCGAGCATGGTGAACGTTTGGAATGATGTGAGGAAAGACGTTTTGTTCGCATTTGCGTTTAAAAGCTTCGTAGAAGACCTTCATTTGCCAGCGATAAACGGAAAGCGCTTTTAGAAACTTTTAGTCTAATATTACTAATAATTATATTGATGATATGGGTACTGTAACAATGAATGTAATAAAGTCGTTTTATTAAAAAAAAATAATAATTTCACTCCGCAGGCGTTCAAGGTCAATGTTGATTGTGAAAATTCGGATGTGAGGCCTATTCTACAATCCTTATTAATTTTGAAAATTAATTCAAATTTTCTTTCATATTTATTTATTTACACACGTTTCGGTTAAACTGATTGGATTATGGGATAGGGCCCACCCACTACCGGATTTGGGGATAGGGCCCACCCACCACCGGATTTAGGGATAGGGCCCACCCACCACCTCAGTTATACTGATTGTATTATGGAATAGGGACCACTCACCACCCGTATAATTTTAACTCAAAATGTAAACACTGGTTTCTAATGATTTTTATTTATTTCTAAAATAATTGAGTAAGAAAAGTTTGGCCGCCCAGAAAAAACCGCTATAAAGGGGCGTCGGCCGACCGGCACAAAAAATTCGCCCGAAAATATGAGGATTTTGAAAATCGCATCCCCCGAAACTCACCCTTATCGGGGCTTTATTCGGTCAAATTTAGTTAGTTTTTGCGCGCAGATCGACGCCCAGATAACCGGGCAAACTTTTAGAACCGATCCCGTCGTTTCGTTTCACCCCCACCCCCAGGGGGGAGTTTTCAAACGCAGATTTTCGATTTTTGCACGTTTCCAAAAAAAAAATATCTCCTCCCTAACAGCCGGAGCTGGACGATCCCGGTATGTCTTAAAATAATCTTAAAGAAAATATCTAAAATTGATCGGGCCACTTTTTTGAATTTTTGCCCCGTTTCCGAGATACGATTTTTTAAAAACCGTGTAAAAAAAATTTGTTTTTCTTCTTTCAAAGACGTATTTTTTTCTTTTCAAGTAGAAAAGCTGAAACCTGGATGGCAGAAGGGATAACTGGCTTTCATTGGGAATTTTTTCAACATTTTTGGAACCACCCCTACGCGCCAACCACCGTCACCAACCCAGGGGGTGGTTCGATTTTCTTCTTTTAAGAACGTATTTTTTGCATTTAAAGTCGAAAAGCTGAAATTTTCAGGTATGGCAGAAGATATTTTTTTCAAAATTTTTGGAACCACCTCTACGCGCCATTTGCACCGCCGGGTTCGTTTTTCTTCTTTCAAGGACGGATTTTTTTCTCTTAAAGTCGAAAAGCTGAAATTTTCAGGGATGATAGAAGCGATGACTGGCTTTCATTGGGAATTTTTTCAAATTTTTTGGAACCACCCCTACGCGCACCTCTGGGTTCGTTTTTCTTCTTTCAAGGACGGATTTTTTTCTTTTAAAGTCGAAAAGCTGAAACTTTCAGGGATGACAGAAGCGATGACTGGCTTTCATTGGAAATTTTTTCAAAATTTTTGGAACCACCCCTACGCGCCATATGCACCCTCTGGGTTCGTTTTTCTTCTTTTAAGGACGTATTTTTTCATTTAAAGTCGGAAAACTGAAACTTTCAGGGATGGCAGAAGATATTTTGTCAAAAAAATTTGAACTACCCCTACGCTCCATTTGCACTCCTGAGTTCTCGCGCTGTTATAGAGGAAACAAATACTGAACACTGTTTTTTCCATAGCCTCGAGCCGCCACTGGCGTCTAGGTGATTAAATATTAATGACATTTATCGTCAATTATGTTACTGATAAAAAAACAAGAATGAGCATCGGGTATATTTGGAAAAATGTTTCTCATGAGGCAAATTTCCAAGAACGCGCGTACGCAGATTCATTTAAATTTGGATTCTCGTGAGTACAAAGTCCAAACAGGATTTATCATCTTCATACATAAATTTAGAAAACTGGCACTGATCACCGTTACGCATTACATTTGAAATAATAACAAGGCCCTTAAAAGTGCCCTGCAAGTTGGCAGAAATGAAATTACTCGCAACAAATATTCGAAAGAATTTAAATGTCACCACTGGCATTTTCGTAAAGTTCAAGGATCCGCCATTGGATGTGACCTTGATCAAAGTTGTTGAAGCATCCCGTAAAATTCATGGCATATTATGTATATCTATTTTTTTTTCACGTTGTATACTTTATGATGTAGGTGTATGTGTGTATATTATTGTATTCCTTGATACTGGAACGTTGTCCTATTGGTATTAAGAAAATAAATAAATAAATGAGATCGTTTTTATTATTTTGCGCGAGTTTTACAGTGATTCGTTAACGCCAGGTCACGCCATCTATAGAATATTTTTCATATTTTTTTGCATAAATGAGTAAGTTTGTGACAGTGGAATAATATTTCGTAGAAAAAAAGTAATTTTTCAATAATCCTGGGATTATGCTATAATCCCGCATCCTCTTAACCCAATTTTTCTAATAAAGGCATAAATTATGACCTAGTGTTGAAGTGGATTAAAAGAACAAGCCTGGAAGACAGAGAAAATTGGAAAGTATTGTTGCAAGATGTTTGTTTAAGGCTTTCGATACTTTCTTTTAAAATCCGCACTTGAACTTGTGCGGAGAATCCAAGCGATTCGGCAATAATTTTGGCTTTTCAAAGGTTGTTAGGACAACAATGGGATTATAGTCATGGATTGAATCAATTTAACACATGAAGAGGAAGGCATTAAAAAATTCTCAAAATCTTACGTAATTGCAACAAATGCAGTCTTATTAAATATAATTAAATGGCGTGGCCATTAGGGGTGTTTAATTATGGAATCTGAATAATCGATTATGTCGCTTAATGAAAATAATCGATTCATCAAATAATGAAATGATCAATTAACAAATAATCAAACGATTAATTAATTGAATAATCAAACAATTGAATAATTGATTCATCAAATAATCAAACAATCGATTATTAAAAAAATTGTTTAAGGGATTAATCAAATGGTCTATTACTGGATTAATGAAATTATCGATTAATTGATTATTTTTCGAACGTTAATCAAACAATCGGTTATCTATCGATTACATATTGATTATTACATCGATTGTTACTTTGATTACTATATCGATTATTACATTAATTATTATATCGATTATATATTGATTATTACATCGATTGTTACATTGATTACTATATCGATTATTACATTAATTATTATATCGATTATATATTGATTATTATATCGATTGTTACATTGATTATTATATCGATTATTACATTAATTATTATGTCGATTATTACATCCATTATTATATTGATTATTTCATTCACAGCGTCATGTTATAGTTTGAGTCAATAGTTCATCTCCCTTTGATCAAAATAAAACAATGATTAATCATAATAGCGATTATTTACGGCAGTGTTTTTCAACCTTAATCGATCAGTTGATTAATCGGCTAACCGATCATTTGATTAATCGATTATTTGATTAATCGAGCTTTGATAAATTGATTATTTGATTAATCGATCAATTGATTATTTTAATATTAGACCACTCTATTATGTTAACACTCTCTTTGGGTAACACCATGAGCTCAACTCACACGTCTAGCGGGCAAAAATTTGTGTATAAAAAAATTCACTTTTGAGAAAACAGTGTCCAGTTTCTTATAAAGTAGTTTTATATGTTTTACTCCAATATTCTTTTTATTCCAATTTATAAGATTGAAAAACAATAGTCACGATAAGGCTGTTTTTATTTGATTATTACTCGAGAAATAATCAATTAATCGATTATTTGACTAATTGATTAATCGATCATTTGATGTTTGATTAATCGGTCGTTTCGATTATTTTGATTAATCGATATAATCGATTATTAAAAAAAATCGATTGTTAATTACCATAATCGAACACCCCTTGTGTTAACCTTGAATAAATGAAACAAACGTCAAAGAATCTAATCGAATGCACTTCGGGCTAACTTTTCATTATCTAATAAATTCGTACATTTGTTTTTGAATCAATTACCCAATGTGATATCCCTCAGTAAATGACATTTCTTAACCCCTATCCTACCCTTCAATTCATGGATCATTAACGAGAGTTTACATGTAGAGAAAAACACGAAAGACTTTGTGTCTTTTTCATTAACATTTTTAGTGGTAAAAACATTGACGCGGGAGCAACGGATTGGATTGTAGGATAGGGCCCACCCACCACCCTTTGTATCAACTTTATTTTAACATGCAAAACTCTGTTTTCGATTGAAGAATTTTCTTTAACAATTCGTTGGAGAAGTTGAAAATATAAAAAGAATACGAAACGCCATAGTGGGCCTTATCCCACCCTCCGATTCATGGATAATAAACGAAAGTTTTCAAAGAGAAATCAGTGCGTTAGGGTAAGAAAAACATTAAAGGTCTTAAGTTTTTTTATAAACCTATTTATTGAAGGGAAACTTGGCGCGAGAGCGTCGGATTGGATTGTAGGATAGGGCCCACCCACCACCCTTTGTGTCCACTTTATTTCAACAAGTAAAACTTTGTCGAGTTTAAGAATGTTCTTTAGCAATTCATAGCGATTTTCTTGCATAAATAGGGAAGAAGCAGGGGGCGGTGGGTGGGCCCTATCCCCGAATCAACTTTACTTCAACCTACAAAACCCTGTTGGGGTGAAGAAATTTCTGGTTTAGAAATAACACGAAATATGATTTATAGTTGAAATAGAAATGGAACATGGGGGGCGGTGGGTGGGCCCTATCTTACCCTTCAATTTATGGATCATTCGCGAGAAATTTTGTAGACCTGGTGCACGTTTGAATAAAAGAATCGATTTTTGGCAAAAAAAACAGTAAATTGTTTATAAAAGATAAACTATACATTAAATCAAATAACGGCTACGTACTTCCATAAAGAATCGTGAAGCTACTGTCAAAATTTGAAATTGATCAATGCAACGGTATTCAAGTAATCTCTCCTCCCAGTTTGAAAAAAAAAGGTTTCGAAAAAAATGCGATTAAAGTTTTGAGCACATAAGTCCTTACAGCATTCGCACACTTTGGTGGACTCCTGAGGGACCCCAAGGATTTTTTTTTACTATAGGATCAATTGGATATTGTTTATAAGACCCTAAAATATTGTTTAAGCAAAAAAAAAGAAAAACGAGTTTTCCAAAATCCTAGAGTTAACATTTTTAGGCTCGTGGGCAATATATTGGATTGTAGGATAGGACCCACCCACCACCCTCCGAATTAACTTTTTCAACAAAACCCTGTTGGGGTGATGTAATAATCGATTATTATACCAATAATATAACCGATTATTGAATCGATGTAATAATCGATTATATCGACATAATAATCGTTTATATCGATATAATAATCGATTATATCAATATAATAATCGATTATATCGACATAATAATCGATCATATCAATATAACAATCTATTTTCCTAAAAGTAGTAGTAAAAATAATCGATGTAAAACTCGATTATTTAAATAGGTCGGTCCAAAATAGTCGATTATTAAACGGAAATATCGAATTCGAGAAAAATGGGGTGATATAATAATCGATATTTATATCGATATAATAATCGATTATTATACCAATATTATAACCGATTATTTTATCGATATAATAATCGATTATATCGATATAATAATCTAGACTCCTAAAATTAGTAGTAAAAATAATCGATGTAAAAATCGATTATTTAAATAGCTCGGTCCAAAATAGTCGATTAATAAAAATTATTCTAAAGGAAATATCGAATTCGAGAAAAATGGGTTGATATAAAAATAATCGATGTAAAAATCGATTATTTAAATAGCTCGGTCCAAAATAGTCGATTATTAAAAACTATTCTAACGTAAATATCGAATTCGAGATAAATGGGTTGATATAATAATCGATTATTATACTAATATTATAACCGATTATTGTATCGATATAATAATCGATTATATCGATATAATAATCTAGACTCCTAAAAGTAGTAGTAAAAATAATCTATGTAAAAAAATAAAAAATTTTAATCGATTATTCGAATATCTAAAATAGTCGATTATTAAAAACTATTCCAACGGAAATATCGAATTCGAGAAAAATCACGCCCACAATACTTCCCCGTATTTACACGAATAAAGTCAAAAACTAAATTGTTACTAAATAAACTAAAAGTCAAGAATAAGTCTTTTTAGCCTTTCTTTAAATTACCTTGAGTGCTTTCTTAAAATGTTCCGGTAACTTGTTGTATGTAATTAGTCCTTCACATAATAGTGAATGGTATGTGTTTTGTTTATTTACTGTTGTAACAAAATGTTCTGTATTACGTGTATTATAATCATGAAGAAAAGTACATTTTAAAACGATGTGAATTTTTCCATTTACTTTAATTTGATGATTTTGCGGGCTTTACAAAGACTAATATTTGTTTTGAAATGACTACAATTTGATAAATCTGGTATTAATTTAATTTACATTTAATTTATTTTCAATGTGATATAAAATATACAACTTTCGCTTCGAGTTTTTCTGTTGGTATCAAACTTGTTCCTCCTGCATTGGCATTGACTGCTTGATCATCAACCACAACCGATTTATCTCCTCAGTGTTGTACAAAAAAACTTTTTAAAATTTATAGCTCGGAATTTTATTGTATTGTATTGTCCATGTCTAAAAAAAGTATTGGAGATATAATGGCATACTTAGTTTTTCTAAAATTTCAAATTGAAATTCACACTACGAATCTAGGGCGGACTAATAATTTTTCTGATTCGGAAATTTGCGTCGGTATTTTTTCGTACGGCCTATTTTCGATTGTTTTCTGTGGATGTTTTGAAGATTTAAAAAAAAAAAATTCGAAAATTAAAAATCTGATGGCGGCATTTCAGTCGCCGAATTAATCCTTGTCAAAGATCCCCATAAAGTTTTTCGATTCGATATTTACTGACGTACATATTTTGAAATTAGAACCTCGCTCTTGTTGCTGGTGCATTAAATAAATTTAATAACAACGAAATATAGCTTGAATATATGAATATTCAATCTGTTCGTAAGTCTAAAAATTAAGACTTGCAAAGACACAATTCACAAGAACTTATTGTAAGTACAAGAACGTATTTTCTACATATTTTGTTTAAGAATGAATGTGATCATGTGCATCTGAATGAAACAAGTGTTTGTTGACCAAACCCAACATCTCAATAACCAATTAGTTCCAGCCTAATGTATACAATCACTACATAACTCATAATTACTGTGCTTTCATTGAGTTTTGAAGGCAAGGAGGTTAATTGCCCAAATAACAGTTTGTAAAGTGAATTGTCGGTTTCTCGTTTATGCACGGAGGCACGTATCACGCTGGTAATTCGTGAAGAAACCACGCACAGGAATGTCCAGTAGCTGTTCATCTTGCGCACACAGCATGAATGGGATACGTCTTTGAATTCAATGTATAAATAACTATCTAGGTCGTTGCAATTTAAAGTCAATGCCGCGGTTCGTTTAAAAGATACATTGTGCGCGGTGTGAAAGAAAGTTTAATAAGTTCTGATTATAGCGGAAGTTTACCTTGTCATCGTCGATGAGGGTTGCGACGCGTCCAGGCTGTAAAGGAAAAGGTTCCGTTAAAACTTCTCCACAGCAACAATTGCTCTTCCGTACCTTTTCCTCGGTGCCCCTGTGCGCGGTGTTCCCCTGCCAAAATTTCCTGGAATACCCTCTGATGTGCCCGATGACGGCTTTGTCGAAGTCGAAACCCGGCATCCAGCACAGCGAGCCGTAGCCGAAGACCCAAAGGGCTTTACTCTCCGAAGGATCGACGGAGTTCCTCAACTCAGCATTTCGCACCTCGGCCATGGCAAACTGTTTAGGAGTTCGGGAATACGACCAAAAATTTTGTTTCTGTTTTTGTGTCACTGGTGGAACATCGCGCGTTTTTTGGTGGAAATTCGAGCGACCGTTCAGAACGCGCGCCAGACGTTTTGTGAATTCAGAATTCGCCTGTCCGCCGGTCCTAGCACGGGGCATGAGCGACCGCGCGACGGATGATGTAATAACGCACTACACTTACAACGTACAGGCGGAGAAAGCGAGAGAAATTCCGGTCGATATTATCCGAGCGAAAGAGAGGCAAATACCCACCGCGGAAATTTCTCTTCGAGCAGTTCACAAGATGCACTCTGGAACTGTCTTTGTGGCACGCGACTAATTGTCAGCGGTGCCCCCCACTCTACACGTGTAATAAATTTCGACTTTTGAAAATCAATTAGAAAACATATTAATTTATTTCTCAAAGTGAAACAATCACACATTACTATTATCGGAATACTGAGGCAACTTGATTTAAAATTTAAATTATGAAATGCTCTGTAAATCTATAATGAAGGGAAAAAAATGAAACGCTTGAAATTCGTGAAATTTCGCCCGCCATAACTCATCGTATTTTCTATCGATTTTGATGAAACTTTGAGGGCGAAAAACTTTGAAGTGTCTTCTTTAAAGTCATGCATGCGAACTTAAGCGTAATCCATTCCGCCCCCCTCTAGCACCCCTGTGAAAAAAAATGTTTTTTCAGGAAACCATGTCCAACGTTGACTGACTTTTTGTCGACTCGATCCACCATAAGGACATTAAAATTTGATCAATTCCCTATGCAGGACTCAAACGACGATTTGGCACCAAGTTATGGGTGTTTGAAAAAAAGTACATTTTGAGGTTTTTCGCACATAACTCAGTGACTTTTTCACCAAATTTGATGATTCTTTCGGGAAAAAATCCCATTTTGGCTCTACTTTAAGGGGGTAAACTCAGATTGGAATAAACCCTTTTTGAACCGTTCAACCCCCGAACAAAAAAAACACGTTTTTGGACAAAAAACGTCCAACTTTGGTAACGTGTATCGAGTTGGAAAAAATGTGTCGACTCGATCCACCAAAAGGGCATTGAAATGTGTTCAATTACCTGTGCAGGACTCAAAAAGCGTAGTTCCTACGATGATTTGGTACAAAATTATGGGTGTTTAAAAAAATACATTTCGTGGTCTTTTTATTTTTTCGTTTTCGAACCTGTTTTTTTTTATTATTTTAGCTAGCTAAAATTTGTTAACTCCAATCAATTTTTCCCTTTTTTCTGTGTACTTTAACGATCTGGGATGATTATTAAAAAAGTTTTTTTTTTTAATTATCAAGTTTTTTTGAGACCGCCTAGCGCGCTTAAACCTGACATTTTTTTCTGATGCGTTTTAACGAGATATTTCGAATGACGTATAGAAACCCCGAATCTAACTAGTGGTTTTTCCAGGAAATAATTTTTAATGCAATTTTGACGCTTCGATAGATTTTCAAATTTCCAACTTTTTTATTATTCTAGCTAGCTGAAATTTGTTAACTTCAATTGATTTGTCTCGTTCTTCTGCTCAAGAAAGAGTTCACTTTAACGATTTGGGATGATTATTAAAAAAGTTGATTTTTGTTTTCATTTTCAAGTTTTTTTGCGAGCACCTCGCGCGCTTGAAATTGACATTTGTTCTTCTGCAAGTCATTTTCTGATGCGTTTTAATAAGATCTTTCGAATGACGTATAGAAACCCCGAATCTAACCAGCGGTTTTTCCAGGAAATCATTTTTAATGCAATTTTTGGGCAAAAGTAAGAAGAGGGGAGCCTTGGATAGAATTTCAAATTTCCAACTATTTTATTATTCTAGCTAGCTGAAACTTGTTAACTCCAATCAATTTGCCTAGTTCTTCTGCTAAAGAAAAAGTGCACTTTAACGATCTGGGATGATTATTAGAAAAGTTGATTTTTTTTCTTTTCCAAGTTTTCTTCGCGAGCGCCTCACGCGTTAAAAATTGACATTTGTTCTTGTGCAATTACTTTTTCTGGTGCGTTTTTCCACAATCTTTCGAATTACGTATAGAAACCCTGAATCTAACCAGTGGTTTTTCAAGGAAATAATTTTTAATGCAATTTTGACCCTTCGATAGATTTTCAAATTTCCAACTTTTTTATTATTCTAGCTACCTGAAATTTGTTAACTTCAATTGATTTGTCTCGTTCTTCTGATGAAGAAAAAGTTCACTTTAACGATCTGGGATGATTATTAAAAAAGTTAATTTTTGTTTTCATTTTCAAGTTTTCTTTGCGAGCGCCTCACGCGCTTGAAATTGATATTTGTTCTTGTACAAGTACTTTTTCTGATGCGTCCTAATGAGATTTTTCGAATGACATATAGAAACCCCGAATCGAACCAGTGGTTTTACCAGGAAATCATTTTTAATGCATTTTTGAGCAAAAGTAATGATAGAATTTCAAATTTGCAACTTATTTATTATTTTGGCTAGCTGAAATTTGTAAGCTCCAATCGATTTGTCTCGTTTTTCTGGTAAAGGAAAAGTGCACTTTAACGATCTGGGATAATTATTAAAAAAAATGATTTTTTTTTAAATTTTTAAGTTTTCTTTGTGAACGCCTCACGCGCTTGAAATTGACATTTGTTCTTGTGCAAGTCATTATTCTGATATGTTTTAACGGGATCTTTCGAATGACGTATAGAAACCCCTAATCGAACCAGTGGTTTTTCTAGGAAATCGTTTTGAATGTAATTTTCTTGGATAGAATTTCAAATTTCCAACTTTTTAATTATTTTAGCTAGCTGACATTTGTTAACCTCAATCGATTTGTCTTGTTATTCTAATGAAGAAAAAGTACATTCTAACGATCTGGGGTGATTATTAAAAAAGTTTGTTTTTTCATTTTTAAGTTTTTTTTTGCGAGCGCCTCACGCACTTGAAATTGACATTTGTTCTTGTGCAAGTACTTGTTCTAATGTGTTTTATCGAGATCTTCTGAATGACGTATAGAAACCCAGAATCGAACCAGAGGTTTTTTCAGGAAATCATTTTTAATGCAATTTTTGAGCAAAAGTATAATAGAATTTAAAATTTCTAAGTATTTTATTATTTTAGCTAGCTGAAATTTGTTAACTCCAGCCGATTTGTCTCGTTCTTCTGATGAAGAAAAAGTGCACTTTAACGATCTGGGGTGATTATTAAAAAAGTTGATTTTTTTTATTTTCAAATTTTTGTTTGCATTTTGACATTTGTTCTTGATGGGCTATCGACCAGCGGTCTTTCTGCCATTATTATTCCTATTAATTTGTTACCTACTTAGACAAATCAATGTGTCATGTAGATAAGAAATTTTACCACTTGTGTAATTCTAGAAACCTTAATCGCCAATTTGGATTTAATTTGGGACTTTCCGTTGATGTGTTTCTCTAGATTGGGAGACTCCCAACAATTAATCTTCATTGATTATCATTGTCTTTAGGTGCTGAATTAACCGTATGGAATGATATAAATATATTTCCCACTGACGTTCAATTACTGGAAACTTTTTTGTCTAATCTCGACCTGGTTTTTTTGAATTAATATGCAGACTAAAATTTGCATAAAATCAAACAAGTACTAACAAGCAGTGATAAAAAAAATTCTTGAAAACAGATAGAACTTTTTAGTGATAACCAATGTCTTTGTTATTTAAACCCACGACCTGATTTATGCGGCTCGCAAGATTTTTTTTCACTAAATCCAGCCAAAAAAGTCGGAGTCAGTTTAACTATTGCCTGCTGTTAGATATTGTATTTAAAACAATGTAAATGTTTTATAATAGGTTATGTAAAAAAAAAGTAATACAAAATTGTTACAATTTTGATTAATTTAAACACTTGGTTTTGTTTCACATTTAAATAGTGAAACAAAACCAAGTGTTTTAATGAATCAAAATTATATAATAATGTTTCACCACGAGTTAATTGAGAAATTAATTAATCACAAAATTGTTACTTTTTACATACTTTTTTGAAAATGTAATAAGGTGAGACTACTAGTTGGGAATTTTAAACATTCACGGTGAATTTCACACACATGTATTTAAGCCAGGTTTTTCGTAAGCCGGTATTATATTTTCAGCCGTGTAAACGTTCATCGATTGCCACTGTCAGTCACCGAAAAAATTTTTGAATCGTTACTGTTTAAATTAGAAAAGGAGCCTCGGAAGAGCATTTAAGGTAAAACATACATCGAAATAAAAAAGAATGTGTTAATAAATATTGCGAAAGAGTAAATATCAATCAAAATATGTGTGATGTAATTGCAGAACCTAGCCTCAAATTATGTATTCCGTTTACACAGCCTAAAATATAATACCAGTGTTATGTCAATTTAAGCCAGAGATATATTTATTACCACCTTTGTGAAATCCACTGTCAGAGTTTTTATTTGGTAGAAATAATATCTATTTATCGTTAATAATATGAACTAAAAATACGTACATATTAAAAAAATTTATGCAAAATATACATTGATGTCGGCATTCTCTACTTTTGAAGATTATCATACGGAGATTACACTCTTCACTCTTTTTGATAACTCAAGCCTAGATAAATGGCAAACGAAGGAATTGGAAATATCAGTTGGTTTCGTAAATTCCGTATAATAATCGAACATAAGAATAATCGCTAAAAGTTTACGTGCAAAGTTTAATTTCTAAACTGGGAATTGACGTCAACATAAATTCCTCTTATCCAAGACGTGTGGATGATAAGAAATAATAAATTAATTGTTTTACTGCGCAATTAATTAGCGTCAAAATAATTGATAAGCAAATACATGATAAGTATATGATTATTGGGTACTCTTGTATTTTTTGTTTCGCGTAATTAAATGGAACACTATCAAATTGGTAATATCCTTATACATCCATAAAACCAATTATTTTAGTTAACAGATAGTAAAGTTATACGGGAACAATTGATAGCCAGTGAATTGTATATTACGTAACTACGTTGTATTCTAGTTTTATGTTGATAGCAGGTGACAAGAAAATATGTTGTTTACAGCGTTAAAAAGCGCGACTCAGCGGCAAGTTGCCAAAACACCGCGAACGTGTTATAAAAGTACCACAAGGATCAGTTTGAGGGCCCGTCTTAATTTTAATTTACATTAGCGACATTTTTCATCCAGGGGCGGCTCGTGTAACATGCTGGTGGTAGAGCCACTTATACAATGTACAGCCGTTGTTTAACAGTGTTTTAAGAATTAATTAAAATGTTTTGCCGAACTTGAAACTACAGGTAGTGCCATGGCTCCGTGGCTTTATATAACGAGCCGCCCCTGCTTAAAACAGTGTGTACTAGAGATGGGCGAAATGACTCTTTTTGTGAGTCGACTGAAATGAGTTAAGTCTCGACTCTTTTGCCTGGGGAATGTTGAAGAGCAAAAAAGGTCCTCATCTACAAGAATGTATATTTTAACATGCCAACAAAAAGTTTTACAAACATTCATGACTCATTTTAAGTCACTGATTTTAACACTACTCGACTCATTCCAATGACTCGACTCACTTATGAGTGTGTGTACCAAAAAAAACAGGCTCCTTAAAATAATCACTACGAATAAGAATGTAGTTCAAAAAAGCGACAACGTTGGATATTTTTACTGCTTCAAAAAAACAAACACGAGCGACACCCACCCGCTTAAAATATTAATCGGAGCCGGAAATAGAGATCAGACATGAAAAGGTTACGATTACGCACGCTTCGAGACGTCGGAATAATTTCAAGGTTCATCGATAAAACAGTATTGGGCAGAAACAACTGGATATGCCGATTAGAGACCAGACTAAATTGCGTTAAATACTCGTATTGCAAAAGGGTGACTCACTAGACGGAATCAAAGGGATTTTAAATAGCTTATCATCGCAAATAAGTGACATTGAACTGTGGCGTGTTTATTAAGTAAACTTTTGTGCCCGAGAAACAATGTTATTCTAGCAAATACTAAATTTCTTTATAAATAACGCAATGGACTTCAGCTGTGCTCACGTGTTGCGTATTTTCGTGGAAGCGTGGGATGGTTTATCGCCATTCACAACAGACTTGAAAATTTGATCAATAGCCTATGTTAAAACTTAAAATTCAATTGCCTATTGAATTCATGCATGAACTTGATCAATTGTATGTTCTCTCTCTTCTCGTCTGTGTGCACAATTTTGTGAACTTTGGATCTCCCATTGAGTATCGGAATCATTATCTAAAAATTGTTTACTCTAGACTAGTGTCTCAACGTGGGCGATATGGCTCCCTGGTTTAAATTGGGCGTTTATCTGACAATCCGTATTTGTGGGAGCGAATGCATTTCGAATACCAGCCTGCAGAGATGGCTCAAAGCTCAGCAAGAATTTTTAACTAGTTCTTAAAAAACTTTTCAAATGTTAAACAACACCTGTAACACCACGCCGTTATCGGTGCCTGCTTCCATCTGGCGCGGCATTTCGTTACCGCGGGTTGGCGCGCGGTTGGAGGGGTGCAGGATATGTCGCGCTCTGAACGTGCATTTGGTGTCCAACAAATTCTGGCTCATCTCGTGCACGCGACGACGGCGTGCACTTGTTGTTCATATTCGCCTAGCAAAAACTAGGACGATTCTTCGTTACGCGCCATACGCAATTGATCAAATTAGATTATTACGGAATAAGCCTTTTTGTTCTTTTTTCTATTTCGCAAAGAATGAAAGTATGTACTGGACGAAATTGTTGAGAGACGCTTATGCCGCTCGTCACAAACGAAATGGGATTTACATTCGCGGGGAGTTAATACGGTTTTCGAATATAGAAAAAAATACAAGTTTCAAAGGGAAGATTCTCGAACGAGTACAATTTTTTGTTTAGATGTTACTGTAAAAAATTACGGGAAATGTAATGTAACAATTACGAAGAAATTCTGAAGTTCAGATGTGTTTCAACTCGCGATCAAAAAATGTGCGACATTTGATTTGATTTGATTTGCCAACATTCATAAATCACATTTAAAAAAATTCGAGTACATTTTATTTGAGTGAGGTGTTAAAATTCAAAATATAGGGAGAATCGAAAAATGCATTTAACATTTATCATCTGATTTTCTCGTAATTTTTTCGGTTTACTTTGAATTTTGACTTCCCACTCAAATAATGAAATCGTAGCCTTTACTTCACCGTATCGTATGCAACTACAAGTGCGCATCAGTACTCCGGGTAAGACTACACAGCGAAAAATAGCCGAACCATATTATACCGGGTGTGGCACTTAAGACGCCTCGGACCATAGCTCCTTTACGATAAAAGCTATCGAAAAAAATCTTAGAACAAAGTGGTGCATAGTTACCGTCGCTATGTTTTAAAAATATTTCTAATCATCAGTGGCGTGCCGTACTCCAGTGGCGTACCAAACTTATGTTTTTTTAAATGGAATGCCCTATTTTTTATTGCAGATTTGGAAAGTGCTCGACGAGTTCTTATTTTTTTATCTAACATGTTATACCCTTCACTTTAGCGGTTTCGCTATTATAACCCCTTCTTTCAAAATTGCGCCCCATTTTTGAGATTTTTTTGTAGAGAAACTAATTGACGCCGGCGCCTAAATTTTGAATTGAGGTACAGGTTCAGACCTCGTATACCTTCACATAATTTTTTTTCGGGTAATTTATGGAAAAAAAATAATTTTTGATTGATCTTCGCATGTTGTCATTTTTTCCGAAAATTTCAAATGGCACCCCCCTAAAAAAATTACGGCGTTGTACAGCCAAAACTCTAAATTTTTCATTGGTGTAAAAAAAATTACACATTGCATAACACAATTTCGGAGAAAAAAGGAATTTCATCGCAAATGTCGGGAAACGTTTTCCGTTCCCAAGTGTGCCATGAGAAAACAAAAGATTGGTAATTGTCAAAGTAAATTATTAGACGTCAGTAGCAGCCATAAGTCATTTTGATAAACGTTCTAAAAATGTTCCGAACTCAAGAGGAAATGGTTGACATGATATTTATTCTTGGAGAATGTAACAAGAATTGTTTCTTGGCATCACGAGTGTACGCTGCGAGATATCCGCACAGGGCACATCCAAATGAACGTGCGTTTCAAAAAGTGTTGGAGAGATTTACTACTACGGGAAGTGTGAAACGGCCAAGGAGAGTTAGAAAGAAGGCAGTTATTACCGAAAATAATGAACTGCGGTATATCACCAGAAGTTGCGGTTATGCCTCCAGCAGGAAGGTCGTCATTTCGAACATTTAGTTTAAGTTGTTAAATTTGCTTTATCTGCATTTTTCATATCATGTTGAATAAATAGGTACATACTATTATGTTGACCGTATTTGTGTATTTGTTTTGGTACTTTGACAATTACCAATCTTTTGTTTTCTCATGGCACACTTGGGAACGGAAAACGTTTCCCGACATTTGCGATGAAATTCCTTTTTTCTCCGAAATTTTGTTATGCAATGTGTAATTTTTTTTACACCAATGAAAAATTTAGAGTTTTGGCTGTACAACGCCGTAATTTTTTTAGGGGGGTGCCATTTGAAATTTTCGGAAAAAATGACAACATACGAAGATCAATCAAAAATTATTTTTTTTCCATAAATTACCCGAAAAAAAATTATGTGAAGGTATACGAGGTCTTCACCTGTACCTCAATTCAAAATTTAGGCGCCGGCGTCAATTAGTTTCTCTACAAAAAATTCTCAAAAATGGGGCGCAATTTTGAAAGAAGGGGTTATAATAGCGAAACCGCTAAAGTGAAGGGTATAACATGTAAGATAAAAAAATAAGTACTCGTCGATCACTTTCCAAATCTGCAATAAAAAATAGGGCATTCCATTTAAAAAAACATAAGTTTGGTACGCCACTGGAGTACGGCACGCCACTGATGATTAGAAATATTTTTAAAATATAGCGACGGTAACTATGCACCACTTTGTTCTTAGATTTTTTTCGATAGCTTTTATCGTAAAGGAGCTATGGTCCGAGGCGTCTTAAGTGCCACACCCGGTATATTTTCAATACATTTTTCGATTTTTTCCATTTTCAAGTTTTCTTTGCTGACGTGTCACGGGCTTCAAATTGACATTTGTTGTTGCGAAAGTACATTTTCTGAAGGTTCTTGTAAGGATCTTGACGATGATGTATAAAAACCCCGAATCGAAGTAGTGGTTTCTTCAGAAAATCATTTCAAATGCAATTTTTGGGAAAAAGTAACAAGGGTAACAAGGTTTTCGTCAAAATTTTTAAATCGCCAATTTTAATTAAATCCGACTAATTGACACACAAAGAACACAGATTTTAAATCCGCGTTCAAATTGGATTCTTCGTTCAGCCGCTACGTCCGTACAAAGTCTAAAAAAATCGACTTTTTTCAAATTTTCCATAAAGTTCATGGTGACTTGCTAACTTTTTTGCAATTTTTTCTAGATGAAATTTCTTAACGCCAATCGATTTATCTCGTTCTTCTGATGAAGAAAATGGTATTACATAAAGGTCTACGATGATTATGAAGAAAGTTGATTTTTTCGATTTTTTTCATTTTCGAGTTTTCTTTGCTGACGTGCCACGGGCTTCAAATTGGCATTTGTTGTTGCGCAAGTACATTTTCTGATGGGTCTTGAAGGGATCTTTACGGTGATGTATAGAAACCCCGAATCGAACCGGTGGTTTCTTCAGGAAATCATTTCAAATGCAATTTTTGGGAAAAAGTAACAAGGGGGGACCCTTGGATGATTTTCCAGGTTTTCGTCAAAATTTTTAAATCGCCAATTTTAATTAAATCCGACTAATTTACACACAAAGAACACAGATTTGAAATCCGCGTTCAAATTGGATTCTTCGTTCAGCCTCTACGGCCGTACAAAGTTTGAAAAAATTGACTTTTTTCAAAATTTTCCATAAAGTTCATGGTGACTTGCTAACTTTTTTGCAATTTTTACTGAATGAATTTGTTTAACGCCAATCGATTTATCTCGTTCTTCTGATGAAGAAAATGGTATTACATAAAGGTCTACGATGATTATTAAGAAAGTTGATTTTTTCGATTTTTTTCATTTTCGAGTTTTCTTTGCTGACGTGCCACGGGCTTCAAATTGGCATTTGTTGTTGCGCAAGTACATTTTCTGAAGGGTCTTGAAGGGATCTTTACGGTGATGTATAGAAACCCCGAATCGAACCGGTGGTTTCTTCAGGAAATCATTTCAAATGCAATTTTTGGGAAAAAGTAACAAGGGGGGACCCTTGGATGATTTTCCAGGTTTTCGTCAAAATTTTTAAATCGCCAATTTTAATTAAATCCGACTAATTTACACACAAAGAACACAGATTTGAAATCCGCGTTCAAATTGGATTCTTCGTTCAGCCTCTACGGCCGTACAAAGTTTGAAAAAATTGACTTTTTTCAAAATTTTCCATAAAGTTCATGGTGACTTGCTAACTTTTCTGCAATTTTTGCTGAATGAATTTGTTTAACGCCAATCGATTTAACTCGTTCTTCTGATGTAGAAAAAGGTATTACATGAAGGTCTACCACGATTATTAAGAAAGTTGATTTTTTCCATCTTCGAGTTTTCTTTGTTGACGTGTCACGGGCTTGACATTTGTTGTTGTGTAAGTAAATCGCGTTTTGAAAGAAGAAACTATAGCAATACATCAACCACACAAAGACCAGTGCAACATTTGTTCAGCATTAAAGCTGGCTACATACCAAACTCATAAACTCATGCGAAAAAAAAAGATCGAGGAAGAGCTGCAAAAAAAAGCTGTATCAGAATAGGAACAGAATTTTGACAAGGCTCTCAGTGATATCAGTAAAGAAAATCAGATTAGTATAGAGCCGCTCAATCTGGGAAAAGGACATACGATGATGGAGGCAAACAGTGATCACTCAGTTCTTGAATATTTTTTAAACCTTCTATAAACACACCTTCCGCTTATGCAGCAAGAATGCATCTAGGGAGATCTAAACATCTGTATAATGTCATAGTGGTGCATCATAAGTTCTTAGACTATGATGGAATGCCTCCTAATATAACTTCAATTAGACCTGGAAAAAAGGTGAGAAACCTCAGTAATTGCTATTCGAAACCTGCAGTACCTCCCAACCCTAGAAATAAATTATAGGCTGGATTTTGACATTGAATGATTATCCCTTCCCCAAAGAAGACCAGTTGTGGAGAGAGTGAATCCTAAACAACTTAACCTAAATCCTATCAGTGAATCGAAGTTCCGTCAACTTCAGGAACTTAAACTCGTGATCGAAAAGGAACATCATGATTTTTACGACAATCTTCCCTACACCAATGATAAGGTCAAGAGTACTTCGTCTTCTACTCTTTCTACATGTTAAACCACTGAATCGCAAAAGAAATTCAAGTCTATTTCTTAGTCCTAAATCTTAGCTAGTCGGGCACATCAGTGATGGTTTTTTCAGGTACGGCCGAGGAACAAGAGCTGGTAATACAGTTAGGTGCGGTCACGCAGCCAGCCGTCTCTGCAACTGACCCTACCTACCTGTATTACCACCTCTTGTTCCTCGGCCGTACCAGAAAAAACCCCGCGAACCGTCACTGGGGCACATATTGAGCAGTGCTTATGTGGGGAAAAAAAATCAAAGGTTCGACATTACCAAAAACCATAAGGTTGTACAATTTTGGCTGCCAAAACTCCCCTTTTCTTCTAAAATCAGAGTCATTATATTTATAAAAAGGAAAACGTTATGAAAAAACTATTGTATTGTTGAAGGTGATTAAATAATGCAGGTGTTTTTGTTTGTTTTGTATAAGAGGGAATCCCAGAATGTTGAATTCACTCTGCGATGCTTACTGGACCCTGGCGGTCAATCTGTATGGGCTGGGGGCACAAAACAAAAATATTGCACTGATGAGTGATGTAAATACATTGCCTTATAAACCTTCAATAAACAGAATATATTATGTAAATCTGCAATGGTTTAGATACATTGTGATAAAACGCACCAGAACTATAAAATATTACTTCTAGTATACCTTACCTCTTTTACATGTAACACCAAGCCATTGAAGGGTAATAGATGAACTTTATCTAGATTAAACGTAGAATCTGTTATTAATAACACAATTGAAGAAATATATTATTTTTTATTGAACAAAGTCCATTTTACAAAAAACGAAAATACTGAACAAAAACATATCTGTGAATATATTACGTGGAAAATGTCAGTGTTTATAATAAAAAATTATTGAAACAATAGTTAACAATTCTCTTAGAACTAAGCATTACCAATCTTGTACGTCCTGAACCTCAAGTAGCGAGTATTATCAAACTACCGGGCTACTGAGTAAAATGAAACAAAATTGAAGCTACTAAAATTAGACGTTTGTTTCCATTTGAGTCTACATAGGTTACAATTATTTAAAGCTTGAGAGGTTCGTGGAAACCACTAATATTTACACTATCACTGCTAACAGTGTCATTAAAAATAAAATTAACACTTATCTATTGTGAAGACGGGTGGGCTGGTTATTGTGGCTTTTTGGTGATAATAGTGGTGACGTTTCCCTGTCTTAAAAATTCAGGCTTGATTGGGATCAATTGTAAGGTCACATTTTTGGATAATAAGTTTTGAGGGAGGATGACCGCATTGTTTAAAATGTGACGTGTGTTCAGGACGGTTTTTCCGGCTAAAGAAGTAGGAACTAATATGGAATTGCCATTTAGGGTAACGGTATTTCCGGCTAAGGTTATGATTCGTTTAGGTTGATACGCTCGATCGTCACTTCTAGCTTTAAATACTGGCTTGTAAACCTTGAGGGGGTGTTTGATTCCTGGCTGGGTTCCGCTGGAGGTGGCTGCAAGGAGCTGCGGGGTGCCTGCAAGGAGCTGCGGGTTGCCTGCAAGGAGCTGCGGGTTGCCTGCAAGGATCTGAGGGGTGCCCGCAAGTATCTGTGGGGTGCCGGCAAGGATCTGGGAGGTGCCCACAAGTTTCGGAAGCTCTGTGTTAGTGGCTCTAAAATATGGATTAGGAATGAAGGAATTTGTTACGGGGTCAAAATGAAGCACCGTCTTCTTCTTTTTAAGGAGTTTCGATTGATCCGGGGATTCAGTAGATGTATCCACAGGTCGTTTCACAGGTTCGGGTGCCTTTGGAGGTGTAACCTCGACGGGTTTAGGCAGTTTGGTCTCATACTCAAACTGGATGTCAACATACTTACCATCGAATTGCTCAATATTCTCACCTTCCAACATAAATTGCACATCATCCGCGCGCGGAACGTGAGTCATTTGCTTCTTCTGGAAAAGGTCAACGCCCTGTTTCTTCCAGTGCGCTAGGTAGCTGAAGGATTCGTTTGGAATCTGCAATGGGCGATTGTCTTCGATCTCTACGAATTCGTTGAACTTCTTGAAGGTGTAGGACGGTCCGTTTTCTTCGTATTGTTCCTTGCTGACGCTGCACGACCGGAATCTGGCATCCTGGGAAAATGATTGCCCTCCCATCCAGGCGTATTTGATCGGGCTGGAATGTATACGTATAAGAAGGAAAAATAAACTGAAAACCCGTTGTATTGGAGTAATGGTTCAATTATGGTTGTTTTCTATCCGTCTCCTTCCAAAGTCCAAAAACGTGCAATAGTTGTGGGTGTGTGGCTTGATCATTTTAGATGTCCGCTCTGCCGTTCCCGGAATGAACAACACGATGGGGAGCAATAATCATTATCATGATGTTAATATGAACATCTTTTATTTAAATTTCTTTTGTATCATTCAATATCCGGCGTGGCACTAGCCAGGGAAGTAGTTGTTTCAATAAGTTATTTGTTTATAGTCTTAATAAGACTTAATTTTACTTGAGTTACGAACAGGTTGAATATTCATATATTCAGGCTACATTTCGTTTTATTGAATTTATTTAATGCTTTCTGCAACAAGTAAGGTTGCTTCAAATTTATTTATCTTTTATTTGCATGGCAGACGGATGAAAACAATTTACAAAGTTAAAACGAATGAGTACGGTCCACAACAACGTAGCAGCGATCTTAGAAACTGGTTGGCCAATCAAAAATTAAGTGATGAGGTGAACAGGTGGTGAACATAATTCTGACGCCGAAGATCTTTAAAGAATTTCTTGAAAAATTATTAATGTAATAAAAACCAAATGTACTTACTCTTCTGCTTGGTACACATTGAATGGATAAATCGAGGGCAAATACATCCTCCCATCAATCTGAAGCCGCTCCTTGAACCCAGGGAAGCAGCAATTCCCGCCCGTCATCACAACATTATTGCATAACTCGCTCCTGTAGATCTGGGGACACTTTTCGACGGCCTTGGCGATGCAATGCGCCAATCCTGACTGATCCATTCCGGGAATAATGGACGGCCTCAGCAACACCTCCGGCACACAGATCCGCTCATTGTTCAACCGCAAAATCTGACAATTCTCCGCTAACGCACTAATATCCGAAGACTCCTGCACATACCCGCGACGAACATTATGAAAGTCCGGTAATATATAGTTTTTGACAATGTCATTAGTTTTCCTGGCACGGGCCATGTCCGATTTGAAATCGAGTGACATGAAGCATGTGTCCTCTTTCACTTGGTTGATCACATAGGTTTCTTCCATCACGTGTAACTGGCGGTAGGATAAAATGTCTTTTAAATAGTTCGTCAGTAGTTTACCACCAATGTCTAATCTGATGATTCCGTTGGTGTACTTCTTTCCATTGATGTAAGGAACAATGTGTGTGAAGCTGAAGCCGGAATCCACTACCAAACATGGGGTGTCTTCACCTAAAGATTTTAAATAGTGTTTCCTTAATGCTACAAAATGGAGGTTTAATGGTGGGGATTCTGATGTCACACACAGGACGAAGTGAGGCATGCTGCCATTTTATAACCCTTCCGCCACATCTGGAAACTTTCAAGCAGAATTTCCTAGTTTCTTTCTTTCTTGAGACTAATAACAATAAAATGATTGTAGATGTACTCATGTCATCTCTCCCGGGTCGACTACCCCTGGCGGAAAATTTAAAGTGCCCGCAAATTTCGTCCATCCCTAGCATACCCACCCATGAAACGGTGATGATGATGATTAACAAGACATTGTAAATATGAACATTAAATATTGTTCCCCCATCAGAACACCTACAGACTGATGGGGGAACATTATTATTGTTATATTTGCCGCTGCTGGCAATGTCCATATCTTGTCGGTGTTAAAGCCACCCGGATTTGGTTCAGTACAGCATTCAGCCAATAGATTCCGCCACTTTGGCGTTTCTACCTACATTGTAAATATTATGTAGCACAGAAAGTAATAAACAAAAGCTTACCTGCTTTGACTGTATTTATATATTGATAACGGGACAGATCTGTGGGGTTCGCGCGGAACAAAGTTTTCACGTCGTACTCCTCGAAGAAGATCTCGTCCATGTACTCCTGCACGTGACGGAAGTTGAACATCGGTTGGGTCATTATCACAGACGAATCGTCCAACGGGAACTTGTTGAACATGTAATCCCACACAGTCTTTTGTACGTCATACTTGGCAATGTATCCGTGGTCATTTGGCATGATGTAGAACAGGCCCGACAAGTCCCTGCAGTCTTCAATTTGGTCGGCGATGAAGCACCGCTTGCGTTCCGACTTCGCCTTCATTATGTAGTTAGGCAAACAGCTGAGAGGGATTTTTATACATAAATAGTTGTTGACAGCGGTGGCTCGTGGATGTTCGGTGGTGAGGCAACGGAAGAAAATTTGACCGAAAAAGCAACAGAATATTTTCTTCCTCTATTAGAGCAAGTAGTACGGCACAAGTAGAATCTTTGTCTTTGCCTCCCCTACGGATAATCGAAAAAGCAACGGAATAGTTTCTTCCTCTATTAGAGCAAGTAGTGCAGCACGAGCAGCATCTTTGTCTTTGCCTCCCCTACGGAAATCCACGCTCCGCCGCTGGTTGTTGAGTATAAAATTGTATATAAAAATTATATTAAACTGAACTGAAAAATACTCTACTATTTTAAATATTAATTATTATTTCACCGTCGAACTACAAGTGCAGACCGGTTTCGATCTTATTTGATCTCGTCAGCACAGTAAATTCGATAACGGGGAAACAACAAATTACTCTCTAAGTTCAACTGGGAAACAATCATTCATGTTTGCAACATTATTGCTTGAACTCAACATAATTAGGAAAAGTTGTGCAATGCTTAATTAAGACAATAGGTGTATCTATCCTAAAAAATTGTTACTTACGTTGCAGTGTCACTCTTCGTATACCCAATCTTTATTGTACAGCCCCCATTATCAAATATCAGTGAGTTGGTAGCTGGAAAAATATGAATTTTTGATAATTTACAACTCTTAAGTGTGTAATGCTGGAGGCTTTTACTTTGTAGTACATCTTGAATATAACAATAACTTTATTTTACCACTATATCGTCGTTGTTTCAATATACAATGTCACTAACTTTACGTAATAAATTTATAGTATATGTTTAGGATAGGATTCAGAAAAAGTATTCTCGGCCGGTAGTATTTCATATTACTCGCCCCTTGCTAGTAGTTTAAGTTGAGAAAAATCAATATTTACATGTAGAAAGTACCACAAATATAAATCACTTTTGGGGATTAAATCCATGTCTCGAACTGGTAGTGGCGGTTTGTAAACTTTCCAAGAGATGTTAACATGTCCATATCAACCACCCAGAATGCACTACTTATTCTTATTAACCCGTAACTGGTATGGTGCAATTTTTATTACTTTCCTGGTTACTTGCATGTTACAATTTACACCAAATTATAGTTTATTTTTTTGAATACACCATTTCAGGTTATGTTTATTATTTGGTACTTACTGGTGTGCAATCGTTTCCTGATTGGGCCGCCATCCGACTTTGACCTCTTCTGGAGGCTCATACGTCTTTCCGCGTTGGTTTTCATGTTTGTTCTAGTCGTCTAGCACGTCTGGTCTATTAATAATATGAAGAAATAGTTACTTCGCGTCCATTCTAATAACAAACACAATCACGACTCGCCATTGTTAACCAGTAGAAATAATTGAAATTTCAACTGAAAGATGGCGATAGTTTCGTTGTTTTTGTTGCTTGCTGTAAAAAGCAACCTGTAAATCATGAATTTGTATTACCATTAATTAAAAGAGGCACGTTCAAGTCAAATCTCTGCTATAGATCAAATTTAAACAGTAAATATTCTTGTTCTTGATTTTTACAGTGATATCAGGCCCGCTGGGTGTAGGCGGCATAGATATAGATTTCATTTATATTTGCACCTATGTTTTTTTATTATGTCATAATAAGGATATCTATTAATCTATATCGAAAATAAATGGCAAATGAACGATTCGACGCGGAGACTTCCCAGCTGTCCCATACCAGGCGATAGTTTTACCATTGTATATACATATAAATACAATGGTTTTACGTTCAGTGTTACCAAGTCAGCGCAAAATCCAGTGACGGTTCGCGAGGTTTTTTCACGCAGCCAGGTGTCTCTGCAACTGACCCTACCTATCTGTATTGCCACCTCTTGTTCCTCGGCCGTACCAGAAAAAAAAAACCCGCGAACCGTCACTGGCAAAATCCTTTAGATCTGGCGGATTTTGAATTCGAGTTGACGAATTCTTTTCGTTTTAGCGGCAGATTTTATACCTAACCAAATTCAATTTCAGGAAAAATCAATGCCATACTTACGCATAGGCCCAGTAGGCGCTAGCTGGGGGCCTCAACAAAAGAAGGGCCCCAGGGGCCCCTCGTAAACAAAGGCACACATAAAATTCAAAAAAAAAATTCACTTCTGGAATTAATTGTTGTTTTTATTTTAAACAAGTGTACACATCAGCGGATGATTGCGGCAAGAAGGGGAACGTAATTTTTTACGCTGTTTAGATTACCTAAGCTAGTTTGATCCATTTATAAAGAACCAGCGGCGGCTCGAGGATCTTCGCAGAGAAGGCTAAGACAGAGATGCCGCTCGTGCTGCACTACTTACTCTTATAGAGAAAGCAAATATTCCTTTCCTGTTTCAGTCTAATGTTCTTCCGTAGCCTCCTCGGCGAATATACTCGAGCCGCCGCTGTAAAGAACTATTTAGGCATTTTTCGGGGTGTGGTTTCACTCTGTTTTTAATAGAAAATAACGGTCTTCAAAAAGACCCCTTACAATATCGGCACATTTTTCTATTTGGTGCCTTAACGAGATATAAATTTTCAAAATGTGACCAAAATACTTCAAGAATTTTTTTCTTCTGAAACGCAATAGTTGAAATTCTTACGGTTAATAATGGGTATGCCTAGCTCTCATTTGTTTTTTTTTTCAAAATTTTTGGAGCCTCCCTACGGTTATAGGACGTGTCATTTTGCACTTTTTGAGAGATTTTTTTCGGGGTGCGATTTCACCCTCTGTTTTAAGTAGGAATTAACGTAAAAGTACTTTAATCTGTTAATAAAGAACCCCCTACAACACTACTATCAGCAGATTTACAATATCGTGTCCCATTAATGAGATATGATTTTTTCAAAATTTTACCAAAATTAATATACCCATTTTGATGTTTCTTTCAAGGATGTATTTTTCTTCTTCTTAATTGTAATAGTTGAAATACGCCTAATAAAGGGTATGACAAGCTTTAATTTGTAATTTTTTCAAAATTTTTGGAACGCCTCCTGCGGTTTTAGGGCGCGTCATTTCGACATTTCTCGGGGTGCGGCTTTACCCTCTGTTTTAAGTAGAAATTAACGCAAATGACATCTGATCTGTTCACAAGAAACCCCCCTACCAATTTTCTCGGGGTACATTTTTTGATTTGGCGGCGAGTTTTTGAGGTATGATTTTTCAAATTTGCCTCAAAATTTGCATCTCTTCAATGAAGATTTAAAAAAAGATTAAACGATTTTAGGGTGCGTCACTTAGCACTTGTAAGAAATTTCGAAAAATTAACAATGGGGACCCTTGTGTAGTTTGGCTAAATCCCAGATATTGTACCACTGGCAACTTTTAGGCAAGTATGTAGCATACCATAAGCTTAAATTAATTAGAACTTACTTGGAAATAGTTTGTTTATCGCACCCTTAGCAATTTTTTTTTATTTCTGAAGGTGTGTAAGTAATATTCTAGATTTAATATGTTTTAAAATTAACTATTGGTATAATTTACGAAACTGACAGAAACACATGCTAGCTGGGAATTTTTTTTCCCGGCTATAGCCGCTTCCCGACTGTTTTGGAGGGTACAAATGCACAGATTACTAACCGATTGTGAATAAAAAATAAATCAGCCCATGTAAAAAAAAAACTGAACATCCTGATTTTCTAAAAAAAAAGTCAAATATCTCAATAATTGTTAAATATGCGGAAAAAAGTTTGAAATAAAAGTTACTTGACTCAATTACGCAAACATAAATAACGAGTCAAAATAAAATTCAAGATGGCGGTTCCCGAGATATCAATATCAACATTCTTATTTCAAATGGCCGCCGTATTTGATTTTCACACGGCTCAATAGTCTCTTTTTAACTTTTCAACGATATATAACAACCCATGTCAAAATGAAAAAAAATATATCAGCCCATGTCATTTTTGAGTTTTCTCGCGAACGCGTCACAGGCTTCATATTGACATTTGTTCTTGTACAGGTGCACTTTCTGCAGTGACGGCTCGCGGGATGACTCATGGTATGGCCGAGGTAGCAGAGGAGGCTGGCGGCGTGACCGCACCTATCTTTATTACTACCTCGGCCGTACCATAAGTCACCCCGCAAGCCGTCACTGATTTCCTGAAAGGCCGTAATGAGATCTTTACAGTTACACATAAAACGTAAATATTTTTTTTAATGAATAATAGGTTAATTTTATCAATCAACAACTATGAACAATTTCATTAAATATTTATTCATACGCCGGTTATGTGTCTGCAATCGGAATAAAAAACACAAACAATGAACCGATAAAGCAAACATTTTTTGCTCATATGTTATGGTTTGATTCATACTCGCAGAGCACCATCGAGTTCGATTGTGGTTTGAAGAGTTTACAGATAAGAACGGCGCGAGCGAAAAAAAAATCTTAAACGCGATACGGAGGCTCGTAAAGCACGAGTAATGAGGTAGCATGATCGTTCAGTTAGAATAATATCATAGAAATTCAGGATGTCTAATGATGTAAACAAAGATTGCTAGTATATAAAACGGCGTATGCAGTTTGATGCATTATTGTGTGCGTTGGTGCAGTCGCGATTCAGTTGTTTAATCCGACACCGAGGCGTTGCAGGTGCTCAAGTCAAAATCTGAAGTAAACATGGCAGCCGAATTTGATTGGAGGGCGGATAATATGGTAGGTTTATTTCATTTATTAGTTTTAACTTTTTTGCTCTTCAAAAAATCGAAACATTTAGATTGATTATTTGTTATAACTTTTTCATACACCCGGTGATTACTCCAAAACCATCCTTTTCAAATAGTCTTTAGACAGTCCAAATATACCTAAGTGTACATACAGGTCGTTAAGCTGTAGGTAAAATTTCCCTAAATAATATCTAATTTGAAGGGACTATAAGGATTTCTCGACAATACGAAAAACTGAAAATTATTTGCTTACACGAACGCTTTTACTTGTTATTTCCGAGATTTTTTTTAACATGAAAAATATTACAAAAACATCATGGTGATGGTTGCGACCGTTACTACGTGGTAATTTATTATAGAAACACTGAATAAAACACTTACTAAGTACTAATGACAGTAAAACGTCGAAACTTAAGTCGTGATATGTAAGTATACGTATTATTTGTACATACATCAAATAAATTGTGGTAAAAAACTTAGTAAGTGTTTTATTCAGGGTTTTTATTACAAAAACATGTTAACAAATTTTGCAGATAACGAAGGATTAATGTTCTTTTATTACTTACTCTTTTATTTTCTTATCCTTCTCTGTTGAACTTTCACAAGCCAACTGTAAATACTGCTAGTTTCTACTTTCAGTTTTAACACTTTACCATGCGATATCTTCGTTAGGAAGCATTTAAAGCTACATGTTTATAGGAACTTTTTTTAACTTTTGATGAGTTTAATGCACTGTTTAAGTTTCCCAAAAATAATTTGAACCACCCTGTATATTTTGTAGCATCAAAATAAAAATTTGTTTCTTCGAAAATTTCCGTTAGTAAAATGCATCGAAAATGTTCAATTAGAAACATTGATTACAATAATTATTTATTTCAGAGACTAGAGAGATAACAATTTGTTAAATTCAAATTATTTAAATTGGCAATTGACCGAAGTTTTCCAGCCCCAATTTCACAGAATAATTCCTACTGATAAATTCGTTACATAAAAATTTTCCATTCATTGAATTTGTCACATCGAAAAATTCGTTTTATAGACATGATTGCAGCGAAAATTTACCACTCAAATTGTAAAGGAATTTTCCTATTTCTAAAATTGTCCATTAAAACTTTGCAGATGAAATTTTAAAAACTAGTTTTATAAATATGATTGCGGCAAAAATTGTAAAGGAATTTTCCTATTTATAAAATTGTCCATTAAAACTTTGCCGATAAAATTTTAAAAACTAGTTTTATAAGCAAAAATTTACCAATAAAATTGCAAAGGAATTTTCCTATTTCTAAAATTGTCCATTAAAACTTTGCAGATGAAATATTAAAAACTAGTTTTGTAAATATGATTGCACCAAAAATTGTAAAGGAATTTTCCTATTTATAAAATTGTCCATTAAAACTTTGCAGATAAAATTTTAAAAACTAGTTTTATAAGCAAAACTTTACCAATAAAATTGTAAAGGAATTTTCCTATTTCTAAAATTGTCTTTTAAAACTTTACAGATGGAATTTTAAAAACTAGTTTTATAAATATAATTGCAGCAAAAATTTACCAGTCTAATTGTAAAGGAATTTTCCAACTATTTTTAAAATTGTCCATTGAAGCATTGCAGATAAAATTTTAAAAATCAGTTTTATAAATATGATTGCAGCAAAAATTAACCAATAAAATTGTAACGAAATTTTCCATTTAAAACTTCGCAGACAAAATTAAACAAATATCAAATATTTCCCACGTAAAACGCATAGATTATTGCGATTGAAAAACAATTTCTTCATTTTGGCACTATCTAATATCATTTGTGTCAATTTCGAGTAACGTTTATAGTTTTATAACCAAAAAAAATATTTAATTTTTTTCGAAAATGAATTTCAAAAATATTTATATTTTCGTTAGCTTAAACTATTTTTAAATGCTTTCGTAATATTTCTCACATTTAGAAAATTTCGAGTAAAGAGCTGTTTGCGAAAATACCTTAAATTTAAGATTTTATCTGTGTTAGTTTTTGAGTTACAATACCCACAGGCAGTGGCGGCTCGTGGAACATGTTGATGGTAGAGCCACTTATAAATATAGCCCCCCCCCCCCTTTGAAGAAAGAAAGAACGATTTATCTTACCAGACCAAAGTAAAAGGCGGAAAAGTGTTTTAAGAATTAATTAAGAAAAATTCTTTCTGAGCATGAAACTACAGGTAGTGCCATGGATCTTTGGCTCTACATAACGAGACGCCCCTGCTTAATTTGATAAAACGATGATTTGCAAATCTAATTTAATTTTTGTAGAATATCGTCAACACGTTTTACATATATATTTTTTTAATTTTTCACTCGAGTATTTCACAATTTGAAAACTATTTCACAACTCGTGAAATAATCGGTGGATTTTCAAAAACTGCACTTATTTTAATAAAACGATGATTTGCAAATCTAATTAATTTTTTGTAGAATTTAGTCGATACGTTTCATATTTTCTATTTTTTCACACGAGTATTACACAATTCGAAAATTAAAATTTTCAAAAATTCACAACTCGTGAAATAATCGGTGGGTTTTCAAAAACTCCACTCCATCTGATAAAACCATGATTTGTAAATCTAATTTAATTTTTGTAGAATTTAGTCGACACACTTTATATGTTTTTTTAATTTTTTTGCTGAAGTATTACACAATTCGAGAACTAAAATTTTCAAAAATTCACAACTCGCGAAATAATTGGTGGATTTTTAAAAACTGCACCTAATTTGATAAAAGGATGATTTGCAAATATGATTTAATTTTTGTAGAATTTAGTAGACACGTTTTATATATATATATATATATTTTTTAATTTTTAATTCGAGTATTAGAAAATTCGAGGTCTAAAATTTTCAAAAATTTACAATTCGCGAAATAATTGGTGAATTTTCAAAATCTCCATTTAGTTTGATAAAACGATGATTTGCAAATTTAATTTAATTTTTGTAGAATTTCTTCGATGTCTACGTATGAACTTGCATAGGGAATTACTCCGTAAACATCGTCAAAGTTGGACATGGTTTTCAGAAAAAACTTTTTTTTCACAGGGGCGCTAGAGGAGGGCGGAAGGGGTTACGTTTAAGTTCGCATGCATGACTTTAAAGAAAACACTTCAAAGTTTTTCGCCCTTAAAGATTCATCAAAATCGATTGAAAATACGCCGAGTTACGGCGGTTTGAATATGGTCGAAATTTCACGAATTTCAAGTTTCATTTTTTTCCACCAGTGTATTTTTCTAATTTTTTTTATTTCATTTTATTTAAAAAAAATAACTTTATGAAAAATATTTTCAAACAAAAGCTGTTCATTTATTTGTTGTCTTTAATATTCGTTTAAATGTTTTTGTAATATCTTTCATATTTAAAAAATTAACGGAGAGAAACAAAAAAACAGTTAAGGCAAGCATGCACTTCCATTGTACGAAATTTTACCAAAAACTTCTTTTTCTTGGGATTATCAAATAAAACTTATGTTCAAAGTTTCACATCAATTCCTGTATTATTTTTTGAGATACAGAGCGCACTTTGACTTTCACCTGACTTTCCGTCACAGGGTCAAACCAAAGTCTATATCACTACTGTATGTTCCCCTACAAACAATTTTTTTGATCATTGATAGTTTCAGAGAAAATCGATATAATCTACCCTGAATTTTTATATTTTTTTAACTTTTGAAAAAGTTTTCCCCAGAATTTTCCGCGACCTAACCTACAATTTCATCACCCATAGGCGTTACGGATGCATATTAAATAGATTTTTCCCGTTAAAAAAAAAAACGGGTTTTTCAACATTGTCCTTTGTTGTATAAACGGAAATATTTTCGCATAAGAATCTTGGAAATGATCACCATGACTTTTTGTAATAAATAAATCGCTTTTTTCAGCTTTCTGAATTAGAAAATACCAGGTGTGTACAGATTAGTAAGAAGCTGAAGAAAGTCGCAGCCTGCTTCAAGAAAGTGAAGACCTTCTTCAAACGTGGAAGGCGCACAGTCATAGAAAACAGGAAGGATTTCTCCAGGTGTCCCAGCCTATATGTGGACACCGCCAGTTTTAATTATGATGACTTTTTGCTTTAAAAATATGATTCACACATTAAGTGATTAATCCATGACTATAATTTAATAAAGAAAGCTTTTACTTAAACACATTTATTTCACTTGTTATGTAATCTCTGTCAACCTTTATTTATTACATCGTAACATTATAAACTATAGAAGTGGTTTTTAGAAACTATAGTCACAAGTCTTGAATATATAATGACAATGTAAATGCAACAAAGTTTTATAAAAGTATTTTATTTCAAAATCTTCAAGAGAAATCTTCAAGGTTTTCTATTGTATGTTGAAGGAGTTGACTTTGTTGTAAAATCTTCAAGAGAAATCTTCAAGGTTTCCTATTGCATGTTGAAGGAGTTGACTTTGTTGTAAAGTCAACAGAAATGATGTCACAAGTCTTGAATGTATAATGATAAGTTTCAAAAAAGTGCTTTATTACAAAATCTTCAAGATTTTCTATTGCATGTTGAAGAAGTTGACTTTGTTGTAAAGTCAGCTCCTTCAACATGCAATAGAAAAAAATGGTTGTCAACATCTGGAACGGACAGCTACTAACAGAAGGAGATGCCGCGAAGTAAATATCTCCAGCAATTGTAAACGTTTTCAAAAACACCTTGTCTTCGGGATATTTCACATTTACCATTTCTCATCCTTCCAATTCTCTTAAAACTGTCATTAATAACTGCTCTAGATTATTTTTGTTGTATTTGGTTGAAACATTTTTAATATTCAGAATTGTTAAAATAAGGCACAATTTTTGTACATTATTCCGACTAATTTTAACTTTTATGTCATTTTTTAGAAATGAACCAACCAACCAAGTGCCTCATTTTAACAATGCTACTCTATATTCTATAATATTTTATAACAAATCTCTCTAAAAATCTTTTGAAAACGTGAAAAAAAACAGGCTCAAATTAATTTCGCTAATTTTCACAATTTATAAATTGTGAACAAAAAAAAAATGAATTTCTAGAAATATGAACCGAAAACCCATAATATTTAAGTCAGGTAACATGAGCCAAGAATAAACATCCATTTTCAACGTTATCGTTACTAATGCACAAACATTTAGGCGTCCTGTTTCAACGTGACACCGTCTATTCTAACTATTACATCGGTTCGATGTAATTTTTCATAAACAATAACATGATAAAGACTATATAAGTACCAGGTTTGTGTTTTCACAAGCCAGTAGTGTTTTTTACTCAGCAGCGAAGGCAACGTTTCTCCGAGGTTAAATCAAGAGAACTACAAAACCTAAGTGATCAGTGCATCTTTAAAGTCTAGTTGATAGACTAGATAAACAAATGCATACTTTATTCAATTGTATGTATAAAGTTTACGGAATTATACAAATTGTTCATCAACGAAGCCTGAAGAATACGTGCACCGATTCCGCGCCGGTAAATAATTCCCTGAAGTCAACCAAGAAGTCCAGTTTCTTCAAGAGATAAACATTTATTGTCATTGGATCAAGGTGAAGGAATTCAAGTAAGAATATAATTTTTTTTATTATAACGTTTGATGCACCACAATCTACACAAGATTTTTTTTGGCAGAAAGGATTTGATCGGTTCCAGCAGATAAATCATCAAGCCGTGCCTTCATTCATATATTTTACAAGTAAGTGATTCCCGCGGAAACAACACAAAATGATGTCTTCTTTCCAATCTATGCAATCAAACATGCTTAGGAATCAACACGTTTCGGTCTTAAAAACGTAAGTGCCATTTCAATGTACAAAATTATTCAAAATTTCTTTGTAAAGGTATGTACACTGGTGGAAAAAAAATGAAATTTTGACCATTTTCAAACCACTATAACTCGGAGTATTTTCAATCGATTTTGATGAATCTTTGAGGGCGAAAAATTTTGAAGTGTCTTCTTTAAAGTCATGCATACGAACTTAAAAGTAACCCCGTCCGCCCCCTCTAACGCCCCTGTGAAAAAAAAAGTTTTTTTTTCTGGAAACCATGTCCAACTTTGACGATATCTACGGAGATGTAAAAATTTTTTCGACTCGATCCACCATAAAGGCATTAAAATTTGATTAATTCCCTATGCAGGACTCAAAGAACGAAGTTCCTACGACGATTTGGCACCAAGTTATGAGTGCATTTTGAGGTTTTTCGCACATAACTCAGTGACTTTTCAACCAAATTTGATGATTCTTTCGGGAAAAAATCCCATTTTGGCTCTACTTTAAGGAGGTAAACTCAGATTGGAATGATCCCTTTTCGAACCCTTTAACCCCCGCACGAAAAAAACACGTTTTTCGGCAAAAAAAACGTCCAACTTTGACAACGTGTACCGAGTTGGAAAAATATATTTTTATCTGAGTTTACCCCCTTAAATTAGAGCCAAAATGGGATTTCTTTCCGAAAGAATCATCAAATTTGGTTGAAAAGTCAATGAGTTTTCAACCCCCGAACAAAAAAAAACACGTTTTTGGGCAAAAAAGTCCAACTTTGGCAACGTGTACCAAGTTGGAAAAATATGTTTTTATCTGAGTTAACCCCCTTAAAGTAGGGCCAAAATGGGATTTTTTCCCGAAAGAATCATCAAATTCGGTTGAAAAGTCACCGAGTTATGTGCAAAAAACCTCAAAATGCACTTTTTTTTCAAACACGCATAACTTGGTGCTAAATAATCGAAGGAACTTCGTTCTTTGAGTCCTACATAGGGGATTGATCAAATCTTAATGCCTACATGGTAGATCGAGTCGATAAAATTTTTCGAACTCCGTATACATCATCAAAGTTGGACATGGTTTCCTGAAAAAAACATTTTTTTTTTACAGGGGTGCTAGAGGGGGCGGAAGGGGTTACGCTTAAGTTTGCATGCATGACTTTAAAGAAGACACTTCAAAGTTTTTCGCGCTCAAAGATTCATCAAAATCGATTGAAAATACGCCGAGTTATGGCGGTTTGAAAATGGTCGAAATTTCATGAATTTCAAGTGTTTCATTTTTTTTTCCTTCAGTATATTATTACTTTAATAAGCTCTGCATTTTCTTGGATTATAACTGTAAAACCAAAAACATGTAACTGTTTGGAGTACGTGAAGTGTAATTTTTAAAATTGCAAATGTTAAACACTTCACCATACAGTGACGGTTCGCGGGGTTTTTTCTGGTACGGCCGAAGAACAAGAGGTGGTAATACAGATAGGTGCGGTCACGCAGCCAGCCGTCTCTGCAACTGACCCTACCTATCTGTATTACCACCTCTTGTTCCTCGGCTGTACCAGAAAAAACCCCGCGAACCGTCACTGTCACCATATGTTATTTCCAAGCAATACATTTTCTCCGGTAGTTGGGATGCAATTGTTCGCATCAACAGTTTTACGCTTTAGTTCATCGAGAAACTTCGGAGCGGTCTGGTAATCACTTCATAAGGATTTTATAAACAATAGCTTGTTCCTCCACAGCAGCGGCGGCTCGTGTATCTTCGTAGAGGAGGCTAAGACAGAGGAAGCAAATATACCGCTGCTGTTTTGGTCAAATTTTCTTCCATACCCTCCTCGCCGAACATCCACGAGCCGCCGCTGCTGGAACCTATTCGTGAGGTAACCACCATTTTTGTAAACAAGATTCTTATAAATTATCTTCTTGCTTTCTTTCGACTCTTGTTGTTACGTCGTCAAATCTGATAAACCTCAATGTAGCCGTAAATCAGTGACGGTTCGCTGCGTTTTTTCTGGTACGGCCGAGGTAGGAAAGGTGCAAATACAGATAGGTGCGGTCTCTGTAACCAACCCTACCTATCTGTTACCTCGGCCGTACCAGAAAAAACCCCGAGAACCGTCACTGCCGTAAACCTATTTCTGCTCATTGTGGCATCATAAATGTAGACAAAAAGTTGTGCGGATCTTCGCGAGATTCTCTAGCAGTGACGGTTCGCATTTTTTTTTTGTACGGCCGAGGTAGCAAGGGTGGCAATACAGATAGGTAATTCAAATAAAACGAATAACTTTGTTGGTATCACTTTATTAACTTGGAGTAGTTACTATAGTTTCGACAATTTCAGCTTCAAACTACTAGTTTGAAAATGACAAGTTTCGACAATTTCAGCTTGTCATTTTCAAACTAGTAGTTTGAAGCTGAAATTGTCGAAACTATAGTAACTACTCCAAGTTAATAAAGTGATACCAACAAAGTTATTCGTTTTATTTGAATTATTCAAAATGTATCACGAAGTGAAAGCCTCCACAATTACTTACAGATAGGTAGGGTCGGTTGCAGAGATCTGTATTACCACCTCTGCTACCTCGGCCGTACAAAAAAAAACCGCGAGCCGTCAGTGTTATCTAGATAGCCAGTCAAAACAAGAAGAGGCTTCCATGGCATCGTTTTTCATGTACATTATTATACATTATTCCAAGTAAATTAACTTTTTAACTTACGTACCTAATATTCTTCGTCCTTCAAAAAGAAAACATTCTCTGCTTCACTTAAACTTTCCGGAACATTTTCTTTATCACTTCACAAAACACCTCAGCAAGTAACAATTCATTAGGGCATCTCAAAGCTCCTTATTGTATCTATTGCGACTGAAGTTATTAATAAATAACAAAGAAAGTTGAAACATGAAATTCACGTGAAACGCCCACAATGTATCAATCGTGTAATAAATCACACTAAAACAAATAAAAATCAATAAGGCATTACTGCGTACCTGAAAAGATTTAACAATACACTAAAAAAATGTAGCCACAAGTAGAGGGGAGAGCGCACTCTCACCTTGATGATTAACTCTAAACATGTATGAATTAAAACACTTTCTTTGATAATATCACACGTGTGAGATTAACAATGACTGTGTTGTAAGGTGTGTCATCAAACAATCGACTGCATGTAAACACATTTTATTTTAAAAAAATATAAATTATAATCTAATATTTGTTTTATCTTTACAGCATGTCGACCAGCTCTACCCTAAGAATGTCTGACAGCGTCTGTGAAAGCGCCGAAGTAAAGGAAGAGGGCGTTAAAGAGAAGAAATCATCAAAGCTCTTGAAGTTCCTCATCAACTGCGTAACATTCAAGTGCTGCTGCATCCTTGCTGAAACTGACGGCGATGGCGAATATGATGAGGAGCAAGTGAGGGGAACCATTCGCACCAGCAACTTTTATTATTTGTAGATTTTGGATAAAAGTCAAAGTTATGCATCGCAATTTTTGTATTCTGGGTTATTTTTAATGGCAAAAAAAAAGTTTCATATTTTTGATCCACCTAGTAAAGCAATTGTAGTGTTTTTGAACTACCTAATAAAGAGTTTAATTAAATAATACCCTGTAGTTTCAACAAATAACAGCCTCTTCAATCCAACATCATACAAAAAGTTGCGACGTGCAAAGAAATATTCTTGATGGGTTCTAAAAATGTTTGACTAAAAAAATTAATTCAATAGGATTTCTAACAAAATGAATTACAAACCACAGCTAATCAAATCTAAACAGTGATGGTTCGCGGGGTTTTTTCTGGTACGGCCGAGGAACAAGAGGTGAAAATACAGATAGGTGCGATCACGCAGCCAGCCGTCTCTGCAACTGACCCTACCTATCTGTATTACCACCTCTTGTTCCTCGGCCGTACCAAAAAAAAACCCGCGAACCGTCACTGAATCTAAAATTCAAGAATCACAACGGGTGTGATAAATGTATTTATTGCAAGACACCTCACAATACAACAGATAAAACAATACTGATACTACGCCACTCTCGCGCATCGACTTTTGCCTATAAAAACAACATAACTTTTTGTACGCATTGCACGCCGAGTTCGAACGCTAAATATACTGCAGAGGTATACATACAAATAACTTCATTTTAACATACTGACATCCAGAATCTTTACACTTACATAGCACATTGCTATCAACGCCCCATCACTTTTAGAGAGAATCTTAAGACACGTCTGATTAATGCTATTATCAATTGTTTGATATTTAAATTATTGCTCACGCACATTTTTGAAGTCTTATACAACTGTCCCATTGAAAATCCCTCCATTCCACATGTTTCGATTCAGTGCAGTAATTAACATCAGCTCTGTCACCTTCAAACGTTTGGCAGAGTAGATCGAGTGAAGTGTATGAGTGTTTAATTGGTAAGTAGATTAAATTGTATTGCAGTCTCTTAAATACAAGTTGGTTTTACAATATACAAAGACTGTACAAACGATTAGAATGAGCAACGTTCTTTATTCAAGGTGTAATACAAAGTTGATCATATTAACCAATTTATTAAGGGTCTTATAAAATATATAAAATAACTGTTGATGTAAACTCAAATTTTAAAATATTGATGTGGCCATCATGTAACTTTCTTCAGTATGATGGTATGTAAAGGGTTTGTTGCTCATTCTTCATGAGTTGTTCATTTTCGTATTCTCTTATAGTTTTATTATTATAGACAAGAATTTAATTATATGCGTGGTATTGGTTTTAACGCGGGGGCCGACCACGCACCTCGTGCGTGATTCGTTCTTTGACATTAAAGCTTACAGGCAAGCGACGGCTTGACTGGCAGTTAGTTACTACAGGCAGTGAACGTGTTAATAAAAAATGTTTAGTTTTTAAGCTGAATTGAAAAATGTACCGTGATAAATGGTGGATATTTCAATTCTGTTAAACCATCAGTGACGGTTCGCGGGTTTTTTTCTGGTACGGCCGAGATACCTATCTGCATTACCACCTCTTGTTCCTCGGCCGTACCAGAAAAAAACCCGCGAACCGTCACTGTAAAGCACTGTAAACCACATTGATTACCACCAGTGACGGTTCGCGGGGTTTTTTCGGCTGAGGAACAAGAGGTGGTAATACAGATAGGTGCGGTCTCTGCAACTGACCCCACCTATCTGTATTACCACCTCTCGTTCCTCGGCCGTACCAGAAAAAACCCCGCGAACCGTCACTGATTACCACATTGTAATGGTTATAACTGCAGATGGACAAACTGATTCTTTTTTGTGAGTCGACTCATTGCAAAAAGTGGACTTGAAACAGTCAACTAATGGCATGAAAAAGTAAAAAAGTATGTCTGCAAAAAAAGGATCCTCACTTCCAAAATTTTGCAATGTACACCGAAAACATATTGGAGAGTAAAAAAAGGTCCTCACTTCAAAAATTTCATGACTCACAATGAGTCGGGATCAATGAGGATATTTTTTGGATCAGTTACACTGATGTTGTCTTTTAGTTTAAATGTTTTATTTTTGTTAGTATAGTCCAAATAATTGAATACTAGCAGTGACGGCTCGTGTTTTTTTTTTGGTACGGCCTAGGTAGCAGAGGTGTTAATACAGGTAGGTGCAGTCACGCAGTCAGCTGTCTTTAAACAGCGAACCGTCACTGCATACCAATGTATTGTTTTATATTATGCATATATTTTATTATATTGTCTTGTAAATGGGGTTTCCTGTTGGGCAATAAAGAGCTTTATTATGAGTCAGCAAATATACACATGAGTCACTTGACTCGTACAAAAATATCGGTAAAAACAAAATAAACAATATAAATAAAAACCTCCTTTTGGAGATGAACACCTTTTTGTCCTATCCCGCAATAAAAAATAGGGGGTTCCATTTGAAAAATCAAAGTTGATATTAGTTTGACCTTGAAAATTGACCCCCCCCAGGTCATTTTCAAGATCACCAGAATATGTATTTTTTGCTATGTTGCTCAGATTTCGAGATATTTGGGGTGGCAATTTAAAATGGGACACCCTGTATCGTTAAAAACAAAATAAGCAAAATGATGATCAACATTTTACCAAAACCTTTTTGTTTATTGAATGATCCAGAAAAAACAAAAACATTTGTGAGTATTATAAATAATTAAAGATTTTCAAATTGAAACTTAAGTTTTTCTCAACAATACAATAAACAAAAAGGTTTTGGTAAAATTTTGCTTATTTTGTTTTTAACGATACAGGGTATCCCATTTTAAATTACCACCCCAAATATCTCGTAATCTGAGCAACATAGCAAATAATACATATTGTGGTGACCTTGAAAATGACCTTAGGGGTGGCAATTTAAAATGGGACACCCTGTATATCGAATTTGAAAATTTTCACGAAAACAATACTTTTTGTTACAGAGACAGCAAAAAATAAATTTTACAATTATTTAATTTCGAAGGAGTTTATGTAAAACCTTTATAAATGAAAATGTTTTTCATTAACTTCAATTTTGTATTATTCGCCAAATTTAGAAAACAATCAGAAAAAAACAATAAAAACGCCATCTGATGTATAAAATTTTACCAAAAACTTTTCAGTTCTTCGTATTGTCGATACATAGTTTTAAGTTTCATTTTAAAATCTTTAGTGGTTTTTAAGATCAAAATGGATATTTTGAATTTGCAAATGTTTACGAAACCAATTCTTTCTTTTACTTCATCGGAGAAACTAAAAATGATGGCGGAGACAAGATTCAGCAGCCATTAAAATTCAGTTCACATATAAATTACGAGAATAATACTTTTGCAATTGTTTTTTTCTTAAGGTGGGTTTACACGCTCAAGCAATTTGCGCAATATAATAATAATAATAATAATAATAATAATAATTTATTGATGCCAGAAACTACATAAAGTTTTATACCTAATTTTAATAAAGCTTTGAATTTTTAGCAAAAAGATGTTCTGTCTAAAGAAAAAGTACAATTTTGAGGAAGAAACAGTGCCCAAAGGAGGACCTAATAAGTACCTGGGGAAGCTTCAAGCTTGGTTCCGCTTAGGGGACCCGGAGGATACGGAAGAGTTCTGTTACCGGAAGCTGAGACGTACCTACAAACTGAAACACTTATCCCAACCGGAAGCAAATGATAAATTTTACGTAATGGACAGAAATTAAATGACAACTGTGAATTATAAAATATGTTTAAATATTGTTAATTGTGTGATTATTTTGAAATACAAGGGTTATTAAATGTTAAGAAAAAATGATTCAATTTTATGTGTTCATTATTAAATATGCATAAAATCATTACTTCAAGTAATTACCTACTGTTACGAGATATGCAATCAAAATGCACTCAATTTAATACTAATTTTTTGGCAACTATAATACTTGAAACGTTCATAAAGATGATAGTTACAATTGTTACCATGTGGTAACTGAAATGAAACAACGTCCAACATTTTATACCAATATTTATCATCCACTCACATCCACTGCAATGTAAATTTGTGTACAATATTATGTCGTAATATGGTGGCGAATAAATTTTGTAGTGAATAGTGGAATAAAACTTCAAAATATAGAAATGATTATTATTTGCAAGCAAATAATTTTCAAATTTTCTTCGTATTAAACTGGATCAAAAGTGTGAACATGCCTCCGACAGGGATTGAACCTGCAACCTCTAGATCTCCAGTCTGGGATGCTGTCATTTACACCACAGAAGCCACACAGTTTCAGTCCCGCCAGAGCATCCCAGACCGGTGATCTGAAGGTTGCAGGTTCGATGCCCGTCGGAGGCATGTTCACACTTTTGATCCAGTTTAATAGGAAGAAAATTCGACTCTGGAGGGGCTGAGAACTCACCACAATTGGTGGGTTATCACATACTCACACAAAGTTTTTCTTGGAATTCCTCTGTGAAGTGGGAATAATTTCTATCTGTTTTTTTGTTGTAGTCCTTGTACCAGGTATAACTTAACAGTTGCAAGGTGTTTGAAGATATCATGTATTCACATACAGTTTAAATTTAATTATCACAAGGGAAGGTAAATCACATAACAATAAATCGCAAAATTAAAATATCTGTAGATCTTTTATTAAATTAGTTTACAAAAATATGGTTCATTGTTTTGTATATTATTTTAGTGTACCGAGTATCAAATAATATAAATCGAAGAAACAGCACTCCTACAATTTAATTTGTAACTGCTTATATCACATTTCAAAAACTATTATTTACATAATACTCGAACCAAATCCCACCGTCTGTTCCTTTCGAATTGATACTTTTACATACAAAATTGTGCCCCCGCAGTAAATCCATATAAAAAGGCAGAACTGTAAACATGGGCCCCCAAATCTTGACGAATGCATGGAAAGGTTTAAATGAGAGTGCATTTTTATAATCTAAACAATTAAGTCTCTGGTTTGATTGGATTTAATAAATTGCACCACTATAAACCGAGTCCTACTAAAGCTTTAAAAACAAAATATTTAATTTATCTATGAAAAGATGATTAATATCTACTGTTTTTTTCATTCTTGCGTTTATCAGTTATAGGTGAGGATACTGTGTGGTAAAGAGACTTTTTGTTTCAAAGCATTGTCCCCATTTAACCAACTCGATAACTTAAGCCAAATTTAAGATGCCCCGTATAAAATTTGAGTACACTGGAATTAGTTAATTGGTAATTTCGTTAATACTTAAATACGAATGTGAGATTTTATTAATTATAAATGGCCGAAGATCAATAAGTTATTAAATTAAGAATAATATTACGCTACGGGTAATAAATTCGTCATATATGTGGAGGTATGAGGTCGATGAAGTTGCCAGGGAATTGCCCGCATCTTCCCTCCGATTCGCCGTATAGCCAGCTCTCGGAAACTCTGTTGATGACTTTTACCTTCTGCCCAGGCTTCAGCTCCAAATCGCCGGGCAACTGCGGACGGAATTCATGGAGTGCCGTCGCAATGTTTTCGGTGTTTGGCAATGGAACGTGGATGTCGACGAAGTTTGCCGGAAACATTCCCTCTCGATCGTCCACTCGGCCGTAGTACCACTCTTCATTTAACTTCTTGATGAGGAATACAATGTCGTTCGGCTAGTAATTATAAATACATAATTAATTCTGCTAAATAAAATATAAGGAATACTGTCTAAACAGATTCCTACTTATGACTAAGCGAAGACAAGACGGATTCATTTCGTTATGTTATGTCAGTGAGTTTTGTTATCAGTATTGTTTGTGTGTAATGAGAGTAATGCTAGTTAATTATCATTATTTAGCTTTGTAATATTTGTTAACATAGATATCTAGTTAGTAGGTACATAAAAAGATACAAAAATTAAATTGTTTAACCACTAGAAAGATGGACAATTGTTCATTATTCACAATGATGACTGTGTTTCAATAATAAATATATGTGAAATTCTATTGTTCATGTTTAATTATAACATTTGTAATGATGTTTCACAAAATAATTTATAAACATTAAATATTGTTTCCCCATCAGACCGTTTACATTATTATTATTATATTTGCCACTGTTGGCATATTCGTATATCTAGGCACACACCCAGAAATTTGGCTTGAGGGGCTCATGATTGCTCACAACATATGTGTAAACTAAAAATCGTGAATACGACATTAAATAAAAGTGGAATACAGACATTACAATTAAATGAAATTCCAAAAGGCACTGTTTTGCTATGGCGAGGTTTGGTTGGTAACATTCGGTATATTAATGTCTTACAGCCCGATAGCCACCTCCCTGGGTGCGTGCCTGCTTATATCAGTCATTGGTTGAGTTTAGAAGAACATTCAGGCAATAGATTCCGCCACTTTGGCATTTCTACCTTTAATTAATAAACAGTTCATTTTTACACAAAACCTCGCCTAATTAAATTAATGTTCTACCTTCAATAATTTGTTAAAAATCGTTTAGTATGGTTTTTGTTAAAAGTAAATAAGCAAATAAATTTATGGAGCAATACACTTAATCAAAAACTAAAATCGCAACACCATATAATCTCCGCCGTATTTTAATAAGGCTAACCTTCATTTGATTGATGTTTATTTATTGTGAAACGATTACATTTACACTCACTTGCAACTGAAGGTCATCACTCTGCGTCGCTGGGTACTTATACAAGGCAATCCCGAAAGGCTCTACGGTTTCCAGCACGTCTTTGGGCGGGCTCGGCGGTGGCACACTAGGCATTGGAGGTGATGAAAAATCATTAAGATCTAGAAGGCACTGCTGGTCCTGAGAACCAGTCGACAATGGGGACATCGCCCGCGGCGACACATCCCTTGATATGTTTTGATTCACCGTGCGCGATTTCTTTGTAGGCACACCCCTTATTATGGTCGGCACGGGTCTGGTATTCTGCTGCTGAATATTGCTGGCTTGTAGGCCGAGTGAGGGGAACGGAAACGGGGAGTTGTTGTTCCACGGGTTGTTGAATGGCACCGTATCGTACTCCAGGCTCTTTTTACTGGAAGCCAGACTGCTCGTGCTGCTGCTGAACGAACTTGAGACGCTCCCCGCGAACGGGTGCTTTGTGCTCTTTGGTGAATTCGGGGGGCTCCATTCGATCAGGGAAACTGTGTTATCGGCCAGATCGAGGTTCCACGCTGATTTGCTTTTCGCTTTGTTGAAGTTTGGCGGGGGTGGACGGGGCGGAGGCTGTTTTTTCTCATTGAACAGGTTTATTTTATACCTGTTGAGTGAATGTTATAGTTATGGTTTGTTTGCGCAAGGGGAATTTTAAATGTTTATCAAAAGGGGCAGATTAAAATAAAGAATAACAAAGATTAAGATTTATCTAGGCTTTTCCTTCAAACATCATGAAATATTAATAATCCATAATGGTAATATGCTAAATTAAATATCATTCTCTACACTTCAGCTGTCTAAATTACAATTTTTTACGTACAAAACATTGTATTGCTATTTGTACAGTAAATAAAATAAGTTTTAGTATAAAACAAAAATTTGGCACGTGCACATAAAAAAGTTTGCCATCGCTGGCCCAATGTTTTACAGAAGGTTAAAAAAATGTATGTGTATAAAAAAATTGATTTTAACATCCAAGAATTTTTGCTGGTTAATCTTTGATAATCAACCATTTTCACCCACTGAGACGATTTTACGAATTATTTGAGTTGTTTGTTATCTTTATTTACATTTAATTATAAGACATAACATCATATGACATCTAGAAGTACTTAACGGACATGTTGATCTTTCAGTCCAATTTATCTTATTTATTTTTCTTCAGCCACAAAAAATGTTTCTTGATTATTTTCAAATTTCCTGCTCATTTAAAAATATTTCTAGTGAAACAAGGTTATGTAAGTAAAAGTGAAACCCGAGGAAGTAAGTGGGCTGCGATCAATGGAACACCATACGAATAAATTAGTTTAGGAAAAGTACACAAAATATATTATAATAAATCATTTTTATATTCACATATTGTTAGTTCATGTTAAATATTTAGACAATAGATTTTAGCCAGCCCTGACGACTCACAGGGTGACTAATGAGATAAAACAAGCTCTTTGTAAAAAAAGTTTGAAAAAACATTCATTCAAACAGTCATTACAAGCTAGAAAACTCCATTCCTAGATAATGATGTAAAAACCGAAACTAGTCAGAATAAATAGTATAAAATTGTGAAACCAATCAAGTGCCCTTAACCCTTAATATTAAAAGTGTTTGAAGACATGATAAACGAGGACCAAATTCAACAAATAGAAAACTTGTCATAAAATTATTTTTTTTTAAACCACAAACACAACTTATACATTACCTATACCCATTTGACAATAACACATATCAACATTTTCTGCTAAAGATGGTTTAAAATTAAACTGAAACCGGTACAGAAATAAAATTTAACAAATAAAAATAATTGGAAGTACACCCTCAACATTCTTAAACCAATGATTCATTACTTTTGTTACACTCTGTATGTAGAAACCCTGGTGTGTATTTTTCTTAGATAATGAGAGAGAGTGTATCCACCACATTTTGTTAATAATTAACCTAAAAAACAGCAAACATTTTTCTATTTTTTAATAAAACATGCGAATGTGGAATTTCCAATACTAACTTTGCTCATTTTACATGGGTTTACCTCGGAATACAGGGATATATAGGATATAGAAGAATAAATGATTTCTAATAAATTGTTTTCAAACGGGGAAAAAGATCAAATTCAAATTATCTCTGGATGTTATATGGGATTACAGGAAAAATCTAGGGATGGCTTACTTCTACATTTTTATCAAATCTAGCATATATTTTGACTAAATTTTGATAATTTGAAATTAACCCACATTTGCCTGAGATTTGAATGATATGTTTCCCTAGATCAAGCAATTAAGATCTAAAAACACAAACAACATTTTTAATTTTTCTGTCAAATTCAAATAAAAAAATGATAGATGGCGCTGACAATATTCCAGATATAATTTTAGGAGGAAAACTATAGGCATATTTGGGTTAATAACAATTGTCTTTTTAACACGTTTGCTGCCACCGACGCGCTAGTGCGTCTGACGTTATACTTGCGTAAATGTAATCCTAATTGTAACTAAATTGTAGTAACAATTTATTTTCTGTTTTGTAATGAACTAAGAGTGCACAAATTAACTGCCAATGAAATTGTTTAAGAATTGGAAGTTGGGAATGGATCATAAAAAAACAGGTTCCTTTGGCTTGAATAAAATTATAATCTGAAGGTGGTATCTAGGCACTATCCCGCCCTCCTACCAGTGATGCACCATTAATGTCCGATGTCTGTGTGCAGAACTTTAGCTGGTGTCCCTAAAAATCACTTAATAAAAATGTATCGGAAAGCTACAAAATATATTACTTCAAATATTTCCTCCTTGCATGAAATTTTCGGCACCGCTTACTTTGCACACTATGTGAAATATACCAGAGTATTGGGGGGAAGAAGGATGGAGTAGGGAGGAGAGGGTGAGGTTGGCGAGGGCGAGATGTGGGTCAGGAGAGAAAGGGAGGAAGAGGTGGATGGGGGAGGATTATATGAGATGTGGGCTGTGCGAGTGGGGGAAGGATACATGGAAGCACTTGGCGGAAGAATGTGAGGGGGTGAAAGAAGAATGGGTAGGAGTGAGAGGGAATAGAAGGGTGACGGAATGGATGAGAGAGGATGGGGCAGGAGTGAAGACGCTGGAGAAGGTGGGATGGGAGAAAGAGGGGAGAGGGAGGGAGGGGAGGGGTGGAAGGGGGGGGTGAGGGTTGTAAGGAATTAATTTGTTTTTTGTTTTGTATATATGGTTATGCCAATAAAGGTTCTTTTTTTTTTTTTTTTTTTTTTTTTTTTACTTTGCACACTGTGTCCTACCAGTTGAGCACATACACAGAAAACTATCAACTGATTTGTTACAGAAACAAAAATCTTTAAAAACTTAAATTACAAATCTCATTTTCTGCAATTAATTGTCAAATTCTTAATAGTTAGAAATCATTTTCCTGATTTTCCTGCTTCTTTCAATTCATCACATAAGTAAAAACCTGCTTTGTCTGGTACTTGTGTTGGCCCTGAACATGATGTGAAATTTATTTATCTTTGGGTTTTCCCAATTCTTAAAATACAGATTAAAGAAATATCTTCATATCTAAGTAAAAACACTGTGGTAATAGGGATGTTGATTATATACAAACATTCAAGGCATTTGCTATTTCCCTCATAAAAAAAATGGTTTATATATTAATCTAAACCAGGCATGAGTAAACGACAGTGTATTAGTATTTAATACTATAAAAAAATTATGTATTAATCTAAACCAGGCATGAGTAAACGACAGTGTATTAGTATATAATACTATAAAAAAATGTTGAACTGCAATTATACAATTTAACTTTATATATTGACCGCATGTTATTTTGTTATCCAGTCTAAACCAATTTCAAGAACCTTAATTAATGAATACGAAGTTTGTTATTAAATTTTACTGAATAACATACTTATGAAAATCTACATAACAGCCTAACCTTAGTAAGTAACGATACACAATCAAAAATATACCCAACGTTCCACTTACATTGTACATAAATCTAAAGTTAGGATTATCAACGTTTTAAATTCCAATAATCACAAAACAACGTACCGATCGTTATCAGAAGTTTTATTCCGAGCCTCCTGGACGGTAGGGGCTGGCCGTGTGGGTATCCTCATGCTGTTCATCTGGAATCACATTACTGCACTAAGTAAGGAGGTGTTTACAAGTCACTATCCAATAACAGTCGTTATCTCAATGTTATTTTTTTATCACAGCTGGGGCGAGTGAGTAATTATCAGTAACTGGCACTGGATGTGGACTTGTCGAATTAGTAGGAAGTGTGATGCCTGTTGCATAGAGTATTTCACAGCTCTATCAGTTCCTGTAATTTATTACATCACCTCAATGAGCTCTAATGAATACACTGCTTGTCAGACCGAGACGATAACAGGTGGATTATTATTTTAACCTTCATAACTTGCACCCAATGTGACATAAGGAGAAGGAACTACATTATGAAACTGTCCGTTTTGCGAATTTTGGGTTAAAACTGCTTAGTTTGACGGTTATTAGCTATGACATCACTAGGGGTTCTTCTCTGTTTAAAACTGCTGCTTTCTTCGTCACGCACGTCACTGTTGAATAAGAAAACAAAGCAATTAACATAATGAATGTTATTAACTTTCACACGACTTGGCACTATTGTTTGGGATTTGTTTAATTGTTTCAATTATTTTAATACACGATTTTGATTGGGAATTAATGTTTTATGAATAAAATTCATTATTTGAAAATTATTTAATGGTCCTTCTACTCACCACCAGGGGGCTTAGAATCGATGGATTTAAAAAAAATGGCGTAGAAATCGGTATAAAATTGGAGGTGGACATGGTATGACCCAAATTCGATGATTTTATAGGATATATCGGTAACCTTAAGAGAAAAAATGTAATATACACGTTATGTTTTAAGTTTTTTTCATAAATCACACCAGCTTAATTAAATTCCGTTATCAACATTCGGTTCTTCAGAAATGTTATCGTTAATAATGCACGATATAAATTGTGATCAAAATTTTGTACTCCGGATGTGGATGATTACTTGGCGTTATTTTATTCCAATAGAGAGAGAATAACATCTTTATTCAGACGCAGAAAATGTAATTACAAAAGGATTTTAATTAAATAAATAATTAAAGTAAAACAAACCAAGTGATTATTCTTTATTTTTTATTAATACAAATACTCAATCATGTTCCATTAAGTAAATAATGAGAATCAAACTAAAAATACAGAAAACGTAGTTACAATTCGGAGTATTCAAACATTTAAAATCGCCAATTTTAATTAAATCCGACTAATTGACACACAAGGAACACAGATTTGAAATCCGCGTTCAAATTGGATTCTTCGTTCAGCCGCTACGGACGTACAAAGTCTGAAAAAATCGACTTTTTTCAAAATTTTCCAAAAAGTTCATGGTGACTTGCTAACTTTATTGCAATTTTTTCTATATGAAATTTTTTAACGCCAATCGATTTATCTCGTTCTTCTGATGAAGAAAATGGTATTACATAACGGTCTACGATGATTATTAAGAAAGTTGATTTTTTCGATTTTTTCCATTTTCGAGTTTTCTTTGCTGACGTGTCACGGACTTCAAATTGACTTTTGTTGTTGCGCAAGTACATTTTCTGAAGGGTCTTGAAGGGATCTTTATGGTGATGCATAGAAACTTGGAATCGAACCGGTGGTTTCTTCAGGAAATCATTTCAAATGCAATTTTTGGGGAAAAGTAAGAAGGGGGGACCCTTGGATGATTTTTCAGGTTTTCGTCAAAAAATTCAAATCGCCAATTTTAATTAAATCCGGCTAATTGACACACCCGGAACATAGATTTGAAATTCGCGTTCAAATTGGATTCTTCGTTTAGCCGCTATGGCCGTTCAAAGTCTGAAAAATCGACTTTTTTTTAAATTTTCATGGTGACTTGCTAACTTTATTGCAATTTTTTCTATATGAAATTTTTTAACGCCAATCGATTTATCTCATTCTTCTGATGAAGAAAATGTTATTACATAAAGGTCTACGATGATTATTAACAAAGTTAATTTTCTCGATTTTTTCCATTTTCGAGCTTTCTTTGCTGACGTGTCACAGACTTCAAATTGACTTTTGTTGTTGCGCAAGTACATTTTTTTAAGGGTCTTGAAGGGATCTTTACGGTGATGTATAGAAACCCCGAATCGAACCAGTGGTTTCTTCAGGAAATCATTTAAAATGCAATTTTTGGGAAAAAGTAAGAAGGGGGGACCCTTGGATGATTTTTCAGGTTTTCGTCAAAAATTTTGAATCGCCAATTTTAATTAAATCCGATTAATTGGCACATAAGGAACACAGATTTGAAATCCGCGTTCAAATTGGATTCTTCGTTCAGCCGCTACGGCCGTAGAAAGTCTGAAAAAATCAACTTTTTTCAAAATTTTTCGTAAAGTTCATGGTAACTTGCTAACTTTTTTGCAATGTTTTTTAGATTAAATTTTTTACAGTCAATCGATTTATTTCGTTCTTCTAATGAAGAAAATGGTATTACATAACGGTCTACGATGATTATTAAGAAAGTTGATTTTTTCGATTTTTTTCATTTTCGAGTTTTCTTTGCTGACGTGTCACGGATTTCAAATTGACTTTTGTTGTTGCGCAAGTACATTTTTTGAAGGGTCTTGAAGGGATCTTTACGGTGATGTATAGAAACCCCGAATAGAACCAGTGGTTTCTTCAGGAAATCATTTCAAATGGAATTTTTGGGAAAAAGTAAGAAGGGGGGACCCTTGGATGATTTTTCAGGTTTTCGTCAAAAATTTTAAATCGCCAATTTTAGTGCAATCCGGCTAATTGATACACAAGGAACACAGATTTGAAATCCGCGTTCAAATTGGATTCTTCGTTCAGCCGCTACGGCCGTACAAAGTTTGAAAAAATCGACTTTTTTCAAAATTTTACATAAAGTTCATGGTGACTTGCTAACTTTTTTGCAATTTTTTCTAGATGAAATTTTTTACCGCCAATAGATTTATTTCGTTCTTCTGATGAAGAAAATGGTATTACATGAAGGTCTACGATGATTATTAAGATAGTTGATTTTTTCGATTTTTTCCATTTTCGAGTTTTCTTTGTTGACGTGTTTCGGACTTCAAATTAACTTTTGTTGTTGCGCAAGTATATTTTTTGAAGGGTCTTGAAGGGATCTTTACGGTGATCTATAGAAACCCCGAATCGAATCGGTGGTTTCTTCAGGAAATCATTTCAAATGCAATTTTTGGGAAAAAGTAAGAAGGGGGGACCCTTGGATGATTTTTCCAGTTTTCGTCAAAAAATTTAAAATCGCCAATTTTAATTAAATCCGATTAATTGACACACAAGGAACACAGATTTGAAAACCGCGTTCAAATTGGATTCTTCGTTTAGCCGCTACGGCCGTTCAAAGACTGAAAAAATCGAATTTTTTCAAAATTTTACATAAAGTTCATGGTGACTTGCTAACTTTTTTGCATTTTTTTCTAGATGAAAATTTTTAACGCCTCGATTTATCTCGTTCTTCTGATGAAGAAAATGGTATTACATAACGGTCTACAATGATTATTAAGAAAGTTGATTTTTTCGATTTTTCCCAATTTTCTGCCCTATCAATCGCATTTTTGTTTGTTTTTATTGTATTAGAATATTTAAGTCTGCATACTATATTATAACCTTCTTTATTTGATCACGATTCTTTGGAAGTAACAGCAATATCAGATTTGAATTATTCATTATATAGATGCTGGTGATTAGTTTTTGTTTATTTAAAATTTATAGATTGTATTGGGCCTAATTTAACAAATATTATTATTCACATCTTAATCACAAAGATAAATGATTTTTTTTGATGATTCAAATTGGTGAATCAACATAAATAATACGCATTGCCAAAAAGTCAACATTTAAATTCTTCATCGAATCGAGTTAATCATCAAAATATTATTTTTCCGAAAACCATTGCGATAATATCGGTCTTTCAAAAACATTTCCACGTACGTAATAACAGATTTGTAATTGTAGCTACGATTCATCATCGTGTTTACATCCTTCTGTTATCACTCGGATCAAAGTTTTGTTCAACACATACAGGCTTATTTAAAAAAATCGTTTAAATCAATTTCTAGTTTTACTGGGAGAAATACATAAAAAATTATGTCAGGTGTATCACGAAATGTAAAATGTAAAATAATTCAAAGGGTAGCTCATAACGACAGTGGCGCACTCAGACGTATAAAATATATTTGTGCAAATTAATTTGATGAATATAAACATTTAGAAACAGAATAAATTGTGGTAAAAATATAGTAAGTGTTTTATTCAGTGTTTCTATAATGAATTACCACGTAGTAACGGTCGCAACCATCACCATGATATAAACATGTATTTAACTCAAACAGTGCGATTGCGCTGTTGAGATTTTTTGTCGGGCCTCTTCGCAATCGATAAAGACAAGCGCTATTGCGTTTTTCGACCATGTGCTTCCAACGACCCCTGGGACCCAAAGGGTTAAAGAATAAAGTCCAGAGGATGGAAGATTGTACATGTACCGAGATAGGAAGGATTGTTTTTACAATTTATGGATAAACACGAAAATGTTCTTGATTTTACGCTAGTTTTAAAAACGAAAAACAATGTTGGCCAATATTTGATTGTTGTTATGCTATGAATTCTAAGAACAATTTGTCAATGTGGAACTTATGGCAACGAATATAAGATGGAAATAGCGTCCGAAAATCGCTAAATCGTAAAAGTGCAAATTTCCTGACATAAATGAAAGACAAATAAATAAATCGCTTTTTTTTCCGGGTGTCGAGAGGAGGGGGCAGAGGCAGTGGCGGTTTCAAAGGGGGGTAATCGGGTAATTACCCCTCCTAAGAATGTTTCGCTTAACAATTTTTATTGTTAAAAATTACCGATATTCCATATTCCAAACAAATAATATAACCGGTAAATTTTTCTAACGCTTTAAAACGTTGGAAAAGGATAGGGAGATGTCATGGAACAGGTGTATGAGATCGGAAGCTCCAGTTTATTTATATTTTTTGTTAATTACCCCCCCTAGACTAGTTGGTTGGAAACGCCCCTGGGCAGAGGTCGCGCCCCCTGGGTCATTTCAATAACGCGTTGCACATCATAATTAAAGTAAATTGAAAAATTCACAATTTTTGGGAACTATAAATGAGTTTATCAGGTTGGTAACTTTTGGCATTGTTATTGTTAGTTTAACAAAGACCAATGTAATGCATCATATGTTTAAAACAATATTATTAGGAAATGTAAACAGTGACTAAAAAATTGGTATTCAAAAGACGCGAAATGACTAATACAACCGATAACAAATTAGTGAATGCCATTCCAAAAGATTAACAAACCTCGGAATATGTTTGTTACATTTTGAAACGAGATATGCGTAATTTATCTACCTATTGTATTCAATCGTCGGGATAATTGATAACTGTGGATGTAACACTAAACCAGTGATGGCTCGCGGGTTTTTTTTTTGATGCAGCAGAGGTGATAATACAGATGGGTGCGGTCCGACCGTACCTATCTGCATTGGCACCCCTGCTACCACGGCCGTACCAGAAAAAAACCTCTACCGATCCGTATTACCACCTCTGCTATCTCCGCCGTATCAACAAAAAAAAAACCCGCAAACCATCACTGCACTAAACTCTAACCAACATAGGGCGCCTATTTCAGACAAAATAGTGGTAAACGTGTTGCCAACAGTTGACAGATTTTCTGATGAACGCACCCTAAATAGTAGCCAATTTAACAATCATAGAAATAAAAGCGATTTATGTTGTAACTGTGTTTTGTTTGCAAACATTCAAAATTAAGTCTACAAAGAAGAACTTATTTAATGAAGTTCTTTATGATATTATGGAGATTGAAAACGTTCATAGTTAAATGGTAAACACGACTTATTTTATTCTGTGGTTGTGTTTTAAATCATTTCGAAAATTATACTTTGGATCATTCAAGAAATTTGGAATTGTTAATTCCATGAAATGGACACGATCAATCTAAAACAATTCCCACATTTGCAATAATACCGCCATTTTGATCCACGCCAAAAGAAATTTTGCTTGTCTCAGTTTCTGTAAGTCTCACAAATAATTTTTATGAACAAATAGTGTTCAGAATGGGATTCTAGACTTGAAAAAATACAAAAATACATTTTTGAAGAAAAATTAATTTTAATCGTTTTTCGGCGTTTCCAGTTGTACGAACGATTTACGTCAAAAGAAATTTTGCTTGTCTCAGTTTCTGTGAGTCTCACAAATAAGTTTTCACTCGACGTTCCCAGTATATTTGAAATTTGATGAAAATCGAAAAATTTGATTATCTTCGAATAACAATCGATTCGAATCAATCAACAATTCCACGTTTCTTGAATGATGTTATTCGAAGATAATAATCAAATTTTTCGCTTTTATTCAATAATAATAATAAGTAAATTTATTTCCCAACAGAAAAACTTATACAGGAAAATTCATAATTTAAAATAATAGTATACATGTTGTGCAACTTAAAAATAGCATATAATGAATGTGATAATTATGTGTTATCGTTCAAATTCACTGAGAAGGGAAGGACGAGTGAAAACTGATGAATCAAAATGGCGCCATAGATCTCATCAGATACCAACTTTCAGTAAACTAATCGCAAGCCAATCACAAACGGTTTATTTCTGGTGAACGAGTATAACTGTTGAACAATTCGTTCAAACGTTTGAAAACCATAAGGTCGATAGGCGCTTGAACAAGTTCTTTAAATATTCTATTCGATTCTTGTTCTTGCGCATCTGATTACGGTCTTTAGTATGTAAACTGTAAAAATTGCACAAGTAGTTTTATTAGAAAATCATTTCAAATTTTTCATGTTTTTGGTCGAAATTGACAATGTAAATGCTTCTGCATGTCCTTTTTTGTAAATTTGTCTTTGTGAAATAAATGCATTATTATTGCAATTGAAACCAACTAATTTGCATGCAAGGAGCACAGATTTTAATTTCAAATCAAATTCCGAAAAATTGTTTTTTTTTTCAAAATTTTTAAACTGTCCTGCCGACATTTTTTTACTACTTTAGTTCGTTGAATAAAAGGTCGTTACGAAGAATTTCTAACAGGAAGCAAAAAAAAAACGGATATGTTTGAGAAAGTGGTGAAATTATTGATTATAAATTTCTTTGATTTTTTCGTTTGGTTTTTAATAAAAACGAAACACAGTGAATATTCAACCTGATATTTCTTTTGTATAATCTTTGAGGATCTTTTGATAATAATAATATTTCTTTATTGCCCAACAGTACAAAACCAATTACAGGACAATATAATTAAAATAATTTTAATAAAGCTAATTAACAAAAATAATTCCTAAATAATAATGACCAATTTGACATGGCGTTCCACAGCTTGCGTATGGCATGGAAAATCAACAATCTTTTTCAAATTACTTGGTTCTTCCACAAGCCATTTTCTCAAATCTTTAGTTGTCCCATTTGATCAGCTGGGTGTAATCTTTTACATAAAAATTAAGATTTTCCAATTGGGAAACGCGAATATCGTTTCGTCTGGTCTTTTTCAACAATTTCTGGTGGAATAACTTCCAAGAAACATTAAAACGTATATTTGTGTCAAAAATGCTGAAAACTGCTGGCGGAAAAAAATCAGAAAAAAATATTTCCTCATTTAGTATCAGTGCTTTGGTACTCAATACCTCTTCAGTATAAGTGCGGGCATATTTTGAGGTACTAGACAGGGAATATCTCGGTTAGTACTAAAATACAATTTGGTAGATTTAAATGGTTCGTGTTGATGTCCCTTTCTGAATACTTAGATTTCATTTCTGTTTCTCCATTTCCGGAAAAATGACGTCAACATCTCAATTTCTAATGAGACTCTATATATACTGAAGGAAAAAAAAATGAAACACAAAATTCGTGAAATTTCGACCATTTTCAAACCGCCATAACTCGGCGTATTTTTAATCAATTTTGATGAATCTCTGAGGGCGAAAAAGATAGAAGTGTCTTCTTTAAAGTAGGGCTGAGAATCGAATACGAATAGTACAAATAATTCGAATACTCGAATATTCGAATACGAATAAATCTACAAAAGAATTATTCGAATATTCGAGTATTCGAATTATTCGAATATTCGAGTATTCGAATTATTCGAATATTCGAGTATTCGAATTATTCGAATATTCGAGTATTCGAATTATTCGAATATTCAAATTTGATGAAAAAATGAGAAAATTAAATTTATGGGAAATTTAATTCTGAAGATATTTGTATTCTTATCTTTTCTCATCAAAGTGATACTTAAAAAAACAAAACAAGAAACACTTAGAGTGTACACACATTACTGTGTGCCCCAGGAAAAATGATATAGAAATAATTTGTATGAAAATTAGTTCTAAACACATTTGTATTCTTATATTTTTCTCATAAAAGTAATGGAATTTAAAAAAATTCCAAAAACAAAAAAAAAACACCAAGAGCGTCCTGACACTACTGCATCTCTTACAAAGGAAACGGTCATTTATAAGAAATTTAATTCTAAACATATGTATTTTATTCTTATGTTTTGCTTATAAAACTAATAATTTTTGAGATATTTGTAAAGAAAAACAAAAGGAAGTGTACACTTTTCAGATATTACCGTGTGTCCTAGAAAAAAATGCTATAAACATAATTAATAATAATTTATTGAAAATTTAATTATGAACATTTCTAATCTTAAGATTTTTCGAATATTTCAAACGTTATAACTTTTATTGGTAGTCTAGTATTTGAATATTTATTATAAGTACCAGTGACGGTTCGCGGGTTTTTTTCTGGTACGGCCGAGGAACAAGAGGTGGTAATACAGATAGGTGCAGTCACGCAACCAGCCATCTCTGCAACTGACCCTACCTATTTGTATTGCCACCTCTTGTTCCTCGGCCGTACCAGAAAAAAACCCGCGAACCGTCACTGATAAGTACCTGTAGATTTATCCGTATTCGATTCGCAGCCCTAGTATCATATGATTATCAAAAAATACGTATGCTGGAAATAAATACTCGAACTATTCGAATATATTTGAATATTCGAACTATTCAAATACTCGAATATATGCGAATATTCGAATATTCGAAATATTAGAATATTCGAATAATTCGAGTATTCGAATAATTTCTTGAACGAATATTCGATTACTCAAATCATAAAAATTCCCAGCACTACTTTAAAGTCATGCATGCGAAATTAAGCGTAACCCCTTCTACCCCCTCTAGCGCCCCTGCGAAGAAAAAAGTTTTTTTCTGGAAACCATGTCCAACTTTGACGATGTCTACGGATTTGGAAAAATTTTGTCGACTCAATCCACCATAAAGGCATTAAAATGTGATCAATTCCCTACGCAGGATTCAAAGAACGAAGTTTTTACGACGATTTGGCACCAAGATATAGGTGTTTGAAAAAAAAGTGCATTTTGAGGTTTTTCGCACTCAGTGACTTTTCAACCAAATTTGATGATTCTTTAAAGAAGTAAACTCAGATTGGAATGATCCCTTTTCGAACCCTTCAACCCCCGAACAAGAAAACATGTTTTTGGGCAAAAAAACTTTGTACCGAGTTGAAAAAAAAATGTATTGGCTCGATCCACCAAACGGGCATTGAAATATGTTCAATTACCACCTCTGCTACCTCGGCCGTACCATGTAATTATGTAATGGTACAAACATCATCCCCAACTACGTGAAACATAAGAACGCTTTCAAATACAGTTACATCATTTAAATTCTATAAAATAAGTGCACCAGCATCTGTACAATAAATTTAGAGCAGCAATTGCGAGAATAAAGCAACCTTGGACCGAGCGTGTGAGGTTGGACGAATCGCCACTTGTCATTGAAACAAATTATTGGTCCAAAGTAGCGGTGGTTCGTGGATGTTCGGCGAGGAGGCTACTGAAGAAAATTTGACCAAAGCAACAGCGGAATATTTGCTTCCTCAATAAGCATAAGTAGTGCAGCATGGGCGACATCTCTATCTTAGCCTTCTCTGCGAAGATCCACGAGCTGCCGCTGGTTCAAAGTAACAAGGCCACCCAAAAGAGTATCTGGAGATGCGACTCTATTTACTCTCCCCTGCACTGATTCTACCAAATACGTACGAAGCATCATCTGAAGTAACAAACATTAAAATGCACAAACTTACAGAGGATCGCAGTGATTCCCAAACTTTTTCGATTCGCGGCTTCCAAAGTCAGAATAGGTGGAATGCGTTAGATCTCGTTGTCATCATCACATCAACATATTGATGGTCCGATTCTAAAACCGCGCCCCAATGTTATTGGAATATTTTAGGAGGCCTAACGAATACAACTACTACTACTAAACTTGAGATACAAAACATACCCAATCCAGTACTTCTTCGATAGTACCACGACAAAAAACAAATAAACAATACATTCTTAAATCAATTTCTGCACTACTTCAAGATTTAAATAAATATGGTACGTATACCACTATTGTTATGATTACTAATCATGGTACCCCTCCACCTTACCAGTGCGCAAATCACAGCGCGAGCTCGCTTATCAGTCTTGCAAACAATAGTCCATAAAAAGCTCGACGCGTGTATGCCCATAATAACTTCAGTCGTGCCTTTAGAAAAACCGGGAGCACACAAAATGAAATTAGAGGACGTGATCACCTTCCTGCACGGGCCAGAATACGCTGAAATTCTGAGGATGGCGATGCAGCAGAACAACGAGCCGATCCGCCAGGACATCCAAAAGCTCAGGGACGACGTCGACCAGCTCGACACGAAAGTCAACGTCGACGTGGTGGTGAATTTGGACCGGGAGAAGAAGCAGCAGAAAGTGACAGTCCAGTGCGAGAAGTTGAAGAAGGGAAAGAAGCGTATGGCGGAGATGCTCGTGCAACTGCAATCTTCGGACTCGGAGACCGATTCGGAGGATGCTGAGGACGCGAAGAACGAGGAGATGAGGAAGAAGGGGAACACGGTCAAGAGATACAAGATTGTGAATGGTCAATTGAAGGAAATTGAACTGACGAAAGATGTGTAAACGCAAAGTGTTTTGTTTAAATTTGTCAGTTAATAAAGTGTGGTAGAATATATTGTGATAGGTGCGTTTTTTATTATTACTAATTGTGTTCATTTATTACTTTTGAAAGATACGGAAATAAATAATTTTATATCCTAAGCTGCATTTTCTGGTGTGACTAAATCAGTGACGGTTCACGGGGTTTTTTTCTGGTACGAGGTAGCAAGGGTGGCATATTGTATTACCACCTATGCTACCTCGGCCGTTTCAGAAAAAAAAAACTCGTTAACCGTTACTGGACTAAACCAATAATCCACTGAAAGCTAAATTTCGGAAATTATAAAAAAGTGAGTTATGGTTATAACCGCTGCTACGTGATCCATACTTGATCTAAGAATTGGCCATTTTTCAACCACGAAAACTGTGAAGGTTCATGAACTTCCGTAAAGGAAGTTCACGAACGCGTCCCCATAACAACCGCTCGGGATCAGTACTTAGTCTTAAAATAAAAGAAGCAAGTGTTGTGCCACTGTTTTTTTTTCGTATCCTCATCTTAGAACTTTCACGAGCCACCCCTGGTAGGAAGACAGTTATGTGAATCAATCAAGTACTTTTAAATTTCGCTAGCTCGTTTCACATCGAAAAAAAATCATTTTGAAAAAAATTTAGTTCCTGTGGCAGCGGCTGGATGTTCGGCGAAGAGTCTACGGAATAAAATTTGAGCGACATGCATTTCTGTCTTATTGTTAGCCTCCTCTACGTAGATCGACGAGCGGCCGTTGTCCTGTGTTCTAAAACCTAATGAATTCTTAAGTTTGTTGTTTATAATGGAGGCTTCTACTTCGTTATACATTGTATATAAAAAATAAAACACTTGCTTTGTTTGTATAACTTTTGATTATACATTTTATATAATATAAAAAAGTTATACAAACAAAGCAACAGTGTTTTATTTATTATAATTCTTTATTTGTTTTCTCTTCTGGCTTGGCGCCAACGATGAATATAATTTATTTGAAACTTGAATGACTGTTCCTTAATTAGGCTCGCGACGTACAGATGGCGCGACTAGAGCAAATAGTTAGCAGCGCCATCTATTATTTTACGGATCAAGCTTATCTGGCGCCGATAAATAGGTATATAAATAAAACTCTACCGGCGGAATCTATTGCCCAATTGTTGTACTAATCCCAATCCGAGTCGCATTAGTACAACAATTAGGCAATAGATGCCGCCTTTTTCGCGTTTCTACCTTTAATATCTAAGTATATTGCAATACTAATTTGTTCCTCCATCAGATTCCAACTGCGCTGATGAAACCTAAAAGGTCGAAACCGGTTCTTGGAAATTTGTTATGTACATCAACATCATAACATTTAACTTTTGGTTCCCGTTCCCGGGTTGTCGTGAAGCCGTCTTTGGTTCAAACTGTCAATAAATTTATGCTTATAATTGAACACGGTTTACAAACTTCCTTTCCTAAGAAATTCCTAATATGCAAAGGCAAAAATAATCTTAGCCATATGCGAGATCGGTTACAATTCTTGAAAGTCTTTATCATATTTTCAACAAATTGTCTTATTGAATTTGGAATCTATAGATATTTCAGTGAAAAGTCAATTTTTGATCATCAAATTTCGGTTTCTAACAGCACCTATCTTTTTATCGGTGAAGTTGCTGAAGTTTTAATTAGTAATTTGTGAAGACGCGCTTGTTGAGATTACTTTATCATATTTTCAACAAATTGACGTATTGAATATGGAATCTATAGAGATATTCCAGGGAAAAGTCAAAATTTTTGATCATCAAATTTCCGTTTCTAACAGCACCAATTTTTTTATAGGTGAAGTTGCTGAAGTTTTAATTAGTAATTTGTGAAGACGCGCTTGTTGAGATTACTTTATCATATTTTCAACAAATTGACGTATTGAATATGGAATCTATAGAGATATTCCAGGGAAAGGTCAAAATTTTTGATCATCAAATTTCCGTTTCTAACAGCACCAATTTTTTTATAGGTGAAGTTGCTGAAGTTTTAATTAGTAATTTGTGAAGACGCACTAGTTGAGATTACTTTATCATATTTTCAACAAATTAATTGTCTTATTGAATTTGGAATCTATAGAGATATTTCATGAAAAGTCAATTTTTGATCATCAAATTTCGGTTTCTAACAGCACCTATTTTTTTATCGGTGAAGTTGCTGAAGTTTTAATTAGTAATTTGTGAAGACGCACTTGTTGAGATTACTTTATCATATTTTCAACAAATTGTCGTATTGATTTTGGAATCTATAGAGATATTTCAGTGAAAAGTCAATTTTTGATCATCAAATTTCGGCTTCTAACAGCACCTATTTTTTTATCGGTGAAGTTGCTGAAGTTTTAATTAGTAATTTGTGAAGACGCACTTGTTGAGATTACTTTGTCATATTTTCAACAAATTGACGTATTGAATTTGGAATCTATAGAGATATTTCAGTGAAAAGTCAGTTTTTGATCATCAAATTTCAGTTTCTAACAGCACCAATTTTTTTATCGGTGATGTTGCTGAAGTTTTAATTAGTAATTTGTGAAGACACACTTGTTGAGATTACTTTGTCATATTTTCAACAAATTGACGTATTGAATTTGGAATCTATGGAGATATTTCAGTGAAAAGTCAGTTTTTTATCATCAAATTTCGGTTTCTAACAGCACCTATTTTTTTATCGGTGAAGTTGCTGAAGTTTTAATTAGTAATTTGTGAAGACGCACTTTTTGAGAATACTTTGTCATATTTTCAACAAATTGACGTATTGAATTTGGAATCTATAGAGATATTTCAGTGAAAAGTCAGTTTTTGATCATCAAATTTCAGTTTCTAACAGCACCAATTTTTTTATCGGTGAAGTTGCTGAAGTTTTAATTAGTAATTTGTGAAGACGCTCTTGTTGAGATTACTTTGTCATATTTTCAACAAATTGACGTATTGAATTTGGAATCTATGGAGATATTTCAGTGAAAAGTCAGTTTTTTATCATCAAATTTCAGTTTCTAACAGCACCAATTTTTTTATCGGTGAAGTTGCTGAAGTTTTAATTAGTGAGCAACAAGCACCCTGATCTCTCTCTCCAACTTATAAAGATTATAAACAAATATGAAATGGCAAATGAAACATTCATAAAACAGTCAGGGATCTCAAAACTTTGTGGTCTTTAATAAAACCAGGAAAAGTTAAAAATGATGAAGATGTTGGCATCGATGCTAACGCATTCAACACATTTTTCACGCAGTTGTTGATGAAATAACAAACACTATACCACCTAATAAAGACACGCCCGGTAATTTATTAAGTAACTTGCCTCCAAATTATTCTTATTTTAAATGTGTTAACCAAGCTACCCAGTTAGCACACTTATATCAGTAACATATCTGAGCAAACAAGTACTTGTTCTCAGTTTGAACTTACTCGGATATGTTACTGATACAAGAGTGCTAACTGGGTACTGTTCGGATGGTAGTTAATAACTTAAAAGATACTGCCAGTAGAGATATGTTTGGAATTAACGCCTACCTGCTGATATAATATCACCTTTAACTAACCTGTTAAACTAGCGTTTGATATTTTTCCAAAATGCCTTCAGTGTGCTTGTGTGATCCCAATCTATAAAAAAGGAGACATATCCGAATGTAACAACTACAGACCAATCTCTATTTTGCCGATTATACCTAAGGTATTTGAAAAAATTCTATATCTCCAGGTAATCGACTTTCTGGACCTTAATTAATTAAGCTATTATTAATAGCTTCTGTTGGGGAAGATTTTCGAGGGATGCAATCTTGGCTTTTACAGGGTTTCAAAGTTGCAACCTTTTTAGACCTCAGTAAGGCCTTTGATTGTGTCTCTCATGATATTCTCCTGCAGAAGTTGTACTACTACAACTTCCACCGAACAGCTGTCAAATTATAAATTCTTATCTGGCAAACAGGACATAGTTAGTTCATTTTAATAACATTAAATCGAGAGAACTTAGAAAAGTACATGGGGTACTTTCTTCTTGAGCCTATTTCTCTTATACATAAATGATCTTCCCTGCCAAGATAATGAATCATCAACAGTTTTATTTGCTGACGACACAACAAAGTTAACCACTGGGTCAGATGAACTAATTCTGACCCAGGTAAATTCAAACTCAGTTAATCAAGCGAAAAACTGGTTCACGGCAAATAGACAGATAAGTCGGCTATCGTAAACTTTTCATTGAAAAGGGGTTCTCCAACAAACTAGAGTGGCATACCCATGAAAGTTTCAACGAAAATATGCAGATCAATTTACTTACTGCGTCAATTAAAAAACTGCCTCCCAGTTAATTCCATACGAATATATTTTTCCTCGGTACAAAGTCACATATCCTATGGCTTACTTGCATGGGCACATTGAAGCATTACTAATAGAAAATTTGGACTCCAACGCCATGCCATAAGAATAATTGCTTCTGTGGATTGCAGACAACTGCAGCGGTGCATTCATTCAACTAAAAATCTTAGCTGTTCCTTGTTTGTATACGCTGGAATGCTTGATTTATGTTTATAAAAAAACTGAGCAATTACCAAGCTCATAATAAAATCCATAATTATAACACTAGGTTTGGGAATCATGTACGGCCTAACTACCTGCAAAATGGGATCAATTACTTCAGTCCTAAACTGTAGAATTCGTTGCCTCAACATATACAGCAGCTTCCCTACAAATCGTTCCTCAATACTGTCAAGAATTTTGAATATCTTCTATAGCATAGATGAAATAATGGCAAATAACTTTTTAGATATGCCTTGTGTTTAATAACAGATCAATGGTATCTACTAAGGTGTGAAACTTTTGCATTCATTTACAAAGCCACCTTTTTATGTGCTTATTTTTTAATATATAGTGACATGAATTTTAATCCGTTATGCTGTGTCTTCAAATTTTAAATATTAGGATAACTATGATTTTAATTTGTCATGTTAGATTTGTTTCATTTTAAAATGTTAATAATCACTTCATAGACCTCAATTCATTTTTCTTTATACAGCAGCGGCGGCTCGTGGATTTCCGTAGGTGAGGCAAAGACAAAGATGCCGCTCGTGCTGCACTACTTACTCCAGTAGACGAAGCAAATATTCCGTTGCTTTTGGTCAAATTTTCTTCCATTGCCTCACCGCCGAACATCCACGAGCCGCCGCGGATATACACTTAAATTACTTATGCATAATATATTATTATTATTATTAATGAAGGGATGCAGTTGATAGGTGATCTGTGCCGAGTAATTAATATGTAACACCAATGCTTCACTATAAACGATTTGTACATAAAAATATATGTATTTATCACTTTCTTTACATCAATAAAGTCTTATTTTTAAATAAATAACAAATTTTTATTTAACTTATTCATCATGGTCGTGCTGAAACGGCCCAGGGCAGAACGAATTTAGGTCCTCTTCGTCAGTACCATTCGAAGCACAAAAAATGCAATAAAAGTATTTCGAGCGCAAATAGTTAATCACTTCTTCGAAATTTTCACTCGTTAACAACTGCCGGTAGGCCTGTTCATTCTCAGCATCTGCTTCCTCATCCGTTTCCTCATCTTCTTCCTCGTCACTACTTTCTTGATTCACCTTGTACTTACCAAAAAGCGTATCTGTAATTTCCTTTGGCCAATAATATAGCTTCAAAGGAGCTTTGATATCCTAGAAAATGTGAGTAATTAAAAAAATTGTTACTTGTAAAAATTGTAATATCAAACACTCAGACTCAACTGTATTGTATATTAAATAAAACACTGTTGCTTTGTTTGTATAACTTTTGAAAATTAATATTATACTCCATCTACTCATAGATTAGACTTTTTTGACATCTTGAGTGACAGAAATCCCAAGAGGTTGCCGAATAACTCTCACCACAAAAAGTAGTACTGACGAAAATTAATTTATTACGAATAATCGCACTCAAGAATCTTATTGCGTAGGTGTGTAGTTAGTTCGTCACGTTCTCCATGGTGGAAATCAAGAACAATAACAAACTGTCAATAATGTGTCTACTGGCGACATCGCGTATGAATATATTGGAAGTATACCGGTGCTGCAAAATTACATTTTTCTCATAGCCGTGCTGGTACTTTTCACTTTCTAGTGTTTGTCACTAAAGATGTCAAAAAAGTCTAATCTATGGTATCTGGAGTATATCATATCTTTAATAACAGGTTAATTTTTACAATAGTGTTTTACAAATGTTTCATTCTATTGTTAGCCTGTTAACCTCTTCACGCCCAGGTTCGCCACATGTGGCAACAAGCAAAAAATGAATACAAAAACATTGTACAAAAAAAATTACTTCTTTAGCGCCATCTATGGAATATTTATTCATATTTTTTTGCATAAATGGGAAAGTTTGTGAGAGTGAAATCATATTTCGTAGAAAACGTCAACAACAAAGAAGTAATTTTTCATCAAACCTGGGATTAAATCAAAGCAGCATGGGCGCGAAGTGGTTAAATGGCTATCGACTGAAGGTCTTTCTGCCTAGCAACTGTATTATTATTTTGGTAATAACATCTATTCCATATTTCTATTCTTAGATTTTTGAATTAACACTTACCATTTTACTATCAAGATGTTCACACGTAACCTGCGCCTTCTTAAAATTCCTTACCAAATCCTTCATGGAAGCCCTCTCCCTAATCGACTTCTTAAAATCACCCTCCAACCTCTCCAGCACTTTACTGTCCCTCACCACACGCGGTTTACTAACCCCCACACCCTTCGTGTCCTTTTTCACAATCACATTAATCGGCTCGACGATGCCCTCGTTGTTCTTCCCCAGGCTCGTGCCCGGCTTGTACCCCATCTTGGCGAGCATTTGGAACCCTTTGTTCTCGGACGATATCGCCGTCTGTAAGCCCTTCTCCCTTTGATCGGCCTCCTTGACCGCTCTCTTGGGCTCCGTGAGTTTGATTTTCTTCTTGTATATTTGTAGCTCCCGCTGGTCACGCTTTAATTTTACCAGGCTGGGCCGGATGTCTTGTGATTCGGGAACGCTGTAAAGTTGTTGTTTATTGTGTGTGGTGTAATATAAGCGTTGACTTACTCTTTCGCGAGGAACTTGTCCGACATGTAATCATCTTCATCCGAAGACATCGTGAAATGTAAATAATAAAATATGATGTAAACAGAATTTGAAATTTTGTTTTAGGTTAGGAATACGTAAATAGAGCAGGCTCGGCAGGCGTACCACCGTAAGAAACAAACGGAAAATATACCATGCGGGATTTCTAAGGCTTCGTGCACACTTGCGCTGAAAACCGCGCCGCGCAGATGTGTACGGTGTTCGCGTGCATTTGTGTTAGGCACATGGTTCGCTGCAATGACCGCACCTATCTGTATTACCACCTCTGCTACCTCGGCCGTACCAGAAAAAATCGAGCGAACCTTCACTGATTCGCTGTCGGTTTTTCCGCGTGGGATCAAAGGTAGTGCGGGGTTTAAACGGTGGCTTAGCTGCAGCCGCATAAATTGATTAATAGAGAAGAACCCCTGTGCACTAACGAAAACTGGTTTGATCCTGTTAGCCGAGTCTATTATGCCGAATAGGGTTCAACCAGTGACGGTTCGCGGGGTTTTTTCTGGTACGGCCGAGGAACAAGAGGTGGTAATACAGATAGATAGGGTCAGTTGCAGAGACGGCTGGCTGCGGGACCGCACCTATCTGTATTACCACTTCTTGTTCCTCGGCCGTACCAGAAAAAAACCACGCGAACCGTCACTGGGTTTAACGCTGGCTTGGTTAAATAATAATAATAAAATATCTTCTCTCGTAGAAGAACAGGAACTTTGAAAGTTAATGTAGAATCACAGACGTAAGGAAATTGTTGTAGTTTGTCTCTATATATGTTTTTATAACTCCCTATTTATTTTCTTTATCTCCCTGGTTACTCGTCCTTTTCCTCAGTTAACTGCCCTGATCCTCTACTCCTCGTGCTTCCCTGTTCCAGGTGACCCTACAAGGGCATCATTGTACCATATTGCTATTTATTGTTATTTGTTTTGCTTGTATTCGTTTTTATAATTGAGAATATTATTATTAACAATAACACATGTGGAGAGTTGTAATAAAAAAAGACGCTAGAAGTTGTCATTGCGAAGAAGTCTGTTTAATATATTGCAGATACAACTAGGTATCGGCGTATGTGAACAGCAGATCTTCGGCTGATCAACTCAGAACCATGGTCCAGGGCCCCAATTCTACTCCCGGTGCTTTTTCTCACAAATATAACGCGTTTTCGACCGAAATGACGCGAAAAAGCACAGGGAGTAGAATCAGTCCCTGGCTACTTGTGCCCCCTGCCTGAAGCAGCATTAACTTGTAAAAATTCGGAGTTGTCTGCATAAGAAAAAAGAAGATAAGTATTTCAAACTTCCAGCCACATTGGCGCGACGGCTTATTTGGCTTAAGGACGTCAACAAGCTCATGCAATGAGCAATTTACTTGCGCAAATTAGCTGTACAAGGCAATTTGCGCAAGTAAATCGTTGCGTGTAAATGAATGCATGAGGTTTGTGCAAGTCAAAAAGTTAGGCTTGAATAAAATCTGACGTGCTAGAAAATTTGCATGAATCTTTGTGCTTCGATTTTACCTTTTATTTAATAACATAAACCGCAGCCAGATAGAGAAGTATTTTGTCGTCAATATTTATTATTTTTTAACCTAAAAACCAACACTTTTTTGGAGATTCTGCCGGCAAATTGTGCTGGGTAAACTAAACGTATAAACACCAACATACGTTCAGTTCATTTGCGTAGTTTTGCATGCACAAATCAGTTCGCGCAAATTGCATGAGCGTGTAAACCCACCATAAGAAACCAAGTCGTGGCCTCCGTCGTCAAACATGCGAAGAAATTTGGATTTTGTAGGCCGCGATCGAAGATCGACGTTTTCACATAAAAAATAGCTTTAATCGATTTCTCTCGCTTACCTGACGTAGCATAATAATTTAAATACGTGAACAAAATACAAGTTTATAAACATTTTACATATTAACCATCTAATTAGCACACAATAAATAACACTCATGATATCTCACACTCGACACGGAACGTGATAAAAATCGGGAATCGGATAAAACGCCGAACACTAAATTCATATGTTTATTTAACTCAAAAATAAAACTAAGTACATAAAAATGAACAATCACAGCCAGTGAAACTCTTCAAGGAAATGAGGCCCACTTAATTATCTTAAATATATAGAGAAGCATATCTTGAATCTAATATATTTTATGATATAAACAAACTCCTTAATAATACACTCATTAGGATAGCTAAGACAATGCAAAATACAAGTGACCATTATTAGTGAACAATCAAGTTAATCTCGTGTATCATGGTTTGGTTAAAGTAAAGCTATTACACTTGATGACCACTGATAGCTGGAATAGACTAAAAATTACGGTAATTAAATGTTTGTTTGGATTACTGGTTCGATGAAATGCTTACTCTATTTGAATTCTGCCTCTGATAAGATCTAATACTGTCGTTTTCTATAATGCACAGATCTGAATCTGAATCTCTTAATGGTCCTCCAACACCTTCCTAAAAATAAATGATAATAGTAATTATATACCCCAATTCGGTCTACATTAGTAGTCAGATTATGCATATTTTCCAATTTAAAAAAAAAATGTAAACAGGCTCGTGAATCTCGTTAACAGATTTCCATAAAAACTGCTCATGCTGCCCTATCCATTCTTATAAAATTTTGGCCTTAATGTGCATTGACAGCTAAAGTCATTCGCGTATTGTGCATGTGAACATGTTGCAAATCGACATGGATGCTTTTTCATGAAAAATTTACAAAATTTTAAAAAGCCAACTTTTTTGTTATTTGAGCTAGCTGAAAATTTCAAACGCCAGTGTATTTGTCTTATTCTTCTGATGGAAATGAAAGTTGTCCTAATGTTCTACGATCAATAACAAAAAAGTTGCAAATTGACATGGACGCTTTTTCGTGAAAAATTTACAAACATTTTGAAAAGCTAACTTTTTTGTTATTTTCACCTCCTGATTTTAAAATCCTCATTTTAGTTTTGCTATTTCAAGATGATTTTAAACATGCAGAGGATACTTGCGACCGTTACTACATGGTAATCCATAATTAAACTGAATTGAAAATAGTTGTGGTTAAAATAGTGAATTTTTCAATCTAGATTAATTCAAAAATTATTAACTTACTTGAGTCATTTGTTCTGTAGTAGTAAGTAATCTAGCTAAAGGATTACAACACACAGGTAAAGTTTCTAATAAAGTTGGTCTAGAGTGTGTTAGTAACGGTTTCATGTATCTAGTATCAAACGAAGTCCACCACCTGGCCAAAACCGCCTTCTCATTCTGAGGCTGTGGGGACACATCCCCAGTGATAACCGCCGACCATTCATTACTCCCAGGGGTCGTGCTTCCCTAAAAACAAAATCAATCAACATGACACCACAAAGCAAAAAACTTCCGTACATTTCGTTTATTACGGGTAAGCGATTCAGTCTCATCATCAATTCCAACCCTGAAACAAACACTCATTAATAAAGAAAAGTCGAAATGCGACGGAGGAATAAATACGGAATTTGAAACCAATAGAGCAAGTTCAGAGCGGCTCCCCCTTGAATGATCACCGTTATTATTACTATGAGTGAGGTTGTTGTCAGCATCGCTTGTCTTGCCTCTGAAACCGTGTTTCTTATTGCTAGTGCGAACGACATCGCTCCTCTTAAACCTGAAAAATGATCATGGAAGCGTGTGTTTTGATTTGCATTTGGGAAATACTTACCAGCGAAGAATAACATGTGTTGGAAATTGGTGGGTATCTTTGGTTTCCTGCCTAAATTAAGTAGGTACGAGAGGGGGTAGATGTTTGTGGCTCGTCCAATCGCTGCGCATGTCTAATATCTTTGTTAATGTAATATACGTATATAAGCCGCTGTAGCTGTAAATTTGGCAAGTTTCGTGGGTCAAACAAAGGTTAATTAAGTGTTGAAAATTATGAATAAATTAGATGGCAATGCTAATGCATCGAATTTGTAATTTGTCAATTTTGGTTATTATTTTTTTCACAGTTTTATTACTGGTTGTTTTGGAAAATAAAAAGCTCTTCCAGAAAATGATGTTATTTTTAAAATACAACGTTTCGTTAATTAGATCCCCACATCAACTTTATTTTTTTAAATACGGACCTGTATCTTTTATTTAATTTTTGAGTAGCTTTTCACCCCTCAAAACTAATGATGTATCATACTTTTCACTAAATTGTTTCCTGAAGGAGGTATTTGAAGAAAAAAATAAAAACCAAAATTGATTTTTTCGGTTTTTATCGAATATTTCCGGAAGTAGTGGGAATATTTAAATTTTCTTTTCAAGAAGTTATTCAGCATTGAAATTCAAAACTTTGGATTAATTTAACCAACTCTCCATCTCTTATAGTTACCGATATGGCGACGCTAATGCATCGAATATTTAAGGTATTTAAAGAAAACAATAAAAACCAAAATTGATTTTTTCGGTTTTTATCTAATATCTCCGGAAGTAGTGGGAATATTTTTAATTTCTTTTCAAGAAATGATTCAGCATTGAAATTCACAACTTTGCCTTAATTAAACCAACTCTCTATTCCTTATAGGTTACCGAGATGGCAATGCTAACACATCGAATTTGCACACCCTGTATATAATATACCTATATATCTATTTGTTTACTCATGTTTTAACAATTCAATAGATAATTAAATAAATAATGGACGAATCACCGAATATAATTCAATAGATATTTTAAAATGTAAATTATTCAGGATAAAGTGCGCCATTTTGAATACTTAAAATCGTCTTGTTTAGGTAAATGCGATTATTTACGTTCCACGATTTAATAAGCTAATTAAACATTGACTCATTATTCTATATATAAGACAGGAACGAAAATAGGTAATTTTCCATAGAAGATGGAAAACACTATTAAAGTTGCTTCAATACACAACAGGCATAATAATTTCTCTTTAATCTTCTCTAACCTTCAGACATATTTGCAAAACATTTGTAATCACTTGAAAATGTTGGTAACACATCAAAACAATTTTGATGGATTTTTTTACAATGACTTTACAGACGAACACATTTTTAAAATCTATGTTTATTTTCTATCTGTATAAAGATCTTTTATATATCAAATAATAAAATGATCGATTAATCAAATAATCGATTAATTGATTATTTTGCACAGCCCTAACAACAACCATGATAAACAAGACCGCGTAAGCACGCGCAATAGCACGTGGGAGACGCGGGTGTTGGCAAGGCCACTGACCCTGTTCCTCTTTAGTCTTACAAGTCTTACTTCCAAATCAGAAGACAGTTTAGGGTCACCTTATAAGTGCTATTACCACAATCCTTCAGTAATCATAATAAAAAAAAAACTAAATTAATTACTGCCAATGATCGACATTTCTCATGGTGTATCATAAATTTCACTCTAAATTTTCCGCTTTAACAAGTTCACTGCCTGTGTCAGATAAACTTGCCGGTAAGGTTTAATGTCAAAAATCGTATCACGCACCTGCTGCGTGGTCGGCCCCCGCGGTAAAACCAATACCACGCAAATAGTAAATGTAAAAATCATAGGAGGAAGTAACATGATGGCCGCATCAATATTTTTAAATACCGTTTCAAAACCTTGAACATCCTTCATGTCTAATATTAAACTTACAAAAGAATTGATTAAGGTATTAGAAACGTATTTAGGTCAAGCGTAATTAACGCAATTACTACTATTTACCCAAACAAATATATCAATTTATTTCCACTCCGATTACGTGGACGGAAAACAATTGGAGGAATTTAAAACGCAACAGACTATGGACTCAAACGTCCAAAATACTTTGAATTTTAAAAATTCTAATGCGTATGCATTACTTTGTAAATAAACTCAACTGAATTTAAATACTGAATCTTGACGTACACTTTTCGGTGGGATGTTACTATGCTTGAACTTCGTTCGGCGAACATAGGAAAACACATTGCGGTGACGGAATATGCCTAAATCTGTAGGCAAGGTTAACGAGTGGTGATAATTTTAGATCGGTCTCTATGGGGATTCAATTTCTATTGAAATGTAAATTAAAACACTTTTGATTTCGAAAACGTGGGGTATTAACAAATAATTGATATTTCAAGATGTGATTACGAAGTATCAATCAGTTGAAACGACTAAAATATTAATTAATTCTGTTTCGTGATCGTATCTACACGTGTTTAGATTGTTTTGCCAGAGTTGCAGTATATAATAGTTAATTTGTATCTTGAAAAAACATGTAATCGACTCGATAAATGATCAAACATAAAGAGCAAAAGTTTACATAAATATTAATTGTTTTAATATTACGTACTTCGATATTGCGTTCGGATGAAATCTTCAATATTCGGAATACTGGATTGGCGTTCGTGTTGCAATCAAACTGCGATTCACGCGACTAGAGAAAAACTGCATAAATATAAAAAGAGGCTGAAAGACCTCTGGTCGATAGCCAGTTAATAACTGTGATGTCACAAAATTGTTGAATGTGTCTTATTAAAATGAATAAATTACTGTTAATAAAGATATTTGTATATATATAAAGGAGGGCAGAAAGACCGACGGTCGATAGACCAGACAGACAAACTAACTAATATAACGTATTATAATTTGTTTGAATAAAGATCTTGATGTATGTATAAAAAGGATACAAATCCGGCTAGTATAAACAGCACATCGAAATGATGCTTGGGAAAAGTGAACATCGAAACACCTATATAAGAAAATATAAAATTCTCGGCTAAAAAATTCAACAGCTCGAACATTTGCTTGGTCCTCGTTCGAGAGTCGTCTGATAGATTATTGTATGTATAGTGAGCCTGGCACATCCCGCAAAACAGCACGGCGACGACACCTGAAATTCACACAATCAAGAAGCACAACATAACGAACACAAAATCCCGCATCTCCTTACCTGTCAAATCTGACGCCTCCGCTATTAGGAACGTACTGTACGACATAAGCACAAACAGAGCCGATTCCAGTAAGGCAAAGTCGCGTATACGTGTGAACTTTGTCAAGTGAGCATTCGTTAAGGAAAATAAGAGTGCTATAAGTGTATTTATAATGTTGATGCTGGTCGTTACTTTGTAATAATAAATGGTGATCAATAATATACAGTCGAACCGGGTTATAACGTTTATCAAATATTCAATTTACAAAATTAAAGACTAAAAAGCTTCCCTTCCCTGGCTAATGCTATGCCGGGTGTTTAATTGTTCATATTTGGAACGATTAGTAAATAATTGGTTATAGTGTTAACTCATTATAACCAAGTTCGAATGTATTTTTAATATTAGTATAGAAAAACCAGTAAAACATAACAAATGGAAGTTTGAATATTGTTGAGTAACGCACCGTGAGGAAATATATCTATGCAAAGTTCTGCATTAGCAAAATCAAATAACTAGTGACGTATCATTCGTGAACGAATTCACATTAATATTGTTATATTTGCCGCCGCTGGCAATGTCCATATTTTGTCGGTGTTAAAGCCACCCTGATTTGGTTCAGTACAGCATTCAGGCAATAGATTCCACCACTTTGGCGTTTCTACCTTTGATAAGTACAAGTTTTACAGACCCTACTTATGCTTCTGGATGGTAAACATTTCGGTTATTCCCTCATGCATAAATAAGGTTTATGGCACCCATTTTTAATGAAAATGTAATGGAACATTTTAAAGTATTATATTAAACACTAGCGCACGTTCGAAATTTACGGCACTCTTGCTAAGTTCGAACTTGTTCCTGCACTATAGGAACTAGAGATGGGCGAAAATGTTTTTCTATTTTTTTTTCAAGTCTAAGAGCTCATTCCGAACACTATTTGTCTATAAAAATGTTTATGGGACTTCCAGAAACGAAGATACGCAAACTTACTTTTGTCGTAAATTTTGCTTAAATCGACCGATTGAAAACGCCTAAAACGAATAAAAAAAAATTTCTTAAAAAATTTTTTCTATTTTTTTTTTCAAGCCTAAAAGCTCATTCTGAATAGTCTATAATGTGTTTTTATCGGACTTCCAGGAACGGAGATACGCAAAATGTCTTTTGTCGTCAATAGTGCTTAAATCGACTAGAAATGCCTAAAAATCGATATAAAAAAAATTTCATTTTTTTTTTCAAGTCTAAGAGCTCATTTAATTTGTCTATAAAAAAATTTGTGAGACTTCCAGGAACGGAGAAACGCAAAATGACTTGTATCGTAAACAGTGCTCAAACCGACTGGAAACGCCTAAAAATCGATTTTAAAAAATGTTTCTATTTTTTTCAAGTCTAAGAGCTCATCCCAAACACTATTTGTCCATAAAAAAAAATGTAGGACTTCCAGGAACGCCGATAAGAAAAATGACTTTAGTCGTAAATAGTGCTCAAACCGACTGTAAACGCCCAAAAATCAATGTAAAAAAAATGTTTCTATTTTTTTTCAAGTCTAACAGCTCATTCTGAACACTGTCTATAATTTTTTTATGGGACTTCCAGGAACGGAGATACGCAAAATGACTGTTATCGTAAATAGTGCTCAAACCGACTGGAAACGCCTAAAAATCGATTTAAAAAAATAATTCTATTTTTTTCAAGTCCAAGAGCTCATTATTAATTATAAATAAATATATACTAAACGCGTAAGCCCCAAAATCACGTTTTTTTTACAATATATTCAAAACCCGTATAGATGGCGATTTGAAATTTTATTTTTTTCCTGAAAGTCAGAAACATCCTCTAGGGTCTCGTGAAAACCGCGATTTTCCAACTCACCCCTACACTCGGGGGTGAATTTTTGAAAATCGATTTTTCGCGATGCAGAGGTTCGCGCCAAACCTATCTCCTCCCAGGATTTTTGAGCTGGAGGATTCAAATGTGGCTCAAAAAATCCCCAATGCATCGGGACACAACGTTTGCTGTCGCACGTTTCCGTAAAAAAATCCGTTGCAACCCCTCAAGCGTTTTTCTAAAAAATCACATTTCGGACGCTTCCGGAAAAAAGGGCGCGCTTTCTCTTACGGTCACGACTCCGAATTTCATAGAGTTTTGTAGAACTAACTCCCCTCTACATTTTATGTCTCTTACGAATTTTTAATATCTCCAACCCCCGAGGAGTTATTCAAAGAAAACCATCAACGATTTCAATAAAAAAATTCTACAGCGGCCATTTTTTATCTCACTCGAAAAATTTAAACGGCATGCCATTCAGAGGTCCTCTACTGTTAAAAATATCCCCTTTAAAATTCCATACTAAGACGAAACACGTCGAGAAATTTAAACATTAATTATTAATTAATATATACTGAACGCGTATTTTTTACAATATTTTCAAAACCCGTATAGATGGCGATTTGAAATTTTTATGAAAAATCGCAAATAATTCAAGAAATATACCATTAAAATTTCAACCCTCTAGAACCACCTCTTTAAAGAAGGGGATGCCAACCCCTCAAAAAAACGATAAATTTTTTTTTTCCTGAAAGCCGGAAACATCCTCTAGGGTCCCGTGAAAACCGCGATTTTCCAACTCACCCCTAGGCTCTGGGGTGAATTTTTGAAAATCGATTTTTCGCGATGTAGAGGTTCGCGCCAAACCTATCTCCTCACTTAGTTTCTAGTTTTAAACACTATTTGTCCATAAAAAAAATGCGAGACTTCCAGGAACGGAGATAAGCAAAATGACTTTTGTCGTAAATAGTGCTCGGGTCCGGGTCCTTCATAAAAGAGAGAGATATTTTTTGCGTAATTATCCGGTTCCCGCAATTAAAAAATAATTATTAATGTAAACATTCAGAAAATATGTCTTGAAAATTATATTCTCGAGGCGACTTCTACTTTGGTCAAAACACGCAATGCCGTCTTGTTTAAAAAAAAACTGCTTAACACATCTAGGGTGGTACTTCATTAATTTCTTCCCATTTCTTCTCAGCTATTAATATAAATTTTACTTTTAAGGTATGTCCGGCAGTTTAAATCTTCAAAACAGGATATGCCTTTTTTAGGGAATAATTCTTGCGCTGTATCTGCAGTAGCTCCATCCTGCTGAAACGATGTGTCCTGATTGAAGCCATCAAATTATTGCAGCTGGAGCACTAAAAATCCTGAGCATCGCACAATACCATTTATTATTTATGATTTGGGGCTAATACTACGGACCAATAATTCCTGCGCCAGACACCGCATACCACATCATCATCTATGTAGTGGCCTTGCGTGTTTAAGCCTTGGATTGCCTGGTGCCCAATAATGACAATTGTGTTTATTCACGGTGCTGGAAAGGTGAATAAAAACATTGTTAAATCAGTCGTGTCCAAAAAATTGTTTCAGCGAAAGAAGCCCAAGTCATTTGGGTTTTCGATTTTTAATGGATCAATCTTCAAATCTCCTCTCAAAATGATGTTCCATGGACTGATCCACTTGGATTTCGAATAATTGCTGCATGCACAGCCTCAAAATTCGCCTTGGATGACCAGGTGGTTTCACATTTACAGCTGACCAGTTTCTCTAAATATTGAAGCGAATACAGAATCTTCGTCTTGCAAAAATCCTTACTCGTTACTTGACAATCTTTGGTTGTAGCAAGATGGAGGAACCTATCACACTCCGCCAGAGATGTTTGCTTGAAAAATTCCTGACTAGAAATGGCAGGTAAGGTACTATGATTTTATATCCGTTGATTTCTTTTTAATGGGGTTTGTGAAAACACAGGTGTTTGCCTACAAACAGCGCACAGTTCTGGAATTTCAGGTGGAAATCATACTCGTGATTGGAGCCCTCATTCCTGGTATCTCCAAGAGGGTTATCGGTAATTTGAAGGTGTGCATGAATGCACACAAATTCAGTACAGGTGGATATAAGCCTTACATTGTGTTTCATACATGGGAGATATTGCTAACTGTAAATTCGGTCTCTTTATGGAAGTCGTAAAGTTGTAAATAGTTTGTATAGTCAAATTATAAATACACTGCAGTTACATGTAACTATGGCATCTTATACAGGGTGTTAGGTAAACATGCAGCAAAAATTTAAGGGGTTATTTCTTGGCCTGTTCTAAAAATATTTTGTACCATGATGATTTTTGAAAAACTTCTTCGAATAACTCTTTTAATTTTTGCCGCATGTTTACCCAACACCTTGTATGTGTGTGTATTAAAACAAATACGTTTTCATACACACTTTTAAATTGAAAAACCTTCACTTGTTTTAGAAGCATTAAATAAGTTTAATTTAAATACATTTCTTCATGTGAAAAAAATATTGTGAAATTGAAATAAAATTTATTGGTATGGATGTTTACCTCAGTGCTTCATAAATGAGTTTATTAATTACAACTTATTGATACACTGCGGTCACCTCAACAATATTCAAACAGCAAATCTTAAAGTCTAACGCGTTTTTCGTATACTACAGCCCGAGTAGAGTATTTGTTCGAATAATCAAAAGGATATCAGTGCTGTTAACATGCCCATCATAGCTCCAATGATTAGAGAAAGCATAAAGATTCCAAAAAAGTCGCACAGCGCCTTCAAGAAGGCGATCATTTCAAAGCCCCCAGAACCAGACTGGTACCGTTCAGCGTAATTTTGTATCGAACTAAAACGTGACTAGTTAGGCATATTGGATATTTGGGCTTACCGGATCTACGCTTTGTTAGTTTTGGACGAAGCTAAGGCGTGTTGTTACTTTGACTTACCCACTTAGTACAATAGCGACGGCGTCGTTCAGTACACTCTCTCCGAACACGAGCGCGTACAGATTGACATCAACTCGCAGATCGTTAAAAATAGCAAGTACTGTAAGTGGGTCCGTCGAAGAGATTAGTGCCCCAAAGTATAGAGTGTCTAAAAATGTGAAACTGCTTGCCATGTGCGCAGGCATCAGTTGAACACAACCATACATTAAGGCCCCGACTACAAATGAGGACACTGTCGTGCCGATTATGGCGAATGTTAGTATTGCGCCCAAGTTACGGAAAAAATATTTCTGAAAATTATTGGTATTATAGTATTTTACAGTACTTCCCGCGTCCTATCTTATGCCTTGGTTACACAAATATAGTCGTGTTAACAAAGAGTACATTTTGCAGTTTGTATACAGCGATTGGATCTTTCAACTATTTTTAACGGCATGAGTATGCGACTCACAACAAATAAGAATCGGTGAACTAAAGACCCTAAAGAATATCATCATAGAAATAGGTAGAAAACACAACAAAGAAATGAAAGAAATGGAAAGATTGGCAAGAAACAGGAAAGAGTGGAAAATATGTATCAGTATTACATACCCAACACCCTAAAGGGTAACACAGGGTTCAGTAGAAGAAGAAGAGTTTATGTAATTTTTCCAGGAGTACTGTTCATATTGCTCAAGTGTTTGTGAATGATTGTCATATAGTTTTGACTCGGTACATGGATAAACAAGCGCAAAATCTGTAAGGGGTGTGATTGGAAGTTTTCATAATAAAGTGTGGGTCGTGGCCTTGACTATAGGTTTCGGGATCAGAAAGCTGAAGGCTATTCATAAAAGATTGTCCAATAAAGTCATAGACATAACACATTTGCTCCAATCGCTGTAAAACTGATTTTCGTTCTATATCGCGTAACCAAGGCATCACCAACGCATTTCTACAATGACTCACCCGTTTTAAGGAATATCCCGCATGGAAAATGATGGGTGGTAATATTATGTTGAAGAATATCTCCGGATCGAATGTCGCCTTCAAGTCTATCGCGTTATCCTGAACATCCCTGATTTCTCCCCTGAACACGAACTCGTAGGTTTTATTTACAAGGTGACCTCCCTTTATGGGAAAGTGCAGGGAGAGTGCATCAGGGGGTAGACTAGAATTGTATTTGTTGTCATTGGACACTACAGACATGTGCAGGACTGGGTCAGAGCTTCCTGCGTATCGAATTATAGCACCAACGATGAGACCTTTAATAGAATCGTTTGCAAAAATAAGAATTATTTATACTATACAAAGAAGACGAGTCTAAAATGTTGTTATTGGCATAATGTATCATTCATAGACAATAAATTACTATTATTATTATTATTACTAAGATTATAATAAGGTGTCAATTAGAGTAGAACTGGAAGGGAAATCATTATTTGGGTTTATAAAACATGATAGCTTGGACTGCAAAAAAAAATTATAGTAGTATGGAATAAGGGGGGTAGCATGCAACTACGTAACTAAATCCACAAAATGGGTGATTATAAACACAAATATTGTTAGTGCTCAAGAGGAACAACATTCACCATTATGAAGCAAAAGAAACGGCGAAGAACAGATTGGAATGGAAAGAGTTGATACGCAACATAAAGTGAAGTGTAACCTAAATCTCAACACCCTTTAGGGTATTAATGAGATTCAAATGATTATTTATATATGTAAGTAGCTTCTACTTCGTTATACATGCTTTTATATGCAATAAAACAAATAATGTAAATATCTGAAGAAAAGAGAATAAACATAAACACAAAGAAGCTTTGATCCAAATTCTATTTATAACAAATATATTGATCTACTTGATTCTATCACGAGCACTAATCAGCAGACAGAAACTGCACTTATTTATTTATCTAAAGAAAATGCATTTCCATGCTTTAATAGAGTGGTTTATAACTTATTCGCAAGGCCTTTCAATGAGGGTGTGCTATCTTTAAATTTGAATAAAACAAGTTGCGTAACTGATATGGTTTTGTTAAAAAAACTATTTGCAAAATTAAAAATTATAGGAATAAAAAAAAACAAAAAGACCTAAATAGACATATAACTATTTACAAAATGAAAAATTATAGAACTGACTACTAATGCATAACTTAAAGTATAATCAACAGTTAAAAAAACAAACAAACAAAATAAAGTCATCAAACAGATACACAGATGTTGTGGAAGACTGAACTTTGCTATGAATGTGATTTTAGGTGGTTCATCAGGTTTGATATCTTCACATGAAAAATATCAATTTCATTGGGTAACGAATTTACTGTATTAAACATTGACGTAATTGGGGAATTTAGGTGATGTGTGGAACGTTTGTAAGTGCCTTCTTGTCAAGTATCTGAAGTCATATATCATTTGCAAGCTAAAACTTTTAGTTTGAAAGTTGAAACTATAGTCACTATTAATAATAATAACAAAGAAATATAAATACGTCCAAAATATTACATAATACGTAAATACATATTCATAAAATTGTTCATGCAAAGTATTTAAGAAACTTAAAACAAATTTTTATAATTGTAATACTATTTCTTTCATAGAAATGCTTTTCTTTTTTTATACTCAAAAATCAAGGGATTTCAACTGCATCGATAATTTATTATAAAATAGTGCACCAAAATAATTTAATCCCAGGCTGAAAGACCTCTGGTCGATAGCCAGTTAACCACTTCGCGCCCATGCTGCTTTGATTTAATCCCAGAGTTGATGAAAAAAATTACTTCTTTGTTGTTGTTACCTTTTTCTACGAAATATTATTTCACTGTCACAAACTTACCCATTTATGCAAAAAAATATGAAAAAATATTCCATAGATGGCGCTAAAGGAGTCATTTTTTTGTACAATGTTTTTATTTTCTTTTTTTGCTCGTTGCCACATGTGGCTACCTGGGCGTGAAGAGGTTAATAACTATACAGAATATTTAAATATGTCTTAAAAATGTATAAACTACTGTATATATAATTTAGTCCGTTCTAAGATCTTAATACCGGGGTATAGTGCAATGGTACATCATCTGACGATTTAGTTCAAATACTGCAAAATAATTTTGAATATTCCTTTTTACAGTTTTTAATTAATATGCAACGCTTTTAAAACTGATCACTAACATCACATCTGTAATCAAGTTTGAACATGATTTTTAATCTGTATTTGAAATAACTGTATTTGGTATTACTCCTTGACCTGTGTAAAAGCTAATAGTTTGATAGCACCAATTATTTAAATTGAATACGTTTTAACCACAACTAATTATTGTAAAAAATATTTTGTAACGGTTATCTAAATCTATTAACAAAAAATCACTCAAGTTGCAACTTATTATTGACATTATCTTTATCACTTGATAATAAATGTAATATGCTGAAATTTGAGTCACTACTTTTATTTATAGATTAACATAGCTGTATTGTCATGTTATATAATATTTCGTAAAATAATTAGTTGTGGTAAAAAAAGTGAATTTTTCATTTCTATGCACATCTGGATGAAACGATATTAAAAGGAGTAAAATGTCACAATTCTTATTATCTACTTTAGATTAAATTTCCGAACATGATTTTGGTTTATAATAGTAGATAAAATATGACTCAAACAGTACTATTTTAATTGTTTCAATACCTACGTGTAATTAAGAATAATACAATGTTATTAATAGTACCTAAAAGTTCAAAATTCTAGAGTGTTAAGAAAAAAAATTCTCTTGAAAATGCCCTGAAAAGGCAAAACTAGAAAACTAGAATTTGAAACATTCAGACTGTAGATAGTTTTCATTTGGTAGTACTAATATCCATTTCATGTTACTATTCTTAAAGTCATGTGAGTTCATATTACTAATCTCTAATATGAAATAACCACTTCTCTACCCAATGAATTTAAAATTCTAGTTAAATGATAAATCCTATTTTACTAATAAGTAATCCATATTTAAACAATGTGAATATTTTTATTCTTAAGCTTCATGATGAAACGTTTTGTTACTAAGCACTACTGTTCTACAACAACACTTATTAACGGTTGTTGAAATGAGGGACTTGGTTGGTTTCATTCCAAATTCAGAAAAAGGGTTTGCAAACAGTAAAGTCAGACATTCTGTAGATATAAGGGATTGTGAAACCAACCAAGTGCCTCATTTCAACAACCCGTAATATTAAAAATGTTTCACCACGTGATAAACGAGAACGAGAACACTTATAATAATTTCTAATGAAATTCAACACCGTCATAACCTGACCTAAAGGAAACATTCATCTCGACTCACCATATATAACAGCGAGGCCCGTTTCGTGCAGGAAACTGACCCTCCGATGCTTGAACAGCCATACTGTCAGCACGGTGAGGATCAACAAGAAAGTGTACGATAACAAATTTAAAGTGTCGATCCTGTGCATCGACTGGGCCTTAGCATCCAGTTCGATGTCTGTGTTCGCTCCATGGCAATAATTCACAACAACACTGAGTATCAAAAGCAATACCATCTGAGGATCCATCACTTGTTGTACTACAACCTCCACAATTAGATTAGACACTGGAAATATTTACATTACCATCCAACTGTCAAACGATTTTTGAGATAAATGGCAATTGCGCATTTGCGCATAACGTTATTCTATTAGCGCGCCTCTCATTGATGTTTGCGGTATTGTTTACGCGATTATTTTATTTTGACTGGAGTGGCTTCGGTGTGTCTCAAAATTTAAACAAACAAACTGATTGCGTGTTTGCATAATATATGCGGCCCGGTTTAGGGTTGCCAACTGCGGTTCGTGCGACTGGATTTTCCGTTAACTCATCGATGTTTGTATTTGTTTCGTCGTGCGCCACGTTAAAATCTGCGTTACCAACATTAAAATTGCCAACTGTGTTTCCTGTATTTAAACATATTTTTTTTACTTAAGTTTTTCAAATACATAGAAAAAAGGGATGTTTATAAATAACCTTAAGAAGAAGAAGGCTTTTAACCAGTGACGATTCGCGGGGTTTTTTCTGGTTTTTCTGGTAATATAGATAGGTGCGGTCACGCAGTCAGCCGTCTCTGCAACTGACCCTACTTATCTGTATTACCACCTCTTGTTCCTCGGCCGTACCAGAAAAAAACCCGCGAACCGTCACTGGACCCTACCTATCTGTATTACCACCTTTTGTTCCTCGGCCGTACCAGAAAAAACCCCGCGAACCGTCACTGCTTTTAGCGCCGCTTCACAACAATCACGGAACAGTAACGAGAACGGGAACGAAAATATATCAAGCTTTCTCGTTTCCGTTACCGGAAATTAGTTATTAGTTGTGCAAGTCAACATGCGAATGATATCATTTAACTTTTGGTTCCCGTTCTCGTTGGCGTTCCCTGGTTGTGAAACGGGCTTTACTTGTAAATATAACATCGATTTGTAAATAAAAAAGATGTTATAATCTAGAACTAGGGAGTAACTTTGACTTATCAGGTTGTAGATGAGAGTTTTCACAATTTCGCGAACGTCCTAAAATACGTTGAACAAAAGGTAGCAAGAACGACTTTTGATGAGCATAGGGTAAATTTTTATTGCTGCAGCAAATGAAATAATATTCAGCATTTTCTTGAACACTGTTAGCTCATTTGAAGAAGTACCTGCTGAGAGAGGAACCTTCTCAAAACACAAGGATATGGTCGTTAGAAAATCCTCATGTATACACCATTTCATCCAGAAAAAGTTGGAGTATGGTGTGCAATATCAAGCCATGGGATCATTGGAGCAAATTTCTTTCAAACTCATATGTGTAAAAATATGTTCTGGAACAGCTAGTCGATATAGAACTTACAGAATTTTTAACAAGATGGTGCAACCTCTAATAAATTAATGGAACATATAAGCAGCTTATTCAAAGACTGTGTTATCTCATAAGGTTTGTGGCCTCCGAGGTCACCAGATTATTTCTTGTGAGTCTCTTCAATTACCAACAAACCACATCGCCGAAATAAACAATATCGACGTTAGATATGTTGAAGCGTGTATCTGAAAACATGGCATAACGGGCAAAATAATTGGCAACCCCAACTATTTTGAATTTTCAACCCAACCAATGCGGCATAGTCATGAATTTAATAAATTTAAATTAAATAGACGCCTACATATAACAGAAAAATATTTAAGTGCATGTACATAACCACATCTCTGTTCCTAACTGAATGTATGCAACAATTGTAACGTAAGCGTAATTGAAAATTGAAAAATAATTACGCACGACACTGTCCTTCCCTCCCCCTTTCTTTCGCAACCGGTTCTATTATCTTACTATGTTTATTCATTGCTCAGAATTGACGTTTCCATCAAAACATAACCTACCGCTGATGTACCTACTTATGTTATTTAAAATGTGATTAACAAAACAAATGTAACAGTATCAAAAATGAACGCCAAGTACAGACTACTCATCCTCTCACTATTCATCGTTTTGATAATCTGGAAGACATCACAGTATTACAGCTCGCCGGAGGGGGATGGGTCTGTTTTAAAGCTCCACCCGGAGACCAGCGAGCCTCTCGAGTCCAACATTCCGGAATCTATCAAAGTGACCGTCTACTACGAAGCACTATGTTCGGACTCCAGGAACTTCGTGCTGAAACATCTGCTGCCCACCTACACCCAGCTGCGGGATCACATGACTCTGGACCTCGTGCCATATGGTAAAGCGAAGGTGCGGACTCGATATGCGCCTAAAAATTAATAATTGAAATTGTTTTTATCCCGCAGACGATAGAGAGCGCCGATGGGACTATTGAGTTCGAGTGCCAGCACACGGCGGTGGAGTGCTTGGGGAATAAGGTGCATGCGTGCGTGGTGGATCAGGTTGTGGACCCGATGGTGCAGCTAAAGATGGTAACTTGTATGATTGATGATGGATCTATTCCTTTGGAGGTAGCTGAACGAGTAAGTTATTGTTTTTGTGATTTATTTCAGATATTGAGGTATCCCGAAATGATTTTAACCATTAACCACTAAAGAATTGAACATATTTTGTTAATAATTTTTTTTAAATATATTCAAATCATTACTGTTACAATAATTCCTTATTTTAGCATATTTACTACTTTTAACACATAATTTATTTGTAGTAATCACAATATTTGCTAGACGATTGCTTATTTATGTAAAATGCTGATGAATATTTAAAACTGTATTTCCATCATATTCAGAAATATTAGTCACCTTGCACAGTTGCGAAATTCATTTCTACCAAGCAAATAATTTGCAATTAGATTAGAACTGTAAACCGAACCCGAACTAAATTAACACGATATAAAATAAAATAAACCTGAGAAACATCTCACTACCCAAAGACAGCACCCACCCTAGATCCTAATAACCACCACATCAACCATCGCAAAATAATAAATGTACTTGTAGCAATGTATTATTTTTTAACCCTTTCGCTGCGGCATTAGGAGAACACTCACGTGTTTATTATTATTATATTGGCATGCAACAAAAATTTCAAAGAAAGGAATATTGGTATACAATATGGGAATGAGGCACAAAACCCATTAAACCCAATTAATTATAATTGATTTAATTTCAGTGCGCACATGAAAACGGCGTGAGTTACGATCAAATAATGACGTGCACGAGTTCGATGGACAGCTCTCTACTATTAAAGACTTATGGTGAACGAACAAAGGCGGTCCAGCCGGCAATTTCGTTTATTCCGACGATAGAACTGGACGGCTCGCAGCGAGTGCCCTTGCCCAAACTTTTAAAAGACTTCAAAAAAGAGCTCTGCAACAATTACCGGAATGTTCCCAAGGGTTGCCTGGCGAGATGAACCCGAGATATCGACTGCCTTCCCGCAACTCCCCTGCCAAAATCCATAGCAACGACTTTGTTTATTAGTTTTGTAAAAAGTTTAAAATAAACAGATTTTATTTCGGACTGTATTCGTTTTTGCTTTACCCTAAATATGCAGTTTATTTGAACTTCGATGAAACTTTAAAGTTAATACCACGCAAGAGTGTCTGCTATTTGGCGGTAAGTTTGCATCTTCTATGTCTCTACGTACTGTAGATTTTATTCTTTAAATAAATTTTTATATTTATAATACATAAAACACTTTTGCTTTGTTTGTATAACGTCGGCTGATTGCTGTGCAGGAAGCACCCCGAGGTGAAGACGAAGCGCAAGAACATCGAGCTGTCCAATCTCTATTCCGATCCGATCCTGAGTTTCCAGAAGAGGCACTACCTCGTCCTGATGCCGCTCATCGCCTTCATCATGCCGACTGCGGTGCTCATGTACTTCTGGAGCGAGACCTTCATGAACGCCTTCTCCGTCAACCTCTTCCGCTGTGCCCTGAACGCATGTTTTATTCATTATGTAAAATGTATAACGAAGTAGAAGCCTCCAATATAAACAACGTTTATATTTATCTAATGGGTGCACAAAACTATTTTATCCTATTGGCCCCTCCCAAAATTAAATCATGCCTTTAACACGTTAAGCCCAGCCATGAAGTGCAAATTTGTTCCGTTCTATGCATGACAAAAAGAAAATGCTGCCCCAAGAACATCAAATGGTCCCTGGGACGGCTGCATATAGTATGCTATATATTTAGCATTAGAGAGTGACTCCAGGCGACATCCATCCATCCGGAGGGCCGGAGAAAGAGAAACCGAATGAAATGCCGTGCCGTGCTTAACGCATTAATAATTTGCAGTTCCTTGCTAATTTTGCAATATCTGTTAAGACTACCTAGCTCTCTCCACAAGGAGGCAACTGCAATTCCAGAGCCGCATGCGCGCTTTACACACATAATCTAACTTCTTTGGAAAACTACGTTTCACATTTCTGTTTTAGAGACACTTGATAAATCCATCCCGGGTGGAAAAAAAATGAAACACTTGAAATTTGTGAAATCTCGACCATTTTCAAACCAGCACAACTTGGTATATTTTCAATCAATTGTGATGAATCTTTGAGGGCGAAAAACTTTGAAGTGTCTTCTTGAAAGTCATGCATGGGAACTTAACCGCTAGGTGTTACTTATACAACAAATAAACAATAAATTAAATTTCAAAACATGTGAATAATAAAAACATAAAAATGTGTTAAGGCATAACATGCAAAATCAAGAAACAAATATTTGTAAATAAATATAACGAAGCGTGCGAGAGCAATGAGTAATGTGATAATGATTGAAAATAATTGTTTATTTAACGATAAATAATTGGTACAAAACATAATCGTTATCATTTTGATTATCATGAAAAAATATATTTAGGAATTAGGGTAGTTTTATTTAACAAAATATTTCGCTTGGCATTCTCAGTTCGTTACAGTTCAAGTTTGAAATAAGCGGTTACAGGATAAGATACAAATAATTTATAAAGAATGTCTTGGTTTTCCTCGCTGAAAGTATCATCTAGAGTAATGGTAATTAATATATTTCTTAGTTACCTAAATGATTGACCTAGCCATTTTAGATTACAAAATATTAATTATTATATAATAGTACTGTACTAAATCGGTGGGTATATACATACACATATTCCGCACTGATGCAAAACAGTCGTCGGCAGTCGGATAAACACTTTTTCAAAGCATACAGTTAATTTCAAACACAGCCACGATGAAATGTTAAAATGTCTCTTCGATAATAAATTAGGATGGATTATCCGGCACTCCGTTTATAAAAATAAAATTAACGCTTTCATTTCTAAAATATCACACATTAATTAATAAACTTATGAATCGACTAAAATTAAGCCACAGGTACTCGCGTGGCGCTCAACAAGCGCTGTTTACATATACTGCGCCGGTGTGCGTGTACTTGGGGCTTAATTGGAGGTGATCGAGGGCGAGGAAAAAGTGTTTAAGCTACTCGTTTAGATACAGTTGATACGCACAATTAGCCCATGCACGGTTACAGGAGACATGTCGGAGAAGGTTGGGGGGCGGGGGCTTCGGTCGGAAATTCATCTTTACATAAATAAATACATGCACACATGTATATGGGTTTATGTGCTTGCATAATGGTGGCGCACTTATGCACAACTTCTATATAACGAAGTAAATAATTTTCACGATAATCAAAATAAAATTAGGTTTTTATTAAATATTTTCATATGCTATATACAGTCTGGTGTATATGGATATGTATATAGGGTTTCCCAAGTTCAACTATGCACAGATGTAACGGTTACTGAAAGTCAAAGTATTTTAAGTGCGAAATGAAAGACAGATAGGATGGATATTTAGATTATTAAGGATCAAAAACTGAATTTTGATTTGTGTATCATGATCCACGATTTATGGGGTAGTTTTGATTTATAGTCAATAAAAATAATTAGTGTAATTTCAAGTCTGTTTTTCAATTTTATATTGGCTCTTCTTATTTTGAGTTCTTATATTATTTATAGGAAGAAACAAGTTGTTTGTAGAGTGATAAGTTCAGCAGTGATTAGTTACTACACCAGAAAAACTCTTCAGTAGTTAAAGGATTAATTTTCAGATTGAATTTAAAGTTAACTGTTGAATATAAGTTGCAATGAAACCGAATTGAAAAATTCAGTTTTTTTAACATTCTATAACAGATATTTTATAAATCCATACAAAAATCAAGACTTAGGTTTTTAAGTGTAATTGTCATTTTCAATACCCCTAGATGTCAGGTTAAAATTTTTTTCCAAATATTTTACAATAATTAGTAGAAGTAGAAGCCTCAAACATAAATAGTACTTTCATGTTTAGTTTGTGTTACATCTTGAAGTAGAAGCCTCAAGTATAAATGGTACTTTCATGTTTATCTTGAATCAAATAGCGAATTCTTTTGTTACATCACAATTTCTTTAAATTCGAATGTGGTGTACAGTTCAGCAGCGGATCGTGGATGTTCGGTGGGGAGGCTACAAAAGACAGTTTGACCAAAACAGTGCAGCGTGAGCGGCATCTTTGCTTTTGCCTCCCCACAAAATTCCACGAGCCACTGTTGATACAGTCTTGATATGGTGACAGTCACTGTGTGTAGACCTTTGCATGGGTACATTACACACCTCCATTTATACAGTTAAATCACTATAGTCACTATATTAACCCTTAACTACGGACACGGAGCCAGACTCCAGCGTGAACGTTTTGCGTTCGATGTATTTTCAATTTATAGCTTTCGCTATTAAGTCACATTGGTGTTCTCTAACATCGAGTAATTATTTCTAAATAACAATTAATTCATTTGGAGTCTACGAAAGTCCATGTGCAAAATACACTAAAATCGGCTGTCCAGGGTTAAGGGTTAATTCGCAGATATTTGAAGCAAGTTTCACCAATGCAGAACTACAAGAAGAAAGTAGATGATCGTGTAATTGGATGCTTCCAATTATTAGTGTTAATACAACTAAGTGATTAGTTGTAGAGGCTTTCACTTCATGATATTTGTAATTATTCAACTGCCTGATGAAGACATGGCAAGCAACATGTTGCAGTGTTCAACATTAAATATTGCGAAACTTGAAAAGTGTTTTATCAAAAGTTATTAAAGGTTGTTTGAGAATGATAATTCACATTTGAAGATATCTCGTTGTGAAATAGGATTATTTAAAATTCACCAATGCAGATGACATTACAAGAAGAAGAAAGTAATAGCTTGTGGTATAATTGGATGCTTCCAAGAATTAGTGTTAATTAGCTTCATGATATTTGTAATAATTCATCTGCTTGATGAAGCCATGGTAAGCATCATGTTGCAGTGCTCAACATTAAATATTGCAAAACTTGAAAAGTGTTTTATCAAAAGTTATCAAAGGTAGTTTGAGGATGACAATTCATATTTGAAGATATCTCGTTGTGAAACATGATGATTTAAATTCATCAATGCAGATGGCATTACAAGAAGAAAGTAGTAGCTGGCGGTACAATTAGATGCTTTCAAGTATTAGTGTTAATACAACTAAGTAATCAGTTTTCACTTCCTGATACTTGTAATTATTCATCTGTCTGATGAAAGTTGAAATGTGTTTTATTAAAAGTTAGCAATGGTAGTTTGCGAATGACAATTCACATTTGCAGATATCTTGTTATGAAACATAATGACTATTCAAAATTAAAACATTTTATTGTTTCACAGCTATATTGATTACAACATTCCAACATGCTTCAGTCGCTTTGATAATGATCATAAGATAATATGTCGGAATATTATAAACAATATATCTGTGAAAATAATGGTTTTAATCTTTAATGAGAACGATAAGATTAATTTATTAAAACTGTAGACAGAATGTATTAATAATATGTCGGAATATTATAAACATGTCTGAGAAAAGAATAGTTTTAATTTTAATTAGAATGATAAGATTAATTTATTAAAACTGTAGACAGAATGTATTTATAAAACGAGTGTGATAATAACAAAGTTTCTGGTGTGTTTAAAATAAAAAATGTCTACAACTCTCTTTTTTTCTCACAACAAACATTTTAGGACTTGAAATTGTAAATATTTTCTGTTCTTCAATAAGGCTATATCAAGCAGCCCAAATTTTTGTTAGATATTCTACTATTTTCTATGTTAAGTTTACATCACATTTAATCATTCAGAGCTTGACAAATGGGTAAATATTCTGTGCTGTTATCAACTTCAGGTTTCCATTTTGATGGAAACAAGCAATTTTTCAATTTTATTTCACTAGTTTGTGATGGTGAACTCAAGTCCGACACTAAATTGTATTATATTGTTTATTTTTTGTCAAACTCGCTAATAGTGTATAAAAATTTACAAATAACATATATATATAGATTGGTGGCATTTACTAGGAACATTCGGCATGTACCACAGTCAGGCGTTTACACTATCCACCTCGATAATTTTATTTTAAATAAGTACACCGTCAGTTTATTTAGTTGTCGAATTTATTTTTGTTACAATGGATATATTTTGAAGCACAACAGCTATTGTTTGCATCGGTATGATGCAAATTAACCTGCTCAGCAATCTTTCTGGAAGACTGGCACGAATTTTTTTCTACAGCAGCACAAATTCATAATTCCCCTTAGTTTTGGGTTGAGGCTTTTTTTGTAACATCCTTTTTTTTCTCAAAATTCTGCACAATTCGGTGTATTGTAATAGTGCCTGTGAAAAGCAACAGCAAATAAATCTCTTGTTTGACCTACTGAATTGCTGCTGTAGATCTATTTCATAATCTATATTTTTTCAAGCAACTTCATATGTATCGATTGTAACAAAAATAAATTTTACAACTAAATAAACTGACAATGAACTTATTTAAACAAAATTATGGGTGTATATGTAATATTTGTACATACATTAAATAAATTGTGGTAAAAAACATATTCAGTGATTATATTATGAATTACCACGTAGTGATCTGATCAAGATGCATTGAACAGTTAGCAAGTGAAATAACATTAAAAAACTGCTCAAAATAGAACAGAATATTTAACAAAAAACCAATAATGATGTTAGCATTAATTCTCAATTTAGAAATGAGATGGTAAGCATACAATTTGTTTCAAATAATACAATGTTTTTGATTAAAATTTCCACACACTTCACGGTTGTTTATGCTTGAGTAAATAATTATGATGAAACACATTATAAATTAATTGAACTCTTATAAACAAACATATATTTTGTAGCTTTCTTCTTTGCTGCACTTAATCTCAATAAAACTTGAGTCATTATCAACAAATTCATTTGATAATGACTGAAGAATTGAAACTATAGTTGATTATGGTATAATAAAACAGAAAATTGTGTTTCATTCATCCCTAATTATGTATCAATTTAATTAATCGGAGTGCAGTGTTTTCCATTAATTTGTAAACTGAAAAAGTATAAAAGAATTAAAAATTAAAATTGTTTTCTCGATTGTAGATAAATAATTAATTACTATCTACACAAGATGGATACACATTCGTGGAGAATAATTATCAATGATGTGATTTTGAAACCAATTTTGTGTTGTTAAAATTGGTTCTTTTGATATGATTTTAACGAAGAACACACTACAGTATTACCAAGCACTAGAGAAAGTGAATTTAAGGTGTTCACTGCGCAACACACCTTGAGTGCTTGGCATAACTTTACCTCATGATTTAAAACGTAAAAGTGTGGGAAATACAGTATAACCGAGTTATCCAAGCATGGACTTTAATTTGGGAGACCCTGTACAAAAATGAGAAATAAATTTTACATCATACGCTCTGTAATAAAAAATAAAGTGTATATACAAATAATATAAAATAATAAATGTAAAGCGGTAGGTTGGTTAAGATAAAGATAAAAATTTGAAATTTCACTAGTGAACATATAGAAGTTATTGCACGGCTTGAGCGGACCACCTGTACGTATCTAAGTACAATATATACTAATTGCAGCGCTTGATTGATTAACTCAAAATGCAACAATATTTTACATTATAAAACAATAGTACATACGATATCATTTATTTACAAATTGTATGTAGAATTACAAATAACGGCTCATAATGCAGTCATATTACTAAAAATAAATGGTGCATAGATGCTATAATTTGTGATTGCTCGTGAGCCACGTGAGGCCCTCGTAGAGCCCGTCGCCGGTGGTCGCGCATGCCGGCTGGACGTACCAGTTGCGGTCCCGTATGCGCGTCAGCCCGAGCTTCTCCTGGATCTCGTGCGGCTTCATGGCCTCAGGTAAGTCTTGTTTGTTGGCGAATATGAGTATAATGGCGTCCCGCATTTCCCTGTCGTTGATGATGCGGTGCAGCTCCTGCCTCGCCTCATCGATGCGGTCCCGGTCCGCACAATCAACCACAAATATAAGTCCCTGCGTCCCCGTGTAATAGTGCCGCCACAGCGGCCTGATTTTATCCTGCCCGCCCACGTCCCACACGTTGAACTTCACGTTCTTATACGTTACAGTCTCCACGTTAAAACCCACCGTCGGAATGGTCGTCACCGACTGGCCCAGCTTCAGCTTGTACAGTATCGTCGTCTTCCCGGCCGCGTCCAGTCCCAGCATCAGGATCCGCATCTCCTTGTTCCCGAATATCTTCGAGAGTAGTTTCCCCATTTTTAATTGCTTCTATCTCCGGGTTCTAAAACATTCATAATAATTATCAATAACAACATATTTGTATTTACTTATACTAGCGAGCGTACAACAAAAATCGACGACGAAGTCTAAAGTCATGTCTGAAGTAAGATCACACGCGCACGCGTAAAGTACTAACATGTCAGATGTTATCCCTTTAGGAATACGCTCCATGTTTGTGGTGCGGTTTTAGAATGGCCTGGAACGTTATATGTATGTTAACAGCATCTAGCAGAATAAGAAAACGTAACGTTAACAGTATACTTATTGTTTGTGGAAAGTTAAAAAACTATACTTTGATCAATGGATCTTTGCGATGGCTCAACCTAGCTCCGACAACATTTGCATGCGTTTACTCTCTCTACGACAAGTTAAAGTAAACGCAATCATGAATGTCGTCCAAGGCGAGAAAACTCGGTCTTCGGTAATGACGCCCACGCAAAGATCCATTAATCAAACAATAGAAAATAACTTTTCGCAAAAATGAAGAAACATGTTGACGCAAAAGGGGAACGCAAATATGCGTCTACAGCAGCGAAAGGGTTAATAACCCCTAATTATAATATTTGACATGTCAACTTCGTCGTCGATTTTTGTCATACGCTCGATATATAATTCTACTTTAAATTATCATAACTGTTAGAATTAAAGTTATTACGTTGTTATTAGGAGCCAGAATATTTCAATGTAAAGAATTCGCCTTCGGAATCGACAATTCGTCGCTGAATTGAACGCATCCAGCATGTTATCTTGTCACAATCAACACATCTCCAATTCGACATTAATTTTTTCCGAATTTTCACAAGCCCCTACTGCGTTTGAACGTGAGTATTCAAAAATAATCAGAATCGTCGACCCGAAGACGTTGTGGCCAGCTGAGGATGTCTCGAACGTCACTATACTATTGTATCCATGGGAAGAATTCAAATTGACAAATTAACGGCTAAATTTGGCGATCCGCTTTGGCCAGACATTAAAATAACTTTGATGAGCGATGAAGCTCGCATAACTTCTCATATGGCTTCATTAATCAGCGGAACTTTTTGGGGCGAAAAATTCATCATCCCCAAGCAGACCTATACGATTGTTCTATTACTTAGTCATTGCATAAGTTCGTAACTTTTCTGGTTTCCAATGTAAGAGAGCTTTGGAAATAAATACATTTTATAAGTGTCAATTGTATTTTAAAATCATGGTATTGATGCGATTTCAGTAAAGATTTATTTAAGTGTCTCGTTACATAAATAACTGTTTGTGTTTGGAGGTGGTTACTTGGTGACACATGCTGAAACTTGGCAAATTATGAACACAGGTTTTAATGGTTTTTCCGATGATGCATGATCACTGAGAAAAGCGGACAACAGACTTCAATTTTATTTATACAGACGTTATAATTTTATGAAGAAAGTTTACAGCGATAACGTCACGTAAATTCAATCAAAACAACTTGTAATTTCGTTTTTTTAAGTAAAAAAATTTTTTTTATCATTTTACTCTCTGAACCACCCACATAAAGAATAGCAATTGAAAAAAATGTCAAAATTAGCAATTTATAAACAATCAACCTGATTTAACTTTCAAATGGGGAAAGTTACGCGATCAATGTTTTTTTTTACAATACTACAAAAGACTGCGGTGTAATTTACGAGATAATTTACAACACGAATATGGCGAAATTTCGCAGTCATCCTGTGTAAACTATACGTCGCCTAGCAACATGGAACGAAGAGATTTGTCGAGCCGCAGCAGGGATTGTAAAACCCGCCCGAACAAAAATATCGATCGCGTGCGCAGATATGTCGAGGAAGAGCAGAAAAAAGTTCCGCAGCGTTTCGCGAAGACTTCGAGATGTATCTGTATTGGATTCAGACGTTGGTACCACCAACTGCGTCTAAAATACAGTTACAGATCATAAAGATAATTAACCTTACGTTGGGCGCGGCTAATCTGAGTGACACGAGTCGTAGATGTTCGGATATTCGCAATTGCTTCCACTTTTTCGTCCACGTTTACAGTTTTTTTGTAAATACCATTTTTATTTCTATACACTGGATTCAATTAGTTTGGTATTAATAATAAGTAATTATTTGTAATTGTTTCTCGATACACAGCACCTTCCTTATTGCTTAGATCATTTCTTCGCCAATTGGATGCAACAAAATCGTTCGACGTTACGTTTTCAGACTTCGTAATTGGCGTACTCGAGGTTTACTTCTCGAGAGGGAATAATAAACAATTTATAATAAGTTCTCCAAGGTATCAACCTCATCGATCAAATACTTAAAGGGAAACATTCGACGGGGGATACATAATGCGCGAAAAGTTATGAAAACTGCTGTACCAAGGCCCTAACTTTGCACTAATGCTGGGGGCGTATATTGAGTTTAAAGTTTTATTTAAAAACCTATTCGTACAGATACAGCAGCCACAGATACAACAAGAATTTTTTTAAAATGGCCGGAATCGTCTCGGGGATCTCAAAATGGATATTTCCGTTCACGGAAATAATACTATCTCGTACTTTGTACGGAGGAAGTAAAAATCTAATGATGTAAGGTCTGGGGATATTGGTAGGTGTATCTCCGTAAGCATAGAGAATTGGACCCAAGTCACAATAGCTGTTACTATCACCTAAAATATTTATTAAATAAAACACACTTTTATAATGATCATTGTTTGATCGAAACTGCAGTCACTAATAAATAAACAGTGTGATATTAACTAAGTAAAAGTGTGTTTTATTTAATTAAAAATGTATCACGAAGTAAGTGCCGCCAACCTCAATCAGTTAAAATATTTATCATTTCTCCCGAATAATACAGTCATCTTAGTCAACAAAAATTTGCTAAATTTGTATTACTTAGTTACAAATAATAGATCAAAAAACACTATCGATAAATTGTAAACAAAAATACAGGGCACAATATGTAATATAGGCAGAAAGACCTATATAGGCAGACGACGTATTAACATAATTATTTAAAATACAAATTGTAATTATTTTGTTTTATATTGTTAACGTCTGTAATAAAGATGTTGATATATATGTGATATAATTTTTAATTACTAATTGAAGATTTATAAAAAAATTCTAAAGAAACAAATATAGTGGATAGAGCAATATTTGTAGAAAACAATACGCAAAAGATACAATAACGACATCTTTTAACATGGAGAGAAAGTAAAACTGGGTCTGAACATACGAAAATTAAATTTCGAAACAAATGCAATCAAATGTGATTAACACTAATTATACCCGAATTACCTGAGAATATCTACTTTACCTAAACTTCTGGAAGATGGCTAAAAAAAACTGAAGTTTCACGTTCGCACTAACTTTTCTATAGCACACGCACCAATATGAACTAAACTGAATAAAAATTGGTAGTATCACCTGAAATCTATGTGCGCGTAAATATTTTAATGACTGCGTCACTACGCATTTTAGAGGGGGCATTGTATGAGTTAGTTCCGGATTTATGAGATAAATTTAAATTGTTATTGAAGTAATAATCAATTGAATCATTCACCACCAAAACGTGTATAGGTAAAACCTACTTACAAGTTTTCATTAATGTATGAATAATGGCAGATAAAAATGAATGACCAAAAACAGCATATATTACTAATGCGTGGGTTTAATTCCTTTTTTGGAAAAATTACTCACAATTATAAAAAAAAATATATATTCCTTCATTCATTGAATAACTTTTCTGTTATAAATGGGAAACGTATTTATTGACATAAAAACAGACTAGACGGCAGCACCGTTTGACAACAATCTTGAAAATTACAAAATGTTGTTGATGTTGATTACGCGTTTCACCGCCATCTCATCTCTAGCGTCAGAGATGGCCGAAAAGCGCCAATCAAAAAATTTTGGCACCGCATACGACGTGGTCATTTTAAGGAAAACCATGCAACTTCGTGTTATTCTTTTCAAATGGATGGATGTAGGATCGTTGTATGCACAATTTAAAATTATTACCAGATATACAGGGTGTCCCATAAAAAAGATACACATCAAAGTTATGTTTTTTTTTAAATGGAACACCCTGTATTTTTTGTCATTATTGAATTCTAGGGAACAAATAAAGGTGAGTTCCTTCAATATTCCCTATACCTATCGTTTACCGTTTTCGAAATATTTAAAGATTTGTTGAAATGAAAGGTACAGGTGAAATTTTATATTTGCCCCAGTGATTGGCGTTGAACCATTATAATTAATTCTATTGTTTGGTTAAAGGTTCGAACTACAGCGCCAACCATGATTTAGTATAGAAAATTATACAGGGTGATAAAAAAAACGTGGTAAAATATCTTAACTTATAAACTTGAATAACTTCGTTTTTTCAAATGACACACCCTGTATTTAGTAACGTATTATCACGAATCCAATTATCTTTCAGATTACAATAATAATTCTTGACATGAAAATCGCCGAAAACAAGGAAACTATTGAGATTAGGAAAAGAGAACCCTAATACAATCTGAAAGAGAATTGGATTCTAAGTGAGAATACGTTACTAAATACAGGGTGTGCCATTTGAAAAAACGAAGTTATTCAACTTTATAAGTTAAGATTTTCTACCACGTTTTTCTTATCACCCTGTATACATTTCTATACTAAATCATGGTTGGCGCTGTAGTTCGAACCTTCAACCAAACAATAGAATTAATTTTAATGATTCAACGACAATCACTGGGGCAAATATGAAATTTCACCTCTACCCTTCATTTCAACAAAGCTTTAAATATTTCGAAAACGGCAAACGATAGGTATAGGGAATATTGAAGCAACTCACCTTTATTTGTTCCCTAGAATTCAAAAATGACAAAAAATACAGGGTGTTCCATTAAAAAAAACATAACTTTGATGTGTATCTTTTTTATGGGACACCCTGTATATCTGGTAATAATTTTAAATTGTGCATATGACCATCCTGCATCTATCCATTTGAAAAGAACCACAAGGAGTTGCATGGTTTTCCTTAAAATGACCGCGTCGTATGCGGTGCCCCACCCTGTATAAAAATCTTTATAAGCTGCTGGTATTGGTATGAGTAAACCTTTCAACAGGGACATGAGATCTTTCTTCTTGTTTTGGGCAACCCCATAAGGTTGGCAGGATGCTGGTGAGTCCCATTTTCATAGAGTTTCGATCTTCTACTTGATGGAGTTGTCATTTTCAGTGGTTTTTTTTGGCGACATCCTTGAACTTCTTCTTTTTGTAGGAGGATGACCAGTTATCAACTCAGCCACAGGAATTTCTTTGAATTCATCTTTGAAAGACAGTTTGTAAAAAAAGACAGGGGAGTTTCCCGTGCAATTTTTATTGCTATAATATCATTGAACAGTGCTCGTTCCCCATCACGATTCACGTTGAAATTTTCTCCCACATGTTTCTGCAATGACTTGAAATCCATGAATTTACTGTACGTGAATTCATGCTCTTAGTAACCCTTTCACTACGGGAGTCATCAATGAGCGACTTGGTAATTCTGCCTCGCATTCCGCCAATCATCAATAGACGATTTAGAGTTTTAATCCAAAGAGAAAAAATTGCATGATCAGAATCATTACAATATCACCAATTTGCCAAATATATCCCCTATGAGGGTGAAATGGGGTTTAAGAATATTTTTTAGAAAGTTTAATTTTGAAGAAAAGTAGTCGTGTATAATTTTGCCTGTAGTTAAAGGGTTAATTGGACGCATTGGGCTGGTATATAAATGGGACAACTTTTGCACCGACAGCGACATCCTTCAGCCTTGACAACTGGAATAATACTGACTTTGAACCGCCGTTATCCCGCCTCGAAGTGGACTGATTCTGCTCAAAAACATAGTGGTCACTCTTTAAACTGCTACTACCCCTACGTAGAGCAAGACAAGCTCTATCTAGTGGTATATATTACTCAAAGACCGATACCAGTATTCCTCCCAACGTGTGATATGTTGGAAATATCAATAAATACAGAAATACAGCAGCAGGGTTGACGGAACTTGTCTTATGTCACTATCCTGTTGTGGCAAATACAAGGAAAAAGCTACTGGGGACATCATGGCCAAGACCGGCCAACCTACATATTGTGACTTCATCGACCTTCCTATCATCCATACCAGTATCCGTATTTCTGCCAGTGGCGAATTGTAAAAGTTAAAAATTATTAAAAACAGTAAAACACTTGTTTCCCCAGCATGAAGGGTTGTCATGGAGACGCGTAATATCTCCCTCATTGACTCACCTACAAATATTCACAAGTCATCGTAGATCTCTGTTTATATATACAGATGTATATTAATGGAGTAATTCACAATAATCAATACTATAATCTCCCAAACTACTTATCTCGTCTGAATCATAGAGCATGCAAATGAATGGAACTTTATCTCAACTATGACTTAGCTAGGATAAAATAATCAACATGTGACTATATAATGATAAAAATGATAATAGGTTTTGTTTTCATCATACTAACAATGAAGTCCATGTTTTGACTACGTTTTATTTATACAATTTAAAAATATGAATACTTTTAAAGAAAGTAATATGAAATAGATATTAATATTACAAAATAAAAAGACAATTTAAAGTCGGTGGTTGAGGTTTCGCCGTATTCAAATTTTTTTTATAATAAATTGATTTAAAAATAACACTATTTAATATAATATCAATAATATCACTAGTTACTCTTTTATGCAAATTATGTAAAGGGATTTATCCTGTATATTATTAATAATAAATAAATACTATTTTCAGATAATGGAAATATCTATTATTTATTTTATTATAGTTACTTTAAATTGTCCTCAGAGATAAGCTAAATAAGAATAGAGGAAACAATAAGGTATCACTTAAAGTACACACTTGCACGGCTTACAATAATGGAGATAAATAAAGTAAAGGAAACACTTGTTTATACCACTTATTAGATTATTACATACATTTATAGTAATAAGTGAAATAAACAAAGTGTTTCCTTTAGAACAGTATTAATATAAAGCAAAATGAAACACCTCAAGTAATAAAATATTTATGATATATGATCATGCAATTTCTTTAAATGAAATTCGTAAATAATAATATGTTTATTACTTTGCATCTCAAAACCCAATCAGGATAGCTCATTGGTTATAAACCTATAACGTTCTTCCCAACATAATCATTCATCTTTTCCTCCCTGGTTATTCTTCCAAAATATTTTAATCATTAGCGTCTGATGGTTTATAAGCCAAAACAAAAGAAAAATGGCTCATTGTTATTACATTACGAGTACAATAATAGTTTTAGTCCAATTTATTTTCAAAAGTTGTTAGCATTGAAATTTGAAAGTGTATAACGTACATGATCATTTTATTCTTATTGTTATTATCATCATTAAGTACGGATGAACAGTATTCATTTATACTGGTGAACGATGGGTAGTAGTGATTAAGGATGTTCACATACCACAATTTACAATTGACCCAATTTTAATCTACTTGACTGAATGTAATAACTGCAATGAATCATACTGTCTCAATCAGGTGTTGATGTGTATAAACATGACAGAGTACGTATAGTGTAAATTAATGTAAGCTTTGAGTTATGCATTTGTTGTTACTAAAAAGTCTAAGAAATGATTAAACCATGGGTGGAAAGACCTCGGTTGATAACCCATTTCACATCATAAGATAAAACGAAATAATATAGTTGTAAACACTAGATGTACTTTAATATTGAGAAATAAATGCATTATTATTATTGAAAATTAAACGAATTTCCTCCCAAGGCATTAAGCGTTGCACAAAACTTATCAAAAACCACATTTTTGGAGTTTGAAACATATTAATATGAAATAAAGTTTTTTATACAATATAGAGTGTTCATAAATGAATATCCCAACTTTGCGGGGCTATTGAAAGGAAAATAAACAAAGAACACATTTTTTGCTCATTGGAAATCAAACGTAACAGTTGAAAGTATAAATTCGACACAGTTAGATGTATTCAATGTGAGCCCCTTTAGTAACACGAAGGATATTGAGGTGGTACTGATATTTTGTCTAGTGTGACGGTTTGAAAGGCTGCAGATATAGCGGACGAACAAACAACTGTAATTTGATGTAGCCCCAGAAAAAAATCACACGGAGTGATGTCAGGGCTGCGAGGAGACCATTGATGAAGAGCAAGATCTTGTGTGCTCCGCGACCAATCTACCGGTGTCATTTTAAACTTTCAACTGTTATTTTTTATTTCCGACGAACAACAAGTTAGTACTTTATTTAATTTTCTCTCAATGGCCCTGCAAAGTTGGGATATTCTTTTTTGTCCAAACTATATTTTTTTTCATATAATTATGCTTCAAACTCCTAAATTTTCTTCCAATGGTCCTGCAAAGTTGGGATATTCATTTACGCACCCGCAGTACACTTACAAACCTTTATCAAGCAATAAAATAATTATGAGTGATGTCAGGGCTGCGAGGAGACCATTGATGAAGAGCAAGATCTTGGGTGCTCCGCGACTAATCTACCGGTGTCATTTCAAACTTTCAACTGTTATTTTTGATTTCCGACGAACAACAAGTTTGTACTTTATTTAATTTTCTCTCAATGGCCCTGCAAAGTTGGGATATTCATTTACGCACCCGCTGTACACTTACAAACCTTTATCAAGCAATAAACAGGTAAGTAAGGTAATAACACTTTAATAAATACTAATAAACGGCAAGGAAAATGTCCCCATTAATCAATCAACCTGGCACTATCCATAAATATCCATTCCTAATAATGCCCGCAGCAACTGTGAAAAATGTTACCTTGAGTTGCAGCGGTCATTAAATAGAAATCGTTGCAGCATAGAATCGATCGGAATTACATTAATTCCATGTCATGTTTATTTGACGGAGCATTTGCTGAAACCACTGTTATAAATATTACTTGCTTGTTAATCCCCTTAACTACGTGTTCTGTTGCACGTTAATGAAACTTACCAAGCATAACATGAATAATGATAATAATGGTCTTTCACATGAGGTGTAATTTTAAACCGTTCAGGGATTTAACTCTTTAAATAAGTGCATCACTTATTGAGGCTGTCATGACTATGATACATCACAGACAATGATCGATAATAAGTGAATTAGAATAATTTCACCTTGTATTGATTGTAAATAACTAATATATCAATTTCAAAGGAATTTAAGGCGATTACTAAATCTAAGAATGTACAGCTCTAATATATACCTAGTTTTACAATTAGTAGTTCCAAATTTTCAGATTGGCATTGGTTATTGTTTAAGGATTTCTTAATGTCAAATTTTTTGCATTAGCATCTGCCTCAAAACTTTAAATTACGAAGGATCAAACATTTGGTTATTATCTATATAGTTTTAATTTGATTAATGCCTTGTCTAGAAACTTTCTCTAGTCTATTGTCCGGATCTATCAGTCCTTGTTAATACGCTGGTGTACTTGACAATTTTGGCCAAAGAAATCTATAGAAATATAAAAAAAAGATGACCACTGGTTTATGGTATCACGAACAAAATTTGTGACAGAACTTTATGATGAAAACTAGCTTACAGATTTAGCAATATGAATGAGTTCAAGATGCATTTTTAAGTTAAAAAACAACTTTTTTACCTTAACTTGGCTATCTTACATCTGAAAAGTAAATAACGTAATAATCAGTATCCATACATTTAAGGATTTCCTGAAGGGAGGTCCGATGCCACTCGGGGAACAGTCCGTCATACATTACTTGTAACAACAACAACAAGGAATTCCTGAAATTGGCAATGATTCAATCCATTCACAGCCTTGACGACAATTTGTATGTTTCTGTGCTTCAAATTTGGTGTGCTATGCAATAATATTTCAAAAAATTTGAGTTTCTGGCAGTAATTGCATAATTTACTATTAATTTTACAAGTCCCTCGTTTCTGCCTTATTATCAATTGGTTGGACCTGATGAACCTAGTTGTAATGAACTTGGGAGGATCGCCTCCTAATAGTTTTATTGAGGGGCGGTCCTAATCCACTTGAAAAGCGTCTTAAAGAAATATCACGGAAATATTGGAATACTATACCTCGTTATGGTAAAGTAGAGTGTGAGAATTAGAGGTGGCGAAATGACTCTTTTTTGTGAGCTACCTCAGTGAAAAGAGTAGACTCAGGGAGTCGGTTGAAGACTGTTGAAAAAGTAAGAAAATATTTTCCCAAAAAATTTTGATGAGCAAAAATGAGAGTCTACTCATAATTTTAAAGAGTCGAGTAATAATTTCAAAGAGTTGAGCCTTTGTCAAAGAGGAATGAATATTGCATGGCCCTGGAAATGTAGATTTTATAAACATGCAAGTCCTTTGTAACACTACAAACGCGTTTTTCTCGAAATCACGTTTTTCAAGTCTGGGAAAATGCTCGCCGACGCGCTAATTGAGCAATAATAATCCGGGCCTGAAATGTCCAGAAAACTCGTCGCCACAAAGCAGCGGCCGGTCGTAAAGGTTCGGCAGAGGAGGCTACGAAAGACGTGTGCATCACAAGCGGTTGTTATGGAGACGCGTCAACATCTCTCTCTTAGCCTCCCACGATAATTCAATTGCCACTAACACAAAGTACGCCCCAAACAAAATATTACCCCTTGGCACAATTTTCAAATTCTCAGATATTGTTTTTATCTAAATTTGGTGAAACGGAATACATTTACTGCTGAATATCTGTTCTACGATGAATACAGAAGAGTTTGTGTCATAGAAACATTCTAAAAAGTAAATAACATTGCCACTAATGGTTACTTAAGCCTGTGATGTTTGATGTACTCGCTTGAATACAATGGGAACTATTGGGTTAAATTGAAAAACGCATTTTTTTTTATAATTCGCCATTTTCTTATTTTTGTAAATCAGGGGCCGTTGGAGGCACATGGTCTAAAAACGCCCAACAGTCTTTATCGATTGCGAAGAGGCCCAACAAAAAATCTCAACAAGGGTTAAAGATGTAAAGTTTATTATATTTTTAAATATTGTTTCCACATCAGAACACCTACAGACCGGTTTCGACCTTTCAGGTCTCATCAGTGTAGTTAGTTGCTGATGGGGAAACTTTTTTTTTATGTGAGGGGAAACAGAAATTACTATTGGAAAATAAGTATTCCAAGCACCGTTACAGGGTAGAAATATGCAAGTAGCGGAATCTATTGCATGAATGTTGTACTGAACCCAAAAATTATATTTATAATTTTTTACTATAGTTTCAGCAATTTGCTGGTAATTTTCTAGCAGTCAAAAAGTTTAAATATTCAAATGTTCTTATGCAGCAGTCGCTTCCCTGGGAGTCTCACCACGATAAAAATTTTAAGCTGTGGACTTACAGCACTGCAAGTCAGCCAATGTATGGCTGCACTTTTTAATATTCCGAATCGTATACTTTAAGTTAATTACTTACGTAATTTAAGCGGGATTTCAAGTAACCGCGGTAAATCGCACAAACGAATGGCCCTTCGAACCGGATCGGGGATTTAACAGTTCTACACGCGGTGCGATTCGGGAAACAATGGCATTATTGTGCACGCAGGTTGCTTGATTAATTCCTACGGTTGAACAGGAATTAGTTCTGCGGCATGTTTGCTCGTGCACGTGTTTTATTGAGACGATAAAACGCTCAAAGCGGTGGAAGCCGCGTCCGTATAGTCAGGTTCCAGGCGTTAGGACATGATTAAATTTTAGAGATGGGCAAAACTGCTACTATTGAATCACGTTGCTACTTTTTAATACCTGTGATTTTAAACTGTAACTGTAATCACGGCTGGTAAACATATGCTATGTTAGTGATTTTAAATAGCACTGATTTTAAGTAACAGTGATTTTAATACATTGGCTGCCAACAAGTTTTTTAGTAAAATGTCAAAAAAAGTTCTTTGTTTTTAAGTCTTATTTTATAAAATGAGTAAGAATATGCTTATTTATTTCATTTTGATGCATTTTTTAGCTAAATAGTAAGTTTAAAGAAGGTACTCACTGTCAGTCATCGGTGACTGACGCAACCCCATAGGAATACTTCCGAGTCAGTCATCGGCGACTGACGCGGCCTCATTGGGATACTTCCGTGTCAGTCATCGGTGACTGACAAAGCGGTCACCGTGTTAAGTAACAGTGATTTTAAATAGCAGTGATTTTAAGTAGCATTAACAGTAGCGAAATGGGATTTTTACGATTAATGTAAATTTTATGTAAAATTTTGCTAAATTTTTCATTTACAAGATACATTTATTAACAAAAGATTTGTTAGTTATGAAGGTTTTCCCAGTTGTGGGCAAATCCATCTCGACAATTTAATGCAATGCGGTGTTAAAATCAAAACGTTGTAAATTGGAAATATGCCATCTGCTGACGCCAATAACGAGCAGATGATTAACGACTACGCGGAATTACTCCACCCAAAACAATATCTGTGAAATTAAACCTTTCACTATATGCATCCTTAGTGAGAGTCATGGTTTCCCATGGATTCGTATTACTGGATTATTGGATTTTACGAAATGAACACGATTTGCGCCGCATCATATTTCCCGACGTGCCGACGTCAAGTACAACAATTTTTCGAATTGCAACAAATTTGCTGATCTTAACACACTATTGGCGGGAAAGGTATTCCCGCCAAAAGCGTGTTTAGGTATTAATACCTTTTCCCGCCGATAGTGACACAAAATGTGAAAGTTTTTCAAAGTTGATAATCAAAAAATAATGCTTACAAATATTGAATTGAAATTCGCTACAAATGTTGAGCCACTGTGTATGGCTCTTCAGGAGAAGAAAACATATGTTTTCTTCTTCTGAAGAAGCCACAGTGTGCTCACAAATAGTTTAGAAATGCTGCAGGTGTTGGGAAGATTGACATGCATTTATTTATCTTTCTTTCTTGCTTTAACTTCAATCATCTCTTGGTAAGGTTTACATTCTGCTTTTTACTTTCTCCGTTATGATGTACAACAAAGTATTGTGATCGTAAATTTTCTTCCAAAAATGTTTTTAACGAAAATGTCTGTTTTGATTCAAAGATTTCAAAAAAATTGTCTCTGCGCTGTATCTCAAAAACTAATAGAGCAACTAGCATGAAACTTTGAAGCCTTATTTAAAAATCACAAGCTTTTGGTAAAATTTCGTATACCGGAAATATGTGTTTACCTTAACCCTGTCGCGCCTAATGTCCAATGACATTTTTAAAAATTACTAAAACGTTGCAAACACAATAAAAATATTACTTGTAGGGTTTTAACAGCACTGCAACGCACCTGATTATGATTCACATGAACAGTTCCTTGCAAGTTTAGGTTAAAGCCGTCAACCACATATGTGGCCTCGAAAGTTTCTAGAAATTTTTGAGCATTGAGTGAATTGCGCTTTTAACATGAACAGGTAAGATTTTAGAATATATGTGATAAATTTAATCCATTTGCTAAAAAAAAAAATGCATTTATCTTGTCATGGGAAGTATATGTCCCTCCAGATATTTTCAGTGGGATGTTTGGAAAAGAACTCCCTAGTTTTACTGTGTCATAGAAACTGTTATTCTAGCTTGTGATGTTTGATTCATCAACTGTCCAAGTTTTGCACGCCTGCTTGACCTTGAGACGGCGCCAGGGCCCAGTTCGCTAATTCAGTTCAGGCGTGCAGTGCAGTGTAATGGCTACTCCGCAACAAAAAGCGCAGTGTGTTATTTGCCTTGTGCTAACTGAGTAGAGAGAGTTGGCCGGTCCGGGGCCAGGAAGTGCTCCCGGAAGTTGCGGTTTCCAGTTGCGTTTTCCGGTTGCGGTTATTCCAAATCTGGTTACTAAAAAACAGCTACCTATCTTAGAATAACAGCTACCTGTCTTAGAATAACAGCTACCTGTTTTTTAGTAACAGCTACCTGATTTGGAATAACCGCAAAACCGCAACCGGAAATTGGAAACCGCAACTTCTGGGAGCATTTCCTGGCTCCGGACAGGCTAACTCTCTCTACTTAACTGAATCTGTTATAACAGTGCAATGAAACCTCCACATCAAAAACTATCCATCATTGGATATTATTTCAGTAGGTTTTATTTCAACTTTATAAGTTGGGTTTTTCTACCGCATTTTTTTTGTCACCCAGTATAATTTTTTGTATGAAATCATGGTTGGATCTATAGTTCGAACCTTTAACTAAATAATTGAAATGATTTGAATCGTTCAACGTCAATGACTGGGGCAAAAATAAAATTTCACCCAGACCATGCATTTCAACAAATCTTCAAATATTTCGAAAACGGCAAACAATAGGTATAGGGAGTATTGAAGTAACTTACCTTTATTTGCTCCATATAATTCAAAAACGACAAAAAATACAGGGTGTTCCATTTAAAAAAACATAAATTTGGTCTGTAACTTTGTTATGAGACACCCTGTATAAATTTTAATATTTTTAGGGCGTGCAACTCACTATTATACACAACTTTTGTATAAAACATTTTTCGAAATTTTGAAAAATAAGCACATGATTGACCGTACCCAGAACTCTGAACTTTTTTTTTTCAGGCGAATTAGAAAGTTTCATATTTTTTTAAGAAACAAACTTATTTCCAGCCCTTCAAAAACCACCCTCACACATGATAGATTTTTTTCATGTTGGTTGGAATTTTTTTAGGCGGATTAGTGAGTTTAATATTTTTCGAAGAAACAGACTTATTACTACCCTCTCAAAAATCACCCTCACACAACATAGAACACATGCAAAAGTTTTATACAAATTTATTTATACTTAAATTATGTATCTTTTAAATGTCTAACCTTTGCATTGCGAACTAGAGATCGAGTCGAGTCAGTGAGGACCTTTATTTTTTTAGCCCTGCGCTTGTCGACGTGTGAGGCTCTTCACTTATGGTACACATTTTTTACTTTTCAAATAATTTATTCATGACCTGACTCTCAGAGTCGACTCTTTTCAAGGAGTCAGAGCTTGTGAAGCAATTCACATAAAAATGAGTCATTTTGCCCATCTCTATTGCCAACTATGTTATATTTATTTATTTTTATTTTGAAAACAAAACAGATTTACAAAATCCAAGCTATGTCTCCATCACATATTTAAACTAAAGTAAAGGAAAATATTAAGGTACAAAAAGAATTTACAATCGAAAGCAAAAAATTAATATCGATTAGAAATATTAAAATTTAAATTAAATCAAACTAAATTAAATTGAATCAAATTAAATTAACTGTTCATATAAGTTTTTATTACCCTGTTATTGGATGTATTCTGTTGGGTAATAAACTATTACTATTATTATTATTATTAGATACGTGCCCCAGAGCCCTGCAGAAGCGGATTTTTTAAAGCCCGGCCCCTGCCCGAATGTGAAAATTTAAAACTCGGCCCGGCCTGATAAAACTAAAATGTACTGCGGGCCCGGCCCAGAGCTGAGTATTCAAAGCCCGGCCCAGCTCCGAAAAAGATAGAATTAAATAAATAAAATTACTGGACCCATGTACGCCTTACAATTTTGAAATACATTGAATTCATGTTAATAAAAATAACTCAATTTATTTTTCAGTTGTTACTTTCCAAACTATAATAAAATTAAATTTGTCCAACCCCGGCCTGGCTCGGCCCGGTCTAAATTATCCATCAGAAAGCCCGGCCCGGAGTTTGAAAAACAGGGCCCGGCCCTTGTAAGCCTCTGACGTGCCTCCAATTTTTACAACTCTATCACATGTTATTGTGGATAAATATGCCCTTAATCGATAACATTACTTTAACCATATTTCAAGTTAAATTGGACTTTCCTGCTACTAGACTTTTATGTTTCATTTGTTCTAATTTAATTTTTAATTAGCTGTATTTGTGAACATGTGAGCATTTGTCACACATAAAATTGGCACAATAAAACGTTTTGTGTTGTAAAATAAACAAAACAGTGGAACAATCAACTATTTTTAGTACGAATGTAATGTGTTGAAACAATGTTTCGTAAAATAATTAATCTCTTAGCAAACGTTAATACACGGTAATCCTTAACTGAACTGAATTGAATAAATTTAATAAACAAATCTACAAAATTATGTCTTAGAGAGTCTAAACAATAATAAACCTATTGAAACAACTATTTCCCATGCCAAATATGAATGAAACAAAAGAAATTTGTTATATGTTATATTTTTTTTACATTTATTCATCGATAATCAAAAGTACACACCTTAATTAATTAAACAAAAGAAATTTGTATGTTATATATTTTTTTAATTCATAATAATCAAAAGTACATATCTTAATTAATTAATCCAACATTGTTTTCAGATCGTATTCTGAATGTACAGGGTGGGCAAAATTCAACGTTTCTATGGGGGACCTTGATAACTATAATAGATAGAGAAAAACGGATGGCGCATCCTTGAACCAATGGTGAAAACTAAATTTATTTATCTTCTTTTGTTTTTGAGTTATAGCTGAAAGAAAAATCAATTTTTTTGGGCCAAACCGCCCACTCTGCGTTCCACTTAAATTTAAACTACAAAATCGCGTTTGTAGAAACTTTCAATTTTATTTTGTAACCCTGTCAGTAGATATTGAGTTTATTGGGTTTTATAAATAAATAAATACATAATAGTTGTGGTTAAAATATTTTTTAAATTTAGTTTTAAAATATATAGTTGCAACGATTCTCTTTATTAAAATCACTCATTTGGCAATATAATTTGAACTAAAATAGATCAGTGTCGACCAATCTGCGGCTGTACTTGTTCTGCACCAGGCGCGCACCAAGCCATTTATATATTGCGTGGTAACCACCAAATCTGGCCCTAGGAAAATAATGTTTTTTGGAATTGTTATTAATTGTAATGACATTGCTATGTTACATGTTTACTTAATATCATTTTCACAGATTTTCAGTAGTCACATGTCTGTATATGAGTTATAATTTGCATGAGCCCCCCCCAAGCCAAATTTCTTCTGTATTTGAGTTATAATATGCATGAGCCCCCCAAGCTAAATTTCTGGGTGCGCGCCTGTTCTGCACACCAATACATCCAACAGTAATTCGCTAAAATTTCCAGTTTTAACCGATACAAGAATTTTTCACTTCCTACGTAGTCTATTTTTAATTAATGATGAATGACTTAATCATAATCCCACTTAGAGACCTTATCTCAAGGTCAATTCCAGCATTAGTGAAATATGTGTTATCTTGAATTCGGTGAATATTGATCTGTTATTGTGTTATTCCATTGTTCAAAACTGTACATATAAAAGGTTGATCTAGGAAAATGTATTTTAGGGTTGCCAATAATAATAATACTAATAATTTTTATTTATACAATCACCGAATGGTTTAGATACGTCAACAAAAAATGAACATTAGAACTTAAAATGATTATACTCCTCCCAGCTGACAAAAGCATTTTTAATTAAGATTCCGTTAACGATCTTTTTGAATTGTTTCACAGGTATCTGTCTAACATTTTCTGGTAATCTATTATAGAAGTGGGTACCATAATAATTGCTACCATTTCTGGACCTATTGAGTCTCAGTGCAATGCAAATGTTTGTATAATATTTTATAAAAAGGAGAGAAGTTTTAGGTAGAAACGCCAAAGTGGCGGAATCTATTGCCTGAATGCTGTACTGAACCAAATCCAGGTGTCTTTAACACCGAGAAGTTTTATTAATCTTACTAATACGTAAATATTGATTCAAAACTATTAATTAAAAACTAACATTTATACCTATATTTATATAAGAGAATATTAAATATTACAAATTTCTTCGACAGAGATGCACGTCATACATATAAATTATAGAAAAAACTTATTTTTAAATATTTGCACAACCTTGTAAAATACAGTTGAAATGTGATGAAAATAAGTAATGTTCTTGAACTGGTGGACACTGCTTATCAACAAACTAAACAAGATACTGCGAATGATGTCAAGGACCTTTAGAAATTTTAAACTAAGAGAGTGAAATGTTATTATAGATTCATTTCAAGATTCATCTCTCACAAATATAGCTTTTTACTTGGATCTAGATTACTACGTGGTAATCTATAATTAACTGAAATAAAAAATTCACTGTTTTAACACGTACAATTGGGATTGCACATACTCAAGTATAAAGTTGGACGCACTAGCTCGTCGGTGGCAGCAAACGTGTTAACCTCAACTAACACTAATCATAAAATAATTTAAATCATAAAATCAAGCATTCTATGTTCCAAATTGCTCAAAAAGCATTGCATTTATAAAAACAATCAAATAACAAAGGGAAAGTCCTTAAACTCAACCAATATCTATGAATTCATCTCATCTTCATGATCATTCATAATCATTTCATGACGTATAATATTCAATGATGAACTACCGTAGATAGGCCGACCTCTGATTTATAGTAGAGGTGGGTGAAATGACTTTTTTATGACTCAACCCTTTGAATCAACTCTCTGAAGAGTTACTCTATTTCTAATTGATAGTGATGTCAATATATTTTGAATGTATTGTAAAATGTGTAAATTACTCTTAATAAAGATATTTGTTTATATAACAAAGAGATATAACTGCACATATTGATCCAGCTGAGAGAAAGTATGGAAACCAGACATTTTATTTTCCTATTATGGAGAAGAATAGCATCACCGATGCTGTAATTATAATTAAGTGAAAATGAAAGGACGAGATGAATACAGATGAAATTCCAAAACATTTTTCAGTTTCACTGTTTTCATTATTATTACACTACAACTTATTTTGCCTCACAGTGTTTAACATTAAATACAATGAAATCGAAAATGTTTGTTTTATTTAAATTCAGCTTGCAATTATTATATATTATGAATCTTTCTTTCATTTGCGATTGAAGATAATTTTTTCTCATGTAATTATAGTATGAAACAATTAGTACTTCATGATGACATTTAACACATTATTTTTACGTTAAAAATTGTGTTTGGAGGGATTCGAAGCCACACCCTTTTGGTTTGTACGCCAAGAAAACTGAGGGTAGTTCGGACTTGTGTCACTTTTCCAGTAGCACGGTTTCTGCAGTTGAAGGCCTCGAAAAGGTTAAAAAGAAGACCTAAAGTATAGTAGTTCTTTTGTTATTGGTTAGTTTTTAACAGACTTCAGTTTCTTGTTAGAAATTAAATTTAGATTACAAATAGTAATATCAAGGTTATTATTATAAGGTTTATTGACTTTTTCATGTATAAATGTAATTGAATGTAAAATTATTTAAAATTATAATTTGTAAATTGAACAACAATCAAAGTAACAAAATGAATCTCGTAATTATTGTTCACAGACGCTAAATGAACAGAAATAAATTAGTAAGAGTTTGCTTTGAAATTTTGTTCATATAAAGTAAATGATGTTTTTATTTTAAAATGTTGCTGATGCATTAAATGAATTAAATAATGACAATAAATAGAAGAAATATGCACAGGTGAAATTTTTATATATTTAGGCTATTTTTTGTCTTTATTTAAAATATGTTTTTGGATATGGCTGCCAATAAAGGCCATGTATGTCCTGCAAAACATGATTTTATTATTTTTCACTGCGAAGTGGTTCGATATTATAAATCTTGACCTAATTTTTATGCAAATGCATATTTTTATACCATTAACCAACTGTAAATTTCATTTTAACTGAACACCTCCAGGTGCATTAATTGGAATATAAATTATGAAACACTTTCTCTGTTAAAGTTATTATTTTCATATTTTTAACACCCAAATTATTTGTTATATAATGTCAGAAGTAGTTATTTCAATAAATCCATAGTTTACTTATTGTAGTCTTGTAGAATGCGAAATTAATCGTGTTTTTCATTTATACGATTTATTGATTTTAACCTAAAAGTTTTTATAAATAAATTGTGTGATTAGTATTAGTATTAGTATTTTATTAAATGTAATGAAAATACATATATAAATATCCTACACAGTATTACATATCACAAAAACAATTAAAAATTAATTTAGCACTATGTTGACACACAAATACATGCCGGTAACTGAAAGCTACGTTAATTATTGTACTAATACATCGCAGAAGTTTTTTGAATTTTTTAGTGGCTTCCTTGATTTGTAAATTTAATTCATTAAATTTTATAAATCCTTCATAAAATAAATATGATAAAAACAATAACAATTTTGAAATAATCCAATAAGTTTTGTGGGTTGTGAGAGGTCATTAACGGCCCACTTTGGCACTCAAGCATGAAAACAGTACACTAATATTCCATCAATTCTCTTTTTATAAGTGAAAATTTTAAAAGTAACTTTTACTTATTTATTCATATGTTCGTTTAGTGTCTGGGAGTAGTAATATCGACATTCAATTTGTGTTACTTTAATAGTCATACTATTTGTAACATGCAAATTATAATCATGGATAATTCAATAATCTATGTATATAGAAACAATGTTGATGTGACCATCACATAACTTTCTCCAATTTTATGGTATAAAAAATATTTTTCTTGCTATTAGCATATTTATAGATTTCATATCAAAAACTAGAATCTCGAAAAAAACTTGTTCCTCATAATTTGTTCATTTTCAAACACTATTCCTACATTCTACATCCTTTGTTGTTATAAATTTGATAATTAACAACAAATAATGCAAAATGTAGAGAACATTCTCTCTACATTCTGCAGAATGCAGAAAATGTTCTCTCTACATTCTGTGTTGTTACAAAGGACCCCGCACGATTTATATGGAAAATGGGTTTCGGTCAAATTTCACCAAACTTTGGGAAAACAATCCTCAGACCATCCCAAACAAAAGTCTCAATGGGCGCAAAGTCTGAAAACCTCTAGTTTAGGAGCCACGCAAGGTTGAAACAATGTTTGAAGGCTATTTTTCAAATCGAATAACATCAGGATGTTCTGAGTTTGTTTCATGTACTTGATATTGACCCCGCACGATTTATATGGAAAATGGGTTTCGGTCAAATTTCACCAAACTTTGGGAAAACATTCCTGAGATCATCCCAAACAAAACTCTCAATGGGCGCAAAGTCTGAAAACCCCTAGTTTAGGAGCCACGCAAGGTTGAAACAACGTTTGAAGGCTATTTCAAATCAAAAGACCGATTTTTTAAATCGAATAACATCAAGATGTTCTGAGTGTGTTTCATGTGCTTGATATTGTTTTTTGTCAATATTATTGTCTAAAATAGCGTTGAAACATTTTCTTCAAAAAACAGATAATGCAATTTTTCATGTTATACTCATAGTATAACAAAACTAGACTCCCGTGGGTACAAACCAATGACGGTTCGCGGGGTTTTTTCTGGTAGTCAAGGAACAAGAGGTGGTAATACAGCCAGCCGTCTCTGCAACTGACCCTACCTATCTGTATTACCACCTCTTGTTCCTCGGCCGTACCAGAAAAAACGCCGCGAACCGTCACTGGTACAAACATACTATACACAAATACAATCTTGACACATTCTTTCAGACAATAATATTGACAAAAAAATAATATCAAGTACATGAAACAAACTCAGAACATCTTGATGTTATTCGATTTGAAAAATAGCCTTCAAACACTGTTTCAACCTTGCGTGGTTCCTAAACTAGGGGTTTTCAGAATTTGCGCCCATTAAGACTTTTGGTTGGGATGGTCTGAGGAATGTTTTCCCAAAGTTTGGTGAAATTTGACCGAAACACATTTTCCATATAAATCGTGCGGGGTGGTAATTAACAACAAAGAATGCAGGATGTAGAAAACATTATCTCTACATTCTGCAGTGCGCAGAGAACATTTTCGCTACATTCTTTCTTGTTACAAATTTGATAATTACATAATTAGACCAAAAATACCAATACATCCTTTTTCAAAAATTAAGTTTTTGATATACATTCACCAACAAAAGACGTGCAGTTCTTCGATACTTTTAACATCTATATATAAAGATAATTGTAATATTTTTCATATTCCATTTTTTTTTTAAACGGTTAAGATAAACAACTACTTGCGGCTTTCAAAATTTTATCGAAAGCTTTTCTGTTCTTCTGGTTGTCAAATAAAGCTTAAGTTTAAATTAAATAAAACACACTTTTACTTAGTTAATATCACACTGTTTATTTATAGTGACTTAAGTTTAAAGTTTAATTTGAAAATCTATATTAGTTTACGAGATACAGCGCCCACAAACAGACACAATTTTTTTTTACAAAAACTGTAGAGTCATCTTTAGAGGCCTCAGGTTATTTCAGTTGAAAAAAGACTCCCGTACTTTGTACAGAGAGAATAAAAATGAGAACCCTCAATTAGTTACATATTGGTCTTTATTTGAATTCATGAGTAACCCAGTGTTTCTCAAACTTATCTGATCAAGGCACACTTGGATAAAGTTATTAAAAAAATGGTCACAATCATGAGGACCTCAAAATGGATATTTCTGTTGAAATTTCGAATTTAAAAAAAATCATGAAAACTATACCTTCTCGTACTTTGCACAGAGAAAGTTCAAACAATTTAAGCAAAGTATTTTAAACTCATCCGCAACAAATCAAGGGTTTTAATTTTTTAAATACAATAAAACGAAATGTAGCCTGTTTTTTAATTTTTTAATATAATCCAACATTCAATTAGGCATACAGTCTTGATTTCAACCAATGGTTGTATTTCTATTTTGTGTTTTTTTCTGTCTTAATCACTTTTCTTATTTACTATCTGCATATATCAGCAACGTTACAACATTTTCCTAGAATTTACATTAGATTAATTTAATCGTGCAAGCAATAATTCATTTCAAAAATGCTTATGAAAACAAACCACGTTTATCCTTCCATAAGCAATTTTTATACGTGTGAATGTACAAATAACAATTATCATTATGTCAGAATTGTGTATGTATTAATAAAAAAATGTTGATGTGACCATCATGTAACTTTTCCGATTTGATGGTATAATAGTAGATTATGTGGTAATCTTCCAGTTACTGATACTAATGAATGAACTGAAGTAAACGCAACAACTTCAGACCAATATTTGCGACATTGCCGGATTTCTTGTCTCACTATAACTGACGTAAAATAAAATATAATTAAACTACTGGGAGTTAAACTACCAGTCGGTCTAAAGTGGGGGGAACTTAAACTAACCCTAACCTAAGCATAAGCACTTACCATTTGCAACCCTTAACTTGCATATAGTATGAGCACCAATAGTTGCAAATTATTGTAAATGAAAATACCCAGATTAAAATAAGGAAACCTGACAACATACCATACCGTCCGCATGATTTTCGCGCATGCGTATTGTTTAGTATCAGTAACTGGAAAATTACCGAGATATATATACTATTTTTTTATAATTGGAATATTTTAAGAGTAAAACGTTCGTTTCTAAAACTAACCTAGAAAAAACGCTGTCAGCCATGACACTTTTTTGTTTTGTTTTTGGCGTCGACTACGAGGTCATCTGTCACCACCGTTTGTGTTAATATATTGTAGATAAATAGAATACAATAAATGCAAAAGTAGAATTATATCAACCACTTACTAATTCCATCATAAAGTATTTGTTATGCTACATTATCTAAATGTTTAAATTGTTCTCACCGTGACGGTTAACCTTTCAGGCACAAAATAAATATTATCAAAAAATAGTATATTAAGTTCATAACCTTTTTTCATCCAAATCCATCTGTTATAGCTTATATGGTATGTACTTAACACCTAGTTTCTTTTTCTTAACCGAACTGACCTATTCTTACTTGAGTAAGAATAAATGAGTAGAAACTACATTTCAACTATTCACCATGGAAAAACGAATTGTGCTTCAAGATGACAAGAGCAAGTAATAATCGCCGTTACACACACAAAAAAATCATATGGCTGAAGGATGAAAAGATCGGTAGCCAGTTTAGTCATCTCTAACAAAACACCATCACCACCACCACCACCACTAATTTTTGTATTATATTTTTAGTTTACAATAACAAATTGAATTTTCGTTCACGTATATTAATTTGATTTTAGAAAAAGTTGAAAAACCCCATTTTCATTTTTTCATTATTATTGATTTAATTATGCTTAATTTGCATTAAAAAGTAAAAGTTTGGCAAACCTTAATTTACTGGGATGTGCCCTAGATTCAACTCTTGTTTAAGGGGCGGCGAATTAATATTAAGGCCATACCTTATGAAACGGAGTTTCGCAACTGGTCTTGAATGGAAAAACGTGTGTACTAGCTTCATTATCACTTACTTCTTAGAGGATCCGGTAAAGTTGTCTAAGTGTGCCTTTCTAGCATTGTTGTTGAATATCAATCGTTCGCTTCACCTATAATACAATTGTTTGAATGTGAGTTTCGGGCAGCGAATTGTATTCAAGCAAAAGCAATGATTGTGGCATGGCGTGTGAGGTGATTTCAGGTTTGTTATGGTTGCGAAGTGGGACTGACACTTGTGAAAGGGTGTTTAGGTGGCAGGCTGGGGTGCATGGGTGGGCAGTTTCTGTGAGGCGGTGCTGCTGTGGATAATGAGTGGGTTTGTGGTGATATTTGAGGAAGTATAATTAATGTAGATAACATTTTGTAAGTAGGTGGATGAGGGGCAGCCACATGAATAAATCCTGTATGCAGTTAGATGTTGTACAAGTTACTTCACTCACTTATGCACACAATAAATTAAAGCCACTTGATTGTCCTGCACTGGGCCGAGTGTTTTAATTACATGTAGATACATTAAAAAGGTGTGTAAGTTTATTATATCACTATGGCGGGTCAACTAACGGAATGACAGAATCGATCAGCGACCAATACACAAGCCTAGCGCACGTTACTTCGTACCCAATTTTACTATAATACATACCACTAAACATTGACGAGTGTTACAATTTTACTTTAATTCTATCAAACAGCTTTAAATGAACACCCATATTGGCCGAGAATTGTTACATAGTTTAGTGGTTGTGTCTGTCAATCGGCATCATAGACGAACGTAGATCCTGTCGCGGACATAGAACAGCACATCCACACTTTTCTGCCAATCTCGCAAAGGCTCGCACCGCGCACGCGCACACTCTCGCGGCGTTTCCACGTCCCTAACCGAACTGTATTCTCTATATTCGGGCACAGGGCCGGACTCGAATGTTGTTTGGTACTTAAATATACGTGCCCGATAAACTTATCAATATAACAGATTCAATTCAGCAGTTATTAGAAATGTAATACTAATATTTTGCTCGAAAAAGTCTATCAAGATATCTATCTCAAAAATACTTGCTAAATTTTCAATCATACGCATTTTATCTGTATGTACGATTTTACTCCCATGAACATTTCCGTTCGAGGCTATCTGAAGGATAAGGTATAGCAGCTATTGCATATATACAATACAACCAGTGGCGAAAATTTGACCGAAACAGCAACGAAATATTTGCTTCCTCCATAAGAGTAAGTTGTGCGGCGCGAGCAACATTTTTGTCTTTGCCCTCTCTATGGAAATCCACGTACCGCCACTGCATACAACCCCAGTTTTTTCGAAAATACGAGTCAAAAACTTTGTAGGTGAAGCTCTGCATGTCTTCATAATAACCGCTTATGTTGCACCATTCACCATTATAGAATTGAAATACAAATATTTTCAAAAGCCTCATCTCCGAATTGTTGCTCCGCGTTAATTTTAAACTCAGATATTCACTAGTACTAAATGAGACTCCATTTAAATGGATAATGTCTTACAGTAACCATACAACCTCATTTACAGTAATGTAAATAAACATAGTCCACAACTGTATGCAACCCAATGCGCATATATTTCCTACCTAGCAGTCAAATCCAATTATTTTCAATGATTTAACTAGCAATACTGCCCAAGTTCGGGCCTGGTCTATAAGCGTTCCCGCCTAATTCAAGCAGTGTGTCACTGGGCGAAAGGAATGTGGATTTTGAAGTGGGGGCGGGTGGGGACGTTAAATCATTTCCGCCAGTTTGCGGTTTTAAATAACTCAAATAATATAATAACTGCGGTACACGTAGTAAATCACTATTTTCAAGCTCCAGTGCCTCCGGGCGGCCTCTCCAAAAAAATACTCTTTCATCACTCGAAACAACTTTCTTTCATACCCACACCACACCACTCCGATTTAAATTTAATATCGCCGTTAAACATATAACGGCTTGTCTCTTTAGATCTAAACATTGTGGATTTATGTATTTATTTCTTTATTATAAATTGGATTGGTTGAACAAACATTATTTTATTGTAATTTATTAATTTCTGATTGAATTACTATTGTTTAAACACAAGGCTGTAATCTATAATACGTTTAATTTCTTACATATGTGTAAAACATTTTATAAATTATATAAAAAAAGACTTTTATTTAGCGTAAACATAAACTCATAAGTATAAACAACATATAAATTATATAAACAAATGAATTTTGATTTTAGATAAATTAAACAGTAATTATGTATTCAAAAAAGAAAACAAATCATCGGAATATTACTTATATACTTAGTTTTATTTTTTTTCTTGAATATTGACGGCGCGGCGTTTGCTTGGTGGTGCATCTTGATATAATTTCGAAATAAAACAATTAAAACTTTGTTTTACCTCATATATCAAATATACAGCAATGAAACAAAGTTTTAAGTGTTTTATTTCGAAATTAGTTTTATTTAGTTTATATATAAACCTTTTATTAATTAAAACAGTTTTATAGGGCATTTATACAAAATAAAACGTATTTAATACAAGGTGTATTGCCGGTACATAAATTAACAATCAATCAAATATTTCAATTATCATCAAATACTGGTAGTAGTGATTATTTATTAATTATTTATTAAGCCTGGCCCAAGTGACTAGTAAAATTAAACGTATCACTATTTTGTATTTTCATATGTATTTCTATACATTTAATAAATTATTATTATTATTATATTATAAATGTAAATCGTGTTACTACAGTATTCGCCCTGGACATTCGGTAGCATTGACTGTAACTGTGAATATTTCTGTAACTGCCACTGTGACTATAACTGTGTATAACTGACTTGACAAAGTGGGCGTTTGGCACCAAAAAGTTAAGAAACACTGGTATACTATTTACAATTAGGGAATAGTATCAGATCTGTTGTGTAATCAAAAGCAAAAGAAAATAATTTCACTCCAGCATTGATTCCTTGAATAATTCACAACTAAGCAGATGCGAGCGTACGCTTCTATTTTACATTTCTCTGTATACGCATTTTTATGGCTGGATTGTACAACAGAAAGTACATCCGGTGTGTAAATTTGATTCTTTACGTGCAGCGTGAATGAAAGATGATATCTTTTATACATCCGCCCTAATCCACATTCCAATTGAATCAGTGAAATACACGGTCGCCAAAACGCATGCGCCTGTAATTCTGCGAAAGGCAGTGCCTTGAACCCCTACCACAATCCACAGTCTGGGGTAATAGAGAACTTATGAAGATATGCAAGTAACTGATATGTGTATTTCGAATTGATTATTTGGGTAAACGCCCATTGGAAAATGATTACAAGACGCTTACTCAAATTCAAATAAAATTCATCTCGAAATACTCATATAATTATTTTAAATTTGGTTTAAACCTGGGGAATTGTGACAACAGAAGTAGCTTACAGATCCTTAAAATTATTTACATAGATTTTTCAGGAATAAACGAGGATTTTACCCAGAAAATATGAAATAATTACAAAAAAACTGTTTAATTTCCTATAACTGTGATAGAATAAGTGGATGCAGTATACTACTGTAAAATTGTCTTCAACCACCACTGTTTTTCACTTCTGCTTCATTGACGCTTTTTTATGTTTCGTGATTTTTTATTATTATTATTCATATTAAATACGTTTCACCAGTGAGTATAAGACTTATATAATCACTGGTTTCACCAAGTGCTAATCTAAAATCTACAAAACGATCTATTCATTTAAATTTCCCGCGCATCAAATAACCATTGAATGTACACACAGTGGCGGAGATAAAGTCTAATAATAATAAAACTGCGTAATAACACTAACAAACAACATTACTCGATAATTATTAATAGGTAACAATGAAGAGACTTAATTTAGAACTATTTTTTAGCGTAAACATTAAAGTCGGTACAGCCAAGAACAAACCCTACGTCTCTCTTCTGCTTCCATTTATATTTTTTAAATCATAAATTATATGCATAAATAAATATATTTATTGCACACGATATTAAAAAAATAGTAATAAACTCGGTCAGGGTCTCCTTTAATACACATTCTTTTGTTCTTCAGAATTGTCAAAAAACTGGCAGTTGTCAGCAGACAAAGTAGTGATTATTCCATTCGTAAAAATAGAACGTTATTCGTCAGTAAACAAAATAGCATACACCGGACAGTGTATCGAGCCTTGTAGTCGATGCCTTTGAAGAAATTCAGCAAAGAGAAGGACAATAAAATCATCAAGAAAATGGACGTCGATAAGGACGACAAGCCGATCATCGAGAAAATCCTGGGGGACATTAGTAAAACCTCAGCTACGAAACAATTAATCTTGGGGACCACATCAGGATGGGTGACCGGATTCATCTTCATGAAAGTTGGAAAAGTCGTTGCGATCACTGTTGGAGGCGGCATAATCCTTCTGGAAGTCGCCAAGGAGAACGGATACATCAAAGTCAACTGGAACAAAGTCAACAAGAAGCTCGATAAAGTCGCCGATAAGGTGGAAGAGAGAATCACGGGCGAAGGCCCGAGCTGGATGGATAAGGTATGAATTTAAATCCCCTATTTCTTTCTAATTATGACGAATGTGTACTTTCAGATAACTTCCTTTGCTAAAACTCATATGTCATTCACTGCTGGTTTTGTTGGCGGATTTTTTGTAGCAGTAGGGTGTGCCTAACCTGTGACGGCCACCATTTAGAAAAAAAAAACAAAAACCAAATGGTAGATTTATAAGATGTAAAATAATGGTTTTAAATTCCAGATGGAACGATATGTAGATAGGAAAATTGATAAAGCGGAAGAAATACTGAAAAACCAGCAGGGAAAGGCTAAGAAGTGGTACGCGGACGCTAACGGGGAGCCCTACTATAAAATGAAAGAGTCCTACATCTTCGTTGCTTCGTTCTTTGCTGGAGTATGCATAGGCGTAGCCACTTCTTAATAATCGACCTCCGATCTGATAGTTATTATTTATGTGATATGTTGCTTTTACTAACCGTGCTGGTTCAAATAAACATTGTTGGTTGTTTATTAACATACATTCTACGCGATGTTACTTATTAAAGACGCACAATGGTTATATTCAGTATTTCGTAATTTATATACAACAATACTAATGATATTTCAAAATAGATACCTTCCTAAACGAATTGTTCTTTTTATTTATTTACTCTCAGTGAAAATCTATATTGAAATAATTGTAAACAGGTAAGAAATCTTGGCTAGTTATGTGGACGAGGCGTGGCCCAATACCAGCAAAATTATGTAAGTTGGTGAATTGTAGAATCCTTTTGCAAGGGTGGCTAGTGAAACTTTGGCAGAGAAGGAAAACATGTATGGTAAGTAAGGTGTGAGCCACAGAATTTTGTTCCAAGTTGATCATGCCTGAAAGAGAGAAACATTGCAGTCATGTCTGAGATTAATTATTTTTTTTAAATCTAATTCAATTCAACTAATCTAGTCTCATGACGTAATAATTTGCGACATACCTCATTTATCTCACAGCCATGTCTGAAAGAAAATTTTGTGGGTCACATGATATAGTAATTTCATGTACCTGATGTTAAAGTATGCAGATTTTTATGATCAAGTATTTGACCTTATAAATAAAATACACTAACAAGGGGAGGATCAGATGTGTGACTTACCGATTTGATCCATCTTGGGCACACGTGTAACTCATGACTAGGAGTGTAACAGGTGCAAGTAAAGAGATCCACTATTCAGCCGTTTTCGAGAAAAAAATGATTTTTTAATACCTATATTGCCTGTATGTTTATTTACTATGCGTAGTAGAATCTACTCTGAATATTACCTGAAAGTTTTATGCTTGTAGCAATTGTTTTTCTATTTTTAACTGAATTAAGAAAAGTGTAACTACAGAAAGAACAAACAGTCTTTCAAGTGTGATTATCTCAAAATTTGAAGAAGAGATGTTTTAGAATCATTATGGTATTACAAAGTAGCATCTATTGTATCTCTTGAAAGTTTTATGTTTGTAGCAATAGTTTAGAAGCATGGTATCAGAAAGTGATCACTTTACCATTGTGATAAAGTCTTTGTGCGGTGCTGTTTTGAAAAGGTTCGTACTTTAAAAAATTATTCAAATTTGTAGTTGTAACTTCCTTTTGATGGAACATTTTGTTGTTTACTAAATATTATTGGTAATTTCAGTTCATAATAAATAATAATTTTAATTTTTCCAAAAAATTGTTGGTATCCATAGTATACCAGCCAAGCACTGAGCGGCGCTCGGTTACTCCGCCTGAAAAAAACAATTTGGTCGTTAAAGGGTTAAATTAATTTTGAAATAAAAAATCATTCTTTATACATCTTAATTTTAAAATACATTTAAACAATGAATGTTGGAGGTCTTCATTTTGTTATAATTTACAATAGTATCAACTTTACCACCAAAAGAAGTCTAAAATTAACATTCTTAATTTTAAGGATTTGTATTATTAGACCCTACATTGTTGTATCGGCTAGTAAAGTTGTTCTTGTAATAAAATATTTGCTGATCCGATGCCTTGTGTATAACAACTGTGGTATTGCATGTGATTCAAACTGTATATTCAGTTCACATTACTCTATAGGTTACAAACAGGTGAAAATGAAAACACTTTCAATTTTATTTTGAGTTTTAATTTTTATTCAATAAAATTCATAAGTAAACAACTTCTGGAATGGTAAATTCAACTTCTGCGGATAATATATGCGACGACAGTTTTTTATTCCAGTTACTAGATAACATAGAGTGCAATGATCAAAACATGTCACATTTCTACAAAATATGGTAAATTATTAAACTAGAAAAATTATTTTATATACTTAACACTTTGTCGAGTGCCATAATAATAATAATAATTTATTCAGGTAAGCTACAAGATACAATGAACAGAATTCATAGTATAAGTAAGATGTGAACATGAAACATAGGTTAATTATATTACAAAATTATATAATAACCTTGTTACCGTCATGTACAACATATATACACATTGTTAGAATGTCAGAACGTGAATGTATAATACTACAGATAAATCTTTATATGCTTTGTGTTGTATAGTTCCATATAGTGATGCGAGTTGGCACAAACGTGCAGTTTGTCGTTGAATATTGTGCCATTTCACAACGCAAGCAAATTTGCACCGCATATGGAGACAAATTTTTGTGGCTTGTTGCAAGTGCCACACTTGGCAACTCGCATCACTACTTGCATATAATTGAGAAGCAAGGTTTGTTGTATGTGGCCTCAACAGGAGACAAACTCTGTCTCACACGGTCTGAACATCTATATTATATGAGAGACATGGTTGCTTCTCATGGCACTCAACATGTTAAGCACATCATTTTTTAATGTCTTAAAGTATACGAACTGAATTCTAGGAAGGAATGAATAGAACATTGATTGACGTGCACATTAAATCTGGGCAACATTAGGTAACATTAAACGAGTAGTATTTATTATAATACTCTTTGAAAATAGTTATGAAATAAGTGTCAGGAAACTGAAAATAATAACATGAGACCGAACAAGAGTTTTATTTCAATTATACACAGAAGTCTGCTCAATACATTTAAAACGAATGTATAGAATAAATGACAGTAAATAACAAAAAAAAAACAGTAATAGTTTTTTCCTAATTTTCATTTGACATGTTGTCAAATTATAAAATTCCTTATAAACTAGTCGGATTTACTTCAATTTTATGAATAAATTATTTATTACTAAACATCAGTATTCATGAATATTTAGTGAGTTTTCAACAATTATTTATATTTACAAAAAAATCAAATTGTACAGAACATAATTTACTTGGGAACGTTTAGTAATAAAAATGCATAAAGAATACATACACAAATATATATGGAATAAAACACTTATTTGTATAATACTTAGATTTATTTGTTTGACTGCAGTTTCGGCAACTCAGCTCAAACGAATAAATCAAAGTGTTGTACAAACAAAGTAACAAGTGTTTTATTTCATATAAAAGCATGTATAACAAAGTAAAAGCTTCCTACATAACAAATACAAAGATATATAGTGGTAGACAGTATTTTGTGTATTTATTGCTTAACTTAGAATGAAACATATCCATATTGAGCTTGTTCATGGTTCATTTCCATCCTTTCATTATATAAGAAAGTTTATTATACATTATTCAGATTAATAAAAAAAAAACAAGAAAATATTCAGTCTTTGTCATTCTCGCCGTCCGAGAGTACTACTGTTTCATTCTCGGAGGCTTCTTCTTCGTCATCCTGAAATAAGTAAGAATACATGTAGACAAGTGCGGACGATTTGGAAAATTAGCATAGCCAACTCAACATTCTGCCACAACCGATTTGTTAATAATAATTCTTTATGTAATTAAAATCGGACAACCACTACACACTTGTGAACCCACATGGGCATATTTTGTTCTTAAAAAGTGATCCCATGACTCCGAGACTTGTAAGCAGAAATAATACCCCCCGGGTCAATAATAATAATAATAATTTATTCACGTTAGCTACAAGATACAATGAACAGAATTCATAGTATAAACATATGTTAACTATATCACAAAATTATATAACATCGATAAACAACTTTCATCATTCTTTTAAATATTACAATCAAGCGGGCATAATTTTTTCAAAATCAAGTAAATGCAGTGTTCGAGTTGCAAAAAGTGAATATCAAATTAAAGCATAAAATATTCATTAATTTTCATGATAAATCATGTTTTAACATTCAAATTTTCTAGTAGCGAATTGTAGATGATAATAATTACCTCGTCACCGGCAGCATTCGCATGTTTTTCATCAAAATAATTCTTAATCTTCTGAATGTACTTGACATACATGCTTTTTTCATACTGTCCCATTTCCATCCATGTTTGTGGAATGACTGCGCCTAACCTGTACAATAAGAAAAAACATTATTAATGGCTAAGAATTCGCTAGCCAAATTGGCTTCCACTTTCAGATAATGTATTGTTTTATAAAATTAATTATTATCGTTTCATAATTATAAACCAAAAATGAAAAAAATTTTTTTCCAGAAATTGTTGAAATGGCATCAAGGGACCCCAAAACGGATATTTCCGTTAATCAAATGGCTCGACCTAGCTGTTGGAAACAATTTTGACGCATTTTTTGATTTTTTACTATTTTGAAACTCGACGGACAATATAAATAAACTTAATTACATCACTAAATTTGTAATTACTTAAATAAAAACTTACAATTCCATAGGTTCGTTTTGCCAACCTTCGGTATCACTGTTATGGGTTTCTTCTCCAGTTTGTTCTTTACTTTTGGCAGTGTTCATAGGCTTTCTTATCGGGGTTGTATAAGAAACGTCAGCATCCTTATTTTCCATTAGCGTTTTATTGTAATTTTCAAGTTGTATCTTATAGTCCTCCATTAACTGAATGAAAAAATAACTTTCAATAATTGCCATTGTACTCCAGCGAGTACAACAAACATCATGGGCTTTAGTGACACCTAGTGGCAATGTTATTCACTTTAGGTAAAATATCTGCGATATAAACTCTTCTTTATTAACGATAGAACAATATTTAGTGGTGATTCTATTCAGTTTTTCCAAATTGATTTTTAACAGATATCTGAGAATTTGAAATTCTTTAGAAAAAATTGTATACCATGAGATGTAATGGGTTAAACATTAAATATTGTTTCCCCATCAAGAATTATTTTAGAAAATCCTGTACGGAAAAAAGGTTTTCAAAGGAAGTGATAGTTACATTACAGAATAAATCTGACAAAAATTGACATTTTTTAATTTTCCAGCATCTTAAAATAATCGCAATTTATTTATTTTTGCTAATATTTACCCCCTAATGCTACACTTATGCCAACTAACAAAATTGAATGTCTCACAATTTAAACCAATCACTGAAGAAGGTCATATCTGTTCAACCTTTCCTTATGGAAAATAGACTATAGTAATAACGTAATAGAAGCACGAAGGTAACGTTTATAAAAATTTCCAGTGTATCTAGTGGAAATAAGATATAAACTTACAACAGCAGCTTCGTTCTTATATTGATTCTTATCCTCCTCAGAAAGCTCTTTCCAACTGGCAGCAATTTTACGTATCTTCTCCTGCGGTGTTACATCACCGAGCTTATTGGTTTTGATAAGCGATTGCGTAAACAATCCATAAGCAGAATTCGGAGGTTTCTGCGGCTTCCCAGCCAGCAATTCCTTAATCTTCCACTCTTGCTTCGACAGTATTGACTTTCCAAGCGAAGGATCCTTATGAACCTCATCGAAGTATTTCTTCTCCAATTCCAAAGCCAAGTCAATCCAGTGCACCTTCTGCTTATCATCCATCGCCTTCCAATCCTGTTTACACGCCTCCTTTACAATGAATGGGTCAAATTCAGTTCGCTTCGCTATCTGATCCTTAACATACAGCGAGAATGGCGTAATGGGTTTCAGTTGCCCTTTTTGTTGCAACTTCTCCTTCTCCGTCTGATGATTCGTCTGTAAATCTGGACGCACTCTATAAAACGCTTCAACTGCCGCCTTGTACTTCCTCTTATTCTCAGCAGCGGCCGTTTCAAAAACTGCTATCTTTTGGGGCTCCAACGATTTATACGCTTTCTTTGCTACTTTGCTAACGTCGGCTTCCTCCATGTCCGGCTTCACGTGCAGGATGTGCTTTTTGGCTTGGGCGAAGAAAAGCAGGTAGGCCGAGGTGACCGGCCGTTGCGGGAAATCCGGGTGTATATTCGGTTTTAAATTTTGCTTCCACTCGGTGTTTACCCATTCTCTTGCGTCGCTGAGTAATTCTTTTAATATTCGATTTTGTCTCAATTTTCTTTGGATCATGATCCATATGTTGTGGCATACTTTTGGTGAGTAACCTTTAAAGGCAACCTAAAATTATTCACAGGACTCAATATGTTTTTATTGCAACTAGTAATAGATTATGAAAAGTATTGTATATTTATTATTATTGACATGTTCCATAAATATCATGTGGATTTTAAGATTTTGTGATATAAAGTGCAAAATTAGTAATAGTTGCTATATTTTATATACTTAGTTTTGGATTAGTGATCATATATATTTAATTGTTAATAATTATATGTGTATATACAGATAATCCATTGTTTATTATTTTTAAGTACTTACCAGTGACTGTTTGCGGGTTTTTTCTGGTATGGCCGAGGTAGTAAGGGAGAGGTAAGGTCGGTTGCAGACGGCTGGCTGCGTGACCGCACCTATCTGTATTACCACCTCTGCTACGTCGGTCGTACCAGAAAAAACTCCACGAACTGTCACTGGTACTTACATATGTATTACTATATACATTTAATAAATTATGTCAACCATAACTAACTTTTAATTACAATATTTGTAATAAAACATATTTTATCCGATAAAAATAGTTTACCTGAATCCAATCAATTTTCCTCATTCTATTTTTAAACGACATATCATCGTTTTCAGGAAGCAAATCTCCTATCCTATCGAGCAAGGTGGCCAAGTCACGCTCCTCGAAATCCGCATTTAAATCGTCTAGGAAGCGATCGTAAACCTCGTCTGCTTCATTATCCTTTTTCCTCTTCTTCGACTTCTTCTTCGCTTTCTTAACAACAACCGTCTCACCCTCGTGAGCGTCGTTTCCGATTTTCCTCTTCTCACCCTTACTCTGATCCGTTAAATCACCATTCACAGGATTTTCAGACACTCTCCGATTCTTTTTTTTGGACTTTTTTGGCCTTTCTTCTAGTGGATTCACCAGAGTGGTATCATCCATTGTTCGTAACAAGGTAAGTCGTCTATCTAAGGTTTAGAACGAGAATTTTGTTTGTTTTGAGGAGGTTAGGATTTGGAACACGCGGACAACGCGCTCCAGCGTCTGTAATGGCTGTAGCAGAAAATAGCGCGATATTTCAAGTGTGTTGTGTTTTTCAATTTGGGCAGTAATAATAACATATGCTATACGATTATTATATTGATGCAATGGTTATTTGTTGGTTTGTAAAGCGGTTTTTATATTAATGATCATAATATTCATTTGGCGTTCTTGGCAGGAAATATATAAGTATTAAAAATAATTGTCAATATTAGGTTGCCTATATTAAATGTTTTCCCACCATAGGCAACTGGTTTTTCCCCTAGCAAATGGATTTTTTTTACGCCACAAACAATTTTTCAAACAGTTACTCTTCTGCACAACCACTATAACTGATATGACTATACTTTATAATCATATCTAAGAAATTTTCTTCTCTTTAAAATGTATCATCTAATTAATGAGAGGGTAGAATAGTGGCACACACCACCCCCCGTATAAATTTTAACTCAAACTACAAACCCTGTTTCGTAATTATCGTTAAAATTCCAACACCACAGAAGGATTTACAAAAAAAATCATCCAATCAAACAGCGTTTTGTGAGTTGGGTTAAAGTGGGTACAAAGGGTGGTGGGTGGTGGTCATTCATAACACGAGTACTTATTAATCGACCCTCGTATATACGTGTAAGTTGTTTGCTGGCCCGTGAAACTTAGAACCCAAAAATACCAGTCTACCAAACAACATGGTTTGCGTAGCTTTGATTTAGTCACCGCCAAATATAATTTATCTATAATGTAGACGGAAACAACAGTTTTCTTTTAAATTTAAAGTACAGATGATTGATAGGGATTGGAGTTAAGAAATTTGCTTAGCCAATTAGGCCACTCTACTACGATTGATTGTGCGAATTCAGTTCTTATAAATATGAAAGGACAAACGCAGTACATTCGTTTTACGTAATTACTTCATTATCAAGTGAATACAAATTACAAAAGAGCTGCATTTACACGGAATGCTAATTTATAGAAATTGGAGTCAGGGTATAACAAAACGGCCGAGGAACAAGAGGTGGTAATACAGATAGGAGCGGTCACGCAGCCAGCCGTCTCTGTAACTGACTCTACCTATCTGTATTACCACCTTTTGTTCCTCGGCCGTACCAGAAAAAACCCCGCGAAACCGTCACTGGTAGGATCTACCCTTTGTTTCCATCAGCGACGGCTCATGTTAGTTCGGTAGAGGAGGCTACGGAAGAAAATTGTTTCCTTTATAAGAGCGAGTAGTGCATTCCGAACGGCTTTGTATGGAGATGCGTTATCATCTCTCTCTCTTTGCCTCCTCTAGAAAAATTCATATTTTTCTATTAATTTTTTAAATAAATTCATCTCATAAAGAAATTTCAATTAATTGGTTGGTTTGTAGAATAGGGCCCATCAACCACCAAATGATTTCATTTTAATTTAGCTACAAAACTGTTTATTGTAGATGGATTTAATTTCCTTCTAATAAAAAACAGAAATTTTATTCAAGCAAAACAGTGTTGATGATGTTGCCTATCTTTGATAATAAATAGGTCAACATTTTTGTGTTTGGAAGCTTAAATTAATTATAACTGCAGTATTTTTCTTCCTACGCTTGTTTATTATATGTAACCAAGTATACACTCACTTCAATAATAACTTATAACTTATCATTTATACGTGTGCAGTAGCTGTATCACGCAATAATACGATAATGTAGGTCTAAGATTTTTAAATTCAAATATAGATATGTTAATTATGCAATAAGGTAATAATAAATTTAAAAAGTAGTCGTTGAATGGGGTGTTAATAGATGTCGCAGTTCTCGTCACGATCGCCTTTCCACAAGTCCCCCACACACAAACGCAGAAGTGTGTGTCTGCGTCCGTGAGTGTTAATGTTCCGAACGTCCGAGCTGTTCAGACAGCGCCATTATTTCGTGCGAGAATTGATGTTTTCGTAGTTATCAATAATAATGGCCCGTGGCAGAAGTGGTTTGGACAACGAGAGCACCAGACAGTACCCTCTGGGGGCACACGCGAGGTCCGGTTCGTTATAGTGAAGTGATTATACTGTTTGATATTTGGGCTGGTGCCTTTTAAATGGAGGACAACGGGGTGAAATCAAGAACCCGTTCGAATTCCGCAAGGGTGTTGGTATTTGACGATCCGGCTGCGAAGGGCGACAGAGTGAAATGTTCTAGCGTATCTTTGGCGGCAGCGACTAAAATAAATGCTTGTCAATTGCATGCAGGTACTTCAGCCGCTCTATCTGAATTATACATATGTTCCATTGTTATCAGCTGATGCCCACTTATCTCGCGGTCCTCTGTTTTCACGATTCCGTAAATAAATAACGCCGCGCGGAGCGGCCGAATTTTTCCCAACTCGTGTATAAATAAATTTGGCCACCCATTCATCTATGACTCATCGAAATACTTTATATTTAACATTGTCACAGAGCTGTCAAAGAATAACAACACTCGCACATTTCAGATGCTTCTGGGTCTATGGCATCAGGTCAGACACCCTCGCAAGCTCAAAACGTGTCAAATCTAGTGCGCATACGTGGTTCGGTCTTGGGAAAGTCTGCCCCGTCGCTGTCGGCAAACATGGTAAGGATATTTTGTTGTTATATTAGGCTGACTTAAATAGGGCACCCCTAACACTTGTGGATATCACTCATGAAACTAGTCTGGTTTTGAAATTATTATTGTTGGCTACATGTCTACAAATTTTGAAATTTAGTGAACCGTGATTTATTCTTGTAGTTTCTATTTTTTAAAGGTGAGGGTGGATTTTTTAAAAACACTGATTATATTAAGGCACAGCTTTATTCATAGAACCATTGTTGAGTAATAAAATTATTCATTAATAATACACTGTTGAATATATTAAATTTATACAAGGAGGAGATTGAAACAATTTCAAGTATTGTTTGTGTTGCGAATAATCATTTTTAATCAGTTCTCCTTATGCTTCAGATTTTGAGGAATATTATTTTTATATTAGCTTTGTTTTAAATATATAACGAATAAAGAGGTCATTAAATTAAATTACTGCTCTGCCAATAAATCAAATGTATTTTTTTTTCTAAATGTTGCTGGAGGTGTTATCTTTGTTGGATATCATAAATAATAATAATATTACTGCAATCAACATTACATACATATTTTACATACTTCAGGAAAATGCCTAAGATACATTTATGTTGATATTGATATTTAAGTTTAAAATCTTCTCAGGGTCGTATACAACCTCGACAAGTCATGAATTTAATAAAAACAAAATGTATCCTGAAAATATGTATATTTACTTCTTTGTCTGTTAAATATATTAAGTGAAGGTTTCCAATTTCAAAAGTAAATAACTTACTTTTAAGTATAATTTGCAGTGAAACACTTTTTGATTCTGTTTAACCAGTATACATATTAAACACTAGCTTCGAATATTTTTACTACAAAAATTATTTGCAAAAGGTGGGCTTAAAAATTATGGAAACACATTGGAAATCCAGTTGAGATTTTTTGTAGATTTATACATTCTTCTGTATGTTGCGTAATAGTTTTTACAAATGTTTTTTTTTGGTAAAAACAACTTCTAATTTGACATTAATTACGAATTATTATGTAGTGATGGTTGCAGCTATCACAAGTGTTATGATTTGTTTGATTAAAATTATAGTAACAAGTTTAATATACCGGATGTTCAATAAAAAAATGCCCAACGCCATAACTCTGTTATTTATTGACTAATGTGAATGAACTAAAAACTAAAGTTAATGGCCGTTTAAATACTACGAACTGACATCAATATTGATTTTATCCAATAATAACTTCATTGTCAAATAATAGTCAACTTAAAATTTTTAAATAGCAGCATGTAATGTTTTAATAAATAAAAAATCTAAAACAACCATTCTTCAAATTCTGAGATAATTGTACCTGAAAGCCTGTTTGTTCTTTCTGTAGTTACATTTTTCTTAATTCAGTTAAAAATAGAAAAACAATTGCTACAAGCATAAAACTTTCAGGAAATATTTTAAAAACAATTGCTGCAAGCATAAAACTTTCAGGAGATAATCAGAATAGATGCTACTATGCAATACCATAACAATTCTAAAACATCCCTTTTTAAAATTCTGAGATAAGTGTACCTGAAAGCCCGTTTGTTTTTTCTGTAGTCACATTTTTCTTAATTCAGTAAAACAATTGCTACAAGCATAAAACTTTCAGGAAATTTTCTAAGTAGCTGCTACAACGTAATACCATAACAATTCTGAAACATCTCTACTCCAAATTCTGAGATAATCGCACCTTCAAGCCTGTTTGTTCTTTCTGTAGTTACACTTTTTTTAATTCGGTAAAAATAGAAAAACAATTGCTACAAGCATAAAACCTTTAGGAGATACTCGGAATAGATGCTACTACGTAATACCATAATCATTCTAAAACATCTTTTCATCAAATTTTGAGATAACAGCACCTGAAAGCTTGTTCGTTCTTTCTGCAGTTACATTTTTTTAATTTGGTAAAAAATAGAAAAACAATTGCTACAAGCATAAAACTTCTAGGAGATATTCAGAATAGATGCTACTACTTAATACCATAACAATTCCAAAACATCCCTTTTTAAAATTCTGAGATAATCACACCTGAAAGCCTGTTTGTTTTTTCTGCAGTTATTTTTTTTTAATTCGGTAAAAAATAGAAAAACCATTGCTACAAACGTAAAGCTTTCAGGAAATATTATAAGTAGCTGTTACAACGTAATACCATAACAATTCTGAAACATCTCTTCTCCAAATTCTGAGATAATTGCACCTTCAAGCCTGTTTGTTCTTTCTGCAGTTGCACTTTTTTTAATTCGGTAAAAATAGAAAAACAATTGCTACTAGCATAAAACCTTTAGGAGATACTTGGAATAGATGCTACTACGTAATACCATAATGATTCTAAAACATCTCACATTCAAATTTTGAGATAATAGCACCTGAAAGCTTGTTTGTTCTTTCTGCAGTTACACTTTTTTAATTCGGTAAAAAATTGAAAAACAATTGCTACAAGCATAAAACTTCCGGGAGATATTCAGAATAGATGCTCCTACTTAATACCATAACAATTCTAAAACATCCCTTTTTCAAATTCTGAGATAATCACACCTGAAAGCCTGTTTGTTTTTTTGCAGTTATTTTTTTTAATTCGGTAAATAATAGTAAAACAATTGTTACGAGCATAAAACTTTCAGGAAATATTCTAAGTAGCTGCTACAACGTAATACTGTAACATTTCTGAAACATCTCTTCTTTAAATTCTGAGGTAATTGCACCTTAAAGCCTGTTTGTTCTTTCGGCAGTTATTTTTTTAATTCGGTAAAAAAATAGAAAAACAATTGCTGCAAGAATAAAACTTTCAAGAGATATTTAGAAAAGATTTGCAAACAACACAATCTCGTTGAGATTTAATTATTATTTCACTTTTACAAATTGATGGAAAATGTATCTCCACAAGTCGCAAAATATTTTCCTTCTGTGAGTAATACGACAACTTAAAATAAGAAGAGCCAATAGAAAATAGAAACACCGACTGTTACACTAATTATTTATTTTGACTATAAAATTCATAATAAAATAGGTTAAATTTATATTGTTCAAAAATTATAATTAGAGTGCCTTGGAAAAAAGTGACAAATCTTTGATATTTAATGAGTCGGTATTTATTCTAACAAAATTATCCTGTTTGTTGAAAATAAACTCGATTGAGTTGCAAAGGAGGCAAATCCGATGATGCTTTTCTTCATTTCTAAATCGATAAAATCTGGTCCAACTAATCAGTCATCTTAAATAGCACACCACACATTTACACTAAATTTTCATTGAAAATTGTTTTCAATAATAAGGTGTGTTTAATTTGTTAAAAAATGAAATTCCACAATATTCCGGCGTATATTCGGAAAGTGTTTCAGTGTATTGTAATTGTTGTAGAGTTGGGTATTATAATCATGTTCTTTCGTGTGATGTTTTTTGTTTGTTTTTGAAGTTAAACAATAGTAGTTCATACAAGTAAACTCCAAAGAATGTTAAAATGCCTTCTCTTTTGAAGAGACCCCTACAAGATTATCTGTATTTTAAGTCGAATATAATTCTAATAATTTTTTTCTGAATGGTGAAAATATTCTTAGCTGTCAGGCAGCTGCCCTGCTTAGAAAAGAATTACAAAAGTCTATCCACCTTATTTTAAACATAATGCTACATTTTTTATTGCAGATTAGGATTGTGCATAAAATTCTGTGAAAAAATCATTAAGTAACATAAACTTAAAATGTAAGCGTTTTTGAGGTATAAAAAAGAAAATGGGAAACATCCGTGAATTAAAAATATACAACAATCTCAAGTGAGGTGTTAGCAGTGTCTATTTTCAGTACAGTCTAATAATCATGTTGATATCTTCAACATTTCTTGTGTTTGTGCTGAGTGTGTAATTTTTTTTATAGAAAGATAATGGCGTAGGCAGGAGGAGTAGTCGACCCGGCGCCGTAAACCGCCTCAGCTTCATCGCCAACACTTCGCCCACTCTGCCCAGATCGCATTCGCCGATCTGCGGCAGCCCCATCGACAGCCCCAGGAATCACAACAGTTTCATCAACTTCTCTTTCGCCCCGATTAAAAGGTCAGTCTTATTTTACGAGTATGTCTCAAAATAAAATACATTGTCTTCGATTACTCAAAAATTGCACAATGATAAAATGGATTTGATAGGTTTTATCTATTGCATCACTTATATAATTAGAGGTATAAAATGGTATTGCTATTACCATGATTCAAATCGATATCATGTATATTAACCAACCTTATAAGCTAACTAATTATTTAATTCAACGATGTGCCTAAGGAGTGTAAACAATTGTAATAACACAAAAAATTCTTATTACATTCCGATGCTCTAGAAAATCTATAAATACAAAAATGAATGTATCTTTGTTTGTCCCGTATGCATTCCTATACCATTTATCCGGTTGCGATTAAACTTTGGTGAATCGTTGTGCACAAGCCCGCGAAGCTTTCTGAATTGGTACAACCATTTTACAATAGGTGGAGCACGGGTTGTTTCAACAAATGAGTATATTTTATATGGTGGCAGTTCGTCTGTCTTCAATAATAATAATACTTTATTCATGCTATTAGCGCAAGCCTTACATTCGTCAACAACATCGGAATAAACATGAAATTTAAAAGTATGTATATGCATGTACATATTAAAATATTATAATATAAAATAACTCTTCTTTGCAGTAAACAGAATTACAACTCAAACACTTTCATGTTATTTTAATTTTTAAATTTTTACAATTCCATGTATTTCAAAAACTAAAGTATTTGTGAAAGATTAAGTTGAATGTAATTTCAGAATTCTATTTTATAGTCGAGAGAACTTACGTTATTATTATAGAGAGTTTATAATTAACACTTTCAATTTTCAAGTGTGTACCATAACTTGAAGATTTAGATTTGTCGATTAAGCATTTTACTGCCATCTTTTTGTCGTCATCAGATGAGAAACTAATAATTATTGTTTGAAGATTTTTAGCAATTTACAAAAAAGTTAATTTTTCTTTAGGTTTTGTTTAACCTTCTCATAACCCAATATGTCAATTTATAAATGATGAATCAATCATTTTTAAATTTCCAATATTATCAAATAATTAGGCCACATTTTATTACGTAGTTTGTGTGCAAACTAATCTTTCATTATAAATGCCAATTGCTTTTTCGCCTGAACCGAAACCGACTTGAGTTAATCACCTTCTGATAAACGGCATTGTTCAGCAATTTCCTATGCACCATTCATTAACTTTTTATCTCTCCGACCCATTGTTTCTTATAAAGAGTTTCAAGCGATAACAAGCACATGCCACAACTACATTTTTGCATTGCAGCTGGTTGTTAAAGTGCCGTTTTAGTGCATTTATTGTTTATCAGAATTTCAGGCTTGGCAACCCAACTCAAAAAAATCGGTCCATAAATTATTTACTTATGTGAAACCTGAAATAATACGACGTTTAAAGTGTTGGTTAAAATTGTGTATGTGGAAGTTTAGTGTTTTTTAAATGCTAAAAGAATGTAGCACAACCGGCTACTGACCTTGTGATCCTTTGGTGAAAAAAACGTTTTTCATCATGTTCATTATAATACAGATGAGAAAACAAAGGGATTGTGGGAGGTATAAATCTAGTAGGTATGTATGTATTGTTTTTTAATTATATTCGTTTTAACCTTTAAACATCTACTTTTCTCACATTTGTACAGATTTACAAAATTTAAAATAAAATTTTTTAGGAAATATTCCAGACATATGTAGTTATAAAACAAAAGAAAAATATAAACAGAGGTTATTACTAGTTATTTGGGAATGTCCCACTAAATTGCTGCTTTGCAAAATTCACACATTTGACAAGATTTTTCTAACTGCTACCTTTTTCATTTGATGCTTCGTTCAAAGATGTAATTTTTTTGGAACCTCCCTACCATTATAGGGCGCGTCATTTGATACTTTCTGTAAGGCATTTTTGTGTGTGCGGTTTCACCCTCTGTTCTTTGTAGAAGTTAACGCAAAAGTACTCTAATTAGTACAAAAATATCCCCACTTCACTTTTTTCTATTTGCTGCACCCTTAACAAGATGTGATTTTTCAAAATGTGACCAAAACGATCCACCAGTTTTCTTTCAAGGACGTATTTTGTTCTTTTAAATTGCAAGAGCTGAAATTTTTACGGTTAAGAAAGGGTATGACTAGCTTTCATTTGTGATTTTTTCAATTTTCTTGGAACCTCCCTACGGTTATGGGGCGCGTCATTTGGTACTTTCTGTAAGGCATTTTTCGGGGTGCGGTTTCACCCTCTGTTTTTTGTAGAAGTTAATGTAAAAGTACTCTCATTAGTACAAAAATATCCCCACTTCACTTTTTCTATTTGGTGCACAAGATATGATTTTTCAAAATGTGACCAAAATGCTCCACGAGTTTTGATACTTTTTTCAAGAACGGATTTTTTTCTTTTAAATTGCAAGAGCTGAAATTTTTACGGTTAAGAAAGGGTACGACTAGCTTTCATTTGTGATTTTTTCAATTTTTTTGGAACCTCCCTATGGTTATTGGCACTTTTTGTAAGGCTTTTTTCCAGGTGCGGTTTCACCCTCTGTCTTTTGTAGAAGTTACCGCAAAAGTACTCTAATCAGTTCAAAAATATCCCCACTTCACATTTTTCTATTTGGTCCACCCTTAACGAGATATGATTTTTCAAAATGTGACCAAAATGCTCCACGTGTTTTGATACTTTTTCCAAGGGCGTATTTTTTCATTTAAATTGCATGAACTGAATTTTTTACGGTTAGGAAAAGGTACGATTGCCGTTTTTTCAAAAATTTTAGAACCACCCTACAATTATAAGGCGCATCGTGATTTGGAACTTTTTGCATGATATTTTTTGGGGTGCGGTGTCACCCCCTGTTTTAAGTAGGAAATAATGTAAAAGTACTCTTATCTATTTACAAAGAACTACCTTCAATATTTGTATAGGCACATTTAAGTTATCCTGCTCCCTTAATGATTTTTTTAAACCAAAAATCTGACCAAAATGCTTCCACCTTTCTTGATGCTTCCTTCAAGGACGTATTTTTACATTTAATGTGTAAGAGTTGAAATGGTGAAGATTAGTAGAGGAAACGACTAGAGTAGAGGGTACGACTAGATTAGATGGTACGACTAGATTAAATGGTACGATTAGAGTAGAGGGTACGACTAGAGTAGCGGGTACGACTAGAGTAACTAGAGTAGAGGGTACGGCTAGAGTGACTAGAGTAGAGGGTACGACGACAGTACCGGGCACGATTGGAGTACATGGTACGACTAGAATTGAGGGTAAGACTAGAGTTGAGGGTACGACACTGGAGTAGATGGTACGGCTAGAGTAGAGGGTACGACTGGAGTATATGGTACGGCTAGAGTAGAGTGTACGGCTAGAATAGAGTGTACGATTAGATTTCATTCATTTGTTTGTTTTTTTTTTCAAAATTTTTGGAACCCCTGCTGTTAAAAAGTGCGTCATTTGACACCACTTGTAAGACATGTTTTGGGGTGTGGTTTCACCCTCTGTTGTTTGTAATTAGAATTAACGTAAAAGTCGTCAAATTTGATCACAAAGAACCCCTCTTCAAGGTTTGTAGGGGTACATTTTTTGATTTGGCGTCGAGTTTTCAAGGTGTGATTTTTTAAATTTGCCTCAAATTCTTCATCCCATAAAAAAACGTTTTTTTATCGGTTTTTTTTGGAAAAAATTGGACCGTCTTCTCTACGATTATTAATGATCCGTTATTTTTTAACTCGACATCCCTTCCTCAGCAGGGGTGTAAAAGGGAAAATTTTTGATTTAAGTCCGATGAATTGGAAATAGGTAACTTTTTAAATCAAATTGAAAACATGTACATAAAACGCATACTTTTCAAAATATTGATTTTTCCCAATTTCAAAACGAATACATTCGGTTCGACGTTGTGCGTGCCAAAAGTTTTTGTGCCACAATTGCGGCGTCGTTCGTGAAAATGCGCAAGTGTGTACGATGCATAAGGCTTTCATACAGTGCGCGCCTATGGAATATATTCAGTAAAACCGAAATTAAATATTTTTGGAAAAAATCCTTTTATGAAAATACACAGTCGATTTTCAGTCGTCATTTGTTTTTGAGTATTGTCGTCAGCCATTTTGTTTTTAAATGGCAACCCCCTATTTTTGTTTTTGATTTTGAGAGATCTTTTCACTGTCGAACTGGCAGTATAAAAATGTTGCCATCTTACATAAGACATTTTCGAGTAAATGACAATTGAAGGTGAGAACTTAATATTTAAAGTTTTTGCAAAATGACCTTGTTCCAGCGATTTTTTTCGAAACAAAAATGATCTTGACCTACCATATAATACAATATGGTTTCAGCAAGACGGCGCACCCCCGCACTAGGCGTCATTTACTCGAAAAACTTCTTATGTAAGATGGCAACATTTTTATACTGCCGGTTCGACAAATCAAAATCAGGAACAAAAATAAGGGGTTGTCGTTGAAATACAAAATGGCTGACGTTATTACTCAGAAGACTGAAAATCGACTTTCATGCAAAAATGTGTATTTTTATAAAAGAAAATCGATCTGTTCGAGGATATGTTTTTCAAAAATGTTTTATTTCAGTTTTACTGAATATATTCCATACTTCAGGCGCGCGCTATATAATAACTGATTGACATTGATTGTTATTGACATATTGAGTATGATTAATTTTTTATGGAGGAAAATAAATTAACTGCTCTAATTGTAAATCGAATTTTATATTCGCATGCGTGGTGTATTTCCTGTTTAATATAAAATACTACCACAAACACACCGTCATTACATGAAACTTACGCTTCCATTAATATTATAATGGCTTTAAAATATGTACACATTATTATTCCATGTATTATTTAATACCATATTCCGCAGTGAATGAACATTGCGCCGTAGATTACAAAGCGTTGTCTGTGTTTATATTCATTTGCGCATTATTCAGAATATTTATGTTACACAAAAAACGACTTTATTAATGAATCTCTGGGGTGTGGGCTACACCCAAAACGGGGCGAGGTGACTAGAATTGTAATTGCAATTGTGCTAAAAGCAAGCGAAATCCAATTTGATGCGTTGTTGTCGCTTAAAAAGAATTAAAACCATTTTGTTTACGCGCTATATTCTCGGTAATGTTTGTTGCTAATGGGCGAATTCACTTAATTCAAAATATAGGAAAACTACCAATAAAATAACGCAAACAAAATCGTTGGCGAATAAACAAGAGATTAAAATCGTAGGTGTATCAATGCGATAGTGTTTGCGCGGTGCAGGTAGGTCGAAGTGCGATAACGAGAGTTTTAAAACAAATTTGCTGTTTGTAGGTTTTCAATTCAGTATAACTAGTAATCAAGTTATAGAATTAAAGGTAGAAACGCCAAAGTGGCGGAATCTATTGCCTGACTATTGTACTGAACCAAATCCGAGTGGCTTAATCACCGACAAGATATGGAAATGCCAGCGGCGACAAATATGAAATAATGTAAACATAAATATTGTCAGAACACCTACAGACCGGTTTCGATCTTTCATATCTCATCAGTGTAGTTAGTTGCTTATAGAATTAATAATTTCGAGTAATTGTAACCAAGACCGTGAGGTCGATTTCAGCTCCGACTCCAATTTTCTACGCTTGCTAATTAGCTAAACTCGTCGTCGACATGTGTTCTCCGATCGAAGATACAATAATGAAGTGCTCGACTGCATGATCATACAGCGACGCCAAGATCCGCGTCCAAAACATGCTCACTTCTAGCCAACCGTATTGTATCACCTTACGCACTCGCCCATGAGAAAGAAAACTGATTCAAAAGTAGTCTCTCTAGTAATTAATCACAATCAACCTACTTGTTATATTTATAATATATGAAAACGTAGTGTCTTCTGATGAACGACCACCAATTATGATGGTGTTTTGGAATGAATGCACGATTAATGGGCGTGCTATGTAAATCTTTATGCTACGGTCCAGATAACGAGTGTTTTCCTACATTAAATTATATTATAAAATGTATTCGGAAAAACAAATAAACAAAACGAGTTGTTTTTCTTTTTCCCGTAAATACAGAACCTGGAATCAGTAAAGGTTGCATTAAGTAGCCTTTGGAATTGTAAACATTTAACAGCTAGTTATCAGCTGTTTGTAATTTGTGTACTTATCTTATGCAATCTTAAGTTGTTTTCGTTCGGTCTTCAAACTACGGCCCGCGACCTCAACGAGTCCGGCCCGCGACAACTATGTCACATTTAAATATTCTATAACGATTTTTTATTATAGGTTTTGAAATCAGTTATAAAATTGATTATAACTTGGCCCTCCGGGTTATGAAGAATTGTATATATGGCCCGCGATGGAAAAAGTTTGGAGACCACTGTAATTTGTTATTTGTGCTCATGTTAATTTCGCATTCAACAAGAAGGTAATTAAATTCATTAGGACTTTTAAATGTGGGTCGAATCCTACAATTTTATTCACTTCGATAATTGAAAAATTACTTCCTACTGCACACTCCTAATTGTAACTAACTTGTTGAGCCTAATTCACTCCATAGAATTTTTTAAATAGATCCCTAACCCATCGGTTAATCACCATAATGAACACGACTTTTCGCCTGGTTTATCTGGTTACGGGGCGAACTGCCGGTGGACGCGAACGCATCCGAACAAAACGCGAACGTTTTCACTGGTGCGTCGCGTCCACCGCAACCAGACATAAATCAGTTTGCCTTTCTTTATTAATATTGATTAAAATGTAATTCCATCTCTCAATATTGATAGAAGCTATATTATTATTGATGATGGTTTATGGAGGGCGACCAGATGGTCGCAGCACTTAGACTTAGATTGGTCCTGTGTGCCACCTCCTGAGCCCTACTCCTCAAGCCAACCTAAACTTCTTGTGAAGTCAAGTAGTTGGCCGTGTGGAGTGTTGCCCAGTTGTGACCAATCTGGCCACTCCTCTCCGAATACGGACCACCTGAGTTGTTTGAGTGACTCACATTCACACAGGATGTGTCTTCTATTCTTGCTTGCATTTCCGACATAGGGGATCTTTTACCACCCCTATGTTATGGAGGTGCTTGTTTAGTTGTTATTATTATAGAAATTCATCTTCAAGTGTTCATCATTGCAGGCAGCCAAGCATTTCCACATTTTGAGCTAATTTTTAGTCTAGAGGCTAAAAAGGAGCTCGAAAAAACGAAAGCCTTCGTTTGTTCTCTTCATCTAATACAGTGTTTCTCAACCTTATTGGCCCAAACGCCCACTTTATCAGGTCCCCATCTTAATTTGTCCACTTTTATTCTTAACAGTTTAAAATCACATGATAATCCCTAAAATACTGTAAGCTAGTTGTTGGTGAGACAAAAACAAAAAAAAATTGAAAGGAGTAATAGTAAAATTACTTATCACTATAACTGGCCGACAGGACCTAGAAGCCAAGGTCATTAACTACGGAAGAAGAAGAAGGAGAAAATTAGTTATGATTTTTATGAGTTTTAATGAAAACCTTGAAGTTGGTGACCTTTGCAAAATTTAATAATATTTGGTTCTAATTTCTTAAATTTTTGCTTTCTGCAAAAATGCGTTTGCATCATTTCTGTAAGGGTTACATCAATAATATGACTCGTCTAATATTGTAACAATGAAAAAATTTAATTTTAGAAGGCATCAGTTTCTTATTAGGGTCCTTATTAGGACCAATAATTTATTTACTACTTACGCAAGCAAGTAGAATCAACGAAAATCATATTATTCACCGACGGTACAACAATGTTAAACATAGTTTTGGACACCGCGGAAGCTTAAAATAAACAATGATTAAGCCAAGAGGTGATCATATAACGGATTGCTACTGAATGAAGCCAAAACAAATAAAATTATATTTAGATTGAAATCTAATAAGGCTAAATTGTGTGCTTTCTTTGGGGCTAGAGCTAGAGCAATTGCTAAAATAATGCCGTTTTTGCAATTGATCCTGATTGATTGGGAAAGTTGGGTGCAAACAACTGCTTAACTTAATATTTTGCCTTCGTGGATTCGTTACGGCATAATCGTAAGTGCTGCTCGGCAAGTGCGTGTCCTATCGATGCAAATAAGTAGTAATCAGACGGAGCCAAGTCTGGTGAGTAAGCCGCATGGCAAATAATTTCCCAACGAAACATCTGAATCGTTTCCTTGACCAGTTTTGCTGTGTGTGATTATCATGAAGCAAAATCAAACAAAATCAAAACAAAAATTTCCCATGGCTTTAAAATGTATAGAGACAGCTTCTTGTGACACGTTCTTCGTACCTCACGTCAAAATCGCCATGTTTAAAAATTTTTAAACTGATTGTATTATATATGTTTATAAACATTTAGTTTTATTGTATTTATATTTGTATATAATATGTATATCTGTTGTGTTGCGTTGTCTCTATAAGAGAGAATAAATACTATCGGACATTTTGCATCTCTCTCTCACTATATGTGATGAGATCCGTCGTTTTGTAACAAGAAAGACAACATTAATGATATTATTATTATTAATAACACTTTCACGTTGAGAGTGTGCGGGGGAGGGTGTTGTGTGTCTTTGTTGACAAGAGGAAGAAAAGAGGAAATGTATAGCGACGAGACCGCAATATTGTACTGTACAGGACGGCAAAAGTAAGTTGGCCAGACGCCCAGAGAGCAAGCGAAAGCTCTCTCTCTACAGCCGGCCGAGTACAGTCTCTGTAATAAGCAAGCACATATTCTTCGCGTGCGCTTTTAATTTACAACTCTATCGGGCGCTCTCCTCCACATAATTGAATGTACCAGGCGTGCGAACTCTTCACGAAATCTATCGAAAGCGCCCTTCGAAGGTTCCGCCCACAATTTTGCCACTGCGCGACGGCAAGTTACGTTTGCCGTCCTGTAATACAGTAACCACGCGATCAGTAATTGCCTGAGTAAGCTGTATATGTACATATTTGTGCGTAACCGTTATATTATATACTTATTATTCTTACCGAAATAACACTGCCCACGTGATACGGAACACCATTGGACGTTTCGCTTCTCACAACAGAACTCACAAAGAACAACAGCATCATTATTATTTTGAACACATTTACGTTGTGTGGAGAGGGTGTTGCCTGTGTTTGTTTAACACAAAGCACTGTGATTCACCAATGGCATGCTCACACTCACAGAAAATGAATGTTGTCCGCATATCATACATTCCAGGCACAAAATTTGACATGTTCAACGGTATTACAAACTATGTAATACCGTTGAATAAAAATTGTATTGTTGTGAGTTGAAAATCTTTGTCAGATGTCCCTACGAGGAAATGGTGCCAGTAGTGCGGTTTGACTGTAACTACATTGACAGCTGGAGCCATCTATGGGCAAATTGCGGTTTCATATTTACAGTGAATCACATGAATTCATGAATCAATATTTCGTTTTAAATTATATTATTATAATTGCCTGTGAGATCTAAACTCATCCATATGTATTAAAATAGTGTATGATTCAACTTCCAAGCTATTTTTCACCTGGCGCTTTGAATACTAGCTAAGAATAAATATAAAATAAAGTGTTTATTGTTTATAAAACAGCAGTTAGTCATGTTCAAATTGAAATATCTTGAGAGCTGTAGAGGGAGGGAAATTGGGACATGTAAAACTGCTGCTGTAAAAGAGTTTACATGCTGTATATATTTTTAAATAATTAATACAACAGTGAAAAGCCCAATGTTTATGGATAAGATGAAGTACTTTTTCTCTAAAGAAATAGTACTTTAACTTGTGCCTGGAGCTACAAATTAATGCATGGACTTCTTCTATATTTTCAGAAATATGTACTATATGTGGTCTTCCATGACTGATAGAAGTGACAGCTACTGTCAAATTTTATTTTTCACAGGGGTGCTACAGGGATCGGTAGGGGTTACACTTAATTTTGCATGCATGACTTTAAAGAAGACACTTCAAAGTTTTTCGCTCTCAAAGATTCATCAAAATCGATTGAAAATACGCCGAGTTATGGCGGTATGAAAATGGTCGAAGTTTCACGAATTTCATTTTTTTTTCCACCAGTGTAAAAGCATGTATAACGGAGTAGAAGCTTCCTACTTGTTTCCACCAGTGTATATGCAATAAAACACTTTTTACTGTTTGTATAACGACTTTATTTTTGATAATGGCAAGCTGAGTTATTATAATAATAATAATGTTTATTGATGACCACTGGTACATACGTCGAACAGTTGCCGAAACTGCAGTTTTATACAAAGTAAAAAGTGTTTTATTCCTTACATTACATACATATTGTATTATATTCATATGATTGTATTAATGTTTATTATTACTACTGTTAAACGCAATTTGTGCAAAAAATATGAATCTATTGTATTTATAGTAATTAATTACTAAATATTGTTTCTGAGTGAGAGCCAAGTGTAAATTATCCATAGCTCTTGGCAAGAGTATTTAGATGTGATGATTTGGTTAAGTTCCAAGCAGAGTGAATTGCTCTTGAATGTCATTAGCATCGTCTATTTAAAATAACATTCGCAATTTCATTATTTAACAGGCTTCCCTCGTCCCGCATTACCTAACCACTTGTGAAATTTAGTAAATACAAAGTGTTGCAAGAAGATACTAACTAGTTCGCCGGTAATGATTGATAGTCTGCATTTGTTTTCTCCTCGTAATTACAACCAGCTCATGAGCTATCAGATGGCACTTTGGGGCATTAATTGGATTGGATAAGTGGCAAGGCGGTGTTATATTTTAATGACAGTTGCTCAATTGGTGTGTAAAAGTAATGTTTTATTAGTCATAGTTAAGCTCTTTTAATATCTTTTAATTGCTCGCCCTCCAATATGTAACAAAAATAAAATGTGTTTATTTATTGATTTAATCAAGATCCATTAACAGGGCTACAAATATATATTACATTTATATATGTACATGGTACAAACATAAATTACATTTAAAAAAAAAACCTAAACCTAAGACAAAGTCGATAATTTCAAGCATTCCATGAGATCCTTTTTAAATACGTGTTATATTTTTCCTACAAACACTGCTGTAGATCAGTGGTGGCTCGTGGAATATGTTGATGGTAGAGCCACTTATACAATATACCCTCCCCCCCTCGTTTTTTGAAGAATGAACGATTTAACTTCCTAGAAGTAACTGGCGAAAAAGTGTTTTAAGAATTAATTAAAAATTCTTGCTAATCTACAAACTACAGGTAGTGCCATGGCTCCTTGGCTCTATATAACACGAGCCGCCCCTGCTGTAGACCATAGTCTAATATGCTCCTGTTGTAGATTTCACGATAAACATTCTAATATGATTAATTAATAAATTTGAGACAACCTCACTTGTTGCAGAAGCCAAAAGTAGCCTGAATTTATGAATATTCAACCTGTTCGTGACTGTAGCCAGGGTAGTAGTTGTTTCAACAAGTTATTTGTTTGTAGTCACGAACAAGTTGAATATTCATATATTCAGGCTACTTTCATCTTTATTCAATTTATTCAATAATTAATTAGTTTCCCACTAAACCCTTGGTGAAACATTTCTGTATTATATATTGATTAAAACACTTGGTTTAGTTTCACTGTTTTTAAACTACTTTCAAAATATAAAATATTCTAGAAGTGTAAGTTGTGATCCATTATTAACTGGGTGTGTAGTAAAGGGTAGTTAAAGAATAAAGTACTATAAAGTATTTTCTGGACTAGTTCTAAATATTATAATTTTTAATTTTACGTCAAAAAAAAAAACTTTAATATCATATTTTTAGATTCAGGCTACATTTTCTTGTTTATTTAATTAATTTAATACATCTGCAATAAGGAAGGGTTTCCATTTTCAAATTATTACTACTGGATATCCATACCTAAGATAATGCTTATAATATGTCAGTGTAAATGCCTACAAACCATTCAAAACATCACAATGTTTATATTATGAACAGCTGAGAGATTTCGGTCAATGGCCTTTCGTAATTCAGTGTGTGTTCAATTGAATAATTGGGTTCGCTATTAATACAACCAACCTACTTACCGATGAAACCCCAACAAATTCATTAAGTGAATAATTTTGGCAATTACGACAGTAAAGTCGATTAAGTGATTCGGCATTGAAATTAAAATTACCACTTTTTGATCTTCACCGTTGTGGAGCCTTTTGTATTTATTTTGATAAAGCGATGACATATTTATCATATGATTAGCTTTAATTAGTTTATAACAAATTTGAAAACGGCTGTTTCTACGCATGCCTAAAAATATATAATCACCTCCCCATTGCAAAATATTGTAAATTATAATAAAATGAAAGCTACTTATAAGTTACTCTGTAACCATATTGTATAGCAGATATAAATATACATTATTATTATTATTATGGTTTATAAATAAGTCATTAGATGCGAACTTGATTATTATCATACAATTAATTATTAGACTAGAAATAAATATAATATTATTATGTAAAACTCAAGCAAAATATATAATGTACGTAATGTGATGCACCTATCCATCTTAAGCAAAATCAATGTTAATTTAGCCTGAATATAGTGGCAACAGTGTAAAGTATGAAATGAATGAATAAAACAAAATGTAAAATTGGATAATTCCATCAAAAATGGTTTGTTTTCTCAGTCTATTTACTATTCTAGATTGTTTTGTATAATTCAATATTTGACACAATTAGTATTAGTCAGGAAAGTAGTTTTGATTTCAATTGGTAATTTGTTTAAACTTGCAGAAAGTTTTCGCTTTACATGGATGATTCAAACAGTATACTTAATGTGGGCAAACAAGATTTTGGTGATATATGTTTATTTGATTGAAAGTGGTTTGTCTACAATAGAGAAATCAACTTTCCAATTTACACGTTTACATCTGTTTTTTTATTCGGTAATTAATTACTGATTTCTTCTTACAACTTAGGTTTTTTTTCTAAATATCAAATATCTTTGTTTATTTCTCTATAACAGGAAATCATTAGGCAACAAAATTAATACATGTGTATTTCACAAAACGTGTACCGTTTGTTTAATGAATCTAAAGAAAAAGTCATGAATCAAGTTTGTCCTTGTTACCGTCATTATCAAGTTGGTTTATTTCTTTTATTCAGCGTCAATGCTCAAACGCAGATCATTGCCCACTGACATACTCACATACAGGATTTATAAATAATTAGATCTTCTGTGCGACGATAGATATATTCATTCATGTTTATTAACACTTCATTTAATGCCAATTTTTGTTTATTATCGTAAAACGAGTGTAACTTGTAGTTGCTGTGAATGTTCCTTGTCATAATTTTGGTGCCAGCACATTCCTGCATGCACTGTCATATTCTTCTCTGGCACAAATATAAATAAGCGGATTTTTTCACTGAAGGTCTTCCTTTTTGTAGGCTATTTCCTGGAGCTAATTAGAATCACACCATTATAGTAAGAATTTAAAAATTATTTAGTACACACGTAATACATATACATACATCTTTATTCAGACCATTTTTTTTTTTTTAATAGTAATTTGTTTGTGTACAATAAATTTACTTGGTTAGGTCTTTCCGCCGTACACATAACATTAACCCTTTGCTTGTAGCTGGTGATCCATTTTTATCAGGTGATTGATATGGGTAAAGTAGAATTTTGTACTTCCTGATAACGATTTATTTTATAAACTAACAAATAGATTTAAAAAAATAACAATACAATAACTTATAATATAATTCTTGTAAAACATGTATAATTTTTTTGTAGTACACTGCTGAAGATGGCTTTATAAAAGCCGAAACTAGTTCAGTTTATAAAATAAATCGTTATCAGGGAGTACAAAATTCTACTTTACCCATATTAACCCTTTGCACTCGTATTTATTAGTGATAACACGTATTGTGTCGACAATAAGTCGACATACGAGTGCAAAGGGTTAATATGAATTATAGATGAGTGAAATTACTCTCTTGTAAGTCAACTCATGGAAATCGCTTCATAAATAAAGGGGGTCCTTCTTATCTAGTTTTGATTTAATTATTTCTGACTATTCATTGCATAATTATAATAGTTTTCTCAGCGGAAAGTTTAATCACTACCAAGAAGTAGAGAAATTGGCGCATTTTTTACATGGTAGTATCCTCAGTAGGCCGAATGCACCAATTTTCTAGTATCTCAATCCTAAGTAATAATTTAAGGTAATCGTTGAACTCCTGATCAGATTTCTTCGCAATGCATATTGCGGGAAGGACCATCCTTGGAGAGTGCAAGAAAAGACCGAAAAGAGTCGACTCATGAGTCATGACTGTTTCAAAAAGTACGACTGTAAAACAGTGATGAGCAAAAAATTTTTTTTTTTAATTTCAAAGAAATAAAAATGCTGTACGGCAGAGAGCCTGTCAAGGCAAGATTTTTATGCTATGCAAATAAAATATCCCTTCTGGCAATGCAAATATTATATAAACAATTTTGGCAACATTTTTGAAAAATGCATGAAACATTTTTTTGGCGAACAATATTTTGTTTTTCTGGGCTTAGCAAAGGCATTTGCTGTAGTTAGTCCTACATTCTAACACATTACAAGTGTTCATTCACTTGTTTTTTTTTGTGTACACAAATCTAATTTAGCTGATTCTAATTATTTTATAACAATTTTGTAATAACAATCTTTACATTTGCATTTTCATGTACCTTTTTGTATGTGTAAATATATATAAATGGATATATAAATATTTATGATATGATAAATACTTATTGTGTTATAGAAAAATAGTTTGCACCAGTCAGCATATTTATAATACATCATACAATAATACATTTTTTGTCTACAAAATATGTTTTGAAATATATTTGTTTACAAACAGAAAAAGGGAAAATCTATTGTATTGCGTTACACAGGGGCGGCTCGTTATATAGAACCAAGGAGTAGTTTCAAGCTCGGCAAGAATTTTTCATTCATTCTTAAAACACTTTTTGCCGGTTATTTTGGTCTAGGAAGGTAAATCGTTCCTTCTTTCTTCAAAGGGGGGGGGGTTATTGTATAAGTGGCTTTACCATCAACATGTTTCACGAGCCGCTACTGTTCATGGCGACTTACCAACTTTTTTGCAATTTTTTTTTAGATGAATTTTTTTAACGCCAATCGATTAAGCTCGTTCTTCTGATGAAAAAAAAGGTATTACATGAAGGTCTACGATGATTATTAAAAAAGTTGATTTTTTCGATTTTTTCCATTTTCGTCTTTTCTTTGCTGACGTGTCACGGGCTTCAAATTGACATTTGTTCTCGCGAAAGTACATTTTCTGATGCGTCTTAATGAGATCTTTCGAATGACGTATAGAAACTCTGAATCGATCCAGAGGTTTCTTCAGAAAATCATTTCAAATGCAATTTTTGGGAAAAAGTAAGAAGGGGGGACCCTTGGATGATTTTTCAGGTTTTCGTCAAAAAAATTAAATCGCCAATTTTAATTGAATCTGCCTAATTAACACACAAGGGACACATATTTCAAATCCGCGTTTAAATTGAATTCTCCGTTCAGCCGCTACGGCCGTTCAAAGACTGAAAAAATTGACTTTTTTCAAAATTTTCCATAAAGTTCATAGTGACTTGCTAACTTTTTTACATTTTTTTCTGGATGAAATTTTTTAACGCCTATCGGTTTATCTCGTTCTTCTGATGAGGAAAAAGGTATTACATAAGGGTCTACGATGATTATTAAGAAAGTTGATTTTTTCGATTTTTTTCATTTTCGAGATTTCTTTGCTGACGTGTCACGGGCTACAAATTGACATTTGTTGTTGCGAAAGTACATTTTCTGATGCGTTTTAATGGGATCTTTCGAATGACGTATTGAATCCCCGAATCGAACGAGAGGTTTCTTCAGAAAATCATTTCAAATGCAATTTTTGGGAAAAAGTAAGAAGGGGGGACCCTTGGATGATTTTTCAGGTTTTCGTCAAAAAATTTAAATCGCCAATTTTAATTAAATCCGACAAATTAACACACGAGGAACACAGATTTGAAATCCGCGTTCAAATTGGATTCTCCGTTTAGCCGCTAGGGCCGTTCAAAGACTGAAAAAATAGACTTTTTTCAAAAATTTTCTAAAATGTTCATGGTGACTGACTAATTTTTTTGCTATTGAAGATAGCTGAAATTTTTTAACGGCAATCAACTTCTCTCGTTTTTCTGATGAAAAAGAAGGTATATTTCAATAGTCTACGATGATTATTAAGAAAGTTGCATTTTTTAACAAAAGTTAAAGTTAAGAGTGTAATACTCGTGTATTTTTTCATGTTTTTCAAATAGACATTTGTTCTTGCGAAAGTACATTTTCTGATGCGTCTTAATGAGATCTTTCGAATGACGTATAGAAACCCCGAATCGAACCAGAGGTTTCTTTAGAAAATCATTTCAAATGCATTTTTTGAGGAAAAGTAAGAAGGGGGGACCCTTGGACGATTTTTCAGGTTTTCGTCAAAAATTTTAAATCGCTAATTTTAATTAAATCCGACTAATTGACACACAGGGAACACAGATTTGAAATCCGTTTTCAAATTGGATTGTTCATTCAGCCGCTACGGGCGTTCAAAGTCTGAAAAAATCGACTTTTCAAAATTTTCCATAAAGTTCATGGTGACTTGCTAACTTTTTTGTAATTTTTTCTAGATGAAATTTTTTAACGCCAATCGATTTAGCTCATTCCTCTGATGAAAAAAAAGGTGTTACATGAAGGTCTACGATGATTATTAAAAAAGTTGATTTTTTCGAATTTTTTCCATTTTCGTGTTTTCTTTGCTTGAAATTTGTGGTTGGGCAAGTATGTTTTCTGAAGCGTCTTGAAGGGATCTTTCTGGTGACGTATAGAATCGAACCAGTGGTTTCTTCAAGAAATCATTTTAAATGCAGTTTTTGGGCAAAAGTATAAAAACATATAGAATGGATGTGGGTATCAGTTTATGAAAAATAGTCGAGTCAATATCTCAAATAGCAAATAAGTTATGGGGCTTTTACAGATCCCTGCGTCACCCAGTATATTAAAATTATTATAACTAATTTCTACGGTTTAAATATGCTAATAGTTCAGGAAGTTTAACATGAAACATATCGATATTATTAGAAATTGTATTTGCCGAATTGCACATTGACAAAATTGGAGATTGTATGATTGTTGCGGTTATCGCACTTCATAAATAATCTTAAATGAAAAAAACTAATATTTTTCACAATAATTATTTATGGTTATAATGAATATCACAACTCAGTTTGACATCATTATGTCTAAATTGATGATGTATAAAAATAAAAAGATTTGCTCACCGTTTGCATTAAAAACAATAATTAGTTATATGAATATTTATTAATGATTTATAATAATTAATTATCTGATGTTCTACTAACAAGGCCATGGCATCTCGTAATCCTTCAATGATTAATGTTAACAATCAATTCACAATTCATTAGTTATTCCCATGCAATGTAACACTGCGGAGTCTCGCATTTCTAAACATTAATAATACTGAAGCAATGCTGATTAAAACTTTTTAATCATCCACTATTACTAGAAACTGCCCAGAACAACACAAGATAGTGTGCTAGATGTAAATATTATGCCCGCTTGTTTTCAAAACGTGGCATTCAATTTCCAATTGCACAACTTTACGATCAAGTTGCCAAATCTTGATATGCACCAATTACATGCCTGTCATACGGAATAATGAACATGTAAATAGTTAATTGGAGCATTCGTTTAGTTTCTCAAGCTGAAACCTGTACATCGTTTCCCGTGTAAAGTTGCAAACTTGGATTAACATATTACCATATCTACCTTTTAATTATTTCACATATACTATGTGGCATAGAAATCCCAACACCCAGTATAAATCATTTTATTTTCATAATATTTTGTACATTTGTGAGGGAAAACATAGTAAACAAATTAACAAAATTTATTTCATCAATCTTGATTTATTTCATTTAATTTTTTTCCAACAATATTTCACAATATCCATCAATTACACACTATTTTCAAGTTGCAAGTTATCCTATTTACAACTCCATAAATGTAAATTACTCTACTTAAATAACTCACAGTATAATTACTTATTCTACATTCGAGCCTGCTATTTTTAAATGTAAATTCGCCTAGTTGAAGAAGTTGCGGCCAACAATGGTGCTAATTCGTATGTCCTTCCACGACTATTTTTAACCGGCGGCACAAAGTAGAGTTTTCAAGCACTAATTATAGATTAAGGATCATTTCAGTAGACAATATTAATTATATTAAGCGAATCTGTCGAAACTGTAAACACCTCTTACTGTGCCATCTAAATTTAGTTATTTATGTTTACATTCAATTCTAATTTCTTTATAGTGTATTTAAAAATATGTCACATTTAAGCCACGTGAATAAATATGGACGAATACAGACATGTGTTCGTTGCTAAAATTAGGTTACTTTGAGACATTTCAGGGTGTTGGTGTAGCAATCAATTTTTGAATCCTTTAAGATAAAAAAATTATGAAATAAAAACAGTACTTTATCTACAAAAAATTTGTTGTTTGGATCCATGGATGTTGATGTTTGTCCTATATAACAATAATAATAATAATAGTTTTATTAACGAGTAATCCCTTTTTACAACATTTACAATTTCTACATAAACAATACTTTAAATATGGTACTTAAATTTATAATACAATTACACTATAACGCAATAATATATGATTGTAGAGAATTAGTGAAAATCACTATATAAATGCCAAAGGCATAGAAACTAAAATAAAATATAATAATAAGGAAAATCCATCCAACAACATTATCTACAAACCGCAAAGTTTATCAAGGCGAAAGATTTACCTAGTAACACGGAGTAAACTCTTCTTAAATTGTAAAAATGATGAACCAAACAAGTCAACTCGTTGTTCCTTGAAATTTTACTTTTTTTTTTTAATTTTACAAATATTAAAAATCAGTCGTGGCTATTCGTCTTATTAGCTTATGGCAATTTCCCTAATATCATTCACTCTCCTTAACCCGCGTTTCGCATCAATCATCCTTCTTTTATATATAAAAAACAGTATTTAGATTCAAAAACCTAATTCGGTGTTTTGTTGAGGTTTTTAAATTACTGGATTAAAGAGAATTCCTTTCTTTGCACAAATTTTATTACATAATTGATAATACTAATATATTTGTGAATTATACTCATGAATTATATTTAGACGTTCGTATGAAATCATTGTGAAAATAGATTTCAAGATAGCATTTGTATGTGGGGCACACGTTTTGAAAATACATGCTAAGTCAAGGGTACCGCTTAAAGGAGTTGAAGCCCAAACAAAAGGACTGACAATATGTCAAGGTTGTGCTATTTGAAAATCACGTGAATTATGTAACGGTGCACTTTCATAGTGCAATTGCCAGCGGTGTTGAAATTAGATGGAATTCATATTTATAGGACCTAAGATCTCCTGTGCTCGAGACATTGAATAAATATATAAGCGGGTGGAATTGTAAAGCGCACAATAAAGAATTTAACAAAAATTAGAGAAACTTATTTTACCATTTAAGTACCTATAATAATAATAATAATAATTCTCTTATTATATTAGGGTTTAGATGGAAGAATAGTTTGGTTTTTTTGTACTGAATCTCGCCTTAGGATTTGTATCGCTAGAACTTATTTTATTTTACTGCTGAGTTTACAAATAAAGTGTATTATTATTATCATTATTTCAAGGTCATATACATAAACAAAATAAAAATAGCATCCAACCTAGCTATTAAGATTACAATACTTATAATATCTTATTTTATCTTAACCTACCTTAAATTATTTTGATTAGGGTGGACTCTATGGATTTTCAAAAGTGTGTGCAGACTATTCATAAGGTGTATGTATGCTTAGAAAGCAACAGTGGGCATGTAGAGCTTTTACTTTAATAAGTGAGAGTAAAATGAGTTTATTTTTTATTGAATTCAATTTTTCTTTATATTATTAATTCCATTAATTTATAAATTCATTACAAAGGCAGAACTTTATTCATATCATTTTTAGTATACAAAATAATTAATAGTCCATAGATGCCAGACTGGTGCAACTGGTAACATCCCAGACCGGAGATCTGGAGGTTGCAGGTTCGATCCCTGTCGGAGGCATGTTCACACTTTTGATTCAGCTACATACGGAGAATCTTTGTCCATTATTTATTTAATTATAGAAAGAAATGTTTTGATTGCGGAGTAATAATTTCAGCAGTGCTCAGTTACTACCCAGAGAAAAATCTTTCTTCGTTAAAGGAATTAACCCTTTAACAATATAAAATCGACTATCGTAGAAACAGCCGAGTTGCAAACCTATGTTGAAAATCTGTAATACCTCAAATACAATAGTGCAGAGCGTTTGGTGGTACGGCACGAAATTTAGCAGCAATCCCAGCTTTCAACTAGTCTAGATTGTTAGGCCGATTCCTTTGGCTCTTTACATGACCCACGCAAGTAAAAGTCCAAACTGTAAAATAAGAAAACCTCAATGGCCATTCCATGGCTATCTATCAGCCAGGATCCAAGTAAAGCCTAATGTGTGGTGGTGCCCCCATCTTGTTGAAACAAAACTTGATCATCGATGCTGTAGTGCAAGCTGGAATTACCTATTACGGTAAAAGATCCAGGTATGCAGTTGCTTATTTTCAAATCGAATTTATTGAGAAATTTTATATAAACATAAGAATATCATGCAGAGAACAAAATACGGTGCATTATCATTTGAAAAAAAAATCGAAGAAATAAAGGCATGATCACTACATGCATTTTTAAGTACCCAACAACTTTTTTTATTAAGATCATTATAGATCCAGTACAAAGTCATTATGTCAAACTTTTTGGACACCCTGTATATAAATAATAGGGTTAGTAAGTCTACGATAATTATTAAGAAAGCTGATTTTTCGATTTTTTTCCATTTTCGAGTTTTCTTTGCTGACGTGTCACGGACTTCAAACTGACATTTGTTCTTGCGAAAGTTCATATTATGATGCGTCTTAATGAGATCTTTCGAATGACGTATAGAAACCCCGAATCGAACCAGTGGTTTCTTCAGGAAATCATTTCAAATGCAATTTTTGAGAAAAAGTAAGAAGGGGGGACCCTTGGATGATTTTTCAGGTTTTCGTCAAAAATTTTAAATCGCCAATTTTAATTAAATCCAACTAATTGACGCACGAGCAACTCATATTTGAAATCCGCGTTCAAATTGGATTCTCCGTTTAGCCGCTACGGCCGTTCAAAGTCTGAAAAAATCGATTTTTTTCAAAATTTTCCATAAAGTTCATGGTGACATGCTAACTTTTTTGCAATTTTTTCTGGATGAAATTTTTTAACGCCAATCGATTTATCTTGTTCTTCTGATGAAGAAAATGGTATTACATAAGGGTGTACGATGATTATTAAGAAAGTTGATTTTTTCGATTTTTTTCATTTTCGAGTTTTTTTTGCTGACGTGTCACGGGCTTCAAATTGACATTTGTTCTTGCAAAAGTACATTTTCTGATGCGTCTTAATGGGATCTTTCGAATGACGTATAGAAACGCCGAATCGAACCAGAGGTTTCTTCAGAAAATCATTTCAAATGCAATTTTTGGGAAAAAGTAAGAAGGGGGGACCCTTGGATGATTTTTCAGGTTTTGGTCAAAAATTTTAAATCGCCAATTTTAATTAAATCCGACTAATTAGCACCCAACGAGCACGGATTTGAAATCCGCGTTCGATTTGGATTCTTCGTTTACCCACTACGGCCGTTCAAAGTCTGAAAAAATCGACTTTTTCAAAATTTTCCATAAAGTTCATGGTGACTTGCTAACTTTTTTGCAATTTATTCTGGATGAATTTTTTTAACGCCAATCGATTTATCTCGTTCTTCTGTTGAAGAAAAATGTATTGCATAAGGGTCTACGATGATTATTAAGAAAGTTGATTTTTTCGATTTTTCATTTTCGAGTTTTCTTTGCTGACGTGTAACGGGCTTCAAATTGACATTTGTTCTTGCGAAAGTACATTTTCTGATGCGTCTTAATGAGATCTTTCGAATGACGTATAGAAACCCCGAATCGAACCAGTGGTTTCTTTAGAAAATCATTTCAAATGCAATTTTTGGGAAAAAGTAAGAAGGGGGGGACCCTTGGATGATTTTTCAGGTTTTGGTCAAAAATTTTAAATCGCCAATTTTAATTAAATCCGACTAATTAGCACCCAACGAGCACGGATTTGAAATCCGCGTTCGATTTGGATTCTTCGTTTACCCACTACGGCCGTTCAAAGTCTGAAAAAATCTACTTTTTTCAAAATTTTCCATAAAGTTCATGGTGACATGCTAACTTTTTCGCAATTTTTTCTGGATGAAATTTTTTAACGCCAATCGATTTATTTCGTTCTTCTGATGAAGAAAATGTTATTACATAAAGATCTACGATGATTATTAAGAAAGTTAATTTTTTCGATTTTTTTCCATTTTAGAGTTTTCTTTACTGACGTGTCACGGGCTTCAAATTGACATTTGTTCTTGCGAAAGTACATTTTCTGATGCGTCTTAATGAGATCTTTCGAATGACGTATAGAAACCCTAAATCGAACGAGAGGTTTCTTCAGAAAATCATTTCAAATGCAATTTTTGAGAAAAAGTAAGAAGGGGGGACCCTTGGATGATTTTTGAGGTTTTCGTCAAAAATTTTATATCGCCAATTTTACTTAAATCCGACTAATTCACACATGAGGAACACATATTTGAAATCCGCGTTCAAATTGGGTTCTCCGTTCAGCCGCTACGGCCGTTCCAAGACTGAAAAAATCGAATTTTTTCAAAATTTTCCATAAAGTTCATGGCGACATGCTAACTTTTTTGCATTTTTTTCTGGATGAAATTTTTTAACGCCAATCGATTTATCTCGTTCTTCTGATGAATAAAAAGGTATTACATAAGGGTCCACGATGATTATTAAGAAAGTTGATTTTTTTTGATTTTTTCCATTTTTGAGTTTTCTTTGCTGGCTTCAAATTGACATTTGTTCTTGCGAAAGTACATGTTCTGATGCGTCTGAATGAGATCTTTCGAATGGCGTATAGAAACCCCGAATCGAACCAGAGGTTTCTTTAGAAAATCATTTCAAATGCAATTTTTTGGAAAAAGTAAGATGAATGAAATGTAAGTTTTTTAATCGAAATTTTTTTTACCTGTAACGACGAAGCTCAAGCGTTGCCGTTTTGGGGAGAAACCGGATATAAATTCTGGAAATCAACAACACTCTAGAACTGTTTAATTTCCCAGTTTTGAATTTCCCGCCAGATTCCTGGGTGGCAGACATGTTAAAGCGTGATTCCCCCAGAATTCTTGGGGTGGTAGACAATTTGGGGTTTAATTCCCCCAGATTTGAATTTGCCGTCACTTAATTTCTCTAGATTTTCTAGACCTTCCCGTACAGTATTACCATTTTTCTTCTTTTCTTCTGGTTCCTAAGGTTTTTCCTGGGATTATTCCGGGATTACTTCCTGGCTCCATACCCGCTAATATTCTCTATTTTAGTAATTAATAATAGCGGCTAACGGACATTTTTTCCTAAGGTCTGACTCAGTGAAAAGATTCGACTTGGGGAGTCAGGTTTTGACTCAGAATAATTGTTATAATGCTTAGTTGAAAAAGTAAAAATATCGAAGAAGAGATAAAAAAGATTCTCGCTTTCAAAATTTCTCCAATATGTCCCATACGTAAAGTGACTCGCCGACTCACTTCACTGACTTGACTCATTGAGTCAGCTCACTCAAAAGTTACCCATATCTAATATGCAGTAAATTATAAAATAATTTCTTAAGATAGGACACCAGAAAGGCGACCTCTATTGTCTAAACGTTGTACAAAATTGATAGTTTATCTATCATAATGCATATTTAGAGGTTTGTAACACCAAAGTAAACAACAATTTCCCTGTCAGCGTCTATTCTGAGCGGATGAGATATATTGGGATCGAAACAGGTTATTAGTTGTCTTGTGGACTGGAAAATAGTATTTAAAAAAAATTCTAGCTTTTCGGCTATCAAGCCTACTACGGAGGTTAAATTAAAACATTTTGCTGGTATCACGAAATTTTATCTTTATTGCAATTTTATTCGTAATACCAGCAAAGTGTTTTAATTCAACCTTCTTAGTAATTAAATATGTATCACAAAGTAATGGCTTCAACAATCAATCATAATTATACTTAGATTTTGTAAAACGTTTTATATAGTAAACATCTTTATTGATGATAAAACTGTAAATTTTAGCGACTCTAATAATTGTAAATAATATTATTCGGAGGTCTTTCTTACATTTGCCTTTATGTTTTACTTGAAACTATTTTTTTGTTTTGTTTGATAGTGCTAATATAGCCGGGGAGATAACGAACGGCATAACGCGTCCACTTATTTATGGAAATTTTCGACTAATTTTTTCCGCAAACAGCACGTCGTCGAATGTGCAAATGAACGTGACCACGGTATTATTCCATCTATTTCCGTGGAAGTTCGAGTGCATTGTTTGCCCCATGCAAATCATCTTGACAATGTTATTGTCCAGGATTATTGATTTACAGTCGACGTGATGCCACGGAACGGGATTGCAGGACGTAATCCTTTTCGGAGGAATTTTAATGGAAACTTTTGTGGCTTATGAAAAGCTTGACTTAACATAGTTCATACATTCCAATCCCACGGCGGTAAATATATATTTATTTAAAGTGTAATTTGCCTCCAACATTCAATTATTTCAACTTTAAATTAGCTCTATAGACTGAAAAAACTAGTGGTAATCACTTTTGTGAATGGAATGTATTCTGAATATTTTATTAAAATTCATCAGAGTGCTTGAAGTAATATGCCAAATTTATCATTAGCGGTGTTCACACGTACGTGCAATCCCGCGCGATTGAACTTGCGTGTAAATGCGTCTAAAAACACCGCTCTTGTCGCACGGGATTAGCACTTGAAATTTTTTAGTCTGCTTTAAACTCAACGCTTCACTCAATCGCACAGTTTTGGCATTCACACGCTCTATCGCACGTTCCTAAGCACAGAATGAAAACGTGGCGTTCCAAGAATGCGCGAAAAAGCGTACGTGTGAACGTACTTTCTTTGAAATGGTATAATCAAAACTGGAAATTTGTTGCAGATGCGTGATGTAATTAAAAAAGAAACGTAACGTTTAGTCGCGCAATTGTTAAAATTACGGTTGGCTGCAAATATGTTAAATATTTAAAAAACCCACAATCGGCGCGATAATTTGCAATCTGTATTACGTCGATTTGTTGATTTATTAGCGAGTCGGACACCTCAGATAAGCTAATCTAGATGGTAATAAATATCAACAACCTTATCACCATAATTGTTTCAAAAGTCAAGTTATATATACTGTCCGTCGAAGCGCGAAAAAATGCTTTGTGCTATTTCTTGACAAATAACAAAACGATTTCACATGGTCTTTGTGATTTACTCACGGATCCTAAAATAAATATTCCCTTGTTATTTTCGAAAACAAAATATTGAACTCACGTGCATTTTGTTCTTTCAAACAATTAACAGTCTTGTAACGCTTTTTTTGTACAAGAATGAACGAATTTTGAGAAATTTCGCGTATCTTTGTGATTTACTCCCGAATCCTAAAATAAATATTCCCTTGTTATTTTCGTAAACAAAGTATTGAACTCGCGTGAGTTTGTTCTTTCAAACCGATATGAATAGTCTTGTGACGTTTTCTTGTACAATAATGAATTAATTTTAAGACATTACGTGTATTTTTTCTGATTTACTCTCGAATCCTAAAATAAATATTCCCTTGTTATTTCGAAAACAAACTATTGAACTCGCGCGTGCTTTTGTTCTTTTAAACAGATGTGAATAGTCGTGGCGTTTTTTTGTACAAGAATCAATGGATTTTGAGACAACTAAGGTCATTGACGCTATTTGTACAGGAGATCGTACTTGTTTCTTGCTACTAAATAAACATAATGATATGTAATGTTGGTATGGAATTACTTATAAGCAGAATCTACAGTTACATAATCTCATGGCGTCCCCTAATAATTAGTTCTAATGGCATGACTACGTGCGGTATTCAAGTCAAATAAATTGAGAACAATGCTACATAAATAAATAACACGTCGGCTCAAATTCGTGTTATTCAGGTAAAATGAGTAAATAAATGGTTGAACTAGGTCGTAATGGATCGATTGTAGCTGGCGCCATCTTGTCACCGGTGGGGTGTAATTACTGAAGAATACATTTTTGTTTTACCGATAAAAAGTAAATATTTTACAAACGGAACTGAATTTAAAAAAATAACTAATTATTGCAAACAATGTTGATAATCATCACACGTTGAAACTCGAGTCGTGAATTTGTATAATTGTCTTCTCACGTTACATAATATTTTTTACAATAATTAATTGTGAATTTTTCAATTAATTTTAATTGAGGATTACCACGTAGTAACGGTCGCAACCATCCTCTTCATTAATAAAATTAATGATTTAATTCTTGCAAATATCAAAAATGTCGAAATTTAAAATACATTTAATATATCCGCTGTAGTTTTCGATTCCCCCCATATTTTTTTTCCATTTTGGGCATTCTGGTTAAAGAGATGTGACATTTTAAATCTATGCAAATTAAAGATTAACTTACTCACACCTTTGTGTTTCCAATTGAATTACATCCTCATTCAACGAGAATTCACTCACCTCTCCACCTTGAAAATAAGCGTGATTTTTTTTTGTTTCTCATTTTCGTCCGAATTATTGTATTGTGCGGATATTAAGGATATTAACTCTGCTTTAATTGCAATTTCGAGCGTTTATTTTGTAAACAAGACAAGAAATCTGCGCACTCATTATTCTGACTCATTTCGGCACATTATCCTTTCACCGCCGCAAAAACTTTGAGCACTGACCCTCACTGAAGCAAATCGTTTCTTATTGGAACCACAGAGCATTCATAATTCATTTTCCTTCAATAAAGATATTGGCTTATTCACGTTTCTTCTAGAAGCGCTTGGAATTCCAGCTTCGAAACCTGGCAAGGGCAAGAATTCTGATATTAGGCGCTCAGACGGTGCGAGTTGGAGATTACTTTTCTAACGCAAAATGGCCGTACGGTGTCCCTTCGTAGTTATATACTTAAAATGTACAACAATCAGTCGTGGATGAATGCCCGGTTTTATAATGTCTGGTTACGGGCGAAAGTGACAAAAACGCGAACGTTTTCACTGGTGCGTTCGGGTCCACCGGCAGTTTGCCATGTAACCAGGCATAAGCCACTTTCCTATCATCCGCACTTTCTTAAACTAAATTCCTATCAACCATCCTTCCTTTAAAAAAATCTGCAGCATCATAAAATTACAAATTAAAATTAATTAATGACTTGCAATAACAACATGCAACAAAATAGATACAATTTCAGCTCAAAATTTTGCATTCTTCAACCGCAATTTCGTCCCAAGCGTACCTCAACGCAACCGTGATTTTGCATCGGCTTTGGTAGATCTTCTGCTTCATTAAAGGTGGCAGAATTTAGAGACCAAACATTTTTACCACAACCAGCCGTGTCCGTTAAGTGGGTCGAATCTGCCAGATGCATTTTTCAATCAATTTAACCTTTTACTGATTACTGATAGCCTCTGGAAGGTTTAAATAAAAATTAAAAACAGGAAAAGGGGTTCTTCAAGCGTAATGACTGGATGACTGTTTCCTCAAGGACAACCTGCGTTGATTTTGACTTTTCTTGTGAAGAACACGAGCGGCGACTTTTATGGCCTTTCTAGCAGTAGAAGCTCGTGGATCTTCATAGAGGAGGCCAAGACAAAGATGCCACTCGAGCTGCACTACTTATTCCTATAGAGGAAGCAAATATTCCGCTGGTGTTTTAGTTAAATTTTCTTCCGTAGCCTCCTCGCCGAACATCCACGAGCCGCCGTTGCTTTCTAGAGCTGTTGGCAAAGATCCCGACGGTTATGTAACAGCTCGACGGTCAAGATCCTTTTATCAGTGAAGAGAACCTTTTAGAAACTACAACCAGCTACCAAAGCAAAGAACTCAACAGATTTTTACACTGTATTTACTTTCTCAAAACAATAGATCCTTGTAATGATGTATACGCAGCTTGTTTTGAACGATTCGTGATAATGCCTTGTTTTTATCGTAAGATATTGCACTGATCTTATTGGCGTTTCACAGTACATATTGTGTGATGGTCTGACGTCTCTCTCAATTCGCAAAAAAATCGCTTCACTATTTTCTGAAACCCACCGTTTTAACAATAGATGCATAACGTTGATTCGAGGTGGTGGGTGGGCCCTAGGCTAGGTGGTGGGTGGGCCCTAGGTGGTGGGTGGGCCCTAGGTGGTGGGTGGGCCCTATCCTACAATCCAATCCTTGCTCACGCGTCCGGGTTGTTACCAATAAATAAGTAAGAAAGACAGTGGAGACCTTATTTTATTTATTCACCTATTAATTGTTGGAAAAAAGGGCGCGTGAGCCACAGGTTGGATTGTAGGATAGGGCCCACCCACCTCCACCCACCTCCACCCACCTCCACCGGTTCCACTTTTATTTCAACTACAAAATCACGTTCCTTATTATTTCTAAACTTTACACCTCTCTAATAAATTGTTAAAGAAATTTCTTCAACTAAACAGAGGTTTGTAGTTTAAAATAATGTTGATTCGAGGGGTTCTCCAAATAAGAAACCTTTCCACGAGTTGGCAAACCCACCCTTTTCCTAGCATCTCACTCAATTCCCAAAAGTTTGCTAACACTTGGTATAGATTATAACTAATTGAATAAAAACAAAATTCAATTTCAGGATTGCTGCCGGATACAGAGGAGATGGAAGGCGTTGGTCCGTTGCCTCACTACCATCATCAGGATACGGGACAACACCTGGAAGCTCAAACATGTCTGTAAGCAAATTCAGCCTTCAAATTCTGCCAAGACTTGGATAATTCTTTCTATTTCTATTCTTTACAGTCAAAGTGTTCAAGTCATGAAAAACTACACCAGCTCCCCCACATTCCCACATCGGATGACATGCGCATCCTCACGCACCACTTCTCCAGCAACGACAGCAACGCCTCGTTATCCGGCTGCAATTACGAGGAGGGCAGCAGCAACACCCACCGGTCACCCCTTCACAGACCACGCTCTCGTAGTTTAAGGTAAGGCCTGCGCGGGTCCAGCCTAGGAGAGCACATTCCAAGCTTTACTAAATCCATCTCCTCTTAACTGTTTGTAATCGCATCATTTGTTTACCAGTTTGTTTGTACCACTTGTAAATATCTTTTGTTTTTGTTAAATCCGACACGTTAACACTTGAAATAAATTATATGTGCATCGTTCAGTTTCTATTTATTACATACATGCATCATGATCATCGTGATAGTCATTTGTGATTTAAGGTTTGCTGTCCTTCCTTGCATGGTGATGTCATTAATGTGTGATGGAAAAGAGCTGAATGTTAATGTGAACTTTCACTTTTTTTTTGTGTAACGAAAGCATTTAGATGTCAATTGAAAATCAACTTTCTCTATTTTAGAGTAATTATTGAGTTTCCGTGTTTTAGGAAAAAAATGAGATTATGTTTTGCTGAACCTTAAAAAATCAGCAATTCGTAAATAAAATTTTCTTTGTTAATATCACACTTTATTTTTTAGTGACTCGAGTTTCGATCATAAGCTGATCATTTTCAAACTTAAAGTTCACTTAAAATTCACTTTGTTTATTTCACGATTCATATTATTATCTGATTTAATTTTTATTTCTTTTTGTTTTTGAACTTTAAGTAGCATTGACTGATGTTTTAGTTCTGTTTTATGTTTGTCTGAATTGAAGGAGTTTTTAATGTGTTTGTCTAAAATTAATTTTAGTTTTTTGATCGGTATTGATGTGAAGAGGCTTTTTACATCAAACGATATTAATTTGGCATTTGGTGGAATTGAGACATCTTTTAATTCTAATCTCAAAATATTTCTTGAATAACTTTCTCACTTATCACTTGGTGAAACATTTTGAAGATAATAAAAGATAATCTCAAAACTATGGAGAAGGTGGACCTGATATTAATATACTAACAGTGGCACTATGGAATTGAGGGACGATGTTGAATAATTGGCAAAATATTATTGGTAATATAGTGTATTAAAAAAATTAATCAATAATAATTTATCCTCTAGTTTATTTCAAATAGTCCACTGGCATGTGTTATGTGTTTGTTTCTCATGTACATCAAGGAAAAATAATACATGTTCCTTCTACTTGTGGGGGTGAATTTTTTATTTCCAAAGTTCAATTGCATCCGCCATACCCCGGCCAGTTTTCCGAATTTCGCCTAATTTTGGACGTCGGGTACAGCCCCTAATCCTCTCCAAATTTTAAACTCCTCCCTGCCTCTTCATTTAATAAAAAGGAAATTATCTAAAAGTGAGGTTAGTTTGTGCCGGTTTGAAAATATGCCATAGTAATAAACGTTTTGTGTTTAATAGTAAAATATAAAAATTAAAATTCGTCTACAATTGTTTCCTTGTGGTGAAACAATTGCAGTGGAATGAAATAAATTTTAAGAAGAAAAAATAAATTGTTTGGGAAGTATTAATTTTCAATGCACAAAAGGTGTAACTCATGAAGAATGAGCTTGTTGCATCCAGTTAAGCTCATTGAATTCAATTCAAAAGATCTAATCCAATCAAATTATAAACTAGAATGTTATATAAAAGATAAATTATGATTAGTTGGTAACAGCATGTTGCATATAAAACGTATTGTGTGCTTTATTCCCAATTGTAAACATCGATTAACTGCAGTAACCCCTGATTATAAATTAATCTGAATTAGAAGTGAATGTTATGGCTATGTTTTTGGCAATATTTATGTTTAAATGTTTTATCAACTTAATTAGTTATTATGCAATTCATCAAAACTCATATTCTATCCATATTATTAAACAAGTCAAGTAATCTAATTAGTGTATTGTTACTTTTTTTTTATAAATGTTTGCTCCTGATATTATACACACTTACATATATTGTCAAAATTATTCGTATGGCATGTCTCAGTTTTTTGTCAAAGATTTTGCTTTTATGCAATGAAGACACATTCACATTTCATCATACTAAGATGTTGTTAGTAGGCTATTGCAGAGTATAAATCTATAAATGCCTTTGGGTAGAATTTGGTTTTTATAGTCTGTTAATTCTACAGACAGAGTTGGAAAAACGCCCCCAATCATCAATGCGTCATTCTTCAAAAGTTGCAGGAAATCCGCATGTTCAAATCACGCAGTACAAATGGTTGACACGATCGTCAGCTGATTGTCTCATTAGAGCATCTGTTCATGATCTAGTACCTTTCTGCTTGTTTGGATTAAAATGGCGCCATCTTCACCAAAACGACATTTTTTTGTGTCCGTCAATATTTTTAAGGTGTGTCACGAAAATAATAATAAATTTACTTAGTGTCAATCAGACTTTTGTGCAGAACATACGGCGATTATGGGCGTTTTTACAACTCTATCTCTAGAATGAATGGACTATAGTTTGCGTACATGTCCAATCTGCAAACTCCAAGACAATTTAGTAATGTTTTAAATTTTTCGTTACTCCCCAGGAAAATTATAAAATATGACAAGTTATATTTACGTCTGAGTGATGCAGTGTCAATCAATTAAAATAAATTCAAGATAATATACATTTTGAATAAAAAAAAAATGCGAATTAAAATTTATTTTCCTAGAACCCAATAAATACCACGAGACGTAGCTGTGGGTGTAAATCCTATGCCAGGATCCGCAGTTAAAAAAAAAATCAAACTATCACCAAGTTAATGTTCTAGTAAGAAAAGCCACGATTCCATCCCTTTACCCAACTCTGCACGTATGTATAACTTCACAGTGTTTTGGTTATTTTCACTAATCGCTTTTTTTAATCCAGATTTCTCATTTCCATACCTAATCTGTCGCTTGAGTTGAATGCCGAGCGGGCTTCACTCCGAGCACATTAATCACTGAAGCGTTTATATATTTTATAGTAGCCCTAGCCGATCTCCGGTTGTCGATAATGAAATATCCATGATGAATGTCATGTACAAGGAGAGGTTCCCAAAGGCAACCCAGCAGATGGAGGAGCGGCTGAACCATTTCATTAGCGAGAACAAGTGCATGGAGGCCGGCGAAAACTGTGATTATTTTCCTATTGTAAGATTCGTGCATCATCAGGTCATCGAGGTCGCAAGAGATTGCTTAAATAAGTCGCAAAATAAGTTAATCACCAGTAGATATTTTTACGAGATGTCTGAAAATTTAGAAAGGCTTTTGACAGAGGTAAGTTTTCACTTTATATCATAATCACAAACTTGTCTTCAATGTTTCTGTTTTTTAGAATCATGTTTTATTTTCAAAATGTACCAAGAATGAGGGAATTATATATTACACCAAGCCCTAAGAGATGTGTGATGTTCCAAAATTTTATTTTTCTGAGAATAACTCACATGGCAGTCAGTGTACAGATGAAACTTGAGTCTCCACATCCAATCCATCTGTTAAAATTCTCTGAATGAATCAAAGCACATTCCTGTTGATATTCATCCATCTGTGGAGTTACACATGCCCAAATAATTTGCATATTGATGTATTTTTCAGAAGGCCGAAAACATTAACTTTTTTTTACACTTGGGGAATTTTCTTTCACAAATACTTTGGATGACTGAAGAATATTCTATCCGAAAAAAGTTTCAATTGGAGTGAGGATATCTTCAGAATGCCATATTGTTAGGTTTTGATGTCTGAAATAGTTGAATGTGTGAAGGTGGAGATGGTTTTCGTATTTGAAGTTGACCTGCACCATTGTGAGCAAAACCTTACTTCGTCTATCGTTTATTCAACTTAATTGATGGTGCATAACCGATTCCGATTTGTAAACCATAAGAAACACTTTGATTTTTGCCAAACCATCAACTGTCACGTTGAAGAAAAAAAAATGGGGACCCTGGAACACCTGATCTTTTTAATGCTTCACAACCAAATACCACGTGGAGTTATAGGTAACTCACTGAAACAACCTAACCTATAAACACAATTCAAAACACCAACGCGTGCGTTAACCAACAAGAGAAACAATAATTTTTTTCTGTATTACAGTTCGATTGTCGGCACCGTTTTAAATATATCATCAAAATTCGCTTCCTGCGCACTATCGAAAATCCGTACGAAAGACGGGCGAAAAACGACCAAAATGCGATTTGTATGTTGTGTTGTCTACATTACAGAAGAGTCTCTTATTAGATTTTCAGTTAGACAAGCCCCTAACAAATCGCCTTGTGTTGAAGGCTACAACGGCAAAACAAACAAATACTATCTTGTGTTGATGGTTGTAATAACGATAACGAGAAAAATGGTGGAATTTCGATTTTACATGGAAATTGCACGCAAAAACACCATCAGTGTTGCCAACTCGTAGGAGTTTTGAATTTTCGATGTGAAAACGGAAAAAGATCGTCAAAGTGATTTTTTTATACCGCTCGAAATGTATAGTAGCAATTACTAAGAAGGTAGTAATTCAATAAGTATCACAAAGTAATGGCTTCAACAATCAATCGTGTTGTAAAAGTGTGAAACAAAATTATTATTTCAAATGTTTACCCCCACTTATAAACGGGTCAATGTGCCGAATTCCCAAAGTGCCAAATCGGTATTTTGCCCAAAGTGCCGAATTTCATACAACTGACCAAGCCCAAAGTGCCGAACGACGCCAAGCGACGTCGCATCGTTCGTAGACAAGGCGTCTGAGCCGGATGCGACGTCGCCTGGCGTCGTTCAGCACTTTAGGCATGGTTGGTAGTATGAAATTCGACACTTTGGGCAAAATACCAATTCGGCACTTTAAACAGGTCCCTTATAAACATATCTATGAACACCTCCCATCCGAGTATTATGAATCGAATGCACATCCTCCCATCAAAAGTGATGCATGCTTAATATATTCACCATAAATAGTGAATTTTGTGGTCACCTCAAGGAATATTAACTACAAAAGCTGGCAACACTGGCTTCCACACGTAAACCCAACGGCTTGGCAATAGGGGGAAGTACAGCGGCGGCTCGTGGTTGTTGATCAAAACAGCAGGGGTGCGTTCAGATAGAATACCCCGATAAGTCATTTGTACCTAGAGCGTGTATCCTATGTTGTGGGAGTGCGCTCTCATTTCATAAGTTTGAAAAAACCGAGGAAACATAACCTTCAAAATATCGTGAATAGTTTCTTACTGTTTTCAGTGTGAATGAAGACAAAAAGTATTAGGTGTAATCATCACAACAGTAAATTGTTTCAATAATGTACTAGAGTATTGAGGATATTGAGGCTACAACTGATATATCAGATGATGAATGTTTTAGAGTTACAAATTGCACAGAAAAGTGTCGATAATAACATTATATGTGGAACAAACAAAATTAAATTATACGGAGCAACAATTTCAAATGCATTTAAGGCATTTTCTTCCTGAATTTTGTTAATTAATTTTATATATATATATTTTATATATAAATATCTTTGTTGCCTTTGCCATAAAAATCCGATGACCATAACCTCAAAGTAATAATCGACCACTTGTACCCAGTCCAGAGTGGGTCAAAGAGAGTGCGCTCCAGTCGTTTACTCCACCTATTTCTGAACGCCACCGGCTAAATGACCAGACCGTGATCCAACTGTTTCTGAACTACGGATGGAGTAACTAGAGCGCAATCTTTTTAGTCAGAGTGTCATTCTTGAACGCACCCCAGCGGAATATTTGCTTCCTCTATGGGAGTAAGTAGTGCAACATGAACAGCATTTCTGTCTTAGCCTCAGCGGCGGCTTGTGGATCTTCTAAAGGAGACTAAGACAGAGATGCCACTCATGCTGGACTACTTACCCTTATAGAAAAAGCGGCTGTATTGGCCAAATTTTCTTCCGTAGTCTTCTCACCGAACATCCACGAGCCGCCGCTTCTTAGCCTCCTCTACAAAGATCCATGAACAGCCGCTGGGGGAAAATGATTGCTATTGGCTACTTGAGAAATTTCTTCTTAATGTACTCAATGTTGGCATCCTACCTATGTAATTTCTGTAAGGGCCTGCAAATCTGTAGGTTAGTGGTGGTGTATCAAGACATGTCCACGACGTCCAAAATCAGAATTAGAATTTGTAGTACAGTCCTCATCATCGATGGCCCATTTCTGAGACCATGTGGACTAAATGTTATTTCTGTAAAAATATTGGCACCGTTTGGGAACAGCTTATCTAGGAGATATCTAAGGCGCACCTTAAAGAGCAAAAGTACTTTTTTACCACTATCCTGTCACTTACTATTTAGGCAAGATTGGAGGCCCCCAAGATGGAAAGTATTAGTGCTACTAAAAGTCAGTCGGACTGCAGAGTAAAATCAAGATATGTTCTAGAAATATTAACCATACATTCCATAACAATCAATAGCTCTGGTGGTTACAACTTCTATGTATATTGGACACATGTTTTCATTGTTTCAGACTAAAGAAAAATCGGAAGAAGCTGCTAATCAAGTAACCGGGATTATAAAAAAGTTGTTATTAATAATTTCAAGGCCGGCCAGATTGCTCGAGTGTTTAGAATTTGATCCCGAAGAGTTCTATCATTTCCTTGAAGCGGCAGAAGGCCAGCTGAAGCTGCTGCAAGGGATCAAGGCCGACCTACCACAGTACATCATCCAGAAACTCGGATTAAACCGCGACCCGATCGCCGAGCTCCAGCAGGAGCTTCAAAACTGCAATTGGCCGTCCAACAGTTCATCCAATCGATCATCAATATGTCTCACGTCAACACCAACGACAACGCCGTCGAACATCTCTTCAAATAATAATACAAGTAGTTCAACTTGTACCAAATGGGGAACAAGTAGTAACCCCAGTGAGCAGGATTATGAGGTCGTGAAGCTGATTTCTAATGGGGCTTACGGGGCTGTTTACCTGGTGAAGCATAAGCACTCGAAGCAGCGGTTCGCAATGAAGAAGATCAACAAGAACAACCTGATGCTGCGCAATCAAGTTGAACAGGTTTTCGCTGAGAGGGATATACTGAGCTTTGCTGATAATCCGTTTGTCGTGTCTATGTATTGCAGTTTCGAGACGAAGAAGCACTTGTGTTTGGTGATGGAATATGTGGAGGGGGGAGATTGCGCTAATTTACTTAAAAATATTGGACCACTACCGCCGGATATGGCGAGGTTTTACTTCGCTGAAACTGTTTTGGCTGTCGAGTACTTGCACAGTTATGGCATTGTGCATCGAGATTTGAAGCCGGATAAGTAAGTCCTTTTTACATTAACCTTACTATAACCCATGTTTATTATTAGGTGAGGCAAAGGAAAAAAAAACTTAAGGTAGCGAGAAAAATAAAATCATCATTTTCATAGAATGATTGGACTGAATCACCTTGAGGTTGATAGCTTGCTGGGCAACATAGGCTGTCATATTTTTAATGATCACCAACTGAAAAACAAAACATTTTACATATAATTATATTTCTGAAGTAAAAAGCCATTGATAGTTGTTTTACATAAATTCAAACGACTGAAGGGCCATGAGGTTAATAGCTGGGTTCTCATATTATTAATGATTAATCATCATTAATAATATGACCATGAGACCGATAGTAGGTTGATCTAATTCTTTATATCGATAATAATCACTAAGAGAAAAATAAAAATATTTTATGTAAAATCATATGATTAAAGGCTGAAAGACCTCTGGTGAATTGCCTGTTGAGGTCATTTATAAAAGTGTCTCAAATGCATTCTCTCTCTCTCTCTCTCTCTCTCTCTCTCTCTCTCATATGATTGATGGACCATAAGGTTGATTGTCAGCTGGGCTTATCCTACAGAAATATTTCGATTTAGCCCAGCCTGCTATTGACATTGTGGTTTGTCTGCAGAGTATTTTTTTATAAAATGTGTGTGTAAATATAAACAAAAAAAATTAAATCCATGGACCATAAAAGCAATAGCCAGTTGAGCTAAACTGAAAAAATAATAATGAAAAGCAGAACAATTTAATCATCTTAGGTATATTTTGATTACCAAGTAGGGACCCTACGCCCTATTTTATATATCGGGCACCCCCGGTTGATTGGTTTTGCAGACTGTAATTACATCACTGATTATGTATATAATAATTACAATTAATTTCAATTATTTTAGTTTGCTGATCACAGCATTGGGTCATATAAAATTGACAGATTTCGGCCTGAGCAAAATGGGTCTTATGTCATGTAAGTAAATATCATTAAACTATTGGCATGATGTGAAACGGCGCCTTTTATATTTTAGTGGCAACAAACTTGTACGAAGGCTACATCGATTGTGAAACCAAGCAATTTTCTGATAAGCAAGTTTTCGGCACCCCAGAATACATAGCCCCTGAAGTGATACTAAGGCAGGGTTATGGCAAGCCTGTTGATTGGTGGTCTATGGGTATAATCTTGTACGAATTCTTGGTGGGATGCGTCCCGTTTTTCGGTGAAACTCCCGAAGAACTTTTTGCCCATACTGTTAATGGTAAGCCAAACTGTTATAATTGATCAATCAATAGTTATCCTAAATGTACTTTTAGATGATATTGAATGGCCTGAAAGTGAGGATTGGTCAATTCAAGAAGAGGGCAAAAATCTCATAGCAAACCTCCTCCAGCACTCTCCAAGAGACAGGTTAGGAATTGGAGGTGCACAGGAAGTAAAAGAGCATCTCTACTTCAGTGGCCTGGATTGGAATTCGCTGTTGCGACAAAAGGCCGAGTTTGTTCCACAGCTGGAGAATGACGAAGACACGAGCTATTTCGATAGCAGAATAGACCGTTACAACCATGATTTAGAGGACGACACCGATGACACTGACGATTCACCGGTGTTCGGCTTGTTTTCATCGTGTTCTCCCCAGTACAAGAAAGTGCACAGCTCTAAAGTTAGCCTGGTTTCTGATGGTGATCCCACGATTGATTCCATAAAGATCATGACCTCTATTGCAACGACGCCTGATCCGTTAGAGGTATCGGACTTCAGATTAAAGGCTAGGCAAAGTTTGTTGACTCCGGATAAAGATTATTCGGATATCATCCCGATGGATCATAGAAAGGTTTCGCTAGACTTGAATCGAACTGTTAGTACACCAGAATCATCTCAAACAGATAGTGATGATGTTTCTCCTCAGATACAGAGACGCAGGAAAAATGGTCATCCCAAAGAAATATTGCCTAAATTCTCGATATCGATCGAGGACGAGCATATGATCAACTCATCACTGCCGGCGAAAGATGGCGCTCTGGCTGAGCACACGAAACATACTCCGCCAACGCACAAGGGTAAATCGAGATCTGTGGTTAAGAGTGCGTCCGCTTCAGGTTTGTCGCTAATGATACCATCCGATGAATTCCAAACACCACCTGCTAGTATTCATTCACCTGGAGGAGGTATTTCAGGTATAAGTGGAGGTGGTTCAAGCACAGCTAGTTCGAGGGATACATCACCGTGCCGGGAGTTGTCTCCTCTTGTTACTAGTCTTAAACCACCCATCATTATTAGGAGGGGTCCGAAAGGCTTCGGTTTCACTGTACACACAATTAGGGTGTATTACGGGGATACAGATTTTTACACTATGCATCATTTGGTGATGGTAAGTTTAACCGTAAGTTCTCTTCACTCGTTTTTCATGTTTTATTATGCAGGCGGTTGATGAGGGAAGTCCCGCATTTGAGGCTGGATTACGCCCTGCTGACTTGATTACTCATATTAATGGAGAAGCCGTGCAAGGTTTATATCACACGCAGGTGCTTCAGTTGTTGTTAGGAGGAGCAGAACATGTTAGCTTAAGAGCAACGCCGTTAGAACAAACTTCGATACAGAGTGGGGGGAGAAAACGTGAGCCCGGTCAAAGCAAATTGGCAAAGCGGAGTTTGCATAGGCAACGAAAACAAAAGCGTGATAATGAGAAAAGAAGGAAAACATCGTTGTTCAGACGAATAAGTAGTAAGCGTGCAAGTGTAGAGATGCAACAGGTAATTATTTTGTATTAATAGCGTTTTTTGGGTGCGTTTAAAGAATGAATTTTATAGATGGCAGCTAGTATACAATCACCTTTAAGTGTAACACCGAGCCGTAGTTTTTCATCGTTTCCTAGAAGTCAAGATAGCTCAAGCACTCTCAGGAGCAATGCGTCTAACCGGACAAGTTTATCGCCGTCGGACTCTTTCAGTCAACACTCAAGCAGTTCTTCGTCACAATCACCGTCCAGCTCTCCGAGTCAAACTCCTGCAGTCAGCAATCGTAATAAACAACATTATCAAAGACCATCTACTTTGCATGGCTTAAAACATAAATTGCATTCAAACACATGTTCAAAAAATTTACATGCTGCTAGTCCAGCAAATGTGCCGAACAGGCGGAAATCAGTAGGTCACATACCATTATCACCACTTGCTAGAACTCCATCGCCCTCGCCTTTACCTGCTTCACCCACCAGATCACCAAGTCCATTGGCTTTTCCAGTTGGGCATCAGCCAGGCAGCTCAAATACGACACAATCATATAGCCCGAATGCCTGTGGAACTTCATCAAACACAACCGGTGCGGCAATATGCGCATCCACCGTGCCCTGCACGCAAACAAAAAAATCTTTTGTAAGGGCAAAAGCTGCCGAGCCTGGTTCTCCACTACTAAGAAGAGCTTTATCGCCAGACCGTCTCCATCCCCGCAGCGCTGAGAGCAAATGTTCCTCTATATCTCCACTTTGTTCCTCGGGTTCCACCCAAGTAAAAGCACAAACCCGTGGCGCCACTAGTGCAGTATGGAGGCCAAACTCTCAGCCAGACACCATCAGAGACAAAGATTGTGATATTGATAATACTCAATCGAACGAACCTACTAATCCTTCAACTGAAAATAACAGACTTTCTCTAACACTAGCTGGTCCTGGTGAATTACTACCACGCATAGCCGAAGAAAAAGATTCCCCAACTAATGGGCAAGATCAAAAGAACCATCAGCCCCCGCTGGTACCGACAGGGAAAGAACCTAAAAAGTCTGAAAGTATTAAAAGAGGGACCTCAAAGGCTGAAGAGGCAGCTAAAAAAGACGATGATGTAAATAAGTCAAATTCTGTGAAAGAAAAACCTATCTCCTTTAAGAAGTAAAAAACAATAATTTGATTTGTAGAGTTGTTACAAAATTTCAATTGTACCTGTTTGAGTAAATTGCAAATTTGAATGAAATGGAAGTGGAATGTCTACAATTAGTTTGCTGATTTGAGTAAATAATGTTAAGTTTTAAGAATCTAAATGTTATTTGAATTATTGGTGGTACTATGCACAGCGTTATAAACTGCATGTGCCTAATTCTGTTTCCATTATGTCGTTAAATTTGTTCCCGTTTTCTCAGTGGACAGGGTCCAATCTATTGTTTCGAACTATTAATTGAATAGATATATCTATAAAAATTGTACATTATATGTTCGGATGTGCATATGTGTTTAAAGGAGTGATTGAAGATAGTATGTTGTGCATATGTTTTAAGTATATACATATATTTATATTTTATCGTAATTTTTCTCATTGTATAGTAAATGTAAATAGCTATTATATGTTTTTACATGATATTTTCAGTGTATGTAACGTGATTTCTAGGTATTTTATGTGTTAACAATTTAAATTGTAATATTAATGGTTACTTTATTTTGTATATATTTATTAATTGGAAATCTAAGACCGATTATGTAACTCTCAATTAGAAACATTTCTTGTTCTGTACGATTAATTAAATAGCAGTGCAATTTTTTTTTTCATAAAAAACGCAGTATAATTATATAAATGCCCGTTCAACATTCCATTAATGATGTTTGCTAATTAACAATACGAATCCAGAATCAATTTGTCCCTTTAGTAACTCCCTGATCGTTAAGAACTTGTAGCTACAGAAAAATCTGTTTCGGTTTTTTCCTGGTAGTGAAGTTCAGTAGTCGATAATCATGTGTCATATGAGGATTCGTAGTGTCTATAGTGTTCTTGAGTGACTATAACTTAATGTACTTAATATCGATCAGCCGGCATAATCCTACATGTATGTATTAATATTAACTGTAACATGCTTCTTTTTTTACATTTGTAGTTTTTATTCTTTTTTTTTTTATAAGCGTTACATTCCATTTAGTTCCGTCAGTATTCCACGAAGCCTGTTTACTAGTATTCCTATGTATTATGTAATTTTCATTTCCTTTCGTAAACTATCTGAGTAAAGAATAAGAAATTCTATTTTGTTCTTATCGTCTATGAGTGTCCGTTTTATTACCACACCTACTATCGTTCTCTTTACAGCTTTTTTTTATTACACAAATTCATTTTCTCTTGTGTTGAAATTTTAATTTTCACGGAAACTACTTAAATTAATGGCGTGTCAACTAATTATGCAATCATTGAAATAATGAATTAACGGAAGTTAACAGACACGCTTTCTTATGAAAGCGTTGGAAATTGATTATCAATTTTTTGCAGTCGTTAAAGGTTTCATGATTTAATTCTTTAAATAAGAAATTTTATTAGGATCTCTAGATTCTGAATGTTTAAAATTCCCTATTAGTTTCGCCTGAGTGCATTTTTAGGGCAATAGTAATCGAGAATTATAAACATTTATATCTATAAATAAAATAGAAACAACCTTACTTATTGCAGAAAGTATTAAATAAATTCAAAAAAAAACGAAATATAGCCTGAATATATAAATATTCAGGCTATATTTCGTTTTTTTGAATTTATTTATATCTATTTTATATTATTGTTCTTAATAATTAGAACTACCTATACATGGGTATTTTTTTTTACAATTGCATCGTAAAGAGATTCAAATTCCGTAACTCTAACCAGAAAATCGAAGACAAATGTTCACCCGAATAATATGCTCATACCAGCAGCAGCTCGTGGATTTCCGTGGCTTTTTCGGTTACCGCCGAACATCCACAAGCCGCCACTGGCTCATGTCTGTATAGAACAAAGACGTCCTGTGCAGTGACGGCTCGTGAGGTGACACTGGTACGGCAGAGGTGGCAATACAGATAGATAGGGTCGGTTGCAGAGATCTGTATTACCACCTTTTCTACCTCGGTCGTACCATGAGTCACCCCGCGAGCCGTCACTCTCCCTATGTACGTACAATGGAAGCTAAGACAAAGATATCGCTCATGCCGCACTACTTACTCTTATAGAGAAAGCAAATATTTCGTTGCTGTTTCGGTCAAATTTTCTTCCGTTGCCCCACCTCCGAACATCCACTAGCTGCCCACGTGCTTGTGTTTAGACCGACTGCATCTTCTCCACGAACAGACTAAGGGCCGGTATATTCACCTTTCACTAAAGTGTTCTGTTGCGTTACCGATGAGATAAACGTATATTCATCTTCCTATAACGCCTACCTTTCAGTAAATCTAAGTTACTGAACAGATAAACTTACAGATCCCTTTGAGTGTCAAGTAGGAGATTACAGAGACAATTATATCCTCAAAATCAGGACAGCGCCAAGGTATGTTGCCGTCGGGGTGCCAGGCAAAAATTGCCACCCCCTTTCAATGTGAAGAGGGGGTAGAGAAAATGAACACTATTGATCGGCGCAAAATCAAAATTATTTAGAAAGAAAGAATTTCGATATAAACAAAGAGATACGTTCATGGATTTCAATAAAAAAAGTATTTTAGGTGCGCCAATAAATAGTTTGAAAATTGTAAAAACTAATAAGATTTGGTGGGCGCCAAGGTAAGAGGGCTGTTAGGCCTGCCGCCCGGGTGCTGGGCACCCCTAATACCCCCGCTTGGTGCGGCCCTGCTTAAAATATCACGACGCGTCTAGAAAGATTGTTATAAAAGTGAAATGGACATTATAGATGATATAAAACTTGAGGTAGACGAAATTGATGACCAGATTGTTGATAATTTAAATCGGCTACCTTATAACAGCCAGAATCGTTAGCAACAATTCAAAATGGCGGTTTCAATTTCTTTGATGATTCTGTAAAAAGTAGAACATTAAACAGGTATTATTAAAAAAATACTTATGGCAACTTGAACAGTCGTAAGATTAGCAACGGGAAATGTTTTAGGAATTTCTGAATTAATTAGGATCGTACATTTCATAAATAAATTAAGAAAACCGTATATTATTTATAAAGCCATTATTTTTTCTTGGAATAGTAAGGCCGCCATTTATAATAATAATTATAGAATACAAATTTAGTAACCTGTTTTAACTAGTTTATTAATGTTTCATTCAATGAGCATGACAAAATAAGTAATGTTCGATTAAGTACGTACATTGGACTTTTTATTTGATACGTACGATGTACGTACTCCAAAGTACATGGTGCGGCTACTTTTGGTACATGGACGTAAATGTACATTGGTATATAGATGGGAGCATCAATGGTTACCTAATCAACTCCGGGAGATTCAAAAGTAAAATTTAAGTTACGTAAGTGAGCGGTCAAATATTCTGATTTATTAACAAGTGATAACTTCTTTATGTCAATTTGGCAGAATCAGTTAAGGCCTTAGAATTGTTTTTGAATCCGAAAAATACATTACTTCGTTTGCCACTTGTTTATTAAGATTGACCTAAATTGCTCCAAACAGAATATGCGTTCCACAATAGACCAATTATTTGATTTTGGAAGTTTAGTTATAATCTAAAGAGCGGGATAAGCCTATTTCGCGAAAACAATATTTTTTACGAATCAATTTCTTATCTTCAAGATTTGTTAACTTCATATTTGGAAAACAACAAAAATCAACATCACTCCCGATTTATAAAATCTTTTTCATAGCGCATTTTGTTACTAAGGTGTATTAGGTTAATTCCTTTATATTGGCCTAAAGAAGCTTTGGTTAAATTTTTACACCTAATTATGATACCCTGTATACATTGTCTCTATTAACAGCCTTTTGACATTACATTTTTCTACATAATTTTCATATACAAACAAGACTGTCATCTACCGACCAAAATTGTTTTAATTTTAGCGTTGTAGACTCACGTAGACCCCACGAGAACTGTATTATCTTATCATCACTTATTTAATGACCAGCGCCATTAAAGATGTAATAGTTATCGTAACATTTGACCTTAAGCATTATACGGATGCATGAAAGAAAATATTCACTGATTATCTAAATGCATGCTGATAAGTCCGCTGAAGTTCAAATCGCTGTGCCACTGACCAAGTAAATATCGATTTGTTATGCAATTACTAATATGCAAATCCGAGAATTGTTTACTGATAACCGGAGGCCGTAATACTAAATAGTAATAAATAATAAATCGCGTGATAACGCTGCAGCGGATTACGGATAAAAATACCTGGGGAGATAATTGGGTTGGAAAAAGGTGTACTACCTGTTAGAATGATTCATAATTGAAAATAACAGAATTACCATTATTCATCGCCCAGGAAAAGTTTCGTCAAGTTACTGTCGTTCAGCCAAAGCGAAATGTGGAGGTGCACCGTCCTGTTGAAAAATTTAGCTGGTTTTCCTGTTCACTATCTTCACTTACAACTAGTTCCACTATGAAGGGAATGACTTGAGTTTGTAGCCATATAATGTTAATTGAATACTTTGCACCTCTGTTGGCGCAACTTCCATTTGAAAAATATAGTTCTATAATTTCCTGTCCTGGTACAAATTCACAAATTTTTGGTCGAAAAATAAATCATTTTTGATTCAAATTTTTATAAGCGGTATATTACTCTATTGGTTTTTGCTTTTCCGGTACAAATTCACAAATTTTCGATCGAAAAATGGATAATTTTTAATTCAAAATTGAGCTGTATATTACTCTATTCGTTTTAGCTGTCCTGGTACAAATTCACAAATTGTCGGTCAAAAAATATTACGCTTTTCGGTTTTGCTGTCCTTTCTCTTCGAGGGTGTACATGATTTTTGGCAAGAGACAAATGTCAAAACAAATTTTAAAATCATGTATAATAGATACATGCACAAAGCTTGTTACCTCAAATGCAATTTCGAGGTGTTGCCGTTCCCCCAAGAATCAAAGAAAACGAAAACAAATGACACCGTTGTATTCAGAATCAATAGAGCTTTTTAAAAATATATCTTGGCCCACTTTCCCTATTTAAAAACCGGCGTTGAAGTGAGGGGTGACTAGGGGGTTAAGGTATGAAGGTGGAAACCCAACCACAAATCGACGCGCCTCGGCGATTTTTATAAAAATGCCGCGTAACTCAACAAAGTCTCTTGTTACTTTTGAGATGGACCACCCTGTATATAATCGAGCACGCTAAAACCGAATCCGGAGTCCAAATTACCCCACCAAGTCAGGTATTTTTTCTAACCTCAGAAAATGGCTATATATTCATCAAATTCAATAAAAAAACCCAAACAAAACCCCATAATCATATATGCTATCCCATAACCGTAAAACCCCATAACCCTAAACCCTAAAACCCCATAACCTATTAAAGACCAAAAACGACTAACATCATCATTTATTGTTTTTTCGATAAACAATGATTTTATGAAAAATATTTAAATATTTGTTTAAACATTTTTGGAATATTTTTCACATTTAAAAAATTATCGGAAAACGGATAAGGTAAACACCAACTTTCGGTGTACGAAATTTAACCTAAAACTTGTCAATTCTTCGGATTGTCAAATAAGGCTTATGTACAAAGTTTCATTTGAATTCCTGTATAAGTTATTGAGCAGCACCCAAAGACACACACAAACAAATCTTATTTCAAAAACCGTTGAAATCTCAATAATCCAATTATCTTTCAGATTGTATAAGGGTTCCCTGTTCCTAATCTCAATAGTTTTCGTGTATTCGGCGATTATCATATTAGGAATAATTATTATAATCTGAAAGATAATTGGATTCTTCTTGAGAATACGTTACTACATACAGGGTGTGCCATTTGAAAAAATGAACTTATTCAACTTTATAAGTTGGGTTTTTCTACCGCATTTTTTCTCACCCTGTATATTTTTTGTATGAAATCATGGTTGGCTCTATAGTTCGAACCTTCAAGCAAATAATTGAAATGATTTTAATCGTTCAACGTCAATCATTGGGGCAAAAATAAAATTTCACCCAGACCATGCATTTCAACAAATCTTCAAATATTTCGAAAACGGCAAACAATAGGTATAGGGAGTATTGAAGTAACTCACGTTTATTTGCTCCATATAATTTAAAAATGACAAAAAATACAGGGTGTTCCATTTAAAAAAACATAAGTTTGGTCTGTAACTTTGTTATGAGACACCCTGTATAAATTTAAATATTTTTATTAGCAGCTCACTATTATACACAACTTTTGTATAAAACAATTTTCGAAATTTTGAAAAATAAGCACGTGACTGACCGTTCCCAGAGCTCTGAAACACCCTTTATAATACAGGAGTACTAAAAATAGTAGTTTTTCCTTGGTCTGTAATTGAAAGTATATCATCTGTTATATGATGCAAACTACAGATGGTTAACTCATGAGTAAGTCGACTCTTAGAAATGAGTCAAGGAGTCAAGTGACCCATGTGAAAATTAGTAACTCATTTTTTTCTCTCGTTACTTGAATATTTGTATTGTCCTGTAGTTGGTGACTGTTGGGCAATAAAGTTTATTATTATTATTATTATGAGTTATACTATTTGTACGGGTTTCTTTGTCATAACTTTAAGGGGAGAAGAGTCGCGACCTTATTTTTTGCTCTCTACCACGTTTTTGGAAGTGAGGATCTTCTTTTTGTGTCATGTCATGACTTTTTTCGGTCGACTCACAAAAAAGAGTCACTTCGCCCATATCTAGTGCAGACTCACAGTTATACCCTTCTATAAATCCGGATTGCATGACTGGTATACTTTGATCAATGGATCTTTGCGTGCACGTCATAGATACCCGAACCTAGCTCCGACAACATTTTCATGCGTTTACTCTCTTTGGTAAGTTGAATTAGGTGCAATCATGTGTGTACGTATGTCATCCAAGGCGAGAAAACTGTCTTCGGTAATGACGCACACTCAAAGATCCATTGATCAAACCATAGTATAATAAACTTATTGGCATAATCCGCTAACCGCGCTTGCATAGTTTTTTCTAAAAAAAAAAAAGTGTTGGTAGGATACTGATTATGCTCAGGTGGTTTATTAATTTTAGGAACAGGTTTAACCGCAGTATCTTTCCAACAGTCTGGAAATATTGATTATAATAAATGTTCTTTCTCTCTCCTCTTCGATTTGCCCTTTCGAGCGTCGAACTTGGGTGTTTTCTATAGGTTTTCGTTCACCCATCAATTTCCATTCTTTTCCATTTCTTGTCACCAGCGTTTTACCTGCCTTTACTATTTGCTCTATCCATTTTTTGTTTGGTTTTCCTTTTTTTCTTTTTCTGATACTTTTTGTTTCGTGTTTCTGCATTCTCATCATGTGTCCATACCAGTTTAATTGCATCTTTGTTATTTTGCTTATTATCGGTTCCTGTTGATTGTCTGATTTCTTCGTTAGTAAGTCTGTCCCATTTTGTCCTTCTTAATTCTATTCTAATAAAAATTGGACAACGCAAACGTAGCATAGTCATATTTTTATTATCGCGATCAATTGATGCAAATTTTATTTGATTCAAGAAAACAATTACATCGTTATCAGATACAAGATTACAATGAAAATTACCAGCTGATGGTTGCTTGTTATCTGAGAATACATTCCCAATATCTGCGTTATCATCAACATGTGGGTGAAAGTGTGTATTGAGGTCATTCGCAGTTCTGAGTGATTTTGTGATCTGATTCTGTTTATTCTTTAAACCTAAGGATTGTAAACGTTTCCATAGAAACTGTTTCTTACATTTATAAGAAATATAGGTAAAGTACGCTTTCTTTTCAATTTTTATTCGATTTTATAATACTCAGTCAGAATTAGCTTTTTCGAAGAGTTTGCAATTGTTTTGCTAGTCCAGGAAAGCATAAAAACTCTCACCATCTTCCTCAACCAAAGCTATGAATTTCACGAACCGCCCCTGTAGTATTACTAACTATTTTATTTTACGTATAAGAAATTACTTTATTCAGACCAATTTGAACAGTTATTTATTTATTTATATAACGAAACCTATAACATAATAATAAAAAGAAAACTTGATATAATGCATGAATTACATGAAATGAATTAAATTTACAAACCAAATTGAAACTTAATAGCTAGAAACTAAAACTAAAAATTATTAAAAAAAATAAAAAAAACAAATATGAATTATGAAAATGACTTACGGAACAAGCTGTAATTGTTTAAGAAAAGGTCGAAATTCGGTGAAGGTAAGAGACAATTGGCCAGCGACGGCTCGTGGATTTCCGTAGGTGAGGCAAAAACAAAGATGCCGCTCGTGCTGCACTACTTACTCTAATTGAGGAATCAAATATTCCGTTGCTTTTTCGGTCAAATTTTCTTCCGTAGCCTCACCGCCAAACATCCACGAGCCGCCGCTGCAATTGGCAGTATGTAATAGTCTAGATAGAGGTTTATTATGACCATAATTAACTCGACTGGTTTTCTCCCTGAATTTGTTTGCGTGTACGATAAATTTAGTTTGGTTAATCTGTCTGGGCCATAGACTATAGATCTTTCTGCCCTAATTAAGTCATTTGAACGTATTTTACTTTTTCAAACGACACAATCTTGTGATCGATAGCTGCTTAGGCAAATCCTAACAAATACTAAATTGCAGAGTTACGAACAGGTTGAATATTCATTTATTCAGGCTATATTTCGTTTTTTGAATTTATCTAACAAATACTATTTGAACTACTAGTCGCGGTGTTAAAAACAAATAAAAAAAATTAAACAGAAATCTCTCTCTCTCTTTTTCTTTCAGATATTTTATGACCAATACTCCGGCTGTAAAACTCGAAAAGTAAGTGATAAAATACACGCTTAATCATCGGCACGCTCGAAATTACAGTGCATTTATAATACTCGTTATTCAAATGAAATTCATTGCACTAGCATCATTGACCATCGGACTAGGCTAAAATAATATTCTTGATAATGCGACGGAGTATATCTGCCCTACCTATCATAGGTTAAAGTTGATAAAAGAAAATATCAGTTATACTCGCCCGATACAACTTTGACGGTCACATTGGTGTAGCAAAAGTGTCAGATCGGACCGTCTTCCAAATCTCGTGTAAAACCGTAAGTAGTTTTTGATTTTAACTAGATATTAGTACTAATCATAGCCGAGACAGACGACGTACTAACATAATTGTGCAAAATGAAAACTGTAATTATTTTATGATTGATTGTTGAAGCCGTTACGTGTGATATATATTGAATTACTAAAGTGATTGAATTTTTCACTTTATTTTGACTAGTTTCGTCCTATTCGAACATTATCAAACAATACACTGGTACAACCAGTATATTGATAATGTCCGAATAGGACGAAACTAATTACAATAAAGTGAAAATTTCGTGATGTAATTATTTTGTTTTATATTGTAAAAGTGTCTGCTATAAAGATGTTGATGTATACAGTACTAATAGAAAAAGTCGTAAATGGCTCGCGAGAAATTATGCATATTTTTAGACGGACATGTAAATCATTTACTGAATAACTCTTATCTTGCTCATAATGTACAATATGACATTGACATATTTTCAATTAATTTTAGTACCTTTAAGAAATCTCTTACAGATTGTTTAAACAAATTATAATGTATGTTTAATATACATGTTATACATTAAGTTTTGTTTTATTATTTTTATACATGGTATCCCAAAAGTTCCAGAACGGTTGAATATCTCGAAAACTAAACGACGGATCGCAAAGTTACAAAACACGTGTTTCTTTATTTGTTGGGAGGTATTTAACCGTGGCACTTAGAAACCAGCCCCTTCCCCAGCGAGGGTGGGAAAGGGGTTGCATTTCAATAATTCATGTCAATGTCCAATATTTGTGCAAGTTGTGGATTCTTGAACAGAAAATATTCGAGAAACTCTTGATACCAAATTAAGTGTAGCATTGCTGTGAATATTTTCTGTATAATAATAAAAAAAAGTGAACAAAATTGGACTCGGGGAATGAATTTTTAAACGATAATTCTTCTTCTACCCTCCGGAAAGGGGTAGGGCTGAACGGTGGGGTTGGGGCTTTGGGTTTTTTATAAACAGTTTTCGGTCGAGAATCCAAAACTGCAAAAAATGGGGGGGGGGCTCCCATTTAAGTTTACGAAGTTAAGAAGGGAATAGGGGTGGTTTCTAAGTGCCACGGTTAAATACCTCCCAACAAATAATGAAACACGTGTTTTGTAACTTTGCGATCCGTCGCTTAGTTTTCGAGGTATTCAACCGTTTTGACACCTTTTTGGGACACCCTGTATACAGTGCGCTCTTAAAGTATGGAATAAATTCAGTAAAACTGAAATAAAATATTTTTGGAAAACCCCCCATTTTTGTTCTTGATTTTGAGAGAACTTTTCATTGTCAAACTGGCTGTATAAAAATGTTGCCATCTTACATAAGGGTGGATATACACTAGAGCATTTTCTCGAGCATTTCTATGTAATGTAACGTTCTAACGAATGGTACAATACAGGAAAATGCTCAGTTTCAAAAGCTGTCGTCAAAAGACGTCTGGTTCGTGAGGGTGATACACTAGAACATATCATAGAGCAGCTCGTTGTTCTGTTACTAGTAAATGCTCTAGTCTATACTCACCTTAAGACATTTTTCGAGTAAATGACAATTGAAAGTGAGAAACTGTAAATTTTATTGTTAACACAAAAATTAAATGTTCGAACGGCCATCCACAGATCGAACATGCAGAAATTCTTCTTGGAACATTTTGAATATTTTCCGAACTAATTCTGTCCTCGCCTGTAAATCCACCTATCCGTAAAACAATTATAAAAAAAACGCGTATAGTGCAAGGGTGCGCCCTCTTGTTGAAACCATATTGTATTATATGGAAGGTCATCATTGTTTGAAAAAAAAAGCGCTGGAACAAGGTCATTTTGCAAAAAGTCTAATTATCGGGTTCTCACCTTCAATTGTGAATAACTCGAAAAATTTCTTATGTAAGATGGCAACATTTTTATTTTGCCAGTTCGGCAACGAAAAGATCTCTCAAAATCAAAAACAAAAATAAGGGGTTGCGTTAAAAAACAATTTCAATTCATTACTCAAAAAGAAATGACGACTGAAAATCGACTTTCATGCAAAAATGTGTATTTTTATCAAAAATCAAGAAAATCGACCTGTTCCAGGATTTTTTCCAAAAATATTTTATTTCGGTTTTACTCAATTTATTCCATACTTTAGGTGCGCACGCTATTTATTTGAACACATTAGGGATTGTAGGCTGAAACCCCCCCCCCCCCCCTCTCAAACTGTGAATACTGTTTTCTGGTGATTTGCATTTTATTCTATGAAAAGGTCTAAAAAATGCATTTAACTTTAAGTTACTGTCTTGTAGCCTAAGTTAAAAAATACGTATTTTTGAAAATATCATTAAAGTAGCTAAGGTAGTTTTCCACAATTTTGAACATTGCCAATAAAAATGCCTTTGCTACCATGTTTCTAAAGTCCCAAGACATATACTCAGAAAGTTTGGTTGGTTAACTCTGTGTTTGAAATTTCGTCAAAATTTGGCCTACAATGACCAAAATTCTCGTTTTTTGTCCATTTTTTTTTTGGTCCATTCCCTTGTTTCTCTATTATTGGTTGATATGTTTGAGTAAGGCCATTTTCATTCAATCTTTCACTATAATACGATTTTCCGATCTATTGCTTCTAATAAATTTCATAAGATTTTGCAATCTATGTTAAGAGATTTTGTACACAAGTGTGAAATTAGTGTTTGATTTTAGAAATAGTTTAATATTTTTTATACCCGATATTGTTTTGACTCTCTACAATTAAAAACAGCGGTAAAATCATTTAAATGAAAGTTTCTCTTTTTATCACAGTAATTATGATAAATTTATAATTACATATAATGGATGTATAATTTGTCAGTAATTAAAAGGTCTTCTATTATTTTACTATTTTTATCCACAGTGCTTGTGCTTCTTTTGCTGTTTGTTAGAAAAAAAACATGCGTAGTTTAGTTGTCGATTAATGTTTCACTCGATCTCGATGAATAACCATGACAACACATTTTCGTTGAGAGAACAATATTACCATCACAATTTCCAGGCGCAGCAGGCGAGACACACTTTTCTACACAACCCATGCACCTAGCGCTTAGAGCGTCCGGAGGTTATGAAGGATGCAAGTACGTCAACTTATGTTACTCATTAGTTTCGCCGGTTTCGCACTTCATAGTAGAGTGATTACTCCAGTGACGGTTCGCGGGGTGTTTTCTGGTACGGCCGAGGAACAAGAGGTGGTAATGCAGATAGGTAGGGTCAGTTACAGAGACCTATCTGTATTACCATCTCTTGTTCCTCGGCCGTACCAGAAAAAAACCCGAGAACCGTCACTGGATTACTCAGATGTGAATTATGTTTCACATTTCGTAACACAAACGCTGTCGTTAATTGAATCATCGTTTCGCATTTCGTAGCAGAGCGATTACTCAAATGTGGTTTTTCCACATTTCCTACCAGATGCGGTCATTCATTGAATCATTTTTCGCATTTCATAGCAGAGTGATTACTCAAATGCGGTTTGTGTTTTACGTTTCGTAGCAGAGTGATCACTCAGATGCGGCCATTCATTGAATCAATTTCAATGGTCAAGCACTATCATCTTGTTCCTGAATCTCTTGAATTTCGTGATTCATTCCTTTTTATGATCCCCCGCCATCTTGCGAGGTTGCATCGTGTATTTTTGAATTCATTAACTTTTCCGTGAACTTAATTATTGGTATTGGTCAGGAGTGTCTCAATGTGATAAGTGGTAAGTATCGTATGTTCAATTAAAAAAAAACCTCAAGTGGTACATGACTTTTTCGTTTTAAGAATTTAAGTTGGCACACTTGTTAGGAATTGATATATAAACGTCAGATCTTTCTAGAAGTCACAATTGTTCCGTGCTCACAATGGTTTATAGTAACCAGCAAAAAACGTTTCTAATTAAGTTATTTTCGAAATGGTACTAAAGTGGACGGAAATTGGGTGTATTCTCCGTAAACCAGGAAGTGGTAGACCAGTCAAACGTACTTAGGATGCTATTAACATAGCCCAAGGAATTTTGGAAGGTGAACCTACGTCTTCTCTGCATCGTTTATCACAGCAAATTAATTTATCGGTAGAAACATGCCGCAAGTAACATAACCTCAATATGTGTTACCAACTTAAATTTTTAAAATTAAAAAATCATGGCACACTTGAGGTTTTTTTTTAATGAACATACTTTATTACGTGTTGTTTATTTTATATCGTAAATTTTATAACACAGGGCCGAGGTGGTCTATACTCGGCGCACCGAACCGGTGGTATAATGGGTTTGCGTGATTTTCGCGTGATGTTCGCTGATTGGTCAGCGCAAACGCATATGAAGCGTATGTCACGCAGCCGAAATTTTTAATCACGCCCGTTGTATGTCATGCGTTTTTCTGTCTTATTTAAATGTAGTGATTACGTTCTATCCTTAAATCAGCCTTTTTCAATTACAATTAATTAGGAAGTTGTAAATAGTTAGTATTTGTGGGTTAATAGAGGCCCTGATTAAGTTTGCGGAGTGCAATACATTTTTCTGAGAATATAGTCTAAATAGACTCCCTACGACATCTGTCGGGCTTTACAAAATGTGCCAGTAGTACTTTTTGCATAAGTACGCACATGTTGAATTACTCATTTCAACGGCCACCTTAACCACCAACAAAATTCGAAACGCTTGGCATTGTTTTGTACACCATTCACGTGCTTGTGAAGCATCATGACGTGCAGGATTGTTTTGAGACTAAGCTTGATAACGAAAGAGTTCAAATTAATTGCAATTTTAGATCTTAATTTTAAGGTGTTTAAATTTTTTTTTACATTGCGGGATGAAAATCCCGTTTAGAATCTCAAGTGATGATCTAGCGTTACAGAAATGTTCCGATAGATGGCGACATACTTGTCAAACTAATGTCAGTGCGCGATACATACAAATCACCTGTGTTCTGTGCTGAAATCGATTGTAAATAAATCTATAATTATGGATGTTAGCAGCAACGATGATAGCAGTAATGTGCTCACACCACCAGAACTAAAGGACATTGCCGCTGCCGCTTCGAATAATTGATTGTCGCGAAATCCAGAAGTGTGCTTCACAATTTATTTATTTTACCATATTATCGGTAGGTGGAAAAATAGCGTGTCCCGCAGGCAGATATGCTTTAGCAGCCCTTAAGGCTAGTTCAGACTACGCTAGTATTTTAGTCGAGTAGCGAGTAATTTAGTAGCTAAAATACTCGCTACTACCCAAAAAACGTTCGCACTTTGCTCGAGTACAGTTCACAAGTGAGAAGTGTTTTGCAAAATGAATAGTTTGCAACGCAATAAAGTAAATAAGCTGATTTTCATTTTAATTTCCTTTTCACCAAATCCAGGTACATTCATCGTATTTTCCAAATTCGAGTAAGCAGATTGTTTCTGTAATGTGGGGATTTAATATTCCACAAGCACTCATGTTCAACATATTTTGAAACAAATTTTAGAGTTGTTTCTTCGCTCCAGCAAAACGCCATTTTTGCGGCAACTAATGAACTCGACTAAAACTACAGGTTCAGACATGTTTAGTCAGTGAGCCATCGACCAGTGAGGCATTGGTGGGGGCGCTACTCGCCCGATAAAAATAGAACAAAATGGATAGACTCGACTAAACTACTGACTAATCTACTCGACTAAATTTTTGGTGTTCAGACACGCTTAGTTACTAAATTACTCGCTACTCGATTAAAATACTAGCGTAGTCTGAACTAGCCTTTAAGCATATTTTCTGCCCTTGATGCACAATATACTATAACCGCACAACAGATTTCATTCCAAAATATAATGTATACTCATGCAATTTTTATCCTCAAGGAGACGCTAATAGGTTTGGAATCTGACGAATCCAAGTTGATTAGAATTAATGGTGCTACAGTGATTCACATGCTCAGTTATGTACATTACATCACACATTTGAAATACCACTGGTTCATTGCAGATTAGATTACACCCAGCAAATAAAATTGCTCCAATGTCTCTAAAACTGCATTTAACCAGTTTTAAGAGAAGAGCTCTTGTCGCTATTGGTACTTTCTTTATTGACTCTATAACTCTACAGATTTTCCTATTTCTCATATGGTGTGCGTTTTAGATCACTGAGAGTTTGGAGAATCTACATTTTTTTAATTCCTTTAACTTCAACGTGTTGACTCCTTATAATCAATGATTCGCAGTATGCTTGTATGTTAAGATGTAATCTGGAAATATCTTGCCCAAGGTTGAGACTTCTGATACTCATTCTGGATTGTTTGGTTACTTTTCTCTAAGTTGAAATGTATTTTTGGATATTATTTGAACACTTTCGCATCCATCCTTCATTGGCTTATTGGCGCTTATCAGGATAGAAGAAGGCTTCTATGATTCTAATGTTTTTTTGAACCTTTTAAGACTGATTGGCACTCATTAGAACAGAAGAACCCTTCTTAGGTCCACTGATGCTGATCATGATTCTTTGATGATCTTAGGATCTAATTAGCGCTCCTCAGGATAAAATGAGGCTTCTTCGATCCACCGAATAATTTTGATGAAAATTTTGTAGACTAGTTCAACAAGACTTCACTGAATAATTTGAATAAATATAGCTTGAATATGTGAATATTCAACCTCTTTTCGGGACTCTGCAAAATTAAGTTTTACCAAGACTATGAAAAAAACAACTACTTCCCTGGCTAGTGCCACGCAGGATATCGAATGACACAAAAGATATTTGCATGTTATTACTAGTGCTACTAGAATAATTTGATTAAATTGGATGGTTATCATGGTTCTTTAATGCTATTGTTGTCGCGCTCTCTCGCGTTCTCCGAATACTTTCTCACTTTGCGTAAACTTTACTCGGTAAGGTTGTACACCTGTACCCTTGCTAAGTCTAATCTATTCAGTAGTAAACTAAACTAAACTTCAGTAGTAAAGCTAACTGGAAAATAGTCTCAAACGTTTCCAATGATCAGCGTCGACTCTAATCAAATTATTCAGTGAACACAAAAAGCCTTCCTCTGTCCTGGTGAGCGCCAATTACTTTCAAAAGGTCTCACCAGGACAGAGGAAGGCTTTTTGTGTTCACTGAATAATTTGATTCGAGTCGACGCTGATCACCTTTTGAAAGTAATTGGTGCTCACCAGGATAGAGGAAGGTTTTTTGGGTTCACTGAATAATTTGATTAGAGTCGACGCTGATCATGATTCTTCAATGCTCTTTGGAATCGTTTGAGACTATTTTCCAATTAGCTTCACTACTGAAGTTTAGTTTAGTTTAGTACTGAATAGATTAGACTTTACAACTTGACCGAGTAAAGTTTACGCAAAGTGAGAAAGTATTCGGAGAACGCGAGAGAGCGCGACAACAAATCTCCTCAGCCAATTGAATTAAAATTTAAGATGGTTACTGCGCAACACGCTTCGAGTGCTTGGTAGAATTCTAATATTTGACCGACATTATAACGGATTATTACACTGAACGCGAAGCCCATCCAAGCCGTTACCAAAGTTGAGATCCAAAAGCAATCTTCATATTGTCTATCTATGACAGGATTTTATTCGAAAAAAAAAACTGAATGAAAAACAACACCAGTTGATAAATTGAAAAAAATGTGGCCTATAACGCATTTTATCGTTACAGTTAGTGTGATGAATGCACGTTATTTACATTGTTATTAGCTAATGCATACATTAAATGCCCGTTAAATTTAGAATAACTTCACTAATAATCACTTATTACCACAAAACAATACTTATGATAACAAATAAACCGTAAGTTCTCGTAGACTGAATTAATAGCCGGTAGACAAGATCCAGACCGTGGGTCGCATGTTGCCGCAGACCAATTCAACAACTCAACAGCCGCAAATTAATTTTTCGCTTAACATATTTTCAATCTAAAATGATGTTTATTGGACGATCAATCTTACGCAGATAAAGCACAATATGCCAATACACAAACATATTTATGGCCGCGTAACACTGTTATCGCTAAAGTACAAGTGACCTCGATAATGTCTCGTGTTCTTAAAGTGGGGGAAGCCGTACTCCGATCGCATTAAAATGGTCATTTTATTTTCAATTGTTTTCAGAATCACTGTAACCAATAATGACGGAAGAAATCGCATTCAATAATAAAGACGGTACGTACGAAAAATCACCGAGTTCCAGCGTAATCACGGTGTTAAATTTAGGTCCCGATTTGGTGCTACCAGCCGAAGACTTCAAAACGTCAAAACCCGATGGACTTGTCAAACTACGGATTCCTGAAAATGGCATGGCCATCGAAACGCATCCCCCGATCTCCATCCCCACCATGGTGAAGAAGACCGTAAAAGAATTCGGAAACAAAGTTGCGTTAGTTTGGAAAACCGAAAACGGAGAACGGAAAAAGTTAACGTATATGTAAGCAATTCCAGGATGCGCGTTTGTTTTGCGTTGATGAAGGTTATTTTTAGAGAATACGAAGAATACATTCGAATTTGCGCGAAAGCTTTCCTGAAGCTGGGCCTGCAGAGGCATCACTCCGTCTGCATTCTTGGATTTAACAGTGCGGAATGGTTGATCTCCGATCTTGCGGCGATTTACGCTGGGTATGGTAGTTTTGGAAGTTTTGGTGTTGGTGATTTCTGGTTTTGTGCTTTGCAGAGGTTTTGCTGCTGGGATATACACGACGAATTCGGAAGAGGCGTGCCAACACTGCGCTGAATCAAGCCAGGCCAATATTATCATCGTGGAGGATCAAAAACAACTCACCAAAATTTTGAACATTAAATCCAACTTGCCACACCTGAAGGCTATCGTGCAATATTCCGGTAAACCTATCGCGGAAGGTGTTTTGTCTGTAAGTAGTTTATTTATGAAATTTAGTTATGCAAAAGATTGCAAGGGTACACTTACTTTGTAAACTTCACAGTGACGGTTTTTGTACGGCCGAGGTAGCAGAGGTGGCAATACAGCTAGGTAAGGTCGGCTACCTCGGCCGTACAAAAAAAAACTGTGAGCCGTCACTGGTTTAAGCATTTGTTATTTGATACCGATAAATCTTATTTTAAATACTGTTTTACGAATTTGAATCAAGTTTTAGAAGGTATCAAGGATAATTTCAAATTATATAAGGGCAACTAGAAGGGCCTAAATTGAAAAATCTAAGACGATTAAATTAGAGTAACGTAACATTTAATGAGGCACCATTTATATGGTGATAGATTATTTTTTAGGTTTCAATTTTTGAAGAGCGAGTGTTAGGTGGGGTCGTATAGCGCAGCGGCGGCTCGTGGATTTCCGTAGGGAAGACAAAGACAAAGATGCCGCTTGCGCTGCACTGCTTACCAGTGACGGTTCGGGTTTTTTTTTCTGGTACGGCCGAGGAACAAGAGGTGGTAATACAGATAGGTGCGGTCACGCAGCCAGCCGTCTCTGCAACTAACCCTACCTATCTGTATTGCCACCCTTGTTACCTCGGCTGTACCAGAAAAAACCCCGCGAACCGTGACTGTATGGTGATATGTTAGTCCAAGTTTGCAACTTTACACGGGAAACAATGTACAGGTTTCAGCTTGAGAAACTAAACGAATGCTCCAATTAACTATTTACATGTTCATTATTCCGTATGACAGGCATGTAATTGGTGCATATCAAGATTTGGCAACTTGATCGTAAAGTTGTGCAATTGGAAATTGAATGCCACGTTTTGAAAACAAGCGGGCACAATATTGTTACTTCGGCTGTACCAGAAAAAAACCCGCGAACCGTCACTGCTGCTTACTCTTATAGAGTAAGCAAATGTTCCGTTGTTGTTTCGGACAAATTTTCACCGCCGAACATCCACGAGCCGCCGCTGGCATGGCGCCAGATAAATATTTAGAATAGGACGGAGAAGTAAAAAATAATTGTGTATGTGTGGTGTGGGGTGAACAGAAACTCCAAAAATTAACGTGAAAATGATAATGAGGTAAGGCAGTTGGCTTATCACATTACTGACAACTTATGAATTCCTTGTTATTTAAATCAATTATTAAGAAATGTAGCAAAATTTCGAAAGAATTGGAATGTGAAATATTTGATAACAAAATTAAAACGTTAGAATTTTACTTTTTTTAGATATAATATAAGAAATAAACATTGTAACCTATTGGAACAATAAATGATTTATATATTATCGTGGGAATGTAATAAATAATTCGTTTAACTATAAAATGCAGGCACGTGAGGTTTGAAACACCGACCTTGAAAGCCCTGACCACGTGGACAGGGGCGGCTCGTTATATAGAGCCAAGGAGCCATGGCACTAGCAAAAACAATTGCCACTGATGCCACTGATTGCTTTCAGCAATGCGATTATGATAAAATATTTCTAAAACATCAGCTCCGTCCGAAAAAAAAAATTAATAAAGCCCTGATATTGATAAATGATTTTGAGTGACAGATCATTGGGCTTTGCTTTGATTTTAACCGAAATTTCACTTTTCCTCAATATATGTTACAAAAAAAAATATTTATAAGTTTTTAGTTGAAATTATTAATAATAAATTAATATTAATTAATAATAAATAATAACTCTAAAACCAACTTCGGAATGTTTTGATCTTTTGTTTGAATATTAGAGTCTTAGCTTTTTATTTATTTTAGCTTTTCCAAATATTCGTTCAAAAAAATTAACATTTTGGAGTTTTCAGTTGAATTTTGAATATTTAGCATAAAATATTGAAGCCTTGATATTGATAACTGATTTTGAGTGACCGTTTTGCTTTGATTTCAAACAAAATTCTTATTTTTTTTTTCAAGATTTATTACAAAAAATAACATTTTCTGGTTTCTAGTTGCATAACTCAAAAATCAATCTGCAGAATATTTTGATCTTCTACTTAAATTTTAATATTGATAAGTGATTTTAGGTAACAGTTTATTGTGATTTGCTTTGATTTTAACCGAAATTTTTCCCAATATTTGTTACAAAAATTGGTATTTCCGCGTTTTTAGTGAAATAACTTAAAAACTATCTTCAGAATGTTTTGATATTTTGCATAAATATGAAAGTTCTGATATTAGTAGGTAATGTTGAGTAACATTCCGTTGTGATTTGTTTTGATTTTAAACGAATTTTCACTTTTTCTCAAGATTTAATATAAAAAATGAACAGTCTTGAGTTTCTAGTTGAAAAAAATCAATCTGTAGAATGTTTTGATATTATATTAAAGCCCTGATATTGATCAGTTATTTTGAGTACCAGTTAATTACGATTTGCTTCGATTTTAAAAGAATTTTCTTAAAATGTATTACAAAAAGTTGACATTTTCGACTTTTCCGTTGAATAACTCAAAAACCCTTTGCATAATGTTTCGATATTTTGAGTGAATATTATAGCCCTTATGTCGATGACTGATTTTGAGTAACAGTTAATTGCCATTTGCTTCGATTTTAAGCGAATTTTCTCAAAATTTAGTACAAAAAATTGACATTTCTAACTTTTCTGCAGAATGTTTTTGATATTTTAAATAGATATTATAGCTCTAATGTTGATAAGTGATTTTGAGTAATAGTTAATTATGATTTGCTTTAATTTTAAGCGTATGTTCTTAAAATTAATTAGAAAAAATTGACATTTCCGACTTCTATGTCGAATAACTCAAAAACCATCTGCAGAATGTTTTGATATTTTGAGTGAATATTATAGCCCTGATGTCGATAAGTTATTTTGAGTAACAGTTAATTGCGAATTTTCTCAAAATTTATTACAAAAAAATGGACATTTCGAACTTTTCTGTTAAAGAACTCAAAAACCGTCTTCAGAATGTTTTGATATTTTGCATAAATATTAAAGTTCTGATGTTAGTAGGTAATGTTTAGGGACAGTGCGTTGTATTTTGTTCAAAATCTTCAAAAACTTACGTTAGTGGCCGAACAGCAAATCGCTTACGCCAATTCCCTTATAGTCATTCACTCTCCTTCCTTAAAAAAAAAAAATACTTCATACATTACAAAGCCATGATGTCTGCTTTTGATATTGAGTAAGGACCCATGGCCCTTTTTTTAATATAATAAATTTGATCCTGAAATAGTAAATAACATCCGTGATGGTATATTTCTTGGCGTAAAAGTAAAAAAAAAAAGAAATCCACATTACATAGGTGGTATCCTTGCTCCAGTTTTAAACAATACAACCTACGCGAACTCCAAGCGTCGGCACAGATTAAAGGGAGGCACCATCTGACTTGGATAGGCAATAGGGCGCAGCTAAGTGCTCGATCTAACGACCATGTCGAATTCAGTTGAATACAATAGAGTGCACGTTAACACTTGCACTAGTGTGTCCAATTTGCTTAAACAATGTGCGTTCTTACCAGTTGTGTACTCTAGAAGTTTAGTAGAGATGGGCGATATTTCATGTACCTGTGATTTTTCACTGATATTGAAAAATCACAGGTCACAGATGTATATTTATTTGGCATAGCAATTAATATACGCAAAGTATTATCTTTGGTCACAGGTATAATAACAAAAGGAACATTATTTACATGTTCAGGTGGATGAATATTAGCAGAATCATAATAAAAATCACTTACAAACAAACATTTTTGTGAAACCACTAACAGTTTCTGATCACAGTCACAGTTTAAAATAAGTAGCAATCGCAGGTAGGAACGTGATTCAAAAGTAGCAGTTTTGTCCATCTCTAATTCGTAGAGGTAAACTGGATAATTACATTTTAACAGAACAGGTGGCGCTGGCTAATTACTAACACCCATAAAAAAGTTATCCTATGTAATGTATGCAACGTCTTCTTCATTTTAAACAATTGTAATATAAATGTGGTGAAGAAAAACACTTGTTATGTTCCATGATTTAACATAAAAAGCGTTTTTTTTCACCAAATTTAAATATTCGGTTCCATCTAAACAAGCATCAACTCTTGAAATATACTGAAGGAAAAAAAAATTAAATACTTGAAATTCGTGAAATTTCGACCATTTTCAAACCGCCATAACTTGGCGTATTTTCAATCGATTTTAATGAATCTTTGAGGGCGAAAAACTTTAAAGTATCTTCTTTAAAGTCATGCAAGCGAACTTAAGCGCAACCCCTTCCGACCCCTCTAGCACCCCTGTGAAAAAAATGTTTCGCTTTTTTGCAAACACCCATAACTTTGTGCCAAATAGTCGTGTCAACTTCGTTTTTTGAGTCCTGCACAGGTAATTAAACACATTTCAATACCTTTTTGGTGGATCGAGTCGACACATGTTTTCCAACTCGGTACACGTTGCCAAAGTAACGTTTTTTGCCCAAAAACGTGTTTTTTTTTTGGTCGGGGGTTGAAGGGTTCGAAAATGGATCATTCCAATCTTTAAAGTAGGATTTTTTCCCGAAAGAATCATTAAATTTGGTTGAAAAGTCACTGAGTTATGTGCGAAAAACCTCAAAATGCACTTTTTTTCAAACACCCATAACTTGGTCCCAAATCGTCGTAGGAACTTCGTTCTCTGAATCCTGCATAGGGAATCGATCAAATTTTAATGCCTTTATGGTGGATCGAGTCTACAAAATTTTTCCAACTCCGTAGACATCGTCAAAGTTGGACACGGTTTCCAGAAAAAAAAACTTTTTTTTTCACAGGGGCGCTAGAGGGGGCGGAAGGGTTTACGCTTAAGTTCGTATGTATGACTTTAAAGAAGACACTTCAAAGTTTTTCACCCTCAAAGATTCATCAAAATCGATTAAAAAAAAGCCGAGTTAAGGTGGTTTGAAAATGGCCAAAATTTCAGGAATTTCAAGTTTCATTTTTTTCCACCAGTGTAGTTTCAACAAGTAACAACCTTCATGTACCACTATTTCAAACTATTTTACATTGATGAATTGACAAACAAATCGTATTTGTTTACAGTAGCTAATCCATAGAGGTGGCTTCAAGTTTAGATCCTTTATCTTAATGATTTTCTTCTCATTTTGCTGCAGATTTTCCATTCACTTCATAATCCGAGTCATGACTTTGTTACACGAGCATTTCTTTGTAAAATGAATGATTTGGTACAAGAGTTCTGCTCTGTAACAGTACGAATGAGTTACTTTTAACTGTTTGAATTAATATTCTGAACAAGTCCTTACCCTCATCATCGTGTTAGACTGGCTTAGAAAAGTGGGATTAAGTTTACCTCTCTAACCCTCACCTTGACCCAATGATGATCTTCAAGGTCTTCAAGGGAGTTGATAGAACTAGAAGGGAACTTGTTGGTTCCTTAGCTCGGAGGTAAGCGCCCAGAAATCGTATGGGTTTGTCGGGTGGATCCTAAGACCATCTGATAGTTCTCGCAGAATGATGTTGAGTCAGGTGTTTGTTGTTGATTCAAATACACTCACTATCCCAGCGCCCGGCAACCTATGGCACGCGAAAGGATTTTTGGTTGCACGCCTCGAAAAATCTAAAATGTGCATAAAATTAAAAAATTCAAACCATGACAAAATTTAATCTCAAGGGAGTCACTAATGTTTAAATATTATGATTTTGTATGTTGTTTTCATATAGCCTGTATTATTCTAGTCGAATAAATATGTCTTAAAATACAAGACAAAATTTTATAAAAGTCATCAAACAAGCAATTTATCGAGGCCGCACAACCGATTTCAATTAAATCAATTGCAGATGATTCTCGGATATCTCTTAAACGATTTCTTGAAATTTTACAAAAATCCGTCAAAAAAACAAGCGAGTTTGCTCGACCGCATAACCGACTATTTTTATACAATTTCTTGCAACTCTTTTCAGTAAAATCGGTTATGCGATCGCGATAATACGTTATTTTTTGTATAGATTTTTATGAAACATAAGACAAATAATTTGCGCCTTATTTCATTAAAATTGATTATGTGGTCGCGATAACTAGCTAGTTTTACGACGGATTGTTGTAAAAATTTAGGTAAATGTCCATGTAGGAACGACAAATCGTTTGTACTAGATTTTCTGACTTTATTTTAGTGTCCGGTACTTTAAATTACCTGTTTTGTGGCACGCCAATGCATTTGGGTTGCGGACCACTGCGCTATCCAAAAAGGGTAGAGTAGGACGTTATTACGTCCATCCGAGCAAATCTTGAAATCCCTCGGTAGAGCATGGATTATCAACGATCCAAGGGTTCCCATGACTTCAGAAATCCTTACACAAATTGCGAAAGCCTATATAAAGGGGGTTTAATATGTAATGTGTTTCAAAAAGTTTTATTTTATTTGAAATTATTAGGTGGTAACAAAAGTCAAAGTCATAACCCCCTCCACACGCCTGCTGTTCCCTACATGGATGGTGTTATGAAGTAACCAAGTAACTCACAACATGTTGAAACCGGAAATGACAAGTTACAGTTCGAAGAGCGTGTGTGAGTTGCCAAATTTGTCACCAGATGGCAGCACAAAGAAGGGGTAGTATACACGATTGTTGCTTAACGTTGGGATCACTTTGATGGTTAACTGGAATTTTTAAATTTGTGGGATACATGGATACTGCATAACACCATTCATATTCCAGTCCTTCGTGATTCTAAAGTATCACGGCGATGATGACTCGGATCTAATTGTAATCAGGTTCAGAAATTGGTAGGCTGGTTTGAGCAACTTGGTGATGAGTGGTCATCTTGGTTAAAGTGGGGGCGATGGCAACGTAACCAATTTTTTTTGCGTAAAAAACTAATAGTTTTCCTTTTTTGAAGGTTATTACATATGCTTAGACTTACCGCTAGCTCGCGGACTACCTTCGGATCCGCAATTGATGCAAGCCAATCAGCGGCGGCTCGTGGATTTCCGTAGGTGAGGCAAAGACAAAGATGGCGCTCGTACTGCACTACTTACATTATAGAGGAAGCAAATATTCTGTTGCTGCTTTACTCAAATTGTCTTCCGTTGCCTCACCGCCGATCATCCACGAGCCACAGCTGAAGCCAATGGTTGTAGGCAGTATTGATACTGCGTTTGGAGAAGTTATGTCCCTTCGCTTCTAGGGCCATACTTTCCTGGAGCCAGTAGATCTCCTGATATTTGTAATTCTAAAATCAACTGGATCTAGAGAATAATATTTTTCCTTCTCCACCGCTCAAACGATCTGTGAAGAGGATAGGGTAGCTGTTGGATACCAATTCTTTGAACGCATCTTCTGGCACAACTGATGTGGACGTATCTAAAGATGGCCTGCTGAGTCTTATCGCTGGTTGGTGTAATATGACCTTCCTTTGTATCGGCAGGTCATCTGGGGCTGGTGAGTGGACCATGAGTGCGTCAACTGTTCTTGGATTTGAAAGAACTGAAAGAGTGAATGATTTGGGAAATTGGCTTCCGCTACTAGGCTATCTGCCACAACCTTTGTTTTTTTAACTTTCTCCGTTACGAAGTACGAGAAAGTATTGTGATATTTTTTTACGGAAATATCCGTTTTGGGGTCCCTAGATGCAATTTCAACAATTTCTGGAAAAAAAAATATGTTTGTGTGTGTCTGTGCGCGCTGTATCTCAAAAACTAATAGAGCAATTGATATGAAACTTTGAACATAAGTCTTATTTCATAATCCGAAGAGCTGAAAAGCTTTTGGTAAATCATCCAGTCGGAGAAAGTAACATGATGGCCACATCACCATTTTTTATATACAGTGTGTCTGCTTAAGTTCGCACCATATGGAAAACTTTTTTATTATTAATTTTACGAAAAAAAGTTATTCTTTATAAAAAGTTCTGCATGATCTTAAACTTAAAATGCAACCATCAGATATTTTTTTTTTAGTCGTCTACGCGGTTTCTCAAAAAATATGAATTTGGCTCAAGAATAAATTACCTTTATTTTTGACAATATCGAAAATTGTTATTAAGAAAAGTTGATCAGAACTAAAAACTACGTTCAAATATGCAATTACATCCAATTACATGTAAAAAAATTGTTCTTTTTTATCTAAAATAACAATGCAAATTTGAATAACATAAGTTTTGAGTTTCTGTGCCTTGATGGTGACGATCGCAAGCTACAAAATCGCCATCAAAACATTTGGAAGGACCAGGGGGTTGGGACTCCAAATAGTCTGAGAGTGGATGGGATTTGCTGTGGAGTTCCTAAATACGTCTTGCTTCGTTGAGCTCTTGTAGTCTGGAAAATACTGATTATAATGAGTATCATAACACCTGGCGTGACTCATGGTACAGCAAAGGTGGTAGAGGTGGCAATAAAAATAGGTGCGGAAGAGAAGAACCGTTATCCTGACCAATCTCTACTTCCACTGGCCGCCACTACTGAAAATGGAAGAAATTATCGTCATCTTATTCCCGCAGTGGCATAAATATGCACAACTGTGAACCTTACGACGCTAGGGACGAGATGGCGTTAATACGTTTAATCCTCAATTTATAATATTCTATGAAAAAGTTAGCGTAAGCAAAACATGTTTAACAGGTTGGTATCTAAAACAAGCGAACTCATGGAATTTCTTATTGCTAATATTTCTTAACAATTTCCAAACCCAAAAATAAGAAAGTTGACAATTGTTGGATATTTTTCCAGTCTACTCCACTCTGTAATGCATTTTACTATTATTCCAGTGGGATGAGCTTATGGAAATTGGAAGAAAGGAGCCCGATCAAATTCTAGATGACGTCATTAAAACTTTAGCTCCAAATGAATGCTGTACATTGGTTTATACCGTAAGTAAAGTGAATCTTTTAATTAAATATAATAAATACAAATAAATTAAATAAAAATAGGATATGCAACCTGTTCATAACTCTTCAAAATTAAGGCTACAAAGACTACTTCCTTATATAACGCCATGGCGGATCAACCATCTTTCCTTGAAAAAAAAAACAAGAACATTATAACAATATACAGCATTAATTCTTTATATTTCCTCTCATCAACTATATTTTATTCACAAATTTATATATTTTGTGTTTTTCTGGTATGGCCGAGGAACAAGAGGTGGTAATACAGATAGGTGCGGTCACGCAGCCAGCCGTCTCTGCAACTGACCCTACCTACCTGTATTACCACCTCTTGTTCCTCGGCCGTAACAGAAAAAAACCCGCGAACCGTCACTGGTTTGAGCCGTAGCAGAAACTTAAATCTCAACAATAGTTTCACAAAAAATCAAAACAATTAAGTGAGGAGGATTTTAGAAATCTTTATGTCCAGAGTTTCCCCCGAGTGCCGTCCACAGGTTCGTTAATTTCTCCGAATTTGGGAAGGCAATTCCAGTTAACATTATCTCCTCAACGTCAGCGTCTCTTCCCCTAATCCTACACCCGGTGGAGAATGTTGCAAGAGTGGGGAACACGTGCCACAGCTCTTCGCTGCATCAACCTGTATTTTATTGTCTTGGGATTAAAGGGTCGCGTATACTGAAATAAATGCTTAACAGATCAATTTCTAGAAAATATTTAAATGGTATACATTTGCCACTAAGAACAATTATTTACATATTTCAGTCAGGAACAGTTGGAAAACCAAAGGCCGTCATGATAAGCCACGACAACATCCTGTGGGACGCATTGACAATTTGTCAGCGATTACACCTGGTCCAAGGTGCTGAGGAAATCATCAGCTACTTACCCTTAAGTCACGTAGCAGCACAATTAGTTGACATATTTCTTTGTATAACTGTCGCGGCCACGCTCACCTTCGCGGATAAAGATGCCTTGAAGGGCTCATTGATCAAAACTCTAACCGAAGTTCAACCAACCAGATTCATCGGAGTGCCCAGAGTTTGGGAGAAGATCTACGAGAAGATGCAAATAATAGCCAAACAAAACGGTGCCGTTAAATCCGCAATATCGTCATGGGCCAAAGGGCACGCGCTACAACATAATATGAATAAAATGCACGGGTAAGACAAATTTGTATTGTATTCGTACAGAATCCATCAGTAAATGTTATTGATGCACAAGATTGTCCTGCTTTAAAAAAATGTACCAATGAATAGTATTTTTATATATTATTTGATATATAATAACGAAGTCTCTAGTATTAAAAAGCTTTAGATTTTCTTTATAAATTGTAGTGTATTTATAATAAACTCAAAAGTATCTGAAAATCAATTCTTTAAACATTAGATATTGTTTCCCCATCAGAACACCTACAGACCGGTTTCGACCTTTCAAGTCTCATCAGTGTAGTTAGTTGCTGATGGGGAATATTGTTATATAACAATGGTTATATTTGCCGCCGCTGGCAATGTCCATATCTTGTCGGTGTTAAAGCCACCCGGATTTGGTTCAGTACAGAATTCAGGCAATAGATTACGCCACTTTGGCGTTTCTACAATTCTTTAAATTTCATTCGGCGTTTACTTGAAACACTTAAAACTTTGTTTTACCATTGTATATTTTATAAATGCGTTTATAGTTTCGACCATACACTAGTCATTTTCAAACTGAGTTTTTGAAAATAACTAGTGTTTAGTAGAAACTATAGTCACATTTATCAAATATACAGTGGTAAAACAATGGTTTAAATGTTTTATTTCGAAATCATCTTTAAATTTAAAATATAAAGCATCTAACAAAAATTATTATTGATCCTCTTGATGCAAACCAGTTATACACGTAAACCAATTTTTATTCCAGAATAGATTCGAACACCTGGGGTTACACGATTGCCAGTAACGTCATATTCAAGAAAGTGAAACAGGCCCTAGGTTTCAGCAGGTGCAAGACCCTAGTTTCGGCAGCTGCACCAATATCTCCAGAAATTAAGAAATACTTCATGAGCATAGATCTCTTGGTTTACGACGCGTTCGGTATGTCGGAGGCTTCCGGTGCGCATACCCTATCCACCGACAATCAGTTCGCCCTCACTTCCATTGGACCAAATTTACCGGGAGCTAAAACAAAAATTGAAAACCCTGATGATAAAGGGCACGGAGAAATTTGCATTTACGGACGGCATGTGTTCATGGGGTACTTAAACGATCCGGAGAAGACGAACGAAACTTTTGACGAGGAAGGTTGGTTGCTCTCTGGTGATATCGGGTATGTCGATAAGAGTGGTTTGTTGTATATAACTGGTCGGTCTAAAGAGTTGCTGATAACAGCTGGTGGAGAGAACGTTGCTCCAGTACTTATCGAACAAGTATTCGTAGCGAACTTTCCTTATGCCAGTAACGTACTATTGGTTGGTGATAGGAAGAAATTCTTGTCGTTGCTGATTGCCTTAAAGACAGATATGGATGAATCCATGGTCCCCAAGGATGATTTAACAAAGGAAGTGCAAGAGTGGTTGAATACTATAGGATGTCCAGCTACAACACTTACAGAAGTGCGCAAGGATGGAATACATGCGAATTTACAGAAGGCTATACAAAAAGCTATTGATAAGACTAATCTGAAAGCGACTTCGAATGCTCAGAGAATTCAAAAGTGGTCCATCTTGCCAGCGGACTTTTCTGTACCCACTGGAGAATTTGGTGAGTGTATTAGCTGAATGTTTCAATTCAATTTAATTATGGATCACAACCATTCTCTTCATTAGAATCACGTGGTAGAATTATTTTCTTACACAGCGCGTTTAAAAATGAGGATATACCATCAGTTAGCGGCGGCTCGCGGATTTTCGTAGAGTAGGCTAAAGCAGAGATGTCGCTCGTGCTGCACTACTTATTCTTATAGAGAAAGCAACTATTCCGCTGCCGTTAGCCTCCTCGCCGAACATCCACGAGCCGCTGCTGTTATCAATGTTATTTGCTCAGCAAAATCGTTAATAATTCATTTTTTATGGATTATTATTATTGGGTAGGTCGTCCGAAACTAAAACCCTAGCAATCTTAATAAATTTAAAATACCATTTTATGTTTATTATTAATGAGAGAATTACGCTTAGTTAATGCGACAGAGCCGAAATTTTGCATAGTTACTCTTTAGAGCTTTAAATGAAAATTAAAAAAATTCCATAATTAGGCCAAACCATAATTTTACTTACCATTTTTAGGTCCCACTTTAAAGGTGAAGAGAAACGTCGTGACGGAAAAATACGCAGACATCATCGAGCAAATGTACGTCTGAATAGAAGAAGGAAAAATAAAATACAGTATTTATTACAAATTGGTGGATGACTTTACTTAATAATATCATAAATAAATGCTGTGGATAACCTTAATTGTAAATGTTATTTTACAATGTCTTTTGAATAAATAAGAGAATGGTATACATATATGCAATATACACAAATAAATTTACATGTTTTACACTTGATATATAAATAAATATATATATATATATATATATATATATATCTTATTAAATATTATAATTTACTATGTAGTAAAAAAAATTGGTATAAATTATAATAGATAATACGAGGTGGTTCATCTATGAAGTAATTCATTACAGGTAAGTGGGTAATGAAATGTTAGCTATTTGTACATCGGTCCGTCTCGGGCTCTTGTTGCTCGGCACTTGCACTACTGTCACTGTCAGTGTCGTTTTTACAGCACCGGCACTGCGTGTGCCGCTTGCTATGTTTAGTCCGGCTATGGTGCTTGCTGCATTTAGATCGGTACACTGGGGCCACGAGTTCGACTTTTATGTTAGCCGTTGCGGTCACTTTAGTGGTGAAAGGTCCGCTGGAACTCGATTCCGGGCTGGAGTACTCGACGGTCACCTGAGGCTCCACCACTATGCTCTGGTTGCAGCTTTCTTCCGTAATCGTCGTCAGGCTGGGTTCGCGCGTGGCTTTCGTGGGCGCGCTACGTCTGGACTGCTTCAGATACGACGAGTTACTTCGTGTCGGTTGCGGCTGTGAGGTTTTTGGCGGAGGGGTGGATATCCTATCTGCATGCTCAAGATTCTGCAGCTCACCTCGCGGTCCAATCACCGAGAGGATGACGGGGAAAAACACCAACGAATTGATCACCGAGGTGCACAGCGACATAAATATTGAACGGAATATGTGGCACTGGATGAATTCAAAATTCGACAGTGCAAGCACCACGATGCAAATCACCATCCCGACGTCACCTTTCAGGATAGTTTCAACGTACACCTCCAGCGCCTTCCGGATCCTCCTCTCGCGACTCCCTAACGCACTTTGGTATACAAACATGATGAGCATTGCACTCCGGAACACGATGATGTAATGTAGGGCGCTGTTTGTCCCCGTAAGTCCATTAATGTTCACGAAACAAAAAGCTAACAAACTAAACAAGGTGCTGATGATTGGACAAAACATTTTGTTCCAATGCACCAAGACACAGGAAAACAATAGAGACGAAATTACAGTTACCACTAATTGTACAATCAATAATCTATCTAGTAATAGGAACTGGTTGAAGTATGAAAATATAAGCCCAACCGGGTAATTCTTCAAGCCGCGTGCGTTAAAACTGTCCGATATCGAAAGTATCTTCCGCAACGATTCGATAATCTTATTAGTAGTCTTCAGATTCTTCAAGTAGAACGGCATCTGGGTAAAGGTTAACGGTTGAGACTTCGGAATCTTCAAGTCGTACTCTGTTTTTGAACTATAATACTGAAACGGTTTTGGCATCAAATTCGCCTGCGAGCTGGAATATGATATCTCATCATTACTATTCCACACGGATAAGTAGTTGTAGAAAGCTTTCGGGTCTATCACCCCGTTGCTAACGAGTTTCTTGTTGAAAATCTGGCTTTTATCAACGGGGAACTCCACGATACCAGTCTGCGCCAGTAATTTAAAAGCTAACACCGCTTTCTCGGTGGCGTTAGGAAACCACTTCTCACTATTCAAACACCCCCTCTCCTTGTTTAAATCGAACTCCTTCTGCAAATCAACCAGGAAATCTCTAAAATTCGCCAACCAGAAATCGTTGTTGTTCAATCCACCATTCGAATCCTTTAATACATGAGGTACTCTGGTTAGGGACGAGTGGTACTCGTGCAGCAGCGGTTGGCTCAGAGGGTACTCCAGCTCTGTTGTAACTAAGTAGAAATTGTAGAAACCGAAGTATCGGTTTTGTGCTTCTAGGTATCTATATTCCTGAGTGTGTTTCGGCAAGAAACTCGACAGTCTTACATCGTACTCCACTTTTAAACCGTTAAACACGCAGAACACTGCCAGTCCTGCGTAGGATAAGCACACGAACATCTTCATCACTGGTTTGAAGATGAAGATCGTTGCGTAGTTGTTCACCATCCAAACGACGAAGCTCCGCTTCTGCTGGCATATGAATTCCGATGTTAATAAGTTGGCCTCGTGGTCCTGTAAGTAGAATAAGAACAGTGTCACATTTTTTGTGAATTTAAGTTATGGATTAATGAAACAAAAGCAGAGTTTTGCATTAACAAATATACTAAAGGGAAAATGAAACACTTAAAATTCGTGAAATTTCGACCATTTTCAAACCGCCATAACTCGGCGTATTTTCAATCGATTTTGATGAATCTTTGAGGGGGAAAAACTTTGAAGTGTCTTCTTTAAATTCATGCGTGCGAACTTAAGCGTAACCCCTTCTGCCCCCCTCTAGAGCCCCTGTGAAAAAAAAAGTTTGTTCTGGATACCATGTCCAACGCCGATGTCTACGGAATTGGAAAAAAAATTCGACTCGATCCACCATAAAGGCATAACTTGAAATGTGTACTAATCGAATAAAAAAGGAATTGTCAAAAAATATTTAACCCTTTCAGGACGGGTCACATCAATAAGCGTTTTAACGCAACTTACAACAAAATTTTCTATTTTTTTTATCCGTTTCAAAAATTAGTTATTGATGAGACGTTATTATTATTCAAAGGCAGAAACATGTATTTTTAGTTTCGGAGCAAAATCCAACACCTGAAATCGATGTTTGAAAAATGGATATTTTTTACGTCCGTCGGGTGTGATATTGCCAAATATACCCGTACCGAAAGGGTTAAACCAGGTTTAAAAAAAAAATTCATAAAAATGACCTTGTTTTTTGACACTGCGAGTGCGGGTGGCGCCTTAAAGCCGACGCAACTAAACTCTTGTTTTATGGATTGCGTTAAAAATAAAATTAATGTTCGAAGTACACAAGTTTCCGCCATTTTTAAATAATGTCATTGGATTTCTTGTTAATTATATCAGGCTAATCGGTCAACGGCGTTATTATTCACAATTATAATTAGTGATTTGCAGATTATGTAATTATCCTTGGTGGTCGGTTCTTATAGCGATTTTAATAAGGTATATACGCATAAAAGGGAGTTCTCTAGTTAATTAGTGCTCGATTCCAGAGTAATTATTATTATATTAATTCAATACATACGACGAGACGAGATAGCGTTTATATGCTTAATCTTCTATAAACGCAGGGTGTTTGTAAAAGAACTCCGTAGTTTCAAAAATATGGAAAGTAAAAAAATAAATAAGAAGACGGTTGTGTACAAGAAACATATTTACACTTTTTCTCTAAAATAATTTGTCGAGCCAATATTAAGAAATTAACATGGAAATCCTTATGGTGCGTAAACTTCTACACCCTGTATACGAATTAATTTTTTTAAACATTTGTTAATAAGGCCAACAGGAACCAAAACACAGTAATTATAGTGCCATTAAACAAATTAGTGCCGTGGCATCTTTAGAGCAGGAACTACGGCAAAAATAACCTCAAAAATGAACTCGGCCTGCTTCGAAACTAAAAGGACCTCATCTTTTATTTACCTAATGTATTATAATAATTAATTACGAATACAGTTCCCCTTTTTCCTGAAATCGACCACTGTGCGGCGGCTCGTGGATTTTCGTAAGAGACAAGAGATGCCGCTCGTGCTGCTCTTATAGAGGAAGCAAACATTTTGCTCCTGTTTTGGTCAAATTTTCTTTCGTAGCCTCCTCGCCGAACACCCACTGCTGGCTCCAAATTATCGACTACGGCGCGGCGTGCTATGGATTGTTTTGCGCTGCGAACACTGAAAACACGTTTTCTTCTGAAACTCTTGGTCTTCCTGTCGACCTACCTTTAAGAACATTACCGGTTTCTTAAAACGTTCCAACCAACTACGAATGGTTTTAGCTGTAGGAGTATCACTCTAATATTCTAAAACTCCACAAGAGAACGTGCTTCAATCACCCAAATAACGCGTAGTTGAAAATCAACTTACTGAACTTTGCTGAACTACTCTGTCAGAGTAAACAAATTTGTATTAACTTTTATTTGTTTATTATTATTATTTACCTTTGTACTGACTGCAGATGTAAAGCGTCACGCTCAAGGTCGCACTGGTTGCCAGTTTGTGATAACCAAATTTAACGTGAGAACGTGGAGAGTTATTGAACGCGACTAAAGTTACCTCACTTGGTTGGCTTTTCACATATTCTAAAAACGGGGGAGTTCTTTTATAAACACCCTGTATAATACAAAAATGTGTTATTAATTGTGTACAAGTTTAAAAAAGAAACGAAATATTTCGTGTTTAACCTTCCGTTTTTAATATTTTTCGTTGAATCTTTCACACATTCTCGGAAATAACTTGAACCAGTTCTAGTGCATGAATCTAGTGCTAAAAACAAGAACAACAATGAATTTTAAATGTTTATACCTTTTTGTTCTTAATGAACTATTTCTGAATTGATGTACAGAGATAGGTTAGGTTCGTTTTTTTATTATTCATAATTTGGAAATAAATACAACTACAACAGCAATGGACCTGAATGGCATATTTTCATAAATAATGGACTCAAACCTACTATTGTTGGTTGAATTTTGTTATTCAACAATTTCTATTACGGGGTTGAGCGTCTTGGCAGTCATTATGTCCACCAATAGCAACAGCTCCATAGGCCATGGTGGTCATTGCGGATGCCAGGGGCGGCTCGTTATATAGAGCCAAGGAGTCATTGGGTGGTTTTTCAAGTTTTCGTCAAAAATTAAAAATCGCCAATTTTAATTGAATCTGACTAATTTGAACCCAAGGAGCACGGATTTAAACCGCGTTCAATTTGGATTCTTCGTTTAGCCGCTACGGCCATTCAAAGTCTGAAAAATCGACTTTTTTCCAAATTTTCCATAATGTGCATGGTGACTTGCCAACTTTTTTGTAATTATTTCTAGATGAAATTTTTTAACGCCAATCGATTTAGCTCCTTCTTCTGATGAAAATAAGGTATCACATGAAGGTCTACGCTAATTATTAAAAAAGTTGATTTTTTCGATTTTTTCATTTTCGCGATTTCTTTGCTGACGCATCACGGGTTTCAAAAAAACATTTGTGGTTGGGCAAGTACATATTCTGAAGCGTCTTGAAGGGATCTTTCTGGTGACGTATAGAAACCCAGTGGTTTCTTCAGGAAATCATTTTAAATGCAATTTTTGGGCAAAAGTAAGAAGGGGGGACCCTTGCGTAGTTTTTCAAGTTTTCGTCAAAAAATAAAAATCGCCAATTTTAATTGAATCCGACTAAATTGCACAGATTTGAAAACCGCGTTCGATTTGGATTTTTCGTTTAGCCGCTACGACCGTTCAAAGTCTGAAAAATTCTAAATTTTCCATAATGTTCATGGTCAGGTTATTTTAATCTAGGAAGATAAATCGTTTTTTCTTTCTTCAAAAAAAAGGAGGGGGTATAAGTGGCTCTACCATCGACATGTTTCACGAGCCGCCACTGATGGCTGCTAGCCTACTTACGAGTTAAACAGCGATTATTTCATGGTTACGGCTTCTTCAGTGCATTTTATATTGTATAATGACCACTATTGCTCTTTGAATTATGTATTCAGCTTTGGGCCTCAAAAAATATTTTTATCAAAATGGCTAATTAAGAAAATTTGCGTCTGAAATATTGATATAATCGGCGCAAAATGTTGTCACCTTCTTTAGCATGTTCTTGCTAATGTCATTTTTCTGCTATTTTTGTAGCAACCTCGACAATACCACGCGCGTATCTTCGACTTTTGCCTCTTTTTTCTAAACTGTGATTCTTCGTCAATTTTTATGAAAATCTGTTAACATAAAAGAATTTATATTTTTGGGCATTACTACTTCTTTTTGGATTTGTATAATTTTTGTATTTTCAGAATGAGATTTTTGCATTTTCCTGGGTCTCGCTTTCGGCGCAAGATATTTGCTTGTTGAGTGAATCTGCTGTTTGGTCAAGTGTATTATCGCAAGATATCTTTAGAATCGCTGGTATAAATCTTCAGAACTACATGGTAAATAATGATAACCTACCATCTAGCGAGTGTAAATGTTTGTAACATAGAGTTGCCTATCTAAATAATTAAGGCCTAGGGCCTGCAGCGATCACGTGTGCCCGCTCCGCCATTTTGGAGTATAACTTCTCATTACATTATTATTTTTTCTTCATAATTTTTCCATATTTTTACATGTCAAACAACAAAAGTCCCTGTATGTTTATTTTATATTGGTCTCGTGGCTCTCAACTTGCCAATATTTTTATCAATTCAATCAAATTTCCTTCTACATGTTCACATTTCTTAAATGCAATTTCAACAAGTTGAATGCCGCCGGTCCGTGAGGCCAACTCGGTCTATAAGACCGAGATGGCCTCACGGACCCAGCGCTCCGGATAGCGCCATTAATCCGAGTGGGATGACTAAATATTTAGGTTACATTTTGGTTGATTTTTATGCCCAGTTCAGTCGGATCAGCTTCTTGATCCGAAAACCGATATTAACCGGAATTTTCAGCAGAACCGAAACCGTAGTTGGAGCGAAAATATTACATAACTAAAAAAACTACTCGTAAAGATAACGCAAACATTAAATTTTTTTTTTTTAAATAATGATTTTTCATCCATGTAACCACAGTTACTTTATGCAACAAACATTTATTTTTCTATTTATTGGGATGAATATTACAATTCCCATGCGAAGCCGGGACCGGGCAGCTAGTACATATATAAAATAACAACTTACCCTCTCGTTCGAGCTGGTAGAACTTATGTTTTTAACATCAGTCCTGAAGCACGGCACGGCAGCCTTCTTGCACCTCATCTCCAACGCAATCAGTGTAGGAAACACCAGAATGACAGCGGCATTATGGAATACCGTCAGAACAGCACACTGCAGCGAAAACACCCTCAGGGCAGTTATAGGAACTACGGCTGCTGCCAAGAATATCGCACCATGGCAGCAGGCCGAGGCCAACACCGAGGGCCCGACGCGCTGCAGCAACTCCGACGGGCCCAATTTTTTATTGTGAGTGGCGAGGAGCAGGAAGGTCTCCCGCAACGACAACCCCACACTGACGTAGGGTAGCAGTTGCGTGCTCAACAGGTTCATGGGGAGGCCGAGGAGGCTGCACACTCCCAAGCCGGCTGCCGCTGAGCTGGCCAGTATCAGCACGCAAAGGGCGGCCAGTCGAGAATGTGAAATCCAGCCGTACAAAGCGACGATTAGAAGAACTGCTCCTAGTTTGATGTAGTCTATTTGGGAGTGCTCTGCTAGGACCCTGTTCAGGGTTGCTGTCGAGAAGGTGTTGAACAGGTAAGGGCCTGATGAGTTGCTTTTTGTTAGGTGCTCCACTTCCTGTAAGGAAATAATATTTTCTATGAAGAATACTAATTATTTAGATTAATAAAAAAAATTAACTTAGAAGTGATGTAAGTAATTTATATTTTAGATTTTGTTCTAGTAATTTCATTACATTATTTTTTACAAATGCTAAGGGTGTTATTTCTATACATAACAAAATATTTCACCACAAGTTATATGAGAACCTAATTCAAGAATGATTTTTTGGAATTTGGAATTACTTTGTTTTACTACTTTATATTTATTCGGGTAAATTTTTTACCAAACATATTTTTAACACAAAAATATAAATATATGCACCAAAATTCTAATTCATGAAAATAAAAGAATTGAAAGAAACCAAACAAGAGTTGAATTTCAAATATGCCCGCAATTCAACATTTTCAATTTCAAGGTCACTGGAGATGATATGGTACACAACGACACATTTGATTGTCTAGTAATGGAGAGATTGATACACCCCCACCAACGTTCGATATTAAAACATAACCTATAAAAGAAGTTGCTGAATTGAAATAAAATACTAATCATAAGTTTTAATTATTATTGAGTTTAATTAAGGATTATTTACTTGGAAACAGTTATGGCTATCAGAATGAGAGAACCGGAGGTAAAGAGATATGACGTTGATTACGGTTTGATTTGCAATATTATAATCATTAGAAATTTTTTGTTAATTACCTGTGAGAACCTCCGTTGCCACGCCCTCAAAACAGTGGCAGCCTTCTCCTGATTCCACCCGATGTGGTGCACCTTATAGGTCTCCGAATAAAACTCGTACAGCTCATGTTCGCCCATCAGCTGTATGACGGTCTGCAGCGCTTTGGCCTGTTTAATGTGCCCGGTCTTATTCTTAACTGCGCCGCCCACAATCAAGTCCTCGGGCCAGTGCATGTACTTGGCGGCGAAGCCGTAGCAGCCGCTCGTCAGCTCGGCGCCTACGTCTATGGGGTGACTAGAATTCCTGTTGGGCGCCGTCGTCGGGCACTCGGGGTCCTTGGGGTTGAGGCAGGGTTTCTCTTGGTACCCAGAGGTGATGCCCGCACGCCTGAAGTAGTCCTCCAGGGGGTGGTAGTCGAACCGGGACTCCTTCTGCTTTATGTGCGTGACTAATAGGCTCGGGTTCAGGTTCGTCCACTTCACCTGGCTACCAATGCCATACCTGCAAATAATAATTCATGTTGCAGTAGGGAGAAGTTTTTAATTACATCTTCTAAATCTATTAGATTAGTACAAGGTGAAAAATAATGAGTAATAAAATTAAAGCTTATCCTGGAATTCCGACATCTTTCATCTTTACGATTGTTGAAATGAAGCACTTGGTTGGTTTCACAATTTTTTATTCCAACTAGTTTTGATTTTTACAACCAAGTGCTTCATTTTAACAATCCTGAATATTAAAAATGTTTCAGCACGTGTTAAATGAGGACTAAATTCAAAAAATCTTAGACCTTTTTCAAGGAATTGTAGTAAGACTGCTTAGTTTTTATTATCAATATGTTTATGTATACATATATAGTGTTTTATTTATCCACTTGAGATTAAAAGTATTCAAGTTGATGCTTGTTTGAAGACGTGATCATTATTTTAAATTAAATAGTAATAATAGTAAATACAATAAAACGAAATGTAGCCTGAATATATGAATATTCAGCCTGTTCGTTAATCTGCAAGCAAAAATTAAGTCTTACTAAGACTATAAACAAATAACTTATTGAAACAACTACTTCCCTGGCTAGTGCCACGCCGGATATTGAATGATACAAAAGAAATTTGCATGTTATTACAAGTATTACTAGATAATAACATTGGTTTAAGATCGTTTATTTCTACATACAAGACTAACTTAGAAAATCATTCTAAAATGAAATGTGAAACTTTAAACTGTAAATGTTATTACTAAAATGAAAAAAACAGAAAACATTTTGACAAGGACACACAGTGCTAAACTTATCTAGTGTTACTAGATGAAACAAATTTGATAATAACTAAAAAATACCACTGCATTAAAAAATATATGAAAATTAAGTAACTGGCCATCTGCAGACGCAGACGGTTGAATATTCATATATTCAGGCTACATTTCGTTTTATTGTATTTATCTAATGCTTTCTGCAACAAGTAAGGTTATCCCCAATTTGTGTAATAATAGTAATAGTAATTTATTAAATGTATATAGTAATACATATGTAAGTACTTAAACATAATAAACAATATATACACATATATTTATTAACAATTAAGTATATAAAATTACTAATCTAAAACGAAATATATAAAATATAACAACTATTGCTAATTTCGCACTTTATATCACATAAAACTAACTATAGAAATCATCTTTAAAAAAAATTCTTGGTAAGAAAGACCATGTGATACTTTACCTAATCTTTCACACTTAATTGATGTAAAATTAAAACCTTTGATTACTGGGTATTGGGTTGCCTACTATGCAAGTAAAATAATGTTTATTATTCTATAAATGAGAAATATGGCTTAGTATAATAAAAATAGAATTCAGGAGGGTATTTAAATCTTATCGAGAAAAGAATGCCCATATTATTAAAGCGGGAAAATTATCACAATGGTTGCAACACCGTTAACTGAAAATGTCGGTGTATTTTAACCAATAACAGTACTGTGTGCCACGGTGACATAAAATTTGTCTTATACAGGGTGTGTGTAAATTGGTGGAAAGGCTACACATGGTGATATTCTTTGTAAAATTTTGAATCAAAAATATGCACTCTAAAATGTTGTATCGTGCTTCCTAAGCCATCAGGAGGTATTTAAAAGAATTGTACATTTGTCAACATCACATTCACTGGCTTACCTTTCTTCATTCATCTGATGATTATTACTGTAATTCAAATAAAAACGAATAACTTTGTTGGTATCACTTTATTAACTTGGAGTAGTTACTATAGTTTCGACAATTTCAGTTTGTCATTTTCAAACTATGAATATTTACATTACGATTGTACATTTATATATTTTTATTTTTACAGAGCATTGAACAGGGGGGAGAATATTAGGTCGGTCTGGTCGTTGATGAGTGGGATGTCCGGATTACGCTAAACCTTGAAACTTTGAGGGACTCGAGTAAATCCATTTTGAAAGCCTCCACAATTACTTATTTGATTATTACTGTAATTTGAAATATCAAATATTTACGTTTACAGCAGAGTTATTCATTAAATTCATTTATTTTGTTTAAAATGAAACCCCTCTGCTTCTTAACACGGCTAAAATCTTTTTGGAGTTGCTTGCATTACTCGCTCCAGTATTTGTGGTGATGTTCAAACCTCGAGGATCTCATGTAGATTGAGAAAGTACAATACATTTTGGAACTAAGGTATGTTGGTTAAATTTTACGAAGAATATCACCACATGTATTAAATAAATAACAGAAAAAATAATAGGTATAACCTTACAAGGATTCTAAAAGATGATTTTTTGATGTTTTTAAAAAATAATTGTTAGATCCTATCTTCGGGCTTTGAAAGGCCTTTAGGCAATTGCCTGTTGAGGTCATTTGTAAAAGCGTCTCAACAAATGTATTGTCTCTCTGCTATCTACACAAATTTGGTTATTATACTATTTCTGGTAAATCCATCGAGTATTTCCATTCATTAACTTTATTTAAAATACGAATGCAGAGTTCATATTTACTTGTATCTCTAGTGTTCTTATACATATTGTAAATGCTTAAATGTGTGAAATAGGTTTTTAATAATTTAAATTTTATATTGTCATCATAAAATATTTATTTACTATAAATATTAAATATAAAAATTACAATTGTGCAACCATGTTCATTAAAGATTCTAGATACAAAAAAAAATAATCCAACTAGGGAAACGCTTAATGTATTCATGATTAAAGCATAGGTTACGCAAACAAAGTTGTTAATTTGCGTGTTGAATTTAAATAATTAAGGCATAATTTTAAACAAACATGGTGGTAAACCTGTTCCTCATTACAACCTGTTTCCTTAAACGATTACATAATGCCAATTTACTTTATGCAAGCACCTACAGGTGCAGGCCTAGTTTTGTGCAAAAATGAGGTTATGTCCGAAATTTGTGTGGGCCAAATATTTTCATTTCTAATACATTGCTGTTTAGTTAAAGGCGTTTTTAGTCATTGTATTCACAAAGTGAGGTCATTTTTTAAATGGATGGAAATTTGACTACAAAAATAAGTCATACTTACATTAATTTAAGGACAGACAAGATTATTATAACTAACGACCAATAAATAGCTGTTAAGCATAACTACATCTACAAACCCCCTGTTATATCATATAAGGAATAACTTTTCCATACATTGGATTTTAATCACAAATATTTTGCGCTGTAGTAACCGAGAAATAAGTCATAAGCGTAATGTCCTAATGCCAGAAATCCGTGTCGCCATAAAACAACAACGTACGATTATATCCCCGCGCCGTACGTGCGAGCGCATCCAAATCTGACAAAAGCGCATTATGCGCGAATGACTTAAGCGGGCGTCGGAACGGCTTAAACCGAACTTCATTCATTCATACATGCGCACATTATAAGACCCCGGCGAAGACATTAAAACTTGAACTCGAATTTCGCATTTGCCTTGATAATGCGGCTCCCAACGACTTTATAAATAGAGTGACTTAGCCGTTTCCGACGCTAGGGTGGGCCATAGAAACGTGTACGCCGTAAAACGTCCATTCAGGAGTTATGTCCGTTCAAAATCGGCATTTCCATTTCCTATTGTGCGGCCGGTATATTAGCAATAAAATCGAACTTGAATGAGTTCTTAAAATAATAGAAGTGCGGAGTTGACTACCGCGAAGAGGGAATGATATAAGCTAATGTCATTTATTTAACATGCGTTGACTGAACGGCCGGCCAGGTGGCTTAAGGCAATTTCCCGCGTCATCCGCACTTCCCCAATCCCTTCTTGTTTAATTCGATATTCGTCAAGAAGTAATTAGTTTCTATTATCAGACAAAATTTAAATACAAACTATCAATGATTGGTGATTATGGTTTAGTACAACATTCAGGCAATAGATTCCGCCACTTTGGCGTTTCTACTATTAAAAAGAGATTTAATAAAAAAATTGATTTCGTCAAACTTAAAATAATGATGAGTTTTTCAGTTCAGTATAATTATGGATTATGATGTAGTAACCGTCACAGCCATCAACATTATTACATCTCTAGCTTCTTAATATTCAGGAAGTTTAAAGGACACGGAAGTAACATAAGAGAAAGAGGACGAAGAAAACTTGATTGTGATTTTTAAGTGAGGCGGTGGAGGAAGAAACAAAATTATATTAGAATTTAGTATGTACATTGATATCGATACATGATTATTATTCTACAGTGCTCCCCCGCTTAATCTCACATTGTCGGTGCCATAATGGGCTAAGCGTTCATAATAATCAGTATTCCCCACCATCTGACTGCCCTGATGAGGAGGACTAATGACTAAACATCTGTTGTCGGTGATGGCCAACAATAAATAATGTTTGGCAATGTTTCTAAATCAAATGGCGTCCCACAATTCAAACGTAAATAGAAAATGGCATGAAATTGTCTGAAAGATAATATGACGTTATTGTATTTGACATCTCAAAATTTACGATTATCCATGACAATTTTAACTTCCAGAAAAAATCTAAGAATATCCGTTTCAGCAACCAAAAATCGAAAAACAATGGATTTCAAAAAATTCGAAACAAGTACAGACTTCTAACTTTTTTCAAATTGAATTTTAAATTCAAAAATAATTGAGTTTTTATACGCCAGAAAATGTTTAACAAATTAATTTCCTAGTTTTTCCAATAATTATCATCAAACACAAGAAAATCCATTTTCAAAATGCAAAAGTTGATTTTTCAAAATTCGATAGAAGTGATTCATAAAAGATTGAGTTGATATTCCAAAAAAATCCAAGTAAGCGTAAACATCTGATGAGGACGACCTTTTCGACCCTTCGTTAATCTCCTCAGACGCCTTCATAGCGCGGCCAGAGTATATCTATGTAATCCTTGAAATCCAAAAAATGCAATCACTACTTCCGTTTCAAACTGTATTTCAAAATTCCAAAGTATATTGCATTTATCAATGGAATTTTTTTGATTATGTAATAAGCCAATTATAATTCTCTTCAAATACACCGATGAGATAGACAACGGACATTTTTATTGCGGCACATACATATGAATGGATACTTTACATAATTTTTATTTATTTAGTGCTGTGATTTGGAATACTAATTTAATAATTACAATACTTTGTACCGTACATTACCGATAACAGGCGACACAGTGAATGTTGAATGAAATAAAACTATGTCTAGGTGCAATTATAGTCTTGCACGCACTTCTATTTGAACATTGATGATTTGAGCGCACCGTGTGCGTGCATATAATTTTTGTTGGTACGCTGGTAGTACCGTTACACATAATAACAAATACTGTTTCAACAGTCGCGATTAGTCCATGTGATAATAATAATAATAATAATAAACAATTTATTTACAACGACAACAATACAAGAATATAGTTGTACATGCAAAAACGTCAAAAAAAACTTCATGTATTTTATTCACATTTTAATAATAATATGCACATTTTTAATCTCCAAAAAGTTGGGAGAAATTTGCGATTCCTTGTAAAGACATATCTCTTGGTCGGCAAAAACATTTTGCGAACCTCTATTTCGAAGTACAGAAATTGTCAATTATCAATATTATAATCGACAAATTGATATCAATCATACGCCCGTTTTCTCGAACGAATCTATTCTGAATTAAATTTTTCAATTCAGTTTAATTATGTATTACCACGAAGGCCACAACTAGGGGTGTTCGATTATGGAAATTAATAATCGATTATTGATTATTTTCAATAATCGATTATATCGATTAATCAAAATAATCGATTAATCAAAATAATCGGTTAATCGAAATAATCGATTAATTAAAATAATCGATTAATCGAAATAATCGATAATTGAAATGATAGATTAATCGGTCAATCAAACATCAAATGATCGATTAATCAATTAATCAAATGATTGATTAATTAATTATTTCTCGAGTAATAGCTAAATAAAAACATCAAAGTTTTACACAGCCTTATCGTGAATATTGTTTTTTAATCTTATAAATTGGAATTAAAAAATTAAAAAATATTGGAGTAAAACATAAAATTACTTTACAAAATACTGGACAATTGTTTTCTCAAAAGTGTATTTTTTCATACACCAATTTTTGACCGCTACTCGTGGTGTTACCCAATGATAGAGTGTTAACATAATATTAAAATATGAAAAGAATCTATTGATAATTAATCAAATGATCGATTAATCAAATGATCGATCGTTTAAGTAATCGATGAATCAAATGATCGATCGTTTAATTAATCTATTATTTTCGAATAATAATCAAACCGTCGATTAATCGATTAATTAATAATTTATCGATGAATCGCTTATTTTGCACAGCCCCAGTCACAACCATCCTCTTCATTAAGTACGACTTATTTATAAGTTCGATTTAGATTTTTCGTTTAGCCTCTACGGTCGTTCAAAGTCTGAAAAAAACGACTTTTTTCCAAATTTTCCATAATGTTTATGGCGACTTCCCAACTTTTTTGTAATTACTTCTACACGAAATTTTTTAACGCCAATCGATTTAGCTTGTTCTTCTGACGAAAAAAAGGTATTACATGAAGGTCTACGATGATTATTAAAAAAGTTGATTTTTTCGATTTTTTTCCATTTTCGTGTTTTCTTTGTTGACGCATCACAGGCTTCAAATAGACATTTGTGGTTGGACAAGTACATTTTCTGAATCGTCTTGAAGGGATCTTTCTGGTGATGTATAGAAACCTCGAATCAAACCAGTGGTTTCTTCAGGAAATAATTTTAAATGCAATTTTTGGGAAAAAGTAAGAAGGGGGGACCCTTAGGTAGTTTTTCAAGTTTTCGTGAAAAAATAAAAATCGCCAATTTTACTTGAATCCGACTAATTTGCACCCAAGGAACACAGATTTGAAAACCGCGTTCCATTTGGATTTTTCGTTTAGCCGCTACGGCCGATCAAAGTCTGAAAAAATAGACTTTTTTCAAAATTTTCCATAATGTTCATGGTGATTTGCCAACTTTTTTGTAATCATTTCTAGGTGAATTTTTTTAGCGCCAATCGATTTAGCTCATTCTTCTGATGAAAAATAGGTATTACATGAAGATCTGCGATGATTATTAAAAAAGTTGATTTTTTCGATTTTTTCCATTTTCGTGTTTTCTTTGCTGACGCGTCACGGGCTTCAAATAGACATTTGCCGTTGGGCAAGTACATTTTCTGAAGCGTCTTGAAGGGATCTTTTTGGTGTTGTATAGAAACCCCGAATCGAACCTGTGGTTTCTTCAGGAAATCATTTTAAATGCAATTTTTGGATAGTTTTTCAAGTTTTCGTCAAAAATTAAAAATCGCCAATTTTACTTGAATCCGACTAATTTGCACCCAAGGAGCACGGATTTAAAAACCGCGTTCGATTTGGATTTTTCGTTTAGCCGCTACGGCCGTTTAAAATTTGAAAAAGTCGACTTTTTCCAAATTTTCCATAATTTTCATGGTGACTTGCCAACTTTTTTGTAATCATTTTTAGGTGAATTTTTTTAACGCCAATCGATTTGGCTCGTTGTTCTGATGAAAAATAGGTATTACATGAAGGTCTACGATGATTATTAAAAAAGTTGATTTTTTCGATTTTTTCCATTTTCGTGTTTTCTTTGTTGACGCGTCACAGGCTTCAAATAGACATTTGTGGTTGGGCAAGTACATTTTCTGAATGTCTTGAAGGGATCTTTCTGGTGATGTATAGAAACCCCGAATCGAACCAGTGGTTTCTTCAGGAAATCATTTTAAATGCAATTTTTGGGAAAAAGTAAGAAGGGGGGACCCTTAGGTAGTTTTTCAAGTTTTCGTGAAAAAATCAAAATCGCCAATTTTAATTAAATCCGACTAATTTGCACTCAAGGAGCACGGATTTGAAAACCGCGTTCGATTTGGATTTTTCGTTTAGCCGCTACGGCCGATCAAAGTCTGAAAAATCAATTATTTTTTTTAATTTTCTAAAATGTTCATGGTGACTAGCTAATTTTTTTGCTATTGAAGATAGCTGAAATTTTTTAACGGCAATCAATTTCTCTCGTTTTTCTGATGAAAAAGAAGGTATACTTCAATAGTCTACGATGATTAGTAAGAAAGTTGCATTTTTTAACAAATTTCCAAGGGGTTTACTCATGTCTTTTTTCCAAGTTTTCATCAAAAATTAAAAATCTCTAATCCGACTAATTGACGTACGAGGAGCTCAGATTTGCCAACCGCGTTCAATCGGCTACGGCCGATCAAAGTCTAAAAAATCAATTATTTTTTTAAATTTTGTAAAATGTTCATGGTGACTTGCCAACTTTTTTGTAATCATTTCTAGATGAATGATGATGCGCCAATCGATTTAGCTCGTTCTTCTGATGAAAAATCGGTATTACATGAAGGTCTACGATGATTATTACAAAAGTTGATTTTTTCCATTTTCGGGTTTTCTTTGATGACGCGTCACAGGCTTCAAATAGACATTTGTGGTTGGGCAAGTACATTTTCTCAAGCGTCTTGAAGGGATCTTTCTGGCGACGTATAAAAACCCCCAATCGAACCAGTGTTTTTTTCAGGAAATCATTTTAAATGCAATTTTTGGGCAAAAGTAAGAAGTTGGGTTGTTTTTCCAAGTTTTCGTCAAAAATTAAAAATCGCCAATTTTAATTGAACCCAACGAGCACGGTTTTTTCGTTTAGCCGCTACGGCCGTTCAAAGTCTGAAAAAATCCAAATTTTTCTTAACGTTCATGGTAAGGTTATTTTGGTCTAGGAAGATAAATCGTTCTTTCTTTCTTCAAAAAAAGGAGGGGGGGAGTATATTGTATAAGTGGCTCTACCATCAATATGTTCCACGAGCCGCCACTGATCAGTACAACTCAATTAGTTTAAGGTTTCGACGCTAGAGACATGAAGTTGTCGAAGCGCTTTATAAAACCCAAATCTCTCTCACTGATCTAGCGATAAGATTGGGTTAATCACCCCCAACAAGTCAAAATAACATTTCCTCTGCATGTTATGGCTGCGTGAAACGAACAATGGCCACTTGCAGTCTTCCAGAAACTAAAGACCACCCTATTCCGCCTCAGCTAAAAAATAGTATTCTTCGAAATGCTCCGCGTTTATCTCCGATTGATACGTTGTTTTATTTAAAAATGTATATGCAATATGTGCATATTATTCATTAGGTTGTTTATCGTAGAGGCACGCGCGTCTCCGGCCGCTGGAACTTCTACGTCCGTATTTACAACAAAGCTGGTCCAGCGGTGCTGATACTTTGTTCCTTGCACGCATTCGTGCCACCTTTAACGTTCCCACCACTTCACTGCATCGATAAATAATAACACTTTCACAACCATAGGGGTGTTGTTATAGGTGATGGAGGCACATGGGTTCCAGGAATGAGATGTTGTAATTTGAATTGAAGAAACAATTGCGCGGAGTGCTGTACAAACATGGTTTATTGAAATTCTTGTTAATATCGGAGGCTTTTTGTTCGTTTTGAATTTTAGAGATGCGTAAAAATATCATTTTTTATGTAATGTGGCAACAAACACCTTCAAAGCAAATTGTTCAGTACACATACGTTCAATTCCCGAAATCTAAACAAAAACCTATCATTGAGCATCCCTCCCAAAACGATCATCCATCGCCTGTGGAAAGGAGGAAGAGTTGATCGAGTCCAACTTCCATTCCGATGTCCTTTGTCGCTTATCACAAATTGTTGGGAGAATTCAAGAAAAAGTACAGTTTACCGTCTTCCCGAGTTTCTCAAACACAAATAAAGCGCGAACAGTATCTCATCCATCGCCTGTAGGTGAGAGGATGAACAGAATGCGAAGAGCAGTGATCGAGTCCAACTTCTATTCCGTTGTCCATTCGTTTCCGTCAGCGGCGGCACGTGGATTTCCGTAGGGGAGGCAAAGACAAAGATGCCACTCGTGCTGCAGTTCTTACTTTTATAGAGGAAGCAAATATTTCGTTGCTGTTTCGGTCAAATTTTCTTCCGCTGCCCCACAGCCGAACATCCACGAACCGCCTTTTTTGCTTATCACAAATTGTCGGGAGAATTTAAGGAAAAGTACAGTCTACGGATCTCTCGAGATTCTCTCTCAAACACAAATAAAATGCGAACAGTATAAACCAGACAGTTGGTAAAATTTAAGTGTTTACACAAAACAAAGTTTTGTAACGTAAAACACAGTTTCCCCTGCGGTTGACCTAGGTCAAGGTTCGGTCTCCTTCCGCTCTACTCTGAGGAGAGTTTTTAGTTGGTATACTCCCGCCCTTCAGGGGGAGGACTCCACTATAGGGGCGTCTATAAAAGATCTCTCCTCTCTTCAAAGAAAAAAATTCCAAACGTCAAATGCGTAAACCGATCGTAGATTTAGTTTAGTTTTAGTTAGCTCGTGTTCTAAACGCGTGCGATAAAACCTCCATTATGAAACTCGTGTTTTAGAGTACTATTAAAAAATTGATGGGATTTCGGGTTGAGGAATCTAAATGATAAAAGGAAGTAGACTTTTATTAATACATTTTTATTTCCGACTTACATTCTAATAAATATAGAACAACCATTTCACATTAATGGACCTGAACGGTAAATCCTCGTAAATAAAACTGTATGCATGTGTGCCTGCCTGTGTTTTTGTTTTCGAGAGGGGCAGATGGTGGGAAATGCGGGTTGGGGTTGAGGGTGAATTAGTGAGGGAATTAACTTCGATATTGGATCTCTCATCTAAAACAGATAATGTTGTTAGATATTTGAAACAATCAACCGTAATATCTATATTATTCTCCATTAATAATGAAATAAAACATAATTAAACCAGAATACCGCTTGCCTTACTGTCCTGATGTAAATTACGTAATCAATTTTAATTTACTCTAATTTACGATTTATATTGTTTTATTAACTGACCGTTTTTTGGCAGCAAAAGTCGGAATCCAAGCGGTTAAATTGACTTTGCGCAGAGTGAGAAAGTATTCGAAGAGAAGATAACAAATATTATCACTTTTTTCCTGACAAGCTTTTTAGTTTTTCAACAGTCATGAGTCGACTCTCTTCAATGAGTCGACTCTCTTTAATGAGTCGACTCTCTTCAATGAGTAGACTCTCTTCAATGAGTCGACTCTCTTCAATGAGTCGACTCACAAAAAAGAATCATTCGCCCATCTCTAGCATATAAAATGTTGATGTGACCATCATGCAAGTTTTTCCGATTTGATATTTTACACGTTTATCGATGTTTTTTCAAAAAATATTGGGATTTTGATTTCGTTTTTCAATTTTTATTTAATTTGATGTACAGCTTGTCTAATGAGCCGTGGCAGGTGGGGGGTGAAGTTTGCGCAGGTGGGGATGAAGGTTGCTCAGATGGGGGTAAAGTTTGCGCAGGTGGGGATGAAGGTTGCTCAGATGGGGGTAAAGTTTGCGCAGGGTGAGAAAATATTCGAAAAGGAGAGAACAAATCTAATCACTTTTTTCCTGACATGCTTTTTAATTTTTCAACAGTCGTGAGTCAACTCTCTTCAATGAGTCGACTAAAAAAAAGGAGTTATTTCGCCCATCTCTAGCATATAAAATGTTGATGTGACCATGATGCAAGTTTTTCCAATTTGATATTTTACATGTTTATCGATGTTTTTTTCAAAAACTATTGGGATTTTGATTTGATTTTTAAATTTCTGTTTATGTAAATTTGATGTACAGCTTGTTTAATGAGCCGTGACAGGTGGGGGTGAAGTTTACGCCGGTGGGGGGTAAAGTTTGCTCAGATGAGGGTAAAGTTTGCGCAGGGTGAGAAAGTATTCTAGAGTCATTTCACCCATCTCTAGCATATAAAATGTTGATGTGACTATCATGCAAGTTTTTCCGATTTGATATTTTACATGTTTATCGATGTTTTTCCAAAAACGATTGGGATTTGAATTTTGTTTTTCAATGTTTGTTTACGTAAATTTAATGTACAGCTTGTCTAATGAGCCGTGGCAGGTGGGGGTGAAGTTTGCTTAGGTGGGGGTAAAGTTTGCTCAGATGAGCGGAGAAAACAAATCTTATCACTTTTTTCCTGACATGCTTTTTAGTTTTTCAAGTCATGAGTCGACTCTCTTCAATGAGTCGACTCATAAAAAGAGTAATTTCGCCCATCTCTAGCATATAAAATGTTGATGTGACAATCATGCAAGTTTTTCCGATTTGATATTTTACATGTTTATCGATGTTTTTTCAAAAACTATTGGGATTTTGATTCCGTTTTTCAATTTTTGTTTATGTAAATTTGATGTACAGCTTGTCTAATGAGCCGTGGCAGGTGGGGGTGAAGTTTGCGCAGGTGGGGGTAAAGTTTGCTCAGCTGAGCGGAGATAACAAATCTTATCACTTTTTTCCTGACATGCTTTTTAGTTTTTCAAGTCATGAGTCAACTCTCTTCAATGAGTCAACTCACAAAAAAGAGTCATTTCGCCCATCTCTAGCATATAAAATGTTGATGTGACCATCATACAAATTTTCCGATTTGATATTTTACATGTTTATCGATGTTTTTCCAAAAACGATTGGAATTTTAATTTTGTTTTTCAATGTTTGTTTACGTAAATTTGATGTACAGCTTGTCTAGTGAGCCGTGGCAGGTGGGTGTGAAGTTTGCGCAGGTGGGGGTAAAGTTTGCTCAGGTGAACAGAGATAACAAATCTTATCACTTTTTTCCTGACATGCTTTTTAGTTTTTCAAGTCATTAGTCGACTCTCTTCAATGAGTCGACTCATAAAAAAGAGTAATTTCGCCCATCTCTAGCGTATAAAATGTTGATGTGACCACCATGCAAGTTTTTCCGATTTGATATTATACATGTTTATCGTTGTTTTTCCAAAAACGATTGGGATTTTAATTTTGTTTTTCAATGTTTAATTTGATGTACAGCTTGTATAATGAGCCGTGGCAGGTGGGGGTGAAGTTTGCGCAGGTGGGGATAAAGTTTGCTCAGGTGAGCGGAGATAACAAATCTTATCACGTTTTTCCTGACATGCTTTTTAGTTTTTCAAGTCATGAGTCGACTCTCTTCAATCAGTCGACTCATAAAAAAGAGTTATTTCGCCCATCTCTAGCATATAAAATGTTGATGTGACAACCATGCAAGTTTTTCCGATTTGATATTTTACATGTTTATCGATGTTTTTTCAAAAGCTATTGGGATTTTGATTCCGTTTTTCAATTTTTGTTTATGTAAATTTGATGTACACCTTGTTTAATGAGCCGTGGCAGGTGGGGGTAAAGTTTACTCAGTTTGCGCAGGGTGAGAAAGTATTCGAAGAGGAGATAAATCTCATCATACATTTTAGTTTTTCAACAGTCATGAGTCGACTCTCCTATGAGTCGACTCACAAAAAAGAGTCATTTCACCCATCTCCAGCATATACACCCGATATAGAATAGAATAGAACAGAATTTTACACGCCTTCCACAAGACTGTGCCATAATTGCACAATAGTCAATATAAATCGAATACGATTACGGTGCTGATAAAACAATGTTCCGCCGTTTTTATCCGGGGCTCTATCGGTAATTTCCCAGTTTATGAGAACGCATATAAACTCGGAATTAACGAGTGGCCGGTGGTATCGGCGGTCACGTGACGCCCGCCGTGTGAATACAACGGAACTCGGTCTAAACGACCGGCTAGAATTCATTACTAGGAAAACACTGAAACGGTTTGAACTTCCGCCACAACAAAAATACACACGTCGGAATCGAATTTAGAAACACGCTGAACCAGAGAGGAGATTGGTATAAGTTTTCCTAGGTTTTGATTTGATTTCAATTTTAAAACAAAAGCCAACGCAATATTAGGTAAATACGTTTATTAACACGTTCACTGCGGCTACGATTTTTGTGTGACTTCATAATAGGCGGTACGGGTCATATAAACCCCGTAGATTTTTTTTAAAATTACGTTACTACAAATCGAATGGAGTTAGTATTAATCTGTGGTCGATACCAAAAAACTTTTAATTCCTTCAAAGTACGACGAAGTTACAATCTCCACGACGGGACACATATGCCCCGTAACGCAGTAAACGTGTTAACACAATTAGTATTTAAATTTAATAAAACGAAATGTAGCCTGAATTTATGAATATTCAACCTGTTCGTAACTCTGCAAGTAAAATTAAGTCTTACTAAGACTATAAACAAATAACTTATTGAAACAACTACTTCCCTGGCTAGTGCCACGCTGGATATTGAATGACTATATCACAATTAGTATTAATCTGTGATCGATACCAAAAAACTTTTAATTCCGTCAAAGTACGACGAAGTTACAATCTTCACGACGGGACACATATGCCCCGTAACGCAGTAAACGTGTTAACACAATTAGTATTAATCCGTGATCGATACCAAAAAACTTTTAATTCCGTCAAAGTACAATCTGCACGACGGGACACATATGCCCCGTAACGCAGTGAACGTGTTAACACATTCAATATTTGCCGATCACGCCGTCGGGCGAGAACGGGGCGTTTAAAATCAATGCAATTCAATAATTACGGCTTTAAAGTAGAAACATGTTTGTGTGGGCCGGCACGTGTTTATGCTGCAAAAAGTGTATATGGTTTGCGAACGTAATTATATGTATATTCGTACGTGTGCGTCTATTACAATTTTGATTCCCAAATAAAGGTTATGTCAATACACTCCGTATCTGTATCGCCAAATTGATGTTATTGGTAAATTTACACCTCAAATTGAAGGAAATTGTATTAACACGTTCACTGCGGCTATGTTTTTTGTGTGACTTCATAATAGGCGATACGGGTCATATAGACCCCGTATAGTTTTTTTTTTAATTGTGTTACTGGAAACACATTCACTGCGACTACGATTTATGTGTGACTTAATAATAGGCAGTACGGGTCATATAAACCCCGTAGTTTTTTTTAATTGTGTTGCTGAAAACCGATTGGAGTTAACATATTCACTGCCGACCAAGCACCATTTAAGTAGTATTGGTATTAACGCGGTGGCCGACCACGCAACAGATGCGTGGTACGTTCTTTTACATTAAACCTTATAGGCAAGCGTCGGCTTGACTGGCAATCAGTTTATCTGATACTGGCAGTGATCGTGTTAATCAAATTAACCAAAAAACTTTTAATTCCGTTAAAGTAAGACGAAGTTACAACCTCCGCCTGTAGGGATGTCTACGACGGGACACATTTGCCCCGTAAAGCAGTGAACGTTTTAACAGGTGATTAGCAGCGGCGGCTCGTGGATCTTCGTAGAGAAGGCTAAGGCATGCTGATACTGCACTACTTACTCTTATAGAGGAAGCAAATATTTTAGTCAAATTTTCTTTCGTAGCCTCCTCACCGAACATCCACGAGCCGCCGCTGGTGATTAGTTTTATGAATTACAGACATTTCCTAAATTAAGTCAATTAACACTTATTACTAGTAGATTCCATCTTTACATCCGTGCATCAGATAGTGTCTGAAATATTCATTAATTAATTTCCTGCTGAATAATCAAGTGAAACATCTAAAGTAGATTTTTCGCGCGGTTTTGGTAGCTTTAAATGAACACCCAATTAATACAGCTCGTAAAAGATCAGATGAAGATTGGCAAGTAGAAATATTTGTGAATAATTAAAAGAAAAAAAAATCACGTAAGTAAAATAAAATACTAGGAATGTTAAAAATAGACACTTGTTAACGAACTAAACAAGTTTCGTAGAAAGGATGCACCAGGAAAGATGATATGTTCCTTCGTATCTAGAATCAGAGATACTGTTTCCGGGAAGGTGTTAAAACATATTATTTTGTATAAAACCAATAAACGAGAAATAAAATATTACAAGCGAAAAGATAACCGAGTGGAATTCAAAATAAAATATCAAATGTATAATAAAAAGGTAAAATGATTGATTTCTAATAACTAAAGTATGATATGCAGGGGCGGCTCGTTATGTAGAGCCAAGGAGCCATGGCACTACCTCTAATTTCAAACGAAACAATTTTTTAAAATTAATTCTATAAACACTGATTTGTCATTTTAAATCTTAAAACGGTGCCTGCGGAAGTTTCATGAGACGAGAAAAATGGCAATGCATTTATTTGAGAATATATCTCTTGAACAAATTAGCAGATTTGAAAAATTCTTCCAAAATTGTGTTTTGTGTTGTTATCTTGAAAACCAGTGATGGGGTATTTTGAGTTTTTTGGAGGTTTAATAAGATTAATGTATTTTGAGTAAATCTGAAAAGTTTCAAGTGTGTTACAGTTGTTTTTGTATTTTTTTTTCACTCCGAAGAAGTGAAACTTAAAAAAATCCTAAGGGCTGTTCTTGGTCGGTTATCTTGAAAACTTTTGTTGGGGTATTATGGGTTTTTTAGAGGCTTATTATGACTAATGTATTTTGAGTAAATTTAGAGAGTTTCAAGTGTGTTGCACTTGTTTTTATATATTTTTTTTCACTCGGAAGTGAAACTTAAAATCTTAAAAACCAGTGATGGGGTTTTTTGAGTTTTTTGGAGGATAGTTATTTTGAGTAAATTTGGAAAGTATCAAGTGTGTTGCAGTTGTTTTCATAATTTTTTTTTCACTCGTGCAAATTAAAAAAATCTGAAGCGCTGTTCTCGGTCGGTTATCTTGAAAACCTGTGATGGAGTTTTTTGAGTTTTTGGAAGATGATTGTATTTTAAGTAAATTTAGAAAGTTTTAAGTATTTTAGAGCTGTTTTTATATTTTTTTTTTCGCGTCAACAAAAAATGATTATAATTTTTCATAAATTTACACGAAAAATCGCAAAGGCAATCGACGGAATGTATTTGAATTATGTACGAAATCACTCTTGAATTAATATTGAGTGATTTTGTAAAGTTTCAAGTGGATGGAAATTGTTTTTATATTTTTTTCGCGTCGACGAATTTGTTGCAAATTTTATCTCCATTCACATTGAAATATTCTAAAATTTAGAAACAATGCATTTCTAATTTATACGGAAATGTAGAATCAGTTGTTTTGGAAAGTTTCAAGTCGATGGCAATTGTTTTTATATTTTTTTCGGGTCGACGAATTTGTTGAATTTTTTTTAAATTTCATCTCCATTCATATTAAAATGTTCTAAAATTTAGAAACAATGCATTTCTAATTTTTACTGAAATGTAGAATCACATGTGTTGTCAGTTGTTTTTGGAAAGTTTCAAGTCGATGGCATTTGTTTTTATATTTTTTTTGCGTCGACGAATTTATTGCAATTTTTTTCTAAATTTTATCTCCATTCACATTGAAATATTCTAAAAAAACAATGCATTTCTAATTTTTACGGAAATGTAGAATCACATGTGTTGTCAGTTGTTTTGGAAAGTTTCAAGTCGATGGCAATTGTTTTTATATTTTTTTTCGCGTCGACGAATTTATTGCAATTTTTTTCTAAATTTTATCTCCACTCACATTGAAATATTCTAAAATTTTGAAATAATGCATTTCTAATTTTTACGGAAATGTAGAATCACATGTGTTGTCAGTTGTTTTGGAAAGTTTCAAGTCGATGGCAATTGTTTTTATATTTTTTTCGGGTCGACGCATTTGTTGCATTTTTTTAAATTTAATCTCCATTCACATTGAAATATTCTAAAATTTAGAAACAATGCATTTCTAATTTTTACGGAAATGTAGAATCATATGTGTTGTCAGTTGTTTTGGAAAGTTTCAAGTCGATTGCAATTGTTTTTATTTTTTTTTTCGCGTCGACGATTTTGTTGCAATTTTTTTCTAAATTTTATCTCCATTCACATTGAAATATTCTAAAATTTAGAAACAATGCATTTCTATATTTTACGGAAATGTAGAATCACATATGTTGTCAGTTGTTTTGGAAAGTTTCAAGTCGATGGGAACTGTTTTTATATATTTTTTTCGCGTCGACGAATATATTGCAATTTTTTTCTAAATTTTATCTCCATTGAAATATTCTAAAATTTAGAAACAATGCATTTCTATTTTTTTACGGAAATGTAGAATCACATGTGTTGTCAGTTGTTTTGGAAAGTTTCAAGTCGATGGCAATTGTTTTTATATTTTTTTCGTGTCGACGAATTTGTTGCATTTTTTTTATTTCATCTCCATTCACATTGAAATATTCTAAAATTTAGAAACAATGCCTTTCTAATTTTTACGGAAATGTAGAATCACATGTGTTGTCAGTTGTTTTGGAAAGTTTCAAGTCGATGGCAATTGTTTTTATATTTTTTTTGCGTCGACGAATTTATTGCAATTTTTTTCTAAATTTGATCTCCATTCACATTGAAATATTCTAAAATTTAGAAACAATGCACGGTATCGTTTTTTTTTTCTCAAAAACTATATTATATGCTAAGTGGCTCTATCATCAAAATGTTCCACGAGCCGCCACTGATGATATGTAAATCATGCAAAAATCTTGACTTGAGGAAATTGTCGATCGCCCGTTCTAGCGTAAATGTGGAATTCGAACGAACAAATCTTGGTCCGTGGATATGACAGATAGTTATAAATAGAAACAAAGGATTCTAGAAGAATGTAGCTAGAAAAATTTGTAATATCATCTATATCGGTTTTGTGAGACCGCGCCAAAAAAATCCCAAAATCGACCAAAATTTCTGGTCAACTTACGAGTGGCCATTTTGAGAGCGCGAAGCGAGGAAACTGCAAATACGATTTGGCTGAAAATGTAACCACGTATTACTCCGTTTCATGATTTTCGCCCATTTGTCCATAGTCAGGAAAAAAAGGAGAAAAATGTTGGGTCTTAAAAAAAATATTAAAACAATTGCCATCGATTTGAAACTTTCCAAATTTACTCAGAATACATTCAGAATTATGATTCTGCAAAAACCTGCAAACATCCCATCACTAGATTTCGAAATAATTGCCTGCAAACTGAGCTCAAGTATGTAAATATTCAAAAATATTTCAATGATCTGGAAAAAATATGAAGACAATTGCCATCGATTTGAAACTTTCCAAATTTACTCAAAATACATTCAGAATTATAATTCTGCAAAAACCTAGAAATACCCCATCACTAGATTTCGAGATAATTGCCTGCGAACAGAGCTTAAGTTTGTATATAGTCAAAAAAATTTCGATGACCTGGAAAAAATATGAAAACAATTGCCATCGATTTGAAACTTTCCAAATTTACTCACAATACATTTAGAATTATCATTCCGCAAAAAAATGCAAACATCCCATCACTAGATTTCGAAATAATTGCCTGCAAACTGAGCTCAAATCTGTAAATATTCAAAAATATTTCAATGATCTGGAAAAAATATGAAAACAATTGCCATCGACTTTCCAAATTTACTCAAAATACATTCAGAATTGTAATTCTGCAAAAACCTAGAAATAACCCCGTCACTAGATTTCGAGATAATTGCCTGCGAACAGAGCTTAAGTTTGTAAATAGTCAAAAACATTTCGATGACCTGGAAAAAATATGAAAACAATTGCCATCGATTTGAAACTTTCCAAATTTACTCACAATACATTTAGAATTATCATTCTGCAAAAACCTGCAAACATCCCATCACTAGATTTCGAAATAATTGCCTGCCAACTGAGCTCAAGTCTGTAAATATTCAAAAATATTTCAATCATCTGGAAAAAATATGAAAACAATTGCCATCGATTTGAAACTTTCCAAATTTACTTAAATAGATTCAGAATTATGATTTTTGTAAAACACCCCATCACTAGATTTTGAGATAATTGCCAAGTCTTCTCGAGAAAATAATATGTGCGATTGGCTATGGTTTTCATAAAAAAAGTTCTTTAATCATTAATTAAGAATAAATGCAATCGTCGAGCTTCTCTGCGTCCATAAATTGGAAATAACGTGCGTGTGCCTAAGCGCCACTAATACCAACGCGAAAGTTCGTTACGAAAAAGCCTAACTTATATGCGAGTTTAATTGAGCTTGAAGTTTGTCATTGTTGCAGCGGGACGCCGCATGCAAATGAAAATACCCATGGCTACTATTGTAATTGTAAGCGCATTCATTAATCCAATAATTGCCACAGTCGATGGGCTATAATCCAGATCGAGTACGTTTGGTATCTGTAATATTTCTTAACCGGCTCCGAGGTATTTTAATTTTAATAAGACCAGTGAGGTCTGCGTTTTATACAGGTGGTAGACTTCACACTAGACTTTGAATTGGATGCATTAATTATTCATAAATCGATTGATTGATAATTGGGGCGGAGTGGTTTGGCACCTGCTTGGCAGGGTTTAGGTCCCAATGATAATTCAACTAATGTTTTTAAAATAGCAGAGTGAGCGGATAAACGTAGATCAAACTTTGCAAGTGGATAAGAAGGTAGTTACAAGTTTGCAAGTGGATAAACTTAATTTACTCGAATTTAAATAGTTCACCCGGTATGAAAAAAATGCAAAAATTTTAAGTATTTAATTAGCGAGGTTTTCCGAAATGATTTCATATAAAGCTGATTATTTATCAAATTAACTAAATTCAATAAAGACGAAAATAGCCTGAATATATGAATATTCAACCTGTCCGTGATTGCAAAGTTAAGTCTTCTGCAACAAGTGAGATTATCTCAAATTTATTTATTATCTGGTAAATGAAACACGTGTGTTGAAATTGTTCACAATTTTTAATACGAAACACTGCGACATGTTTCGCTACACAGTGGCTTCATCAGGCAGATGAATAATGTGAAAATTGTGAAAATTTTTAGCACACGTGTTTCATTTACCACATATATTATGCAATTTCAATAAGTAACGGCCTCATCAATCCAATATTTAATTATTTAGAGGATACGACAAAACGATTAATTTTTTTATATAAAATTACGAAAACCCACATTGGTTTTCCAATTTAATTCTTCCCGTGCTCAATCGCAACGAAGTTTTGCAACTGCGCGATATTCGCGATTCGGCCGAGGTACACTTTTTTGTGCGGATTCCGAAATCTTATCAGCGCGTCTTCCCAGAAGACGTACCAGTCGCAACACGTCGCTGCCGCGGAGACGTGCTAATCGCGCTCAATTGTTTTAGTCGAAAATCCTTTATTGAATATTTTCACCGCGGAAAAACCGGTAGTTCGCGTTGCTTTTTTCGAGCTAAGTGAGTGTGTGAACTGTATAAAGTGTAGTGACGACGGGTTTACAGGATTTAATACCGAAAGCGTTAATTTGATGTATTTATTCACAACTGCTATATATTTTCATTTTCAATAAAGGTGTTAAACCCTGTAAAATTCCTCGGTGTATAGTGCTAGTGTTTATGGGATTTCCGTTCCGTTCCATCCCGAAGGATGTCTTTACGGAATCTTCAGAACACATCTTTAGCAAATCTTAAGAGTAGTAAAGGTACGTCCGGCACACCGTGATGCCTCGGTGTGTGACTTTTCTTTCTTTATTTCTCGAGTCACGAGATATTTTAACACCGATCTGGCGATCTGCAGAAAATTTTTAGGGCATTTTTGATCACCTGTAGAAAAACAACCAGAGGTCATAGAACCCGCCCCCTTAAATGAAAAAAAGCTTAAACCTTTTAAACCCTTTTAGACTATGAATCGATAAATAAGGTTAACTTGGAGGACTCGGTAACAATTTTTTTATCTCGTCACATGAAATCCAAAACTTGAACTATAAAAAATTGAAAAGTTATCAGTCAAAGAATTTAATTTAATTAACACGTAAATGATTCCTATAAAAACAATTGCCATATCCCAAGTAGAAACAAAACAGCAACGCTGAAAACTTGAACTGGAAAACCGAAACGATCCGAGAATCTGTAGAAAAATAATCAGTGAAGGAATTTGCTTCAAAAAGCTTTAGATATGGAATTTTGAAAGCGAGTAAAGCGAGACAGGGGCGGCTCGTTATATAGAGCCAAGGAGCTATGGCACTACCTGCAGTTTCAAGCTCAGCAAGAATTTTTAATTAATTCTTAAAACACTTTTTCGCCAGTTTAAATGTTAAACAACGCCTGCATAACTTTAATGAAACTTTTTTTTATCTTCCGTGTGTATTGTTTGATGGTGAGGTTACGAAGAATGGTGTTACAGATTTAGTGCATGTCTGGGACAAAATGTAAACGCATAAATCATATTTTCAGCTTGTTTGAATTCGGCTGTTTGAAATTATGAACCTTTACTTTACAACTCAAAATAACCTTGGACCATGAAGATGAATCGTTTTTTCTTTCTTCAAAAACGGAGGCGGGGGGCCTCCCCATATTGTATAAGTACCATCAACTTGTTCCACGAGCCGCCACTGAGAGGCTTACTAACCAAATGAATTTTTTTATTTGAATTATTCAAAATGTATAATATAACTGCCAGCAAGGTGAAACAATAAGGTGATCTCAACAAAGTTAATGGTTTTATTTTCAAATTAGTTTCTCATTTTTGAATAATTAAAGCGAAAATAAAAAAAAATGTTTTGCTATAAAAAAAAAAAATGGAAAATTACTTTGAAGTGATTTTTGAGACTAATTTGAACCATTTTCTTACTAGACACTTACATATATAGTATACACAGTAACGTTTTATTTATACACAAGTTTGTTAGTATGTCTCTGTCTGGGCTATCGACCTTAGGTCTTTCTGCCCTGTCAAGTGAATACTGAAATTGAGGAAAGATGGATATTTTCTTACTAGAATATTCTGCATTTTTATTATTAAGCTTAAATATTCTTTATTTTGACCTAAATTTTCGATTTAATTGTTTAAATTTTTGACTATTTGGTCCCCATTTTTTATTTTCCCGATGAATTTTTAAATTTTAAATTTTTGATCTGTATTTTCTATATTTTTGGTCACAATATTTTATCTTTTGTCCTAAATATTTTTCATTTTGACCTAAATTTGCGATTGAATTGTTTAAATTTTCAACTTTTTGGCCCGCATTTTTGATTTTGCGGGCCGAATGTTTATGTTTTAGATTTTTGACCGGTATTTTCTATTCTTTTGGGTCTAAATTTTTGATCTTTTGTCCTAAATATTCTTTATTTTGACATACATTTTCGATTTAATTGTTCAAATTTTCGATTTTTTTGGTCCGTATTTTTGATTTTTCGAGACGAATTTTTAATTCCTGTATATTCAATTTTTTTTTTGTCTAAATTTTTTATTATTTGGCCCAAAAATTATTTATTTTGACCTCAATTTTCGATTTAATTGGTAAAATTTTCGACTGTTTGGTCCGCATTTTTTATTTTTCCTTTATTTTGACCTAAAATGTTTATTTAATTGTAAACATTTTTGATTCTTTGGTCCGCATTTTTGATTTTTCGGGCCGAAATTTTAATTCTAGTTCCAAATTTTTTATTTGATTTTGATTAAAATATCCATAACCTGAATTATTGATTTATGTGCGAGATTTTTTTTATTTTTTCCGGTATTTTCGAGTTTTGTTTGTTGAAATTTTCGATTTTTTAACCTGCATTGGACCGAATTTTCTATGCGATGTTTAAATTTTCGACTTTCTAGCTAACATTACACATTTTTATTATAATTTTTGACCTAACTTTTCGATTTTTTGGTCCGCATTTTTGATATTTCGTTTAGTCTTCGTTTATTATCTTCAGGCCCGAGTTTTCGATGTTTTGTCTAAATTTTTGACTTTTTGACCAACATCGTAGATTTCTATTTTCTTTTATGTTTTGCCCTAAAACTTTCTTTATTTGGTCTAAATTTTGTATCGTATATTTTAGGTTTTTAGTCTATTTTTTTATGCTATATTTTAGATTTTGTAACTTGGATTATTGATTTCATTTTGTGAGTTTTTTTTTTAAATTTTTTTGGCTATTATTTTCGAATTTCTGATCAGAAACTTTTTGGCAAATTATTTTGCTTCCACCTAAGTTTTTAATTTTTTGTCTGCGTTTATTATTTTTAGATCAGGATTCTTGTTTCTTTGGCCCATATTTTAGATATCTGTATTTTCGATTTTTTTGTTCCAATTCTTTTTATTTTTCTTTACATACATCAAGATTTTTATTCAAACAAATAATTATACATAACATTTTAATACATAAATCACTTAAGGGTGTTAGTCTGTCTGGGCTATCGACCATCGGTCTTTCTGCTCTATATTTTTCTTTGTTTTGACCAAAAATTTTCAATAATCTCAACAATGATTTTTCAGTTTATTCAAAAACAAAAGAAATAACTTATTTCTCATAAGTTGTTCATTTTGGCATTCTCTGCAATTATTATTAACATAAATTTGCTTTAACTATTATCGTTTCATAATTATAAATCAAAAATGAAAAAAAATAAATTATATTTTTTCTCGAATATCTTCAATATTTGTTAAAATGTTTTTGTGATATATTTTCATATTTAAAAAATTATTGGAAAAAACAAGAAAAAAACGATTAAAAAAGATAAACACCCACTTCCGGTGTACGAAATTTTACCAAAAGCTTTTCAGTTTTTTGGATTGTCAAGTAAGACTTATGTTTAAAGTTTCATATTAATTGTTTATTGGTGTTTGAGATACGGCGCGTATAGGAAACAGACAGATAGGCAGACAGATAGACAGACAGACAACAGACAGACACACACACACACACATTTTTTTCAGAAATCTTTGAAATCGCGTAGGGACCTCAAAACGGATATTTCCGCAAAAAAAAAGAAAAATATTTCACGATCTCAATACTTTCTCGAATTTCGTAAAGTAAAAATTACAATACATATTTAAACATGAGTGACTCCATTGATGTTAAAATATTGAAGTTTTAATATTTAGTTCATAGTTTAAGTTTCTTCAGCTAAACGATTTCTATACAGGTTTATAATATATTTCATAATTGTCATTTTCGAGGCGTGCCACAGATTGCCATGCGTTGCCTTAGGGTATGTATTAATTGATAAGGCTGCTATTCATTAAAAAAAATCACTTTAAGTATTAAAGTACAAACACTTTTTTTTTAATTTTCAAAAACTTTTATTGTTAAAATTCAACAATTTCAATCTTGGGGTATACATTAAAAAACCTGAAATTTTGAAATGTCCTTGGTAGAATCGCGTACGTTTGAAATTTTCAATTTGTCTTCCCCCACCACCAGTGGACCGCACGAGCTTGAAATAACAGTGTGCGGCGGGACATATTCTACTAGACTGCCCGGCTATCTCTTTAACGAGCGTACTCATAGTGGGAGAAGGATGTCCTAGTGCCATGTTAGCTTTTGCCAACACCGTGTGCAAGTAAGACAAAAGGAAGCAAAAATCCTTCTACCCTCGCTCGAGATAAGTTTCGCGCTCCAAACGGCACACCTCCAACGTTCGGCTTGATATACCCGACACAATTTTATTGGAAAATAAAAACGAACGCACACACAAAGGCACCCACGCACGCACACACATCATGTCTCACTTTGTATATAATAAAATAATATCGAGCAAATTTGTCATAGTTAAGTGGGGTATCAAACGCTGAAGTATGAGGCATGAAGGCAAAATTGACGTCGGAGTCTTTTCAGCTGGATACGACCGTTCCATTCCGCATTTCACGGTAGCTGACCGTTTAGTAATGCGGAGCTGTTAAATCAAGGGTGGAAATTAATCTTGAGCCAAGTTGGCATTACATTGCCCCATTGTTTCCCGCGTTGCGTTGCACGTGCGGAATCGGTAATAAATGATTTCGAAAACGCGTTCGGTCGAACGCGAATGCTAAACGATATTTGGTACATTAAGCAATGAGAACCAAGATAAATGCTGGTGCTATTAGCACGCGGTCGGGTGCTAAGTGCTTAAATAATCTATACGTGGGTGTACAATAGCGAAATTGTTGCCGTGAAGAGACTCTAATAGGTTTGTGTGTGAAATAATCGCGAGTAACACAAGGAAAGAACATAAGGCCGAGCAAATACAATCATTACTTTCTGTAGGTCCGCTTTCGATTGAAAACTAGTCTTTACCATATATTTAAATTAATCATGCGTTTTGATGTGAAGATTGGTTGAGCATAAATTTAAAATCGCTAAAGCATAATAAGCAAAAAATGGCAACCGCACTACTTAGGTACTCTTATTCACAAGTAATAAAACTACGTTCACCTCCGAATTATTGCGAGCAAGATTGTTGTCAACTGCTGCTATTAATTCGACAGTGAAAATCAGTTAGAATTTAAAAACCTTTAGACCAAAAATAAATATAACGACCGTGGTCCAAACCATCGTGAAGCACTTAGGCCAAACTAGATCTACCTTCAACGTGCAAAGTGGAACCAATCATTCATACGTAAACTCCATCTTAGGAGCATTAACCCTTTGAGTCCCAAGCAGTTTAAAGATTACCTTCATACGAGATTTCTTATGAAGGTAATCTTGAACCTTTTGAGTCCCAAGCAGCACGAGCGCGCTGTTAAGATTTTTTGTCGGGTCTCTTCACAATGGATAAAGACGAGCGTTATTGCGCTGTTTGGCGTTTTTCGACCATGTGCTTCCAACGACCCCTGGAACATAAAGGGTTAATTATCATACCCCATTAACGACAAACTATTGACCAGTTTCAGACGATTAGTCATCCTACTGTAATCGGAATAATAATAATAATAGGCCTTTAATATGTTTAATAGATCAAACTTCTAGCTTAAGAACAATTCTTGAGGTGTTTAATTTATTAGCTTTTCTTTATGAATATTTTGGAACAACGAATTTGCGGGAAAGCTATTTACCGTGAGAACCGTTTTGGCATGCATTAAGAAAAATACAATTCGCGAATGACTTTAGCTGTCGATGTGCCGTAAATCCAAAACTTTAGAAGGACCATTCTTACCATAAGAAATTTAGAGAGTTACCTCCAATTAATGAAAACAATCGCGGCGAAGATGACCAACCGATCAAGGGACACCGCGACCAGAGCAAGGTTATTCAGAAGATATTGCGACCAGACCCAGGCAGTTTCCAAGGACACTGCGATCAGACCAAGGTTATTTCGACAAACTCTGCGACCAAACCAAGGCAATTTCCACAAACACTGCGACTATGCGATTAGACCAAGGCTATTTCCGAGAACACTCTGATCAGACCAAGACTTTTCAAAGACACTGCGACTAAACCAAGGCATTTTCCACAAACACTGCGACTATGCGACTAGACCAAGGCTGTTTCTGAGAACACTGTGATCAGACCAAGACTATTTCCAAGGACACTGCGACTAAACCAAGGCAATTTCCACAAGCACTGCGACTATACAACTAGACCAAAGCTATTTCCGAGAACACTGTGATTAGACCAAGACTGTTTCCAAGGACATTGCGACTAAACCAAGGCAATTTCCACAAACACTACGACCAAACCAAGGGAATTTCCACAAACACTGCGATTATGCGATTAGACCAAGGCTATTTCCGAGAACACTGTGATCAGACCAAGACTTTCCAAGAACACTGCGACTAAACCAAGGCATTTTCCACAAACACTGCGACTATGCGACTAGACCAAGGCTGTTTCTGAGAACACTGTGATCAGACCAAGACTATTTCCAAGGACACTGCGACTAAACCAAGGCAATTTCCACAAGCACTGCGACTATACAACTAGACCAAAGCTATTTCCGAGAACACTGTGATTAGACCAAGACTGTTTCCAAGGACATTGCGACTAAACCAAGGCAATTTCCACAAACACTACGACCAAACCAAGGCAATTTCCACAAACACTGCGATTATGCGATTAGACCAAGGCTATTTCCGAGAACACTGTGATCAGACCAAGACTTTCCAAGAACACTGCGACTAAACCAAGGCATTTTCCACAAACACTGCGACTATGCGACTAGACCAAGGCTGTTTCTGAGAACACTGTGATCAGACCAAGACTATTTCCAAGGACACTGCGACTAAACCAAGGCAATTTCCACAAGCACTGCGACTATACAACTAGACCAAAGCTATTTCCGAGAACACTGTGATTAGACCAAGACTGTTTCCAAGGACATTGCGACTAAACCAAGGCAATTTCCACAAACACTACGACCAAACCAAGGCAATTTCCACAAACACTGCGATTATGCGATTAGACCAAGGCTATTTCCGAGAACACTGTGATCAGACCAAGACTTTCCAAGAACACTGCGACTAAACCAAGGCATTTTCCACAAACACTGCGACTATGCGACTAGACCAAGGCTGTTTCTGAGAACACTGTGATCAGACCAAGACTATTTCCAAGCACACTGCGACTAAACCAAGGCAATTTCCACAAGCACTGCGACTATACAACTAGACCAAGGCTATTTCCGAGAACACTGTCATTAGACCAAGACTGGTCCCAAGGACATTGCGACTAAACCTAGGCAATTTCCACAAACACTGCGACCAAACCAAGGTAATTTCCACAAACACTGCGATTATGCGATTAGACCAAGGCTATTTCCGAGAACACTGTGATCAGACCAAGACTGTTTCCAAAACGCTGCGACTAAACCAAGGCATTTTCCACAAACACTGCGACTGCGACTATGCGACTAGACCAAGGCTGTTTCTGAGAACACTGTAATCAGACCAAGACTATTTCCAAGGACACTGCGACTAAACCAAGGCAATTTCCACAAACACTGCGACTATACGACTAGACCGAGGTTGTTGTCGAAGCTGTTTCCGACGACACTGTGACCAGATCAAAACCGTTGCCAAGGCTGTTTCCGAGGATACTGATCATGAAGGTCTAGCTAAACTAACGACCACGATATTTATAAATTACTATGTTTTTAACACATATTGAAATTGAAGACTAGAAAAATAGAATGTATACAAACTTACGGTATGTGTACTGGATAATCTGGACCAAGCAGTTTGGAACCCTCCCAGAAGCAGTCGAGCGGCGTGACGATGGAACAGGGCATAACATTTTCGAACATTTGCTCGATGTAGTGAACGTCGAAGTTGGGAACGCTGGGCGACTGGCAGATGTCCTTGAGCCGCCACGTGATGTCGAACATGGTGATGGTGACCTGCGTTGCTTTTCGTATGAGGGAGAGGTGGTCTAGGAGGCCATTGGGGTGTAATAGACTAGCATCTGGGTCGACGGCCGTTTGGACCACCATCTGGTGCGTGGAGAGGACCTCCGGTGGCGGCGAGTCCTCGATGACGACGGGCTCGGCCCACAGTTTCTCGATGTCCGAGTGGAAGGTGGAGCTCTTGAGGCCGACGCAGAACGTGGCTATGATGAGGAGGGCCACGAACAGGACCTTTCCGGCATGGGCGTCGAGGAACCGGCCCAGTGAGTGGAATTGCCTCTGGAGTCGCACACGTACCCAAAGCACGCCACGATCTCCGACTGCTTTACCCTGAAACAATGTATAGATTATAAAGAAAATGGTTGAATCCTCAATTTTCGAACAATGAGGCCAATATTTGGTAAAACTGTATAAACATATTAATCGAAAATGGAAATGCAGATTTAATACCATACGAAATACAACCTGAATTTTTAACCTGTTGGTAAATCTACAAAGACTAAACAAGAAAAAGCTGATTGAAACGACTACTTCCCTGGTGAATGAATTTTAGGAGTAAGGAGCATCGGCAGCTAAGGTCGTTCGCGGATCTGGCTAATGCCACGGGGAATGAATGAATAAAATACAAGGTAAATACGAAATCACGGAAAAGTTCCAAGTGTTGAATGAGAACCTAATTCAAGACAAACAAAAAGAGTAAAATATTAGTGAAGATATTAAAATATAAAAGAGATCAATTAAATTAACCGTTTGAATGCGGCGAAGGGCTTCTCTTGTCTTGTGCCAAAAATGTGGAGAAGCGCGATCACGCTGCTGTTTGTTGTGTTTATATTAATTTCATTTTTTATTAATATCATTCAAATGTGGTTTTTGATAATATAAAAATTAAAAATTATTTTAATTTTTTTTTTAAACAAGTGTTATACTGATAATTACAACCATGTCAAATTCTGATTTATCTGAAAGTGACTATGATACGAGCGATGATGAAGAACATTTTAACGCCAATCAATTTAGCTCGTTCTTCTGATGAAGAAAAAGGTATTATATAAGGGTTTCCGATGATTATTAAAAGAGTTGATTTTGGTCTAATCCGACTCATGTGCGCTCAAGGACCACAGAATTTAAAACCGCGTTCAAATTGGATTCTTCGTTCGGCCGCTACAGCCGTTCAAAGTTTGAAAAAATCGACTTCTCAAAATCTTCCATAAAGTTCATGGTGACACGCTAACTTTTTTGCATTTTTTTCTGGATGAATTTTTTTAACGCCAATCAATTTATCTCGTTCTTCTGATGAAAAAAAAGGTACTACATAAAGGCCTACGATGATTATGAACAAAGTTGATTTTTTCGTATTTTTCCATTTTCGAGTTTTCTTTGCTGACGCGTCACGGGCTTCAAATCGACATTTGTTCTTGCGAAAGTACACTTTCTGAAGCGTCTTAATGAGATCTTTCCAGTGATGTATAGAAACCCCGATTCGAACCAGTGGTTTTTTCAGGAAATCATTTTTAGTGCAATTTTTGAGCAAAAGTAAGAAGGGGGGACCCTTGGATAGAATTTCAGGTTTTCGTCAAAAAAAAAAATCGCTGATTTTGGTCTAATCCGACTCATATGCGCTCAAGGACCACAGAATTTAAAACCGCGTTCACATTGGATTCTTCGTTCGGCCGCTACAGCCGTTCAAAGTTTGAAAAAATTGACTTTTCTCAAAATCTTCAATAAAGTTCATGGTGACATGCTAACTTTTTTGCATTTTTTTCTGGATGAATTTTTTTAACGCCAATCGATTTATCTCGTTCTTCTGACGAAAAAAAAGGTACTACATAAAGGTCTACGATGATTATTAAGAAAGTTAATTTTTTCGATTTTTTCCATTTTCGAGTTTTCTTTGCTGACGCGTCACGGGCTTCAAATTGACATTTGTTCTTGCGAAAGTAGATTTTCTGAAGCGTCTTGAAGGGATCTTTACAGTAATGTGTAGAAACCACGAATCGAACCATTGGTTTCTTTAGGAAATTATTTCAAAGCCAATTTTTGAGCAAAAGTAAGAAGGGGGGACCCTTGGGTAGTTTTTCAGGTTTTCTTCAAAAAATTTAAATCGCCAATTTTAACTGAATCCGGCTAACTTACACACAATGAGCACAGATTTGAAAACCGCGTTCAATTTGGAGTTTTCGTTTAGCCGCTACAGCCGATCAAAGTCTGAAAAATTGATTTTTTTGATGTTCAAGGTGACACGCTAATTTTTTTGCTATTAAAGATGGCTGAATTTTTTTAACGCCAATCAATTTCTCTCGTTTTTTCTGATGAAAAAAAAAGGTATACTTCAATGGTTTACGATGATTATTAAAAAAGTTGCATTTTTTGAGCAAAAGTTCCAAGGGCTGTGTACTTGTGTACATTTTCAAGTTTTCGTCAAAAATTAAAAATCGCCAATTTTAATTGAATCCGGCTAATTTACATACAAGGAGCACAATTTTGAAAACCGCGTTCAATTTGAAGTTTTCGTTTAGCCGCTACGGCCGATCAAAGTCTGAAAAAATCGACTTTTGAAAATGTTCTGATGACTTGTCAATTTTTTTGCATTTTTTCCTAGATGAAATTATTTAACGCCAGCTCGTTCTTCTGATGAAGAAAAAGGTATCACATAAGGGTCTACGATGATTATTAAAAGAGTTGATTTTTTCAATTTTTTCCATTTTCGAGTTTTCTTTGCTGACGCATCACGGGCTTCAAATTGACATTTGTTCTTGCGAAAGTAGATTTTCTGAAGCGTCTTGAAGGGATCTTTCCAGTGATGTGTAGAAACCTCGAATCGAACCATTGGTTTCTTTAGGAAATTATTTCAAAGCCAATTTTTGAGCAAAAGTAAGAAGGGGGGACCCTTGGGTAGTTTTTCAGTTTTTCGTCAAAAAATTTGAATCGCCAATTTTAACTGAATCCGACTAACTTACACACAAGGACCACAGATTTGAAAACCGCGTTCAATTTGGAGTTTTCGTTTAGCCGCTACAGCCGATCAAAGTCTGAAAAATTGATTTTTTTGATGTTCATGGTGACTTGCCATTTTTTTTGCATTTTTTCCTAGATTAATTTTTTTTAACGGCAATCGATTTGGCTTGTTCTTCTGATGAAGAAAAAGTTATTACATAAGGGTCTACGATGGTTATTAAAAGAGTTGATTTTTTCGATTTTTTCCATTTTCGAGTTTTCTTTGCTGACGCGTCACGGGCTTCAAATATACATTTATTCTTGCGAAAGTACATTTTCTGAAGCGTCTTGAAGGGATCTTTCCAGTTATGTATGGAAACCCCGAATCGACACAGTGGTTTTATCAGGAAATCATTTCAAAGCCAATTTTTGAGCAAAAGTAAGAAGGGGGGACCCTATCGATTTTCAAGTTTTCGTCAAAAATTAAAAATTGCCAATTTTAACTGAATCCGACTAACTTACACACAAGGACCACAGATTTGAAAACCGCGTTCAATTTGGAGTTTTCGTTTAGCCGCTACAGCCGATTAAAAAACTGAAAAATTATTTTTTTTGAAAATGTTCTAATATGTTCATGGTGACACGCTAATTTCTTTCCTATTGAAGATGGCTGAAATTTTTTAACGGCAATCAATTTCTCTCGTTTTTCTGATGAAACAGAAGGTATACTTCAATGTTCTACGATAATTATTAAAAAAGTTGCATTGTTTGAGCAAAACTTCCATTTTCAAGTTTTCGTCAAAAAATAAAAGTCGCCAATTTTAATTGAATCCGACTAATTTACATACAAGGAGTACAGATTTGAAAACCGCGTTCAATTTGGAGTTTTCGTTTAGCCGCTACTGCCGATCAAAGTCTCAAAAATTGATTTTTTTTGAAAATTTTCTAACACGAATATGGTGACACGCTAATTTCTTTGCTATTGACGATGGCTGAAATTTTTTAACGCCAATCAATTTCTCTCATTTTTCTGATAAAAAAGAGTGTCGAAAAATTGCCCGTTAAAGAGATTTACTGATGGATTACGGCTTTGTTGGGAAATTTTTAACGACTGCAAGCGATTAAGCTTAGTGCCTTTATTGCAATTATGCAATATTTCCGGGAATCGATGATTATATTCTAAACAATTATTTACGTGTGCAGATCACCTAAAAATAATTTCCACGTGCAGCTATTGCACGGATGTCAAAATAGAATGAATTATCTTAAGAGAACTAGTTTCAACTTAATTATTGATTTTTCTCGAATAAGTTTCCCGCTTAACACGTGCCGTCTACTAAATATTCATCATTTGTGGAAGTAATCAATTGCATTCATAAAGTAATGAGTCAATCAGTTTGAAAAACGACACACAGAGTAGTTTCCTGTAGTGAAAGGATAAGAGGATTTGAAGATAAACGCGGGCCGAAAGGGGCATTCGGGCCGCGGGCCGCAAGTTTGAGACCGCTGGTGCCGAGTACATAACATGAAAGGGACCACCCAAGAAGCGGCCTGACGTCACGCGGACCACACAAGTGGCGGTGCGCAAGACACCATACACTATACACAGGCGAGCGGCAGAGCGGCGGATCCGAGCACCGCCAGCCATCAACGATCATCCTGTCCTTCTAAGAAGGACCGATACCCCCGAAACCTCTGCTACAGCTGGAGCCCTACAATGGGTGTCCGGTCCCCCAGCGCACTCTGCGGCTACCTGCCGCTCAAACAGCACAAGGTACCGTCCTTAAATTATAACCGATCATTAAACATAACGAACGCAATTGTTTTCAATCCGCACGCAAAAGTAAACACACCAAACGCCACTATAAAATCCAATTCGTACCAGTAAGTATCGACTGATGGAGCACAGCGCACCCGATCGTTCCCTTTAACCGCTTTCAATTTAACGCGTGAGCGGAATTAAAAATCATACGTGTATATCATAAAAGCAAGCAACGGTTCATAAATCCGATCGTTAAACCAACAAGACCATGTCTAATTACGATGGCGACAATAAATTATCCCTTTTATCCCCGCGATTCACATATTTCCACGATCAATCACGCTAATATCGACACAATGTTATGTCGAATTCGAATTTCTCATTGTTGTGCGTATCTGGTACCACCTGATAATGTTGGCGAAGGCGCTGCTCGAAAGGGTCGACACTATACTTTTCCGCCCTTCTGCAAATCTTTTTATTTAAGTCATTAAAAATTACAAAGTCGGGATTGTGTTTAAAGTATGGATTACCACGTTGTAACGTCGCAATCGAAAACATTGAATAGTTTCATTTTCTGCTGATCGAGGATCGTCCGGTAGACTGATTTGGTGAGCAGTAGAAATGGGTTACTCTTAGAAATAAGTCAAGCGACTCCTGCGTACATTTCCTGACTGTGAGTCATGAAATGTAAAATGTGACGGAAAAATGTGTGGAAAATTTGGGAACTGAGGTCCTTTTTTTCAGACATACTTTTTACTTCTTCAATAGAGTCATGTTACTTCTTTAATAGAGTTATGTAAAAAGTCGACTCTTTCAAGTCCATTCTTTACAATGAGTCGACTTACAAAAAAATAATCATTTCACCCATCTCCAGTGAGTAGGGTGTAGGAAGGCCTGGTCTAGTACAGATTTATTTTTATGATCAAATCGTGATTTCCTCATATAACATAAGCTATTGCATATTGTAAATTGTGTATTTTTATAAAACGGTCTGAGGTGAATTTAATATTTTCGGGGAAAACGATTTAACTAGATCTCGACTCGGAGCAGAAAAACTCGATGTTTTTTTATCGGGCAGCTATTTCACACCGGCTGCAACATAATGATTAATAAAAGTAAAAAAACGCGCCGACCGATTGAGAGATTATTCTCGCCAACTTTGTTCCAATAATAGAACATTGGGTTTATTTCCGAATTATAAAAAAACGTGTGGTCGCACGAGTTTTTTTGCGTTATGCACGTATTCTACACACATGTGCGTTACTCGCGACACGGAGGTTTATAAGCGTTTAGTTGTGTTTCGAATTTCACAGTGGAAGGTTCCAGCAGTAAAACGAAATAGGTGTGCCCTTTGCAAGAAGAATTCCACAAAAATTGAGAGAAATGTGATGTAAGTTTACATGAACGTTGTTTTAAATTATTTTATTTGTTCTAATTTATAGCAAATATTTGCTATATATTGAGGTTTTTAATTTATTTTCAATAAATTAAACATACTTTTTATTTGTAGTTTATTCATCTTATTTTTTATACTTAATACTTAACTGGCCCAGTGTTCCATTTCTGGAACATTAGAAAAAACAATAAACTAATTTAACCCGCCAATGGTCTGTAAGACCGGGTGTGTTAAAAAAATCGAATAACTTTATTCACGTTATTGTTTTTTGTTGCAATTTCGAGTAGCTGCCGCATTGCAGAGCTTAAATCGATTAAATATCTTTGTTTTATTGTCAGATTAAAAATTAAAAAAAAAACATGAACTATTATTAACACGTTTGGAAAAATCTTCAGTTGAAAACCCCGGTGCGTGAGACCGGCGTCACCATTAAATTTGCGTCACATTGGTGACCATTGGGCGGTTTTTTTTTTGACTTAAGCTTTAGCCATTCAGTCACACACGGCTATTATTTTTGTATTTTATTTGTATGAATAATGGGAATAAATGAACAAATGAATAATGTAAGACGTATACAACAACCACGGACCCAAGCGAATACTTCTCGATCGCCGAAAAATCTTCCGCCCGGGTTGGGAATCGAACCCACACGGCCGCGGTGATTGGGCGGGTTAATAATTTGTATTTAACCAATATCAGAAATTAAAAAAATATATATACCGGGAAAATTGTTTTTTTTTTGCATAATGCATAATCTGGATCACTTGCACGATCAACTGAAAATGGGTTAAATAGTTCTACGGCTTTTTAAAATTTTTGACAACCTTTACTGAGACACCAAAAATGCGTCGCGGGCCGCAGGCCGAGTGACGCTGCATTAGAGGGTTGATTTGAACAAGGTAATAATATAAATCTACAGAGGGCCCATTTACACCTTTCTGATTCTTGAATTTGCTCCTCATTTAACACGTGGTGAAACATTTCGTAATATTCGACAGTGAAGATTCATAGTGGCGCCAACTTTTTTGAAATTTTTTCTGCTTGAATTTTTTTAACGCCAATCGATTTAGCTCGTTCTTCTGATAAAAAATAAGGTATTACATGAAGGTCTACGGTGATTATTAAAAAAAGTTGATATTTTCGATTTTTCCCATTTTCGAGTTTTCTTTGCTGACGCGTCACGGGCTTCAAATTTTAATTTGTGGTATGGCAAGTACATTTTCTGAAGCGTCTTAAAGGGACCCGTTCAAATTCTGAAAACATCCAAATTTTCCATAATGTTCATGATGACTTGCCAACTTTTTTGCAATGTTTTCTAGATTAAATTTTTTGATGCCAATCGATTTAGCTCGTTTTTCTGATGAAAAACAAGGATTTGTGGTTCGGCAAGTACATTTTCTGAAGCGTATTGAAGAGATCTTTCCAGTGACATATAGAAACCCCGAATCGAACCAGTGGTTTCTTCAGGAAATAATTTTAAATGCAATTTTTTTTGCAAAAGTAGCAAAAGACCCTTGGGTAGTTTTTTAAGTTTTCGTCAAAAATTAAAAATCGCCAATTTTAATTGAATCCAACTAACTTACACATAAGGAGCACAGATTTGAAAACCGCGTTCAATTTGGAGTTTTCGTTTAGCCGCTACAGCCAAAGTCTGAAAAATTGATTTTTTTTTTAATGTTCGTGGTGACACGCTAACTTTTTTGCTTTTAAAGATAGCTGAAATTTTTGAACGCCAATCAATTTCTCTCGTTTTTCTGATGAAAACGAAGCAAAAGTTCCCAGGGCTTGTGTACATTTTCAAGTTTTCGTCAAAAATTAAAAATCGCCAATTTTAATTGAATCCGACTAACTTACACATAAGGAGCACAGATTTGAAAACCGCGTTCAATTTGGATTCTTCGTTTAGCCGCTACGGGCGTTCAAAGTCTGAAAAATGTTTCCATAATGTTCATGGTCAGGGTCGGCTCGTTATACAATAGAGCGAAGGAGCCATTACACTACTTGTAATTTGAAACTCAATAAGAATTTTTAATTAATTCTTAAAACTCTTTTTTGACAGTTACTTTGATCAAGGAAGATAAATCGTTCTTATTTTCTTCAAAAAAGGAGGGGGCTATAAGTGGCTCAACCATCAACTTGTTTCACGAGCCGCCACTGAGTGAAGACACTTTCACAATTTTAGTTTACTTAATTTTATCACTACCGAATAGAGGTGGGAGAAATGACTCTTTTTTGTGAGTCGGCTCTTGAAGTGACTTTTGAAAAATGAAAAATTCTAATCTGGAAAAAGTGATGGGCGAAATGACTCTTTTTTGTCAGTTGACTCTTGAAGTGACTTTTGAAAAATGAAAAATTCTTGCCTGGAAAAAAAGTGATAAGCAAAACAAAAACACTTGACTCAGAATGAGTCAGGAAATTTACACAGGAGTCACTAGACTCGTGACTCATTTTTAAGAGTTGACTCTGAGTGACTTTTTGTGAGAGTGACTTTTGAAAAATGAAAAAATCGTGTCTGGAAAAAGTGATGAGCAAAACAAAAACACTTTACTCAAAATGAGTCAGGAAATTTACACAGGAGTCACTTGACTCGCGACTCATTTTGAAGAGTTGACTCTTTGAGTCGACCCGCTCATGAGTTACCCTCCTGTACTATCGAATATTACATTGACAATTTTGACTTCGTATCACAACTTTCGGATTCTTGAATTTGCTTCTCATTTAACACGTGGTGAAACATTTTGTAATATTCGGTTGTGAGTCGGCTCTTGAAGTGAGTTTTGAAAAATGAAAAATGCTTATCTGGAAAAAATGATGGGCGAAATGACTCTTTTTTGTGAGGGTGACTTTTGAAAAATGAAAAATTCTTGTCTGAAAAAAAGTGATAGGCGAAATGACTCTTTTTTGTAAGTTGACTTTTGAAGTGACTTTTGAAAAATGAAATATTCTGGAAAAAAGTGATGAGCAAAACAAAAACACTTGATTTCAGAATTTCATGACTCAAAATGAGTCGGGAAAATTACACAAGGAGTCACATGGCTCATTTTTAAGAGTTGACTCTTGTGAAGACACTTTCACAATTTTCTTTTGCTTAATTTTATTACTACCGAATAAAGGTGGGCAAAATGACTCTTTTGAGAGTCGGCTCTTGAAGTGACTTGAAAAATGAAAAATTCTTATCTGGAAAAAAGTGAAAATGACTCTTTTTTGTGAGTTGACTCTTGAAGTGACTTTTGAAAAATGAAATATTCTGGAAAAAGTGAACACTTGACTTCAGAATTTCATGACTCAAAATGAGTCACATGACTCTTGACTCATTTTTAAGAGTTGACTCGCTTATGAGTACTATCGAATATTAAATTGATGATTTTGACTTGGTATCACAATCATTAAAAATTTGAATGTCTCCCCCATTGCCAAACAGTTGCTACTTATTAATTGTAAATCATCAGTGTCGTCGCTGATTGAAATAATAATAAACTTTTAACCTATTATTGAGGCAGGGCGAGCAACTCTAAAAGCGCTTACAGACGAAAACATTTTCGTAAAACAAATAAACAATGATTTGGCGCCGAATCCTGATGGAACAGCATTACTACCTATATTTTTTTATTACAAATCCACTCATGTTTGTACTTGAAACAACACTTATTTGTAGTGAGAAATTAAAACACTTTGTTTATCACATAAAATTGACTATTTATTCTACGCTTGATTATGACTAGAAAGTCGAAAATAGTAAGTGTTCTAATTTTTTTACTACTACTACTCTCACGAGATGTCTCGATTAATCGATTTGTTGATAATGTTTTAAGTAAACAAACAATCGATTAATTGATATTGTTTCGAGTAATAATCAAACAATCGATTAATTTATTATGCAAGAAATAATCAAACAATCGATTAATTTAATGATCGATTATTTGATTGTTTTTGAAGTAATAATCAAACAATCGATTAATTTATTGTTTTAAGTAATAATCAAACAATTAATTAATTAATTTAATTCTGTACGAAGTAATGTAATGTATTTAATAATTCTGTAAGTAAGAATTTTTATTTAAAAAAAATTAATAAAACCTACCGTTGAATTTCCGGCCAGATTGCTATAGGTACATAGTTACAGCTTGTGTAACACAACTATAAAATTGTTTGTGCAAAGTATGGCATGAACGCTTCGCTCCTGTTAGGGGCAGTTTCACCAACGTCAGTTAAAACGTTATTAAACGATTAAATTTATTCATCGAATAAAATTTTCGTTTCACTAACGTTTAATAACGCCATGCATTGATTAAATCGGTAGATAAGTTAATCATCGATTTTTCTCTAGTTAAAATTTATTCACAGTTTTCTAACCTTAAATTGAACGCATTTTTAAACCAAATACCTGAAGTTTAAGTTAGATATATCGAATCAACGATGTATAAGGATTAATTAAGGTTTTATCGAATTTGTTTAACACGTTCAATACGTATTCAAATATAAAACATTCGTGCGGATCCATGTTTAACGCATTCAACGTGTTAAAGTTACGGACGTAGACAAAAATTTGTATGAAACAACAACTTGTAGAAATTTCCAATTTTTCCTACTCGTGAAAAAAGGATTACTTTACTCACTTATTGCATAAATAACTGTTCTTTCATTTTTAAAGCTTTAATTCAAGATCCTCTCCTGTTTACAAATACAATTTTAGAGAATGCGAGAGGACTCTACATAAGCAATAAAACCATAGATGTATTCTCAATAATACCAGGATTGATACGGAATTCTTCGTAGATTTCAATTTTATGTTTTATTCATCCGCTATTAGTTAACACGTTGGCTGTCACGTAGGTCATCGATGACCGGACCTTGACTAAGCCGACCACGCCGTGTACGTACCGGTGACCTTGGCGAAGTGTCTAATTGAAATCTTAATTTTACGCCACCGATCACCGCTACAAAGTCGTTTAATGTTATGCGTGACCGGAATGGCGCCACACATTTTAGTTTACAGTATATCGTTACTTTCTCCGAGCGGGCTACGAGAGAGTACTGCGATCGTGATTTTTTTCTATTTCAAAATTTCATAAAACAAACAACAGATGACGTCATTACTCAAAAACAAATGACGACTGAAAATCGACTTTCATGCAAAAATGTGTATTTTTATAAAAGAAAACCGACCTGTTCGAGGATTTTTGTCAAAAATATTTTATTTCGGTTTTACTGAATATATTCCATACTATAGGCGCGCACTGTATTTTTTTAATTATACGCTTTAAAGTCAGAACTATCATAATTAAACAAAATTTTCCAGTTGTGCAATTTTCAAAAATTCAAATTACGATTTTGGAGGACTAAGAAAATGTGTGATATTTAAAAAAACACGTGTATAGTACCTCTGCATTGTGTCACCATCTGGTGATAAACTTGGTAACCCACATCGTCCATATTGCCGCTCCTCGTTTTGCAGTAATAGAACTTTTTTTCTCGATTCCAACATCCAGTTACACAGGGCCGGCAATATCACACGGTAGAGCCCTGCGCGGGCCGTTTTTTTAAGGCCCGGCCCGGCAGTGAATATTCAAAAGCCCGGCCCGACGAAATAAGAAAAATTGTCGGCCCGGCTCGGCCCGCTAGTATGTATTTGAAGCTCGGCCCGGCCCGGCCCGGCCCGAAATCGTTCTTTAATTTTTGGATATTATTTAAAATATATAATAAAATAAGTTAATTATTCTGTTAAAAAAATTATAATTAAATTAAATAATATCGACACATTTCGAACAACTTTTCACTTTTACAATTTTCTAATTCGTATTTTTTACGGCCCGGCCCGGTATTATAAATTGAGATATCGGCCCGGCCCGGCCCGATAATACAGCATTAAAGGAACGGCCCGGCTCGCAGTCGGGCCGGGCCGAGCCTTCCGGGCAGGGCTCTATCACACGGTTTATTAATAGCGATTATAGTTTCAATTATTTTAAACTAAATTCAAAGTTTAATTTTTCTATCTTTAGAGAGATACAACCGTTTCGACGAACCGTTGAGGAGTTTTAAAGTAGGTATATTTTTTTCCTGTAGAGTTTTGTAATAATAACAACCTCCCTATCATAAAAAATGATTGAATTAAATTTTTCTTCAAAACATTTTTCGTTTTTTTTCAAGTCTAAGAGCTCATTTCGAACACTATTTGTCCATAAAAAAAATTGTGGGACTTCCAAGAACCGAGATACGCAAAATGACGTTTTTCGTAAATAGTGCTTAAATCGACTGGAAACGCCTAAAAAAATGATTGAATTAAATTTTTCTTCAAAATATTTTTTGTTTTTTTTTAAGTCTAAGAGCTAATTCTGAACACTATTTGTCTATAAAAAAATTGTGGGAGTCCCAGGAGCCGAGATACACAAAATTACTTGTTTCGTAAATAGTGTTTAAATCGACTGGAAACGCCTAAAAAAATTATTGAATTAGATTTTTCTTCAAAACATTTTTTCGTTTTTTTTTTCAAGTCTAAGAGCTCATTTCGAACACTATTTGTCTATAAAAAAATTGTGGGACTTCCAGGAGCCGAGATGCGCAAAATGACGTTTTTCGTAAATAGTGCTTAAATCGAGTGGAAACGCCTAAAAAAATGATTGAATTAAATTTTTCTTCAAAACATTTTTTTTTTCTTCAAAACTAAGAGCTAATTCTGAACACTATTTGTCTATAAAAAATGGTGGGACTCCCAGGAGCCGAGATACATAAAATGACTTGTTTCGTAAATAGTGCTTAAATCGACTGGAAACGCCTAAAAAACGGTTCAACTAAATTTTTCTTTAAAACATTTTTTTTCAAGTCCAAGAGCTCATTTTGAACACTATTTGTCTATAAAAAATTTTGGTGGTGTTTTTAGGTGTAAGAAAATAAACAATCGTATGCAGAATAATATTCCAAGGTAAAATGAAAGAATCACTTTTTTCAAATTTTCTTTCGTTTCTGAGTTATTTCATAAATAGTTATCTTTTTATTGAGTTTGCGAAATAGATATTTTTGTTGGACATTCACTTTAGGTCGAGGCGAAGAAGTAAAAAAAAATTATTTAATCGGTTATTTGATTAATCGATTATTTTATTAATCGATTATTTGATTAATAGATTATTCGATTATGATCATTAAGCAAAAAAAAAAACATTATAATCGTATTACAAGTTTTCGAAATTATTTGACTACTCGATTATTTTGATTAATCGATTAAGTCGATACAATCGATTAAATTTATTAGATCGATTATTAAAAATAATCAATAATCGCTTATTCATTTCCGCAATCAAACACTCCTACTGAACTGGGAAAAGAACCAATATTACCAAATAAATAAATGGTGTTGATATAAAACTAATAATTACCTGTTATGATGCCACCGAAATGTTGAGTACGAACGAAAATCAGCACGCGAGATATTACCCGAGAACCTACAAGTTCATTTACTTATTTAGAAATTCATTCATGCGACATATACATAAAGCTCACGTACTCGCGTTTTCTCTTCAACAATAACCAGATTAAAAATAAACCATGGCCTATTAACGAAACATCTGTACAAACTAGGCTAAAAGGCCGATCCACATTGCACACGTGGTCTGGCAACTACAATAAATCGCATTCCTTCACAATCTATACAAATTCAGCCTTAAATTCTTTATATAATTTAAATCCATGTTATTTTCTCCAACTTGTTGGTATCATTTGTATTTACGCTTTCATGGTTTATTTTCAATTTAAATCGTATTTTAAATGTACATCGAGCATTTTGTAAACTCGGATGAAATAAAAATTATTTAGCAAATTAAAAAACTCAGTATACTCAAAAACTGAAGCGATTTCGAAAAAAAACTTATTCTTTATAAGTTGTTCATTTTGGCATTCTCTAAAATTATTATTCGCATAAATTTGCTGTAACTATTATCGTTTCATAATTATAAGCCAGAAATAAAAAAAAAATAATTGTTCGAATAACAATGATTTTATGAAAAATATTTTCAAACAAAAGATGTTAATCTATTTGTTGTCTTCAATATTTGTTTAAATGTTTTGTGATATTTTTCATATTTACGAAGATATTGGAAAAAAACAAAAAATGGTTAAGGTAAACACCCACTTCCGGTGTACGAAATTTTACCGAAAGCTTTTCAGTTCTTTGGATTATCAAATAAAACTTATGTTTAAAGTTTCATATCAATTGCTCTATTGGTTTTTGAGATACAGCGCGCATAGAGACACGCACAGACACACACACAGACACACGTACACACACAAAAAATTTTATTCCAGAAATTGTTGAATGGTATCTAGGGACCCCAAAACGGATATTTCTGTAAAAAAAAAATTTGAACATTTTTTCACGATCACATTACTTTCTCGTACTTCGTAACGGAGAAAGTAAAAAAAATGTCTTTGACACAAATACTTTGATAACATAAAAAAATATCCAATATAGAACACTAGAATTAACTGTTAATAAATAACAAAAATAAAATTAACCTTATTAAAACTATAAAACAAGAAGGAAATCAGACACACGAACAGAAAAATTTACAAATAAACAACGCTCCCAAATGCTAACACACTAACACACAAAAATACGACTTAACTCTGAATATATGATTGTTAATGCCTATGTTCAATCGTAAAATAATCACATCAACGCATTAATAGGTAGGAAACAATACTCAGTTTTATTTAATTGTCAAAATTGTATTAATAAAAATTTATTACACCGCCGAAGAAAGAATACAAATAATTAATTGGTATAAGAGACGGAACACCACTCGATGTGTTAGAGATCTGTTTTCGGTTGCATACCCGAACAGACTTTTTTTCAACACGGAACATACTATTATTAACGCCTATGTTCAAAAGTAAAATAATCACATCAACGCATGGCATTTAATTGAAATTGTATGCAACCAAGTACACAAAGTCCTAGCCGTGTGTGACGGTATGGCTCAGGTCTATGTAAAAAAAAGGACACAAAGATGACAGTGACAGCCAAACGTGTTACGAATAAATTTAGGTTAATTAAATTAAATACAATTTCACATTTGCCTATGTCTGCATTTGATAATTGTTAATGATTTGAAAACTTGTCGTGTAAACGGAAGCTGAAACTGCGCTGAAATAACTCTTAAAGATAATATGGGGTTCTACTCTACGAAACATAAAATGTTGAGTTTTATCTCTTAAAGATGTTAAAATGTGACTTATTTTAGCCTTTTTACTATGAAAATGTTGTCTGCTCGGGTATGCAATCGAAAACAAATCTCTACCTCGAGTGTACCAATTAATTATTTGAATTATTTCTTCGGTCTAATACATTTTTATTAACACAATTTTAACAATTAAATAAAACTGAGTATGTATGGTTGCCTACCTATCGATACGTTGATGTGGTTATTTTACGATTGAACATAGGCATTAACAATCATTTGTTCAGAGTTAAATTAATCGGTCGCTAAGTGATGATTCATCTTCAATTCCGTGATAAGGCCACTCGTAGATTCTCTCCGAATACTTTCTCACTCTACGCAAACTTTACCTCCAGGTGTCACGGCGTTTTGGGACGGCTCTAATTAGTGCAAATAAAGAAGCGTTAAATTAAAAAAAAATATATGCTTTGGAATTTTTTACGACAATAATTACACCATAATGCATTATTGTTAAACAAACAGGTTTAAAGATATAGATCTACCGATATCTACTGAATATATCGCGAACGGAACATGTCACGAACGAGGAAGTAAGGAAAAAGAAAGAACATCGCACTTTGGTCACATCGAAATTATTATGAGTTGTTACAGCTGATGTGCAAGGCCGAATCGAAGGTAACCGCAGGAATAATCCAGCAGCAATTACATTAGTACACCAGTGGAGGGGAGGGAGGGAAACGCGAACATTACGCCAAGCGTGCAATAATGTTTGTCGACATGTGAAACCTAAACGCCAGAAGTGGAGAGGCATGCGACGGTAAAAAAATGTTCGAATTTGAGTTCACCTCATTAATTCTTACGTCTCGAATGTTTTATGTTCTCGAAGGGACTCTCCGGTCGCGTCTATACCTAAGAGTCACGACGGACCTCATCGACCACCTGTTCCTATAGTGTGGTCCCCGTGTCTAAATCATTTTAACAATCTGAATTTTCCTGCTGTATCGGAAATTCTTGAAGTTCACCTGGCTCTGCTCATGTTACATGTTTCATTATTATCAACAATGAAACTTTATTCCAACATACATATGTTAGAAAGGGCCATCGACTGAGTCCTTCAGCCCTTGAATATTACGAGAATCACGGATGGATTTAAAAGGGCGCTAATGCAATTTATTTAATATTTTATTAGCGGCGTTCACACGTACACTCTTCTTGAAACACAGGAGTAAAAGTGGATACAATTTTAACAGGACAAATCGAGCTTGTGAACGCCAAAGCGGTGCTTAGAATTTAACACGTTGACCGCTTTGTCAGTCACCGGTGACTGACACTGACGTATTCCGTTGGGGCCGCGTCAGTCACCGGTGACCTGACAGTGAGTACATACTTTAAACTTGCTATTTAGCGTTGTCAGTCACCGATGACTGACAGTGAGTTCATACTTTAAACTTACTATTTAGCGTTGTCAGTCACGAAAATGAATTAAATAAGCATATTCTTACTCATTTTATAAAATAAAACTTGAAAACAAAGAAAACTTTTTGACATTTTACAAAAGAACTTGTTGGCAGCCAATGTGTTAAAATTTTCAAGCCGTTATTCCCGTGCGAGAAGAGCGGGACAAAACGTGTTAGACTGTGCGGTGTTTTTGCATTCACGCGTACGTTCAATCACGCGGGATTGCGTGTACGTGTGAACGCCGCTTTTCTGTACTTTGTTTACATTGAATTTTAACACATTTGTTTGAGCGCGGGGGCCGACCACGCACCAGGTGCGTGATACGTTCTTTGGCATTAAACCTTACAGGCAAGCGTCGGCTTGACTGGCAATCAGTTTGACATAGGCAGTAGAGGCGTTAATAAAGAATTTCTGCGATGTCGCCGAAACGTCTTATGATGGTAGTAAATCAAACATTTTTTAATTGATAAATATCAATCGGGGTAGAATTTATGGCATTAAGTGAGAATCGAGGCTTTAACATTTATACTTTAACCTGTATATTTATTTGGTTGTAAAATTGCTATTCCAGATTACTATTCCTAATACCACGAACTATCAATACGCAAATAAACATTTTAAAGCTAGGACCATAGAGACATGATGAAAACTTTAAGACCAGCTAGCATGTTCCTTTATCTGAATCTTGGATTCAATTTTTGGAGGTATTTTACTAAAAATTGAAGAAAAGCTGTTTGTCGCGCTTCAATAGTAGGTCACAAGGATACATCGCAGTTCACCTTCAACTTCGCGTGAATGAAATTCTCCTAAAAAGACCTCAACAAGATTTTTTTTTGGTTGTAAAATTGCTTATTACCATAAACTATCGTAATAATATAATACGTAAATGAACATTAGAGCTGGCCATATGGACGTGCATCCCAGGCCACAAAAAAGTAAATTAACATAGATACTGGGGAGAATACAAGTATGTCATGATGAACATTTAGGATCATCAAGATGTTCCATAATCTAAAATTTTTGGAATTTTATCAAAATTTTTTTGGAATTTTATCAAAATTTTTTTGGAATTTTATCAAAAAAATTTTGGAATTTTATCAAAAAAAATTTGGAATTTTATCAAAAAAATTTTGGAATTTTATCAAAAAAATTTAAGAATTTTATCAAAAAAAATTTAGAATTTTATCAAATTTTTTTTGGAATTTTATCAAATTTTTTTTGGAATTTTATCAAAAAAAATTTGGAATTTTATCAAAAAAATTTTTGGAATGTTATCAAAAATTGAACAGTACATTCCAATCATCAAACGGTGGCGATGATTCGCAGGAACCAAACATATTTAAACTGGAGTATCGCAAAAGGAAAAAAGTTTCCGACGATGAGCGCTCATTAATTCAATCAGCATTTCTATTAAATCACCCAATATATATCAACTGAACAAGAAATACATGGGATAATCAATGTAATATTTAATTACGCACAGAAGTGGAACAAAACGGGAGCCGACGGCGACTGACCTTGAGCGTACCAATCAAGATTCTAATCCCCCAGCACTGCTCAAAAAGTAAACAGATTTACTATACTACTACTACTATGCACTTCAGTTTGGCTAGTGTTCATCTTCAAATTATGAATTTTTTTTTTGCTAGATGGCGTCAAAAACGGTTTTACCAGTTGCTTAATAATCCTAGTAAAGTATGTCTCCATTAACGAACGCGCTTTACCGATGACGGCCAGAAGCCAGAAACCGGTCTATAGTCATTCATGAGAAGCAATAATTTATGCTCACTTTTTGATCAAATTTGTATATACAAATTCCAACGACAAATTAATTTCATTTAATCTGAGTTATGTTCACTGCATTACGGGGCATATGTGTCCCTTCGTGGACTGGAATTCCATGGAATTTCGCTACGACGAAGTTACGCCGTATTTTGACGGAATTAATTTTTTTTTTGTTCCGGTCACAGATTAATATTAATCTGTGGTACTAATTAAATCCATTCGGTTTGCAGTAAGACAATAAAAAAAACTGTACGGGGTTTATATGACCCGTACCGCCTATTATGAAGTTTATCTTTTAATCTTTTATAATGTTTACATATTATTTATTTACGAATTTTAATTATTGTATTTTTAGTGTGTATTTTGTCTAATTTTAATGTGTATTTTATCTTTAGCCAGAGAAGTAGCTGTATTCATGACTTGTGTAAACTGTAAAGTATTGACACCAAATAAAATTATTATTATTATTATTATAAGTCACAAAAATCGCAAAAAATATTAACAATTTTGGTGACTCGAAAAAAATAAAAAAATAATGTGTATTTCAAAAACAACACTGCAGGTATCTGAGTTAACACGTTCACTGCGTTACGGGGCATATGTGTCCCGTCGTGGACTTAATTCCATGGAATTTCCTTACGACGAAGATGCGTCGCACTTTGACGGAATTGAAAGTTTTTTGGTACAGATCACAGATTAATATTAATCTGTGGTACTGATTAACTCCATTTGGTTTGCAGTAAGACAATTAAAAAAAAAAACTGTACGGGGTTTATATGACCCGTACCGTCTATTATGAAGTCACAAAAATCGCAGTGAACGTGTTAAGTCGTGAAAATTAGTAACAATTTTGGTGACTAGAAAAAAATTAAAAAAGAATGTTTGTTTCAAAATCCACACTGCAGGTATCTGAGTTAACACGCTCACTGCGTTACGGGGCATATGTGTCCCGTCGTGGACTTAATTCCATGGAATTTCCTTACGACGAAGATGCGTCGCACTTTGACGGAATTGAAAGTTTTTTGGTACCGATCACAGATTAATATTAATCTGTGGTACTGATTAACTCCATTTAGTTTGCAGTAAGACAATTAAAAAAAAACTGTACGGGGTTTATATGACCCGTACCGTCTATTATGAAGTCACAAAAATCGCAGTGAGAACAACGATTTTGGTGACTCGAAAAAAAATATATTTCAAAAACCACACTTTATTTATTTATTGCACTTTATTACATTTACCAAAGATAACACAAAATATCATAGAATCTTACAAGTATTCAGATCACAATGTAACGGGCGGAGTTTATTACTCAGCCCGAATTGCTGCTCTTTGAAGTGGACTCTCCTTCGAGGACTTCCATCATCATCAAGATATTTTAAATTCATTTGCAACTGGCGCTAACATTACCCTTTTTTAATTAAATTAAACAATACTATTAAAAATATCATAATCCTAAATACAAATTTAAACGGCATTATAGCGATTGCCTGAAACTTAAAATTTTCAAAATTTACTTAAAATTAATTATGCTTTACGATTTAACACAAATCTACAACAGCCCCTTGCCCAGACTTTTAAATAATCACCCTTAATCAAACAATGTTTCAATTCTGCGCTAACGCTTTTTTTCAAATTGTTAGAAAGCACATAAAAACAAATGCCGCAAACTTAAAATTTTCAAAATTTACTCCACATTGATTGTGCTTTACGATTTACTACAGATCTACAACCACTCCTTACACAGACTTCTAAGTAATCACCCGTAATCAAACAATGTTTCAATTCTGCGCTAACTTTTTTTTTTCAAGTTGTTAGAAATCACATAAAAACAAATGCCGCAAACTTAAAATTTACAAAATTTACTCCAAATTGATTGTGCTTTAGGATTTACTACAGATTTACAACCACTCCTTAGCCAGACTTCTAAATAATCACCCTTAATCAAACAATGTTTCAATTCTGCGCTAACGCTTGTTTCGAGTTGTTAAAAATCGAATGAAAAGAAATGCCGCAAACTTAAAATTTTCAAAATTTACTTAAAATTAATTGTGCTTTACGATTTACTACAGATCTACAACTACTCCTTACCCAGACTTCTAAATAATCACCCTTAATCAAACAATGTTTCAATTCTGCGCTGACGCTTTTTTTTTCAAGTTGTTAGAAATCGCATAAAAACAAATGCCGCAAACTTAAAATTTTAAAAATTTACTCAAAATTGATTGTGCTTTACGATTTACTACAGATCTACAACCACTCCCCTTACACAGACTTCTAAATAATCACCCTTAATCGAACAATATTTCAATTCTGCGCTAACGCTTTTTTTCAAGTTGTTAAAAATCGCATAAAAACAAATGCCGCAAACTTAACATTTTCAAACTTTACTTAAAATTGATTGTGCTTTATGATTTATTACAAATCCACAACAGCCCCTTGCCCAGACTTCTAAATAATCACCCTTAATCAAACAATGTTTCAATTCTGCGCTAACGCTTTTTTTTCAAATTGTTAGAAATCACATAAAAACAAATGCCGCAAACTTAAAATTTTCAAAATTTACTCAAAATTGATCGTGCTTTACGATTTACTACAAATCTACAACCACCCCTTGCCCAGACTTCTAAAAAATCACCCTTAATCAAACAATGTTTCAATTCTGCGCTAACTTTTTTTTTTCAAGTTGTTAGAAATCACATAAAAACAAATGCCGCAAACTTAAAATTTTCAAAATTTACTCAAAATTGATTGTGCTTTACGATTTACTACAGATCTACAACCACTCCTTACACAGACTTCTAAGTAATCACCCGTAATCAAACAATGTTTCAATTCTGCGCTAACTTTTTTTTTCCAAGTTGTTAGAAATCACATAAAAACAAATGCCGCAAACTTAAAATTTTCAAAATTTATTCAAAATTGATTGTGCCTCATGATTTACCGTAAATATATGACCAACCCTTGCCTAGACTTCTAAATAATCACCCTTAATCAAACAATGTTTCAATTCTGCGGTGACCCCTTTTTTCAAGTTGTTAAAAATCGCATATAAACAAATGCCGCAAACTTAAAATTTTCAAAATTTACTCAACATTGATTGTGTTTTACGATTTACTACAGATCTACAACCACTCCTTAGTCAGACTTCTAAATAATCACCCTTAATCAAACAATGTTTCAATTCTGCGCTGACGCTTTTTAAAAACAAATGCCGCAAATTTAATTTTTTTAAATTTATTCAAAATTGATCGTTCTTTACGATTTATTACAAATCTACAACCACCCCTTGCCCAGACTTCTAAATAATCACCCTTAATCAATGTAACATTCACAGTACATTTTTATATTATTTTCTAACAACACCAATTTTGACATATAGTTAATAACTAGTTTGATTCATTTAACACTAACCCCTCAACGATTCAGATGTTGCAGTCTGGTAGAAATTCGATCCCAGGTCATGATGACATCCTACGCCTAATCCTAAAGAAACTACCCGATCACGTCCACCAAATTATCCTAAAATCATTGCTATGTAAACCATTTAATTCCTCTACAATCGAAAATTCATGTCATAATAGTACGCATCCCTAAGCTCTACCGAGGCCCACCTATGTTTAACTAGCCCAATAAATGTAGTTTATTGTAATAATTTTATTTTTATCGTACCGATACGACTTGGTACGGGCTCTGGGATCGTGCTTGGCCCTGCTTTGTGCGTATATGGCACACAACATCTATGAGGCACGATCACTAGCGTGTTTATATACCGCGCGCTACGTCTCTTTCGGTGCCCGTTTCGTCTGGTCCAGGCAATGCTAAATAGAGCGCAATTCTTTTATTATCTTGTAACTTTTTCTTTGTTATAGACTGTTATTAACAGTTTAATAATTTTACAATAGTATAAATTTAATCGTCATCGAGGCATGAAAACGTTAATGAAAGGTCAGAAAACCGAGGGAGGTTTCGGATGAAAAAAAATTCAGACAAAAGATTGATATTTTTTCCCCAAAAATCTGAATCCGTCGAGAAAAATGGGGGTTGCTATTTAAAATTTTAAAGTCACCCCCACCCCTCGCGAAGGGGTGAGTGATGGTTTAGTATCCAAAGAATTCGTAACTTTTGTACCAAACTTTTTTTTGAAAACCTACCCCAAAAAATTGACCCGTTGTCGGACTTTCTGCGCACCCGGTATATCATCGAATATATATCCGATGATATATATCGTCCGAACCCTGGCCAAAAATAATAATTGCTGTCTTGGGAAAATAATATATTTAGTGCGAAATATTATTAAACCAGATACAAACCGATACACCTAACATTGCCGAGCTCAACGCACATCGTTAAATCTTATCAACAACTATATAAGTGCGCAACGAGAAATCAATAAAACGGCCATTAAATTAAATCTGAATCTAAATCTATACATTTGGATCTGGAAATGTCCAGTGGGAGGGCAGAAGGATTCGCTCAGGGTACTTTCCCGCACACGAGCAAGTACGAATGTCTAGAGGAGGAACATATTCGCTTTTATCTTGCAGTTGTGAATCCATTATTTATCAGGTACAATTAACTGGTACTTCCTGATATTTGAAAATATAATTTGACCAATAGTTTAACCAGAGGCCTGCATGGGCCGGGCTTTGGCCCGGCCCGGAAAGCCAGGTCGTACTTTTCAAACTCCGGGCCGGGCCGGGCTTTCCGGATAATTTAACCCGGCCCGGCCCGGGCTTGGATAAATTAAATTTTATTATATTTTGAAAAGCAACAACAAGGTGAATTGAAAAAAAAAATGTTATTAACACGAATTCAGTGTATTTTGAGAATTTTAAGGAATACATGGGTCCAGTAATTTTATTTATTTAATTCAACATTTTTTGGGGACGGGCCGGGCTTTGAATATTCAGCTCCGGGCCGGGCCGGGCCCGCAGCACATTTTCGTTTCATCGGGCCGAGCCGGGTTTTAAATTTTCACTGTCGGGTCGGGCTTTCGAAAACCCGCTTGTGCAGGGCTCTGGTTTGAACATAGAATATTCGCTTTTGCTCGGAGTCGCTCGTCGTATTATAATATGTTTCACCAAATACTAAATGATATCCTAATAAAAACAAAAACGGTGTTGTGGACATCATGTTACTTTCTCCGACTTGATGGTATAATAGTTATTCATTTTGAGTTTAAATCATATTTTAAATGTACACGATCGCTTTGCAGAATCGGATGATACTACAAATTGTGAAAGATGGAAATGATAAATTATACTTCAAATTTTAAGTAAAAAAAAAATATTCTTGTTCTCTTATACAGCGTGTAGTATGCCTTATCTACTGCACGATTTAAAGGCTCTTTACCTTCCAGGCTTACCATGTTTATAACGATATACCTAATATTTACAAATGTTACAGTAACCACAAATTCAAAAAAATTATGTACTCACTTTCCACCATCCTCGTCCATAAATTTGAATTTTAATTCTGTGCATATTTTGGACTAATTTCGTTTTTTTTGCATTCTAATTATAATATGCACCTTTAAATTATAATTTCTATGATTTGGTAGTAAATTTGTTTCATAATAAAAATTTTCTTTAATTAAATTTATTTACTAATTCCAATTTTAATTGCTTCCTATTACTATTATTTCGACAGCTGCAGATTATTGCACAGGTGTTGGAGGGGGCGCCCTACACCCACGTGCTGGTGGTCTCGCCACGACAAATAATAATGATATTACTATATTGGCCGATATTTCATGGCCCCGCGAATACACAATCCGCTACCGGATATTTTGTACATAAATTATAACCGCAAACGATTGACTTGATATCGAATTTCGTCCATAAGTTCGATTTTATTGAAGTTATGAAACGTAAGTAATGGCTATAACAGAATCTAGTGTAGTCTCGTATAGCAAGTTTTCGTAAATAGCCGTAAGGTACCCGACCACCGCCTGAGTACGGTCGAAATAGAATAGAATAGAATAGGGCGAATTTGAATGCCGGTGGTCCGGTCTTGTAAAGATTAGAAACGGGCCGTAAAAGCCCAAGGACGAGCCCGTATTTATTGCCAGTAAAATGGGTGAAAAATCTCCGGATTCCATTTCGTAACGAAGAGAAGGCACATATAATATAATATACGTCGGTGTGCGTATCGGACATCGGAGTATTTATAAACCCTCGGCGGTGTGGAACGTAAACAAAAATGAGTAAAGCAATTCATAAACGCGGGCCGGCCGAAGCGCGGCCGCGGATATCGTAGTCATAGTCGTGGGGATTGGATTGTCTTATCCGCTGATTATAAGGTGGTTTTTGTTTATAAATACGTCGAGGCAGAAGACATACCGGGAACGGACACGGGTACAAGAGAGAAAAACAGGTAATACCTAAAGAGCTAAGCTAAGCTAGGTATGGACCACACACGCTGCTCTCCCGGTGGTCCTCGCCAAGGATAGCGTAATACGGAACATCGCCCACCAGACTTCGATCTCAGGCAGGCCCAAAATGATATATCACACCTGATTTCGGCACAGCCAGCGATTCGCTATTCAGCAGTCTTCCGCTGCGGATTGCGAGCCGCTAATAAACAGCAACAGAAACCGAATCACACACACAACAGGACAGACACACATTCGCTCACACGGACACCGATAGAAACATTAAAACGTGCGCTCCGCGACTCGCTCAAAGTGACAACAAAGAATCCGCACGACGGGCGCGCTTTTAACTTTATGGTTCTCTCGCATAATTACCTGTTCTATTTGTTCTAATGCAACAATGGCATCAACCCAGCCGGGTCGAGTGTAGAGATCGGATTTGTGCCGTTCTGTGTCTATCTGCGACTCAGAAGTGGCCATCCTCTACGTGGCCAGTTTTCTGGATGGGACCTCCTTTAAGGGCTACCATTAGCTCCCTCGGAAAACGCAACACGCGGAAACTGCTGCTTCTGCTCATCCGAACGTATTCACACACATTTCGCACATAAACAAACGGCAGCACGCGCTCGCTCCAGCTCAATTCTCGGATGTTCCCTTTTCATTTCTTCATCAAATAACGTGCACTTGAATTTACTCATTTTTAACCCATTGAGGACGTTATTGTGAATGGACGGTCCGGATAAGCCACACACGCGCACTTGACAGTTCCAACTGTTGTTTGTTTATATCAGCAGCAATCGGGCACAATTCAAAACACAACTGTTCGTTCGGCTACGGGATGAAATGCACGTAAATATAGGCAGAGGACGGAAACGACAGCGACAACGTGCGAGCGGTGCGTCTGCTGCAATTCAACTGCTATGTTTCCGTGCATAGTACGCTGGATCGGCCCTAGGGCCGATCGGCGCCCGACCGCGCTCGGACCCGGCCGATCGCGGACCACACACGCCGTGTTTAGAATGTAAATTCTCCAAATTACATTACTTACACTTCTTGTCACTTCATACCAGGGCACCGCCACTTTATATATTTTATAATAACAATGTCTACATATCGGAATTCCACCCGCGGCCGCGAGACGCGGCCAATCTGCCAAAATAACGCCAGACGGCCCCAAAATCCAAACCTCCAACATTCAACACTCACCGACAGGAAGACATTTAAACACATTATCCGCATTTTTCTCTCTTACTTCATTACTCGCTCTCCACAATAATGTCGCTTATTTTTAGGCGGAGTCACGTCACCGATTCCTTCCAAAAACGAAAACAACATATTTTTCAAATATTCACTTTCACAATTAAAACCGCCCGCCGCGTTTTCTCGCTGCACGCACTCACAAACACCACTAAAAAAATCGTAAATTACCGGACTACATAAACATAACTTTTTAATCGCGTAGCTACACAAGGCCATCGCCTAGGACCGACCAAGATTGTGTAGGGAGAGAGGGAAAGAAATATATTTATTTCACGCCTCGAGTTAATTAAACCTGCGTGTGTTCATTAGTGGTGGCGGCTCGCTTCAATAATTTGGCTCGGCCAGAGGTTCGTTACGATTGCCAAAACTGAGCTCTTGGCCACCCGAAAATTATTTCTGCAAACGCTTCAAATATTATTTACCTACGACGAACTAGGATATACTCTCATTACATGCTTGTGAATGAATGGTATATACAGGGTGTCCTAAATAGAGTAGGATTGCATGGGTATCTTTCTTATTCTTAAAGCTAGAGATCTGGTTAAATGGGCAATGTTGTGCAGTTTTCTATGCTGATTCAGCTTATGTTGAGAAATTTTTAAAATTCCGAGCAGTTTAGAAAATATTTAAAAAAAACTGAAAATCGCGATTTTCAAAAAAATCAAATATCTCAATAATTATTAAAGATGCGAAAAAAAGTTTTAAATAAAAGTTACTTGGTTTAATTAGGCAAACATAGAAATCAAGTCAAAATAAAATTCAAGATGGCGGTTTCCGAGATATTAATACCAACTTTCTTATTTCAAATGGCCGCCATATTTGATTTTTACACGCATAAATAGACTTTTTTTTTCTCTTTTCAACGATGTACAACAACCTATGTCAAAATAAAAAATAATGGAAATATTAATTGTTGTAAGTTTAAAACAAGTAGGCATAAATAAAAATAAAACAAAATTTGTTATAACGACTAACTGTCATCTTACATTAGTTTATCAGTTGTATTAATCATTCATACTTGTGTATTGTCTTAAGTTGTTGTAATATCGATAAATATTAATTACTTGAAATGGCGAATTATTCAATATCTGAACAATACGATATGTTTTGTAATTACATCAAGTGTTACAAAAACCCCCATCTTGTAGCACAAACATACCAAGCAAACTTTCCTGAAAGAAGGCAGCCGGACATTAAGGTATTTAAAAGATTGGATGAAAATATGCAATTGTATGGAAGTTTAAAAAAACCTAAGAGAAATAGAAATATGATCGTTGATGATGAAGAATTAACATTGGCTTATGTGGCAGCTAATCCGAACATTTCATGTCGGCAAATAGAAAATGAAGTTAACGTATCTAAGTCTAGAGCATCAACAATTTTAAAAAAGCACAAGTTTCACCCTTATAAATTGCACCTATCTCAGACTTTACAACCAAATGATAACATCCGTAGATTAACATTTTGCAGGTGGTTAATCAACAAAATTACGGAAAATGGTGATTTTATAAACACAATTTTATGGACTGACGAATCTTACTTTTCTAATTGTGGATTATTTAATCGTCATAACGAGCACTATTGGGCTCAAGAAAATCCACACTTAGTTATTCCACGGCGAAACCAATTACGGTTCGGCTTTAGTGTTTTTGTGGCATAATGGGAAATCGTTTACTTGGTCCTATAATTTTTGATGGAACTCTAACTGCACAACGTTATTTGGAAATTCTTCAAACAACCTTAGAAGATTTATTGGATGATTTACCTTTGGCACAAAATATGCAAATATGGTACCAGCAAGATGGCGCTCCAGCACACAATGCCAGAGATGTTATTACTTATCTAAATGGACGTTTTAATAATAAAGTATAGCGACTAATACACCTGTACAGTGGCCAGCCAGATCTGCAGACTTGACGCCTCTTGACTTTTATTTGTGGGGCACTTTAAAAAACAAAGTTTATGGAAGTAACTTCAATTATAACAATGTGGATAAACTTCGCGAAGCAGTGACAGAGGCAATAAACGGCATTAATCGCAACACATTGCGAAAAGTAACTGGCAGTGTTGTAAAACGCTGTCAATTGTGTTTGGCCAATAACGGTCAACATTTTGAGCATTTTTATAATTTATTGTTATTTTACTACTTGGTTGTATTACCTCTTTTTGTTTTGTTACATTTGCTTTAAAAATAATTTAAAAAATTAAAATTAAAATTTAAACAATTAATATTTCCATTATTTTTTATTTTGATATAAACTTTACAAGGGCGCTGGCACTCATTGAAAAGTGTATTTCAATATAGGTGTGTGTTATAGAGGGATTTTTTTTTAATCTTGATTATTTGCACCCCGTGTTGTTTTATCGTAAAATCATAAGGGTGGTTTTTTGTAAATATCAAAAAACTCGATCTAATTAACCCATTTTAAATATGATTTTATTATACATTCGAGTTATGATTTTAAAATCAGTGAATACAATCATTATCAAAATTTCGATAAAACTTCTATAATCAATTTGATCGGCCGAAGGGGCGCGGTGAACTGGCCCCCTATACGCTACGCCACTGCTTAAAATCACAACTGTCTGGCATACTGTAACTGCTACTTAAACTATGATTGCTACTTGAAACGTGATTGCTACTCTAACTGCGATTGTTGCCCCATTATTAACAATTGGCGGCGGGCAGAACCACCCTCCGCCTCCGACAACCATCGGGGTTTATTTTGGTGGTGATAAAAGTTTTAGAAACGCAGCGTTTTTGTGGTGTTAAAAGTGTTTTTGCTATGAGGAACAACGTTCTCGAATCCCGTAAGTTTATTTTTTAACGAATTGGTTTATAAACTGTTTCGATACGTCAAGTTATACTGGCTTAATGTATCAAAATAAGAGATGCAAATTTTTGCCTAACTTTAAAAAATATATATTTGTCTTCATTTTTTTCAAATTCCAACCATCGTTTTGAATAATTTAAATAAAAAATGGTGATGTGGCCATCATGTTACTTTCTCCGACTAGAGCAGGGGTCTCCAAACTACGGCCCGCGATCTCAACGAGTCCGGCCCGCGACAAGCAGTTGGATTTTCCGTAAATGTCACATTTGAAACTACTATAACGATTTTTTGTTATAGGTTTTGAAATTAGTTATAAAACTGATTATATCATGGCACACTAAGTTATGAAGAATTGTATATATGGCCCGCGATGAAAAAAGTTTGGAAACCCCTGGACTAGAGCATATCATTTATATTTACGCTTCCATGGTTTATTTTCAATTTAAATCATATTTTAAATGTACATCGAACGTTTCGTAGACTCGGATGAAACTGACGTTTAAAACGTCAAAATTATGAAGGATGGAAAAATTATAATGCAAATTTATAAACTAAGTTTACTCAAAAACTAAAGAGATTTTGAAAAAAACTTATTCTTTATAAATTGTTCATTTTGGCATTATCTACAATTATTATAAATTTGCTGTAACTATTATCGTTTCATAATTAAAAACCAAAAATGAAAAAAAAATAAAAAAATAAATTCTCGAATAACAATGATTTTATGAAAAATGTTTTCAAATAAAATAAGCTCATTTTTTTGTTGTCTTCAATATTTGTGTAAGTGTTTTTGTGATATTTTTCATATTTAAGAAAATATTGGCAAAAAACAAAAAACAGTTAAGGTAAACACCCACTTCCGGTGTACAAAATTTTACCAAAAGCTTTTCAGTTCTTTGGATTATCAAATAAGATGTATGTTCAAAGTTTCATATCAATTGCTGTATTAGTTTTTGAGATACAGCGCGCACAGAATTTTTTTTTTCTGATATTGTTGAAATGGCATCTAGGGACACCAAAACGGCTATTTCCGTAAAAAAAAAATTGAAAAAAATCACAATACTTTCTCGTACTTAAAGTAAATCTTTTATGCTCTATTTTTTAAACAATATTTGCTTTTTTTAAATCTCAAAGTTTGCAAAGTTTTTAGTAGAATTTAAACGTCCTTTACTTTTTTAAATAACAATTGTCTTAATATTTTAAAAATTACATTTTTGAGCATTTTTTTAAATTTTATATTAAAAACTAGAGAATGGGCATTTTTGTTTTTTATCGAGTTTCAAAGAACAATTCAAATTTGGAGATGATCCACCGAGGGAATTTCGAGCAATCGCCTTTGAAGATAATTTTTGATATAAAATGATTACACTTTCACAAATGACTCGAAAACCTCGATTGGATTTATATTAATTTTTTAAAGAACATTAAATTCTTAATCCGTTTGTCAAATTTACTTATGTTCCAATGAGCGAATTTCGATTAATCGTACTCGAAATTAATTTTTGATGTAAAATCATTACATTTTCATGATTAATGTGTATTCCTGGACTTGCGTGCCAAATTTGATGATGTAATCGCCCTCGATGTTAATTTTTGGTGTAAAATCATTACTTTCACAAGTCAGTTACAATAACTCAAAAACTAGGCATGGCATATTTTTGAATTTTGGTTTTTAAAGAACCTACAATTTACAATTTCTTTTTACAAATTTGGTGACAATTTCGAGAAATCGCCCTCGAAATTTGTTTTTGATTTAGAAGCATCACGCTTTCACTATTAAATCAAAACAACTCGAACACAAGAAAAGGGCGTTTTTTTGGATATTCATTGATCGAAGAACATTAAATTTTCAATTTAGGTGCCTAATTCGGCGATGTTCTAAAGAGAGAATTTGGTGCAATGGCCCACGAAGTAAATTTTTGATCATTAAACGGGGAAACGGAAATTACTATTGGAATATAAATATTATAAATATTGGGTTTAGTACAACATTCAGGCAATAGATGACGTTTCCACCTTTAGTTTTTAATGTAAAATCATCACACTTTCACAATTAAGTCAAAATAACTCGGAAACTAGGGAAGGGCGTATTTTTTTATTTTCATTTATTTTCAGATAACATTCATTTTTTTTTTAATTGTGTTTTTAACGTTCCACCGAGGAATTTATAGCAATCTCTTGGAGTTACCTTTTGATGTAAAATCATCATTTTCACGAGAGAGAACAACCTAAGGTCTTTCTGCCCTTGACTTTCACGATTAAGTCTAAATAACTTGATAACTAGGCATGGCATATTTTTTTAAAATTTGAATTGATTTTCAAAAAACATTAAATTCTGCGTGCTAAATTTGGTGATGTTGTTCTACAGAGGTAATTTCACCGTCGATATTAGATTTTGTTTTAAAGAATCACAACATTTCGTGCAAAATTCAGCAATGTTCTTTCTACCGAGGAAATTTGGTGCAATCGCCCTTAAAATTATTTCTTGATGTAAAATCATCACAGTTGTACCATTAAGTCAAAATAATTCTAAAACTACAGAAAGCATGTTTTTAGATTTTTAAGAACATTAAGTTATTAATTTGTGTGGCAAATTTGGTCATGTTCCTCCAATGAAATTTTGTGCAAACTAGGAAAGATGTATTTTTGGATTTCAAATAATTTCCAAAGTACATTAAATTATCAGTTCTTGTACCAAATTTGGTAATAATAATACTTTTTTCACAAACGGGAGAGAAAGTCGATTTCTCAACTCTCGAATTCGTGAGAGAACGTGAGAGAAATAACATGTAAAAATATACAGGGTGTATTTAAAAAAATCGAGATTGAATGCTTTAAAGTTGACTAAATGTTGTATGAAATTTTGAACACTCTTAATTTAATTTTTCCAAAAGTAAATCACCACTGGGTACCTTTGGGTATTGGCTTTTTATGGCTAACATTACATCCCTTCAATTTTGTATTGTTCGGAGATATGTATTTGTAAAGTGAATTATGAAAAAGCACATTTTTTAAAATGTCCAATAATTCGAAAACGCTTAAATTTTGAGGTTATGTTACTTAATAATTTTTTTCACAAAATTTAATGTGTAATCCAAATTTGCAATAAAAAATATAGCATTCCATTTATAATAAGGAAGTTGGTGTTGACTTCCGGTATAACCGGAAGTCGAATAATCTTGAAAATATTTTCGTTGAAAATTACGCAAACGCTGAAAATCTAATTACAATACATTAATTACAAGTCCATATACTTTTAATGTACCATCTCGGTGGGACACCCTGTATATCTTTGCGGTAAATTGAGATATAAAAAAAGCATTATGATCCTGGCGTTTTCAGCTTTCCGAGAAAATAAAAATATCATGATCGATTTTTTTGGTTAAAAAAACCAGAAGTCCCCCCTTAAGTAAACTGACGGTAAAGATGATTAGAATTTGAAGTATAATTTGTCACTTTCATCTTTCATAACTTTGTCGTTTCATACGTCACCTACCAACGACTTTTCAACGTGACATTTTTACAACTTAAATTTTTTTTTTAATTACATTTAAATTTTGAATTAATGAGGCTGTTACTTGGTGAAATTCAATAATATATGTGGTAAGTAAGTTTTACTTACCACATAAATTTAAATTTATTTTTTTATAATTAAAAAAGCATTTGAAATATACGCAGAATTAATGAGAATCATCCAATAGATGGCGTGTAATTAACAACGAATAACTTCATGTGGTGTCGTCAGTGTAGTACTTGGGAATACGGTAGTACGATGAACGTTCCGGAACTACCACGAAGATATTCCGAGTTGAAGTGTAAAACGTAATACTGTTTATATTATACACATTACGTTTGAAATATTATGTTCATAATTGAGCCATCTCTCTAGCAATTATACCTTCCACAGAAACGGAGTGGGGTTCTTGGAAGTGCCATAATGCGGAGAATGTTCCGGAATTAACGCGCGGCACCTTTCGAATGAAAGACCGCAACGGTTACCAGAATGAAAAACCTTGACGGCGCGGAGGGTCAAAAATAATTCAACACTCAATAACAATAAATCTAATTTCCGAAAATAAAAGATGCTCGTGAATTGCTTAATCAGGACTCGGCTCGGCGGTCTACCCTTTTGATCCGAACGTCGCGGGTTCGTACCTCGAATTTTCAGTAGTCATTCGGACAGCTGCGTGAAATTAGCGCCCATCAGAAATGACAGTAGAAACAACATGTTTAATTATATAAACAACAATAAATTTAATAAACGAGAAATTTGAATATATGAATATTCAAGCTGTTCGTAAATTTAGAAAATTACAAAATGCGCACTCTGGAAGGTTACAGAAAGTTCTAGGTTTTGTTACCCTCTGGAATTATCTGGACTGGAAGGCTCCATAAAATTCTAGAAGGTTCTGTTATATTACGGAATTATCTGGAAGGTTACAAAAAGGTCTGGAAGGTTCTGTTACATTCCGGAATTATCTGGAAGGTTCCAGAGAGTTCTAGAAGGTTCCGTTGGATTTTGGATGTATCTGGAAGATTACAGAAAGTTCTAGGTTCTGTTACATTCTAGAATTATCTGGAAGGTTATAAAAAGGTCTAGAAGGTTCTGTTACATTTTGTGTGTGTTTGCGGATTTTCATGGAATTATAATCCCGAATGGATTTTGAGTAAATTTGGAAAGTTTCAAGTCGGTGGCAATTGTTTTTATATTTTTTTGAGCCACGCAAATATTTACAAATTTTCAAAAAATTAAGCTCCGTTTGCATGGATTTATCTCAAAATCCATTGAGGGGGTGTTTGCGGTTTTTCATGGAATTATAATCCCGAATGGATTTTGAGTAAATTTGGAAAGTTTCAAGTCGATGGCAGTAGTTTTTATATTTTTTTTATATTTAATTATCTAGAAGGTTCCAGAGAGTTCTAGAAGGTTCCGTTGGATTCTGGATATATCTGGAAGGTTACAGAAAGTTCTAGGTTCTGCTACATTCTAGAATTATCTGGACTGGAAGGCTCCATAAAATTCTAGAAGGTTCTGTTACATTCCGGAATTATCTGGAAGGTTACAAAAAGGTCTAGAAGGTTCTGTTACATTTCGCAATTATCTGGAAGGTTCTAGAAAGTTCTAGAAGGTTCCGTTTGATTCCGGATATATCTAGGTTACAGAAAATTCTAGGTTTTGTTACATCTGGAATTATTTGGAGTGGATGGCTCCATAAAATTCTAGAAGGTTCTGTTATATTCCGGAATTATCCGGAAGGTTACAAAAATGTCTGGAAGGTTCTGTTACATTCTGGAATTATCTGGAAGGGTCCAGAGAGTTCTAGAAGGTTCCATTGGATTCTAAGATGTATCTGGAAGGTTACAGAAAGTTCTAGGTTTTGGTAGATTCTGGAATTATCTGGACTGAAAGGCTCCAAAAAATTTTGGAAGGTCATGTTACATTCCGGAATTATCTGGAATGTTCCAGGAAGGTCTAGAAGGTTCTGTTGCATTCCGGAATTATCTGGATTCTGGATGTATCTGGAAGGTTGCAGAAAGTTTTAGGTTTAGTTACATTCAGGAATTATATGGAATGAAGGCTCCGTAAAATTTCAGAAGGTTCTGTTACATTCCGGAATTACATGGAATGTTCCAGGAAGGTCTAGAAGGTTCTGTTGCATTCCGGAATGTTCTGGATTCTGGATGTATCTGGAAGGTTGCAGAAAGTTTTAGGTTTTGTTACATTCAGGAATTATCTGGAAGGAAGGCTCCATAAAATTTCAGAAGGTTCTATTACATTCCGGAATTACCTGGAAGATTCTAAGGAGTTCTAGAAGTTTTCGTTGCCTTCTAGATGTATACCTTCCAGATACATCCAGAAGGCAACGGAATATTTCCACGGTTCCAATTTTTTTTTTTAACTTTAAATAAAAATTCCTGAAGCAAAATAGTATGGTGCCCTTCAGGATATGTTACTCCTGTAATATTTTTAGAAGTTTGGAGATTGTTGTTGTTTTTTTTATTATTAGTTAGCAACACAAGTCCAAAACAATTTTATTATCAATAAAATAAAAATTCCCTGACCTCTTGTTAATTTGTTAATTGTAGTCTCTCAGAGACTCTTAAATTATAGAAGACGAAAAGTATCGTATTTCTCATTTTATTAATTTTATTATCTCTAATTTTTGACATTAAATATTGTTTCCCCATCAGAACACCTACAGACCGGTTTCGACTTTTCAGGTCTCATCAGTGTAGTTAGTTGCTAATGGGGAAACGGACATATCCATATCTTGTCGGTGGTTAAGCCACTCGGATTTGGTTCAGTACAGCATTCAGGCAATACCGGGTGAGGCATTTAACATGTTTTTTGAAAATATTTCAAAAACGGAACATTTTACGCAGAAATGACCTGGATGAGAAATAATCGTACGGAAGAGGGCCGCCATAATCATGTATTATAGTTTTTCTCCCAGGTGGCGCTGTTGTGGGAACCCCTATTTTTCATTACAGATTCAGATTCCTAGTTAAAAACCAAGAATAATTTACTAAACTTATTTTTTTGTCCGCCTGATAGATGGCGCTGTAATCGCTAAAATGATAATTCGCTAGGATGCTTGCGAGTTTTGCGTGTACATTCAATTGCCGCGTATATAAAAGATGTTTTAATCACATTTTCAATATCTCAAACTCAAACACTTTTTTGTAGCGAATTAAAAATAAAAATATCTTTCCAGGTTATCTAAAATATAGTTTTTGTAGTAAATTGAAAAAAAAAATCGAATTACGCAATATGTTTCAAAATTACCTTAAAAATAGATATTTTTACAAAATGTGATTAAAACATCTTGGATAAAATTCAAATGTACAGGGTAACCCAAATTTGAGATACGACCCCTAAGTTAAAATTTTCAAATGTGAACCCCCATTTTTCATTGCATCTATGGATTCTACGTGAAATTCTAAGTATTTTTCATGTAGCATACCTCATGTCGATATTCAGCTGTTTTCGAAGAAATGGCGTTTAAAAAAGTACTACTATTTTATTTCTGGTAGAAATAACACGGTTTCATCGAAACATTGGAATTAATAAGGAAAAATCATTTCATTGAGTAAAAATGATTTTTGCTTATTATTTCGCTTAATGTTTCGATGAAACCATGTTATCTTTTACCAAATCTTTTAGCAAAAATCATTTTTTACTTAATGAAATGATTTTTTCTTAATAATTCCAATTTTTTATTGCATCTATGGATTCTACGTAAAATTCTAAGTATTTTTCATGTAGCATACCTTATGTCGATATTCAGCTGTTTTCGAAGAAATGGCGTTTAAAAAAGTACTACTATTTTATTTCTGGTAAAAACAACATAGTTTCATCGAAACATTGGAATCAATAAGGAAAAATCATTTCATTAAGTAAAAAATGTTTTTTGCTTATTATTTTGCTTAATGTTTCGATGAAACCATGTTATCTTTTACCAGAAATAAAATAGTAGTAGTACTTTTTTAAACGCCATTTCTTCGAAAACAGCTGAATATCGACATGGGGTATGCTACATGAAAAACACTCAGAATTTTACGTAGAATCCATAGATGCAATAAAAAATTGGAATCAATAAGGAAAAATCATTTCATTAAGTAAAAAATGTTTTTTGCTTATTATTTTGCTTAATGTTTCGATGAAACCATGTTATCTTTTACCGGAAATAAAATAGTAGTAGTACTTTTTTAAACGCCATTTCTTCGAAAACAGCTGAATATCGACATAGGGTATGCTACATGAAAAATACTCAGAATTTTACGTAGAATCTATAAATGCAACAAAAAATGGGGGTTCACGTTTGAAAATTTTAACTTAGGGGTCGTATCTCGATTTTGGGACACCCTGTACATTTGAATTTTATCTTAAAAAATTCGCGTTAAAAATTAATAATACACGTGTCCCAGCATTTTTCTGAAAGAAAATGCCCTGAATTTTAATCGAATTTATTCCTTACTTTATGTACACAGTGTATAAGACTTAAAAATGTTTGAAAACCACTGGATCTACTGGATTTCATATTGAGACGTAATGTTGACGTGGTGACACGTGTATTACTAATATGGTCATTAAATCTCCGTTTGGTGCGAAACAGTACTGAATTTAATGGCCGTATTGGATGCAGAAACGTCGCGAGTCGTAAATCAGGCACAAAGGAGGCAAATTTCTTTTCCGGGAACCGTTTCGGCATATCAGAAATGCTCAATATAATATTGCATGTGTAATTTATTTGCAATTAATGGTGCGCCTAGCAGCAGACGCGATTCTCTGAAGTACTAAAGACAAATAGACGGAAGGATTACGGATAAGCTAAGCTTAACGAATTCCATCACTCCTACTTCATTTATTATGTTATTATTATAGGTGTTGCATTTAATTTAAGACGTGATCGGAAACTCAATGTGCGTTATCAGAAGTTGGCAAAATAGTACTTTCGAACAATGGACTCATTATCAATGTTAGTGGCTTATTTATTCGCTTCATGGAATTGGTGTTAAACTATTCAATAGTCAATATAGAAGCGATTTATTTAAATCCTACACTGTTTTACTTTGTTTATATACACTTTTTATAAATTTGGGTGTCATAATCTTTCGAGAGTGCCATGCTTTCAATTAATTGCCCGTTGTTTTTATTTCTAACACCAATTATATTTAAATTTTGTATTTTTTTTTGTGGGTACCAAGTATTAATTTTGAGACCGTGTTGGCCTAGTGGGTAGCGTTCCTGCTTCTGGGCCTCGTGGTCGTGGGTTCGAATCCCATCCGTGCGGTAACTTTTTCTGAATGAAAAATGGCCGTGCGGGTTCATGGATGTTTAAGTGGTTGTCCTTTCATATACAAACAATCGGTTGTGGCAGAATGCCCTAGATGGCTACGCCATTCGCACTTCCTTAACCCGAATTCCCATCAACCATCCTTCCTTAAAAAAAAAAAAACTGTAAAAAAGGTATTTTCTATATCTTCAATACATATAAAAATGAATATATCTTTGTTTGTCCCGTATACGTACCTATACCACTTATCCGATTGCGATGAAACTTTGGCGAGTTGTTGTGTGCACACTCGCAAAGGTTTCTAAATTAGTACAATCGTTTTACAATAGGTTGCGCGAGAGTTGTTTCAACAAATAAATGTATTTCATACAGTTTAGCGACAGCTCGTGTATTTTCGGTGTATGAGTGCGCATGCTTGACAGCATTTTTTTGAGTGCCATTGCAACGCACGCCGGGTGCTATATTACGCATTAAATTAAAGACCACGCGGGCAACAGCTAGTAATGAAAAATAAATATTATAGATTTAGTATTTAAACGGGTTAATGTATACAACAAAACGCAGATGTATTTTACTTGATGTATGTTCATTAAAAAGAAACCTCAAGTGTGCCATGATTTTTTATTTTTAAAAATTTAAGTTGGCACACATGTTACGAATTGAATTCTCTGGGCCGTTTGTCACCGAAAATGAATTTATCGGTAGGAACCTGCCGCAAGTAACATAACCTCAATATGTGTTACCAACTTAAATTTTTAAAAATAAAAAATCATGGCACACTTGAGGTTTTTTTTTAATGAACATACTTTACATGTATCACGAAATTCCTCCTTCACCATCAAATCATTTCTGGATTTCCTAAAATATAACAAAACGTGCCGATCGAAATACATACATTATTTATAATTGTTTTTTTACAAAAGACAATTGTAATTATGCAATTTAAACTAACGAATACAAATTCGTTGATGAAGTTCAATCAGCACTCTGGCCAGAAATGTAGAACTAAGCATCGTTGGCCTCCTCGTGTATATTTAAAATGCTGATCCGGTGGCCCAAGATGTTTCTGGGAAACGTGAGCACACACCTGGGGTAACATTATTATTATTTGCTGAGAATAATATACCAGGTGATGAAGTAACCCCGCCACACACCGTCCTCTTATTGAACCATAAAATTTTATGCATCGGCATATGGATGCCGCTTGCCTTCAAGGTCGTTTTCGGGGAAACAATGCTGAAAGATTTTTAAAAGCGGGTCTCCAGTAATGCTGTAAAATAAACTAAAAACTTTACGATTTGCGAAAATTTCTAATTCAAAAGAAACATTTCCTACAAAAAGTTTGTATTTTTTCCTGTAGAATAAAAAATAGGATGTTCTATTTAAAAAATCAAAGTTGACCTTCGTTTCACCTTGAAAATTAACGCCAAGGTCATTTTCAAGGTCGCCAACATATCCCCCCTCCAAACCCTACAACTTTTATCTGAAACATTTTTTGCCATGTTGCTTAAGTTTCGAGATATTTAGGGTGGCAATTTAAAATGGGACACCCTGTATACCGTATTCAACAAAGTCATGAACACTAAAATATAGTTATAAACAAACTAATTTAAATACTAAAGAAACGTAATACATTTAAATTATTTTTTTTTGTTTTAATAAATAGTTCACTACAAATAATACTAATTTTTTTTTTAATTAAAGACAAAACAGTCTTTTTGCAACGAAAGTTACGGGACAAAAGCTACAGAATCTGGCGCTGTACTTTATGTCCCATAACTTTACGCAAATTGCCAAAAACGCAATTTTTTAAGTCAAAACAAAAAAAAAATAATTAGGTAACTGCTAAACGCATTGTGAGATTTTGATTATTTAAACGTGAAAATGTAGCGAAATTAATACATTTTAAAAAATGATTGGAAAATGTTCATCTTAAATCAATGTAAATTGTCAAAAATCAAAACTAAAACATCGTATTTTTTTAAATCATATAACTGTTAAACGCGTTGTTGGATTTTGATTTTTTAAATTTGAAATTATAGCGAATTTATCACTTTTTGAAAAGTTATTGGAAAATTTCCCCCTTAAATCAATGCAAATTGCCAAAATCGTAAATTTTTAAATCAAAACAAGAAATCGTATTTTTAAAAAAATATATAACTGTTGAACGCGTTGTTAGATTTTGATAATTTAATCGTGAAAATGTAGCGAATTTAATACGTTTTGAAAAATCATTGTAAAATTTCCATATTAAATCAACGGCAATTGCCAAAAATTCTAATTATCAAAAAACGCAAATTCTCAGTCAAAACAATTTTTTTTTTAATTACGTAACTGCTGAACGCGTTCTTAGATTTGACGGTTTAAATGTGAACATGTAGCGAATTTAACACATTTTTAAAAATCATTCGAAAATTTCCACCTTTAATCAACGCAAATTGCCAAAATCTCATTTTTTTTTAATCAAAACAAAAAATCGTATTTCTCTATAAATAAATAAAGTAATAAAAGTAAATAAATAATTAAATAAAGGAACTTCGTAAGCGTTCAAATCGGTAATTCGGACTATTTTCATAAAATTTTTCAGAACTTGTTCGTCAGTGTAAAAAAATCGATTAAAAAACTTTTGGAATTTTTTTAGGGTTTAAATGACCTTGGAGAAATTTACGATTTTTTTAGCTCTCGACTATGTTTTCAGGGCATATTACAAATTGTTTTAAGTGGGGACATATTTTATAATTTTTCAAAAAAGTTATGAGTCACTTTAACCCGCCATTGATGACGCCGGTTTTCAACTAAAGATTTTTCGAAACGTGTTATGTCGTTTTTTATAATTTTTGCTCTTTGACAATAAAACAATAGTATATTGTACAACGAGCATATAATGATTTGCTCCACTCGCCTACGGCTCGTTCCGCAAACATCGTTCTCGTGATTAATAGCCATTATATGCGAGTTGTACACTATACTTTGTTCACGACAATTAAAATCAAAATCAAAATTAAAAAAAAACAAAAACAAAATCAAAATTAAAATCGAAATTAAAGTTGCAATTACAATTAGAATTGAAAAAAAATAAAATCAGTATTAAACAGGGTAAACAAGATATTATCATAAATCGCGTTCTGTGAATTAAAGCGCGAATTAGCGTGTTTAATAACCATATTAAACACGCAAATGCGTGTGCGTGTTAAGTAACCGTATTAAACACGCAAATGCGTGTTTAAGAAATTGAGTGTTAAATGTACCCCATTAACGTTGCCCATAGAATTAAATAATGCGCACATTAGAACTTTTTCGTGAACAAAGGTATTTAATCTGCAATGCGGCAGCTACTCGAAATTGCAACAAAAAAACAGTAACGGAAAATAAAGTTATTCGATACACCCGGTCTCACAGACCAATGGGGTCACCATTGACGCGTTAAGAATCGACTCTTTTCAGTCGACTCTTCGCGACGAGTCGACTCACAAAAAAGAGTAATTTCGCCCATCTTTAGATGAAATACTTTTAGTTTGATTTAATCAGTTTTGTTGTGAACAGCGTTGTAAATTAATAATACAAATTCTTGGACTGGGCCGTTGCTGTAGCGGGCACAGGCGAGCGCCTGTGCCGGTTGCACCACCTGCCGTGTGGGTTCGAATTAGAGTCCTGCGCGGGCCGCTTTTTAAAGGCCCGGCCCGGCCCGACAGTGCATATTCAAGAGCCCGGCCCAGCCCGATGAATTAAAATGTTTTGTCGGCCCGGCCCGGCCCGCTAATAAATATTCAAAGCTAGGCCCGGCCCGGCACGGAAACGTTTTTCCATTTTTTTTTTACTATTATTTAAGTATAATAAAACAAATTAATTATTCTATTTTGAAATGTTTTTTTATAATCAAATCAAATAATATCAACGTAAAAAAAAATACAACTCGGCAATAAAGCAGATTTCCTGACTTGGCTGGATTCACAGCCTCGATCGCAAGCTCGCTCGGCGGTGAAACTCCAGCCGCGTCCGTAAATCTGTCACTTTATTGCCTTGTTAAACAAATAACTATTATTTATGTGTAAAAAGAAATATATTAACACCAACAATTCAGTATATATTCTGAATATGTCAATTATGAATGAGTTTTTTTACGACTCGACGCAGCTCATATTTTTATGGCTCGGCCCGACCCGGCCCGGCCCGATATTATAAATTGAGATATAGTAAAGCATTAAGGAAACGGCCCGGCCCGGCCCGGCCCGGCCCGTGCAGGGCTCTAGTTCGAATCCCAGCCCGGGCGGAAGATTTTTCGGAGATCGAGAAGTATTCGCTCGGGTTCATGGTTGTTGTATGCGTCTAACATAATTCATTTGTTTATTTATTCATCCAAAAATTGTCGCCTTGAGCTGGCCATATGGGCTACGTACGAGGCCAAAAAAAAAATCTTGGACTCATGAACAACCCAAGATCGAATATCGGTCGAGAATTTATTTAAAAAAAAGAATATTTATTTTGATAAAAGTGGATGTTTGATAACGAATAATTAATTTCAACAACTAAAAGAAATAATCACATTATCGATCAAGTTACGAGGCATTTGGGCACTCCTAAGTACCGCGATTGGGCCAGATGGTACGGAGATATCTTGGTTTTTGAATTTTTTTGAATTTCCCGCTTAATCTTAGGACTTTGGGTTGGTACTGAATTTTAGGCGGTGGTTGGCACACCTATAAAACTAACTTGAAATTAACCTCCACTTTTAATTACCCGCCTCTGATCTGCACTTAAGCCCAATGGCGTTGCCGTTCTCGGGTGAAACTGGATAAAATTTTCGGAAATCGGATGTCTTTTTGGCAACATTGTAGAACTTCCAAGTTCTACTCTTGCCATGTAATTCTCCATAATTGAATTTCCCGCCTCCATCTTGAACTGAAAACTCTGTGGCATTGCCGTTTTGGTGTGAAATCGGATGTAATTTCAGAAAATCGCATGCTCTTTTGGCAAGCAACACTGTAAACTTTCAAGCTTTTGAATTCCCAAGATTACAATTTCCCGCTCTGAAAATCCTCCAGTTAAGCATTTCTCGCCGCTAAGTTCCCCCCAGATTTTGACAGTTGGCAGCCATTTTGGGTGTTAATTTCCAAATATTTGAATTTCCCGCCACTAAATTTCCGCATATTTGAATTTCCTGCTACTAAATTACAACAGATTTTTAAAAAGATTTCAACCCTTTTGTGCAAGGTCAAGTTCACTTCCGTGGTCATAGTCAAGGTCACTTCCGGTATTACGGTCAAGGTCACTTCCTGTTCTGGGGCCAAAATCAAGGTAACTTCTGGGATCTCTTCCTGGCTCCGAACGGGCTAATATCCTCTACAAAATTACTTTTGATCTGCGAAAAAAAAAATATATTAAATTTTACCTATAAATTGTATTGTTTATTGGAAAAAAAGAATGTTTTTTATTACTTTCGTAGGTAGTAATAATTCAAATTCATTCGGCACATTTCGTCAAAACCGCAATAACTGTTTATTAATTATTCGTGGGTTATTCTTTGGTAAAATTTTTTGTTACATTATTTTTATTGGTAAGGCCTTCCTTCGCACTTTATCCATGCTCAGGACTGGTCCAAATTGTCCATCTGGAGCGTGTTTAAAGACCAACAGGCCTAAACTAGTTTTTCCTAGGCTTAAGTTTGAAGTATGTGAAATTGTGTTCTTTATGTGAAATTGTGAAATGTAAAAATGTAAGAAAAGTAACTGGTGACGAACGACGTCGCAGCCCCATGCGGGGCCCATCAAAATTAAGCGATTAAATTGCGCTGCACCATCAATGAAAAACATAATTTTTTTCTGAATTAACTTTAATTTTTCGTTTTTTATTTTTCATTTTCAATTTTTCATTTTTTATTTTTCGTTTTCCATTTTCAATTTTTCATTTTCATTTTTCACTTTTCATTTTTAATGCTTCATTTTTATTTTTTAGTTTTATTTTTGATTTTTGTTTTTTGAAAGCCTGTTGTATCCTCTGCGATCCCTGAAAATTTCGGCTTTCCGAAAAAGAAAAGAAATTGTCCTCAAAGGAAGGATAACGAACCCACGGGATGCAAATGGCGCGCAGGGGTAGTTCCAAACATTTTGAAAAAATATCTTCTGCCATCCCTGAGTTTCAGCTTTTCGACTTTAAAAGAAAGAAATTCGTCCTTTAAAGAAAAAAAACGAACCCAGGGGGTGCAAATGGTGCCTAGGGGTAGTTTCAAAAATTTTGAAAAAATATCTTCTGCCATCCCTGAAAGTTTCAGTTTTTCGACTTTAAAAGAAACAAAACCGTCCTTGAAAGAAGAAAAACGAACCCAGGGGTGCAAATGGAGCGTAGGGATAGTTCAAAAATTTTTGACAAAATATCTTCTGCCATCCCTGAAAGTTTCAGTTTCGCGACTTAAAAGAAAGAAAATCGTCCCTAAAAGAAGAAAAACGAACCCAGAGGGTGCAAATGGCGCGTAGGGGTGGTTCCAAAATTTTTGAAAAAATTCACAATGAAAGCCAGTCATCGCTCCCGTCATCCCTGAAAGTTTCAGCTTTTCGACTTGAAAAGAAAAAAATACGTCCTTAAAAGAAGAAAAGCGAACCACCCCCTGGGTTGGTGGCGTTGGTTGGCGCGTAGGGGTGGTTCCAAAAATTTTGAAAAAATTCGTAATGAACGCCAGTTCTGAAGGTTTCAGCTTTTCCACTTGAAAAGAAAAAAATACGTCCTTAAAAGAAGAAAAAAAAATTCTTACCCGGTTTTTAAAAAATCAAATCTCGGAAACGGGGCAAAAATTCAAAAAAGTGGCTCGATCAATTTTAGATATTTTCTTTAAGATCATTTTAAGACATTTCGGGATCGTCCAGCTCCGGCGGTTACGGAGGAGTTATTTTTTTTTTTTGGAAACGTGCAAAAATCGAAAATCTGCGTTTGAAAAATTCCCCCCGGGGGTAGGGGTGACTCAAAACGACGGGACCGGTTTTAAAAGCTTACCCGGTTATCTGGGCGTCGATCTGCGCGCAAAAACTAACAACATTTTACCGAATTAGGCCCCGATAAGGGGTGAGGTATAACCCCCCCAAGTATAAACAAGTTTATCACTGCTCAAAGTGCTTACCATCGGCCTTCCTTAATCAAACACCCTGTATATCACTATTTCATGTAACATCACTATATCACATAACGCCACCATTTCACATAAAAAGTGACAGAGCCTGGGAAAATCTATTTATACACTAAATGCATATTCAGTCGGTTTTTGCCAATTTTTTTCTTACAAATTCTCTTGAAATTCACTTAGATCCGTCTCGAAATGTCGTGACACCTGGGGGTAAAGTTTGCGCAGAGTGAGAGAACGCGATAACAAATCTATGCGTGGCCGCATCACCGAATTGAAAATGAATCATCACTTCGCGACCGATTCTGTGTCTACATTTACATTATGTTCACTGAATAATTATGAGTTTCACTGCACAATATGTCACGACATTTTGGAACTGCTATACTAATGGTTTAAATCTGGGGCTCTGGCCCGTTGCCCATGTTGTCTAAATACTGCGTAACATTCATGCCGCGTCTCTGAGAAGTAAATTAGAAATAATTTGTCAACATGATTGCACCATTTAAAAAAAAAAATGGTTACCTTACTAACATTTGTACGCAATAACTCCGATTGTCTCTCATCGTGTTTGGGTTGAAAATGCACTTTAAAGGTTTCGATACATTTCCTTTCGCTGAAATGGCGATTACCACATAAAATATCGGAAATTCATTACCATTCTGACACAGCGCCATAAATCCGATCATGTGGTAAATCCAGGGCCGGCCTTATACGTGTGCGAACTGTGCGGTGGCACAGGGCCCCGGGCTGACAAGGATCTCGCGTCAGACCCTTATTAAAATGCTCTCGCGCCATAGACATCGACTGCGCGGGTGGTCCGGGGCTGTAGCATCTATGCGCCGATATGTAAGGGTGTTGACACTTAGCACCCATGATTATCGAAATAAAAATTTCAAAATTCATATGCAATATTATGCAGTTTTCCTTCTTTTCCTAATTTAATAAAAATTAAGAGGTTTTTCTCACAAATTAACAAAAATTTGAGATTTTCATCTAAACATAATAAATAAATCGCGCAAAATGACTTAATAACGTAACCCTATTGATCATTTAAAATCCAAACTGTCAAAATTTGAAGAGGATAAAAAAATAATTAAAGTTCTCAATGTGAAACATGAAAAGCCGTGGGTAAGGACTTTGTGTGTACACGCACGTCCCCTGCGCAACAACTCTAGATCCGTTACTAGAAGAAGATTAGATCCTCGCACAGAATTACTTCTGGCTCCATTATTAAAGAAACTAGCGTAGATCAGTGGCGGCTCGTGGAACATGTTGATGGTAGAGCCACTTTTACAATTTATTAGATCGGATGATAATGGCGGTTGAAGCGTCAAAATTATAAAAGATGGAAATGACAAATTAAATACCGACAAAAAAATTAAAAATTTGCTCATAAAAATCGATCACACACGTTAAAAACCTTAAGTATAGACCAATAAAAAATACGCTCTTAATTAAAGTAAAAACTAAAATATACGCCCAAAAGATCGAAAATATAGACAAATTTCGAAAATTCGTGGTTAAAAAAATGCAGAAAATTTCCACAAAAAAGTAAAAAAAAATGGAACGAAGAAATGAAAAATACAGGCAATAGATCTAAAATATAGGCCAAAAAAATCAAAAATGTTGGTCTAAAAATAAAAAATTCAAGCCAAAAAATTGAAAAACCAAGGAAAACGAAAATAATTCACCATTTTCAGCCCCCAAAATAACTATTTAGCTCAAAATAAGTTACCGACCAGAAACTCGAAAACCTCAGTTCCTGGAACAAAATTTTATGGACAAATGAATGGTGAATGGTGAAAAAAACATTTTTTGAAGAAAAATTAAATTTAATCGATTTTAGTCAAAACGTATCGAAAAAGTAAAAAAAAATCACCCATAAAAAATAATAATTCAAGTTAAAAAATCTAAAATCAAGGGCAAGAAATCAAAAACCATAAAAAAAAACTTGAAACATTTTTTGAAGAAAAATTCAATTTAATCGATTTTAGTCAAAACGTAACGAAAAAGTAAAAAAAAAATCATCGATAAAAAATAATAATTCAAGTTAAAAAATCTAAAATCAAGGGCAAGAATTCAAAAACCATAAAAAAGAACTTGAAAATATCGGCAAAAAAATAAAAAAAGCCGCGTATAAAAATCAATCATTTAGGTTAAAAAAATCTAAAATATGGGATAAAAAATTCAAAACTTCGACCAAAACTTCGATCCTAAAAATCAAATTTAGACCAAAATATCAAAATCCGGGCTTAACGATAAAAAATGAAAACAAGAAGATTGAAAATTCAAGTACGAAAATTGCCATTTTCAGCACTCGGGGTGATTAGCCCCAGAAAACATGAAAAAACTCAAAATTTGCTCTGTAGCAAAGGAAATTTGCTCTCGACGATTTGAAAATTTAAAAAAAATTTATTACTTGAAGGTTTCGCTTTAAATAAACTCCAATTATTCAAAAATAGTCTACTTTTAATTTCCTGAAAACAACGACATGCTCCTGCAGAAAACAAGGGAATAAACTCAAAATTTTCTCTGTAGTGAAGGAAATTTGTACTCAATGTTTTGAAAAATTGTAAAAAATTAATCACTTGTAGAATTAGCTCCAAAATTACTAAAACTATGCAGAAAGAGTGTACTTTTCATTACTTGTAAAAATATTTGCAATATTGCTACTGAAAACAACAGGAATTGACTCAAAACTGCACTGGAGGGAGCGGAAATTGCACTTAATGTTTTGAAAAATCGTTAAAAAATAATCACATGCAGAATTAGCTCTTAATTAAGGTAAAAAACTAAAATATAGGCACAAAAAATCGAAAATTTAGACAAATATCAAAAATTCGCGGTTAAAAAAATGCAGACCAAAAATCCGAACATTTCAAAAAGTTTAACCAAAATAAAGAACATTTCGAGCAAAAACTCTAAAATTTGGAACGAAGAAATGAAAAATACAGGTCAAATATCTACAATATAGGCCAAAAAAATAAAAAAATGCTGGTCTAAAAATTAAAAATGCAAACCAAAAAAATTAAAAAATCAAGGAAAACAAAATTAATTTGCAATTTTCAGCTCCTAAAATAACTCTTTAGCTCAAAATTAGCCGACCAGAAACTCGAAAACGGTAGTCAAAAAGTAACCAAAAACTAAGAAAATTCGCCCATAGAAAATAATAATTCAAGTTAGAAAATCTAAAATGAAGGGCTAGAAATCAGAAACTGTACTAAAATACCGGTAAATATAAAAAGCAATCTTTTTGGTTAAAAAAATCTAAAATATAGGATTAAAATTAAAAACTCGATCATAAAAATCAAAATTTTAACAAAAAAATCGAAAATTTAGAAGAAAATTATTTTCATTGGAAATTTGTAGACACATTATTCAAAATTAGTCTGTCAAAATTTCAAACATCTATGTGGAATTCCCATGCAAATTTCTGAAAAATGCGCCTAATTGATCATCAAAATTTGCTTTTTAGTGCAACCATTTTTGTTGTGGTAAACTTGCGATTATTTTCTTTGTACATTTGTAAAGACACATTATTCCGAATTAGTTTGTCAAAATTTCAACCATATGTAGCAATAAATGTAGAATTGCCATGTGAATTTCTAAAAAAATCCGCGTTTTTTGTTATCAAAATTTGATTTTCTAGTGTAACCATTTCTGTTGTGGTAAACTTGTGATTATTTTTTTAAGAAATTTATAAAGGGACATTATTCAAAATTGGTCTGTCAAAATTTCAACCGTCTGTCGTAAGGAATGTGGAATTCTCGAGTGAATTTCTGAAAAATTTGCCTTTTTGGTGATCAAAATTTGCCTTTTAGTGAAACCATTTTTGTTGTGGTAAACTTGCGATGATTTTCTTTGAAAATTTGTAAAGTCGCATTATTCATAATTAGTCAAAGTTTAAACCATTGCGATTGCTTTCTTTGGAAATTTGTAAAAAACACATTATTCAGAAATAGTCTCTCAAAATTTTAACCATCTGTAGAAATTAATGTGAAACTTCCACGCGGTGTTACAGGTGTTGTTTAACATTTAAAAAGTTTTTTTTAAGAATCAGTTAAAAATTCTTGCTGAGCTTGAGTCTACAGGTAGTGCCATGGCTCCGTGGCTCTGTATAACGAGCCGCCCCTGGCGTAGAGTACAGTACTTTCATAAAATTAAATTGTTGATAGCATTGAATACACTTCTGGTTCTTCCGTTGAACGGAATCACGCCAGCGGCGGCTCGTGGATATTCGTAGGGGACGCTAAGACAGAGATGCCACTCATGCTGCACTACTTACTCCTATAGAGGAAGCAAATATTCCGCTGCCGTTTTCGTCAAATTTACTTCCGTAGCCTCCTCGTCGAACACCCACGAACCGCCCGTGATTATCATGCTCCAGAGGCGGCTCATTATATAGAGCCAAGGAGCCATGGCACTACCTGTAGTTTCATGCTCGGCAAGAATTTTTAATTAACACTTTTTTGCCAGTTACTCTGGTCTAGGAAGATATAAAACATTCTTTCTTTCTTCAAAAAAAGGAGGGGGGGGGGGGGTATTGTATAAGTGGCTCTACCATGTTACACGAGCCGCCACTGTTCATGGTGACTTGCCAACTTTTCTTCAAAAACACATTTGTGGTTGGGCAAGTACATTTTGTTCAGGAAATCATTTAAAATGCAATTTTTGGGTTACCTTTGGGTAGTTTTTCAAGTTTTCGTCAAAAATTAAAAACCGCCAATTTTAATTCAATCCAACTAATTTGCACTCAAGGAGCACGGATTTGAAAATCGCGTTCGATTTGGATTCTTCTTTTAGCCGCTACGGCCGATCAAAGTCTGAAAATTCAATTAATTTTTTAAATTTTCTAAAATGCTCATGGTGACTGACTAATTTTTCAGATAATGTATTTGCAATTAAATTGATTTCAGTCATTTTAGTTTATACATGTATTATAAAAACAACTTGAATTCTTAAGATTGTATTTGTTAAGTTTACTGTAACGAATGCAATCCTTCAACCGTATAAGTTTGTGTTAATTACAGAACAACAATTGAGTCGAAAAATTTAATTTTCACTTTTATTACCTCTCATTTATTACGGGACACCCAGAATAGAATTCACGAAGGGTAATAAATATCCGAATAGAGTCGTACATGTGGTCTGGGAAAGTAGGCTACAAGCGGATACTATTCACACAAATCAGACATCAATTCCGAAGACAGGTACTAATCACATAAGGTCAGGTACCGGCTATAAGGTGGGTGGTTTATTTCCGTGAAGCCACATTTGTGAATACCGAATGCCGGCATGACGAAAACACTAAAAGACGAAAAGAGTCTGCCGGACCCAACCATTGTGTAATTCTCGCATACCCCGCCGTACCCACCTTTTAACCGTAATATTCCCCATTGACGATATCCCAGTGTTCTACAAAAAACTATCAGCGGGGCGCTGTCACAATATACAAAAAAAACTTTGTGTTATCTTATTTTCGCCATGCAGAAACGTCCCAAAGGGAGCAAAATGTCATGCCGGCGTGGCAATAAGAGAATAACAACAAAATAAACCTATGCTGAAAGAGACACAGGAAAACCAGACCGAAAAGTCGTAAAATTAAGTTCGTGTGCATGCAAAGATTAAAGCATTATGACGCTATTGTAAAGAACTCAGCGCCGAGTTCAACCGAAGAGGTTCTCAACAAGTTGACATATTTATCAATTATATACGCTAAAGTGAAAATTTGTATTAAAACGTCGTAAATGTTTTTAATTCAATTCATGGTTTTGATTTGGTTGGCAAACTAGCGCGTATCCGGATGTAAACAAACCATGGAAATTTAATATTATTAAGCATAATTCTGACTTTACTAACAGATAAAAAGAAAGTTTAAAGAAAATAGTATATTATACAGGGCGTCTACAAAGTCTAACCTCGGGTCAATTATTTGGAAATGGAAAAGTTGGCGAATTATTTTTGGCCACACTTTCTGAGTGAAATTTTTTTCCGGGGGGGTTGAGGGCGGGGTCAACTCAAAAATTTCAAATGGAAAGGTATATCAAGTTGTATGTCGTTTAAAAAATCTGATTAAAAATTGTTATTAACACGTTATCAACGTGTTTATAACCATTTTTACGAGAATACTCGTAGTTGTTCAATACACTTCCCAAGGCCATGGCAGTCAACGTGTAAACGTTGGTCCCACTTCGATACACCCACCAGTCATAAATAAAGTTTAGGTATAAAATCCCTTTTTTTACCAAAATTTCTTACACACAGCCACGTAAAATCCGCGTTGGCAGTTGAGCGTTGAGCGCTGAGTGTTGGGCGTTGGGCGTTTTTGGGCATTGGGCGTTAAGTGTATGACGCTGGGGGATGGACATTATTCTACATAAACTGCAAAACACTGCGATTGCAATTGTCGTTGGGCGTTGAGAGTTGCGTGTTGGGCGTTGGCCGTTGAGCGTTGAGTGTAGGACATTAGGAGATGGGCGTTGGACTTCGTATCCACTTCTACTTAAACTGCGAAACACTGTGATTGCAAAAGTTGGGAGTTGGGCTTTGAGCGTTGAACGTTGGGCGTTGGGCGTTGAGTGTATGAGGTTGGGAGATGGGCATTATTCTACTTAAATTGAGAAACTCTGTGATTGCAATTGTCGTTGGGTGTTGAGAGCTGCGTGTTGGATGTTGGCCGTTGAGCGTTGAGTGTAGGACATTGGGAGATGGGTATTGGGCTTCGTATCCACTTCTACTTAAACTGCGAAACACTGTGATTGCAAGAGTTGGGAGTTGGGCGTTGAGCGTTGAACGTTGGGCGTTGGGCGTTGAGTGTATGACGTTGGGAGATGGACATTATTCTACTTAAACTGCAAAACACTGTGATTGCAATTGTCGTTGGGCGTTGAGAGTTGCGTGTTGGGCGTTGGCCGTTGAGCGTTGAGTGTAGGACATTGGTAGATGGGCATTGGGCTTCGTATCCACTTCTACTTAAACTGTGAAACACTCTGATTGCAATTGAGCATTGAGTGTTGATCTTTGGGAGTTGGGCGTTGAGCGTTGGGAGTTGGGCGTTGAGCGTTCGGAGTTAGGCGTTGAGCGTTGGGAGTTGGGCGTTAGGCATTGGGCGAAACACTGTGATTGCAAGAGTTGGGAGTTGGGCGTTGAGCATTGAGCGTTGGGCGTTTGGGCATTTGGCGTTGGGCGTTGTACTTAAACTGCGAAACACTGTGATTGCAATTGAGCATTGAGTGTTGAGCTTTGGGAGTTGGGGCTAGCAGTTGGGCGTTCAGCGTTGGTCGTTGGATCTTGAGCGTTGCGTATTGCGCGTTGGGCGTTGGCCGTTAAGCGTTGAGTGTAGAACGTTGGGAGATGGGCATTGGGCTTCGTATCCACTATCCAAAACTGTGATTGCAATTGAACATTGAGTGTTGAGCTTTGGGAGTTGGGCGTTAAGCGTTGGGCATTGGGCGTAGGCTGTTGAGAGTTGAGCGTTGGGCGTTGAGTGTTTGATGTTGGAAGTTGGGTATTGGGCATCGTATCTACTTCTACTTAAGGGTACCGTCTACTTTGCAGCCCTGAAAAAAGGGTGATTTTCGTTTTTTTTTTTTGAGACGACTAATAAAGTTTTTAACTTGAATGTTTTTCCTAGAAATAAGCCTTCAAGTACAAATTGTGACTATTTTGATAGTTTTATATAAAAATTAATTATGTTGTCACATCGTCGAAGTTGGTATGTCACACGGGCATGCCTCACTGGTGGAAGTTCCTCGGTCCACAAAAATAGTGTGAAATCAAAAAACGACATAACGTGTTAAAGTTTATTACTTTTGCCAGTGTTGTGTAGCATGGAATTTTAAAATTCGGAAAAACAACAAAATGACGCTTGTTTGGAAAAAAAATAATTTTTTTGACTTTTTTGCGGCTCGTTTTTTTGCAATATAAAATCAATAAATATATATATTTTTTAATTTATGCTACATAACCTTGCGGTTATGTCCTATTTGGGAAAAATTTCGGATCGATTGCTGCATCCGTCTGCGCGCAGTCACTTCCACCAATTTCAAAAACACTGTTCTGAGAAATAAGCGTTTGAAAATCAACGCCCCGCGGTGAGCGTTGGAGTTGGGCGTTGAGCGTTGGGTGTTGGTCGTTGGGCGTTGAGCGTTGCGTATTGAGCGTTGGGCGTTGAGTGTAGAACGTTGGAAGATAGGAATTGGGCTTCGTATCCACTTCTACTTAAACTGCGAAACACTGTGATTGCAATTGAGCATTGAGTATTGATCTTTGGGAGTTGGACGTTGAGCATTGGGAGTTGGGCGTTGAGCGTTGGGAGTTGGGCGTTGAGCGTTGGGAGTTGGGCGTTAGGCATTGGGCGTTGGCCGTTTAGCGTTGGGCGTTGAATGTTGGACGTTGGGAGTTAGGCATTGGGCATCGTATCCACTTCTACTTAAACTGCGAAACACTGTGATTGCAGTTGGGTACGGAGTGTTGAGCTTCGGGCGTAGGTTGTTGGCTGTTGAGTGTTGAGAGTTGAGAGTTGAGAGTTAAGAGTTGAGAATTGAGAATTGAGAGTTGAGAGTTGAGAGTTGGGCGTTGGGTGTTGGGAGTTGGGCGTTGGGCCTTGGGCATTGGGCATTGGGCATTGGGCATTGGGCATTGGGCATTGGGCATTGGGCATTGGGCATTGGGCATTGGGCATTGGGCGTTGGCCGTTGAGAGTTGAGTGTTGAGTGTTGGACATTGGGCGTTGGGCGTTAGGCGTTGGGCGTTGAGTGTTGGACATTGGGAGTTGGACATTGGGCATCATATCCACTTCCACTTAAACTGCGAAACACTATGATTTGCAGTTGAGCGTTGGGCGTTGAGCGTTGGGCGTTGGGCGTTAAGCGTTGAGCGTTGAGTGTTGGACGTTGAGCGTTGAGCGTTGGGCGTTGGGCGTTGGACATTGCAGGTTGAACGTTAGCTGTCTCGAGTAACTAGGAAGCTATCACCAGTAAGACAGCGGAGTAACTAGCGATTGATTTTTTATCCTCTAATAATTCAAATTGTATTTACTTGACAAACTTGACAAAACACCGATTTCAAAAATATTCCAGCATTACAAAGGCTTTCATACTGCTATTTTTTACGACTAACTAGAAATCTAGTGACAGTAAGGCGGTGGCGAAACTAGCGATTGATTATTTTGCCCTCTAACAAATCAAAGTTCGAGGGGCAACCGTTGACTTAGCCCCTCGGAATTTTAAACCCCCGTAACTCTCTCACCTTAGGGGTGCTAGCTCTAATTTTTGTGGCGCTAGATGGCGCTAGCTAAGGCCCTTACACAAAGGTACTTAAAATCTGCGTTGACAGTTGAGCATTGCGCTTTGAGCGATGAGTGTTGAGCTATGAGTGTTGGTCGTAGGGCGTAGTTCGTAGGGCGTAGGGCGTACGGCGTAGGGCGTTGGGCGTTGGGCGTCACGAGTAACTAGAAAGCTATCACCAGTCAGACAGTGGAGTAACTAGCAATTGATTTTTTACCCTCTAGTAATTCAATTTGTATTTACTTGACAAACCTGACAAAACACCGATTTCAAAAATATTCCAGCATTACAAAGGCTTTCACACTGCTATTTATTACGACTAACTAGAAATCTAGTGCCAGTAAGGCAGTGGCGAAACTAGCGATTGATTATTTTGCCCTCTAACAAATCAAAGTTCGGGGAGCAACCGTTGACTTGGCCCCTCAGAATTTTAAGCCACTGTAACTCTCTCTCCTGAGGGGTGCTAGCTCCAATTTTTGTGACGCTAGATGGCGCTAGCTAAGGCCCTTACACAAAGGTACTTAAAATCTGAGTTGACAGTTGAGCATTGCGCTTTGAGCGATGAGTGTTGAGCTATGAGTGTCGGTCGTTGGGTGTAGGGCGTGGGGCGTTGGGCGTAGGGCGTTGGGTGTAGGGCGTAGGGCGTTGGGCCTTGGGCATTGGGCATTAGGCGTTGGGCGTTGAACGTTGAGCGTTGAGCGTTGGGCGTTGGGCGTTGAGTGTTGGAAGTTAGACGTTGGGGGTTGGGCATTGGGAATCGTATCCACTTTTACTTAAACTGCGAAACTTTGTGATTGCAATTGAGTGTTGAACGTTAGGCGTTGAGCGATTTCAAAAATATTTCAGCGTTATATAGGCTTTAATACTTACAACTGTCACGAGTAACTAGAAAGCTGGCGCCAATAATACAGTGACGTAACCAGCGATTGTTTTTTTTGTACCCTCTAATAATTCAATTGTTTTTACTTGACAAATAAAACTTCGATTTCAAAAATATTCTAGCATTGCAAGGGCTTTTACACCGCTAATTTTTACGTGTAACTAGAAAGCTAGCGCCAGTAAGGCAGTGGCGTAACTAGCGATTGATTCCCCCCCCCCCCCCCCCCCGTACCTCTTTCGCCTTAGGGGTGCTAGCTCTAATTTTTGTGGCATCAGGCGGCGCTAGCAAATGCCTTTTTGGCGCAAAAGGTTTTTTCCAAAAAAGCTGAACTTCGGGGGGCTAAGTTGGAGCCGATTATAATTTAGATAATAACGTTTGTGTACAGAAATCGCAAACTGCTACATTCAAATCGTGTTTTGTGTCTAAAAATAATATTATCTTCGCGCTGATTTGCAAAACATGAGGCACCCCTCCCTGAAGGAGAAGAATCTTTTTTGGAATACAGCGATTCCGATTTTATTGATTTTAAAGAAAAAGATCCTATAAAATAATTAAGTATTGCGAATTAATTTTTTCTCTATAATACAAACTCATGCAATACCTTTCAAAAGTTTATTATAGCCTTCTTTACATACTCATTAGTATAGCAGGTAGCATAACCACAATGCCCACCTATTATTTAATCATGACAAATTACCGAACTTTTTACAATCCATAACGAGTAATTGAACAACTACATTAAATAATATGTTTTATTAAAACAACTTCTTTTCTGCTATGACGAATATTAAATTATTCAACAAATAATTTGCGTATTTCAAAAGAGCAAAATAACATTTGATAGATTTGAAGAAAACTATAAAAGAAAACAAAACCAATATTTTCAGGGGTGTTGGATTATTGATTATTTTTTAAAAATCGATTATTCAAATAGTCAAATCGAATAATCAATTAACAAATTGGAAATAACCTTACTTGTTGCAGAAAGCATTAGATAAATACAATAAAACGAAATGTAGCTTGAATATATGAATATTCAACCTGTTCGTTAATCTGCAAGCAAAAATTAAGTCTTACTAAGTTTATAGTCTTAGTAAGACTTAATTTTTGCTTGCAGATTAACGAACAGGTTGAATATTCATATATTCAGGCTACATTTCGTTTTATTGTATTTATTTGAATAATCCATTTTTTTTTTATTTTTTACTATTGTAGGTACCAGAAATTTCAAAATGGCATTCGATTTCTCTAGATTTTCTGTTGAAATAAAATGTACTCTTAATGTTCTAGGTGGTAATCAGTGACGGCTCGCGGGGTTTGGTTTTGGTACGGCCGAGGTAGTAGAGGTGGTAATGCAGATAGGTGCGGTCACGCCGCCTGCCATCTCTGCAACCGACTCTACATATCTGTATTGCCACCTCTACCTCGGCCGTATGGTAGAAAAGCCATCAGCAGAAATCAGTACTGGTGATTAATTAATTTAACTAAAAACGAAGGATGATTGTTAGTGTCCATCCCAAAATCACATTAATATAAAACAGTTCACAGCAAAACCTTCGTTAGTTGTACGAACGATTTACGTCAAAAGAAATTTTGCTTGTCTCAGTTTCTGTAAGTCTCACAAATAATTTTTATAACCAAATAGTTGTTAAATTGTTTTGAGTGTGGGACCAAAAATGTAAAATATTTGTAATATGCTTCAATCAAACCAATTTATTTTAAGAAATTACATTTTCTTCAATATCTTCAGCAGAAATTTAAATATAATTTTTTTTTTATTTAGCTTATATTATTAATACTCGAGGGCGCATCCAGAAATTTGGCTTGGAGGGGGCTCACGCATATAATAACTCACACACAAATATATGTGTAGACTGAAAATCTGTGAATTTGTTGTAATCTGAATTTTTTGTAACAGCAACGGCATTACAATTCATTGAAATTCTAAAAAGCACTATTTTGTTATGGCCAGGTTTGGTGGTTAACGATCGGTATATAAATATCTTGGGGGGAGGGGGGCTGCCCCCCCGGGTGCGCGCCTGATAATAATTACAATATAAAATATCAAGTTTACCAAAAAAATTAAAATTTTTATAATATCAACAGTAATAATTACGAATCAACATTTAATAATGTTTTGAACTTAAAATTTAGCATTCTTTGAGGCCTTGAATACTTTTCCATCCTTGGCCGACTTTCCATCCTTGACCGTCTTCACCATTGGTTTCTTTATCTTTGATTCTTGAGTCATCTTTGGATTCTTGCCAGTCTTTAAATCCTTCCCCATCTTAGCATCCCTATTTACTGGTTTCTTTAACACTGGATCATCGATCATCATCAATTCCTTCGCCGCCTTCGAATGCTTTCCGATCTTCGCATCCTTGTGTGTTTTTGGATTATTCACCGCCTTGGAATCCAAGACTAGTTTTCGCAACTTGCCTATGCTCTGACCTTTAGCGATTTCTGAATTCTTCGCCACTGTTGAATACTTGGTGGTCCTTAAATACGCTCCAGTTTTATTATTGTTGGGCAGTTTGGAATCATAAGCTTTCACCGTATCGTTCTTTTGATCCTTGGAATTAACTGAATCCTTGACCGCCTTCATTTTTTGATCTTTAATGTTCTTTGGGCTCTTGCCTTTCGGATCGTTGCCCATTTTCAGATTCTTACCCTGATTTAAATCCTTCCCCGTCTTCGGATCCTTGCCGATTACTGGATTCTTGTTCATCTTAAAATCCTTGGTACTCTTCGGATCATCCCCGCCCATCATCAAATCCTTTACCCTCTTTGAATTGTTGACAGCACTTGAACCTTTGGCTATCATTGGCTCCTTGACCTTCATTAAATTCTTGATCATCATCGACTCCTTCGCGGTCGTCGGGTTCTTGGCCATCTTTTGATTTTGAATTATTTTGGGAGGCTTTGCGGCCTTGACATCATCAAACCTTTCCTTGCGTCGAGATTCGTGCAGCTTCGTCATCCACTTCCTGTATTCGCTGGGATACGGCGTTGGGGTTCTCTTGAACGTGCTCGGTTCGCCGAATGATTCGCCGTTGTCCATTTTTTCTCTGTAAAAATGCAAAATTAAAAAATGTGAAATGATGGGCCTAGCTTAACACGTTCGCTGCCACCGCAATTAGGATTGCCTTTACCAGTGACGGTTCGCGGGTTTTTTTCTGGTACGGCCGAGGAACGAGAGGTGGTAATACAGATAGGTGCGGTCATGCAGCCAGCCGTCTCTGCAACTGACCCTACCTATCTGTATTACCACCTCTTGTTCCTCGGCCGTACCAGAAAAAAACCCGCGAACCGCCACTGGCCTTTACCCAAGTATAAAATCGGATGCACTAGTCGGTGGCAGCGAACGTGTTAAATAAGGCTCTGGTAACAATAGTTACAGCGAACATAAAATTTGCTCAATTATCGAATCTATTACAGATATATTGAAAACTTTTTCAAAAATTTCTAAAATTCACACAGTGACGCACTAACTTTTTTGCTACTGAAGATAGCTGAATTTTTTTAACGCCAATCGTTTTCTCTCGTTTTTCTGATGGAAAAGAGGTACACTTTAATGGTTTACGATGATTATTAAAAAGTTCATTTTTTCGTTTTTTTTTCATTTTCGAGTTTTCTTTGCGAAGGTGCTACAAGCTTCAATTTGACAATTGTTCTTGCGGAAGTACATTTTCTGGTCTTGATGAGATCTTTACAGTGATGTATAGAAACCCCGAATCGAACCAGTGGTTTCGTCAGGAAATCATTTCAAATGCAATTTTTGAGCAAAAATAAGAAGGTTGTATAGTTTTTCAGGTTTTTGTCAAAAATTTAAAATCGCCAATTTTAATTGAATCCGACTAATTTGTACCTAGGGGGCACAGATTTGCAAATCGCGTTCGATTTGGATTCTTCGTTTAGCCGCTACGGCCGTTCAAAGTCTGAAAAAATCGACTTTTTTCAAAATTTTCTAAAATGTAAACAGTGACACACTAACTTTTTTGTTATTGAAGATGGCTGAATTTTTTTAACGCCAATCGTTTTCTCTCGTTTTTCTGATGAAAAAGAGGTACACTTTAATACGTCTACGATGATTATTAAAAAAGATGATTTTTTCGACTTTTTACATTTTTTTGCGTTCCTGCGCGATTCGCCATTTCAGGAACTTCCCTGGTTAGACACGTCAAATCATACGATACCATATTAATTAAATTCTTAGGAATATAACCTACAGACCATAAACTTCTATGGAATACGCGGCGCGATGAAGCATCAAATAAATCAAACAAAAGTATTTGGTTACTGAAAATTTTAAACATCAATGTGTCAAAGTTTTACGCACAGCTTACTTGCCATTCTAATATGGTTTATGAAATTTTATTTAGGATCATTCGAATATTTGCTTTATTACAGCTGAAAACAAATTGACATCACTCAAAACTTACATAGCAGAAAAGAAAATTAAATTCGGTGATTGGAAAAATTGCAAAAAATTAATCTCTGCTGGAATTCGCTTAAATTTTAAAATCTTCCAGAATTAACCATTTTTTGATATTCCTTTAAAAAATTGACGTATGACAGCTGATAAAAAATAGCAACAATCGAAACTTGAACGGAAGAAAAGAAAATTGCATTCGACAATAAAAAATTGTCAGAAATGTTTCTCTCCCGGAATTAGCTTCAAAATTTTAAAATTATCCACAATGAAATTTTTTGACATACTGCTAAAACAATTGATGTATCACAGCCGGAAGCAAATTAACAACACTCACATTGACAAGTCAATTAGCGATACATCAAAAATATGTTCATTCTAGATGAATTTCAGCGTCGGCTCGTGGATCTTCGTAGAGGAGGCTAAATATTACTATTTTGGTCAAATTTTCGCTGAACATCGACGAGCCGCGCTGAAATCCATCCAGCATGAACATTTTTTTGATATATAATAATACAGAAATGTCTAATAATTAATAAAAATGATCACTCAGAAATTACTAAAATACACACCAACACTAACTTTTAAAATCGGACAAGATTTGTAAAAGAACACAATATTACACTCGATGAAAGAAAAATAATAAATAAAAAAAAAAATTAAAATATCAAATATATTACACACTATCACCATAGGCGTAACTTCAGAGGAGCGATAACACAAAGTCCCCGCCCTAGTTACGCCCATGTTAATCACTTATAAAACCGGCCAAGATTTGTAAATTACACTTTCGATCACTTGCAAATAAATAAATTGGCTAAATTTGAGACAACCTCACTTGTTACAGATGCATTAAATCAATTTAATAAAGATTAAATATTCACACAAAAAATTAAACAGATGAAATATAGCCTCAATTATTTCATCTGTAAAGTTGATGGCGAATCAAATTCACGAAACTCTGAAATTACCAAATTTTATAAAAGCTACATCATTAGAAAAAAATAAATAAAAAGAAAATTCTGGTTACCTTACAGCTAACGTACGAAATATTGAAAAATTCGCGAAATGATATTAAAAAAATTACCAAAGTTTCAGTTACGAAGTATGAACACCAAAACACCTTCACAGAACCACTGCGAATTGATGAATGAAAGCACTGCGTGGTTTGGTGTGCGCCGTCGCGCCTTATCTTAATCACTCAACTTCTGATTCTTGATAATCACGGTGAGACATATATTGTTCTGCACTTTTTTACTTGTAATATATCTAACGATAGAGACCTGTAAAAAAATATTCCGGAAGCCTACGGACAAAAATAAATTCATAAAAGAATTACTGTCAATAATTGTTTTGATTGCCTTTTAATAGGAATAACAAGAATTCAGCTAACAATTAATAACAAAGCTTCGTATGGAATTCTACTAACTAGATGCAAACAGCGAATAATGTCAAATTTGTTGCGAGGAGGTTTTATAAGTTGTTTGAACATTGTTGGTATTTTCCCAATCAATCGTTAGATTGAAATATTTCATATTTCTCGGGCGAATCTACGAAATAAAACCCTTGAAAAGAGCTCCCCCGAAAAGATCATATAAATCCAGAAAAAAGTGGATTATAGATATGCACAAACGTAGAATAGAATAGAATTAAATTTTATTACTCCATTACATTGTCATTTACAATATTAGACAGGTTACAAAATATATAACGATACATTTTTAACGAAAATCAATTTCTCTCGTTTTTCTGATAAAAAGAAGGTGTACTTCAATGGTCTACGATGATTATTAAAAAAGTTGATTTTTTCGATTTTTTCCATTTTAGAGTTTTCTTTGCTGACGCGTCACGGGCTTCAAATTGAAATTTGTTCTTGCAAAAGTACATTTTTCGAGGCGTCTTGAAGGGATCTTTCCAGTGATGTGTAGAAACCCCGAGTCGAACCAGTGATTTCTTTAGGAAATTATTTCAAAGACAATTTTTGAGCAAAAGTTAGAAGGTTTTCGTCAAAAATTAAAAATGTCCAATTTTAATTGAATCCGACTAATTTACACACAAGGGGCACAGATTTGAAAACCGCGTTCAATTTGGCGTTTTCGTTTAGCCGCTACAGCGGTTCAAAGTCTGAAAAATTGAATTTTTTTGCTATTGAAGATAGCTGAAATTTTTTGACGGCAATCAATTTCTCTCTGTTCTGATGAAAATGAAGGTATACTTTAATGGTCTACGATGATTATTAAAAAAATTGATTTTTTCGATTTTTTCCATTTTCGAGTTTTCTTTGCTGACGCGTCACGGCCCTTCATTTGACATTTGTTCTTGCGAAAGTACATTTTCTGAAGCGTCTTGAAGGGATCTTTCCAGTGGTGTGTAGAAACCCGGAATCGAACCAGTGGTTTCTTCAGGAAATTATTCCAAAGCCAATTTTTGAGAAAAAGTTAGAAGGGGGTACCCTTGGGTAGATTTTCAGGTTTTCGTCAAAAATTAAAAATCGCCAATTTTAATTGATTCCGACTAATTGACGTACGAGGAGCACAGATTTGCAAACCGCGTTCAATTTGGAGTTTTCGTTTAGCCGCTACGGCCGATCAAAGTCTGAAAAATGTATTATTTTTTTAAATTTTCTAAAATGCTCATGGTGACTGACTAATTTTTTTGCTATTGAAGATGGCTGAAATTTTTTAACGGCAATCAATTTCTCTCGTCTTTCTGATGAAAAAGAGGGTATACTTCAATAGTCTACGATTATTATTAAGAAAGTTGAATTTTTTAACAAAAGTTCCAAGGGGTTTACTCGTGTCTTTTTTCACGTTTTCATCAAAAATTGAAAATCTCTAATCCGCCTAATTGACGTACGAGGAGCTCAGATTTGCAAACCGCGTTCAATTTGGAGTTTTCGTTTAGCCGCTACGGCCGATCAAAGTCTGAAAAATCAATTATTTTTTTAATTTTCTAAAATGCTTATGGCGACTGACTAATTTTTTTGCTATTGAAGATAACTGAAATTTTTTAACGGCAATCAATTTCTCTCGTCTTTCTGATGAAAAAGAGGGTATACTTCAATAGTCTACGATGATTATTAAGAAAGTTGCATTTTTTAACAAAAGTTCCAAGGGGTTTACTCGTGTCTTTTTTCACATTTTCATCAAAAATTAAAAATCTCTAATCCGCCTAATTGACGTACGAGGAGCTCAGATTTGCAAACCGCGTTCAATTTGGAGTTTTCGTTTAGCCGCTACGGCCGATCAAAGTCTGAAAAATCAAATTTTCGATTTTCGATTTTTTCCATTTTCGAGTTTTCTTTGCTGACGCGTCACGGCCCTTAATTTGACATATGTTCTTGCGAAAGTACATTTTCTGAAGCGTCTTGAAGGGATATTTCCAGTGGTGTGTAGAAACCCGGAATCGAACCAGTGGTTTCTTCAGGAAATTATTCCAAAGCCAATTTTTGAGAAAAAGTTAGAAGGGGGTACCCTTGGGTAGATTTTCAGGTTTTCGTCAAAAATTAAAAATCGCCAATTTTAATTGATTCCGACTAATTGACGTACGAGGAGCACAGATTTGCAAACCGCGTTCAATTTGGAGTTTTCGTTTAGCCGCTACGGCCGACCAAATTCTTAAAAATCAAATATTTTTTTTAATTTCCTAAAATGCTCATGGTGACTGACTAATTTTTTTGCTATTATGAATAGCTGAAATTTTTTAACGGCAATCAATTTCTCTCGTCTTTCTGATGAAAAAGAAGGTATACTTCAATATTCTACGATGATTATTAAGAAAGTTGCATTTTTTAACAAAAGTTTTTCACGTTTTCATCAAAAATTAAAGAACTCTAATCCGACTAATTGACGTACGAGGAGCACAGATTTGAAAACCGCGTTCAATTTGGAGTTTTTGTTTAGCCGCTACGGCCGATCAAAGTCTGAAAAATCAAATTTTTGCTATTGAAGATAACTGAAATTTTTTAACGGCAATCAATTTCTCTCGTCTTTCTGATAAAAAAAAAGGTATACTTCAATGATCTACGATGATTATTAAAAAAGTTGATTTTTTCGATTTTTTCCATTTTCGAGTTTTCTTTGCTGACGCGTCACGGCCCTTAATTTGACATATGTTCTTGCGAAAGTACATTTTCTGAAGCGTCTTGAAGGGATATTTCCAGTGGTGTGTAGAAACCCGGAATCGAACCAGTGGTTTCTTCAGGAAATTATTCCAAAGCCAATTTTTGAGAAAAAGTTAGAAGGGGGTACCCTTGGGTAGATTTTCAGGTTTTCGTCAAAAATTAAAAATCGCCAATTTTAATTGATTCCGACTAATTGACGTACGAGGAGCACAGATTTGCAAACCGCGTTCAATTTGGAGTTTTCGTTTAGCCGCTACGGCCGACCAAATTCTTAAAAATCAAATATTTTTTTTAATTTCCTAAAATGCTCATGGTGACTGACTAATTTTTTTGCTATTATGAATAGCTGAAATTTTTTAACGGCAATCAATTTCTCTCGTCTTTCTGATGAAAAAGAAGGTATACTTCAATATTCTACGATGATTATTAAGAAAGTTGCATTTTTTAACAAAAGTTCCAAGGGGTTACTCGTGTCTTTTTTCACGTTTTCATCAAAAATTAAAGAACTCTAATCCGACTAATTGACGTACGAGGAGCACAGATTTGAAAACCGCGTTCAATTTGGAGTTTTTGTTTAGCCGCTACGGCCGATCAAAGTCTGAAAAATCAAATTTTTGCTATTGAAGATAACTGAAATTTTTTAACGGCAATCAATTTCTCTCGTCTTTCTGATAAAAAAAAAGGTATACTTCAATGATCTACGATGATTATTAAAAAAGTTGATTTTTTCGATTTTTTCCATTTTCGAGTTTTCTTTGCTGACGCGTCACGGCCCTTAATTTGACATATGTTCTTGCGAAAGTACATTTTCTGAAGCGTCTTGAAGGGATCTTTCCCGTGGTGTGTAGAAACCCGGAATCGAACCAGTGGTTTCTTCAGGAAATTATTCCAAAGCCAATTTTTGAGAAAAAGTTAGAAGGGGGTACCCTTGGGTAGATTTTCAGGTTTTCGTCAAAAATTAAAAACCGCCAATTTTAATTGATTCCGACTAATTGACGTACGAGGAGCACAGATTTGCAAACCGCGTTCAATTTGGAGTTTTCGTTTAGCCGCTACGGCCGATCAAAGTCTGAAAAATCAATTCTTTTTTTAATTTTCCAAAATGCTCATGGTGACTGACTAATTTTTTTGCCATTGAAGATAGCTGAAATTTTTTAACGGCAATCAATTTCTCTCGTCTTTCTGATGAAAAAAAAAGGTATACTTCAATAGTCTACGATGATTATTAAAAAAGTTGATTTTTTCGATTTTTTCCATTTCGAGTTTTCTTTGCTGACGCGGCACGGCCCTTAATTTGACATTTGTTCTTGCGAAAGTACATTTTCCGAAGCGTCTTGACGGAATCTTTCCAGTGGTGTGTAGAAACCCGGATTCGAACCAGTGGTTTCTTCAGGAAATTATTCCAAAGCCAATTTTTGAGAAAAAGTTAAAAGGGGGTACGCTTGGGTAGATTTTCAGGTTTTCGTCAAAAATTAAAAATCGCCAATTTTAATTGATTCCGACTAATTGACGTACGAGGAGCACAGATTTGCAAACCGCGTTCAATTTGGAGTTTTCGTTTAGCCGCTACGGCCGATCAAAGTCTGAAAAATCAATTATTTTTTTAATTTTCTAAAATGCTCATGGTGACTGACGAATTTATTTGCTATTGAAGATAGCTGAAATTTTTTAACAGCAATCAATTTCTCTCGTCTTTCTGATGAAAAAAAAGGTATACTTCAATGATCTACGATGATTATTAAAAAAGTTGATTTTTTCGATTTTTTCCATTTTCGAGTTTTCTTTGCTGACGCGTCACGGCCCTTAATTTGACATATGTTCTTGCGAAAGTACATTTTCTGAAGCGTCTTGAAGGGATCTTTCCCGTGGTGTGTAGAAACCCGGAATCGAACCAGTGGTTTAGGTCCAAGGGGTTTACTCGTGTCTTTTTTCACGTTTTCATCAAAAATTGAAAATCTCTAATCCGCCTAATTGACGTACGAGGAGCTCAGATTTGCAAACCGCGTTCAATTTGGAGTTTTCGTTTAGCCGCTACGGCCGATCAAAGTCTGAAAAATCAATTCTTTTTTTAATTTTCTAAAATGCTCATGGTGACTGACTAATTTTTTTGCCATTGAAGATAGCTGAAATTTTTTAACGGCAATCAATTTCTCTCTTCTTTCTGATGAAAAAAAAGGTATACTTCAATGATCTACGATGATAATTAAAAAAGTTGTTTTTTTCGATTTTTTCCATTTTCGAGTTTTCTTTGCTGACGCGTCACGGCCCTTCATTTGACATTTGTTCTTGCGAAAGTACATTTTCTGAAGCGTCTTGAAGGGATCTTTCCAGTGGTGTGTGGAAACCCGGAATCGAACCAGTGGTTTCTTCAGGAAATTATTCCAAAGCCAATTTTTGAGAAAAAGTTAGAAGGGGGTACCCTTGGGTAGATTTTCAGGTTTTCGTCAAAAATTAAAAACCGCCAATTTTAATTGATTCCGACTAATTGATGTACGAGGAGCACAGATTTGCAAACCGCGTTCAATTTGGAGTGTTCGTTTAGCCGCTACGGCCGATCAAAGCCTGAAAAATTTATTATTTTTTTAAATTTTCTAAAATGCTCATGGTGACTGACTAATTTTTTTGCTATTGAAGATAGCTGACATTTTTTAACGCCAATCAATTTCTCTCGTCTTTCTGATGAAAAAGAAGTTATACTTCAATGGTCCACGATAATTATTAAAAAAGTTGCATTTTTTGAGCAAAAGTTCCAAGGGGTGTTCTTGTGTCCATTTTCAAGTTTTAATAAAAAATTAATAATAGCCAATTTTAATAGAATCCGACTAATTTAAACATGTCTGTTGGGAAATAAACTTATTATTATTATTATAATTATTATAAATAAGATAAATATAACCAACAGCTATGGACCCTAACAAAAAATTTTTTGAAAATGATTAATATTTTAGTACATTGATCAAGATCGATATTTGGACAATTTACATCACATTAAATTGAAATGCGAAAAGAAGCAGAAGCGTGTTGACTGCTTTGTCCTGAATCTGTAGATAGTGCAAATTGAATAATTAGTACTTCCTTTACATTCTCAGGTTGCAAAATAACAATTTCATCATATCTACATAATGTTTCCCGTACCATAAGTCTAAAAGTTTCATGTTCAAACTCAATGTCAACAGCGCAGTTGATATACTGTTTCTGTTTAGATTTGAAACAAAAATACTAACGAATGTTAAGGTACACGATTATGAAAGCTGATCAGTTTGCGCAAATAAAGGAAGCAGTTAAGATAAATTAAAGTGAACGTGTATTTGTCTGGCATCATTTCAAGTCGCCACAATATGCGATACCACGACGGGCGAGCACGGTTCCACCCGACGCGTCGCGACGTTTTTCACAGGGTCATACTTTGATTTCGCTAGCCGCTGAGTAAATAAAAATGAATGCGCATAATTAGCCTGGAAAATATTCAAAATGTTTAAGAAGAATTTCTACATTTAACAAAAATAAAACACCCGCCTAGTGCGGGGATGCGGCGTCTTGCTGAAACCTTATTGTATTATATGGAAGGTTATGATCATTGTTGTTCGGAGAAATTGGAAAAAGCACTAAAACAACAAGGTCATTTTGCAAACTCTAAATATCGGGTTCTCACCTTCAATTGTCATTTACTCGTTAAATGTCAATTTTTTTATACTGCCAGTTCGACAATGAAAAGATCTTTCAAAATCAAGAATAAAATAGGGGGTTGCATTTAAAAATAAAATACATGACGTTATTACTTAAAAAACAAATTACGACTGAAAATCGACTTTTATGCTAAAATGTGTATTTTTAGAAAATTGATCGGTTTTACTGAATATATTCCATACTTTAGGCGCGCACTGTATTACATATTTCAAAGAGTAAGTATACATTAAATTTTTTGATAGGAAATAACTCTTTTATAATACATATACATTCACGATCAACTTTTAGTAGCGGGAAGTTTTTATTCGATCACACTGTATAATACAGTGTGATCGAATAAAATTAGTCAAAGTTCGGCATGAGCCAAAATACGTACGTCTTTTCCTAAAATTATTGGCAAGTGTCAAGCGGACGTATATTGATATTTTCAAATTTAGTTCCTAAATACATGCGGCTTTTTGTTGATGACCTGCTTTGACTAATTTTTTATTCGATCTCGCTGTATTATTACTGTAAATTTTCTATTTATTCGGAATTTCTGTATGAAAGTTTTGCGCCCCCTCCCTGTAATTTTTTTTCGGACGCCAATGGAAACTCTCATTTTGAAATTGCTGCCAGCTTAACCCCGTCCCTTTATTAGGAGCCAGAGTTGTCCTTGTGTGCACGCACGCACGCGTAGCTGATTTATTTGCGTTGCGTTAATTACAACCCTCAAGTATACTTTTTCTATTTTGCGTCTAAAACGGAGTCATTAACGCACTCATATGGGTTCGTTAATGGCTTGCCGAGTGCTTTAATAATTTAATTTGGCACCGTTGAAATTCGGAACCGCCAACCAGTGCTAAATTTTCGGCGAGATAGTTTTGAGGTTATGTGATGTGTGGAAATCGCAAACTAATTACAAATTGAAATGTCAATTATTAGTGTTAACAACCACCATACAATTTTCCAAATATGTATGGCCGATTTTTTAATTTAGAAATTGAATAAAAGGGGCAAAATAGAAAAAATACTGTAAAAAACTCGTTCATAAGGCCTTTATGAAAATCGCGCTTATTGAACTCGTTTTTTAATATACTATTACAGCGCTGTCTTATAACAACGTACTAACACATCACAAACGCGAATAATATGTCGGTGAAAAAAAATCCTATGATAAGACAATTGCGCAGGCGCGTTAAGATAACTACATTACTTAGCGTGCTGCAAAGTACGCTATTAATTCGTAGGTAAATAAGATTGCTAAAATCAGGCAATTGCGCCAGCGCGTTAAGATTACTACATTACTTAGCGTAAGCACGCGATTAATTCATAGGTAAAGAAAATTGCGCCTGCGTCTTAGAATTAGTACATAACTTGGCGCAAGAGGGCGCTGCGATGTAAGTTTTCCTGTTCTGGCGCTTGCGCTGCTGATAAGTCGGCTGCGCGTGCGTGAAATTCAAGGACCAGCCATCTTTCGCAGGCGTAAATGATGGTGGCCATCCTTTGCTGCGTGCAAAAGATGGCTGGTCCTTCAAAATAAATATAAACAAAATTATATAATTATATAATTATCATATGTATCACATCGATAAAATCAGTGCGCCGGCGCGTTGAAATTAGTACATTACATGGCGTAAGATGGCGCTGCAAAGTACGTGATTTTTACATCGGTAAAGAAGATTGCTAAAATAAGGCATGTGCGCCGGCGCATTAAAATTAGTGCATTACATAGCGTAAGATGGCGCTGCAACGTATGCAATTATTACTTCGATAAAGAAGATTGCAAAAATCCGGCGCAAAATTAGTACATTATATGGCGTAAGATGGCGCTGTAAATTACGTAATTATTACATCGGTAAAGAAAATTTCTAGAATCGGACAAATGCGACGGCGCGTTAGAATTAGTACATTACTTGGCGCAAGAGGGCGCTGCAAAGTAAGTTTTCGTGTTCTGGCGCTTGCGCTGCTGATAAGTCAGCTGCGCGTGCGTGACATTCAAGGACCAGCCATCTTTCGCAGGCGTAAATGATGGTGGGCTTCCTTTGCTGCGTGCAAAAGATGGCTGGTCCTTCAAAATAAATATAAACAAAATTATATTATTATTATATGTATCACATCGGTAAAATCAGTGCGCCGGCGCGTTAAAATTAGTACATTACATGGCGTAAGATGGCGCTGCAAAGTACGTGATTTTTACATCGATAAAGAAGATTGCTAAAATAAAACATGTGCGCCGGCGCATTAAATAAGATGGCGCTGCAACGTATGCAATTATTACTTCGATAAAGATTTCAAAAATCCGGCGCGTTAAAATTAGTACATTATATAACGTAAGATGGTGCTGTAAATTACGTAACTATTACATCCGTAAAGAAAATTTCTAGAATCGGACAAATGCGCCGGCGCGTTAGAATTAGTACATTACTTGGCGCAAGATGGCGCTGCAAAGTAAGTTTTCGTGTTCTGGCGCTTGCGCTGCTGATAAGTCGGCTGCGCGTGCGTGACATTCAAGGGCCAGCCATCTTTCGCAGGCGTAAATGATGGTGGCCATCCTTTGCTGCGTGCAAAAGATGGCTGGTCCTTCAATATAAATATAAACAAAATTATATAATTATTATATGTATCACATCGGTAAAGTCAGTGTGCCGGCGCGTTCAAATTAGTACATTACATGGCGTAAGGTGGTGCTGTAAATTACGTAATTGTTATGTCGGTAAAGAAGATTGCTAGAATCAGACAGATGCGCCGGCGCGTTAAAATTACTACATTAATTGGCGTAAGATTTTGACCATCGCACTGTTATAAGTCAGCTGCGCGTGCGTGACATGCAGGGACAAGCCATATTTCGCAGGCGTAAATGATGGCAGCAGTCCTTTAGAGTGTGAAAAAGATGGCGTTCCTTTAAATTAAATATAAACAGTTTTTTTCAGCTTAAATGTGATTCACTTTTCCTAATCCCCGCGTTCTTCAGAGTCGGACTGGGAAGCCGCCCGCTAACGGGGACTTGGTGAAAGGCAGCTCGTAATGACTAATAATAGTAATTAATAAAATTATATAATAATAACAATCATTATTATTATTTTATGTACATATTACATCGGTAAAGAAAATTGATAAAATGAAGCAAATGCGTCGGCGCGTTAAATTTAGTACATTACTTGACGCAAGATGGCGCTGCAGTGAACGTGATTATTACGTCGGTAAAGAAGATTTCTAGAGTAGGAAAATTGCGCCGGTGCCTTAAATTAAGTGCATTGTTTGACGTAAGATGGCGCTGCAATGTACGTGATTATTAACATCGGTAAAGAAGATTTCTAGAATCAGACAATTGCGCCGGCGCGGTAATTTAGCATATTACTTAACGTAAGATGGCGCTGCATTCTGACCATCGTACTGTTGATAAGTCAGCTGCGTGTGCGTGAAATGCAAGGACCAGCCATATTTCGCAGGCGTAAATGATGGCAGCCGTCCTTTGCCGTGCGCAAAAGATGACGGTCCTTCAAATTAAATATAAACAATTTTTTTTCAGATTCACTTTCCCTAACCCGCGTTCCCCCAGAGTCGGACGATTTGATGAAAGGCAGTCCGTAATGAATAATAATAATCATTATTATAAATATTATGTGTATTATATCGGTAAGATGGCGCTGCAAAGTATGTGATTATTACATTGGTAAAGAAGATTTCTAGAGTCAGACAATTGCGCCGGCGCGTTAACGTTAGTACATTACTTGGCGTAAGATGGCGCTGCAAAGTTATTTTATGTGATTCTGATCATCGCACTGTTATAAGTCAGCTGCGCGTGCGTGAAATGAAGGACCAGCCATATTTCGCAGGCGTAAATGATGGCAGCCGTCCTTTGCTATGCGCAAAAGATGGCGGTCCTTCAAATTAAATATAAACAATATTTGTTTCGGATTAATAATTGTAATTCACTTTCCCTAACCCGCGTTCCCCCTTCCGTAAAAACAATTGTTGCTATAATAAACTTTCTTGTTTATTATATAAGTGTTTGACATGCGCGGTCACATTCTCTCTCTAAAATAATCCCCCGCTGTCGTTTTCCAGTTCGTTGGTGTCCACTGATGCCAACCTTCCTTAGCTTTGAAACTGTTATTAACACGTGGTAACTTCAAAATTAGTTTTACCATGCGTAGAAAAGGACAGATGACGAACATTATTAATCATAATAATAATAATAATATTTTGTTAGTGTTTACAAATATAAAAATCTTACACACGTCAAAGAAAAGTATAGATATTATACATATATGTGCTTAATTAAAAATAAAAAAAAAACAATTATGTCGATTGTAATAGTTGAATACTAGGTCTAAGTTGGTGTGACGAGGACAGTTAAACCAATACTACCAACTAACTGATTTGTATCGGTTCATTTTTCATGGTTGGTAATGATACTTTTGCTAAATTAGTACGAAAATCCGCCACTAGGTGGCGCTGTGCAAAATTTCTCGACATAGTAACGTGAGTATGCTTCTTAAGCAAGGGTTGCGTAGGTGTAAGATTGAAGACCTAGGTATCGTTCCTATTCGTAGGTACGATACTTAGGTCTTCCATGAAAATACAAACAATACTAGTTAGCTGCGGTCACACCCTGCTACCTCGCTTTGAGTCTAGTGGCTTGGCGACTCGCCTGATCAGTAAGGCCACACTGGGGCGAGCAATGGATCTTTGCGTGTTTTTTCCGAGTTTTCTCGTCGACATGCGTACACATGATTGCGTCTAATTCAACTTAGCGTAGAGAGAGTAAACGCATGGCAATGTTGTCGGAGCTAGATGTGCACGCAAAGATCCATTGATCAAAGTATACTCGCCATAATTCTGTTGTCTGGTGTTGTAGTGTCTCGATAGGCAACTCGCGTAGTAACCAGGCCGCGGTGTGGCCGGTCTCGAAAGTTTACTAGACTCCAATCGAGCTAGTTCCGGTGTGGCCGTAACCTAAGGTTAGGGGAATGAGATTCGGGTGATTTCCATTCCGTACTGAAGGAAACTTAAGGTAAATGGTAAGAGCGAGACGTTTGTGGGGAAGGCAACACAGTCGCGTATGTCATTTTCTTAAGCAAAGACTGCGCATGCGTACGTTTCGAGGTCTAGGATCGTCTAGGCTTGCCGTTTTCGTTCTCGGAGACAATTTCGACAAATTTTTGAAAATTTGTTTGTTAATCAGAAGAACTGAACAGTTTTGATAAAAAATTATGTACTGGAAGAGGATGTTTATCCTTTCCCGGTATTTTTTGAAATATTACAAAAACATTTTGACAGTTAATAAACCCAAGAAAATAGTGGACATTTTTTGTTTATAAATTTTTCTCATAAACTTTTTGAAAAAAAACAAATTATAATTACAAAATCATAAAACTTACATCAAATTTACATAAACAAAAATTGTAGAGAATGCTAAAATGAACCATTTCGAAATCGTACTAGTTTTAATATAGACTTCTTCTCAATGTTGCACAAGGAAGCGATATAAAGCTAAGCGCAAACTTGTCGGACGCGGACGGACGGCACGCATTAGATAAAATTGCTTAACACAGTTGTAAACGAGTCAACGCACATTTATCGGTACGGCATGGAACGGATAAATGTACGTTGACTCGTTTACAACTGTGTTAAGCAATTTTATCCGTCCGTCCGCTTCCGACAAGTGTGCGCTTAGCTTAAAGCGAAATTTCCGAAATTTTTTTCGAAACACGTCTTTATCATTCATGGTTGAATTTGTCACTAAATATGCTTCAAGTTTCGCTATAAGACGAAGTGTAAAATTTTCAAAAAATGTGCCTTAAAAAAAATTACATTTTCGAAAAATCTGATTACGATACTATTATGTACAAACTTTTTTTTAAATCTTTGATTGTTTTGACGATATTCGCCCGGGAAAATAAAAACAGATTTTTCCAAGAGGGTGTTTTACCCCTCTAACGACCGTTAGGGCACGTATAATAAATAAATTTGAGACAACCTCACTTGTTATTTGTTTATAGTCTTAGTAAGACTTAATTTTGCTTAGCAGAGTTACGAACAGGTTGAATATTCACATATTCAGGCTATATCTCGTTTTATTAAACTTATATTCAAGGCCTATCAAAATCGTCTTACTTGTTAGATCTTTCTTACTAGCTACTAATTTAAAATTTAATAAAGTTTTTGGAAACAAAAATATAAATATTATTCTTTAAAAGTTTGGGGGGCTTATAATCCCGTAACCCCCTCTATATACGCCAGTGGGTATGCGAACTGCGCTAGTTAATATAACAAAATACCGTTCATAAAAATGAGTTTTCACATCATTTTAAGCAGTGGTGTATTGGAGGGGGAACGGGGAGGAACGACGTTTCGGCACCTTTTTTCAGTAACGGAACGCGTTTGTGTTTGTTAATATTTTGTAAAGTAAGAATTAAAAAAAAATAAAAAGCTTATAAGGAAAACAATAGTTTACTTAAAATAAGATGATCTCCAAAAAACTTTCAGCAAGCTGCTTGTGGAAAGTCGCGGACTGTTTTTTTACTCTCACCATGCGTTCCCTTACTTCTTATTTTACCAATACACCACTGATTTTAAGGTCGTCCAAGATGCCGCAATATCTGCTGAACATTAAAATCATAATTCAATATTACCTATTTTTTTGTTCTCCGAACGAAAAATCGCCTAATTGAGTTGATTTTATTAGAATATAATTTATTTTAATTATGCAACTATCTTGTCAACTATCGATCAACTTGTGTTGCTTATGCACTGGTTATATGGTCAGTATAGGCAACCCTATTTACGCCATTTGTACATGACAGCTCTTGCTGCAATACAATTTATCATGGGCAACTAAATAAACTTAATTAAAAAAATATATCGTGCAACTTGCAGATGTAGGCAGCATACATTACTCAAGTGTAGCGGCGGCTGTGGATCTCCGTACAGAAGGCTGCATGGAGGAAACAAATATTCCGCTGCTGTATTGGTCAAATTTTCTTCGGTAGCCTCCTCAACGAACATCCACGAGCAGCCGCTGCTCAAGTGTTATTTGTTAAACCTAACCCAACTTACCGGCTCTATTGTAAGAGCAGGCAACCCTATTTGCGCCGTCGCAGTGCATGCGAACTCTTTCTGTAGATGGCGCTGAAATGTTTTTTTATTCAATTTGATCCAAGAAAGGCTTAAAAGGGCTGGTCAAAGGGCGAACGATTTTAGGACAACTCGGGCTCCTATTAAATGGACGGGGTTGAGTAATAAACTGAAAGCAATTTCAATCGAGAGTTTAAAGGAACAAAATTTACGTTTCAGGTGGTTTGGTTTGTTGTTGATTCTATTCTTCTTTCTCACTATTTTTGTTGAAACTTTCTCTTTTTGTTGATTCTTTTAGTAATGTACGGATTCAGCTGGCTTTTTTTATATGCTTAAATGAATGTTTATTTGATCATATAAAAAGAAACTTCTGAATCCAGGTAAACGATAAGAAGCGCCAAAGTTTGGTGGTGCGGCCACGCGGAGATTTGTTATCACGCTCTCTCTGCGCAAATTTACCCTTACCTTCCGCGAGATTATTAATGGCTGCACTGTAGAGCGGCAACTCTCAACAGAGGGGGCCGTGAATTTTTTTTTAAGTTTTTTAATCTTTATATAGGTACATATTTCATGATTAATTAATTTTTCACTTAACCCGTGGTTAAACATAATTATATAATTTGATTAATTAAAACACTTGGTTTTGTTTCACTGCTTTTATTTGTCTCTCCAGGAGAGACAAATCCAAGTGTTTTAATTAATCAAATTACATATTTCAGGGGTTCACGCATTTGTATTTTTAATGTGACATTTAAGAAGTAAATATTGAATTATATCAGAAATGTTTTTATTGCATTGAGAATATACAAATAAATACATTATCAAACGTACTTTCAATACACGTTGATTGTTCTTCTGAACTCGGCAATGACGTGTTGTTCTTCGGCGTGACGCCTCTGGTGCCGTCTACTAAACTTCTTGGTCAAGCAGTTGAACAACCAGTTGCAACATTTTAGGCACCTGAACCAGGATTTGGATTTTGGAACCTCGTCGTCAGCTTCTATCTCTACATCCACGGCCATCTCCTCAGACTCGACGGTATATCCCGATTCCTAGATTAAATTTGAATGTTATTTTCGTCTTTTCAACTTAATTTCTTACTTACCACGGATTCTTCAAAAGTAACCATCTTTAACAAAGGCGGAGAAAGGTTTTCCGGTGAATTCTGTTTTAAAAAAATGTAATAATTTTAATTGACGAAGAACACTCTAATTCGCTGTACATAATTATTACTAAATATACATAATAAAAGTGCATTCGTTATTTATCCAGATTTTTGCAAAATTCAAATGGATTACACTAAAAAAATGTAATAATTTTAATTGGCGGACAACTATAATTCGTTGCACATGATAAAAGAAGTGCATTTGTTATTTATCCAGATTAATGCAAAATTCAAATGGATTAAACTAAAGAAATGGAATAATTTTAATTGACGAACAACACTATAATTCGTTGCACATAATTATGACTAACTATACATAATAAAAGTGCATTTGTTATTTATCCAGATTTTTGCAAAATTCAAATGGATTACACAAAAAAAATGTAATAATTTTAATTGGCGAACAACTCTATAATTCGTTGCACATGATAAAAGAAGTGCATTTGTTATTTATCCAAATTTTTGCAAAACTCAAATGGATTAGACTAAAGAAATGGAATAATTTTAATTGACGAACAACACTATAATTCGTTACACATAATTATGACTAAATATACATAATAAAAGTGCATTTGTTATTTATCCAGACTTTTGCAAAATTCAAATGGATTACACTAAAAAAATGTAACAATTTTAATTGACGAACAACACTATAAATCGTTGCTAATTATGACAAAAAGAAGTGCATTTATTATTTATCCAGATTTTTGCAAAACTCAAATGGATTGGAAAAATGTTTGTTTGAATTTAGTATTTGCTTGTCGACTTACCTGTTGAGGGTGTAGATGTGTTTTGAGTGTTGTTAATTTATTGTATGAGAGGCGGCTTGCGGCCACGGTAGTGGAGGTGGCAATACTGATAGGTACGCGTCCGTTGATTCATTCATTCAGTGAGTCTAATGTTATTAGTGCGATAAAGATATGTTAGGCAATCTGGCCGTACCATTAGTCACGCCGCCAGCAGTCACTGATTTGTAAGATGGTGAATTGTTTTTAATCGCGAAAGATAAGTCGAATGATTTATCGATTTGTTTAACTCCTTTTTTGCTTTGTTTTATTTATACGAAGAGATAAACTACGTTAGTCAATCTGGCTGTACCATTAGTCACGCCGCCAGCCGTCACTGATTTGTATGGCGATTAATTGGTTTTAATCGCAAAAGATAAGTCGAATGATGTATCGGTATATTTTACTTGCTTTATTTGTACGAAGAGATAAACTCTTGTCTCCTTCTAAACTAAATTGCAACATTTGGGCCAAAATTGATGAACCCTTCATTATTAATATACTAAGGTTGAAGCAAACGATGGGCGAAGATTTTGTATATTTTTTTACATTTTTAGTTTTTAAAATATAATTTTTTTTATTGTACTATTTTGTTTTGAAAATATCAACAATCTTCGCCTGTCGTTTGCTTCAACCTTAATATATTGATAATAGTCAATAAAAGATTTTATATTTTAAAAACTGAAAATGTATCATAATTTTGGTGCGTTGTAAAAGTTTTTTTTTAAATCATTTATTTAAGAGTTTTTAAAACCAATGTTTTGATCATTCTTAAACAGTCCTAGTGGAATTTCTTTTCTAACTTTGACTGAAAAATCCAAAACAGACGCACGTTTAAAAACATAAATGATTGTTCGCGTTCTTATGATACAAAACTATAATCAATGATATACAAACAATTTGTTAATAATCTATCGGGTCTCAAGCGCCTATTTTAATTTAATGAATATTCAGCTAAATTTGTCGAGTTGGGGTGAATGACATTCCTTGTCGGTAATACAGTGAGCTATATTATCGACACGGAGCTTGTAATACGCACGCATCTCTCTACGCGCCGATGCTTAATTTTTTCTCACAAGATGGTGCTTCGAAGTACTATTTATAATTGTTAAACACGACACGTTATAAATCAGTTGGACGTGCGTGACCCCCAAGGTCCTTCCACCTTTAACAAGGACAGCCAAATTTTTCTGATAGTAAAAGGTTGCAGGACCTTCATAATAAACATTAACAAACATGATTAGGTTTAGACCCGTTAGTACATTACTCTTGCCTATAAAGCAAATTTACTATCTCACTAGCGCTGAAGAAAAAGAAATGAATTCTGATTTAATAATAATAATAATAGTAAATGCTTTATCCAAGAGAGGGACAATACATGATACAAACGTAGCAATAATTAGTGTTTTAGTGTTGGTTTAAAAATTTTAATTAATTTTGAGTTTGGTGGCGATTATCTAAAAAACTAGGATTTTTTTTTTATATTAAAGCCTTATCATTGATTACCAGTTTTGTTACATTTTGAACTCTGTATTTGTTTCTTATTTTGAATAATGAAAGCTTTTTTATAAATTCAAAAAACGAAATATAGCCTGAATATATAAATATTCAACCTGTTCGTAACTCTGCAAGCAAAATTTAGTCTTACTAATACTATAAACAAATAACTTATTGAAACAACTACTTCCCTGGCTAGTGCCACGCCGGATATTGAATGATACAAAAGAAATTTGCGTTATTACTAGTACTAAGTACTAAGTGAAATAACATTGGTTTAAGATCCCTTATATCTACCCACAGGACTAACTTGAAAAATAAAACTAAATTGAATTTTGAAAACTTTAAATTATAAAACTGAACCCAAAAATATATAAAAATTAAGTAAATAGCCATCTGCAGACGCGTTTCGAGATTTATCTCTCATCAGTGCAGCTTCGCATTTAAATTGAATGTTAAAGAATAGCTTTTTTGATTTTCAAGCGCTAAAACTTGGATCGATCGTGATTATCTGGAAAACGAAATAATTGACGTGCTTTAATTTTTCAATAGTTTTGAAGCCAAATTATTCCGGAATAATGCTGTAAAAGTTGGAAGTCTGCATTTCTATTAGTTTTTGAAAAATCAACGCTCTTTCGATTTTTGAGCGTTGAAAATGCCCGTTTACAAGTTTAATGCAGATTTAATGAAAAAACTAGGTAAATCAAGTGCAAAAAAAATTCAATTTAAATTATATTTTAAATGTAAATCGAGCGTTTTGTAGAACCGGATGAAACTGACGTTTAAAACGTCAAAATTATGAAAAATGGAAAAATTGTACTTCAAATGAAAAAAACTCAGTTTACTCAAAAACTAAAGCGATTTAGAAAAAAACGTATTCTTTATAAGTTGTTCATTTTAGCATTCTCTACAATTATTATTCACATAAATTTGGTGTAACTATTATCGTTTCATAATTATAAACCAAAACTGAAAAAAAAATTATAATAATTTTTTTTTTAGAATAACAATAATTTTATGAAAAATTCTTTCAAGTAGATGTTAATTTTCTTGTTGTCTTCAGTATTTGTTTAAATATTTTTGTGATATTTTTCATATTTAAAAAAATATTGTAAAAAAACAAAAAACAGTTAAGGTAAACACTAACTTCCGGTGTACTAAATTTTACCAAAAGCTTTTTAATTCTTTGGATTATTAAATAAGACTTATGTTCAAAGTTTCATATCAATTGCTCAATTAGTTTTTGAGATACAGCGCGCACAGACACACACACACACACACATACAGACACACACACATTTTTTTTTCCAGAAATTGTTGAGATGGCATCTAGGGACCCCAAAACGGATATTTCCGTAAAAAAAATTTTGAAAAAATTTTCACGATCACAATACTTTCTCGTACTTCGTAACGGAGAAAATAATCATTTTTTTTTCTCGAATAACAGTGATTTTATGAAAAATATTTTCAAACAAAAGATATTAATTTCTTTGTTGTCTTTAATATTTTTTAAAATGTTTTTGTGATATTTTTCATATTTAAAAAAATATTAGAAAAAAACAATAACAGTTAAGGTAAACACCCACTCCCGGTGTTCCAAATTTTACCAAATGCTTTTTAGTTCTTCGGATCAAATAAGACTTATGTTCAAAGTTTTATATCAATTGCTCTATTACTTTTTGAGATTCAGCGAGCACAGACAGACACACACACAGACACACACGCACAGACACACACAGACACAGACACAGACACACAGCCATACAGACACAAAATTTATTTTTTCAGAAATTGTTGAAATGGAATCTAGGGACCCCAAAACGGATATTTCCGTAAAATTAAAAAAAAAACACAATACTTTCTCGTATTCCTAACGGAGAAAGTAAAAATATGACTATCAAAGTATTTATATTAAATTGCATTAAATAAACTTTTTTATTACTGTATTTACAAACAAATAACTAAATAAATAGATTTCAAAAAACGTACAGTGTTCTTCTAAACTCAGCCATGGCGTTTTGTAGGTCCATGTGACGCCTCCGGCGCCGTTTCTTGATAATCCTGACCACACAGCTGATCAAACAGTTGCAACATTTCAGACGTCGGAACCAGGATTTTTGTTTTTTTCGTTTTTGGAGCCCTAGCCTCGATCTCCGTCTCCACCGGCATCTCCTCGGTTTCGGTACAATCTGGATCCTAGTTTAAATAAACTTAGGTAAATTTAAACAAATTCTAATGATGTAATTTCAAACGAAATATTTTCGTAAATCTGTGAAACTATAAAAACGTCTTGGTTAAAATAAAGCTGTGAAAACTATTTGTAACATAAAAGTCTATGTTCGTCGTGGTAATAGCCCGGAGAATAGTTATTGCTAGAAATGAGCAAAACTGCTACTTTTGAATCACGTTGCTACTTTTTAATACCTGTGATTTCAAACTGTGATTGTGATCACGGCTGGTAAACATATGTTACGTATGCCAACTTGTATTGTCTTCTTACAAATAAGTTTTAAGTAGCAATCAGTTTAAATAGCAGTGATTTTAAGCAGCAATTACGTTTTAAGTAGCAGTGATTTTAAGTAGCAGAGATTTGAAGTAGCTATGATTTTAAGTAGCAATTACGTTTTAGGTAGCAGTGATTTTAAGTAATAAAACCAATAATAATAATAATAATTTATTTGCAGTTAATAATTATAATAATTTTATATGTGTCATAAAGGAAATTAAAGTATAAACTTAATCTACTAAGATGAAAATAAAATACAAAATACAAAACAGCTTTGAAATATCTATATCTAAAATCAAGTATCCATACATTTAATTATAATTATGCAGTGGTTGTAAGTAGCAGTGATTTTGAGTAGCAGCGATTTTAAGTGGCAGTGATTGTAAGTAGCAGTGAAATTATAATACCTGTGATTTTAAACTGTGACTGTGATCACGGCTGGCAAACATATGCTATGTTAGAACTTCTATGTACAAATTTCCATTTATTGTTATATTAAAGTAACATAATTTTCCCCTTTACAATTTTTTTTTCACTGGAAAAAATAATAATTTTATGTTTATTAAGTCGCCGGACTTCGACCACAGCGAGTTTGTTGTTCGATTAATCAATTTATTAATTTATAATTATTAGTACATAAGATGTAATTTATTTCATTTTATATGGCATTTTTATTAAATATTTATTCGAAATTTAAATTCAATACCCTGCACAAAGGGGAGAATAAAATAATGAATATTAAATAATATTTAGAAATGTCACATTGTACTATCTTCTCACAATTACGTTTTAAGTAACAGTTTTAGCTTAAGTAGCAATCACTGTTTAGGTAATGACAAGTGTAAGGCTGTTAAATTAGTATACGACTTTCTGCATGAACCGCATGCTATAACATGTGCATCTCTATTGTTATGTTCTCCAAGGGAATTCAGTATAGTATACAAAACTAATATTATAATATTCCCATAAGGCGGCATAGCCAACTCCACAAAATGGCGGCCGAAGATTCATAGTGTGAACCTCGAGCCAATAGGTGGCACTAGTCGGAGCGGAATCTGTATAAGTGGGGATCTGTACGTGTTGCTCACCTCCGGTAAATTGGTGGCGTTAGCCGGAGGAGCGGAATCAGCTTTTTAATACCTTGTATTGTACTGGATGGTACCTCTGCTCCAATTTATAAGACCAACGACACCTGCAACACCACCACTTATTACCCTCATTACAGCGGCGGCTCGTCTTTGCTTCCCCTGCGGAAATACACGAGCCGCCGCTGCCTCATTACCTTCATTATTACCCTTATTACCTCATATGGTAGTGGTGGTGGTGTTGGAGATGCCGTTGGTCTTATAAAGGGGTACTTAGACCATCCAGTATAATACATGGTATTTAAAAACGAACAGATTTCGCCCCGACTAGCGCCACCTATTGGCCGGAGGTCTACACTATAAGAGATATATACCTACGGCCGCCATTTTATGGAGGGGGTCTGACACCTTATGAGAATATTACATGGAATGGAGTGGTTACCTACTCGCTATCTCCCTCTATTGTTATGGGAAGATCACTTATGGTTCTTAACGAATTCATTAATGTATTTGTAGGGTTAAAATTCGTCCGGACAAAACCGGACATGTCGTCCTTTTTCAATAAAATTTAAACGTTCGTCCGGCTTTCTCCACTGTCCGGCTTTTTCAAAAATATTAATAAAAATAAAAATTGATTCATGTTCACCTTTTAACATGATAAGAAATACGCTAATCCTAAATACGGAATGATCGCATTCATTTTAAGACATTAAAATGGCCAGATAAAACCTTCATGTTCACCTTAGAACATGAACATTTATGACAAATACGCTAATCCTATATAAGGAATGATCGCATTCATTTTAAAACATTAAAATCGCCAGATAGAAGCTTCATGTTCACTTTAGAACATGACGAGAAATATGCGAATCCTTTAAGGAATGATCGCATTCATCTTAAAACATTAAAATCGCCAGATAAAAGCTTCACGTTCACCTTGGAACATTCAAATTGACAGATATAAGCTTTATTTTTACTATGTAATATGTGTATTGCCCATGTTCATCCTATCACATGAACGTTGACACTGATGATAAATATTCTAATGCTGTAGGGATGATCGCAATCATTTTAGAACATTAAAATCGCCAGATAAAAGCTTCACGTTCATCTTGGAACATACAAATTGACAGATATAAGCATTATTTTTACTGTGGAATATGTGTATTGCCCATGTTCATCCTAGAAGACGAACGTTGACACTGATGATAAATAGTCTAATCCTATAGGAGTGATCGCAATCATTTTGGAACATTAAAATCCCCAGATAAAAGCTTCACGTTCACCTTGGAACATATCAAATTGACAGATATAAACTTTATTTTTACTGTGGAATATGTGTATTGCCCATGTTCATCCTAGAACATAAACGTTGACACTGATGATAAATATTCTAATACTATAGGCATGATCGCAATCATTTTGGAACATTAAAATCGCCAGATAAAAGCTTCACGTTCATCTTGGAACATACAAATTGACAGATATAAGCATTATTTTTACTGTGGAATATGTGTATTGCCCATGTTCATCCTAGAAGACGAACGTTGACACTGATGATAAATAGTCTAATCCTATAGGAGTGATCGCAATCATTTTGGAACATTAAAATCCCCAGATAAAAGCTTCACGTTCACCTTGAAACATACAAATTGATAGATATAAGCTTTATTTTTACTGTGGAATATGTGTATTGCCCATGTTCATTCTAGAACATGAACGTTGACGCTGATGATAAATGTTCTAATGCTATAGGAATGATCGCAATCATTTTGGAGCATTAAAAAATTAATTGATTTTAATCGTTCAACGTCAATCGCTGGAGCAAAAATAAAATTTCACCCAGACCATGCATTTCAACAAATCTTCAAATATTTAGAAAACGGCAAACAATAGGTATAGGGAGTATTGAAGTAACTCACCTTTATTTGTTCCATATAATTTAAAAATGACAAAAAATACAGGGTGTTCTATAAAAAAAAAACATAAGTTTGGTCTGTAACTTTGTTATGAGACACGTTTTATAAATTTAAATATTTTTAGGGCATGCAGCTCACTATTATACACAACTTTTGTATAAAACATTCGAAATTTTGAAAAATAAGCACGTGATTGACCGTTCCCAGAGCTCTGAAACACCCTGTATATAACTAGAGTTATGTATTTTGTATATGATATCTAAAGAAACATTTTTTTTTTAAAACCTGCGAACCGTCACTGGAAATTATAAAGTAGTTTAGGTAGCCTACGTTATATGTAATATATCGAACCTATAAAGTAGTATAGGCGACCAGAGATACATGAAAAATAGACAAGAATTATAATAGTGTGCAGTGATGGAAAATGAAATGAAAAAATAGAGTTTTAATACATATGTTACCTTTCCGTTAAGAAGATTAAAATATTTAGACGAGGAATTCGACACAGATCTAGAAAAGTGCAATATTTATTTTTTATTTTCATGTATATTCAAATTTTAATTTTCGTAACCATTCGCCGCCTAAAAAGTAATTAATAGAGCATCGCCAATAATCATTAATCTTTTAAATTTAAATTTCCTCGTTGATTTCAAGTAATTTATTTCAGATTATACAGTTTTACTATTTTTTTAATATTGACCGCAACAATATATCATGATAAATAACGCTTACGGAATTGAATCAGAAACATACTTCTGGTGGAATAACTTTGACGGCACGAACAGATTAAATATCCATATATTCAGGCTGTTTTTCGTCTTTGTTACATTTACGGGAGCTTCGGGATTTTCAATCCCATGATCAGTGTTAAAATTATCACAGCATATTAAAAAAGGGAAAAAATTTTCTAAAAAAATATATATTAAACTTCAAAATCATACAATTGTAAACACTTGTGCCCACTTACACCACATCCGATTAACTTAAATCAGTGATTAGTACCCGTTAGTACTTCTTTAAAACAGAATTTTATTCGCAAATTGTTTAGACAATAACGTATTGATGTATCTTACAAATATAACACTTTTTTAATCAGACTCGGCTTAATCGTAATGCAAGTGAGCTTTGAAGTTTTAATAAACATAAGTATTTCTAACGAATTCCGCCCTCTTCACCTGCATTTCCATCCTGCGCATGCGGCTGCGTCTGGTAAGCCTCCTCTCAAACTTGTAGGTGAGGTGTTTGAAGTACCTCTTAATGCTGCTCCAGCGGCTCTTTCTCTTGGGAGACTCCCTACCATTATTCTTAAAAATACACATAATTACCTCTTTGCACAGAAAAAATGGAGCACCTTACCTGATTTTGCTCCATCGTGTTACCTCAAATAAGCTCGAAGTATGAATGGTCATAACGTCGAGCAATGGGCAGTACCATTTCCACCGCAATTATTTAAATAAACACTGGATTATGATTAATAAAGCACGGTGGTTATATTTCTATTTATGATAAAGTACTCATGTTACATGTTTTTATAAGTTATTATAAGTAACTGTATCAAAAAACCTTATAGTGGGTACCATTGTATTATTAATATCAAAGTTAAGTGTAGAATGTCGTTGATTAAAATTAACCATTTCAATTTCAAACATAAACTAAATTTAACATTTTATATCGTCGGTAAAGCGGCAGTATCGCCTATCTCACATTTACCAAATTTGATAGGAGCGGTAGAAAAACTAATTTATAGTTTTCTGGGAAAAGATTCATGCTAAAATCTCAATTTTGGTCCAAATGGCGGTTATCTCACATTTATCAAATTTGACAGGTGAAGCAAAAAACTAATAACTAATTTCCGATAACGTGAACGAGAAGCTTGCTATATTTTCGTTCCCGTTCCCGTTACCGTTGGTTGTTGTGAAGCCGTGTTAACCTCTTCACGCCCAGGTTCGCCACAATGGGCAACAAGCAAAAAATGAAAACAAAAACATTGTACAAAAAAAATTACTTCTTTAGCGCCATCTATGGAAGATTTTTTTCATATTTTTTTGCAAAAATTGAAAGTTTGTGACAGTGAAATCATATTTCGTAGAAAAAGTTAACAACAAAGAAATAATTTTTCATCAAACCTGGGATTAAATCAAAGCAGCATGGGCGCGAAGTGGTTAATAGCTGTAGAGTTGTACCAAGCACTCGAGACGTGCTGCGCAGTGACCATCTTAAATTGTTGTCGCGTTCTCCGAATACTTTCTCACTCTGCGCACACGCGTCTCGAGTGCTCGGTAATACTGTACGTCTTGTAAACCCATCATTTACTGCTTTAATTTCAAATTGACCGCTGTTTAGATTGCATAGTGGCGCCAACGCAACGCGCAGGTAACTGCAACTGTACAGACAATCTATTTGCTGACGTGTTGCGCCATCTCGAAGAGTATGTCATGTTGTGTATGTCAACGACAGATGTCAATATAGGGCCCTTCCTCTTCAATCGTTTTTTCTTTTATTGGATGTTGGCGGGGATAATATTTATGTCAACACAAGGCAGCTTCACCTTCTGTCAAATGAAGTTCACTGTAATATATGCGCGAGTGTGAGTGGTGAAGTTGAAGTCATCACGATCTTTGTCTGAAGGAAATACGAGCGGGGAACCCAAGATGACCCGTAAACAAAGACAATATAAAAATACCCCGCCGCAAGGATATTAATCTTATCTAATCTCAGTGTTTGTATAATTTGTGCGACCATAATTGAGGGCCAAATGGACTTGTTGTTTACATAATTGGGACATTTTTACACTTATTTTAACACCTATGTGCTACATAGACTCCGGTGTTCACCTCAACAGCGTGCCCGAATATTTTTAGAAGTGTTCACATGGAAGGTTTCGATGCTATCTATTATGAGGATGAGGAGGAAATATCTGAGGAAGTCGAACACGCTGATGTCACACTCGTTCCTGATCCCGTTATCATACGAGGGGCTGGTAACATGACAGTGTAAGTAAACGACTACGTAAATAAATTTAATGTACATCATTTACTGAAAGCCGTAAATGAGGCCAATCCTGATTTTTTTTAGTAGTTACATGTTGGTATTATAATTATTTGGAATAGTTATATGAAATAGATAGTAATACTACCAATTAAAAAGATAGTTAAGAATGTTTAAAATTTTCGAGCAGTTTTGCCTTATTTTCTTGAAGGTCAAGAATTTTAAACATTTTGACTCAAAACTGTCTATTTGGTAGTATGGAATCTATATCATATTACTAGTTGAAAATTTATTACGGTTTATTTATGACTAAAAAATTCAACAATAAATATATGTAAACATTAAATATTGTTTCGCCATCAGAACACTTACAGACGTCTCATCAGTGAAGTTAGTTGCTGATGAGACCTGAGAGGTCGAAACTGGTCTGTAGGTGTTCTGATGGGGAAACAATATTTAATGTTTACATTATTATTATTATATTTGCCGCCGTTGGCATATTCCTATATTTGCCGCCGTTGGCATATTCCTATATCTGTCGATGGTTATTCCACCCAGATTGGGTTTAGTACCACATTCAGGCAATAGATTCCGCCACTTTGGCGTTTCTAACAATAAATATATTTTGATCATACCTATATTAAATTAAAAAATACCGAATTGAAAGATTTTATGTTTTAACCCTACAGTGCGCATTATTTTTAAATTTATTATTTTTTTGTGGATTATCACAATTATTGGTAGAAATATGGGAGAAGTAATAAAAAAAAATCTAAATTTTATTTTTCGTTTATTATTAACAATTATGCATCACGCATTTATACAAACAAATTTACATTTGGTGGAAAATATTTATTGATCGTACCGGTACAAATGCTTATAATTCTTCAAAATACTCTCCCCCGGCATTAATACACTTGTGGAGACGTGTCTGCCATGCCTGGAAGGCACCCTGAAACTCCTCAACGGGAATGTCTCTTAGGAAAGTTGTAACATGCTTTTGGATGTTTTCCATGGACTCCCAACTGTCAACTCAGCCTTTTGCCTGTAGGTGCTCAAGAGATTGAAACGCCGGGTCGCGTGCGTAAGGCCCGACATCAAAGACACGGCCAGGCTTCACCATGACAATGCCCCCAGTCACATGGCCTTCATCGTTACCAATTTCCTGGCCTGGAGCAACACCCCGGTGGTCCGCCAGCCCCTTACACTCCCGACTTGGCTCTGTGCGGCTTTGTTTTGTTTCCCCGATTGAATAGAGAGCTGAAATGAAAGCATTGGAAATCCATGGAAAATACAACGTTTCAAGGTGAATTCCAGGCAAGGCGAACACATCTTTGCAGGTGTATTGATGCTGGAGGAGCGTATTTTGAATAATTTAAAGCATTTGTACCGGTACAATCAATAAATATATTTTTCTCAGAAAATTCGCATTACTTTTATAATGGACCCTGTATTTTTTTTCTTTTCCATCGCAGCTCTTTACATTTGGGAGCTGTGCAATTAGATAGAAGAGTTGTACTTAATTTTGTAGATGCTTCAATATTTGGTTTCTCAGTTGATTCTTCTGAGTTTTCAGTAGTAGGTACTAGAAGTGTCAGTTCGTCAATATTATTTCTTTCAAAATAATCTTCCTCGCTAACTCGAACCGGTTCTTCTTCATTATCGCTGAAATCCAATTCATCTTCACTTGATACAGTGAATATAGCGTCGCGATCTAATTCATCAGTACAGTATATGCTTTACTCAGTGATTTTAAAATAGTAGAATGGTTTTTTGACGCCATCAATGATGGGGGATGGGAAACGATCATTTATGTTTGTTCTTAAACACGAATACAAGTCCCGTTCAATCTTCGCCGTTTGTGTTTGCCACTAGAGATACTAGATATGAAAAACCATTCTATTATTTTAATTTAGATAAGTTTGTTTCATTCCTTTTACCAATTCATATTTTAATAACCAATCCCAAGCAGATGAGAGATAACATTTTTAATGTGGATCACATTGACTTAATCTGTGGTTTTAATTAAATTTATTTGTTATCAGCACTAGACAGTTGCAGTTTCCACTGTGTGACCTTGACATCATGTTTTCTGACTGATTTTTATATCTTTTGTTAAAATTGGTGCCTGCGTCAATACAATCAATATTAACGCCATCTGTTGTATATTATTTTTAACATAATTTTAGTATTAGTTATTATTTTATATCCATATACTATTTTTAAATTTTTATGCTTCTACTTATATGTATAGGCTTAAATGTGTTGTCTTTTGTTTTATTTTGTATTTGTTTATCAGAATTGATTATTTTAGATGTTTAGGTGTTTCTATATGATAGGGTATTCTAATATTGTATTCTATTTTTTAATTTTATTACTTTCTTAATTAATGTATATCTATATTTATACACAGTGGGCAAAAAAAAATGATACAAGTGGTTTTGTATTCCCATATAACTTGTGAGTTATTAATGTTTTTCAATAATTAATATAACAGTGAAAAGCCCAATTTTCATATATAAGATGAAGTACTTTTGCTCTAAGCATATGCTTAAGCATACTTAAACTTGTGCCTGGAGCACTTTCTTGGCTGCAAATTGATGCATGAACTTCTTCTATCATTTCAGGAATACGTATTGTACATGGTCTTCCATGACTGAAAAAGTGACAGCTAATGTCTGAGATTCATTAGAAAACAACCTACAAATGTGACACGATGGTGCATTATAAACTCCCGCCTTTACAGAGCTTTCATTAATGTGAAATATCCTCGATAAAGCAACTTTTCAAAAATGCAATTAATCAGTTTTACAATCTACAAAGTGTAAACATTTTGTTTTTCAAAGCTATATTATTATTGAAAATATGAATATTTCCAATTTTTTGGTCCACTGTGTAATTTCTTGGTGAAACATTATGTAAATATAAAGGTTTAAAATTAAAATTCACTTGGTTTGTTTCATGATTAATTTTTATGTATGTTGGCATGTGTAAACTTACTGGTACCAACACAAATAAATAAATAAATCTAAGCCAGCAATAGTCAGTACATAGAATGTACTGCTTAATTTCAGGTTTGGTTTGAGTAATCGGTTTAGCACAGAATTTCCCAGCGGGCTAGTTTCGAGGGTGGCCCCCGAGGAATTCAAGGAAACAGTCCTTCGAATAAACAGCGTCCTCAAGAAAACGCTGCCCGTCAATGTGAAATGGCTATTTTGCGGGTGCTTGTGTTGCTGCTGCACGCTAGGCTGTTCGCTGTGGCCCGTCATATGTCTCAGCAAAAGGGTACGTATTCAGTTGCCCTATCGTTAATTATACCGCGTTTAATGCCATTAGGCCAATTGTGTTCTATTTATAATTTCGATGTAGACGTGCACAAGCAATCTAATTATGTCCAGGCAATTAAGCACTGGATACAAAATTGATTTGTGCTTAATCATTCTTATTACCAAGAGTTATAAGAGTTTTTACTTTTTGAAGTTCAATATTATTATACAAATCATGTTTTTTATTTTTATGTTTAAACTAATTTAGAGTAACGATTAAAAAAAAAAAACGTTTAAAAATCAATTAGACTCTACAGGATGATTCATAGTTAGATGTAAAAATTGAAAATTGCTTCAAAATACTCCTACTAAGTTTTAATCCTAGATAACTAAACATTAGTCTAATAGACTACCGACTTCTGACAGTTTTGTGAAGGCAATTATGGAGAGCTCACTTTTGCCATCTGGCTGAAGTGCAAACGCTAATTTTTAGCACTTTTCTATATTTTCATTGAAGTATTATAATTTCTCTCTTAACACGTTACGGTCCGCGTTAATTGCACGAGCTTATGCCTTAGCCAGTAAATTTAAACTTTTGAGGGTGTTGTATAACCACGTACAAAAATGGGCATAACTTTTGCAATAATAAATATTTGATTATAAAATTTAAAATACATTTACACTTGTTTGGACATCCATTCGATTGCCCGCAATAATTTTAACAGTTATTCCGGGATGTCGTGTGAACATATTTATATGTCTCCAGACGTTAATGAGTTAAGTTAAGCTAATTTGTTGGAAATAATTCAAGAACATTTAAAAATAAATTTGATTTTTAACTCGTAGTCTATAAGTCGAATGATTAGTTACAGAGCACTGATTTAAGTTTATTATCTAGGGCTAAAAACTCGACAAATGGTCATTTCAAGCTTTTCAAAAACACTAATTATGTTTGTTGATCACACGTAGAAAATGAGAGTGATTTACTTGCTAATGGAGAATTTTAATCTGAGAAGAGGATGTTGAATCACCATACTAAAATACTAAAGCTTTTATTACTTGGAACGTTTATACACGTCAATTTGCTTTATACATCTATGATGCTATATTTGTATGCGCATTTATTTAGATAATTGTTTTCTGCTTCATTTTACTTAATGAAATGCAGAGTGCAATAAAAGAGAGTACAGTTTTTACACCTTTTAAGTAATGAAACATTTTATCTTTAATATACTCCTAAAATTAAACAAATTGAATTGAGTACGAATTGAAACATCATTATGGCGACATCTACATTATAACACATACACTAATTTTGTTAAGTCAACTACTGACAATCATAAGGAACATGCAATAACTAACAATTATAACAATAATTAAGTGTATATTGAATAACATCTAACTCCGATGTAGATTTTCAAATTAATGAATAAACTTGCCATTCATCACGTTTATAAAATGGAAGATCAGACCACCGCAGAGATTGTTTGGTGCACTGATTTAGTGACCGAGTTTTACATATATATTGTATAGTGAATACATACAGGGTGAGTTTTTTCGATGTTCTCTATGGGGATCTCGGAAACTATAAGAGATAAAGAAACGGTTAAGTGGGCAAAGAAATGCAGTTTTACGAGCATTTAACTCACTTATTTTTAGAATTAACTATGTCATATGTTATATCGGATTAAAGAGAAAAAAATAGTCTTTCGAATGATGTCGTAGCCAACTATGGTTTCCATTAAAAAAAATGTAAGTTTGTGTCATATCTCTGAAAATAATGGCGTTAAACATTTTCTGAATTTATTTTATTAAGCTGCGTAAAATTATCTACAACTTTGTCCCTTACAATTCTTTTCTATCTGTCACAATAACCGAGATATATTTATTTGAAAAAATTTACATTTTTCAAAAAATCAAGTTACCCTTCACTTTTTTGAAAACTTTGAAAGTGTTATTTTATTGGGCTCATAAAACTGCACTTCTTTGCCCATTTAACCGTTTCTCTATCTCTTATAGTTTCCGAGATTCCCATAGAGAACATCGAAAAAAGAAACTCACCCTGTATATTTAAGTATGTGTTTGAAATAATTTACACCAGAATCAGGAAAATCAGTGGAGTAAATTACAGGACAAATTGTGTAAATCACTGTTAATTAACCTATGTTTTGATTAATTTTTCAGACCCAACACTCGCTAAACAAATTGTTGGAATGGGAGAACAGTTATCTATACCACAAACTAGGTCTCCACTGGCGGCTGTCGAAACAGCACTGCGACTCCTCTTCTATGATGGAATACGTCATCCTCATAGAATTCCTACCAAAAATACCGATCTACCGGCCCGACTAGCAGGCGCTGGACACAATTATAAATATTTATGTAAATAATTGCATTGTTATTAACTAGTAAGGGCTTTTCAATTACTTATTTACATATTTTTGTGTATATAAGTTAAATGTGATAACTACATATAATACGTATAATTTAGCTTAAAGACGAAGAGAAGAAAAAAACACTTAAAAAGAACATGGTTGTATAATTTGTGAAATGCTTTTGTGCGGAAAATTATAAAGGTAATCTATGGGGTGTCCGTTAATTATTAGGTACTAATTAGACTCGATTCCCGCTCCGATGCAACGATCGCAGCGTTTTTATTACATTACATTAATATTTCCTAGTGGTTGATTAGATCGAAATTCACAAGGGCCACTCGACGATGAATTCATTGCTTACTCCAAATATACAACGCATGTAACCATTCAACACGCATTGTATAGTTCTCAAGAGATGATATTTTATAAGAAATGTGCAATATATTTTACAGTAAATATCCACCTAACCTGATCAATGTTATATATAGCGTCTAGTTACGTTTCTTTGTGTAAATATTGTGTTAGAACAAAATGGACTAAACTCGTTTAACTTCTCGAATGGTTGATTATATTTTTAATGCATTGATGTTATTATCCAAGGTAATGGGCTTGTTTTGATAGAATGTACCTGAAATATGATTATTCCGATTTCTTTGTTAGAGTCGTTGAAAATGTAATTGACATTTCTAGAAGACTATTGACACTATTGAAATATAGTTTATTTAATTTTAAATTTATATCTTAGGTTAAGCAAACAATTGTTTTTTTCCCCTACAGGAATTCTTAACACTGGAGTTGATTATTGGTTAGTTCAGTTCTTGTATTTCATTAATCAAGTGAAAAAATACATATTTGTCATTGTTTTAGTTAATAAAATTATGTATTATTCAAACCACTTGAAATTGTTTATAATTAATGAAATAATATCTAATCAAGTAGTTATGTTTGCTTAATAAGGGCATTGTTTTCTTTTATTATTGCTGAATTATTTAATCCATTGAATGGATTTTTGAAATTGGAAACCCTTAGTTGTTGCAGATGCTAAACACGAAATATATGAATCTACAAATTGTAGATTTATGAACAAGTTGAATATAGCTATATTTTGTGATTATCAAATTCATTTTAAGTAAATTGAGTGGCGGAATGGTTATTTTCATTGATTTGAAAGCGTGTTTATTATTTCTCTAATTATTTGGTAAAAAATCCAGTCTGGAACTATTAGAAAACATTTTTATTCATTATTCAAAACTGCTTTCTTTCAGATCCTGGTCAATACTATATAAGCAGAGTACAAGCATGCACTACTCTCAGTCATTGGATTTGTAGGTTAGAACCGATTTCATGGTTTTCACTTTTATGGAGACATTTAAAAACTGTTTGTGATTTTGACAAACATGACATTACTTTCTTAAATTGTGACATTAGTTTTTTGTAATTATAACTAGGAAGTGGAGTGTTATATTGAACAAAAATTATACTGTAAATCGCAGAACCTGTATAACAGGGAAATCACCATAACAATCTTACTGTATTTAAATTTGTGCATAATGTCTGCAATAATTTTTATTTTGAAGAGTAGAATGAAGTTACAAACTTTGCATAATGTTTGCAATAATTTTTATTTTGAAGAGTAGAATGAAGTTACAAACTTTCTATCAATGAAAACAATTTTTCCGTCACTGTTTTAAGCAAACCATCATTTTTAAGCACCGGAAAAGAAACAATTTTAAGTGTAAGAAATAATACATTCTTTAATATCAAAGTAATAACTTTAGCGGTTTACTCTCACTAGTTCATTGATGTTAATTATTTTTATTTCCTATTTAAGTGATAAGTCTCGATTTCTTAACTAATCTATAACGAATGCTGTGAGGTATTTCCCAGAAGTTAGAGTACCTGCAAGTGGCGGCTGGTATTACGGCCAGGTTAGTAGAGTTGTGACCGGGGTGCAACATTCAGCTCACTCCCTGTTTCTGTGATCCGATTTTTGGCACTGAAGTGGAGGGGCGATGCCTGCTCACAGCTTTTCTGTAATGGCCTATTATTTCATTGATGTTAATTAGTTTTATTTCCTATTTAAGTGATAGTCTTAATTATTCTGTAATAAATGCTACGAGGTATTTCCTGCAAGTGGCTGGTGATACTGCCAGGTTAGTAGAGGTGTGACCGGGGTGCACACTCCCTGTTTTTGTGATACGATTTTTGGAATGAAACTCTTTTTTTTACTTTTTGTAAACTGTCGATATGAACTGGATGTTTGTCTTATCGTGCTTGACACTGTGCAGGGTAGTACTCGCATGTAATGGCATCTGATCTAGTCTAGTCATGTGATCAAACGTGAAAATAAGGGGAGGGGGCGAAGTTATAAACAATATAACATGTAATAAAGATGAAATATGTTTGTGACTGCAACATTAAGCCTTATTGAGACTTAGTTAGACTTAATGTTGCAGAATCATTCATATATTCAGGCTATTTTTTTCGTCTTTATTACATGTATTCAATAAATCTGTAATAAGTGAGGTGGGTTGTCTTAAGCTAATTTAATATTTGAACAAATTCTGTCAGTATACTTCATCAAAACTCTTTTTAAATTTAAAAGTAGGTGATGAAAATGTTTATAAAGAAATAAGTTAGCAAAGAATACCTAAGGCTACAATTGGACTTCTATGTCTAGGCAGCTTTAGGAAACAAATTCAAAGTGGATGAAAGATAGAAAATGCAAGAACAGTGAACAAAACTCGAAAAGAGGTTATAAACTGGTCCCATTATGTAAAACCTCAAGCATTTATTTAGAATAATTACAGTAATTATTTCATCTTCTCCAAATATTTTTGTAAATCCACCAGTCATGATGCTTAGTATTATTTTTGTATCTGTAATAGGTCGTTAACAACTTGGTTAACTAATGAAAAACGTAAACACCAATGTTTTAAGTTAAGTAATGATTTGTTCAGCAGTTGTAATTTGAAGAAAATATAAAATGAAAACCCGCTTATGTTTGTTTCTTGAAAAAATCTATAATTTATTACACAGGGTAGTTATACGGAAGTTAAAAATAGGAAGTGCATCCTTTATGAGAGTGAGTAAGTAATGCAGTATGAGCGGTTGTCATAGAAACATAGCATCTTTATTGGTCTAACTGCACTTGTGATATTTAATATTCATTTATATGTTAATATATGCAACGTACATTCTATTCTCAGATTGCATCTGATTGATTAATGGCATCCACAGATGATGATCATAAAACGTAAAGTCGATAAGGCCTGGTATTTTTTGTATTGTAATTTGCAGTGACGGCTCGCAGAGGAATTCATAGTACGGCTGAGGTAGCAATACACCCAGCAGGTCTGCTACCTCGGTCGTACCATGAGTACTGGTAATTTATTCTGCGGAAAAGCACTTGTTTGTCAAAGGGGAATTCTCATTTTTCACTAGAAAATGTATAACCCGCCTTACAGATACGTTCATGCGGTTGCATACGATACATGTCATTGCTGGAGTGGTGGCCATAAACCATTTTTTTAATAGATAAATAGCTCGCCATACGATGAAGCCAAAGTTTTGTAGATAACTGTGGGTCATTTCCTCAAACCGCCGCTTCTTGTAGATGCATTTAAGAAATTTAATAAAGAAGAAAAATCCCAAATTTATTCATCTTCGCCTGGTGATAAATCTGCAAAATTAACTCTTTCAAATACCAAAAACGTTATTGAAACAACTACTTTCCGGGCTAGGCTATCCAGTTGAATATTCATATTTTCAGGCTATTTTTCTCTAAAGGTATAAACGCTAAAGTGGCGGAATCTATTGCCTAATTGATGTACTAATCCCGATCCAAGTGGCATAACCACCGACAGATATAGGAATTACGTTTCTCCATTAGCTTCTAAGTGCACCGATGAGACCTGAAAGGTCGAAACCTGTCCATAAGTGAACTGATGGGCAAACAATATTTGATGTTTACATTATTCTCTGTTAATAGAATACACCGTTATTGCAAAACTGTATATTTTTTTCTAGACTATCTAGACTTAGAATACAGAGTGCATTTCAGTTATTTTTTAATTTATACCAAAATCAAACTAAAAACATGAATCAAATTTAATTAAACGTATTGTAAATTTCAGTGTGTATTAACTATTTATAACTATTTTTCAAAAAATCAGTTTGTGTGAAATGCTATATAGGAAATCTAAAAATTGTGCATAATTGCAGCAGAGACATTCCATAACCCTTATTTTTTTTGGTATAAAATCAAACATCCATTAACTTTTAATTACTTGATTGAGATTTTTGTATTGTTTATATGCATTATACAGGGTGCATATCAAAATATGATTTTTGATTGAAAAATTACAGAGGGCTTTGATGGTGTAGGCAATAATTCACATCCGAGCGATATATTTTTTCTGAATGAAAAATTGCTGCTAGGGCCTGTAGATGTTTGACCAATTCATTTATAAATTGAATTATAATTACAAAATCAGTTGGGGCTAAAAGTCCAAGTCGACTTACCTGCATCATCCTTGTTTCTTCAACCTGAATTCCTGTCAATTATCCCTCCTTTATAAAAGCATCGATAATGTGCTTTTCGACTTGATTTTTAATTCTGACTTACACTATTTAATTGTTCGAGGTGAAAAAGGGTTTATGCTTCAAGTTCCTCAAAATATGCATAATAACAGTGTTATGATTAATTATTATCTAATCAAGATCAATCACCAAGAGTTATTTATACTGATGATTTTAAACACATACTGAACCATCATGAAACAATTCCTTCATATAAATAAAACAGTTCCTTTGTTAATATCACATGAGTAAAATTAGATTAACACGTTCCCTGCCACCGCAATTGGGATTACATTTACGCAAATATACAGTCGGACGCACTAGCGCGTTGGTGGCAGTGAATGTGTTAAAAGAGCATGAACAATCCTTTAGGCTAAAATGAGACAATTCAACATTTGCAAATCTTTTCATTGAAACTTTTGACGAGAATGTACTTCAGGTTAATCATTTCGCCAAAAAAGGGCCCAAAATGGATTTACTGGAATCTCTCGAGGACAAAGCAAAACGTAATCTTGGTATTTTCCTACTTAACGAACAAACTGACCTAGTATATTTTCCCCACTGTTTCTCGCTGTATAAATGTGTGTTTTTCTTTTGTTTAAATTACTTCTAGTTTGATAATGATCAGTACGTGATCGAAACTATAATCGCTATTAAACCCTTTAACATGCATGCTCGAGTTAATTGGAGCGCGTTAAACGCTAACGCTACAAAAGTGCGCATTAAGGGGTTGATAAATCGTGTGAAATTAACAAAGAAAGTGTTTTATTTATGATTCAAAATGTATCACGAAGTAAACGCCTCCAGTGTCAATCAATGAATCCCTTCATAAATTATTATCCAGGAAATTTCTTGTAGTCTTTGTAACAGCGATTGGTGTTACAAATAAAATCATAAATTTACCTGTTTGATCTTGAAGTTCCTTGGAGGGGAGATGAATATTGGTAGTACCCGTTTCCTCTTTAAGTTCAAGTAATTTGGAATAGTGTGGGATCTCTTAATTATGAATGAATAATAGATATTTCAGATTTAATTGAATGTATGCTACATTAAGTGCTAGTGGAGTAAAATGGTTTAAAATAAAAATAGAAAGTGTTGTCCAGGGTTTTTATTTACATCCGGATTGTACATTTTATTCTAGTTGATACTATACAATATAATTTGAAAATCATCTACAGTTTATAATAAAAAATTGTTATTGAATTATGTAAGTATATGCTTTATATATTAATAAAAAAATGTTTCCCAAAAATGATTTAAAATAGCAGTAAGAAAAAATAAATAACATATTGTTTAAACATTTTGTGTATATTTTATATATATATATATATATATATATATATATATATATATATATATATATATATAAGATAAACAGGGAATGCAAGTTGATAAATGCAGGCCCTCTTTATCGGTGACATTAAGAAGACGATATTAACTGAAGTCATAATTAATAAACAAGGAAAGAACTAAACAGATGATAGATCTTGAAGATTGAATCGAGTCATCCGGGATCTTGCAAAGAATCCCAGATTCTTTGAAGGTCCCGATATTCGAAAAACATACAGGATATTGATGGGGCTCACATGTATAAATATTAAACACTAAATTACACATTTAACATTATAAAAGTAAAACAAATATATACCTTGCGTCAGAAAATAATTATAAACCAATATCAAACGGAATGTTGTCGACCTTTTTTGTTTTCAAAGCCAAACTGCCTAGCTGTGAGCACGCACAAGATCCTGTCAACTCACATGAATCGTTACACCTACTTTACGTTTTATTACTTGGCTATGGCTCCAAAAGTCTGCCCTCGCCGACGAATCGATTTTACCTGGCGTAAAATGGATTGTTCATTAAGAGCAGTCGTTATCCCTAAATATAATATGGCCGACTCTTAAACATTATATGAAAATAAACGTGATCGAAACCGAAACCAAATTGATTAAAAGAAAAAACGGCCAAAAAGCCTATTAACTACTTTACTATTTTATGTGTTGGTTATTTTAGTTATTACTATAATATAGGTACCTTTTTAAGTATTATTTGAGCATATAGTACGATTTTGAGGGACAAATACACTTATCAAGCTAAACGTTCGGTACTTATAAAATAGTTCACAACTATTATAGTAATGATTAATGAAAGTCAATTCACTTTATCCCATCTATTTTAAAATAGCTGCCTTATTTTAGTAATTCTGAAATAAATTATGTACTATATACCCAAAAAGGTATAATGGACGAAAACATTCATTTAATTTTAATTATTTTCTTTATATCTATTTACATACAATTAACAAACATGTTGAAAACCAATCACTGCTCGATTTTAATTATTTAATTTCTCCAAGGGAATCAATTATATAGAAAATGAAATATTGAATACAGTCCACTCACACTGTTGGCAGTTTTTGGCAATTAGACCGAATCTTTATATTTTAGTTATTTCTCAATAAATTAAAGGATAATTAGTTAATTATAAAATTATTTATATATTTATATAAAAAAAATATCCTTACGTATATTCATAATTGTTATAAAATTAAAATGTGCGTTGTTTTTTTTTTAGTATTGTATTTTGCGTATGTCTTATATCTGACATAAAGCTGCACTACGAAAGCAGTAGTAGATTCAGTCATAGCATATCGTCTATTTTTATTATAATTGTTGTTTGTTATTTTTTTCCGCCAGACCACTTGTGTATTGTCCAAAATAATTAACATCACTATTTTCAGGCGTAGAACTCTTTGCTGTTGCCCCTGTTGTAGGAATTTGATGTTGGGGACCTCTTCGGCTCATCTAGTGGGTACGAGCCCTCGTCTTTCTTGCGCATTCTGTATACTATGAACATCACCACTAAGATGGCACACAGCAGGCCCACAACAGCACCACCAATAACAGCTAAAACAAAACAAACCAAACACGATGTTTTATCTATCGCACAATTGAAGATGTTATTTACTATCTCACTTTGCCAAAGGAATTTTTTATAAAGTATGATAGTGGTAAAATTTTCATTAAAAAATAGTCGATAGGAATATGCACACACCTGCTAGAATTCCTGGTTGTGCAAAGAATGATGTGGGCCTGTCTTCCGATTTTGGATTCATGATGACGTTTGGATCGCTGCCTACGAATGTGCCACCGCTCTTACTCAGGTCGTCTTCTTTGGAAGGTTTGCTTAGTTCTGGGTCGACAACTCGTGGCGTGATCGGTGGATCTACTCCATTATTTCGAGACACTGAAATTTGCAAATAAAATAAAAACCATGTGATGATAATAATAATAGATTACAATTACATTGACATTAGATGCATTAAATAAATTAAAATATGATGTATGTTCAGTGAGCCATAAAAATACAAGGTCAAAACAATATAAATACGGAACCTAATGAAACATAACAGTAAGTAATTGTGATAGATAGAAATGATACAAAACATAAATAACTCATGAAAATAATTATTTAATTTCAATATTGTCTTAAATATTAAATAAAGTAGTTTAATGTCATAATGAATATTTAATAGCAACTATTGATATTATACCGTATACACATTTATATAACAGAACCAGATGAATAAATTTAATAAACACAAAATATAGTCTGAATATATGAATATGCAGCTGTTTGTAAGTCTATAAAAATTTGGTCTTACAAAAATAATACAAAATATGGTGTTTGTGTTTAATATTTGTAAGACATAATTTTTTTAGACTTACAAACAGATTGAATATTTATATATTCAGGCTATGTTTTGGGTTGATTACATTTATTTAATGCATCTGCAGTAAGTGACTGCTTCCACTTGTAGAAGATAAAATTAATTTTGAAATTACAATCTAGAACACCTGATTAAATCTAGCATCTAACGATTTACATGAGTGAAATTTAACAAATCCAATTGTATAAACTGTAATTATAAACGCTAGTTTATTCCTTTTTATGTTTAAGTTATCCTGTAATTAGTTTCTTGTTAAACTGTTGGATAAAATAAAAAATAAATAAATAAATGTAGAAATTGAAAAAGTGTATGTGATATTACAATATAATTAATTTAACTTACACACACGGCCAATGATTTGATTAAAAAAAAAGGGAAAAAAATATGACTTGGATACTAATAATACCAAATAAAAAGACAGTTTAGAATTTTCAAAACCTACAAGTAACTTTTTTAATAAAACTTTATAATCACACCAACAAAGTTACTTGTAAACTTGTAAATGTATCATGCAGTTTCTACAATTTCCATGTTTTAATTCAGGTTTTAGTTTTAAACTAAACTTTAACATATATTTCATTCTTTCCCGGTTTTATTATGTCTGGTTACGGGACGAACTGCCGGTGGACCCGAACGCACCAGAGAAAACGTTCTCGTTTTGGTCGGGCGCGTTCGGGTCCACCGGAAGTTCACACCGTAACTAGAAATAATAATTCGAGGCCTCAGTGTGTTATTCTGATATTGTATCACACAAATTATTTGGTGTATAATTTAATATTCGTTCTGGAAAGTAGTTGCTTCAATACGCAGTTGATTTCTATTTTGTAGTCTTTGCAAGATTAATGAACTACTCAAAAATGTATGGTTTTGCAAAATTTTCGAAAAGCTTATTATTATTAAGATTTACTCTGAAAAGACCATAATGAGAGTAGTTTTGATAACAACAGCGTTTTCTTAAAATTATTACACCGAAAATGTAACCAATAAGAAAAAAACTATTTGACGTTTGATGTGAAAATTCAATTGGAAATACAAAACACTGATTGCTTATTCATTTTTTTTGAGGACGTAATTCCTAAATTTATGCAATCATACTTGTTCTTTTGCAAGATATCCCAGTTCCAGACAAACTCCAAACTAAATCATACTTTGTAATATATTACAGATTTCCTGATAACGTAATTTTAGTTTGCTAACTACTTCATTTAGTTTTCCTGCCATGTTTGGTGCACCAGAGTTCAACTTGAATGAGTTTGTTTGCTTTGCAAGCTTTACTATAGTAATAAAATTTTGCTGGCTGTCTGCACACTGTATCAAGTAGAGTATCTGTTAATTTGATTATTTCCATAATATAGTAATAGAAAACTGTACAGTGGTGAATAACTTTTGTACATCATAATGTACTAGTCAACTATGTAGTGACGGCTAAGTGAGAAAGTTATTAAAAAAATATTCTGTTGCAAATTTAATCATACAAATATTTGTTTCAATAAGTCATTTGTTTTTAGTTTGCAGAGTTACGAACAGGTTTAATATTTTTGTAATCACGTTACTTTTCGTTTTCATTCAATTTACAAATGAAATAGTTATATTAGTAATTTAAAGCTGTTTATTTTGCGGTTATAGCAGGAGATTTCATTGTGTTTATTCAATTGCATAATGTAATTTATCTCGAGTGATAACACTGCAGCGACCCAATTCTAAACAAGAATTTGATGATATTAATTATCTTGTGGCAGTTTATGGAACCATCCATTTATTACAGCATAATAATGTAGATAATTGTAATTATATTAATTTTCATAAGATAACAACGTATTAATAGTGTAAATGTTTAACCGTAAACGTTGTACACTTATTTTAATTAAAATGATGCAATGTTTATAAAATACATACAGAATAACATTTGTTTAATATATAATAGTGGCTGAAACTTATTGTATATATATTTTTCTAATTAGCTTTGGTAGAAAATACAAGTTTAAAATTTATAGTAAAAAGTACACTATAAAAATGATGAAATTTTCCAACCACAATAAATTGTTGTTTATATCCAATATTGTTACATTGCACAGAAAATGTATACTGACCAATAATTATTTTATGAAAATGTGTTAGCTATATAATGGTAGTTCAAACTAACTAAAATATTAATGCAAAATGCTTGACCTTGACTATCGATGCACATTAAACATAATATCGATGGTTCCAAAAATCCTAGTTACGAATCTGTTAGATTTCTGAGTATTTTTTTTTTTTAATATTGAATGGTCTGAAGAGAGTCATTTTTAAATTCGGCCAAAAACCTATTTTAATTAGTAGTCTTTGTTTTGTAGGTTTCAGAAGAATCATACTGTAAAATATAAAATGTTTCGTATTTTGGAGTGTTTACACTTTCGACAAAAATACATTTCTTAAAAAAACACATTTCAAGTGTTTTTTATTTTTTGTATTGCTGACAAAAGACAAAATTTAAGATGTGTTACGCAATGCAGAAAAGGCTTTAGTAGATCATAACGAACTTGGCCTATGCTACTAACTCTTGAGCCTCTTACAAGTTAACTCTATCTTCATAAATGATCAAGATTTAAATAAAGATGGGGTATATTGACTTGATACTGACAGTTCTTATGTTTTTTTTAATGAATGGTAGTGGTAGTTTAGACTAGAGATACAGCCATTGAAGTGGTATGGTTCTGCTGAAGCCAATAATCCACACTTTTTTTTTGCAGTTTTTGCTACCAAAGATGGGTTATGCTGTGCAACCTAGATCTATGTCCTAGTAGCTGATAAGTATTGCCCAGCAAAACGAACATAAACTGGTTCTCCTAAAAAGTGGCAAATATTCTATGTGATAAAGGAAATGCAATCTTGATTAATATTTTGTAACAAGATATAGATAGGAAAAGAAATCATATTACTATTTTAGTTTGGTCGACTTCCAGCATAATCACTACAGACCAGTCATCTTAAGAACAGACTATCAAAACGCCGTTACTGCGCTCTTTCTACATTTAAGATTAATCGTAGAAACGCCAAAGTGTCGGAATCTATTGACTGAATGTTGTACTAAACTCAATCTGAGTGGCGTAGCCACCGACAGATGTCGGCAAATATAACAATAATAATGTAAACATTAAATATTATTTAAAATTAATCATATTTAGGCTAAGATTTCTCGGTACGGAATAAATGAAATAATTTTTGGTTTAAGGCGCATGAACAGCCAAAGTCATAAGCGCATGGTACTGTAGACCTCGACAAATTTGTAAGATAAAAAGCTTCAATGAGGAGCAGGTACACACGTTTCGTTAATAAAAAAAGTAGCAAAAGAAGTTAAAGAAAGGGGAAAGAGGTTTTTTTACGAGAAATCAGTGATGATTCGAAATAAATCTTGTTTATTCACAACCGTATATGTAATGTTGACATTACTGACCTCTTAAAAGTTGCCACATTACTGACGGCTACTTCAAGTGAAGTCATCTATTTGGCAGTTTTTTGTTATTGCATGACCGTCAAATCAAATCAAATAAACGTTGATGAAATGGGTGGGAAGTAGCCAGTGACGGCTCGCGGGGTGACTCATGGTACGGCCGAGGTAGTAGAGGTGGTAATGCAGATCTCTGCAACCGACCTTACCTATCTGTATTGCCACCTCTGCTACCTCGGCCGTACCATGAGTCACCCCGCGAGCCTTGACTGGCTACTTCCCACCCTCATTTCATCAACGTTTATTTGATTTGATTTGACGGTCATGCAATAACAAAAACTGCCAATTAGATGATTTATTTTTTTATCATACGGTTGTGAATAAAATAGTATACCAACCTCGGTGAAAAGTTTCATTCCTCTCTCGAGATTCCTAATCTCTCGGCAGTAATGAAATATTTTCCACCCCGGTATGTAATACACTATTCCAGGTACGACAATCAAATCTGCTTACGTAGCTCACATCCTACTCTAACTAAACAAAGGTTTAGAAAAATGTTACTACTTACATTGGAAAGTTCATATAGAGTTACAACCAGAATATCAGTTAACTATTGAAAATGAACACATCGTGTTTGAAATGTACATTTAGTGTTATAAATAACTGTCTTTAATTATTTAACCAGAATATCTTTAATACATGTATCTTTGTGATTTTTACATCTTGTATCAACGAGACCCAGGCTAAAGTTATCTACGGCAATCTATTTAACTCGTTCTTCTGATAAAAAAGGGTATTACATAACGGTCTACGATGATTATTAAAAAAGTTGATTTTTTCGATTTTTTAAATTTTCGAGTTTTCTTTGCGAACGCGTCACGGGCTTCAAATTGATACTTGTTCTCGCGCAAGTACATTTTCTGAAGGGTCTTGAAGGGGTGATGTATAGAAATCCCAAATCGAACCAGTGGTTTCTTCAAGAAATCATTTCAAAGCCAATTTTTGAGCAAAAGTAAGAAAAATTAAAAATCGCCAATTTTAATCGAATCCGGCTAATTTGCACCCAAGGAGCACAGATTTGAAAACAGCGTTTGATTTGGATTCTTCGTTTAGCCGCTACGACCGTTCAAAGTCTGAAAGATTCGCCTTTTTTCCAAATTTTCCATATGTTGGTGGTGACTTGCCAACTTTTTTGCTATTTAACCTCTTCACGCCCAGGTCTTTTCTTAAAAGAAAAAAAATTATCTCTTTGGCGCCATCTATGGATTTTTTTTTAAATATATTTTTGCATAAATAGCTAAGATTGTGACACCAACAACAACAAAAGTAAAAGCAGCATGGACTCGAAGTGGTTAAGATAGCTGAAATTTTTTAACGTCAATCGATTTCGCTCGTTCTTCTGATGAAAAAAATGCATACTTTATTGGTCTACGATGATTATTAAAGAAGTTGATTTTTTCGATTTTTTTCTATTTTCTAGATTTCTTTGCGAACGCATCACCGGCTTTAAATTGACATTTGTTCTTACGCAAGTACGTTTTCTGATGCGTCTTGATGAGGTCTTTACAGGGACGTTTTGAAACTCCGAATCGAACCAGTGGTTTCATCAGGAAATCATTCCAAATGCATTTTCTATAATTTTTCAGATTTTCATCAAAAATAAAAAATCGCCAATTGTACTTGAATCCGACTAATTTGCACCCAAGGAGCACAGATTTGAAAACCGCGTTCGATTTGAATTCTTCGTTCAAAGTTCAAAGTCTAGAAAAATTGACTTTTTTCAAAAAATTTCGTAATGTTCATGGTGAATTTTTAACTACAATCGATTTAGCTCGTTATTCTGATGAAAAAAGTATATTATAATGGTCTACGATGATTATTATTAAAGTTCAGATACTTCCACTGCTACTTTTTTTACTGAAATTTGTAATTTTTTTATTCCTTCACCATCATGGCTAATTTGAAATTACCTCAGAATTCTGATAGAATCAACGAAGATAGTGATTCGTACCTTTTTTTGTTGCGTATTTCTTATAAAAAGTGGGCTATCGCAAGGAATCTTTTTAAAGTCCTAACAAAACACAAACAGCTAGATGGAATTTCATGATCTTGCATTTATTTTGTAGCCAAGAGTATCCGGTTATACATGGAATATGACATCAGTCAAATGACTACCACAATAGTCCATTCTCTCGACCCAATTTTTAAGAACTTTTTCCAACGTCTGCGGCTCTATCTCAGCAATGGCATTTTGAATATTGACTTTAAGATCGTCAATCGTTGCTGGATCGTTGGCATAACAACGTTCTTTAACGGTGCCCATGGGCGTCAAATCGCAGCTCCTTGCTGGCCAATTCACATCTCCAAAGTGGTAGCTCAAAAAGATTCCAAGAGATGGCCCACCCTTTACAACTTTCTTAATTTCTAATAAAATGATTGGCATTGTTTTTAATTTACAAATTTTCGTGGTGTTTATGCCTAAATTATTTTTAAAATTAACCTTCAATTAGTTAATGGAATTATTGGATGATAAATAAATAATGATTTAAATATTTTTGTCATCAGTATGATTGTGACTTTTGTTATTGTTTATAGTTTACATCTTTACCTTTAATATTCTTGTTTTACTACATTGTAAAAAGGTTTAATCCATAAATGAAGGTATTATTATTGTTATTACTATGTGGTAATTTACATTTACGCACAGAATTTCAATATTCGTCGTGGCATTAGCCAAGAAAGTAGTTGTTTCGATAGATGATTTGTTTATTGTAGTCAAATTGTAGATTATTATTTTATTTTTCTACAAGTAGTAGAATTTTTACTTTAATTTTCATGTGTTTGTCACAAATAATTATTATTTGTAAAAACAATTTTTTTTTATTCTGTGTGTAAATATTATTGATTATACAGAAGGTTTTCATGATTTAAGCTTTCCAGTTGGTTTTACAAAGACTACAGGAGGTCTATTCTCAAATGTACACACACCTTTCCACAAAAAAAAAAACAATTACAGTCAATATAAAGTTGGGATAGACAATATGCAAGGAATTTTTCAGTACTAATTGTTAATTATGCTGTGGTATAATCTAAAAATATTTACATATTAGGGATTATATTACACCCTAATTAACTGCGCAAGAAGAAAAAGATATTACAGTTAACATCAGTAATATTTGTTGATATTGTGTTTACAAGAATGACATTTCGTAATGACAACTAATTTAATGTAGTGAAGTATTATCACCAAACTAATTGACTTTTTGATCCCATGCTGGTGTTAGATATAATTAATTATTTAAAGAAGAGGTTACACCCAAAAATCTCTAGACGAACATAACCGCAGATGAGTTGAATTTTAGGTTAGGATGATTGTGCAAGTATTTTTATTTGATTTATACAAGAAAATATTATATTATTAAGTTAACTTACGATCACCTCCTTGAGTATCTGACGAGTCTTCATCATCTGGACCAAAGCCAGACCCGCTGGATTCTAAGTCTTGGGACACTTCTGCACCTCCACCACTTCCTTCCAGTTCGTTATCGATATCAATTTCGTCTGCATAATAGGATTTATCTGAACTGCTCTGTAATAGACAATAAAAACAAAGTTTAGTGTAAATTAGCGATGGCAGTTTGCTGAGATGGAGATGATTGACATAACCCTAATTGACGACCAGAAACGTCGGTGGCTTTTATAATAACGTAATTACCGATGATGAACTTATAAATTAGAGAATTGCTGCACTAGTTTGTTAATAGTTGGTGAAAACTGTGATGATTTAATCAAACGTTGGAACAATAACAAATTGTTGGAGGATACGTCACTGCCGCAGTTTAGACACTGGCGGGCGGAGGAGCTGGGAATAAGCGAATAAAGCCGTAATTGCACTTTTCCTTCTACTTACTAAAAATAATAAGTTTTGTAGGTTTTGTTTTTGCACTGTGTTATCACCGTATAAATTTTGATCGTTATAGCACAGACCCGCGAGAACAACTAAAGGATGAAGGTATAAATGGCGGCCAGGACGAAGAATAATCAATACAGTACTGCTTGTGCTCCTGCAGCATCCGCTTACCTATTTTCCGGGGCCTTACTACATTACGCCCCTATACATCAAAAACACGCGTATTTATCTCATACTCATCCCTAAATTAATTACGGATCATATACCCCGTGTAACTAATTCATTTTAATTAATTAATCATTGTAAAATATCTCTGCAATCGAGATCAGAGATTGAAAATACGGTTTACGCGATGATAAAACGCCGATATGCCTTTATTAGAACCCTGCAGGCGTAATTATTATTTTTTTAATATGCGCAGGAAAACAACCTCTGTTTGGGCGTAGAAGGCAAAAATTCCGGAAATTTTTCCTCTGTCGGTGTTGTGTTCTCCAAACCGAAAATGTTCTATGAAATAAACGGTATCGATTTAAATGTCCCGGCGAGTGGCTTTAATACATAATTTATATACAGGGCGGGGCAATTGACAACCGCAAACGATTTCAGGTGGCGCTCTTTTCTAACCCTCGACAGCTGATTCAGTTCACTGGATATATTCAATGTTTAACGCCTTTGTGATTTCATCACACTCAAAGTTTTTGTTTTGTTTGTTATTTATTATATTAAACATGTTCTAATGTAGATTACATAATTTCAACTGAATATTATTGAAGGCTAAAAATGTATCTTCCTGATTTGAAAACTTTACTATGTTAAAGTTATAACCTTTTCCAAAGGTTGTGATATATTGTGGTTAGGAACTTTTCAATAAATTGCACGTTTTAATTTTTTTTCCAAAAGCATTTTTATGACGCAATATTTTGATCAGGTTCGAGAATATGATTTATGGGAAGGTACATGGCGAAGACATTGTCTTGCAGTGAAATCTACAAAAATAAATCTTACCAAGGCTTCAGGACTATCCCCAATAAGAAGGCCATCACAGAAATCCTGAAGGGGTTATTCTACTGTAACCAGCGTCTAATCAGGCTAAGTTTTGGGACTTTATTTTGGAAAAACTACAAATGCAATATATGTAAATGTTTATATTTGTGTATGTACTCGTATAACGGGTGTGTGTAAAACTACTTATCACGAAATATTCAATTCTTTTTCGCGTCGGCCTTTACCGTGCTCGATCGGTCGGTGTACATGATTACGCAAATATGGTTGGTCTGAAACAAAATACAAAAATATCCTCATTAACTACATGGCATTAACAATGGCGTGGCGGAGCTTTTCTTCTTTTTTCGTCTTAGGTTACGAGAAAACAATTTCGGAACTTTTTCGCAGTTGTCGGAGCAATAATACATGTTATTATTGATAATATATATCGCAAAACAAAACGTACTGACAAAATCGTCCGTCACGCCTACGCTTGTAGTCCTCTGAACATGTGTACCAAATTTCAAGTCGATTCATCAATCACAGTCTGAGATATCATGTACACCGTTTTAAAAAACGCGCTTAAAGTGTGTGCCGATTCTTCCTTCGCTGCAAACGCTATAACTCAAACAGTACTTTGAATATCTACATGGAACCTTTTGCATATTATTCCAAACACTTCAAAGAATTGTTTAAAGTCAAAAAAAAATCGACTGTTTAAAAATTTTACAGTTGGATAACCTCTTAAATATCCCAGTCTGTGCACAAGTGTTTAGGTATGCAACTAAATAATAATTAGTTTAAACTATAGTCTATTCACGGAGAAGATGCAGTTGGTGTAAACACAATTTCGTAAGCGGTGCGATTGCACAAGGCCGTTGCGCGCGCCCTCTTACAAAATGTACATACACAATGCGTGCAATCGACGGCCCATGGGTTGTTATACATCGTTGAAAAGGGAAAGAAAAAATCTATTTAGCCATGTGAAAATCAAATATGGCGGCCATTTGAAATAAGAAAGTTTGTATTGATATCTCGGAAACCGCCATCTTAAATTTTTTTTTTACTCGATATTTATGTTTGCGCAATTAAACTAAGTAATTTTCATTTTAAACTTATTTCCGCATCTTTAACAATTATTGAGATATTTGAATTTTTTTTAGAAAATCGCGATGTTCAGTTTTTTTTTGATATATTTGTTTTCATATTGACATAGGTTGTTACACATCGTTGAAAAGGGAAAGAAAAAGTCTATTTAGCCATGTGAAAATCAAATATAGCGGCCATTTGAAATAAGAATAAGTATTGATATCTCGGAAACCGCCATCTTGAATTTGATTTTTACTTGATTTTTATGTTTGCGCAGTTGAACCAAGTCGTTTTAATTTTAAACTTTTTTCCGCATCTTTAACAATTATTGAGATATTTGACTTTTTTTGGAAAATCACGATATTCAGTTTTTTTTTTATTGCGTCATGGACCGATATTTTGTTTTCATTTTGACATGGGTTGTTGTACATCGCTGAAAAGAGAAAAAAAAGGTCTATTGAACCGTGTAAAAATCAAATATGGCGGCCATTTGAAATAAGAAAGTTTGTATTTATATCTCGGAAACCGTTATCTTAATTTTTTTTTGACTCGATATTTATGATGCGCAATTAAACCAAGTAATTTTTATTTTAAACTTATTTTCGCATCTTTAACAATTATTGAGATATTTGACTTTTTTTTAGAAAATGTTCAGTTTTTTTTTATTTTGACATGGGTTGATATATTTGTTTTCATTTTGGCATAGGTTGTTACACATCGTTGAAAAGGGAAAGAAAAAGTCTATTTAGCCATGCGAAAATCAAATATAGCGGTCATTTGAAATAAGAATAAGTATTGATATCTCGGAAACCGCCATCTTGAATTTTATTTTGATATTTATGTTTGCGCAATTGAATCAAGTAACTTTCATTTTAAACTTTCTTCCGCATCTTTAACAATTATTAAGATATTTGACTTTTTCTAGAAAATCACGATGTTCAGATGATGAAAAAGAAACCAACTTTTTTAATAACCATCCCAGGTCATTAAAGCTAACTTATAGTTTATCAGAAGAACGAGACAAATCCATTGGAGTTAACAAATTTCAGCTAGCTAAGATAATAAAAAAGTTGGAAATTTGAAAATTTTGCTCAAAAATTGCATTAAAAATGATTTCCTAGAAAAACCACTGGTTCGATTCGGGGTTTCTATACGTCATTGGGAAGATTTCATTAAGACGCACCAGAAAAAGTACTTGCACAAGAAAAAATGTCGATTTTAAGCGCGCGACGCACTCGCAAAGAAAACTTAAAAATGATAAAAATCGAAAAAAAAACAACTTTTTTAATAATCATCCCAAATCGTTAAAGTGCACTTTTTCATCATCAGAAGAACGAGACAAATCGATTGAAGTTAACAAATTTCAGCTAGCTAAAATAATAAATAAGTTGAAAATTTAAAAATTTGCACAAGGGTCCCCCCTTCTTACTTTTGCTCAAAAATTGCATTAAAAATTATTTCCTGGAAAAACCACTGGTTCGATTTGGGGTTTCTATACGTCATTGGAAAGATCTCACTAAGACGCATCAGAAAAAGTACTTGCACAAGAAAAAATGTCAATTTCAAGCGCGCGACGCGTTCGCAAAGAAAATTAAAAAATGATAAAAATCGAAAAAATCAACTTTTTTTTAAATCATCCCAGATCGTTAAAGGTAACTTGTACTTCATCAGAAGAACGAGACAAATCGATTGGAGTTAACAAATTTCAGCTAGCTAAAATAATAAAAAAGTTGAAAATTTGAAAATGCTCAAAAATTGCATTAAAAATGATTTCCTGGAAAAACCACTGGTTCGATTTGGGGTTTCTTTACGTCATTGGAAAGATGTCATTAAGACGCATCGGAAAAAGTACTTGCACAAGAAAACATGTCAATTTCAAGCGCGCGACGCGTTCGCAAAGAAAATTAAAAAATGATAAAAATCGAAAAAATCAACTTTTTTTAATAATCATCCCAGATCGTTAAGGTGCACTTTTTCTTCATCAGAAGACGAGACAAATTTCAGCCAGCTAAAATAATAAAAAAGTTGAAAATTTAAAAATTTGCACAGAAAAATGATTTCCTGGAAAAACCACTGGTTCGATTTGGGGTTTCTATACGTCATTGGAAAGATCTCGTTAAGATGCATCAGAAAAAGTACATGCACAAGAAAAAATGTCAATTTCAACCGTGCGACGCGTTCGCAAAGAAAACTTAAAAATGATAAAAATCGAAAAAAATCAACTTTTTTAATAATCATCCCAGATCGTTAAAGTGCACTTTTTCTTCATCAAGAAGAACGTGACAAATCGATTGGAGTTAACAAATTTCAGCTAGCTAAAATAATAAATAAGGTGGAAATTTTAAAATTTGCTCAATTGCATTAAAAATGATTTCCTGGAAAAACCGCTGGTTCGATTTGGGGTTTCTATACGTCATCGGAAAGATGACCGTTAAGACGCATCAGAAAAAGTACTTGCACAAGCGACCGACGCGTTTGCAAAGAAAATTTAAACATGACAAAAATAAAAATAAAAACAACTTTTTTAATAATCATCCCAGATCGTTAAAGTGCACTTTTTCATTATCAGAAGAACGAGACAAATCGATTGGAGTTAACAAATTTCGGCTAGGTAAAATAATAAAAAAAGTTGAAAATTTGCCCAATCCGGCGTGATCCGGCAAGAACTTGCATCACTGAATCGTATGCGTTTCTCACGCAGTTGGCGTTGTTTACACCGACGGTATCTTCTCCATGAACCGACTATAGAATCTAATTAATACCGCAAGAAATGTCTGTGGATGAACATCTATGCCAGGATAATTGTAACCAATAAAAAAAGCTTCAAAGATGTTCTCTCATCACAGTATGATTTTGAAAAAAATAGTGAAAACGGAGAAAGCAAGCTACCAACATTTTTCAGTTGCAGCACTCGACCGATTTTAATGATTTTTTCCTTTTAATTCAAGCTCTAGATTCGCTAACTACGTTAATTCAGTGTGACCACTCATTAATTTAACATCATAATTTTGCATGAATATCCGTAGAAATAAACTTGTATTATTGCAACTTTGTCCATTATTAAAAAGGGATTGGCGTAAAAGTTTTGAATTCAGGAAATTAAACACACAATAATAAAACAGCTTTATTTGAAATTCGAATGCAGTGAGAGAAACAAAGGATTGAATACACGTTTTTATTATTCACGTACCTCAGTTATGGACCTTACTCACCCCCTCTAATGCTCTTTCCATATTATATTTGTTAGAAATAAATAAAGATATTGCGTGTACTTCGACTGTACAATCAATGGGGCATTAGAACACGTACGTCACCTTGTAGTACAGCAGCGCTGGCGCCATCTAGCATGTGCTGCTAACACTAAATAATATAATGGGTGTAAATGTTTGAGTAAAAGTTTGTATCACTTACAATGTTTACATTAAAAACAAATCTCAATGCGAAATCCCAGATAATGCTGATGAACGTATATAAATATTTTGTACAAACATCATCCCGATTTAATTGCCTGTGGGCAACCCCTCTTCTAAATGAATTATTCCCGGTTCTCGTTGGCATTACTTGAGTTGAACATGATATGTGCAAACTAGAGACGGGCGAAATGACTCTTTTATCGTGAAGAGTCGAGTGAAAAAAGTCGACTTTTGAAAAATTGAAAAGTTTGGAAAAATGTGCGATGGGCAAAAAAAGGTCCTTACATAGCGAAGAGCAAAAAAAGTCAAGACTTTACGCAGGAATCACTTGACTCTCGTTTCATTTTCAAGAGTCGCCTCTTTTAAACGACTCACCAATCTCTACTGCAAATCAGGACTGTTTGACTCACAGTTCTGGATCAACAGAAAACTGGGATGTACTGAGGCACACGTTCTAAATACTTTTTTCCGTATTTAAAAGTTTTTTCCAAAGTTTACCAAAGATAGTAAAAGCTGTGTCCTTAGTGGAAGCGAGCGAGCGATAGCAAACATCAGGTGTTCGCAGTGAAGGCGATTTCGCGCGGGCGACACATGCAAAATCTAAAACTTAGTTGTGGTAACTTTTGGAAAATGATTTTCCAACATATAAGTTAATGAGCCGTAGGTAATCTGCAAATCATCTTAAAAGCATTGAAATATGGTAAATTTCATCACTTGTACAATGAATTGCGTGGGCATCGTACCCGACATAAATCTACACACAATTATCTATACAAAATTGTTAATGCAATCAGAAATTTGAACAAATTTTATTCGCAGCATATAATTTGTTATGATATTGTTTATTATACATATCCCACAATAATGACCTCTTGTGTACAGCAGATTAAATTAAGATTTCAATGTCTATACTCGCAATGATTGGAATCGTTTCGGCCGCGCAGAGAATATCAAAGTATTTGAGATCTCAAAACATCGCTCGCAATTTATCGCTGTCGTCAAGGACGTACCATTTAAATACACAGATGTGAGACTCTCGCGCCGTCGCTTTCGAAATTCTTTAATTACATTATTTCTTTATTTGCTATAAAATAATTCTTTCAATTTTCAACGATTATCATTTTTCAAAGAAGAGTATTTCTTAAATTTCAGACATTTGTTGTTATTTTTACCAATTAGTACATTTCCTCCCTTGGAAACAACGCGTTTTAAACCCATTGTATTAGTTAATTAGACAATTTGCAGTAATTCAAAGTAGTTAAACTTTAGATGGAGGTGGCTTAACGATCCATCTTTACTGCGCAGAGTTAAATCCTGTGGTGGGAGCTTGCGCCGTTGTGATAATTCCAGTTGATTGAATTTATCGTCACATCTTGTAATTCCCTGAATACAAGCGTAATATAAAAACGTGGAACAAACTCCGCTGCCGTCGATAGCAAAGCAATAAGTACTTCTAAAATGTTGATGACCAACTATTACCACGAGTGCGGTCGCAATCATTCTTATAATCGTCTATTAACTTAATAAGTATTTGAATCTGTTAACGCAAATGTAAATAGATAAATCACATTGTGCGCATTATTACATTGCAGATTTAATGACAGATTAACGTCCAAGGAATTGATCTAATTTGCATAATAAGTTTAGCATTCGTCCATTGAAGTGTTTCGCCGCTGCCTGACTTAACAACTGTGTTTCCTGCAATTTCCAATGAGGTCATCTATTCTCTGCCCCATAAAATCTTAACCACCTCTAAATGTCCAAAGTCCAACCAAAAACCCCCATCTCAATTGCACCGTTCTAAAATCCATCGGATAAAACGACGAGGGATTTAAACTCCGATTAACATATTTTCGGTATGTAAATGGGTGGATGTGGTATTTTTAAATTTCCTGGCCGCACGTGACCGGAAGCCGGAACGTAAATAAAAAAACCGAAAGGGGTAGATAAAGCCTTTGAAGTGCATGAATGTTATTAAAATCTATCGGCGTATTCCAGTATCCCAGTTTCCTGTGTGCTCCTACGTCCAGTTAACGGTTAATTTTACGTAATAGCGCATCGTTAATGTTTGCAGCAATTCGAGAAAATGAAACGACCTTTCTGGACGCTAATGACGGCCAATAAAATGCCACCCGAAGTGAATATAAATTACGCAATTACGTTGTGTAACGTATTCGCGGCGAATATACCAAAATACTCGAATATGGACCGGCTATCGGTGGGCAGTGGCCATTGGTCACTGGTCTTGGTTGAGCCAAATTGGGGTCATAATCAACCGGTTAGTGTGTCTCGGATCTTTCCTAAATGTGTCGCCTATCTTCCCATCGAGTTCCATTCGTTCCGACACGAGTCTTCGTTTAAGATTCTGGATTCCCGCTTGATATAAATGATCATCTTGTCTTCTTAATTACATAAGAAAGTTTACTCTCGTCTCATTTCGACATCTTTCTTTACAGATAATCTATCTAATTGTTTATTTTTATCGTTATTGCTTTACGTTTTTTTTAGGAAATAACGATAATCACGCTTTCTACTTATAATTTTATTCAGAATTTATCTGTTGGTAAAGAAATTATGTCTGTCAGTTTGGATTAATTGTAATTTGAAGAAATTTTATACATCGATTACAAAATTGGAATACATTCGATGTACGTGGACTTCCGAAATAAAAAAAAAACCCCGTAGGGGTCCGGGACAAAGTACCGAATGCCCAAAGTGCCGAATCGATACTTGGCCCAAAGTGCCGAATTTCCTATTACCGACCTTGCCCAAAGTGCCGAACGATGCCAAGCAACGTCGCATCGTTCGTCAACAAGGCGTCGGACCCGAATGCGAATCGGCAGTTTGGATATCCGGCACTTTGTCCTCGCACCGACCTATAAGTCAGTGCCGAATGCACGCCGATTCGGCACAACGTCCTCGCACGCACCTACGAGGTCCAAAATGCCGAATATTTATGTCATAATACGTTTAAAAACGTTTAAAACAAAAATACAATTTGTTTTATTTTAAATAAAAAAAAACAAAGTCTGAAACCATCTACCTACCATTGATAAATTTTTATTATCAAAAATTATGTTCGCACATTACCAACATACATGAGGGTTGCATTCGGCATTTTGGGCCTCCTTGTAGGTGCGTTCGAAGACGTTCTGTCGAATGACCAAAGTGCCGATTCGCATTCGGCTCCGACGCCTTGTTTACGAATGATGCGACGTCGCTTGGCGTCGTTCGGCATTTTGGGCATGGTCGGTAGTATGAAATTCGGCACTTTGGGCAAAATACCGATTCAGCATTTTGGACATTCGGCACTTTGGGCAGTAACCCCCCCCCGTAGTCCTGATGATTTCAATAGTGTTCAAATTTAATAAAATAACAGGCCGGTGAAATTTGGGTTTGTACACCGCCGGCCAAGTTCTCAGGACAGTCCTGAAGAGATGTATTGTAATATTCAACGAATAAAATAATGTCTTTGTTATTCTCCTGCTTACACTAATTATTACTTCGTCGTCATTGACAACTACGACCCGACTTCGACATCCCTTTGTCTCATCAGCACAGTACATTTTTTTTCTGAATGAACTCCATATATTGTAATATATGATAATACTAACTTAAACTTCTTTGCTATTTAAGATAGCTGAAATTTTTTTACGCCAATCGTTTTCTCCCGTTCTTCTGATAAAAGAGAGGTACACTATTATGGTCTATGATGATTATTAAAAAAGTTGAGTTTTTCCATTTTCGAGTTTTTTTTGTGAACACGCCACGGGCTTTAAATTGGCATTTGTTCTTGCGGAAGTAGTTTTTCTGGTGGATCTTGATGAGATCTTTACTGTAACGTACAGTAACTGCGAATCAAACCAGCGGTTTCTTGAGGAAATGATTTCAAATGCAATTTTGGATAGAATTTCAGGTTTTCGCCAAAAATAGAAAATCGCCAATTTTGGTCTAATCCGACTCATTGGCACACGAGGATCACAGAATTCAAAACCGCGTTCAAATTGTATTCTTCGTTTGGCCGCTATAGTTCAGAGTTTGAAAAAATCGACTTTTTTCAAAATCTTCCATAAAGTTCACGGTGACATGCTAACTTTTTTGCATTTTTTCCTAGATGCAATTTTTTAACGCCAATCAATTTAGCTCATTCTTCTGCTGAAGAAACAGGTATTATATAAGGGTCTATGATGATTATTAAGAGTTGATTTTTTCGATTTTTTCGATTTTTTCCATTTTCAAGTTTCCTTTGCTGACGCGTCACAGGCTGCAAATCGCTATTTGTTCTTGCGAAAGTACATTTTCTGAAGCGCCTTGAAGGGATCTTTCCAGTGATGTATAGAAATCCCGAATCGAACCAGTGGTTTCTTCAGGAAATCATTTCAAAGCCAATTTTTGAACAAAAGTATCGATTTTCACGTTTTCGTCAAAAATAAAAAATCGCGAATTTTAACTGAATCCGACTAACTTGCACTCAAGGAGCACAGATTTGAAATCCGCGTTCGATTTGGATTCTTCGTTTAGCCGCTACGGCCGTTTAAAGTCTGAAACATCGACTTTTTTCAAAAAAATTTAAAATACACACAGTGACACACTAACTTTTTTGCTATTGAAGAAAGCTGAAATTTTTTAACGCCAATCATTTTTTCTCATTTTTCCGATGAAAAAGAGGTACACTTTAATGGTCTACGATGGTTATTAAAAAAGTTGTTTTTTTTCTTTTTTTTCCATTTTTGCGAACGTGACACGGCCTTTAAATTGACATTTGTTTTTGCGGAAGTATATTTTCTGAAGCGCCTTGAAGGGATCTTTCCAGTGATGTGTAGAAATCCCGAATCGAACCAGTGGTTTCTTCAGGAAATCATTTCAAAGCCAATTTTTGAGCAAAAGTAAGAAGGGGGGACCCTTCTATCAATTTTCACGTTTTGGTCAAAAATAAAAAATCTCCAATTTTAATTGAATCCGACTAATTCACACCCAAGGAGCACAGATTTGCAAACCGCGTTTGATTTGGATTCTTCGTTTAGCTGCCACGACCGTTTAAAATCTGAAAAAAAATTCATGGTGACTTGCCAATTTTTTTGCATTTCTTCCTAGATGAATTTTTTAACGCCAATCGATTAGGGTCGTTCTTCTGATGAAGAAAAAGGCATTACATAAGGGTCTACGATGATTATTAAAAAAATTGATTTATTCGATTTTTTTTCCGTTTTCGAGTTTTCTTTGCGAACGCGTCACGGCCTTCAAATTGACATTTGTTTTTGCGAAAGTACATTTTCTGAAGCGTCTTGAAGGGATCTTTCTAGTGATGTATAGAAAGCCCGAATCGAACCAGTGGTTTCTTCAGGAAATCATTTCAAAGCCAATTTTTGAACAAAAGTAAGAAGGGGGGACCCTTCTATCTATCTATCTATCTATCTATTTTCACGTTTTGGTCAAAAATAAAAAAATCTCCAATTATAATTGAATCCGACTAATTCACACCCAACGAGCACAGATTTGCAAACCGCGTTTGATTTGGATTCTTCGTTTAGCCGCTACGGCCGTTCAAAATCTGAAAAATTTTCAACATGTTCATGGTGACTTGCCAATTTTTTTGGATTTTTCCCTAGATGAAGTTTTTTAACACCAATCGATTTCGAAAAAAAGGCATTACATAAGTGTTTACGATGATTATTAAAAAAGTTGATTTTTTCGATTTTTGAGAAAACTCGATCTTTGCAAACGCGCCACGGCCTTGAAATTGACATTCGTTCTTGCGCAAGTACATTTTCTGAAGCGTCTTGAAGGGATTTTTCCAGTGTTGTATAGAAACCCCGAATCGAACCAGTGGTTTCTTCAAGAAATCATTTCAAAGCTAATTTTTGAGCAAAAGTAAGAATTTTCATATTTTCGTCAAAAATAAAAAAATCTCCAATTTTAATTGAATCCGACTAACTTGCAACCAAGGAGCACAGATTTGCAAACCGCATTCGATTTGGATTCTTCGTTTAGCCGCTACGGCCGTTCAGTCTGAAAAATCGACTTTTTACTTTAAATATACTTTGATGGTTTTTTCCATTTTCGAATATTTAGGGGTAGATTAAATGATCAGTTGCAGCCGAAAATAAGTCTTGCAGACCCATGCTGCTCCAATTTCTTTCAACCCTACATTTTGGCCTTGGATATTTATACGCGAATAGTATTTCGGTCCCTTAATAATATATCCGAAATACTAGTTTTCTTTTGTGAACGGTAGTGTTTTAGGGTAGAGGTGGTTCGCGATAGACCTTAAGTTCGTAATAGGTATTTATTGTTTGAATTTTTTTGCTGAAAATAGCAAGAAAACAAAACTAGTCTAAAAAATAAAATAAAAACGAATATTGCACAAGTTTATTCTGTCAGGAGGAGTTTGGGAAGTATTAACTTTGTAATAAACTTTTAATCATAAAAAATTGCAAAAAATAATGACACAAGTTTTAATCTGTGTCGTTAACGAAACAAACAACTAAGCATAAATTATTGTTCTCCATCAATGACAAATGTGGACATATTTCTGGCTACTAGTCATCAGTACAGTGCGTTCGTAGATATGAACACGCTTTACTAGGAGTTTTAACGGTTTTAAACAATGGCTAGAAAAACCTGCATCTTTTTCAAAAAATATATGCTTAACGTAATAATTTATCAATTCAAGGTCAAGTTTTGAATCTGTTGCCTGACAGGTGTGAAATTCAAGTTGAACGAGAAACACTCGAGCCGTTAATTAGAAAGCACCACATATACCCAAAAAATATGGAAAACGGCATTCGTCTGTTTGGAGTAGACGTATTTCTCGTCTGATGGAAGGATGAGTATGTTGTTATGTAAGGGGAAAAGTAGTAAGTATGCTCAGTGGGTCATTAAAAACGACCCACGTGTAATCCAAGCGGCTCAGGTATTTTACGTCTGGAAAAAAAATGTGGGCAGATTGGAGATCCGAGGCCCAGGAGTTAGATACGGGGACGCAGGTATACGAGTTTATCAACTGTTCCGATTTTCTGATTCCACTGAGGGCCGGATCAAAGGGAATCCGTGCGGACCGGATATTTTTTCTGCCTCGTGACAGGAATCGGACTTTTTTCATAACGCGGATAAACTGTAATGGAGAAAACGGCTGCTGTTGTGCCCGCGTGACGGTGGACATGTGCGCTTTGTTTTATGCCGGAAATTTTGTTTGTTTAATAGCGGCAGAGATACCATCTAATGCACTCGTTTCGGGGTTTAATAGCATTTAAGCTCTGCTCATGCCTAGAGGATACTTGTATGAACAGTGCTTAGTTAAGTACATGTTTAACTAAAAATTTAACAAAGTTGGGTAAATTGTATTATTCACTGAATTTTCGCATTGTAGTAACGATCGTAACCATCATCTTCATTTTAGGGCGCGACTTGTTCATTCTGGATAGCACCTACCCACATGACTATCATCCGGTGTGTTTGATATCGCGAAGGGAAAAATATTCCACACAAGATCGATATATCGCAGGCAAGTTGCCTTGGATGACGCATGCAATTACTTGATTACATGTATTTAACGTGCGAGGCTTAAATTAAATAATAGGGATGAAATGTACGAATTTTAATTTAAAAAAAAAGTTTTATGGCCATTATCGAATTTTCCGATTTTTTTTGGTAAAAAAGGGATTTCTCTGTTTATCGATATTTTTTTCAAAAACTAGTGGCATTTCGGGAGAAAAGTTGTTCATTAAATATGTTCAATTTGGTTCTCATTTAAAACATGGGCTGTCTTCAAGAAAGTACGAGACAATTATTTTTGATATAATAAAACACTTTTACTTTGTTGGTATAACACAAATTTTATTTTATTGTTGACTATAGTTTCGGCAACTCAACTTGCCATTAACAAAACATAAAGTAATTCAAACTACAATTTGTTAATGGCAAGTTGAGTTGCCGAAACTATAGTCAACAATAAAATAAAATTTGTGTTAAACCAACAAAGTAAAAGTGTTTTTTATTATATTTACAACATGTATAACGAAGTAGAAGCCTCCACCATAAACAAAATTATTTTTGAATAAATTTAAAATGCAAGGTTTCTTTGCAGCCATCTTTGAAGAAACTTGAAAGTAATCAGGCAACACATTACCACTTTTGAATCCAAACCTACAAATCGTACTATGATTGAAGATTCTAGCAAAAATGAATTATTGTGTGTAAAATCTTTTTAGAATTATTGCTGGTTTATAGGAAGATTACTGTTAAGGTGAGCAATACACTTATTTCGTTTAAGCTGTAGTATTTTTGGAGCCCTATACAACAATCTCTGATTTTCCATACTGCTAACCTTTAAACTGCTTTCTAAAATAGTTTCTTATATAATAAAAGTTTGCCCTTATTCTACAAATACCATTCACACACTTCGCCGGCCATTAAAACCTAAAAACAATTACTGGCCCGACGTCCATTAACGATTAATCGTCCAGGAAATGACTTATTAACAATTTTACGACAAGCGCGCGATTCGAACATCGTGGAATTAATTATGCAATAACGAGTTTTCGCAATAAAATCCATAATTACAAACTGGTGACCATAAAGGGCGACCTTTGCTATTCTTGAAAACTCGCATAAGACGTAAAGCTGTTGTTATTACTATCCGCTTACGCTTAAAGCCTTTACAACATATTGTGATCAAGTAATCTAACCGTAAATATAGAGATTGGTTCGTTTTACGACAAACGAGGTACAGTTACATCCAGGAAGTCGAATTCGTGGATTCGGTGTAATTAATGAAATGTGTATTTTTGCGTGACGTTAATTGCATGTTATTTCCTCTTGTTCAAATATTAAAACGAATCATGGGGCTTTCAAACCCATACTTTAATTTGAAATGAGATGTAACGTAATTAAATATGTCGTGGATTAGATGTAAACAGGTGCAGGTTTTACAAATCTTCAGCTGGATAATTTTATGGAATCAGAACATGCTCAGTAACAAGGTTGCATCGACAGTTTCCATTGTGGGGTAAGGTCACAAATGACGGGTACAGGGAATAAACCGGCTTAGTCCTAAATATCCAGTTTTTGCGATTTTGCCCCATCTTGTAGTGCAAAATATACTCTACCAGGTGGTGTAGGTGCCAAATGACAGAACCGTCTAAGTCCGCTATAATAACAACTTAATAATTCACCGTACAGGGAAAGAAACAGCTAAGTCAAACTTTAAAAACGCATTATCCACAAATTATGAAAATGAGACTAAGCCGGTTTATTCCCTGTACCCTTCAAATTTGAAGTACATAGCTTATTTTTTTCTTTATTTGATAAAAATTAAATACATGCTGTTCGTAAATCTACAAAATTAAGTTATACAAAGTTCAAATTAATGAAATTAACGAAAAACACAATCTACAAAATTCAGTTTTACGAAGTTCAAATGAATGAAAAACAGTTTACCGCCACCAAAACGGTTTCCTATACTTGCTAATGCTGCTGACCTTGACAAGATCCTCAAATAGCATCACATTACCTGCAAAAGAAATGGAAGTAAAGTAATCTTACTGTAATTAGAATATATGGAGTAGTTAAAATCTTCAGAAGAACTTGTGGAGTATCGTAAAATTCAAAGAGAGAAATAGCGACACTTGTCTGGCTTATAAATACAACCAGAAATACGCTATTTAATTCTTTGCGGTGCGTTCATTATATTCGCAATGCATCACTAATGCGTTTAATGTGCGTACTTTATGTGTCCCCAATTCGAGAACGTGCGTTAACGTTTGGTGCTCTCCCTCGTTACTACAAAAATAGCCGCACCATAGAGCCAATAGACTGCCATTCCTATCTGTAATGGAAATATTTACAAAAAGCCATTTCAACGATGCGCAGCAGTCGTTTTCTGTTTATTTCCGTAGGAACTATGGCCGATATCTCGCATCGGCGCTATATCAACAAAGAAGCCCGCCCTAAATTCTGAATTCGATTTTATGGTACTTACATTATAAATACGACGCATAAAATATTCGCCGTAATTTCCTGAGGGAAACGAACGCAAGCCTACTATTTTACAAGACCAGCACTGACTCAAGTTATGGATGGTACCGTGGGACACTATTTTCACTGGAAGGGACATTCCGCTTAAAGGATCCGTTCCGTGATAAACGGAATATAAATACATCACATTCGTGTAAACGTCTACGTCGGTGACATGCTTTAGAAACGTAATTTTCATTCTGATGAGCCCTAAGGCAGATTTATGCAGATCTTTTTCTTCCTCATCTGTCACACAAACGTAACGGATCTGTGTATGTATGGGTCTTGAGCGTACATGGTTTCGTGGTGTCGGGCCGTATAATCATTACCACCGATCGGATTTACAGATAATTAAATAAATTAAATAACTGATTGGTTTTATCTGACCGAACCAGACGAATCAATTCGTCCTGAATTAATGACCCAGTGTTGTCGATACGGTCGGATCCGTTGATACGCCGGGCTTGTGTGGATGGCACATAACGCCAGTTGTGTCGTATCTTAATTAGCACCCGTGTTATTTTTTTTTATGAAAGTATCATCAATAAAATTTCAACGCGCTCTCTGATTTACAACGCAAATTACGAGCATGAAAAATGGTGTGATTAAATACTCTAACGGTCCATTTACACTTGCTACGTTTTAAAGTGCAAAAGTCTGCAAATTTGGTGCTAAAATGTAAAATTGTTAACAGGTTGTAATAAATGAAAAAACTGGATCATCCATGCATCTACTGGTTGTGTTATTAAATTATTTCGTCATACTTACCTACATAACTATTATCGACAAACTTTGATTTACGCCATCCAGAAATGGAAGTTATCTGCGAAAGTACTGAATCTGCATCTTTCAAAGAAATGGCAGCAGCAATAATGGGTTGGCTTTAAGATACATTTCCTCATCACATATACCGAAATTAACATGTTATGGCGAGTATCTAAAAAATGCACACTTGTATCCTCCATAAATCTTTGAATTTTCGATACTTTTTGGTGTGAATTCTTTAAATTTTTCTGACCATTTATTGTAGTCCGTCTGTCCTACCACCAGCGGCGGCTCGTGGATCTTTATAGAGGAGGCTAAGACAGAGATGCCGTTCATGCTGCATTACTTACTCCTATAGAGGAAGCAAATATTCCGCTGCTGTTTTGATCAAATTTTCTTCCGAAAATCCTCGAGCCGCCGCTACCTACTACCTTTGAATAAAGCAGTGATAGCTAGATTAGTTGCCCGCGAGAGAGCAGCTGAGCCGACAGGCGCGCAGCGCGAGTACGCACCAAAAAAACCGCCGCTTTTTTTTCTGCTCTTCTAAAGACCAAAAAAAAATCACTTGGGCTTTAATCCATTATCCTATTACCAATTAGATAAACGATTATTTTCCAGTAACGGTTATAATAGTTACTGTTACTACAAAATAACTGGTTATTTAGTAACCGTTATTTAATGCACGACTTCACATAAAATCACGTTGTATGAAAAATCTGCTAATTTTTGGTCAGTAAATGCTACTACAGCTGTACTGCATACATTAAAACTGGGGCATTTTTGGGGAAATAAGGGGAAAATCCCGATACACCATCTCACTACACTTTAGGAATGAAAAGTACTACCTCGAACCACTTAAATCCAATTAGAATATTCGTTGGGGCGGCGGTGGCCTAGTGAGTAGAGCTCCTGCTCACTGGCCTCGTGGTCGTGGGTTCGAATCCCATCCGTGCGGTCACTTTTTCGGAACGAAGAAGTGGCCGTGCGGGTACATGGATGTCCCCTCAATCATTATATAACATATAATTGAGTGTATATATATATAATTAATAATTAGAAATCAATATATACAGTTAATTGAAAACTCTGGCGGAATGGACCAGTTTCCTATGCCACAAAAAAAATAGAAAAAAGAATATTCGTCGTTGAATCGTCAAAAAGTTGAAATATTGAAGGATACTTTTAAGGGTAATGTGAAATGCTATCAAAATTACCTCAATGAAATTACTGAAAACATATTATGAATTTAAGAGAAACGTCGTAAATCTGAGGCCAACGAGAAAAAAAGTTTTGTGACAATTCAAACAAATATATAGAAAGTGCTGTAAACCCATAGTTATTAAAAAATTGCATCATCAAATGAGGTCAAAAAAGTTCAAATATTTGAGGATACTTTTATGAGTAATGTGAAATGCTATCAAAATTACCTCAAAGAGATTACTGAAAACATATTTTGAAGTTAAGAGAAACGTAGTAAATCTGAGGTCAACGAGAAAAGTTTTGTGACAATGTAACCTCAAATGCTCGTAAGAAAAATATATAGACAGTGCAATAAACTCATAGTTATTAGAAAATTGAGTCATCAAATTAGGTCAAAAACTTTGAAATATTTGAAGATACTTTTAAGGACAATGTGAAATACTATCAAACTTACCTCAAAGAGATTACTGAAAACATATTATGAAGTCAAGAGAAACGTAGTAAATCTGAGGTCAACGAGAAAAGTTTTGTGAAAATTTAACCTCTAATATATAGAAAGTGCTGTAAACCCATGGTTATTACATAATTGAATCATCAAATGAGGTCAAAAAAGTTGAAATATTTGAGGATACTTATAAGGGCAAAATAGTGCAAAATATTATCAAAATTACCTCAGTGAGATTACTGAAAACATATTATGAAGTCAAGAGAAACAGCAAATCTGAGGTCAACGAGAAAAGTTTTGACAATTTAACTTCAGATGTTCGTAAGCAAAATATATAGAAACTGCTAACCTATGATTATTGCAAAATTGAGTCGTCAAATGAGGTCACAAAAGTTGAAATTTCTAGGGTAATCTGAAATACTATCAAAATTATGTCAATGAGATTATAAAATATGGGTAAAAGCAGGTTATAGAATATGAGGCAATACCGTGGAAATATTCTTGAAAATTTAAAACGCAACTCCTCAGTTAATTATTTAACTAATCATTGAATGAGGACAAGATATACACAGGAACTAATGAGGAACTTGTCCTTGCAGAAGAACTCTTTCTCGTAGTAAAGTCTTTCAGCTTAAAAGTGCGGAAAACTTAAGATTTGATAAGAAAGACTTTGAGGTCAACGAGAAAAGTTTTGTGACAATTAAACCTCAAATCGACGTAAGAAAAATATATAGAAAGTGCTGTAAACCCATAATTATTACAAAATTGAATCATCAAATGAGGTCAAAAAAGTTCAAATATTTGAGGATACTTTTATGAGTAATGCGAAATACTATCAAAATTACCTCAAAGAGATTACTGAAAACATATTATGAAGTCAAGAGAAACATAGTAAATCTGAGGTCAACGAGAAAAATTTTGAGACAATTTAACCTCAGATGCTCGTAAGCAAAATATATAGAAAGTGCTGTAAACCCATCGTTATTACAAAATTAAGTCTTGAGATGAGGACACAAAAGTTGAAATATTTGAGGATATTTTGAGGGCAATCTGAAATACTATCAAAATTACCTCAATGAGATTATTAAATATGAGTAAAAGCAGGTTATAGAATATGCGGCAATACCGTGTAAATATACTTGAAAATGTGAAACCGAACTCCTCAATTAATTATTTAACTAATTATTGAATGAGGACAAGATAGACACAGGTACTAATGTGGAACTTGTCCTTACAGAAGAACTCTTTCTAGTAGAATTTTTCAGCTTAAAAGTGCGGAAAACTTAATTACGGTGTAAACTTTGAGGTTAAAAGTGAGGCAAACTAAAGACTACAAAATTCTCATAATAAACCGTTGTTGATGTAAGAGAAAAAGTGAAGATTAAATAATAATAGTATACATGTAGGGGTTAAAAGTGTAAAATTAGAGGTTAAAAGTGAGGTAAACTAAATATTACAAAATTCTCATAATAAACTGTTGTTGATGAAAGAGACAAACTAATGATTGAATGATAATGGTATATAAGTAGAGGTTAAAAGTGTAAACTTTGAGGTTAAAAGTGAGGCAAACTAAATATTACAAAATTTTCATAATAAACTGTTGTTGATGAAAGAGACAAACTAAAGATGAAATAATAATGGTTTAAATGTAGGGGTTAACAGCGTACACATTGAAGTTAAAAGTGAAGCAAACTAAATATTACAAAATTCTCATAATAAACCTTTGTTGATGAAAGAGACAAACTAAAGATAGAATAATAATAGTATATATAAAGGGCTTAAAAGTGTAAACTTTGAGGTTAAAAGTGAGGCATACTAAAGATTACAATATTCTCATAATAAACCTTTATTGTTAAAAGAGATAAACTAAAGATTGAATAATAATAGTACATATGTAGGGGTTAAAAGTGTAAACTTTGAGGTTAACAGTAAGGCAAACTAAAGATTATAACATTCTCATAATAAACCTTTGTTAATAACAGAGACAAACTAAAGATTGAATAATAATAGTATAAATGAAGGGGTTAAAAGTGTAACCTTTGAGGTTAAAAGTGAGACAAACTAAAGATTACAAAACCCTCACAATAAACCTTTGTTAATGACAGAGACAAACTAAAGATTGAATAACAATAGTATAAATGTAGGGGTTAAAAGTGTAAACTTTGAGGTTTAAAGTGAGGCAAACTAAAGATTACAAAATTCTCATAATAAATCTTTGTTGATGAAAGAGACAAACTAAAGAAATTATAATAATAGTATATATGTAAGGGTTATAAGTGTAAACTTTGAGGTTAAATGTGCGGCAAACTAAAGTTTAGAACATTCCCATAACAAACCTTTATTGTTAAAAGAGACAAACTAAAGATTGAATAATATTAGTATAAATGTAGGGGTTAAAAGTGAGGCAAACTAAAGATTACAAAATTCTCATAATAAAAATTTGTTGTTGAAAGAGACAAACTAAAGATTGAATAATGGCAGTATAAATGCAGGGGTTAAAAATGTAAACTTTGAGGTTAAAAGTGAGGCAAACTAAAGATTACGAAATCCTCATAATACACCTTTGTTGATGAAAGAGACAAACTAAAGATTAAATAATAATAGTATATATGTAGGGATTAAAAGTGTAAACTTTAAGGTTAAAAGTGAGGCAAATTAAAGATTACAAAATTCGCATAATAAACCTTTGTTGTTGAAAGAGACAAACTAAAGATTGAATAATGGCAGTATAAATGTAGGGGTTAAAAGTGTAAGCTTTGAGGTTAAAAGTGAAGCAAACTAAAGATTACGAAATAAATAATAAACCTTTGTTGTTAAAAGAGACAAACTAAAGATTGAATAATAATAGTATAAATGTAGACAACTTAAGATTACATACAAATTTAGAGGTTAAAAAAGTGAGGCAAACTTAAGATTACAAATTCTGGTGGAAACTTTAACGAGACATAAAGATATAAAATTCTATTTAAAACTTTTGGTTTAGAAGTGAGAAAAACTCAAGATTGTAGAGTTATTATATACAGTTTGAGGTTGAAGGTGAGGCGAACTTAAGATTACAAATTTCTTGTGGAACCTTTAACGAAACTCAGAGATATAAAATTGAACTTAAAACTTTTGGTTTAGAAGTGAGAAAAACTCGAGATTGTAGAGTTATTAGATACAGATTGAGGTTGACGGTGAGGCGAACTTAAGATTACAAAATTCTTGTGGAAACTTTAATGAAACTCAGAGATATAAAATTAAAGTTAAAACTTTTAGTTTAGAAGAGAGATAAACAAGATTGTAGAGTTATTATATAAAGTTTGAGGTTAAAGGTGAGGCGAACTTAAGATTACAAAATTCCGGAAAACCTGTAACGCAGGTGAGACAAACTCCGGATTGCATAGTTATAGTGTAAACTTTCAGGTTTCAAGTGAGGCAAACTTACGATTACAAAATTCGTGCGGAAACTTTCATGCAACTCATGATTTAAAATCCTAAATTAGCAATTCTACCAACGATTTTATAGTAAAAGTATATCACAGTACAAGTGATGAAAGTACGAATTTCGCTTACGCGTGGACCTGTTTGCACACGAACCGTTTTGATTAATTTCCTTGGCAATTGATTCGAGTGGATAAAAGTAAGGCCCGTTACACAGTCACGCGGATGCTCCGCTCACCGCGCTCCGCGCGCCTACGACGACCCGCAATCTGGACGACGAATTTGCTTGCATAGTCGCGCGGTGTCCGCGTTTTCGCCAGTATCTTTCAAACTAACAATCAGTAATTACCCGTATTACGTTTTCAAAAAAAGAAAAGCAAAACGTGAGAGAAGATTTTGGGTACATCCCCTTATAGAACAAAGATGCATCCCACAAGTATTTCCTTTTCTCAACCTCACTTATTAATAGTACCTACAGTATCAATTTCACTACACATTTAAAATTACAACTACCTATGTTGTAAGTTAAGTAGTCAAACATCAACTAATCGGCTTCGGTTTTGATCCGTCGCGCGCGAAAACCGCTAAACTGTGCATGCACTAATTGATTCTGTGGCCCGTCCGCCACGCGGAGCAACCGCGGGCGGTTCCTCCGCCTCGCGGCCGACCGCTTCACTGTGTATACTGCCATTACAGCAATGGCATCCTATCCGCGCGCGGAGAGCGGAGAGCATCCGCGTGACTGTGTAACGGGCTTAATGGGTGTATACTCAGTGAAGCGGTCGGCGGTCCCATTACAGCAATGGTATCCTATCAGCGGGCGGAGCGCGGTGCATCCGCGTGACTGTGTAACGGGCCTAAAGCTTTCATTTCGCGTATCTACGGAAGAAACTAAAATTTTCAATGGCAGAATTAAATAAATGTAGACCCTAGAATCGTATGGTTAGGCACAAGTATAATAAATAAATACATAAATTCAGAAAACACCCAAAAATTCAAAAGAGAACATCAGATGTTTTCTCCCTCACACTAACATAGCTCAGGTTTGGTGCAAAATAAATTCCTATGTAATTGGCACATGCAATAAAGCTATTCCTAGTAGAGGTATAATTGGCAATTTAATTAATTGTAATTAAAATTCTTATGAGGAAAAAAACTAATACATATACTGGGCAAGGGTTGGAAATTAAAATAAATTACATACATCGGATATGAAAAATTGTACTAAATCTGGCAATGGAAAGTTGATTTACGATATCACCATGAAATAAGCTCTGACATACGTTTCACCTATTCATCTAAATTAAGCTAGGTAATGTTTCAATAACACGAAAATCAATTTATAGTTCACGGACAGCGATAAAGCGAATGTACTTGTATAGCTTCATTGATGTTCATATACCGGCGAAACGAATTTTTCATCAGATGAGCGATCGATAAGCTTATTGCAGCTTGAACTACCTGAAAACTGTGGTGGCAGATCGATCGCCGCATTAGAAAGTGACACGAGTATAAATAACTGTTCGCAAGTTATTGGGGAAACTTTCACACACTTGAACATTCACCCCCCAAGAAAGTGACGCAGTTGCGGACCCTCTATTTATACGCGAGATCTCAAAATTTCGAAACGGATACTGTGTTTATATTCCATATTCGGATAAGTAGGGTTGAAATGGAATTTTTTGTGAATACTTTACATTTTATCCACTTGTTGATGAGAGCTATTAACCCTTTCAGCAACTTCGTTTTTACTGAGCTACCAACTATTTCAGGAGTATTTACAATGGTAAATGCAATATCACCGTAGCAGCGACAACGGAGTTATCAATTTATCTTACGATGCCGGTAACAGACTGCAAAGGGTTAATATTTATTTACTCATAAATGAAGATTCTGCAGCTAAGCCTAACAAGTGTGAAAGAGAAAAATTCAAATCAATAACTAACTGTGTACTGAATTTTAAACGTTAACGCTCTCTCGTGTAAGATTTATATGTTTTTTAAAAGAATGTAATTTTATCTCGAAACTCAATTGTGGTAAACTTTCCGTTTTCACGACAGCCCATGGCAATGAATATCGCCCTTAGAGTGATACAGGGGTATTTTTCGGATGGACTACGTCGATTGATTTTTACACGCCATTCAATACACACCCTAAACATTTGTTGATGTGGGGAGACTGCTTTTCCGGTTTCCTTTAGAAACGCGGGGACATGTAATCTCCTTCAGAGATCTCCACCTCCATTCCACCTACATGCTTTATCTTTCTTTTTCAGCCATCACCGCCGTATCATATTCTTCTCTCCGAAAAATCAGGTCTCGTAATAAAAATATGCAAAGCAGCTAAATTGATTTTTTTATTAATAATAAAATCTTTTATTTGATCGGGAACAATACGTAGATGGTAAGATTGCTTTTAGGGAAGCTTGAGTACTTTGAGTATATTTTTTACAGAACTGCGATTGGAGTACGAATTTCAGGTATAAAATATGAACCGAATGTGTGGCATGAGCCAAAAGGGAATTGCGCATCAAAATTTAAAGAGTCGATGAATAAATTGTGAACGCATTTTCGGATAGAATCGAGTGATTTTGATTGTAAAAAATTCATCGAACACCCCATGAGCAAATTTTAGGAAATTGGGTTCAAATTAAAATTGATTTATTTACTACAAGAGAGCAAACTAGTGTCAATTTATGCTTATTCGCACGGGGCATTTAATTGTTTGTTTATTTAAAATTATTGATTTTTATCGCTGGAAAATTAATATATTATACTAAAAGCTCAAGGTCTAAATCACGTTTCTTTCAAATATTTTCAAAAACCTCGATTTGAAATATTTATGAAAAATCACAAATAATTCAAGAGAAATACTATTAAAATTTCTACCCCCTCAAAAAAAGTGTTGCCAACCTCACAATTTTTTTTTTTACAATATTTATTTTTTTCCTGAAAGCCAGAAACGTCCTCTAGGAGCCCGTGAAAACCGCGATTTTCCAACTCACCCCTAGACTCGGGAGTGAATTGTTGAAAATCGATTTTTCGCGATGCAGAGATTCGCGCCAAACCTATCTCCTCCCAGGATTTTTGAGTTGGAGTATTCAAATATGGCTCAAAAAATCCCCAATGCTTCGGAACACAACGTTTGCTGTCGCACATTCCCGTAAAAAAATCCGTTGCAACCCCTCAAGCGTTTTTCTAAAAAATCACATTTCGGACGCTTCCGGAAAAAGGGCGCGCTTCCCCTTACGGTCACGACTCCGAATTTCATAGAGTTTTGTAGAACTAACTCCCCTCTACATTTTATGTCTCTTATGAAATTTTGATTTCTCAAACCGCCGAGGAGTTATTCAAAGAAAACCACCCCCGAATTCAATAAAAAAATTCTACAGCGGCCATTTTTTTATCTCACGCGGGAAATTTAAACGGTATGCCATTCAGAATTGTATTTTGCGTGGAAAAGGTAAGGACTATATTTTTCGTGGGGCGCACCGTTTACGATCTACGGCCGATTTTTGATTATTTTGCGGGAATTTTTTGGAAGAATTTTGCGATTTTTTTTTTCGAAAATTAAAAATCTGACGACGGCATATCAGTCACCGATTTAATCTGTATCAAAGATCCCTGTAAAGTTTTTCGCTCCGCTGCGCTGCGCCGTCGTTCGTCACCAGTTAATTTTCTTCATTTTATATTTCACTATTTAACATAAAGAACACAACAGCAACTTACGCTTGAAAAACTAGTTCATTTACTAAACTAACGATATAAATCAGGTAATAAGCTGACATCACCTACATTCACCACACTTCTAGTTCTTACAACTTCACCAAGCACTGAAGACGTGTGGGGGTAAAGTTTGCGCAGAGTGAGAAGGTATTCGGAGAATGCGACAACAAATCTCCGGAGCCAATTGAATTTAAGATTAAATGAGGAATACTATACTTTTCGTCTTCTACAATTTAAGAGTCTCTAAGAGACTAGAAGACGAACTGGTGACGGACGGCTAAAAAATTTTGTCCAAAAAATAAAAATAAAAAATTTGCGGTGGACCACCCTTATCACTTAGGGGTATGAAAAATAGTTTACGTCCTATTCTCAGACCTACTCAATATACACACAAAATTTCATAAGAATCGGTCAAGCCGTTTCGGAGTAGTTTTGTTACACTGTAACACGAATTTTTTTTAAATATTAGATAAGTCTCGTCATTTGTGTTGATTTATTTTTGTTTTCTATTTTTTAATACGTTCACTGTCTGTGTTAGATAAACTGATTACCAGTCACGCCGACGCTTGCCTGTAAGGTGTAATATCAAAGAATGTATCACGCACCTGGTGCGTGGTCGGCCCCCGCTTTAAAACCAATACCACGCAAATGGTGCGTGGTAGGCAGTGAATGTGTTAACCTAATTATTTGTCATGTCGTCTATCTTTTCGTTGAATATGTTCAATTTTGAGTTCTTTACACATATTTATATTCATTCCGCATGGCACAAATAGTATTATTCCACTAGAAATCGGATCTAAAAACTTTACGGGGATCTTTGATACGGATTAAATCGACTACTGATTTGCCGACGTCGGATTTTTAATTTTCGAAAAAAAAAATCGGAAAATTATTCCAAAAAAAAACCGAAAAACAATTGAAAATTGGCCGTAGATCGTAAACGGTGCGCCCCACGAAAAATATCATCCTTACCTTTTCGACGCAAATTGCAATTCCGAATGACATGCCGTGGGGATTAAAAATGGCCGCTGTAGAATTTTTTTATTGAAATAGGGGGTGGTTTTCTTTGAATAATTCTTCAAGGGTTATAGATATCAAAAATTCGTAAGAGACATAAAATGTAGAGACAGTATGAAAATTAAAGCCGCTACTGTAAAGGGGGCGCGGCCCTGCTCGCCGAAGCACGAAAAAAGCGGCCTCCGCAGAGAAAGGGTTGTGGCTCGCGAACGGAGAAGAGCACTTGAAATCCAGAAGTAACTTTTGTGTACGAAAGTATTTGGGATTTTTTGAGCTGTATCCGAACGTTCCAACTTGGAAACCCAGAAAGCCTTAGCATTTGGCGTAATCCACTGCATCGCGAAAAATCGATTTTCAAAAATTCACCCACGAGTCTAGGGGTGAGTTGGTAAATTGCGGTTTTCAAGGGCCCCAAAGGACTTTTTCGGCTTTGTATCGCGCGCATACAACTTTTAAGCAATTTTAAGAAATCTAACTTCTTATTGATGTTGAGTAATTGGCAATAAATAATGATGAGTTTTAGTATGGTCACTTTAAATTGAATTATCTAAGCATCAAACTCAAAATAAGTTACTATAAAACAATTTTACGCTAATTAATGACAAAAAAAATAAGAATTTGTTTTTTTTTACAATAACACATAGTTCAAGACATAAACAATTTAATTTTATTTATAATTTTTGATTTCTTAACTGTCTACAAGATCAACTTTAGGAGAACAATATGAAGTTTCAAGAAGCGTGCGAATTCCCTGCCCTTAAGTTACTTTTACGTTGGTAATGATTTGCGTATTATCGAAACTATAGTCACAAGCCTAATATAAAGTGGTGCAAAAGTATTTTATTTTAAAATCATCACATCCAATAGTTGATCAAAATAGTTTTAATATAAAGAAAATTAAATAAAAGTGGTATAAAAAAGTTAAGTGTTTTCTTTATATCGAAATTGAAAATGTACCACGAAGTGAACGCCTCCAAGATTCAAGAAAATAGTTTTAAATTTTCAACCTAAGCAACAATTATTTAGTCACACTGTGCTTTTTTTTTAAAAAGATGTGTTCTTCAAGAAATAAATTTTGATAATACACCAAGGCTACAATCAAATATTCATAATTTTGCAACAAAGTAGATTCTTAGACATTAGCAAAAAACAATGTGAAAATATAGCAAATGGCGTCTGACCTCAAAACCGTTAACGAACAAAGTACGTTTCGAATGAAGATATCTCCGCGTGGGTTTAATGCACGTCGGGGAAATAAGGAAAGCCCACATGCAGTACCAGGTAAACACAATGGGCAATTATTCCCGATACTATTTGTTAACGAGTTTGATGGCTGTTCTAGGCCCATCTGAGACGCACCAATAGCAATAACCGCGCCTTCCATAAACTTTCTTCGTGCTGACCGCTTCCGCGGTTTATTTTATGGCAAAATGCATGTTAACTGAATACTAATTGTGTATAAATGGCAAATGACCGAACGGCTCTGACAGATGTAAATTTTATCGATACGTTTCCGTTAGACCGCACGGATTTGCATTGCGCCGGGCATAAATTTTGTCACACCTTCCAAACCAATTTATAGTCCTTGGGCGTTTTATTTGTTTGAATAATCGGCAAATCAAACGCGAAAAAGCAGAAGCAAATAACTCGCCAGGGTACACGTTAATTTTGATTGTAAATTAAAGTTGTGTTTTAATCTGCTGCACTCTGGCAAATTAACAAAGCGTCCCTCGTGAAAAATAGCCGCTGCTCGTTTGATCTACATTTCTTTGCGAGACGGAATACTGGAATTCTTTCAAATATTCATTATGACCAACGGTATTTTTATTATTTGTATATAGCACGTGATTTATTTACTTTAAAACTAGCCTGAATACATGAATATTCAACCTGTTCGTAACAACAAAATTTAGTAGTCTCGGACTACAGCAAAAAAGTAGTTTCTGTGCTAAAACCAATATCATTTTGACGTAGAAACGCCTTTAGAGTTTCTACGTTTAATGGTGTATAGAATATGTATATTCCAATAGTCATTTCCGTTTACCCATCAGCAACTAACTGCACTGATGAGACCTGAAAGGTCGAAACCGTTCTGTAGATGTTCTGATGGGGAAACAATATTTAATGTCTACAATATCATTTTGATGTACCAATAACGTTGGTATATTGTTTTTTTTTGTTGCATTCCTAAACTTTCACTGAAGGTCCGAGATCTAATATTCTGCCTTGTCATCCCTATTTAAAAATCTTAACTAATTTTATAATTAATTCCGTAAAATACCACGGCATTTTTATTCTTGTTCAGAAATTCTAGTAACGAATTTTTAATTTTATAATTAATTCTGTAAAATACCACGCCATTTTTATTCTTGTTCAGAAATTCTAGTAGCGAATTATTTTTATTTTTGTAAGTAACATCCGACCAATTACGGATAAAATAAAACGGCAAATCGAATTCATGTATCCCCTCGTTATAAAGTTGGCGTTTCGTTTTTCACAGTTTACGACGATTGGGAAATCGCGGAAAAGCGATCGTATATCCCCTCAACTATGCAACCAGAAGATGAACCGAGTGCATAATTGGGCATCGTTATCAGCTGCAATGTACTCGGTTGTGCAATATCGGGGCAATTATTGCACGCCCGAGAAGCCGCGCCTGGGAATTCATAACGTTTCGAAACAAATTCAGTAAGAAACTTGCGACATAAAACCCTTGAAGTACTTACTAAGGGGCCGCCACAAAACAGCGGCCGATATTAAGTTCACAAATAATATTTTCCAGGCAGGTAATGCTGCTTAACAACCAAGGAGTAGGTAAATTTATAATTGGTAGGGAGAATGTTAATTCGAAAGGTAATTTTAGAAAGATATCGTAAAATAGAATGATTGGTTAGAATAGGTATTTATTTACTTATCTAAAAGAAGTTTTTCAAAAGCGTTTAGTTAATTTTGATTTGAAAGTTATGGTCACGGTCAGGCAGTGTTGCCAGATTGGGGGCTTCGCGCTGTATCTTAAAAACTAATAGAGCAATTGATATGAAACTTTGAACATACGTCTTATTTGATAATCCGAAGAACTGAAAAGCTTTTGGTGAAATTTCCTACACCTTAACTGTTTTTTGTTTTTTTGGCAATATTTTCTTAAATATGAAAAATATCACAAAAACATTTAAACAAATATTTAAGACAACAAATAAATGAGCTTATTTTGTTTGAAAACATTTTTCATAAAATCATTGTTATTCGAGAAAAAAATGTATAATTTTTTTTTTCAATTTTGGTTTATGATTATGAAACGATAATAGTTACAGCAAATTTATGTTAATAATAATTGTACAGAATGCCAAAATGAACAACTTATAAAGAATAAGATTTTTTAGAAATCTCTTTAGTTTTTGAGTACTGAGTTTTTGAACTTCCATTTATTATAATTTTGACGTTTTAAACGTCAGTTTCATGCGAGTCTACAAAACGCTCGATGTACATTTAAAATATGATTTAAATAGAAAATAAACCATGAAAGTGTAAATATAAATGATGATACCATCTGAGAAAGTACCATGATGGCCACATCACCATTTTTTTTTTGTTTTGAGGGTATTTTCGAGTTTTTTGTACTAAGTTTTTGATTGTTTACCCTTCATTTTAGATTTTTTCAACTTGAGTTATTGTTTTTATGGCCGAATTTTTTTAATCACTTTCGAGTTTAGGGTTTCGGCAATTTATTTTGGGATAAAGTTTCAATTTTTTAGTTTACATTTTTATTGTTTACATCAGGATATTTGGTTGTTTGCCTATATTTCAGATGTTTGGTCTGTGTTTTTCATTTCTTTGTTGCAAATTTTAGAGTTTTTGGCATATAAACCAAAATTTTCGAATATTTAGTTTTTTTATTTTTTAAGGAAGGATGATTGACGGAAATTTGGGTTGGGGAATTATGGATGATATTGGGACATTGGCTTAGACATCGTAGGTCATTCAGCCACAACCGATTATTTATAATATATTATTTATATTAAATGAAAATGGACATCCACAAACACCCATGCCCTCGCCGGGATTCGAACACAGGCCCCTCCGCATTAGTTCTGGCGCGCTAACGCACGCGGCTAGTGGGCCGGCGAATATATTTAGTTAATTTCTTTTTTCTGGTCTGCATTTTTTTACTTTTGCCGAGAGTTTACGATTTTTGGTCTAAATCGATTTTTTGTCTATATTCTTAGTATTTTTTACCTTGATTATCAACGAGCGAATTTTTGATCTGTCTACACTTTAGATTTTTAATTGTTGATTTTTGTGTGCGAACTTTTGGCCGGTATTTTCGAGTTTTTTTTAACCAAATTTTAGATGTTTTAACTTGAATTACTGTTTTTCCGCAAGTTACTTTGAGGTAAAGAGTTTTGGGGCTGAAAATGGCAAATTATTTTCCTTTTGCTTGAATCTTCAATTTATAGCCTGCATTTGTATTTTTTAGACTAGGGTTTTTGATTTTTTTTTGGCCTATATTTTGTCACCTAAACCAAAATGTTCGATTTAGTGTTTTTTTGACTCCATTTTTATTTTTCCAAGAGTTTTCAATTTTTTACCAATGTTTCTGTTACCCAAGTAGTTTTGTACTGTCATATCTTCGTGAGTTATTAATGTTGTTTAATTGTTGATTTTAATGAGCGAATTTTTAGTCGATATTTTCGAGTTTTTTGGTCCAAGTTTTTGATTTTTTTGCCCTATAATTTAGATTTTGCAGACTGAATTTTTGATATTTTTGGCCTGTACTTGGGTTTTGTATTAATTTTAGGTTATTTATTTAATTTGATTTTTTTTGTTTTAGTGGTTGTTTTAGGATCAAACTAATGTACTTTGTTATTTAGATAGAAAATACAGACTGTGCGATTTGTGTTTAAGGAATTATTTAATTTTCAAATGGGGGTAAATTAAGGTTTTGGTGTGTATTTTGGGGAACTTCAATCGATGGGGTATTTTTTGGGGTATCTATTTTATGCGAGGGGTGTTCTGGGGGTTTTTTATGAAATATTTGGGTAAAATTAAAAATTACTCCTGGCAACACTGCGGTCAGGTGGTTGAAAAAAATACAACTAGAAAAGGAAGAGAAATAGTCAAAACAATGAACTAGAATAGATACAGGGTGGACCAATTAATTAACAATAAATTTGAGAAAACCTCACTTGTTGCAGATACATTAAATAAATGTAATAATAGTATATTGTACAACGAGCATATAATGATTTTTACCTTTTTTTATTTAATAACATAAGCCGTAGCCAGAGTTAGAAGTAATTTTTCGTCAATATTTTCCATTTTCTATACCAACAAAAAACACTCTTGGAGATTCTGTCGACAAATTATGCAAGGTAAACTGAACGTGTAAACACCATACACGTTCAGTTTATTTGCGTAGTTTTGCATGCACAAATCATTTTGCGCAAATTGCATGGGTGTGTAAACCCACCATTAGATAATAAATATATTTTTTAATTACAAACATACAAAAATGAATAATTTGGAATTAAGAAAAATTCAAATGGTTATTTTCCATTAACGGTTACTGTTACGACAAAATAACTAGTTACTTAAATGGTTATTTAATAACCGCAGAAAACTTAATTTAGTAACAGTTTGCAAAAAAGTGAATCTCCAAGAATATCATAAGATCGATAGCAAATATAATCTGTACTGAAGAGGATAGTTGCGACCGTTACTACGTGGTATTCCATAATTAAACTGATTAGTTGCATTTTTCAATTCCGGTTAGAATTAGTACGCATTCTCACGGTTATAATTCACTTTGGGTATTTAAACAAAAATTACGTGATTACCGAATAAATGTAATAATTTATTAGCGATGTCGATGCACAATTGTTAATAACTATTTGTGCTTCTGATTTGCGCAAAATATCGAATAAATCACGAGCGCGCCAGAGTCGGGTCGCAAATTATGTACAATCTCGTATTTATTGAGACTCGTGACAATTAATGTACTTCAAAATTGGCATATGAAAATCCCCAGTGACCGATTCATAATTTATTCGGCTCGCATTGATGCGACCCAATTAGATCGGAAATTTTCAATTATTTCCCCGCTTGTAATTGGTTATTCGCTGATTTCACTAAATATGGTGTCCAGATAGTTATTGTATACAGGGTGTATTTGAAATAACGAACAGGCATTTAAGGACACATACACAAAATATTTGTGAACCCATTTCCGTCAAAATTTATTCGAAATTTTTTTTTTTTATTTTCCTAATTTTTCGAGGTTTTTTAAACATTTTGAGAATCGATGCTTTTCTCATTTAACCGTTTTAGTGCCGACAATTTTTTTGTGGGTATACCGTGAATTGCCAAAAAAAATGTGCAGTTTTAATGATTTAATGTTGTTAGGAAAAATATAAGAAGCGCCATAGCGCTCGCGGCACTTTTGACAGGTGTATGCAGCGACGCGGTGGCGCTGCTCGGCACTATAACGGGTAATTAGGTCTGCATGGAATGTGTGTTTGTTTATTTAAAACGCGAGATACGATTTCTTGCCTCCGAAATTTGAAGTGTTATCGCAACGTTTTTTTTTTTTGTAAAAGATAAACCGTCCTCAAGTTCATTGACGCTTAAAGAGCACTCAAATATTTCCTACGCGCTTGTTGTAATTCGATATCTAAAGCCGATGCCGTTTAAAAATTAGGTCACATTACCACTGCCCCCAAACATGTTGCGTATTTTCACTCATTAACTTTAATAATTAATTGCGGGCTTTTTGTTACAGTTATAAACAAAATAATTGCGAATATTGTTTAAAAATAATATAATCTCTTTGTGGTTACGACCCTGTATAGATTTTTTGAAAAACACTTTTTTAAAACTTTGTTTTACCACTATAGCGACAACATTTTATGTACAGGTAGAAAAGCCAGAGTGGTGTTTCTATGTTTAATGGTTTTTGGAACGCTTATATTCTAATAGTACACTGATGAGACCTGAAAGGTCGAAACCGGTCTGTAGGTGTTCTGATGCGGAAACAATATTTAATGTTTATATTTTATGTACTGCTCATTACTATTTACTTTTTGTGACATTTGTCAGTCTGTATTGCCACATCACTGCTACCAACTTTCCACACACCTCATACTTCATATTAATTTGAGTGATAGACCAGCAGTGTTTTCAACACGGGTGCTGAACTCCGCCTTTTTCCTCAAGCTACATTACTTTAATTAAGCTTGTACTTTGTAACTATTTTTAATGAGGAAATACAGATTATTATTATTATTATTATTTTATACACTACTGAATGAAGATGATGGTTGCGACCATTACTATGTTGTAGTCCATTGTCAGGTAACTTTGAATTAAACAACTTTCGACGTTTTTCTGCCACTAAAAAAACGTCGAAAGTTGTTGAATTTAAAGTTACCTCACACTACTAAATTGTATTTCGTATTTTGTATTTGGATTAATATTAATCTGTGGTATCGATTAACTCCATTCGGTTCGCTGTAACACAATTAAAAAAACGTACGGGGTTTATATGACCCGTACTGCCTATTATGAAATCACACAAAAATCGTGGCCGCAGTGAACGTGTTAAACATCATGATATACTTCTACAGTTACTTAGTCATCGCACACTAAATTGTTGTGAAACAATAGTAGCAGTGTTTCTACGGTTTTAAGTAAAAATATTCGTTTTCAATAAAAATAAATTTTTAAGGGGGTGAACTTCTTATCGGCCCTCTGGGTCCTCTTACTGGATTATGTAGTTTTAATCACGAACAAACGCCGAAATTTCTCGGCTCATTTTTTAAATCACTTCATCAATCACTTCTGCCTATATTTTCCTTGTCCATCCATCAAATTTGGACCGCTCCGCTATTACCAGTCAATATAGGCCGACAAAATAAATGATGGCATTGCTTAATATCAAGAAAATTGTTTTTGATACATTTGCCAATACAACCTTATCATGACAAAATGTTTGAAAAAAAGTAACAAATTCACACCCAAACTTCTAGATTATTAAATACTCAGTGGCGTGGCGTGGGTTACTTGATCGTATATACATAAAATGACAATGGGAACATACGATACTTTTCGTTTTTTTTTTATGTAGTATGATTTGATGTCTGGTTACGGGCCTACTGGCGGTGGACGCGAACGCACCAGTGTAAAACGTGTGAAAGTTCACGTTCACGTTTCACCGCCAGTAGGCGCGTAACCAGACATAAAACCGTACTACATAAAAAAAAAACGAAAAGTATCGTATTTTCCCATCGTAATTTTCAGACAAGACATTATAAAACCGGGAATTGACACTACAATTACGCATGAATACTTTCACTGCCGACCACGCAACATTAGCGCGGTATTGGTTCTAACGCTGGGGCCGACCACTCAACAGATGCGTGATATGTTCTTTGACTTTAAACCTTACAGGCAAACGTCAGCTTGACTAGCAAACGGTTTATCTGACACCGGCAGTGAAGGGTGCTGCTGACGTTGTTTTAACTTTGAAAGTAGTTGTATTAGTGATTAGAATAATTTTTTTATTTAAGTTATGGATAAGTATTAGTAATAAGAATAAGAATTTTTATTAAGTTATGGATATTTACAAACTTGATCAAAAATCGAGATTTATATCGCGAGGTATAGATTTTTGCGAGTGACGGAAGAAATGATTTTTTTGGGGGAAAAGCGATGCAGGTGACGTTGTTTTGATTTTTGATTATTAAAGCAGCTGTATTAGTGATAAGAATCAGAATTTTTATTAAGCAATGGATAATTGCAAACTTTCAGAGATCTAGAGTCAGTTGGGCTCAACGGATATAATCATATCACCAAAAACATGCAATTAATAATCGGTTTGAGCAGTGGCGGCTCGTGGAACATGTTGATAGAGCCACTTATACAATATACCCCCTCCCCCTTGAAGAAAGAACGAATTATCTTCCTAGATCAAAGTAACTGGTGAAAAAGTGTTTTAAGAGTTAATTCAAAATTCTTGCTGAGCTTGAAACTACAGGTAGTACCATGGCTCATTAGCTTTATATAAACCCCTACTTTCGACAGCGAAATATACTACTTTTGACAGCTGAAAAATACAATTTTTGACAATTCAAAAATGTTGAAAAAAACTATTTTTATTAGCTGAAAAATAGTGTTTTTGAAAGCTAAAACATACCATTGTTGATACACGAAAAATACTATTTTTGACAGCTGAAAAATACTAATTTTCAACAGCTGAGGAATACCATTTTTGTCAGCTGAAATATACCATTCCTGACACGAAAAATACTATTTTTGACAAAAAAATACTATTTTTGACAAAAAAATACTATTTTTGACAAAAAAATACTATTTTTGACAGTAAAAAATTACTACTATTGACAGCAAAATATACTACTTTTGGCAGCAAATATACTACTTTTGATAGCTGAAAAATACAATTTTTGTTTTTTATTAGGTGAAAAATACTGTTTTTGTCAGCTGAAACATAGCATATTTGGTAGCTGAAGAATACCATTTTCTACAACTATAAAATACAACTTGAGACAGCTGAAAAATACTATTTTCAACAGCCGGGGATTACGATTCTTGACAGCCGAAAAATAGCATTCCCGACAGTTATTGGCAACTAAAAAATATAATTTTTGACAAAAAAGAAACAATTTTTATCAAAAAAATATACAGGTTTTGACAGCTGAAAATACCATTTTTGACAGTTAAAAAATGCTGCTTTTGATAGCTGAAAAATAGGTATATTTCTGGCAGCAGAAAACTAGCATTTTTAACAATTGAAAAATTACATTTTTGACAGCTGAATAATACAATTCTTAATAGCTGAAAAATACCATACATACTATTATTGACAACTGTGTCATACCATTATTGTCAGCTGAAAAATACAATTTTTAAAAACAAAAAATACAATTTTTAAAAACAAAAAATACAATTTTTAACAACAAAAAGTACAATTTTTGAAAGCTAAAAAATGCCATTTTTGACAATTAAAAAAAAAATCGAAAATGGGAAATACCATTGTTTATAGCTGAAAAACATCATTTTTGACTGCTGAAAAATATAATTTTTGACAGCTGAAAAATATCATTTTTAACAGCTAAAACATACCATTCTTGAAAACTGAAACAAACCATTATTGACAACTGTAACATACCATTATTGTCAGCGGAAAAATGCCATTTTGACAATAAAAAATGACCAAAAATGCTGCCTTTGATAGCTGAAGAATACCATTTTTATAGGTGAGAAATACCTTTTTTGACAGCTAACAATATCATTTTCGACGGTTGAATAATACATTTCTTAATAGCCGAAAACTACCATTTTTAACACCTGAAAAACACCATTCGTGACAACTGCAATAAACCATTATTGACAACTGTAACATACCATTATTTTCAGCTAAAAAATACAATTTTTGACAACACAAAAAATAAGTTTTGACAGTTAAAAATTAAATTTTTACAGTTTAATAAAATGCTGCCTTTGATAGCTGAAAAATAACATTTCTATAGATTGGAAATCGCATTTTTGACAGCTGAAAAAATCATTTCTGACAGTTAAATAGTACACTTCTTAACAGCTGAAAATTACCATTTTCAACAGCTGAAAAATACCATTGTTGACAACTGCAACAAACCACCATTGACAACTGTAACATACCATTATTGCCAGCTAAAAAATACAATTTTTGACTACAAAAAGTCAATTTTTGACAGCCGAAAAATGACATTTTTGACAATTAAAAAAAATGTCGAAAAATGCTGTTTTTGATAGCTGAAAAAATACACTTTAATAGGCGAGAAATACCTTTTTTGACAACTGAAAAATATCATTTTTGACATTTGAATCATACACTTTTTAACAGCTGAAAAATACCATTCTTGACTATTGCAACAAAACATTATTGACAACTGTAACAAACTATTATTATTTAAAAATACAATTTTTCACAACAAAAAGTACAATTTTTGAAACCTGAAAAGTGTCATTTTTGACAAATACAAAATGTCGAAAATACTTTTTTTGATAGCTGAAAAATACCATTTTACTGGCTGAGAAATACCGTTTTTGACAGCTGAAAAACAACTTTTTGAGAACTTCCCCTTACGGTCACGACTCCGAATTTCATAGAGTTTTGTAGAACTAACTCCCCCCTACATTTTATATCTCTTATGAATTTTTGATTTCTCTAACCCCCGAGGAATTATTCAAAGAAAACCACCCCCGATTGCAATAAAAAAATTCTACAGCGGCCATTTCTTATCTCACGCGAAATTTGCCATTCAGAATTGTATTTTGCGTCGAAAAGGTAAGGGCTGTATTTTTCGTGGGGCGCACCGTTTACGATCTACGGCCGTTTTTTGATTGTTTTGCGGGAATTTTGCGATTTTTTTTTGAAAATTAAAAATCTGACGACGGCATATCAGTCACCGATTTAATCCGTATCAAAGATCCCTATAAAGTTTTTCGATCCGATTTGTGGTTACGGACGACGGCGCAGCGCAGCGGACCTGTAGCGATTTTTTTCTCTCCATTAACTCGAAAACCAAAGAAATTATTGCAAGAGTGAAAAAGTATATTTCGTTAATATTACATTGTTGATATGTTGTTGAGAATAAATCTATCTGCCTATCCAAACAACACTGCAATTCAAGATTACGGATACAAATACCTGGATAACGATTGTGTAATCAATTATTTATCACACTTTTTCCAGCCACGGAGAGGTTGAATATTCCATAGATTTAGAATAAAGGTTTTGTTTTTCTTTTAACTTGATTTTAACCATCTGCTTGATTAACGATTAAAGCGTTAACATAATGGAAGATCTTGGTAAATAAATTAGACTTCACAACTTTTAGTTGATAAAAACTGTAGTCACTATACAATGAATAATGTGTTAACAAAAACACTGTTTTTAGTACAATTAAATCATCTGCATTCCAATTGACAAACACTAAAAAATGAAAAGTACCATCACGGCTATGAGAAAAATGTAATTTTGCAGCAAGTTAGGTTGGTACGGCGACATCGCCAATAGACACATTATTGACAGTTTGTTATTGTTATTGTTCTTGATTTCCAGCATAGAGAACATTCTAAATGATGTGACAAATCAATTACACACCTACGCGGTAAGATTTTTGAGTTCGATTTTCGTAGTAAATTAAGTTTCGTAAGTACTACTTTTTGCGGGGAGAGTTGTTCGACAACCTAGTGGAATTTCTACCACTCAAGATGTCAAAAAAGTCTAATCTATGAGTAGACGGAGTATATAAGATATATTTAAAGAATTAGCACATTTAAGATCCAATACAGACACAATGTAGATGTCATTCGAAACATGTTCAAACTTATTAATTATCAATGATAATTTTACAGACACATTCTATTCATATATCTATAATCTGCTTTTAGAACGTGTAGATATTTTTAGTCAAACATTACATACGATCTTCTAAGCATAAAAATGAATCAGTTTATACCAATAATTACCTTTATCAGTTTATAAAAATTCAACGTATCAATGTGGCGTTGTAAATATTTACTTAACATATTATCACATGAAGATAAGCAGACAAAAAATCTAAGAGGGCACCTGTGATTTCTCTCGACTACAAGCTAGACGAGTGTATTTGCATTAGAATTTTATAATATGAAAACTGTAAACTTGCAAAACATAATCATTACGGTGATTATAAATGTTTTTACTGTAAAACATCTGTTTTAGTCTAAATTGTATTGTATTTATTGTGCTCAAACCCAGGGGCGGCTCGTTATATAGAGCCAAGGAGCCATGGCACTACCTATAGTAGTTTCAAGCTCAGCAAGAATTTTTAATTAATTCTTAAAACACTTTTTCGCGAGTTACTTTGGTCTAGGAAGATAAATCGTTCTTTCTTTCTTTTCTTGTCTAAAATTGTATTTTTTAGCTGACAATAATTGTCAACAATGGTTTGTTGCAGTTGTCAAGAATGGTATGTTTCAGCTGTTAAAAAATGTATTATTCAACTGTCGAACATTATATTTTTTAGTTGTCAAAAAGTTATTTTTCAGCTGTCAAAAACGGTATTTCTCAGCCATTAAAATGGTATTTTTCAGCTATCAAAAAAAGTATTTTTTATTTGTCAAAAATGGCACTTTTTAGCTTTCAAAAATTGTACTTTTTGTTGTGAAAAATTGTATTTTTAAACAATAATGGTTTGTTACAGTTGTCAATAATGTTTTGTTGCAATTATCAAGAACGGTATTTTTCAGCTGTTAAAAAGTGTATGATTCAAATGTCAAAAATGATATTTTTCAGTTGTCAAAATTTTTTTTTTTAATGTCAAAAAAGGTATAACACAAATTTTATTTTATTGTTGACTATAGTTCCGGTAACTCAACTTGCCTTTAACAAAACATCAAGTCAAGTTGAGTTGCCGAAACTATTGTCAACAATAAAATAAAATTTGTGTTATACTAACAAAGTAAAAGTGTTTTATTATATTTACAACATGTATAACGAAGTAGAAGCCTCCACTATAAACAATATTCAAAAAAGGTATTTCTCACCTATTAAGGTGTATTTTTTCAGCATTTTTCGACATTTTTTTAATTGTCAAAAATGTCATTTTTCGGCTGTCAAAAATTGACTTTTTGTAGCCAAAAATTGTATTTTTTAGCAGGCAATAATGGTATGTTACAGTTGTCAATAGTGGTTTGTTGCAGTTGTCAACAATGGTATTTTTCAGCTGTTGAAAATGGTAATTTTCAGCTGTTAAGAACTGTACTATTTAACTGTCAGAAATGATATTTTTCAGCTATCAAAAATGCGACCTATAGAAATCTATAGAAATGTTATTTTTCAGCTATCAAAAGCAGCATTTTTCGACATTTTTTTTAAACTGTAAAAATTTCATTTTTAGCTGTCAAAACTTATTTTTGTGTTGTCAAAAATTGTATTTTTTAGCTGACAATAATGGTATGTTACAGTTGTCAATAATGGTTTGTAGCAGTTGTCAAGAATGGTGTTTTCAGCTGTTAAAAATGGTAGTTTTCGGCTGTTAAGAAATGTATTATTCAACTGATATTTTTTTGCTGTCAAAAAAGGTATTTCTCACCTATAAAAATGGTATTCTTCAGCTATCAAAGGCAGCATTTTTGGTCATTTTTTATTGTCAAAATGGCATTTTTCCACTTACAATAATGGTATGTTACAGTTGTCAATAATGGTTTGTTTCAGTTTTCAAGAATGGTATGTTTTAGCTGTTAAAATGATATTTTTCAGCTGTCAAAAATTATATTTTTCAGTAGTCAAAAATTATATTTTTTAGCTATCAACAATGGTATTTCCCACTTATAAAAATGGTATCAAAAGCAGCATTTTTCGACATTTTTTTTTATTGTCAAAAATGGCATTTTTCAGTTTTCAAAAATTGTACTTTTTGTTGTCAAAAATTGTATTTTTTGTTTTTAAAAATTGTATTTTTTAGCTGACAATATTGGTATGATCCAGTTGTCAATAATAGTATGTATGGTATTTTTCAGCTATTAAGAATTGTATTATTCAGCTGTCAAAAATGTAATTTTTCAACTGTAAAAAATGCTAGTTTTCAGCTGCCAAAAATATAAATATATATTTTTTTTTTTTTTTTTATGTAAAAAGGAAGGATGGTTGATGGAATTTCGGGTTAAGGAGAGTGAATGATCAAGGGAAATTGGCGTAAGCTACTTGGCTATTCTGCCACAACCGATTCTTTGTAATAAATTCATTTGATAATGAATGGGACATACACTAGACATCCATGGACCCGCACGGCCACTTCTTCACTCCGAAAAAGTGACCGCTCGGATGGGATTTGAACCCACGACCACGAGGCCCAGAAGCAGGAACGCTACCCACTAGGCCACCGCGGCCCCCTTATAAATATATAAATCGTATTTTTCTGCTATCAAGAGCAGCATTTTTTGACATTTTTTAACTGTCAAAAATGGTATTTTCAGCTGTTAAAACCTTTATTTTTTCGATAAAAATTGTTTCTTTTTTGTCAAAAATTGTATTTTTTAGTTGTCAATAACGGTATCTCTTCAGCTGTTCCCGTAATGCTATTTTTCTGCTGTCAAGAATGGTAATCCCCGGCTGTTGAAAATAGTATTTTTCAGCTGTCGCAAGTTGTATTTTATATTTGTAGAAAATGGTATTCTTCACCTAATACAAATAGTTTTTATCGACATTTTGAATTGTCAAAAATTGTATTTTTCAACTATCAAAAGTAGTATATTTGCTGTCAAAAGTAGTATTTTTTTACTGTCAAAAATAGTATTTTTCGTGTGACAGGAATGGTATATTTCAGCTGACACAAATGGTATTCCTCAGCTGTTGAAAATTAGTATTTTTCAGCTGTCAAAAATAGTATGTTTCGTGTGTCAAGAATGGTATGTTTCAACTGTCAAAAATACTATTTTTCAGCTAATAAAAATAGTTTTTTTCAACATTTTTGAATTGTCAAAAATTGTATTTTTCAGCTGTCAAAAGTAGTATATTTCGCTGTCGAAAGCAGGGGCTTATATAGAGCCAGGGTTCGGAAAATATCCGATATTTATATAAATATCAATATATCGGATATATATCCGATATATATCAACTTCTTGATATTTATTCTTGGTCATTAATATTAATGTTTATATGACTAATTATATAATGCACATACTTTATTTATATTATATTTATTTATTGCAAACAAACACAGTTGCTTACAAGATAGTAAAAAAATAACATTTAAAATGTCAAAATATTTGACATCAAATTGAAAATTTTTTGAAATTAGGACTTTTTTGCTCTTCACTATGTTTTCAGGGATAAATTGAAGAATTTTCAAAGTGAAGACCTTGTTTCTGTTTGTTTTTTTGCTCACACTTACTTTTTCATTTTTAAGTCACTTCAAAAATCGATTTTTTTCGACAAAAAAAGAGTCATTTCGCCCATTGCTCTAATTTAAACTTTCGCCCTAGTTTAAATTAGAGCAAATGCTTACTATTCATATTGCTGCAACTGGGTATTGGTATTGTGTGTTTCATAAATATCCATGATATATATCATCGAATATACAGGGTGTCCCCGAATGGTCTGTACAACGCTCTACCACATATTCTCTGAAACAAAATAAGACGATTTAACTAAACTTATCTCTATCCAAAAGTGGTTCCTAAGCCATCTACGAGGCCTCAAAGATATTTTTTTTTTTTCATTATTTTTCAAATATTTTTATTTTGGAATTAGGTAAGAAAACCTAATTTGGCACATTTAATTACATTGATACCATGCACTTTTTGCGATATGTTTCTTTATCCTACGTTTAAAGTAAGTGGTCAAACTAGGACCATCGACTTCTTAAGATACCTAAATATTTTTATTCAACAGGTCAAATCATAAGGAATACTTTTTTTCTACAAGATCATTCAATTTTACGTATTTTTTGTCTCTTATAAAATTTTGCTATTTTCCCCACAAGAAAATATTGTCAAAAAAAAGTAATAAAATCATGAACAATATTTTGCTTCTCAAAACAATTAACAAAGTAGAAATAAAGATAGGTACCTAACAATAAACACAAATTTATTAATTTCACAACAAATGTTCAAACTGATTGCCATTTTTAGCAATACAACAATTTACACGTCGCAAAAAATTAAAATGGACACGTAAAACACCAACATTGTTTTTTTTGGTTTTCTTACCTAATTCCAAAATAAAAATATTTCAATAATAATGAAAAAAAAAATATCTTTGAGGTCTCGTAGATGGCTTAGGAACCACTTTTGGATAGAGATAAGTTTAGTTAAATCGTCTTATTTTGTTTCAGAGATTATGTGGTAGAGCGTTGTACAGACCATTCGGGGACACCCTGTATATCATGATATATATCGTGACATATATCATGATATATATCTGATGATATATATCGTCCGAACCCTGTATAGAGCCAATGAGCCATGGTACTACCTGTAGTTTCAAGCTCAGCAATAATTTTTAATTAATTCTTAACACTTTTTCACCAGTTACTTTGATCTAGGAAGATAACTCGTTCTTTTTTCAAAGGGGAGGAAAGGGGTATATTGTATAAGTGGCTCTACCATCAACATGTTCCACGAGCCGCCACTGTCAGAGGCAGCAAGCTTAAAATTTTTGCAGTAGAGTTTGAGAAATTTCTGCACATCGAATTCCAAAATTGTTCACTTCTGAGTAAACGTGGTCGAAATGAAATTTTTGTGAGTTCAGTGAGAGAAAAGAGTCGACCCAAGACTGTAAAAGTATGTCTGGAAAAAGTGATGAGCAAACATTTTTTTTTTCAATTTACCCTGAAAACGTAGCGGAAAGCAAAAAAAAAACGAAAATTATAACTGCTGACAATAAAACAATGCTATTATTTAAAGCCGGCAAACAACGAGAGGAACTTTGGAATTCCCCGATATTAAATGCCCTTATTACCTGACCGACTGTCACCTAATGTATATAATCCACAAAATTTCGTTTGTACATCATTCTTGAAAATGGCACTAAGCCGAAACTAGTTGAAAATGAAACAATTTAATCGTGAAACAAACCAGTGAATTTTAATTTTTAAAGCTATTATTTACATTAATTAAATACGTTGTACGACAGGTACGCCTATGGCATAAGCTTATACGATTTAGCGCTTGAAAATCCGGTGATATACAGGTGATATTATTGATGATTGATTGCGTTTAGAAGTACAATATTTCATTAACAGGTAAGACCTCACGTTCGCAGACAGCCGGAGGCAGTTGATATAAATAAAGGCAGATTAAAGTGAAGTGGATTCACAGTTGTCTTATTGACAAATAAAGATGGGCCTTGTCATTTGAGAGAAATTGCGCGATTAGATCATTGCGTATGCAGCGAATGAAGCGGAGCCATTACACAAGAGGCCGCGGATGGAATTTACAATTCTTGTTATTAAGTAATGATCATTCACAGCACGGACGGTGAATTATATTTGATGCAGCAGTTGGAGACGATGCAGTTTCATGTTTCGTTGTGGTGCCAGTATCAAATGTTGGCTGTCGCCCGGATTTTTGTCAACCGATACAAACACACGCCCTCCGCCGCGGTCCATTAAACCACTCAGAACTTCTAATGTGGCCTGAATTACACGAACTTTGCTTTACCGACCTGCATACTGAAAACCGCCTACAAATTTATATAAATGTACCCGCTAAATGATAGAAGCGTGTTTATGTTGTTCCCTAATTAGGTTAGCGTGTTCCTTTGTTGCGACGCCAAGTACACCTAATTCGTGTGTGCAATCTTTGAGTTAACGCTAGTGCTGTTCGGAATTATTTTTCATACAGTACTTACCGAAATTCTAAACACCATTTTTTCATGTTGAGATAAAAGAAACAACTGCATATACTTACTCCCGGTACTAAATTTAATTAAAACATTAAATGTGGCATTTACTTTTGGGTTGCCTTTTTGGAATTGGTTGATGGTGGAAGCCATTACTTAGTGATACATTTTGATTCAGGAACTTTTCAATAAAATCACACGTTTTTTTTTATTTTCGCGACTATAGTTACAGGGTCATTATCAAACAGTTGTAATTCACTGTCTGATAAATACCCTGTAAGGGTCGCAAAAATAAAACAAAAGTGTGTGATACCAACAAAGTGTAGAATTCTTAACACTTTTTATCACTAATACCAAAATTCTGCATTAATGACGTTGTAAAATAAAACAATAAAGTATCTAGTTTTCCAAATATAAATGATTTTAGCGTATAAATATCTTTCCAATAAAACACGAAAACAACGAAGCGTTAAATGCCGATTTAAATTGTTTTTAAATAAAACGAAACATTTATCGAATTGTCATAATTACCGATTCAATTTTCCACAGTTTTAAATATTTGTATATTCATGACGCGGAGAAAAAAAAAGCGCGAAGCGTTGTGCCGTAATGGATCCGGTAATGGGCGCAGCTTTGGGGAGGCTTTGAATACATTTAGGGGAAAATAGCGTATTCCCCTCAAATGGGAAATGCTCGAATCTATCGCATCAGTTTATCAAATGTCAATATTTTACTTATAAATTCAAACATTTACATATTTCCCCCGCGGTCCACACTTCGCAAATGAACGCCGAGCAGAGTGGCGGATCGAATTTGTTATTTGGCAATAATCGCCCGGAACGGCCTTTGTTGCCAAACGAGCCGATTCTATTATTTCATTCAAATCGAAACACAATGTCTAAGCTTGTAATAAGGCAGGTTGTCTCCATTGGGCTCCCCTGTAGGCCTTTATGCTTAAGGAAAGCTACTTCACTTGTAAAGTTTGCAATCCATTGTTACCGATTCTGAGCTTTTTAATCCAGGCATCTTTGAATGCACGATATTGTATTCAGACTCGTTCGAAATAGACTACTGTATCTTACAATCAGATAGCTTTAATTAAAATTGCATTTGGGTGCTGCTTGGGGTTCAGAGTTTATCCTACTTAATGCATGGGTTGTGGGTTACCTCATTTATTTAAGGAATTTATAATGTTTAATTTAGTTTATCTAAAGTAAAATCGTATCTTCAGACGATCTTGGGAAAATTGTTCTCTGTTTGTCATCTTGAAAGTATTGGGAGGACTGTTTTCTAAAACTGTTCTTCTGAGAATTTCTTGGAAGTCTTAAGAGAACTGTTTTCCTGAATGTTTTCTTAAAGCTCTTAGATGAATTATTCTCCTTTTTGTCTTCTAGGAGGCCTCAGGAAAACTATTTTTCTGCGTATCTTCTTGAAAATTTTAAGAGAGTGTTTTCTTAAAAATCTTAGAAATATTCTTCAGGTTGTCTTCTAGGAGGTCTCAGGAAAACTGTTTTCCGAGTATCTTCTTGAAAGTCTTAAGAGATCTATTTTCCCGAGTGTTTTCTTAAAGTTCTTAGAACTATTCTCCTGATTGTCTTCTAGGGGGTCTCAGGAAAACAGTTTTTCTGCGTATCTTTCGGAAAGAACTGTTCTGATTGTCTTCTGGAACTGTTCTTCTGAGTATCTTCTTGGAAATCTTCAGAGAGCTGTTTTCCTGAATGTTTTCTTAAAGCTCTCAGGTGAATTATTCTCCCAATTGACTTCTAGGAGGTCTTAGGAAAGCTGTTTTTGTGCGTATCTTCTTGAAAGTCAAGAGATCTGTTTTCGTGAATGTTTTCTTAAATATCTTAGAAATATTCTCCTGGTTGTCTTCTAGGAGATCTTGGGAAAACTGTTTTTCCGAGTATCTTCTTGAAAGTCTTAAGAGATCTGTTTTCCCGAGTGTTTTCTTAAAGTTCTTAGAACTATTCTCCTGATTGCCTTTTGGGGGGTCTCATGAAAACAGTTTTTCTGCGTATCTTTTGGAAAGAACTGTACTGATTGTCTTCTGGAACTGTTCTTCTGAGTATCTTCTTGGAAGTCTTAAGAGAGCTATTTTCCTGAATGTTTTCTTAAAGCTCTCAGGTGAATTATTCTCCTTATTGTCTTCTAGGAGTTCTCAGAAAAGCTGTTTAACTGCGTATCTTCTTAAGAGATATGTTTTCGTGAATGTCTTCTTAAAGATCTTAGAACTATTCTCCTGGTTGTCTTCTAGGAGATCTCGGGAAAACTGTTTTTCCGGGTATCTTCTTGAGTCTTAAGAGATCTGTTTTCCTGAGTGTTTTCTTAAAGTTCTTAGAACTATTCTCCTGATTGCCTTCTAGGGGGTCTCAGGAAAACAGTTTTTCTGCGTATCTTTTGGAAAGAACTGTTCTGATTGTCTTCTGGAACTGTTCTTCTGAGTATTTTCTTGAAAGTCTTACGAGAGCTGTTTTCCTGAATATTTTCTTAAAGCTCTCAAGTGAATTATTCTCCTTATTGTCTTCTAGGAGTTCTCAGAAAAGCTGTTTAACTGCGTATCTTCTTAAGAGATATGTTTTCGTGAATGTTTTCTTAAAGATCTTAGAACTATTCTCCTGGTTGTCTTCTAGGAGATCTCGGGAAAACTGTTTTTCCGGGTATCTTCTTGAGTCTTAAGAGATCTGTTTTCCTGAGTGTTTTCTTAAAGTTCTTAGAACTATTCTCCTGATTGTCTTCTAGGGGTCTCAGGAAAACAGTTTTTCTGAGAATCTTTTTGAAAGAACTGTTCTGATTGTCTTCTTAAACTGTTCTTCTGAGTATCTTCTTGGAAGTCTTAAGAGAGCTGTTTTCCTGAATGTTTTCTTAAAACTCTCAGGTGAATTATTCTCCTTATTGTCTTCTAGGAGTTCTCAGAAAAGCTGTTTAACTGCGTATCTTCTTAAGAGATCTGTTTTCGTGAGTGTTTTCTTAAAGATCTTAGAACTATTCTCCTGGATGTCTTCTAGGAGATCTCGGGAAAACTGTTTTTCCGGGTATCTTCTTGATAGTCTTAAGAGATCTGTTTTCCGGAGTGTTTTCTTAAAGTTCTTAGAACTATTCTCCTGATTGTCTTCTAGGGGGTCTCAGGAAAACAGTTTTTCTGCGTATCTTTTGGAAAGAACTGTTCTGATTGTCTTCTGGAACTGTTCTTCTGAGTATCTTCTTGGAAGTCTTAAGAGAGCTATTTTCCTGAATGTTTTCTTAAAGCTCTCAGGTGAATTATTCTCCTTATTGTCTTCTAGGAGTTCTCAGAAAAGCTGTTTAACTGCGCATCTTCTTGAAAGTCTTAAAAGATCTGTTTACTTAAAGATCTTAGAACTATTCTCCTGGTTGTCTTCTAGGAGATCTCGGGAAAACTGTTTTTTCGGGTATCTTCTTGAAAGTCTTAGATCTGTTTTCCCGAGTGTTTCTTAGAACTATTCTCCTGATTGCCCTCTAAGGGGTCTCAGGTAAACTGTTTTTCTGAGTATCTTTTTGAAAATATTAGATCTGTTTTCCTGAATGTTTCTTTAAAAATCGTTGCACACAAGGAGCACAGATTAGCAAACCGCGTTCGATTTGGATTTTTCGCTTAGCCGCTATGGCCGTTAAAAATCGACTTTTTTTCTAAAATTTCCAAAATTTTCAAACTTTTTTGCTATTTGGGATAGCTGATTTTTTTTAACGCCAATCGATTTAGCTCGTTCTTCTGATGAAAAAAAGGTATAACGTAAAGGTCTACGATGATTATTAAAAAAGTTGATTTTTTCGATTTTTTTCATTTTCGAGTTTTCTTTGCTGACGCGTCACAGACTTCAAATTGACATTTGTTCTTGCGAAAGTAAATTTTCTGAAGCGTCTTGAAGCGATCTTTCGAGTGACGTCAAGAAACCCCGGATCCAACCAGTGGTTTCTTCGGAAAATTACTTCAAAGCCAATTTTTGAGCAAAAGTAAGAAGATAGAATTTCAGGTTTTCATCAAAAATAAAAAATCGCCAATTTTGGTCTAATCCGACTCATATGCGCCCAAGGACCACAGAATTTAAAACCGCGTTCAAATTGTATTCTTCGTTCGGCCGCTACAGCCGTTCAAAGTTTGAAAAAAACGACTTTTTTCAAAATCTTCCATAAAGTTCATGGTGACATGCTAACTTTTTTGCACTTTTTTCTGGATGAAATTTTTTAACAGGGATCAATTTATCTCGTTTCTCTGATGAAGAAAAAGGTATTACATGAAGGTTTATGATGATTATTAAGAAAGTTGATGTTTTCCATTTTCGAGTTTTCTTTGCTGAAGCATCACGGGCTTCAAATTGACATTTGTTCTTGCGAAAGTACATTTTCTGAAGCGTCTTAATGAGATCTTTCCAGTGATGTATAGAAACCCCGATTCGAACCAGTGGTTTTTCCAGGAAATCATTTTTAGTGCAATTTTTGAGCAAAAATTAGAAGGTCCCCCCCTTGGATAGAATTTCAGGTTTTCATCAAAAATAAAAAATCGCCAATTTTGGTCTAATCCGACTCATATGCGCTCAAGGACCACAGAATTTAAAACCGTGTTCAAATTGGATTCTTCGTTCGGCCGCTACAGCCGTTCAAACTTTGAAAAAATTGACTTTTTTCAAAATCTTCCATAAAGTTCATGGTGACATGCTAACTTTTTTGCATTTTTTTCTGGATGATATTTTTTAACGGGGATCAATTTATCTCGTTTTTCTGATAAAGAAAAAGGTACTACATGAAGGTTTGCGATGATTATTAAGAAAGTTGATTTTTTCGATTTTTTCCATTTTCGAGTTTTCTTTGCTGACGCGTCGCGGACTTCAAATTGACATTTGTTCTTGCGAAAGTACATTTTCTGAAGCGTCTTTAGGAGATTTTTCCAGTGATGTGTAGAAACACCGAATCGAACCAGTGGTTTTTCCAGGAAATCATTTTTAGTGCAATTTTTGAGCAAAAGTAAGAAGGGGGGACCCTTGGATAGAATTTCAGGTTTTCGTAAAAAATAAAAAATCGCCGATTTTGGTCTAATCCGACTCATGTGCGCTCAAGGACCACAGAATTTAAAACCGCGTTCAAATTGGATTCTTCGTTCGGCCGCTACAGCCGTTCAAAGTTTGAAAAAATCGACTTTTGTTAAAATTTTCCATAAAGTTCATGGTGACATGCTAACTTTTTTGCATTTTTTTCTGGATGAAATTTTTTAACGGGGATCGATTTATCTCGTTTTTCTGATAAAGAAAAAGGTATTACATGAAGGTATACGTTGATTATTAAGAAATTTGATTTTTTCGATTTTTTCCATTTTCGGGTTTTCTTTGCTGACGCGTCGCGGACTTCAAATTGACATTTGTTCTTGCGAAAGTACATTTTCTGAAGCGTTTTTATAAGATTTTTCCAGTGATGTGTAGAAATACCGAATCGGACCAGTGGTTTTTCCAGGAAATCATTTTTAGTGCAATTTTTGAGCAAAAGTAAGAAGGGGGGACCCTTGGATAGAATTTCAGATTTTCATCAAAAATAAAAAATCGCCAATTTTGGTCTAATCCGACTCATATGCGCCCAAGGACCACAGAATTTAAAACCGCGTTCAAATTGTATTCTTCGTTCGGCCGCTACAGCCGTTCAAAGTTTGAAAAAAACGACTTTTTTCAAAATCTTCCATAAAGTTCATGGTGACATGCTAACTTTTTTGCATTTTTTTCTGGATGAAATTTTTTAACGGGGGTGGATTTATTTCGTTTTTCTGATGAAGAAAAAGGTATTACATGAAGGTTTACGGTGATTATCAAGAAAGTTGATTTTTTCGATTTTTTCCATTTTCGGGTTTTCTTTGCTGACGCGTCGCGGGCTTCAAATTGACATTTGTTCTTGCGAAAGTACATTTTCTGAAGCGTTTTTATAAGATTTTTCCAGTGATGTGTAGAAATACCGAATCGGACCAGTGGTTTTTCCAGGAAATCATTTTTAGTGCAATTTTTGAGCAAAAGTAAGAAGGGGGGACCCTTGGATAGAATTTCAGGTTTTCATCAAAAATAAAAAATCGCCAATTTTGGTCTAATCCGACTCATATGCGCCCAAGGACCACAGAATTTAAAACCGCGTTCAAATTGTATTCATCGTTCGGCCGCTACAGCCGTTCAAAGTTTGAAAAAAACGACTTTTTTCAAAATCTTCCATAAAGTTCATGGTGACATGCTAACTTTTTTGCATTTTTTTCTGGATGAAATTTTTTAACGGGGGTGGATTTATTTCGTTTTTCTGATGAAGAAAAATGTATTACATGAAGGTTTACGGTGATTATTAAGAAAGTTGATTTTTTCGATTTTTTCCATTTTTGAGTTTTCTTTGCTGACGCGTCGCAGGTTTCAAATTGACATTTGTTCTTGCGAAAGTACATTTTTTGAAGCGTCTTTATGAGATATTTCCAGTGATGTATAGAAACCCCGATTCGAACGAGTGGTTTTTCCAGGAAATCATTTTTAGTGCAATTTTTGAGCAAAAGTAAGAAGGGTCTCAGGAAAACTGTTTTTTCTGAATATCTTCTTGAAACTGTTCAGAGAACTGTTTTCCTGAATGTTTTCTTGAAGATTTTAGGAGAACCATTCTCCTGATTGTCTTCTGGAAGGTCTGAGCAAAACTGCTTTTCTGAGTATCTTCGTGAAAGTCTTAAGTCTTAAGAAATCTGTTTTTCTGAGTGTTTTCTTAAATATTTTGGGAGAACTATTCACCTGGTTGTCTTCTAGAAGGACTCAGGAAAACTGTTCTTCTTGAAAGTCTTAAGAGATACGTTTTCCCGAGTGGTTTCTTTCTACAAAGAGCTGTTCTAATGAGTGCCATCTGGGGGTCCTAGGAGTATGGTATTTCTTCTGGAAGGTCTTAGATCTGTTCTTACGTGTTTTTCTGAAGGTCTTAGATCTGTTCTTGCGTGTCTTTCTGAAGATCTGAAGTAAAATAGTTCTCGTAAGTGTCTCCTTGAATGTCTCAGGAGAACTGCTCTTTTGTGTGCCTTTTTGAAGGTGAGGAAAACTTCAAAGTTTAATACAATTGTAACAAAATTATCGTCTGTGTTCTATAGATAATGTAATTTAAATCTCCTTTAATATAATTAATTGTTTCAATATTTACATAGTTAATAATAATAATAATAATAATTTATTGGGTGTTAATACATGGAACATGTTTACACAGGTCAGAGATAACGGTACAATATTTTACATCAAATATAAAAATAAAATTAACAGGCGCGAGCACAACATATTAAAAACAAGTGTATTGTCAATTATTATTGTATTATTATTGTAGTTAAGAATAGTAATATGAAATAAATAATAATACTACGAAATGAAAAAAATCTGAACGTTTAAAATTTTGGACCAGTTTCGCGTTATCGGGCGATATACAAATAGATAGCAACAATTTGACTTGTCAAATACTGGATTTTGTCTATATTTATGTCAATATTTTTTAATAATAAAAATAAAAATAATTTTAATAATTTAAGTAATGCAGAGAAAGGAAGAAAAATTTGCGCAATGTGTGCATTAGTATTAATAACCTCATTCCACAATAGAGATGGACGAAATGACTCTTTTTGTGAGTCGACTCATTGTAAAGAGTGTACTTGAAAGAGTCGACTCTTTGCATGGCTCATGACTCTATTGAAAAAGTAAAAAGTATGTATGCAAAAAGTCCTCACTTCGAAAATTTTGCAATGTACCACGAAGACGTGGTGAAGAAAAAAAAAGAAAAAAAAACTAATTTCTAACGGTCGACTTTTTTAATTGACTTACTCATGAGTTACCCATCTCTACTAACTATTTCTATATTTTTATTGCAAATACGCTTTTCTCCCAAACATTAAAACATAATCTCACAGTATCCGCCAGCTAATTTCAGAGTAAATTCAAGTATATTGTAATAAAGAACAGGTGTGAAAGAAGAGATAATTAGAAATCAAGTTCAGGAAGATGAAAGCAAGCCCATGTTCGTGACGTAAAACGTGACAACACAAAAGGAAGAAGATAATATCCTCATTCCCGGTAAACGTATTAGAGGTAGAAAGACAGAACATCCTTGGAGAAAATTTTAATATAATGCTCCAGTGGGTTTTCAAAAGATATTTCATACATCAATACTTACAGCTTCCGACGTAAGTAGTAAAATATATCAAGCGGGTTATTCAATTACCCAAAATGAAAGGACAATTTACCGTGCTTGGGGTAATTTCCATTTTACGGCGTTTTAAAAATATTATATAAAGCCGGCCGGCATAACCCCAACAACCCTATAATCATGTGGATGTAGTGCATACTCCTGCTAACACAACATAGCAGAACATAGCATAACGTAACCATGTTTGGCATTGGTATCGGTGTGCATATCCGAGCACTTTGCGGAATAAATGTTGTTAAAGCGTCGGCCCTTTTGTGGAAGAGGATACACACTATCCCAGTATGTAAATGATTCAATTTCAAACTGAAATTTATGTACACATTATGAATTTTTCGGTCGGGCATCCCGTGAAATTTACTTTAATTTGTGCAAACTATGAGCCACTAAGTGCGCCGCCTAAACCCTCGTAAAATATACAGGCGTTACATGTAAAAATGTGAATAAATTTTATAGCCCCTGCATGTACCTTGACTATTATTAGATTGAAACGTTTAGGGGCTATAAATTTTTCCTCCGGCCAGAAAGCTCTGCGGTAATGCTGAAGCAAGACCACTAAAACTGCACCGCCTCCAAGAACGACTTCCCGCATGCGATGCGCCACTGATTAAATGCACTGTTTACAGCTAACAAAAAAATCCTCCTTTTCCGCAATGTCTTTCAATTACTGAAATTATCCGGGTGTAATCTTTTCCTATAACCAATCAGTGCTACCACGTTTCGTTTTAATACTTTTTTCAGTGAACATTTTTAAGGCTTATGATGTAGCCAGAGTGTAAAATGACAAATGCATAGTTTAGCATTCTTAAGGGATAACTGTATAACATACTCCCAAATCAAATAAAAGAAGAAACATCTTTTAAGTCATACAAAACAGCCGTTTTTGAAATTTTGCTAACTATAGAGCAGGGTGTCCCATTTTAAATTGCCACCCCAAATATCTCAAAACCTAAGCAACATGGCAAAAAATGTTTCAGATAAAAGTTGTAGGGTTCGGAGAGGGACATATGCTAGTGACCTTGGAGTTAATTTTCAAGGTCAAACGAAGGTCAACTTTGATTTTTCGAATGGAACCCTCTATTTTTTATTGCGGGATCGTATTCTACTGAAAAAATACAAACTTTTTGTAGGAAACGTTTTTTTTAATGCTTTTTTTAAGAATTTTATTCGTCATATTTTTTGAAATATCAATTATTATTATTATTAGTGCTTTGTGTATTACTGCATATTTGAAATAGTTTTGCGTGCGTAATTAAAGCAATTTGCATATTAATGGATAAAACATATAATTGTAAAAAATATGTATTTTTGGACATACAAAATTATTGCTTGCAACCATCCTATTCAGTATCAATCAACTCTTTGTTGATAGGTCAACCTACAATTAAATTTTTAATATCTTGCATATCTAAATACAAAAAAATATCAATTGAATGAAATACTGTGTTATTAACTACAATTATTTGTAATTACACGCCTGAAAAATAAAAAAAACTTAATGTACGAGAAAAACCTAAAACGTAATGTAACAAATAAAATATATTTCTGATGAAACAAATTTCCCAGATGAATTGAGTTAATTGGGTTTTTTCCTTTCGGAAATTATTTCCAATGACGCAGAAAACAATTTCCGAAACGAAAAAACACCAATTAAAATAATCCTTCACGTCAAAAAAAGAATGGAATATGACGACATGTTACCGAGTGGTTCACTAAAAATTAAGTTTCAAAATTTGATATTGCTGTTGTTTACACTTTGAATAATTAATTTTAACATTATAATGCTTGTATTTAAGATTAAAATTTCCATATTCGTGTAAATGTAGAAGTTATCTTTAAATTTAAAAAATAAATTGAGACACATGATTTAATATGATACCACAGAGAGATACGATCCAAGTCCTCCTGTAGTAATTTGCACACTTAACGATTTGATAAAATTTCAAGTCCTCTGCATACATTACACATTCACCAAAAACCTCCGTCACATTCAACAAACAATAAAATAGAATTGGTCCAATATTCGAACCTTGCGGTACAACTCAACTAAATATTATCGGATTAGAAATGAAGTTATAAACCTTACTTTTTGAGTACCACCAATTAATAGTTATTTATGCAACAAGTGAGTAAAGTAATACTTTTTTCACAAGTAAAAAAGATTGCGGCAATTTCTACAAGTGAAAAAAAGTCGCTTTACTCTCGAGTTTCATACAATTTTTTTTCAACGTCCGTAACTTTAAATAAATTCGATAAAAACCTTAATCAATTGATTCGATATATTTAACTTGAACTTTACGAATTTTGGTTTAAAAATGCGCTCAATTTGAGGAGAATAAATTTTAACTGAAAAAATCTATGATTAACTTGGTGTCGATCTAATCAACAAATAGCGTTATTTGGCGTTGGTGAAACGAAAATGGTCAATTTTATTCGATGAATAAATTTAATCGTTAAATAACGTTTTAACGTTGACGTTGGTGAAACCGGCCCTAACACGAGTGAAGCGTTCATGACGCACTTTGCGCAAACAATTTTATAGTTATGTTAAAAAATGAACCGCTACGGCACTTCTTTTCACGCAAAAGCGTTATGGCACTTTTTTCATGCTTCTTTAAGGCTTCAGAAAATACAAATTTTGAACGCAAATTAATAAAAAAACTGTGCATTTTATAACAGATGTAGAAAAAAAAAATTTAAGCCACATTCACACTAAATCCCAATATTTCTAGTTTCTCAATTAATTTACCATCAGTTTCAAAAGTTTTGGCTCATGTCTTTGAACGTTCATGAAACAAAAAAAACCATTTACTCAAATAATGTAAATCAAAAAGAAAAAAAAAGGTCCATCGAAAAAATACAGAAGAAAGAAGTCCTGAAAAGTGTCCTGAAAAAAATACTCAAAATACACAATTATGCTACTAAAGTACTAATTGTATTATATAATAGTTGAGACAAAACACAAAACAATCTAATTTAAATAATTTAATTTGTAAATGTAAATATTTCGAACTAAATTAAAAGTATAACATGCTTCCATCAGGGATCGAACCTGTTACCTCCAGATTGCTAGTCTGGGGCGCTGCCATTTGAGCCACAGCAGCCACAGGGTCCAATTGTATACGAATAATTAATTTAAATTAAATTTTTTCTTCGTAAAAAGTGGGAATCATTCACATACATCAAGAATTGGTTCTGATTGTTCGTGTGATTTGTTTTGATTTAAATTTTCTTACTAGCGCAGTATGTGATTGTACAATCTAGGCGGCCAAAACATCTATCTATTTCTAATAATCCAATATTAAAAAAAATCACCATTTATTAACTCACGCACCACGTTTAAAAAATATGTTGGTGCACCATCCTGCTAGAAAATAACATCTTGATGTTGTTTCCAACAACATCTATACAGACAGGACTTAAGGCACAATTATAGATTAACATTGACATCCCTTTATTTTTTTTTCTTCTTTTTCAAAAGGAAGGATGGTTGACGGGAATTCGAGTTGAAGAAGTGCGGATGATTTGGGAATTGGCTTTTCGGCCACTAACGATATATAGTTTTTAAGATTACATTTTTAATAATGAATGAGAGATACACTAAACATCCATAGACCCGCACGGCCACTTCTTCGTTCCGAAAAAGTGACCGCACGGATGGGATTCGAACCCACGACCACGAGGCCCGTGAGCAGGATTTAAAATTTTAAGTATATGTAACTGTTGACCAAGGACGGCTCGTACGCCTTCAAAATGGAGAGATGTGAACGCATTTTTTCGTGCTGCACTACTTACGCTTATACAGGGTGTCCCATTTTAAATTGCCACCCCAAATATCTCGAAACCTGAGCAACATGGCAAAAAATATTTCAGATAAAAGTTGTAGGGTTCGGTGGGCGACATATGCTGGTGACCTTGAAAATTACCCTGGCGTTAATTTTCAAGGTCAAAGGAAGGTCAACTTTGATTTTTCAAATTTTATTGCGGGATCGTATTTTACGGAAAAAATACACACTTTTTGTAGAAAACGTTTCTTTTAAAAATGCTTTTTTTTAGAGTTTTTTACGAATTTTGTCTGTCATGTTGTTTGAAATCTCAGATGAATCCAGGCTGTGATTCATGCATTACCCTCAGCATTAGCATCAAAGATCTTACTCCCCTTGATTTTTTCCTCTGGCGACTAGTCAATGAGAACATATTTGCTGAAGCTCTGACAACAGTGCAGATCATGAAGGAATTTTTCGCTTCTCAATTTTTGTTGTTAAAAATTACCGATATTCGATATTCCAAACAAATAATATAACCGGTAAATTTTTGCAACGCTTTAAAACGTTGGAAAGGGTAGAGAGATTTCACGGAACAGATGTATGAGAGTGGAAGCACCAGTTCGTTTCGATTCTATCTCCTATACAGGAGACGGGAGAGTCGTGGTAGCAGTGTTGCTTGGCGTAATTTTTAATTTTCCCCAAATATTTCATAAAAATATATATATTTTTGTCTTTTTTTTCATAACCCCCCCCCTAGACTAGTTAGCTAGAAACGCATTTCGAGCAATTTCCATCCAAACCCTTTGAAATGTTCAAGTAAACTCGCCAGCGGGTACAGAAGTGTATTGACGAGGATGGACACTTGATCGAGCATTTGATCTAAGAACGAGATCGAACCTCCAGCCACTGAGACCAACGGCCCTTTTCAGGGCCAATGATGTGCAAAATCCAATCGGCGACCTCCACGTGGTGCACATTGTGTGACGCTAATGCGGAGGGTAATGCATGAATCACAGCCTGAGATTTCAAACAACATGACGGACAAAATTCGTGAAAAAACTTTGAATTTGTATTTTTTTCCGTAGAATACAATCCCGCAATAAAAAATAGGGGGTTCCATTTGAAAAATCAAAGTTGACCTTCGTTTGACCTTGAAAATTGACCCCAAGGTCATTTTCAAGGTCACCAGCATATGTCCCCCTCCGGACCCTACAACTTTTATCTGAAACATTTTTTGCCATGTTGCTCTGGTTTCGAGATATTTGGGGTGGCAATTTAAAATGGGACACCCTGTAGAGGGAACAAGTATTGAAAGTAGAGAACATTCTGCTGCTGAGAACTGAGTGTGACTAATAAATAACAAATAACCTAATAGATTATTTGGAGCCAATATACAAATGTGGTATCGAAATCATTCCAATCTTGTAAATGTATTTTCGTTTTTAATTGAGACCTCCAAGAATTATTCATCATCCTAATAATACTTTCCTCAAAATATTCTACCAAACAATGTTTACTGAATACAATTTTAGTTTCTCCCAAGAGAAATTCGTTAAAATATTCCCTCTTCGACCATAATGTTTTTTTTTATTTACCCTTGCAAAGGTCATATTTACCTAACCCAAATGTGATTACAAACAATCGGGTTTAATTCTCGAAATTAGCCTCTTTTTCTGGGACCTGGAATGACCTTACCCCTTAAAGTGGGGTTGGGGAAATTGGCTTAAGCTCCAAGGATAAACAAAACATCCATGGACCTGGACGGACAATATTTGTAAATAAAATTTAACCGCCCGGCATGGGGTTCGAACCCACAACGCCTGCACCGAAAGTAGGTGCCAAAATTCTATAGCAGAACTACAAAATAGAAATATTAGATAATGCCAATTGATTATTCAGTTGCAATCTATCCACAAATTATTATTAAAAAATGTACAAATTGCGTTTCCTTTGTTCTAAAACCTTCGATTTTGTCCACAAAAAATAGTTCAACGGTCGGTAATGGCGTGTAAATTGGTTCTCAAAAGTTGCACGATATTCCCCAAATACACACCAACGTTATAAATTCGACTTTTTTACCCACGCTTCGTATAATGAATTTAATCCGTGACATAATTAACACGAAAACAAAGAGTCCACCCCATTGGCGCAAATGCACTGTCCGGAAAGTTAATACAATAGATTAATTGCACACGGACACACCTAAACCCTTCCGAAAAAATCCCCAGTCCGGATAACGCGGCCCCAGTTGCTCAGCCTCTCTCAGTTACTAAACGGTTCCAATCAGTTGCTATAATTTTATTGGCTTTTATTACCAGGGAAAAGAGATTAGATTTAATGAGGGTGGATTCTATTTTTTGCAGGCGAAGGCGCTTAATCCCACAAATCCAAGACAATGTTTCCAGATAATTTTATAAATCAACCTGTGTTAATATCCGCCCCCATTATGGGGAAATTAATCGCGGGATATTTTTCTGGAGATATAAAAACAATTCATTATTGCCATTGGTCAATGTCTCGAGCTGCAAATATATTGCGGATCCATAATTTTTTTTTTCCAATACATTATAAGATATCGACTACACAGGGTGGATATGTTTAATTAAACAAATGCCTTGCATCGCGAATGTGTTCTCTCAAAGCAGATGCAGGGGGATCGATATGAAAACTATTTACACATTATTGGATTTAGACGATATGTTTTTGGGGTACTCGGAGTAATTAATACATTGCCGGAGCGTAAAAGTAAAGGATTTATTAGAGTCGCGTTTTGCATCCTTTGATGCTACAGAACTACGGATAAAGGCAAAATGTTTTATATCACATGTATACATTCGCGTTCACAGTCCTTACAATGCGAATGACCGTTTATAGTACATTTAAACATTCGCACGAGTAGCGAGGCGAGTGGCGAGGCAAATGTGGAGTCGGTTCGCCGTGTAATGCCGGCAGCACACGCTCGACGAGATGATCCGAGCACGAGACCTTCCTCGACGAGACGCCACGAGATCCGAGAACACCATGTACTCTCGCGAGGCTTCCTAATTATCTTTCGCAAAGGAGGCGAGAGCTCGTGAGGCGAGGCGAGAACACCACGTAGACGTTCGCGCTCGCCTGGTCTCGGGTCGCCTAGCTGAGCGTATGCTACTGGCCGGCATAAGGGTACGTGTACACTGCACGCCGAGCCGAGCCGGGCCGAGCGTTACGAGTAAACGCTCACAAATCTATTACAGGAATAGGTGGTGTGCACACTGCGGGCGAGTCTGTGCGAGTCCGAGCGTGTCCAAGCCGAGCCGTGTGAGTAAAGACAGTTTGTGTTTTGAAGCAGATTTTGATGCGAGTACCGAATACGGTTGAACAATTCATCCACGGCTCGGTCTCGCTAAGTATCGCTGGGCCCGACGTGCAGTGTGCACGTACACTAAGGCTTGCGCTGAAACCTTATTCGCCTCGTCGCTCGTAGGACTCAAACGATCGTGCTTCTCCTCGACGATCAACCCGAATCTGGTAGTTCACTCAGCCTAGCTATGAACCCACGCCATCTCCTGTACGAATCTGGTAGTTCACTTAGCCTAGCCATGAGCCTTCGCCATCTCCTGTGCGAATCTGGTAGTTAACTTAGCCTAGCTATGAACCCACGCCATCTCCATCTCCTGTGCGAATCTGGTAGTTCACTCAGCCTAGCTATGAACCCTCGCCATCTCCTGTACGAATCTGGTAGTTCACTTAGCCTAGCCATGAGCCTTCGCCATCTCCTGTGCGAATCTGGTAGTTAACTTAGCCTAGCTATGAACCCACGCCATCTCCATCTCCTGTGCGAATCTGGTAGTTCACTCAGCCTAGCTATGAACCCTCGCCATCTCCTGTACGAATCTGGTAGTTCACTTAGCCTAGCCATGAGCCTTCGCCATCTCCTGTGCGAATCTGGTAGTTCACTCAGCCTAGCTATGAACCCTCGCCATCTCCTGTACGAATCTGATAGTTCACTTAGCCTAGCCATGAACCTTCGCCATCTCCTGTACGAATCTGGTAGTTCACTCAGCCTAGCTATGAAGCCACGCAATCTCCTGTACAAATCTGGTAGTTCACTTAGCCTATGTATGGCCCATCCCTAACCTCCCTTCGGATCGAGCTTCAGACAAGCTCAACTATGGACCCTCCCAATCCTAGCACCATCTCTTGCTCGAATCCCGTAGCTATGAACTCTCCAGCTATGACGTCACCATATGCAATTTACGCGGGAGTAATCTCTATTCTTATTGTTATTTGAAGTATATTTGGTTTCTATTGTAATCAAAGGGTACTAGATAACGGCAATAAAGCTGATTTGCTTGAACACGCAAATAGGAGTAGAAAACGAGAAAGTTCCATTCTATGAAAAAGTGACTGTCTGACTGAAAAAGGTGTGCAATTTGCTCAAAACTATATTTTTTTGAAAACAATGAGGGCAGGACTGTTACTGCCAAGGTTTGACCACATGCTGTGCGACTTTTTAATACAAAAAGTAGACCTTGACTTTCAACAGGATGGTGCCACATGCGACACAGCCGGTCAAACAACGACTATTTTGTGAAAAATTCTTGGTGGAAGTATCATATCAAAATACGTGTATCATATGGTCATGCAGATCGTCCGATTTGACACCACCAATTTTTTTTTAAGGAGTTATCTAAACTTTTTTAAAAACAATGAGGACAGGGCTGTTACTGTTAAGGTTTGATCACTTGCTGTAATACTTTATAGCACAAGAAGTAGACGAACTTCGTGTGAAAATCACGAAAGTTTCAACAGGATGGTGCCACATGCCACACAGCTGGTCAAACAGTGAACATTTTGCGTCAAATGTTTTGTGGACGTGGCATATCAAAAAATGGCGATCGCCCTGTTTGACACCACCAGATTGTTTTTTTGTTGATCTGAACATCAATCATCCACAATCTCTTGCCGATCTGACATTGCAAACATTCGTCAAGAAATTTCCAACATTTCAACCGAAAGACGTCATGGAAAGTGAGAGATGCCCATATGCCGGACATAATTTTTCACACCCAAGCAAAACGATTCAGAGCCCTGCAGAAGCGGGTTTTTGAAAGCCCGGGCCCGGCCCGGTGAAACGAAAATGTGTTGTGGGCCCGGCCCAGCCCGGCGCTGAATATTGAAAGCCCGGCCCGTCCCGGCCCGGCCCGTCCCCGAAAAATGTTGAATTAAATAAATAAAATTACTGGACCCATGTATTCCTTCAAATTCCTAAAATACATTGAATGTCATGTCAATAATTTTTTTTTTCAATTCACTTAGTTTTTGCTTTCTAAATTATAATAAAATTAAATTTATCCAAGCCCGGCCCGGCCCGGCCCGGCCCGGGTTAAATTATCCATCGGAAAGCCCGGCCCGGCCCAGCACGGAGTTGAAAAAGCCCGGCCCATGCAGGCCTCTGAAACGATTTGCAATGATGTTAATAGAAGATAATCGTAATTTTGAATATTTTTTTTTAGTTTCCGAGTTATTCAACAAACCATTTGTTATGTTCAAACAAATGTTTATGCTGATCTTTAGCGTAACCATTATTACGTGGCATGGAATTTTTAGCAACGTTTAGCCGCTACGGCCGTTCAAAATCGACTTTTTTCTAAATTTTCTAAAATTTTCAAACTGTCTTGCCAACTTTTTTTGATATTTGAGATAGCTGAATTTCTTTAAAGCCAATCGATTTACCTCGTTCACTTGATGAAAAAAAAAGGATATTTTAACGGTTTACGGTGATTATTCAAAAAGTTTATTTTTTGTTTTTTTTTTTTCATTTCGAGTTTTCTTTGCGAACGCGCCACTGGCTTCAAATTGACATTTGTTCTTGCGCAAGTACATTTTCTGAAGGATCTTGAAGAAATCTTTCCAGTGACATATAGCAACCCCGAATCGAACCGGTGGTTTCTTCAGAAAAACATTTCAAAGTCAATTTTTGAGCAAAAATAAGGGTAGATTTTCAGGTTTTCGTCAAAAATTAAAAATGACCAATTTTAATTGAATCCGACTAATTTACACATAAGGAGCACAGAATTTTTTTAAATTGTCATGTTCATGGTGACAAGCTAATTTTTTTGCTATTGAAGATAGCTGAAATTTTTTAACACCAATCAATTTCTCTCGTTTTTCTGTTGAAAAAGAAGGTAACTTCAATGGTCTACGATAATTATTAAAAAAGTTGATTTTTTCGATTTTTTCCATTTTCGAGTTTTCTTTGCTGATGCATCACGGGCTTCAAATTGACATTTCTTCTTGCGAAAGTACATGTTCTGAAGCGTCTTAATGAGATCTTTCCAGTGATGTACAGAAACCCCGATTCAAATCAGTGGTTTTTCCAGGAAATCATTTTTAGTGCAATTTTTCAGAAAACGTAAGATAGAATTTCAGGTTTTCGTCAAAAATAAAAAATCGCCAATTTTGGTCTAATCCGACTCATATACGCTCAAGGACCACAGAATTTAAAACCGCGTTCAAATTGGATTCTTCGTTCGGCCGCTACAGCCGTTCAAAGTTTGAAAAAATCGACTTTTCTCAAAATCTTCCATAAAGTTCATGGTGACATGCTAACTTTTTTGCATTTTTTTCTGGATGAATTTTTTTAACACCAATCGCTCGTCTGATGAAAAAAAGGTACTACATAAAGGTCTACGATATTAAGAAAGTTGATTTTTTCGATTTTTTTCCATTTTCGAGTTTTCTTTGCTGACGCATCACGGGCTTCAAATGGACATTTGTTCTTGCGAAAGTACATTTTCCGAGGCGTCTTGAAGCGATCTTTCCAGTGATGTGTACAAACCCGGAATTGAACCAGTGGTTTCTTCAGGAAATTATTTCAAAGCCAGTTTTTGAGAAAAAGTAAGAAGGGACCCTTGGGTAGTTTTTCAGGTTTTCGTCGAAAATTAAAAATCGCTAATTTTAATTAAATCCGACTAATTTGCACACAAGGAGCACAGATTTTGAAACCGCGATCGATTTGGATTCTTCATTTAGCTGCTACCGTTCAAAGTCTTTTTTGAACATTTTCTAAAATATACACAGTGACACACTAACTTTTTTGCTGTTGCATATAGCTGAAATTTTTTAACGCCAAACGTTTTCTCTCTTTTTCTGATGAAAAAGAAGTACACTTTAATGGTCTACGATGATTATAAAAATGTAGATTTTTTCGTTTTTTTTTTCATTTTCAATTTTGGCGAACGCGCCACGGGCTTTAAATTGGCATTTGTTTTTGCGCAAGTACATTTTCTGATGGGTCTTGATAGGATCTTTACGGTGACGTATAGAAACTCCAAATCGAACCAGTGGTTTCTTCAGGAAATTATTTTAATGCAATTTTTGAGCAAAAGTAAGGTAGTTTTTCAGATTTTCGTCAAAAATTAAAAATCGACAATTTTAATTGCACACAAGAGCAAACCGCGTCAGAGTTTGGGCGTCATGTCTCGCTGAGACCTATTATACATATCAATGTTTAGTCTGTCCATTTTTGAATGATGTTCTGTATTTTTTCGACTGCAATCATACTTCTTACATTCTTAGCTGACCTGGAGTGATTAATTATTGAAACACTTATACGTTATTAAGAAGTGATTCGTTATTGAATCGGTTATAAGTTATTAAAAAGTGATTCGTTATTGAATCAGTTAAGTTATTAAGAAGTGATTTGTTATTGAATCAGCTATGAGTTACTAAGAAGTAAATAAAAATAAAATAGCAACAACAACCTTACTTGTTGCAGAAAGTATTAAATAAATTCAAAATTGAATTTATTTACTAAGAAGTGATTCGTTGTTGAATCGTTCTCCTTTTATAACAAAATTACAAAATAAAATAAATGAAAAATATAAAATACTTAAAAATCATTATATATAAAACAAAAAATATAGTATTAACAAGTAACAATAGAAAGAAAAAAAATCTTAAAATAAGTAAAAATAAAGAGATTACATTAGATTTTTAAGAAATTCATTTTTATTATTACAGAGTATATCAACTCAATATTGTACTTCGTGATATCTTTTTATCATCATAAGCAAAGGTAAAAATTAATGGTGGGTCGTACGTGGTATGTTATAATTAAATGTTGAATTATGAAGAAAACGTGGTTTTGTAAAATTAATCACGTTTAAAAGTATTACCCGAATAATGACGAATAAGCTTATACAGTTCATATATCAGCATAAATCTCTGCCTGCTATGAATGAATACTAACTTAAATTCAGTTAACATAATAACGGTTGAGAAAAATCACCGTTAGTGGGATTTTTCAATAACGGTTACTGTTATTATTTTACAGTAAGGGTTACAAAGTAGCAGTTAGTGAAAATAACGCTCATCACTAGCTACATCCATAAAAGTTGGTTGAATTAGGATCTTGACTATTCCATACTTTCACCAACCCTGGCGAAGTTGAGTAAGGTCACGTTTAATGAATTTTTAGCTAATATTTTGACAGTTAAGACAATTTGTTACCTTCAGGAAATTGTGCGGATGCAGAAAAAATCTTGGTGATCATCCTTTTGTTTTACCTGTAACAAAAAAATTGTATATTCAAAATATGTAAGTGCATTTCATTTTGGATAAATATGAATGAGTTGCATGTTTGATTAAACGTGCATCTACTGTCGTGCATGCACGACGTTCACGTTTGTTTGTGCGTGTACAATAGTGGAAGCGTAAATTTGTACGGCGGACAATGGTTATGTCGCCGCTTGAATTTTGGTTCGTCGTTCCATCGTGCCGGATAAGCAGATGCGTTTTTACATACTTACCTATCCACTATTCGTTCATGTACGACGTGCATGTACGTCGATATCCGTTATACCTGCACGACAGTGTTCGAAATATTTCATTTAATAATACCTTCAATTAAATTGCTGCCATTATTTATAAATGACACCTAAATAATTTAAAGATGTTTAATAAATATCAGTAAAAAAAAAACTTTGCACTTCGTTCAACGTCTCACTCGTGCAATGCGTGCAAACCAAGGGTTTTGACATGTTTGAAACTGCCGGAGTTAAAATTTTATAAAACGCAATACGTCCCACCTTTATTTACGCTGACAGGAAAGTGGAGTAAGTACTCCAGGCAATATCTAATAAACGAAGTGTAAGTCCCAGAAACGATTAGTAAAGTGTATACTGTGCATCTGCAAATATCACTTCGCAATTCAAACATCCCATTAGGATGTAATTTTTGCGAAAGTGTGTACATTGTACGGCATTAAATTACTGTTTTATGGATGACATAACATTGTCTGCAAATAGGATTGAATTTCTAACAACTCGCTGCATAATGCACGCAGCAAAACAGTTTTGCAGTATCCGATCGGTAAACACAAATCTGAATATTAAATTACGCGCTGAAATCACATAATTTTATTACGAAATAATATTGCATCGCAGCTACCCGTTGTAATGAATTGTTTGCAATGTGCAAGGATATCATTTGTGCATTTTCTTGTGCGATTTGCATTTCGGTTGAACGGTGGACAATACGGACAGAAGCAGCAGTGATATTCCGTGACCGAGTCGCGGATCAAAGCTAATGAATCATTCTTTTGCAGGGGAACTGAGGCCTTTGTTTGGGAGAACGTCACGAAACGCGGCTGCAATAAAATGGAATTGCACTCGTATTGTGCATTTGCACAAATTTTTCACATGCACCCCTGCATTACGACGCAATAACAAACCATTCATGGTTTCATAGTTTCGTGGCGCTGGCGGTTCAATAAAGCTTTATGCGGTCACGCACCATTCTCCACAGAAGCACGTGTTTTTTTCTTACGCGGAAACTTATTGTTATGGAAAATCATGTAATTGTTCCTGCGGCCTAATTAGCTATCATCCTGTGTCGTATCGTATCGTCACGTATTTGTAATCAGTTAATTCACGCGATTGCTTTGTTCGTGATAATTTGGGTTTTGTACAACGTCAAGTAAACTCGATTTTCTTGCGATTTACATACGAATCCATCGATTATAGATTATTTCTATACGTCAAGGTGATTTTGGTATTCGTTAATACTGTAAATATGTTAATTATTTCCCTAGTTGATAGCTTTAGAAAATCACGATACAGGGAAAGAACAATATTATTAAACTACATAATCCCGTCTGGTGTTAATTTTCTGAAGCCATTTAACAACATCAGCATTACATTAAAAAAAAAACATTGCTGTACTGTATACGAAGTTAAAACTGCTTAGCCAAATTGGACGCCTACAAACAATACCCGATCTCCAAATTACCAGCGGCTGAAGTAAAAATAAAGTCGACGGAAAATCACCTCTCTCTTTTCCCAGGATATCATTATGAAGAGAAACCCGCATTCCCTTGCAAGGGGGCGCTAAGAATCTCTCGGCTCGGCATAATGAAATCTCAAATTCTAATAGCTACCTGGAATGCCGGGAGTGTATTTAAAGCAGGCGGAATAATGCAATTACAGGAACTCAGATAATGAATATATACGAATATTAGCTGTTTGAAGCCTGCAAGGACGATGCGACGTTGTATTACCCTGGAAATCAGCGCAGATGTCGAGTTGGACATGTGTGTCAAAGGAATGTAATAAACGCGTGACACATTTTACACCGATTAATGAACGAATGCCACACAATTGAATTCGATATAATTTTATGGCAGAAAGGCTTTATTCCCATAACAGAACTAACTGCGGTGAAATTACATTGGATTTAGTGAGTGATTTTTGATGAATTATTCAATTTGGTTGTTGCAGCGCATTGTTCAAAGATGTATAGCCTCGGTGAAAAAAAAAATAACTCAAATTCTGTTTGCAGTCAATGAAGTTGAAAGAAATTTACCTTTTTATTGGTGAAAACTACAACGAATTGATATATTCATGCAAAACATTTTTTTTCGGCGAGGTAACATTCACTGCAAACAGAATTGTATCTCCGGAATTTCTGCAAAGTTTTCGTAACTTTATATTTTATTTTCAATTCACCTGCGACTAGTTTAAGATTTACATTTGAATCCATTCAGAAGAAGGTCAACTGTGAGTTCGGAGTGCTGTTGTAAATAAGTATCCTTGCGCACTTGTTGCATTGAGTGATTACGTGAATTTGCTGACTCCGCGATTTAATCTAATTATTTATTTAATTTACCTAAGTACTCCCCGCGCATTTAATCTTAAACGTAAATATCTAGAATAAAAAGCATCCCCCATCACTTGTAAATCGTGGGATAAAAAGCAAACAATAATTTTTAATATCCAATTTATTCTTAATAAACATTAAATATTGTTTCCCCATCAGAACACCCACAAACCGGTTTCGATCTTTCAGGTCTAATCTGTGTAGGTAGTTGCTGATGAGGAAACGGAGATTACTATTAATATAAGTATATATTCAGTACAACATTCAGGCAATAGATTCCGCCAATTTGGCGTTTCTACCTTATTCTTTATATGTAATTTAAAATGAAACAATTTTTAACATTATTTATCGAAAATTACAAACACAATATTATAAACAATATACAAGTTGGGAGATCGAAACAATGTTATAAATTATAGAGGCGTTGCAAGACTCTCTTTTATCACGCCAATTAAAATGGGCCTTGAAAAATATACAACATGGATTTTGCAGTCATCGATCCACTTTATCTAACTTCTCGTTGCACACTTTGTAAAACATTTTGAATAGTAATACGATAAAATATTGTATAATTAATGAGACAATATTTGTAAAACAACTGCCTTTTATCTTATTACTGTCAAATGAAAAACATGAAATACAATCCTGAAATACTATACCGGTCATATAGTGAGAATCCAATTACAAATGACTTCAGAACTAATTGGATTGCGAAATAAAGGAGAAACTTGTAATAATATTTCAGCATTTTTTTAATTTTTTTTAATCCGTTTTCAAATTACGCTTGCTATATTTTCACGTTAGAATTATCAAAATTGGACGCGTTCGGCAGATGTGCATTAAAAAAAAAACAAAATCGCAATTTTAAATCTTCGGCCCTTAAAAACGTGCAATTTTGACGCTTTGTGGTGATTTGACGAAAATATTTATTAACCAGTTTTTAAATTGCAACAAATTTGTCATATTTTATCATATCGGACGACTTCGGCAGTTTAGAAAATCAAAATCGCGATTAGTAAATCGTCGAATTTTAAAAGTTTAAAAGTGCAATTTTTGTATTTTGTGTCATTTTTCCAAAGAAATGTTTTATTCTGTTTTAAAATACTCTTACTTTGCTATATTTTGACACAAGAATCATCCAAATCGGACAACGCGTTCGACAGTTATGCATTATAAAAAATCAAAATCGTGATTTGAAAATCTTCGAAATTAAAAAATGTGCGATTTTTAAATTTTGTGCTAATTTCCCAATTTGTTTTGTAATCTGTTTGATAATTCTCGTAATTTGCTAAACTTTGACGTAAGAATCATCCAAATCGGACATCGCGTTCGGCAGTGATGCAATTTAGAAAATCAAAATCGTGATTCGAAAATCCTCGAATTTAAAAAATGTGCGATTTTTGAATTTTGTGTTAATTTCCCGAGAAAATGTTGTAATCCATTTTAAAATTACACTTAATTTACCATTTATTGGACTTCGAATTATCAAAATTAGCAAACGCGTTTGGCAGATGTGCAATTTAAAAAATCGAAATGACAATTTTAGAAAACGTGCAATTTTTATGTTTTGCGTTGGTTTCACAAAAACATTTTTCTACCAGTTTTCAAATTGCACTAATTTCGGCACATTTTGACATTAGATACATCAAAATCGGACAAAGCGCACGGCAGTAGTGCAATTTCAAAAAACTAAATTAAAAATTTTCGGACTTTGAAAAACGTAAAAAAGGGTGATTTTTGCATGTTGTGTTAATTTTTTTCAACAGTTTTTCAAATTACAGTTATTTTTTCACATTTTGACGTTCAAATCATCAACATTGGACAACTCGTTCGTCAGTTATGCAATTTAGAAAATTACAATCGCGATTTAAAAATCTTCGAATTTAAAAAGTGTGATTTTTGCATTTTTTGTTAATTTCACGAGAATATTTTGTAATCCTTTTTAAAATAACACTTAATTTTTCACATTTTGACGTTAGAATCATCAAAATCGGATGACGCGTTCGGCAGTTGTGAAATTTAGAAAATCAAAATCGCGATTTGAAAATCTTCAAATTTAAAACATGTGCGATTTTTGTGTTAATTTACCGAGAAAATTTTATAATCCATTTTAATTAAAAGAACTCTTAATTTGCTATATTTTGACGTTTGAATCATCAAAATTGGACTACGCATTCAGCAGTTGTGCAAATTCAAAAAAACAAAATCGTTTTAAATCTTCGGACTTTAAAAACGGGCAATTTTGACGCTTTGTGTTGATTTGACGAAAATATTGCACTAAATTTCTTATATTTTGACGTTAGAATCCCCAAAATCGGACAACACGTTTGGCAGAAAATCAAAATATGATTCGAACATCCTCGAATTTAAAAAATGTGCCATTTTCTAATTTTGTGTTATTGCCCGAGAAAATGTTGTAATCCATTTTAAAATTACACTTAATTTGCTATGCATTGACGTTCGAATCACCAAAATTAGCAAACGCGTTTGGCAGATGTGCAATTTAAAAAATCAAAATGACAATTTTAAATCTTCGAACTTGGAAAACGTACAATTTTTACGTTTTTCGTTGGTTTCACAAAAACATTTTTCTACCAGTTTTCAAATTGCACTAATTTCGGCACATTTTGACATTAGATACATCAAAATCGGACAACGCGCACGGCAGTAGGGCAATTTCAAAAAACTAAATTAAAAATTTTCGGACTTTGAAAACGTGCAATGTTGATGCTTTGTGTTGATTTCACGAAAATATTTATTAACCAGTTTTTAAATTGCATTAAATTTGTCATATTTTGAAGTCAGAATCATCAAAATCGGACAACGCATTCGGCAGTTGTGCAAATTAGAAGATCAAAATCGCGATTTGGAAATCTTCGAATTTAAAAAATGTGCGATTTTTGAATTTTGTGTTCATTTCCCGAGATAAATTTGTAATCCGTTTTAAAGTTACACTTAATTTACTATATTTTGACGTTTGAATCATCAAAATCGGACAACGCGTTCGGCAGTTGTAAAATTTAAAAAATCAAAATCGCGATTTGAAGATCTTAGAATTTAAAAAATGCACAATTTTTGAATTTTGTGTCCATTTGCGGAAGAAAATTTGTAATCTATTTTAAAATACTCTTAATTTACTGAAGTTAACGTAAGAATCATCCAAATCGAACAACGTGTGCTGCAGTTGTGCAATTTAGAAACTCAAAGTCGCGATTTGAAAATGTTCGAATTTTAAAAATATGCAATTTTTGAATTTTGTGTTAATTTACAGAAGAAATTATTTTGTAATCTGTTTTAAAATCCTCCTAATTTACTAAATTCTGACGTACGAATCATCATAATTGGACAACGCGTTCGGCAGATGTGAAATTTAAAAAATCAAAATGATATTTTTAAATCTTCAGACTTTGAAAACGTGCAATTTTTACGTTTTGCGTTGGTTTGAAAAAATATTTCTCAACCAGTTTTTAAATTTTACTAAAATTCGCCACATGTTGACGTCAGAATCATCAAAATCGGACAAGTTCGGCAGTGATGCAGTTTAGAAAATCAAAATCGCGATTTGAAAATCTTCGAATTTTAAAAATGTGCGATTTTTTATTACACTTAATTTGCTACACTTTGGAGTTCGAATCATCAAAAAACATTTCTCTACATTTTGACGTCAGAATGATCAAAATCGGACAACGCGTTCGGCAGTTTTGCAATTTCAAAAAACAAAATCGCAATTTTAAATCTTCGGACTTTGAAAACGTGCAATTTTGATGCTTTGTGTGACTTCACGAAAATATTTATTAACCAGTCAATTGACCAGAGGTCTTTCAGCCTAAAAAGTGCGATTTTTGCATTTGGTGTTAATTTCACGAGAAAATTTGTAATCCTTTTTAAAATTACACTTAATTTGCTACATGTGAAGTTCGAATCATCAAAATCGGACAACGTGTTCGGTAGTAGTGCAATATCAAAAAACAAAATCGCAATTTTAAATCTTGGAACTTTAAAATTTTGCAATTTTGACGCTTTCTGTTGATTTGATGGAAATATTTATTGAACAATTTTTAAATTGCACTAAATTTGCCACACGTTAGGATTATCAAAATCGGACAACGAGTTTGGCTGTTGTATAATTTAGAAGTTCAAAATCGCGATTTAAAAAAAGTGCAATTTTTGCATTTTGTGTTTTTTTCTCGAAAAAAAAAATTGAATTTAGAAATTCAAAATCGCGATTTTAAAAAAGTGCAATTTTTTAATTTTGTGTTAATTTTACGAAAAAAAATTGAAATCTGTTTTAAAGTAACACTGAATTCGCCATATCTTGATGTTTGAGTCATCAAACTTAAACAACGCGATTGGCAGTTGTGCAATTTAAAAAATCCATTTAATTTTCTGTTTTCGAACTTTGAAAACGTTAAGTTGTACACGTGCTTTTAAATTTTTTTATTTCATTTTTATTTTTATAATTTTAACTTTACTAATATATATATATTTGTATTTTAATTTGTAATGGCCTTTCGTAAATAAATAAATAAATAAATTTCATAAAAAAATAAATTTAGCCACATTTGAAATTGCACTAAATTTGCCACATTGTGACGTTAGAATCATCAAAATCGGACAGCACTTTTGGTAGTTACTCAGTTTCAAAAATCATTGCATTTTATGTTAATTTTACGCAGGGGTGGAACTAGAAGGTTTCTAGGCGTAAAAAACATTTAAACGATTTTAATGAAAAATTGAATAACGCAAAGTAAATTTCCAAACTAAAAATATGATAATAACATGTATAATATAAAGAAAGAAAATTGCCAGTTACATTGTTGTAAAGTAATGGATTCCAGTACAAGTCATCTAATTTCAAGAAATAAGAATTTATAATCCAAATTTTCATACAATACAATGACGCGATTCGTAACGCGATGACTTGACTGTTACTACGAACTGCCAACAATCGAAGTTTCATGAGCGAAGATGATTAGTAATTTTCTTGATAAAAAATACGAATAAGATCCATTCTTTACAGATTGATTTATTTTTGCTAAATATACATTTCCGAGGTGAATCAAACGTACAGTGCGAAAGCAAATTCCCGTGGGGCTTAGATAAATAAATTATCCATCGTTCGATTGTTGAGCTTTCGCAGATTTACTATCCATCAATTTAAGCATATTCGAAAGGCGATCCATTTCCACCGAAACTACGGAATAAATTAATTAAAATCGATTAATTTAACGACGTTCATGAAATTTATGAATACTACTAATAAGAATCTTAATCTTCTTCAAGGCGCCCACTATGATAAACACACGGCGCTCAACAAAGTGTGCATAATTAATCCCCGACTAGGGCTTCGCGATTTTTCCCTCATCAAGCTAAGTTAATTAAGCAAACTGAAACCTTGCAAGATTGGTCATTGCGTGTAATAAGATAATTTGTGGAGAGACTAATGCAATTATCAGCGATCCGGTGCAGATAGGATCGATAGAGGTGTCACTTACTAATTAGCAAACAGTGTTGGCACGTTAGAAATTGTTTAAATGATTACCGAATTAATGATCTGCGCTAATTGGTGCGGTCGTTAGAATCGACTCGATGAAGTTGAAACTTGATCGAATTATGTAATTTCCGGTTGCAAATTGTTTCGTCTGTGGTGAAAAGTGAATTTTATTCCGATATTATTCGAAATTCGAAACCAACAGATGCATTAAATAAAATTAATTGAAACGAAATATAGCCTCAACGACCTGTTGGTAAATCTACAAAATCAAGTAAAAAAACTATTGATATAAAAAGAAAAGATAATTGAAATTCAATTTGAAAACTTGAAACTGCGAATACTAATGGTTGATTAGATGAAGTGAACCAATGGGAAAAGAGGGTAAAAAGCTCAATTAACCAAATATTGATGAATCGAAAACACACTTTTAACTTATATTTTCTATCTTAACTTTCATATCCTTAGCACGTTTCCCTTTTCATTAGAGAACGAGAGGCATCACAAATTTCAACTTTTATATGAACATAGTTGAAAATTTAATTTTATAATTTCACATTTCCTGGCGTAATATTTAAAGAAAAAACGTGGATATGAAATTAAATGTATTATTCCCATTCATGATTCGGTGGGGAAAATAGAAACCCTACTTTATATTTTAATTAAATTTACTTTGTATGTAAAATAATAATCCCCCGGGAAATTCGTTCTATAAGAATTAATTAGTACAAGCACCCTGGCATGTCATAACCAGAAATAAATACCAGTTCCAGTCGATATAATTTTCCATTAACTTATCATCACATCCAGCATCATTTCCATTTGATTACTCAATTTTATGAGACACACGAACATTTTAGATAACAAGCTTTCAACCACACAATCTATCCGGAAATCTAGTTAGCTATTCCCACACCTACACTACAGCTCACGAATTGGTTCTAGATTACGGTCGCATGCACAATTTACAGCTTTTATGTTATTCTGTAGAACATGATAAAGAGTGCTTTTAGCATCAAACTAGTTTTACCTAGGCTAAAGTTTGATGTATGTAAAAATCTAAGAAAAGTAACTGGTGACGAACGACGGCTCCGCTGCGCTGCGCCGTCGTCCATGCGGGTCCCACCAAAATTAAGCGATTAAATTGGTGACGGACGCCGGCGTAGCACAGCGGAGCCGCCGTCCGTGCGTGGCTCATTAAAATTGAGCACGGTAACGGGTGACGGATGACGGATGACGGCTCTGCTGCGCTGCGCCGTTGTCCGTGCGGAGCCCATTAAAATTAAGCGATAAAATTGGTAACGGACGACGGCACAGCGGGGTCCATTTAAATCACATTTTGGCCGCCTACTGATGTTGATTTGCGTCTAATAGCAACTATTATAATGAATTAAGCAAAGTGTTAAGGCGTAAAGTGCGCGCGCCCTTATCATCCCGAATGGGGCTGGTGGGCAAAAAGGGCGCTCGCCCCGACCGACCTGTAAGAAGAAGAATGGCAGTTAGCTTACGCATCTCATCTGGTTGATATCCAGAATTATAAATTGTAAATCAGATTGTTAAAACCGACAATAAACAGTTTTTCCACGCAACTAAACTTTTTCCGGAACCCCAGTCATTAACATCCCGACTACATAACACAAAGTAATTGGTGAAGATCGACAGCTCCGCTGCGCTGAGCCATCAATGAGAACATAATTTATCTCTAAATTAATTTTAATTTTTCGTTTTTTATTTTTCATTATTCATTTTTATTTTTTATTTTCAATACTTCATTTTTCATTTTCAAGTTTTAATTTTCAATTTTTCATTTTTAATTTTCATTTTTAATTTTTATTTCTCATTTTCTATTTTCTATTTTTTATTTTTCGTTTTTATTTTTATTTGAAATTTTTAATTTTTGTTTCTTTTTTTTTAAGCCAGTTGTATCCTCTGCGATCTCTGAAAATTTCGGCTTTCCGACTCGAAAAGAAAAAAAAAATGTCCTTAAAAGAAGGAAAACCAACCGAGGTGATGCAAATGGCGCGTAGGGGTAGTTCCAAAAATTTTGAAAAAATATCTTCTGCCATTCTTGAAAGTTTCAGCGTTCCGACTTTAAAAGAAAGAAATTCGTCCTTAAAAGAAGAAAAACGAACCCAGGGGGTGCAAATAGTGCGTAGGGGTAGTTTCAAAAATTTTGAAAAAATATCTTCTGCCGTTCAGTTTTTCGACTTTAAAAGAAAAAAAATCCGCCCTTAAAAGAAGAAAAACGAACCCAGGGGTGCAAATGGAGCGTAGGGGTAGTTCACAAAATGTTGACAAAATATCTTCTGCCATCCCTGAAAGTTTCAGTTTTCCGACTTAAAAGAAAAAAATCGTCCTTAAAAGAAAAAAAACGAACACTGAGGGTGCAAATGGCGCGTAGAGGTGGTTCCAAAAATTTTGAAAAAATTCCCAATGAAAGCTAGTAATCGCTTCTGTCATCCCTGAAATGTTCAGCTTTTCTACTTGAAAAGAAAAAGTACGTCCTTAAAAAAAAAAAATTTACCCGGTTTAAAAAAAAATCATATCTCTCGGAAACGTGCTAAAATCGAAAATCTGCGTTCGAAAAATCTGCCCCGGGGGTGGGGGTTAAAACGAAACGACGGGACCGGTTCTGAAAGCTTGCTCGGTTATCTGGGCGTCGATCTGCCCACAAAAACTAACAAAATTTTACCAAATAAGGCCCCGATAAGGGGTGGGGTTTAACGCTACACCCCCCCCCCCCCCCCCCGTTTTAAGAGTGAGTTTCGGGGAACGTAATTTTTACAGGACTACTCCAAGGTTATAAGATACTTGCATAGGACACTTGCACTTATCTAACAGTTCATTTTTACACGAGTACTACAAGGTCATAGGACACTTGCATAGGATACTTATCTAAAAGTTCGTTTTTACAGGAGTACTCCAAGGTCATAGGACACGCACTTATTTAAAAGTTCACTTTACAGGAGTATTCCAAAGTCATAGGACACTTCAATTTATCTAAAAATTCATTTTTACAGGAGTACTCCAAGGTAACAGGACACATGCACTTATCTAAAAGTTCAATATTACAGGAGTACTCCAAGCTCATAGGTCATAGGACACTTGTACTTATCTAACAGTTCAATATTACAGGAGTACTCCTAGCTCAGATGACACTTGTACTTATCTAAATGTTCATTTTTACAGGAGTACTCTAAGGTCATAGGATACTTGCACTTATCTAAAGGTTTATTTTTACAGGAGTACTCGAAAGTCATAGGATACTCGCACTGATCCAAATGTTAAGTTTTACTGGAGTACTCGAAAGTCATAGGACACTTGCACTTATCTAAAAGTTCATTTTTACAGGAGTATTCCAAAGTCATAAGAATTTGGGTTTAAGGCGCATCGACATCTTTGGTCATTCGCGCAAAGTCATAAGACACTTGCACTTATCTAGAAGTTCATTTTTACAGGAGTACTCCAAGATCATAGGACACGCACTTATCTAAAAGTTCAATATCACAGGAGTACTCCAAGCTCATAGGACACTTACACTTATATTAAAGTTCATTTATATAGGAGTACTCCTACGTCATACGACCATTGCACTTATCTAAAAGTTCATTTTAACAGGTGTATCCCAAGGTCACACTTGAACTTATCTAAAAGTTCATTTTTACAGGACTATTCCAAGGTCATAGGACACATGCACTTATCTAAAAATGGAATATTACAGGAGTACTCCAAGCTCATAGGATACTTGCACTTATCTAAAAGTTCAATATTACAGGAGTACTCCAAGTTCATAGAACACTTGAACTTATCTAAAAGTTCATTTTTATAGGAGTATTCCTGGGTCATAGGACACTTGCACTTATCTAACAGATCATTTTTACACGAGTACTTCAAGGTCATAGGATACTTGCAGTTATCTAAAAGTTCGTTTTTACAGGAGTACTCCAAGCTCATAGGTCATAGGTCATAGGACACTTATCTAATAGTTCAATATTACAGGAGTACTCCTAGCTCAGATGACATTTGCACTTATCTAAATGTTCATTTTTACAGGAGGACTCTAAGGTCATAGGATACTTGCACTTATCTAAAGGTTTATTTTTATAGGAGTACTCGAAGGTCATAGGATACTCGCACTTATCCAAACGTTAATTTTTTCTGGAGTACTCGAAAGTCATAGGACACTTGCACTTATCTAAAAGTACATTTTTATAGGAGTAGTCCAAGATCATAATACAAGCACTTGTAGTTCAATGCTACAGGAGTACTTCTAGCTCAGAGGACACTTGCACTTATGTATAAGTTCCTTTTTACAGGAGTACTCCAAGGTCATAGGACACTTGCACTTATCTAAAAGTTCAATATTACAGGAGTACTCCAAACTCATAGGTCATAGGACACTTGTACTTATCTAACAGTTCAATATTACAGGAGTACTCCTAGCTCAGATGACACTTGTACTTATCTAAATGTTCATTTTTACAGGAGTACTCCCAGCTCCGACGACACGTGCACTTATCTAAAAAGTTCATTTTTACAGGAGTACTCCAACGTCACAGGACACCTCCATAGGATACTTGCACTTATCTACAAGTTCATTATTGAAGGAGTATCAAGGTCATAGGATACTTGCACTTATCTAAAGGTTCATTTTTACAAGAGTACTCAAAGGTCATAGGACACTTGCACTTATCCAAACGTTAATTTTTACAAGAGTACTTCAAGGTCATAGGATACTTGTAATGTTTCTATAAGGAATTTAATGAAATTTACCTACAGCAAATAATATGTTCTATGGATACTTTCAAATACAAAGCTTCATTTGAAATCGAACTTGAAATTGACACTAGTGGTATTGCTCTCTAAAGCAAGATCATATGTATTTTCAGCACAGCACATAAGAAGATTTTCGAATACATAAAAGTTAGGAAGGAAATTAACAAATGTTTTGGATACCTAAAGAGTAGGCCTGTTTTATAATCAGCTTGCGACTGGCTTTCCTTGTAGTAGAATTCTTGAAGCTGAAGTCTTAGTAAAGTAGTCAGCAATAAATGTTTTTCATGTGAAACAGGTAGAATATGTTTTCGGTAGCCTGTTTTAGAATTTATGAGGCTTCCCTTATAGGTAGGACTTTGGATCAGAAATCCAAATAAAATGGTCAGCAATTTTTTTTTCTAAAAGATTGAAGTTGGCAAATTCTTAGGATGGCCATCTTGAAAATATCTTCCGAACGGTTTTCCATATAGAAAGATCTCCGAAGGACTAATCTAAGTGTTAGTAATCAAAATCTTGAACTATAGAAAAGGTAGAAGTTAACAAATCCTTTGAGTAATCAAAGAATGGACGCTAAAATTCCTTTCTTATAAGCAACTAGCAAGACACTTCCCTTGTAGGTAGAACTTTGGATCAGAAATCCAAATAAAATGGTCAACAATTTTTTTTCTAAAAGATTGAAGGTGGCAAATTCTTAGGATGGCGGCCATCTTGGAAATATCTAAGTGAAATCGTCAGTAATCAAAATCTTGAACTGTAGAAAAGGTAGAAGTTAACAAATCCTTTGGTTAATCAAAGAATGGACGCTAAAATTCCTTTCTTGTAAGCAGCTAGCAAGAAGCTTCCCTTATAGGTAGAACTTTGGATCAGAAATCCAAACAAAATAGTCAAACAATTTTTTTTTCTAAAAGATTGAAGTTGGCAAATTCTTAGAATGGCCATCTTGGAAGATATAGAAAGAACTCCGTAGGACAAATCTAATTGAAGTCGTCAGTAATCAAAATCTTGAACTATAGAAAAGGTAGAAGTTAACAAATCCTTTGGATAACCAAAGAATGGATGCTAAAACTTTGGATCAGAAATCCAAACAAAATAGTCAACAATTTTTTTTTTCTAAAACTTTGAAGTTGGCAAATTCTTAGGATGACCGTCTTGGAAATATCTTTCGAAAGGCTTTCCATTAGAAAGAACGCCAGAGGATAATTTTAAGTGAAATCGTCGGTAATCAAAATCTTGAACTGTAGAAAAGGTAGGCGTTAACAAATCCTTTGGATAATCAAAGAATGGACGCTAAAATTTCTTTCTTATAAGCAGCTAACAAGAAGGCTGGCCCGTTCCAATTTCACGCGATTGAACGTGCGTGTGAATGCAAGAACATCGCACATTCTAAAAATGCACACTTTTTCTCCCGCTCTTGTCGCACGAGATTAGCGCCTTGAAAATTTCCAGTTTCCTTCAAATTTCACGCGCCACTCCAATCGCGACGGATATAACACCGTTTTGGCATTCACACGCTCGAATTGTATCCACTTTTGCTCAACATGATTGGAACGCCACGTTACAGAACGCGCGAAAGTGTACGTGTGAACGCCGCGTATATCGTCCTTTAGATTTAGTTTAATTGGACTAATATCTTTTGTTTAAATTAACTAAACAATATAAATAAAGTCACTTAAATAAATATCCTAAATAATCTAATAATTCATATTGATTGCACGAAAACATAAGTATTTTTTGTGCAGAGAAAATCCCAACGCGGCAAAAACAGTGCTGAAAATGACTGTTTCATATATTTCATAAACGATGCTAATTTAGCCGATACAAAACGGTACTACTAAAAATGATCCATTTAGGAAGCGCGTAGCCGCCAGGGCATCAATCACTCATGTCATCAAGTATGTTACACCGGAAATCACTTAGAAGAAATTGCAGTTTTTGATATTTAAAATTAATTACAAAACAGGAGTTCACTTTATGTGGGGGCTCGATGGTCGAGTTGGAATTATGCAAATGGGATTGGAGTATCGTATCGGCAAGAAATCGATAGGAAATTCTACGGTCTCCCACTCGGTGTACAGGGAAATTTTATGGTAAATTATGTAGGATAATTATTAGAACGGTTACAATACACGGTCGTTTTTCACGTGTTATAAAGCAATATAAATTATTATCTGAAACAAATCAATTCGTTTAATATCTTAGCTGCTGTCGTTTATTACCGCATGAACATTTTATTTTTAGAATATTATTTAGGCTAGATTAAATTAAACATTACAGTTAAAAAGAACACGATTATATACTAAATGGTGCGGATATCTGGTTGAATCATGTAAAAATTAAATTAAGGATCGCCCACTAAAACTGTTTCATTCAAAAAGTGTGCTCCCAAAAACAATGGGTTACGTGTGTTCGCCGATTTTTCGATTTACCCAACCGTTTCCGAAAAAATTACCCGGGATCAGACTTTGTATAATGAATTCATCGTGTTTGTCAAATTATCCAGGTATACTATTAAGAGGCCCACTAGCTCCTTTAATAAATCGATTTTAAAGATAGAGGAGAGTCTACAAATGCCGTATAGAAGTGTAAAATTGTAAGCTTTACTTTTATTAGCGGCGTTCACATGTACACTCTTTCGCGCGTTCTTGGAGCGCCACGTTCCATCGCGTGGAACGTGCCGTTCCATCGCGTGGAACGTGCCGTTCCAATCGTGTTGAGCAAAAATGGACACAATTTTATTCTCTATTTTCACTCCAAACACGTGGTAAAAAGTTAACTAATCCCGCGCGCCAAAAGCGCGACGAAAAGTGTGCGTTTTCAGAATGTGCGATATTCTTGCATTCACACGCACGTTCAATCGCGAGGGTTTGGAACCGGCCAGTCCAAGCGTGCAGGATTGCGCGTACGTGTGAACGTCCATCAGAGGGTCGCGGACCGCTTTTTTAGAAATGCTGATCTACTTGATAAAAATTGAAATGTCCCACTACAGCTGTCTTTTTATAAATACAAATATCTTTATTAATTGTAGTTTACATGTTTAAAAAACATTCAAACATTTTGCTATAACACAATTATTAATTGGCTATCGACCAGAGATCTTTTTATTTAATTATAAAATTTAGTTTTAACGAGTGTCGTAAACTTATTTTTTAAATATTCCTGTATTTTCATCAACAATGCCTTGTAGATTTCACCGCGCGTAAACAACATTCCCAATATCATATTTATTTTAATGAAACGATCATGGCTGCGTGTAAGAAAATATGCGATTACTTTAAAAACGTTATTTATCACCTTAAGATGTCAAAAACAATGGAAATATTTCATTCCATTCCCCTCTCAGACGGCGCAACTTTTGCCCGGAGGCTACGAAAGAATAAAAACAAATATTATTTCTCGCTTCTGCTCCTGACTCAATTCGTGATATAGATTACAATTTCGCAATCTAATTAGCTGTTGAGTTCAGCACAAACAAACAATATAATCGTGAAATACGTAATCTACAATATGATCTTAATTAAACAAGGAATTAAAGGGATACCTATAACTAGTTGGTTATTTAAAAGCTATATTGTAATATCTCTCTAGTAAGGAAGATTTACAAGATGTGCTAAAACCATTTTTGTTAAGACATATTTTCATCTAACTCAAAATCTGGTAAAATTGAAGTGTAAAAATGTTTGTTCAATTTACTACGTAGTAATAATCGCAACTATTCATAAAAATTCCGTTAGAATACAGGTTGCGCCTGAAGCGCTCAGAACGTGCATTTGGAGCCAAATAAATTCTGGCTCATCTCGTGCGCTCGATGACGACGTACACTTGTTAGTTTACTATTTCAAATGGAACACCCTGTATATTTTTACATATTTTAATTCGTCTCTAAATTCTGAATTTGGAGATGTATTATGAGTGACCTTTCGATGGTTAGTTTTTAACTTAAATTTAAAAAACAATTTTAAATTGAATTTAAACAAAAAACTAACATCCAAAGTGTCACTTATGATACATCTATGAACTCAGAATTTAGAGACGAATTAAATTAATTTAATTATATAAGAATTCCATTTCCGGTTTAACCGGAAATTATCTTAATTTTTTGATTTCAAATGGAATAGTCTGTATATTTTTACATAATTTAATTCGTCACTAAATTCTGTTTTTAGATGTATCACTCATGTGTTACCCATCTCTAGTCCTAAAAAAACATGTCCTTAAAAAAGTCGAGAAAAGAAATCCTTAAAACAAACCTAATAGAGTCCTAAAAATAGTTCTAGAAAAAATTGACCTGAAACCCAAAAAGAAAAAAAAAGTCCTAAAAAAAGGCCCTTGATAAGACCTAAAAAAGGCCTTTGAAAAGACCTGAAAAAGGTTCTAAAATCCTGAAAGAAGCCTGAAAAATAGTCCTCAAAGAAAGTATAATAGATAAAAAATCATGAACATTATGAAAAAAGTCCTATAAGAAAGTCTTATGTAGTCATTTATTGATGCTTGACAATAATGTCTTACATAAGTCATCATATACAATGTAAACATACAGATACGTAGCGTAGCAAATAGAAATATTACAAAATACAAAATACAGATGCAGAATATAATAATAAATACAATAATGGCTACACAGACATGTGCACATTCCGTTTATGAAAGATAAATGTCTTGAAAAGATAATAAAACAAGCAATATGAAAAATAGTTTAGAAACAAGAAGTCCCGAAGAAAATATCCTGAAAAAGTCTTGAAAAAACTTCCGACAAAAATATCCTGAGAAAAATTACTGAAAGAATTTCTTCAATAGGTTCCTAAAAAACTCCAAAAAAGGGCCTTGAAAAAATGTCCTCAAAAAACCGGAAAAATGTCGTCAAAAAACCGGAAAAATGTCCTCAAAAAACCGGAAAAATGTCCTGAAAAAAAAGGCCTGAAAGAAAATTCTTGAAAAAAGTTCTGACAAAAAGTCCTAAAAAAAAATTCTGAAAGAAGAGTCCTGAAAGAAATTCTAAAAGAAGAATCCTCAAAATAGTCTTCTAAAAAAGTTTTGAAAAAATTATTTCAAAAATATATTTTAAAAATACCAATCAACATGAAAAATGGCCGTGAGGGTCCCTGGGTGTCTAGTGTTTGTCCCCATTTTATTTAAATATGAATTATTACCATATATATATATATATATATATATATATATATATATATATATATATATATATATATATATCGGTTGTGGTTGAATGCCCTAGCTGGCTAAGCCAATTCCCTATCATCCTCGATTTCCTAACCCGAACTCCTGTCAATCATCTTAAAAAAAAAGAAAGTCCAGAAAAAATCTTGAAAAAGTCCTGAAAAAAGTTCTGAGGAAAAAATCCTGAAAAAGTCCTGAAAGGTCTAGAAATTTATCCTAAAAAAGCACCTGAAAAATATTTTGAAAAAGGTCACGAAATAAAGTCTTAAAACATCTTTAAAAAATCTCGAAAAAAAAGTCCTTAAAAAATCCCGAAAACAATGTCTTGAAAGAGACTAACAAAGTCCCGACAAAAATAGTCCCAAAAAATTCCTGAAAAATATCCTGAGAAAAATTACTGAAAGAATTCCTTCAATAGGTTCCTGAAAAACTCCAGAAAAGGGCCTTGAAAAAATGTCCTCAAAAAACCGGAAAAATGTCCTGAAAGAAAATTCTTGAAAAAAAGTTCTGACCAAAAAGTCCTGAAAAAATTCTGAAAGAAGAGTCCTAAAAAAAATTCTAAAAGAAGAATCCTCAAAATAGTTTTCTAAAAAAGTTTTGAAAAAATTCTTTCAAAAATATATTTAAAAAATACCTGAAAAACTACTGAAAAAATTGTCCTAAAAAACTGCCATGAAAAGAAAGTCCAGAAAAAATTTTGAAAAAGCCCTGCAAAAAGTTCTCGAGAAAAAAATCCTGAAAGGTCTAGAAATTTATCCTAAAAAAGAACCTGAAAAAGTTTTGAAAAAGGTCACGAAATAAAGTCTTAAAACATCTTAAAAAAATCTCGAAAAAAAGTCCTTCAAAAAGTGAAAGAGGCTAACAAAGTCCTGAGGAAAGAAGTCTTGAAAAAATGCAATTAAAAAAAATCCTACAGAAGTCTTATAAGAAATTCCATAAAAAGATCCTAAAAAAAGTTCTGAAGAAGATTGTTATGAAAAAAAAATCCCAAAGAGTTGAAAAAAGTTTTTTGAAAAAGTTCTTGGAAAAGTCCCGGAAAAAAGACCTGAATATACCGGGTGTAACTGAATTCTGGTAGACCCCAAATATCATTTGAATTTTTACATTTATCTTTATGAAATTTGGTATGGTGTTTTTAGAGAATAAAGTATGTCCATATGTGGAATTTTTATAAAAATTCAATTTCCGGTTTAACCGGAAATTACCTTAAATTTTCCATTTCAAATGGAACACCCTGTATATTTTTACATAATTTAATTCGTCTCTAAATTTTGAGTTCATAGATGTATCATAGGTGACCTTTTGGTTTTAAGTTTTTTGTTTAAATGTAAACAAAAAACAAATTTGAATTAAATTTAAATCAGGAACCAACAACCAAAGGGTCACTTATGATACATCTATAAACTCGGAATTTAGGGACGAATTAAAGTATATAAAAATATACAGGGTGTTCCATTTGAAATAGAAAAGTTAAAGTAATTTCCGGTTAAACCGGAAGTGGAATTTTTATTAAGAGTCGACACACTTTATTCCCCAAAAACACTAAAATTTCATGAAGATTTGTAAAAATGCAAATGATATTTGGGGTCTACCAGTATTCGGTATATTGCATTGGCTCTACCATCAAAATGTTCCACGAGCCGCCACTGGTTACAGCAACTTAACATTATGAAAACTTCTTATTGCATCCACTCCTGGACATAGGCCTCTCTTTAACCTTGCTGTATACGCATATTTACGATCCGCTTCTGTGTCAACATGTTTCTTCATTTTTCGCGAAAAGTTACTTTCTCGTTCTTTAACTTTCCTCAAACAATAAGCATACTGTTAACGTACAGGGCTTTTATTTTAACGCTGAACATACTATTATTAACACGTTGACCGGTTTGTCAATCACCGGTGACTGACACTGAAGTATTCCGGTGGGGCCACGTCAGTCACCTATGACTGACAGTGAGTACATAAAAAACCCGCAATTTCGTCTAAAAAATGCATCAAAATGAATTAAATAAGCATATTCTTACTCATTTTATAAAATAACACTTAAAAACAAAGAAAAGTTTTTTTGACATTTTACAAAAAAAACTTGTTGGCAGCCAATGTGTTAACGCCTATGTTCAATTGTAAAATAATCACATCAACGCATGGTATTTAATTGAAATTGTATGCAACTAAGTACACAAAGGTAACAGTGACACCGCTTAACACATTGCGAATAAAGTTAGGTTAATTAAATTAAATACGGTTTCACAGAATTCCGGTCGTTTGCCTTTGTCTTCATTTGATAATTGCTGACGATTTGAAAACTTGTAACCATAAAATTCGTTTAATGTCTTATAAACGGAAGCTGATCTTATTTGCAATTGTGCTGCAATAATTCTTAAAGATGCTATGAAGTTCATTCATGTCAGCAATAAGGGGCGGAGCGTACATTAAGCTTTGTGTTTTTGCTATTCATTTGTGTGCGTACGTGTTTGTCAATATTTGTGGATGCTCGGTCAGATTAGTTCGAAATATGAATTGAGCTCGAATGTACGAACGCATAATATTTTGTGCGGAGACATTTGAACGAAAGTATATAGGAGGCAAAACAATCATTCATACTCAATTCTTTTTGTAGGAGATAGATGGAACAATAAATCATTCCTACATAACAATAATGCCCACCTTATTAAGTGTATGCAAATTAATCATTTGCATAAGTCTTGGAGGCTTTGGGAATAAGGGCGCTATTAGTTTCAATCATAATAGAAAGTAGAATAATATTATAATTCACTTAGTGATACATCGAAGTAATTAAATCAAAACTATTCATTAAAATCCACTCAAAGTCACGGCGGGCAATTAAGCTCTATTCCTCTGTGAAATAGATTGCCAAGTTCCCCGGTTAAGTTCCGCGGTTCAACGTCCCCTTTGCCAATTAAGTAACATGGGAGGAATCGCGAAAAAAATCGCATCTTAATAAGCCGAAGTATCGTTCGTGGAAATGGGAAAATGGGAAAAATAGGAAATGGACTTTCCTTCTAAAGAGCAATCCGGGCACTCGCTAATTGCATTAATATTAATGGGTTCCCACAATTGCAATTGAATGAAGCGCACTTACTTATTTTTCGCCGGCACTCTTCAAACTAATGGGAGAGCCAGCCAGAGACTTAAATTTACATTTTATTACAAGGATTTCGCGTATTTATGTGTCCCGTCGACCCGAAAAAAAGAACAAAGCGAAATGCCATTGCCTAGGGACTTTATTCCTTGCTTTGAGGAGGGCCCAGCTTTTTTTTTGCTTTGAAAGAGAAATATTCTATTGCATTACGTGTTTTTTCCCGTTTCATCCTGAGTGATTATGTTTAAATTTGCAGGAAGTATAGTGTTCGTTTGTTTTCTAGGTAAATTCACGTTTAAAGTTTCAATCTATTTCAATCTCGGTCACACCAAATCCCTGCTAACTTTTGTAATAATAATTACACTCGCCAAGTTTTATTACGCTCTCAACTTTATACAATTAGTCAAATTCATTAAAATGGCACAATCTGATTATTTGAGCTGGATAAATTAATATTTTAATTGAAACGTGGAGAGTAAATAACTTTTATTTTTATTTATTTTTTGTGAAAGGAATGTAATTTTCTTTACGTCTCCCGACGAGGTTCGGATCTTTTAAATAACAATTATTAAGAAACAAGTAATGAATTAGAAAGCAGAGAAGATATTTCTCGTGTTTCATTATTCTGATCCTACCGTATTTGTACAGCATTCATTGCTACTAGATTGATTATTTGATACTCCTTGGTACATCTTTTCTCACTTTTCTATAGAATTCGTTCTTTAATAATAATGTAATTCATAAATTGGGCGGCTTGGTAGTGTAGTGGGTGGAGCGCGAGTATCTGCTTGCTGCATTGCAAGTCGAGTAGGTTTGATTCTCCGCTCGGGCGGAACACTTTTCTGATCGAAAAATATCCGCTCGGAACGTTGGTCGTTCTATTTGTCTTTCATTATTAATTTAATTTCATATACACGGATTTTATTTTAACATACTATTATTAACGCCAATGTTCAATTGTAAAATAATCACATCAACGCATGGCATTATATTGAAATTATATGCAACCAAGCACAATATATAATACATTTTTATGAACACAATTTTGGCAATTACATAAAACTGAGTAAGTATAGTTGCCTCCCTATTAATGCATTGATGTAATTATTTTACGATTGAACATAGGCATTAACAATCATATGTGCAGAGTTAAAATAAAAGCACTGTATATATATATATATATATATATATATATATATATATATATTACAACCGTATACATAGATGCTCGTTAGTGGCAACTACGCAAAAAAAATCGCAAATTAAACTTTCAGTAAAACCACACATTTTATTTTTAAAACACAATGACAGAACGACAATTACCAAGAATTATTTTTAAATAATCATGTATCACTAAAATTTCTTAGGCTTAATTTTGGACTGAAAATTAACATGGGAGGCTTAGGTTGCAAGATTGCCGAAATAATTAAGTAGCAGCTATTACTGCCTACAGATTTTATCCGAAGCGGTGGATTAATTAATTTAAGTTGTTCATTTTAGAATTGATTTCAAAATCATATGCATATGCCAGCACAGGACAGGAAAGTTATGGCGGACTAAATTGCATAAAATTCACTTGATTTGGATGAAACTTGGTAGTCGGGGGTCTTCAAGGTCGCTGATTACGAATTTAATTTGGATTAAACTTGGTAGTCGGGGGCCTTCAAGGTCGCTGTATACGAATTTAAATTCGATGTTGCAGAGTTAAAAATATTGGATTCAATATGGCGGGCCGAATGGCAAGAATTTTTTTTTTTGCAATTGTAATTATTTGAATCCTTTCAAATGATACTATGCAGGTTAGATTGGGAAATCTAAATTAGAATAACCGCAAACGAGTTTTAAGTACAAGTATGTTGGAAAATGCCTTTTTTTAGTTATTTGCGTCTAGTTTATTCAAATTTAAGTTTTATGGGTTAGGAATTTGGGATTTTTTGGGTGAATGGGTTTACTTTGAGTTGAAGAAAAAAAATGAAGAGTTCATTTCAGAAAGTATATTTATTTTTACATTTTTTTTTTAAACGTAGCTTTCAAAAAAAATTTCTCGGGGTGTACGACAGCAACGTACTCGGTATCGGATATATCTCCTGGATCAGAAATTCGATCATCGTCGACCCTTTGATGAGCCAACGTATAGCTTCTCAACTCTCGCAGCTTGCCGAGCATATTTATGTATAAATAAGTAAATGAAACATTTTTGAGTAAAAACGTACAAAAATTGTACTTACAGATATTTACTTACATAAATATGCTCCCAAGAAATCGAAAAAAACGGAAAACAACCCAAAAAACGTGATTTACACACTGGGTCAATTTGACGCTAGAAACCGAAGATTTTTTTCTGATCGAGCACCACATGCATACTAGTATACCTTATAAGTATATAGTTTCTTCAGGAAATCATTTCAAAGCTTTTCTATCGATTTTCACGTTTTCGTCAAATTGCCAATTTTAATAGAATCCGGCTAACTTGCACCCGAGGAGCACAGATTTGAAATCCGCGTTCGATTTGGATTCTTCGTTTAGCTGCTACGGCCGTTCAAAGTCAGAAAAAATCGACCTTTTTCAAAATTTTGTTTTGACTAGCCAATTTTTTTGCATTTTTACCTAGATGAAATGTATTAACGCCAATCGATTTAGATCGTTCTTCTGATGAAGAAAAAGGTATTACATAAGGGGCTACGATGATTATTCTTGATTTTTTCGATTTTTTACATTTTCGAGTTCTCTTTGCTGACGCGTTACGAGCTTCAAATTGATATTTGTTCTTGCGAAAGTACATACAAGTCTATAATGATTATTAAAAGAGTTGATTTCTTTGATTTTTTACATTTTCGAGTTCTTTTTAGCTGACGCGTCACGGGCTTCGATTTTCACGAATTCTTCAAAAATTCAAAATCGCCAATTTTATTTGAATCCGACTAACTTGCACCCGAGGAACACAGATGTGGAATCCACGTTCGATTTGGATTCTTAGTTTAGCCGCTGCGGCGGTTCATAGTCTGAAAAAATCGATTTTTTTCAAAATTTTCATGTTCATGGTGATTTTTTTTTTGATTTTTTCCTAGATGAAATTTTAACGCCAATCGATTTTACTTGTTGGTGTCCAAAACTACGGTGGCGATTTTTATGTCGCCACTTATTTTTTTTATTTACCTACCGAAAATTGAGGGCAAAGTTGGGGAACGGGTCATTTCGACCATGTGTCCAAACCGAGGGTAATCCAAGTTGTATATATATAGTTCATAGTATCCCTTGCGAATCCCAAAAGACTGTCGCCATAACCTTTCCGGCCAAAGGAACAGTCTTCGCCTTTTTTGTTGCAGATTCCCTCTTGGTAACCCATTGTTTAGATTATTGTTTGGTCTCAGGAGTAAAGTAATGTATTCATGTTTCATCCACGACGCTTAAAGTCCTCCGGATTCTTCTGAAACAGCTCGAATCACTCGACTTCCTTGATTCACACGAATGCCAAACACAAAGAAATAGACCAATATGGCTGAAACTTCAAGATATGCTACTAACTAAACATGACCTCGATACGCCGGTGGTGCCATCTCTCGGACTTTGCACGGACTTTTCAAACCATCCTCGTATATAGTATAAAACACTTTACTTTATAACACTTTGATTTATTTGTTTGACTGCAGTTTCGGCAACTTAGTTTTGATAATGGCAAGCACTTTGTTAGTAATGAAAATTAAACCAAAACCCAAAGACAGAAACACTTACAGATATTTATATAACATGTTATAAAAACAAACTATTTTAAATAGTTTAATTTACAAAAATATATTCGATTTCTTGAGCGGCTAATTTAATAGGTATCCTACCCTTAAGTTTCGATTAAGAACTAGAATAAATATGTGTGTTTTTTTTGTTAATTTAAGTTCCATACAAGTTTAAATTGCGTCTTACACACTATTCTTACTTCTTGCAATGCTTGCTTAACTTTCTGTTTCGAAGTCGTGCAGTAAACGGACGATTAATACCGTACCACGCTGGGACTGCACAAGTGTTGAGAAAAATTACCTCTTATTACAATAATAAGTAACTTCTAGTCCAAACACGCAAAAACAATTTTTAGAGACCACTTTAGTTGTAGAGTATGAAACATTTCATTACAATTTCAATCGCTTCCGTTAATCATTAGAAATTCCACCAGTATCGTGACTTGGCGATGGCAACGCTTCCTGCCGGCAGATTAAAACGTCCTCGCCAAAATCCGCACGTTTCTAGTCCCAATAATCTCGTTCAAGTATTGCAAATTAAATACTTAATTCGCTGTAACACTGCTTATTGTTCGCAATTTAAAATCGTGTATTTCGCACTTGAAAACTAGACAATTGGAATGTGTTCATGTAAACAGCTTTGGGAATGAAAACATATTGTATGTGCTTTGAGATTCCACAAAATATTTTCAGGTGATACTTGAACCTGCTCGGGAATACGGATATATTATATTTTCCTGCTCGAGTTTACAAGGATTGCAGATTAGGATCCGGCAGTATGGCAAATTTTACATCGATTTCCGATAACTTCCACTTTGCAGAACACCTGAGCATTACTTCACATTGTACTTGATAATCCGCTTAGAATTTCAAACACATCGGAGTCCTTGTATTACGCTGTTGAGCAATGGATTTGCTTTTTAATTACGAATTTGGCATTTGATAAGTTTTTTTGTGTTGCAATTCTCCAGTATGGGTGGAAAAGCGAAAATTGTTTGACTTGATTGAATATTAATGCGACTGGCGAGGTCGATCGTAATTGATTGCTTACGATTGCGTAACTGAAATTTGAATAGTCGATAGATATTCCAGAGGCAAGACAAATGCACAATAGCGTTTGTCACGTATGCATGGAGATGTCACCGAATCAGGGCGGCGTAATGCATAAATCGCTCTGGCTTCTGGCTGCAGTTGGTACCTTTCTAATGTTGCAGATATTGATTCTGATTCTGAGGGATACAGATGGGGACTTAGCGTAGTGCAACCGTTGTTGGCGATTTGTGCCCCTCGACGTTATCGTCCAGACTGCTCTCGAATATAATCGATGTTTGACAAGCGTATCCGTTTCCGGATTTTATCCCGCAGCAATATTGTTTCATCGTCGTTGACATATTAATCTCTTCCTATTATGTTTGCTTAAAGAGAGTTGCCTATCGGAAACATTGTTTACAATTATAACCGAGGGTTTATTACTAGTACGTTCTATTCATTTTATTGACTCATCCGTTACTTCAGAAGCGTAATAGAAAAAAAGAGTTTCGAGCAGTTCGCACTAGTCATTTTGATTGATAAGCAATCACAAAATTGATTCTTCCACGAATTAAAATTTCGGCTCAAATTTATAATCCGCTAATAACAAAAGATCTTTAGAACAATGCTATTTTTAATTTATTCATAAGATCTAATCCTCTTATCCCATGGGCTTTGAGCACAATCAATTGTAGATCCGCCTTCGAGTTTTTTTCCAATCAAATAACAATCGAATAATTAAAGTTTTTTTTAATTAGCCATACATAATGTATAGCTACTACTGAGTAGCAATTTGGAGACCTATTCGACCTTACATACTTACTTTATCCGCCTCTCTCTAATTGTATTTACGGTTATGTAGTGACCAAAACCATTTGCTAATTAAAGGCGATTTGAATTTACGGGGTTCTTAAGGTTCAGTTGTGCAAATTTATGACAATTTGAAGTATCTAGAATGCGGTAACAAGTGCGCAAACATTTCAATTACAGCCCTGCTGGCCACTCGTTCATCAGAAACAGGAATATTTAAGACTGCTGAATCTCATCTCGGATAAATTTTTTTAATTTAGTAATTGCAAATTTCTTTCGTATAGGATATGATTGATTAAATTACTTTAGCAGTTATCTCGAACGATATCATTTACTTTAATTTTACAGGGTTTATTTTTAGTATTTCAACATTTGGCCTGAATTGATCTCGTCTTGGGGAACGCGTGGTCCTTTCACATCTCCACAACTTTTTTCATTAGTTTGATTAGTTTTGTCCGTGCGAACGGGAGATGTGCCTTCGCAGTGGAGAAAGTGTTCGGATGAAACGCTATACTTTCCTGCAATGTTTACCACCTGAAGATTGCTTTAATAAATAGAGTACTTTTTCATATTGATGGTGTGGCAGTTATATAAACTCAAACTCGCACATCCCTTCTAATGGACAAAACTCCAATATGCCTCTTGAATTGGGATCGTGAGACATAGCTTCTGCTATTGGGACAAAATTCAGCGTTTCTTTAATAATAGTAAGTTCATTTACAGACAATATCCTTTTTACAATAACATTAAAAAAAGCATATGGTAAATATAAAACATTCAATTTAATTAAATACAATACTATAATATACAAGTAACTAAAAATCAAAGTAATACACCATCATAAACAAATGTCAATGTATTTTAAAAGATTTTTAAAATTGTCATGGGGCACACCATACATTTAACCTCTTCACGCCCAGGTCGTCAGTTGTGGCGACAAACAAAAAATTGAAAACAAAAATATTTTACAAAAAAAAAATTACACATTTAGCGCCATCTATGGAATATTTTTTTCATATTTCTTTGCATAAATGAGAAAAAAGTGATATTTCAGGATTATCCTATAGCCCAATCAAACTACATGGGCGCGAATTGTGTATGGTTCATATTTGATCTTGCTTAAGGGTACAGTCTACTTTGCATGTCTAAAAAAAGGTGATTTTTTTTTTTTGACGACTAATAAAGTTTAAAACTTGAATGTTTTTCCCAGAAATTTAATAAGTAATTTTTTTGAGTTTTATATAAAAATTAATTATGTTGTCACATCTTCGAAGTTGGGATGTCACACTGGTGGAAGTTCCTCGGTCCACAAAAATAGTGTAAAATCATAAACGACATAACGTGTTAAAGTTCATTACATTTGCTAATGTTATGTAGCATGGAATTTTAAAATTCGGAAAAACAACAAAATGACGCTTGTTTGGAAAAAAAAAACATTTTTGACCTTTTTGCGGCTCGTTTTTTTGCAATATAAAATCAATAAATATTTTGTTTTTAAATTCATGCTACATAACTTTGCAGGTATGTCCTTAGAGTATTTGGAAACAAAACATCCGACTGCGCGCAGTCATTTATTTAAAAAACACTGTTCTGAGAAATTTAATATTAAATAGTTTAGGAGATATCGAAAAAAATAATTTAATGGGTGTAGCGCCTCCCCTTAATTTCCATTTTTTTCGGCTACTGGCAGCCACGCTCCCTGATCGTTGTTTAAGGTTAGTTAGAAGTTTTATTTGAAAATCTTTGGTATCTTGATACACAGCGCCCGCAGACGGATACCCAGATATTTTTTTTAAATGTTCGGAATCTCAAAATGGATATTTGCGTTGAAATTTAGAATTCGATCTGGCGGATTTTGAAACCGAATTCCGGAATAATTTTTGTTTTAGCGGCTGGCGTATTTTCTATTTGATTGCTGAAAAAAACTAGAGTATTTCAGTTCAAATTTAAGATATATTTTACAAACTTAAAATATTCATAACTCCTAATAGAACTGCGTGGAGTTTACAATTACTGCAGTCCCTTACTGTGAAACCTTGAAACATCTACGGAGAGCAATACAGAACAAAAGGAGGGGCATTTCCGTTCACAACAACGATCGTCTCCATACTGCGACACATACAAAAGAACTGCTCGAAAATTTCGGTCACCAAGCGATTTCCATTTGTTCACCCGGATTAAGGGGGTAAGTGCCGCGTCGAAAATCGATGCATTTTTGAAGGTCAGCATATACATAATTCTGAAGTTAATATCAAATATTAAGAAATGATGTTTTGCACACTTGGAGAGAAAGGGTTAAACTATTCGTCTATAGAATTTGTTTTTTTTTTAATCATCAGACAAACTGTATAATTTATCCTTACCCCCTTAAAGCATAGCTGGAAAAGCACCAATGAGGAGTTGCAAACCAGTGTACAAGATTGAGAACCCGAGTGAAGATATGGTTGAGGAGATTACGTAAAAACTGGATTTCCATTACGACAAATGTTGGCGGTGACTACGTTGAATTTTTGTTTGTTTGTTTTACTTTTTGTAGATTATACGAATGTTTCGTCCATTTCCCTCTAAGCCAAACCGATCCAGTCCAAAACATTATTACTCTGGACAGTTTTGCCTCACGCATCTTGAGGAGATACCCGGAATTTGAATTGAAGGAAGCGAAATTTTCAACCCGGAATCAGAAAAATTGCAGTATTGTACCTAAAAAATTTAAATTTACGAAAGTCAGAGTATTAGTACTGTAAAGTTTCCATATTTAATTCATTACGTTCCACCTGTAAAACCCCCGTTCGTGTTCTACTCTTTGTAGGGTGGGGTAGGGCCCACCCACCGCCAGGGCCCACCCGCCGCCCTCTGTATTAACTTTAATTTCAACTATAGACGATGTTTTTGTGATTGTTATACTTCCAAAATCACAGAAAAATTGATAAAAAAATTGATAAAATTTCATTCAATCTCACAGTTTAGTAGGTTATGTTAGAAATTATACGCAGGATGGAGGGTGGGCCCTATCTCACAATCCAACCAGTTAATAAATTCAATAAAGACGAAAGTAGCCTGAATATATGATTATTCAACCTGTTCGTGATCTCTGCAACATGAATTCCTACTAACAAGGAGAGGATCAGATGTGTGACTCACCGATTTGATCCATCTTTGGCACACGTGTAGGTCATGACTAGGAGTGTAACAGGTGCAAGTAATAGGATGCACTATTCAGCCGTTTTCGAGAAAAAAAATTGATTGATTCTAAAATTAAGATATTTAAATACACATGGATTTATAAAAACTATAAAAAAAAGAATGAACCCAATTTCAACAATGGGGTTCGATCCTTCGATCTTCCGGCTACGAATCGGAGGTTTTATCGATGCGCCAAAAGGTCGGTATATGTTTGTTAACGCAAAAGATCTATAAACATACGAATGAATAACAAATTAAAAAATCATTTTTTCTCGAAAACGGCTGAATAGTGCGCCCTATTACTTGCACCTGTTACACTCCTAGTTATGACCTACACGTGTGCCAAAAATGGATGAAATCGGTGAGTCACACATCTGATCCTCCCCTTGTAAGACTATAAACAAATAACTTACTTTCCTGGCTAGTGCCACGCTGGATATTGAATGATACAAAAGAAATTTACATGTTATTACTAGCACCAGTTAATTCTAGCCCAACATTTCTTCAAATTAATTAATTTACGAAAGGCAAAATAATAGAACGCAAAAGTTTCTATATTTCATTCATAACTTTCCACCTGTAAAACCTTTGTTCGTGTTCTACTGTTTGTAAGGTGGGATTTTAATAATGTAATAATTTAAACAATTCAGTTTCTGTTATTTAACTCATGTTGTGTAACCGGAAATATGATTTTTACAAGCAATAAATTGTGCGATTGTATTTCCAGTGCAGTATCGCTCGCAAATTGTTTTTATGTACAGTTTTGTGCAGTGTTTCGATTTATTCCTAATTGCTATAGATTTTGTTAGTAAACTTCCATTTAAATGCAATTAGAGTGAGAATTTGTTACCTACACCCAGAAATCGTATTACGGCAAAATTGATATTAAATTTTAATACCTCGCGTGATTTAGTTTTACGCTGCCGCATTAATACAGCGCAATAATTCAGCGGAACCGCTGTAACTACACGTAGCCGTTCATTAGCTATTTTCGCATGATTTATACGACGAACTTTGCCGGCGCACGATCATTTTTGACCATTACACCAATTATTGCCCGGAATGCATAAATAATGATCGGATGTATTATTTATTTGTACCCTTGGAACTCCGCCCGAAGGCTCGGACTTCTTAATGGGACAAAAAATAGTTTTCCTCGAATATTGAATATTCATGATAAGTAGAGTCCGAAATTATAAGAATTTATTTTTCAATTATAAGCACTTCAAAATTAATACAAAGCACGAAAAAACATGATATAAGCACAAAAAGCAAAAAAAATCATAAATAGAAAGCACGAAAAACATGAATAAGCATGAATTTTATAATACTACATCTTTATTATTAGTATCGTACATATTTTTGTTCGGAAAGTAATTTCAGAAGATTAAATATTGTTCCCCTATCAGAACACCTACAGACCGGTTTCGACCTTTCAGGTCTCATCAGTGTAGTTAGTTGCTGATGGGGAAACGGAGATTACTATTGGAATATAAGTATTTCAAATACCGTTAAAGGTAGAAACGCCAAAGTACAGCATTCATGCAATAGATTCCGCCACCTTGGCGTTTCTACCTTCAATTTCAGAAGACTTTTTTACAGCTAACTTCATAACCGCATTGTCATTACATATAGCAAGGCTTGTTTGTGAAAAAGTTTGATTCTGCGCATTAGTTTTTTGCGCCCTATCAAATAGGGAAAGTCGAAAGCAGCATTTGCGGCATATTTGATTTTTTTGCTAACGAGAATGCAGAAGGGAAGAGAAACAAAGCAAATGACGCAGTGGCTACCGACAAAGACAAAGTCGAAAGGAATGCCATGAAAAAGATGCAGACGAAGTAATGGAGGACCTACGAAGAATAAATGTCACAGAATGGAGGAGACTTGTAGAGGATAGAGATTAATGGAGGCTAGTGGTGAAGCAGGCCAAGATCCACCCAGGGTTGTAGAGCCAATGGAAGAAGAAGAAGACTATCTAAAAGGTGAAAAAGCTGTTCAAGCAAGAAACAAATTATTAGATGTGTTTGGAGATGCATTCACAGAACGCCAGTGCCAAAACTGGTTTGCAAAATTTCGTTCCGGCAATTTTGATGTTAAAGATGTACCAGGGGCCGCGGTGAGTAGAGCTCCTGCTCACGGGCCTCGTGGTCGTGGGTTCGAATCCCATCCGTGCGGTCATTTTTTCGGAACGAAGAAGTGGCCGTGCGGGTCCATGGATAATTAGTGTATGTCTCATTAATTATTTAAAAAAAAATGGAATCTCCAAAACTATATATTCGCCGAATAACCTAGATGCTTAAGAATTCCCGTCAACCATCCTTCCTTAAAAAAAAAAGATGTACCACGTTGTACCAGTTGTAGCTGATGAAATAAAATAAACGCAAACCGCCGAATAACAACTCATGAGATCGCTGAGGGATTTAATTTTTCGATCACGTGAAACCCCTTGGTTTAATTACAAAACTCGCCAATGAGTTCCACATTTTCTTACAAAAAGAAATTTCTTCCGTCGTATTGATGTCTGTAATTTGCTATTCAAACGTCAAGAAAATAATCCAATTTTGAAGCGAATCATCACTGGTGACGAGAAATGGGTTGTCTACAACAATGTTAAAGACGAGAGATCATGAAGTTAAACAGATGAAGCAGACTCAAAGCACTTCGACATAGGGATGGGTAACTCTTGAAGGAGCCGACTTAAAGAGTGAAGTGCGTCGGGCTAAAATTTACAGGACTTTTCGGGTTCGGCGGTTTATTTTGGGAAAGCAAATTACACACCGATTTACGGAAGGATTATATTTTTATTGGGGGCCCCAGGATGAAGTACGTGACATGGAATAATGCACGTTGAAAAAGACCAATTAGCAGAAATAAATCCGGTTCGAAGGACCATGGATAAAAGTTGCAATGAGCAATTTGATTTGTTTGTTTTTAAGTGTGAAACAGTCGTGCATACAAGTTCAAATAAATCTAGTAGATCAACTCATCGATTGCCTTACAAGCAACACTTACAAACAAACAAATCAAACTGCTCAACTTTTATCCAATAGTTCCTGCAAATTAGACATCTTTTAGGAAAATTTTACCCACAGCTTAGCGACCTGTAAACTGTGTATTTGGACTGTCTGAAGACTATTTTCGCCTGGCGCACGTATGAAAAGGGTGGTTTTGGAGTAATCACCCGATATATATTAATTTTTGCGTTTTTTTATGTTTTTTTTTTTGCATTTTTAGCAAAAAATACTTGTATTAAAAGTTGTAGAGCAGAACATTTTTGGCAGGCAATGCACGCATTATTGGAAAAGTCGAAAGACCTATATCGATCGGAAATTTTTCAGCTCTACAACTTGGGTCTCTTATAATTTTTCCAGAAAATGCATAGTTTTGGCTGAAAATCCAAAAAATTAGCAGAAGGTTACAATTTGAGAAACTCTTCAACGCTCTTTTGTGGAAATTGTTTGCTCCACAACTTTGTTCTCTAATAAATTTTCACCAATTTGCATAGTTTCAGTTCTTTTCGCAAAAAAATGAATATACTTTATTTTCCACGCCCTCTAGCGAAAAAACGGGAAATTATAGGAACATTCAAATGACCTATATCGATATTTTTCGCTCTACAACTTGTCCATTAGAAAACTCCTCGCTACGCACGTCGTTTTCTAAACTTGGACACGTGCGAAAAAATCGCGCTTATTGAACTCGTTTTTAAATATACTATTGAACAATAGCTTGTTTACAGCAAAGAAACTTTTGTTTGAAATTTGGTTAGAAATTAAGTATTCAGTGATGCGTGCTATCGACCAGAGGTTCTTCTGGTTGTCTATTTTCAAGGGGTTATAATGGATTTCAGATATTTCTTTTATTAAAGCCTTACAATTAAGCTTAAAGTAACATTCTCGATCCAATATTATAATCCTTTTGTAATTGTTTTTACTCTACTGGAGGCTTCTACTTCGTTACACATTTTATATAGTAAATAAAACACTATTACAATATTTATATACCTTTGAAAATTTATAATTTCAGTAACTATACTTTCGGCAATTTTAAAGTTGCCGAAACTATAGTCATTGAAATAATAAATTTGTATCTCAGTAAAACTTAATATTGCAGAGTCACGAACAGGCAGAATATTCATATATTCAGGCTATTTTTTTTTATTACAAATTTGTATTTGTTTATGTATTTGTTATGTTCATTTAAATGACCTAATTCGATACCTCAATACTTGTATGCGTGACTACTCACATGTAATTATCAAGTTACGTATTGTCTTTGATCCTTATCAACATCGTGTGTTGTAGCCATGCGCATCATTAATATTTTATGACGTGGAATTAAAAAAGTTACACGGGAATCATCATTCTTATCCTTTCCTCGATTCTTGTAATACATCCCAATTTAAGCTTACCTTAACTCTAATAGTAATGAAGTGATCCGAAGTTGGGAAAACTTTCTTGGGATGTAACTAATGTAAAAGCATGGCTCGTTACATCCATGTTTGTTGGACGCCTTAAATAATCTAAGAGATTCTTTACCTGCAACAAAAAAAAAATACATTTTAGAAGCTCGTTCTACATATCGCAATGCGGATAAATGTAATTGAATATCTGTTGCATGTTGAACAATTTATCAGTGAAGTGTCGTCTACAAATATTTTTATTCAGATAAAAAATATTAACAAATCGATATTGAAAATACATACAATCAAATGTAAAGGGTATCAACCTGAAGTCTTTCTGCCCTACCTTGTAGTTATTTTATTTAAAAATTAAGTTATGCAGGCATTAAAACACCTACAACTGAGATCTACAAGCCCAGACGTAGACCATGCAGAAGAATGGATTAGGGTGAATGTTTTAGTGGACTAGGTAAGTCCCGTAGGGACGTGAATCCAACACCTTTTAAAAATGTCGTTTCCTCGTAAATTTCTCCGACTTGATGCTATCATTTATATTTACGCTATTGTGGTTTATTTTAAATTTAAATCATATTTTAAATGTAAATCGAACGTTTTGTAGACTCGGATGAAACTGACGATTTAAACGTCGAAATTCTGAAAGGTGGAAAAATTATACTGTAAATTTAAAAACTGAGTTTACTCAAAAACTAAAGAGATTTCGAAAAAAACTTATTATTTATAAGTTGTTCATTTTGGCATTCTCCACAAACAAATAAATTTGCTGTAACTATTATCGTTTCATAATTATAAAAAAAAATTAGCAAAATTAATAAAAAAAATTCCCGAATAACAATGATTTTATGAAAAATATTTTCAAACCAAAGACGTTCATTTCTTTGTTGTCTTCAATATTTATTTAAATGCTTTTGTGATATTTTTCATTTTTACAAAAATATTGGAAAAAAACAGAAAAGAGTTAAGGTAAACACCCACTTCCAGTGTACGAAATTTTACCAAAAGCTTTTCAGTTCTTCGGATTATCAAATAAGACGTATGTTCAAAGTTTCATATCAATAGCTCGATTAATTTTTGAGATACAGCGCGCACAGACAGACGGACACAGATACACACACACACACCATTTTTTTCCAGAAATTGTTGAAATGGCATCTAGGGGCCCCAAAACGGATATTTCCGTAAAAAAAAATTTGAAAAAATTTTCACGATCACAATACTTTCTCGTACTTCGTAACGGAGAAAGTAAAAATCATAGTGATAAATTCCCTATGGTGAGTTTAGGCTCACAAGAATGGGAATTAAAACACCAGCAACCAGTGGCGGCTCGTGGAACATGTTGATGATAGAGCCACTTATAATACAGGGTGCCCGAATTTCGTAGGGACAACATGGGAAACTTCTGCATTTGAAGACATGGAGAGATGGTCAAATTAGCAAAAAGGTTCAGGTTCGAGAGCTCATTAAGAATCTGCCCCCAAATCCCACTTGTTACGGCCCTCTTGTTCGAAATTAAAATAAAAACAAAATCTCCTCATTTCTTTCATTTACCGTAACTCTCTACTATCCAAGATACCGAGATGCGGCTTGAACCAATTTGCATGACAATTTAAACACTTTATTTGGCACTTTATAAAACCAATGTTATCTGTGCAAATTTTTAGTAATCTAACAGAAGTTGTCCATGTTGTCGCTACGAAATCCGGGCACCCTGTATATACCCCCTCCTCCCCTCCATTTTTGAAGAAAGAAAGAACGATTTATCTTCTAAGAATAAAGTAACTGGCGAAAGTGTTCTAAGAATTACTTAAAATACTCTTGCTGAGCTTGAAACTACAGGTAGTGCCATGGCTCCTTGGCTCTACATAACAAGCCGCCCCTGTTACATAAAGGTCTACGATGATTATTAAAAAAGTAGATTTTTTCGATTTTTTCAATTTTAGACTTTTCTTTGCTGACTTTCGAAAGTTCATGGTGACTTACTAACTTTTTTGCAATTTTTTTTTGATGAAATTTTTTACCGCCAATCGATTTATCTCGTTCTTCTAATGAAGAAAAAGGTATTACATAAACGTCTACGATTATAATTAAGAAAGTTAATTTTTTCGATTTTTTTCCATTTTTGAGTTTTCTTCGCTGACGCATCACGGCCTTAAAATTGACATTTGTTCTTGCGAAAGTACATTTTCTGAAGCGTCTTAGTGAGATCTTTCCAGTGATGTATAGAAACCCCGATTCGAAGCAGTGGTTTTTTCAGGAAATCATTTTTAGTGCAATTTTTGAGCAAAAGTAAGAAGGGGGGACCCTTGGATAGAATTTCAAGTTTTCGTCAAAAATAAAAAATCGCCAATTTTGGTCTAATCCGACTCATATGCACTCAAGGACCACAGAATTTAAAACCGCGTTCAAATTAGATTCTTCGTTCGGCCGCTACAGCCGTTCAAAGTTTAAAAAAATCGCCTTTTTTCAAAATCTTCCATAAAGTTCATGGTGACTTGCTAACTTGTTTGCATTTTTTTCTGGATGACATTTTTTAACGCCAGTCGATTTGTCTCGTTCTTCTGATGAAAAAAAAGGTACCACATAAAAGTCTACGATGATTATTAAGAAAATTGATTTTTTCGATTTTTTTCCATTCTCGAGTTTTCTTTGCTGACGCATCACGGGCTTCAAATTGACATATGTTCTTTCGAAAATACATTTTCTGAAGCGTCTTAATGAGATCTTTCCAGTGATGTATAGAAACCCCGATTCGAACCAGTGGTTTTTCCAGGAAATCATTTTTAGTGCAATTTTTGAGCAAAAGTAAGAAGGGGGGACCCTTGGATAGAATTTCAGGTTTTCGTCAAAAATAAAAAATCGCCAATTTTGGTCTAATCCGACTCATATACACTCAAGGACAACAGAATTTAAAACCGCGTTCAAATTGGATTCTTCATTCGGCCGCTACAGCAGTTCAAAGTTTGCAAAAATCGCCTTTTTTCAAAATCTTCCATAAAGTTCATGGTGACATGCAAACTTTTTTACATTTTTTTCTGGATGAAATTTTTTAAAGCCAATCGTTCAAATTGGATTCTTCGTTCGGCCGCTACAGCAGTTCAAAGTTTAAAAAAATCGCCTTTTTTCAAAATCTTCCATAAAGTTCATGGTGACATGCTAACTTTTTTGCATTTTTTCTGGATGAAATTTTTTAAAGTCAATCGATTTGTCTCGTTCTTCAGATGAAAAAAAAAGGTACTACATAAAGCTGATTATTAAGAAAGTTGATTTTTTCGATTTTTTCCATTTTCGAGTTTTCTTTGCTGACGCATCACGGGCTTAAAATTGACATTTGTTCTTGCGAAAGTACATTTTCTGAAGCGTCTTAATGAGATCTTTCCAGTGATGTATAGAAACCCCGATTCGAACCAGTGGTTTTTCCAGGAAATCATTTTTAGTGCAATTTTTGAGCAAAAGCAAGAAAGGGGGACCCTTGGATAGAATTTCAGGTTTTCGTCAAAAATAAAAAATCGCCAATTTTGGTCTAATCTGACTCATATGCACTTAAGGACCACAGAATTTAAAACCGCGTTCAAATTGGATTCTTTGTTCGGCCGCTACGGCAGTTCAAAGTTTGAAAAAATCGCCTTTTTTCAAAATCTTCCATAAAGTTCATGGTGACTTGCTAACTTTTTTGCATTTTATTCTGGATGAAATTTTTAAACGCCAACCGATTTGTCTCGTTCTTCTGATGAAAAAAAAGGTACTACATAAAAGTCTACGATGATTATTAAGAAAATTGATTTTTTCGATTTTTTTCCATTCTCGAGTTTTCTTTGCTGACGCATCACGGGCTTCAAATTGACATATGTTCTTTCGAAAATACATTTTCTGAAGCGTCTTAATGAGATCTTTCCAGTGATGTATAGAAACCCCAAACTGAACCAGTGGTTTTTCCAGGAAATCATTTTTAGTGCAATTTTTGAGTAGAAGTAAGAAGGGGGGACCCTTGGATAGAATTTCAGGTTTTCGTCAAAAATAAAAAATCGCCAATTGTGGTCTAATCCGACTCATATGCACTCAAGGACCACAGAATTTAAAACCGTGTTCAAATTGGATTCTTCATTCGGCCGCTACAGCCGTTCAAAATTTCAAAAAATCGCCTTTTTTCAAAATCTTCCATAAAGTTCATGGTGACTTGCTAACTTGTTTGCATTTTTTTCTGGATGACATTTTTTAACGCCAGTCGATTTGTCTCGTTCTTCTGATGAAAAAAAAGGTACTACATAAAAGTCTACGATGATTATTAAGAAAATTGATTTTTTCGATTTTTTTCCATTCTCGAGTTTTCTTTGCTGACGCATCACGGGCTTCAAATTGACATATGTTCTTGCGAAAGTACATTTTCTGAAGCGTCTTAATGAGATCTTTCCAGTGATGTATAGAAACCCCAAATTGAACCAGTGGTTTTTCCAGGAAATCATTTTTAGTGCAATTTTTGAGCAGAAGTAAGAAGGGGGGACCCTTGGATAGAATTTCAGGTTTTCGTCAAAAATAAAAAATCGCCAATTTTGGTCTAATCTGACTCATATGCACTTAAGGACCACAGAATTTAAAACCGCGTTCAAATTGGATTCTTTGTTCGGCCGCTACGGCAGTTCAAAGTTTGAAAAAATCGCCTTTTTTCAAAATCTTCCATAAAGTTCATGGTGACTTGCTAACTTTTTTGCATTTTATTCTGGATGAAATTTTTAAACGCCAACCGATTTGTCTCGTTCTTCTGATGAAAAAAAAGGTACTACATAAAAGTCTACGATGATTATTAAGAAAATTGATTTTTTCGATTTTTTTCCATTCTCGAGTTTTCTTTGCTGACGCATCACGGGCTTCAAATTGACATATGTTCTTTCGAAAATACATTTTCTGAAGCGTCTTAATGAGATCTTTCCAGTGATGTATAGAAACCCCAAATTGAACCAGTGGTTTTTCCAGGAAATCATTTTTAGTGCAATTTTTGAGCAGAAGTAAGAAGGGGGGACCCTTGGATAGAATTTCAGGTTTTCGTCAAAAATAAAAAATCGCCAATTGTGGTCTAATCCGACTCATATGCACTCAAGGACCACAGAATTTAAAACCGTGTTCAAATTGGATTCTTCATTCGGCCGCTACAGCCGTTCAAAATTTCAAAAAATCGCCTTTTTTCAAAATCTTCCATAAAGTTCATGGTGACTTGCTAACTTGTTTGCATTTTTTTCTGGATGACATTTTTTAACGCCAGTCGATTTGTCTCGTTCTTCTGATGAAAAAAAAGGTACTACATAAAAGTCTACGATGATTATTAAGAAAATTGATTTTTTCGATTTTTTTCCATTCTCGAGTTTTCTTTGCTGACGCATCACGGGCTTCAAATTGACATATGTTCTTGCGAAAGTACATTTTCTGAAGCGTCTTAATGAGATCTTTCCAGTGATGTATAGAAACCCCGATTCGAACCAGTGGTTTTTCCAGGAAATCATTTTTAGTGCAATTTTTGAGCAGAAGTAAGAAGGGGGGACCCTTGGATAGAATTTCAGGTTTTCGTCAAAAATAAAAAATCGCCAATTTTGGTCTAATCCCACTCATATGCACTCAAGGACCACAGAATTTAAAACCGCGTTCAAATTGGATTCTTCGTTCGGCCGCTACAGCCGTTAGAAGTTTGAAAAAATCGACTTTTTTTTAAATCTTCCATAAAGTTCATGGTGACATGCTAACTTTTTTACATTTTTTTTCTGGATGAAATTTTTTAACGCCAATCGATTTATCACGTTCTTCTGATGAAGAAAAAGGTATTACATAAACGTCTACGATGATTATTAAGAAAGTTGATTTTTTCGATTTTTTCCATTTTCGAGTTTTCTTTGCTGACGCATCACGGGCTTAAAATTGACATTTGTTTTTGCGACAGTACATTTTCAGATGCGTCTTGATGAGAACTTTCGAGCACGGATTTGAAATCCGCGTTCAAATTGGATTCTTCGTTTAGCCAAAGTCTGAAAAAATCGACTTTTTTCAAAATTCTCCATAAAGTTCATGGTGACTTGCTAACTTTAAAAATTCTTGTTGAGCTTGAAACTACAGATAGTGCCATGGCTCCTTGGCTCTACATAACAAGCCACCCGTGCCAGCAACTGAGATCTACAAGCCCAGCCCTTTGAGAACGTTGATTGGTTCTTGGCACAAGAATAGTTTAGGGAAGAGATTTTAATCGAGGTTTTTTATCTTCTTTGATTGATAAAGCGTTTTACCGGCTGATTGAGTTGTAACAGCAATCCTTAGTAATTCCGATCCCCAATCACCTAATTAGTACCACACTGAAAAGGACTAATAGTCCGAAACCGGTCGCTGATGGGGAACGATAATTGAATTGTATAAATCTTAAATCCACAGCTAAAGTTTTTCGTTTTCAACCACCACTAATAACCAAGAGTGATATCTATATAAACTATTTATTACTAGATAGGAGCTTTTCACCCGCGGGTGTAAACCCAGATCAACGCTTCATTACCTGTTCACTTTCCCAATAAAAACCAAACATATCGTAATCCGGCTTGACTTACTCGCAGTGTCGGTAAATTACTCAAGGAACTATAATTAAATAACTGAAATCGCAGCATGTACAATTTGTTGAATCTCGTCGGTAATAAAAGGGCTTTGTGAATTGTTTCTCGTAACTTACAAATACCTGGAACTTTTAAAGTTTGGAAGTATTCAAGAGGAAGTTTACAATACAGTTGCTTTTTACGTACTTCAGTTCCGATTTACATCGAAGGCATTTAAGGATTCTACCTTAATAATATTTTAAGTATTTAAGTATTTTGTTAATGATATTAAAGTCTTATGAATTCAATTATCGTGGGATCGTGGCAAATGTAGAACGAGATATAATCAGCACGGTGTAATCAGATTATGCGGAAGCGGAAATTCATATCGAAAGATTGCTGAAATAGAACATTGATTTATATATTTGTCACCCACAATCCGCTAATTGCTAATCAGTTTTTAAAGCTAATATATTATATACTGTTGACTACTCTTAGGGTAACAATCGATTCAACAAACATTGCATTTCGTAATTGCAGCTGAATATACAATAACTTGACCAGCGAATTGATATTGATATACCGATATAATGAATTCAGAATACATACCCCGTATAATCCATCGGATTGTATATAATTGGATGAATTTACACGATTTGGACAGTGAATGTTATCACGTAATGATAGTTTCCCTTATTGCGCCGCATTCACGAACTGTGGAAATTATTGACTTCGACAGTCCTTCGGCGTATATGTACAGCGTCATTCATTATTCAACATTCTGATCGGAGGTGTTATTTAGTCGTTAAAATTTACAAACGATATAAATATTTGATACAGCGGGTGACATGAGAACTTTAAATTATTTATAACCTTACAATGTTTCATTTTCCACGGACACTAAAATTAATAATAAAAAAGGCAAAAACGCTGGTAATTCCACTTTCTGTTATATTCGGCAATGTAAAGTCAAGTGATCTTAAGTCTCCATAAAACATCCATTGCCGATGATAAATCCCGTCTGCATAAAAATACGCGTTGCCAAAAAAACGAGGATTCTCGTTGATCTAAATATTTGTTGCCGACGCGAAACGAACATTATCATTCGTATAAATATCCGTTGCCGAAGAGAAACGAGAATTCTCGTTTACATAAATATTGTCTCCTATAAACAAAAACTCTCGTTTACACAAAATATGTTATCGACGAGAATTCTTGTTTCCATAAAAATAAGCGTTGCCGACGAGAATTCTCACCTCCTTTAAATTATACGCTGCCGACGAGAAATTAATATAAATATCAGTTGCTGAAGAGAAACAAGTATTATCGTTTATATAAATGCCCAGCCTGTAAGAAACAAGAATTCTCGTTTACATAAATATTGCCTCCGATAAACAAAAAGTCTCGTTTAAATAAAATATGTTATCGATGAGAATTCTTGTTTCCATAAAAATAAGCGTTGCCGAGGAGAATTCTCACCTCCTTTCAATTATGCGCTGCCGACCAGAAATTAATATACATATCAGTTGCTGAAGAGAAACGAGAATTGTCGTTTACATAAATTTTAATTGCCTGCGAGAAATAAGAAGCACTCCGTTCCTGGAAGTCCCACAAATCATTTTTATAGACAAATAGTGTTCAGAATGAGCTGATATAAAATATGCGATGTCGGCGAGAATTCGCGTTTTTCTAAAATAGGAAATTAATTTCCATTGAAATATGCGTTGCCGAAGAGGAATTATTATAAACATCACTTGCTTAAGAGAAACAAGAATTCTCGTTTACGTAAAAAGCCATTATCTGCGAGAAACAAGAATTATCGGTTGTACAAAATATAAACTGTCGACGAAAATTTGAGTTTTTTTATAAAATAGGAAATTCTCGTCTCCATTAAAATATGCGTTGACGACAAGAAATTAAATACATATCAGTTGTTGAAGAGAAACGAGAATTGTCGTTTACATAAATTTCAATTGCTTACGAGAAACAAGAATTCTCGTTTATATAAAATGTGCGATGTCGGCGAGAATTAGCGTTTTCTAAAATAGAAAATGAAATATGCGTTGCCGACAAGAAATTATTATAAACATCACTTGCTGAAGAGAAACAAGAATTCTCGTTTACGTAAAAAGCCATTACCTGCGGGAAGCAAGAATTATCGGTTATATAAAATACACGCTGTGGACGAAAATTCTAGTTTCTATAAAATAGGGAATTCTCATCTCCATTAAAACCTGCGCTGGCGGCGAGAAATTAATATACTTATCAGTTGCTGAAGAGAAACGAGAATTTTCGTTCACATACATCTTAATTGCCTGCGAGAAACAAGAATTCTCGTTTATATAAAATATGCGGTGTCGACGATAATTCAAGTTTCAATAAAATAGGAAATTCATTTCCATTGAAATATACGTCCCGACGAGAAATTATTATAAACATTACTTGCTGAAGAGAAACAAGAATTCTCGTTTACGTAAATAGCCACTACCTGCGAGAAACAAGAATCTTGTTTCCATTAAAATATGCGTTGGCGACGAGAAATTCATGTACATATCAGTTGCTGAAGAGAAACGAGAATTATCGTTTACATAAATTTCAATTGCTTGCGAGAAACAAGAATTCTCGTTTATATAAAATATGCAATGTCAACGAGAATTCACGTTTCAGTAAAATACGGAATTCGTTTTCATTGAAATATGCGTTGCCGTCGAGAAATTAATGAAATTAATATAAACATTAGTTGCTGAAGAGAAACAAGAATTCTGGTTTACGTAAATAACCATTATCTTCGAAATATAAGAATTCTTGGTTATATAAAAAAATACGCTGCCGACGAAAATTCTCGTTTCTGTAAGATAGGGAATTTTCGTATCCATTAAAATATGAGTTGTCGAAATGAATATACACATCAGTTGCTGAAGAGAAACGAGAATTGCGTTCATATAAATTTCAATTGCTTGCGAGAAACAAGAATTCTCGTTATCGACAAAAAATCAAAATACAAATATCAGTTGCTGAAGAGAATACTCGTTTACATAAATATCCATTGTGTGCGAGAACAAGAATTCTTCTTTATATAAAATATACGATATCGACGAGAATTCTCGCGTTGCCCACGAGAAATTATAAACATCAGTTGCTGAAGAGAAACAAGAACTCTCGTTTACGTAAATAGCCATTGCCTGCGAGAAACAAGAATTCTCATTTATATAAAATATGTGATGCTGACGAGAATTCTTGTTTCTATAAAATAAGGAATTCATTTCCATTTGATGATTTTGCCGACGCAAAATTAATATAAACATCGGTTGTTGAGGAGAAATAATAATTCTCGCTTACGTAAATAGCGAAAAACAAGAATTATCGTTTATATAAAATAAACATTGTCGACAAAAATTCTCGTTTCTATAAAATTGGAAATTCTCGTTTCATTAAAATATGCGTTGGCGACGAAAAATTTATATAAACAGCAGTTGATAATAAGAAACAAGAATTCTCGTTTACGTAAATGGCCTTTACCTGCGAGAAACAAGAATTCTCAGATATATGAAATATACCTTGACGAAAATTCTCGTTTTTTATAGTACAAGGAATTCTCGTTACTATTCAAATATGCATTGCCGGCGAGAAATGAATTTAAATCAGTTGCATTCAATTGCCTGCGAGAAAGAAGAATTCTTCTTTACATAAAATATACGTTATCGACAAAAAATCAAAATACAAATATCAGTTGCTAAAGAGAAAAGAGAATACTCGAAAATTGCCGTTTACATAAATTTCAATTTCCAGTGAGAAACAATATCCATTGTGTGCGAGAACAAGAATTCTTGTTTTCATTGAAATATGCGTTGCCGACGAGAAATTTATATAAAGAGCAGTTGATAAAAAGAAACAAGAATTTTGTTTACGTAAATTTCCATTACCTGCGAGAAACAAGAATTCTTAGATATATAAAATATACGTTGACGAAAATTCTCGTTTTTATAGTACAAGGAATTCTCGTTACCATTAAATATGCAATCTTAGTAAGACTTAATTTTGCAGTCACGAACAGGTTGAATACTCATATATTCAGGTCATATTTCGTCTTTATTACATTCACGAATTCTCGTTGATATAAAATATGTGTTGCCGATGAGAACTCTCGTTCCATAAAAATATGAGTTGACGAGAATTCTCGTCAAAATTCTCGTCTCCATTAAAATATGAGTTTCCGAAAAGAAAATAATAAATATCAGTTGCTGAAGAGAAACGAGAATGTTCGTTTGCATAAATTTCCATTGCCTGCGAGAAACAAGAATTATCTTTTAAATAAAATATGCGTTGCGGATGAGAACTCTCGTTCCATAAAAATATGAGTTGACGAGAATTCTCCTTAAAGTTTCCGTCTTCATTAAAATATTAGTTTCCGAAAAGAAAAGAATAAATATCAGTTGCTGAAGAGAAACGAGAATCTTCGTTTGCATAAATTTCCATTGCCTGCGAGAAACAAGAATTCTCGATTATATAAAATATGCGTTGCCGATGAGAACTCTCGTTCCATAAAAATATGAGTTGACGAGAATTCTCGTTAAAATTCTCGTCTCCATTAAAATATGATTTTCCGAAAAGAAAAGAATAAATATCAGTTGCTGAAGAGAAACGAGAATCTTCGTTTGCATAAATTTCCGTTGCTTGCGAGAAACAAGAATTATCTTTTATATAAAATATGCGTTGCCGATGTGAACTCTCGTTCCATAAAAATATGAGTTGACGAGAATTCTCGTTAAAATTCTCGTCTCCTTTAAAATATGATTTTCCGAAAAGAAAAGAATAAATATCAGTTGCTGAAGAGAAACGAGAATCTTCGTTTGGATAAATTTCCATTACATGCGCGAAACAAGAATTCTCGTTTATATAAAATATGCGAGGACGGCAGAAATTCTCGTTTACATAAAAATATGGGTTGACGAGAATTCTCGTTTCAATAAACGTTGGGGATGGGAATTGTCTTCTTCATAAAAATATACGTTACCTTACGAGAGATGATAATTCTCGACTCCGAAAACCTTGCGTTGCCGACAATCGACTGTATAAAAATATGCGTTACTGCTCCTTTTGTTGCTTGTGTACAACTCTGTTTTTTTTTTTAAATAAAATATACCAATAAGAAAGAGTGTTCGCAGTTTAAATACATATGTTGAAATCATTTCATCCCGAGAGTGGAGTAGTGTAGCAATTTTTTTTGCAAAAAATTTAAATAAAATATTTTAATTTGATATTCCTCGTAACAAAGACAAACCTGGAGCAGACAGAATCCGTATTCCCCGAAAAATGAATTATCCGGCGACAATACGCCATTAACAGTCACTTCACAACCTTTCGGAATTTGTAGCCCAGTGTGATTCATTGATGTGTTTCCCACTCCGTGGAAGTGTACCCGAAGGCCGGTCGCATTATGCTTCCTCGAACGCCGGCCGAGTGGTCATTGTTTTCATAAATGACCTGACCAACATAACTAAATCAGATGTTAAACCGAGCCATAAAGAACGAGCACGCGAAACGATTCATCTGGAAACGGAACAATAAGGAAGAGATGGGTGATGACGCGTCTAATTAATAATTGTGTTACGTTTTGTGGATGAAAGCCACGCTGTGAAACATTATGTATCTTATGGGTCAGAATTCGAATAGTTAAAGTTGTTGTAATATATTTTGCATAGGAGGTAAAAGCAAATGTGAGTTTTTATAATCTTTTGTAAAGTTAAATAAAAGTGGTATAAAAAAGTTAAGTGTTTTAGGTAGAAACGCCAAAGTGGCGGAATCTATTGCCTGAATGCTGTAATGAGTGTTTTCTTTATATCGAAATTGAAACACGAAGTTTCTTTGATAAATTTAGACATACTGATTTACGTGAAATCATTTCTTTTATTTTAAGTTTTTCCCACATTTATGATTGTTTTTTTTTTGTAAAGATCTATTTATATTTATATAATAACAAAATAATGATTTCTCTTGCGTGAATAAAGATTATTATTGTTAAGTGAACGCCTCCAAGATTCAAGTTTAGCTAGTTGGATTGTGGGATAGAATAATTTCAGCCGCAAACCTTGTTTTTTGACAGTTATCAATGCTAAAATGTTATAATTTATTAACAAGGAAATTTAATTCAATTTACAATTTTCGAATTCGGAACGATTTAGAAAAATTATCTTAAACCAATAGCGGTTCTATTTCCAACATGATCAAGTCTTTTACATAATTTTATGTTATTTGTTTTTTAGTCATCTTTGTAAAATAAATAAATCTAAGCATATTTAATGTCGCCAAGGAAACTCAGATGACGTGGGCCTCCGTATCGGCCGGGTCTACCTTCCCCAGAGGGCGCTACGCAACAACCAAACATAACTGCCACTACAGACGAATTGAAAGCATGGATGGTCGCGCCTGAAAATATGAGCTAATGGACTAAGACGAGAATATAATGAACATTTTGAACAGTCTGGTTGAAGTCGCTCAAGGTAAAAGCGGTTTCGATGCCGAAGACGACGAGGGAAACTACAGAACAAGTGAGGGTAAAGGTGACTCCCCCATCTACATTACGCGTTGTCCCTATCACCTGTGTTTGTGTTATACCCTTAAACCTTGCCCTCAAAGGCAATGCATCCTCGAACTACTCCCCCAAAATTAATATACAATCAATACCGTTCTTAAAGAATCGAAAAGAAGGAATCGTCAACTAAAAGATATTATACGACTTTATACTGCATGATTATAGGGCCAAAAACTGACGAATGAACATCACGTGAGGATGCAGGTGACTACCCCATGGCTGCATTCTTCCTCGAATAGGCTTAAAATTAAAAAAAAATCGAAGAACGGTCAACGCAAAAATCACGAGAATATTTGGGAGGGGCTTTGTGTGACAGTTTGCAAAAGATTAGAAAAATTGCACCGAATGAGGGACTTCTAGAGAGTTTAAGTTACAAGCTACACTTTGTTTGATACAGACGTAAACGTCTACACTATAGTTGAAAAAATAAAGAAAAAGTGTGTGATACTAACAAAGTGCATTTTATTGAAAGTTCTAACTTCACGACTTATTCCGATCTACAAACTGATACTGATGACTATTAGTAGCGAGAAGTAATATTTGATTTTTAAATTTTATTTACAGTAAGAACGTATAACTGACCATTACCTAAATTACTTCTATCGATTACCTCAGCCTGATTTAATAATAAACATATGTACCATTCCCATTAAATTACCTTAGTTCAGGGCCGAATCGATCGGTGATCCTCGTTTTTTGTTGTTGGCTGAATAACATGAACATATATCCCCCCGTGACATTTAAAAGTGTCCTATTTTTATCGTCCCAATTTATACCGCAGCTGACATGGAAGCCCGCATTATTATTACCAAATAAATTCGCCGGGTTGTATGGGGATCTGCAGATTTGTGACAGAACTAATGCAAAACATTAATCTACATCGGTAACAGATAATTGGCCTGTCCGGGCGGTAAGCCTGGTTTATGAAAGCGTCCAGCCGCTTTTGATTCCACGTCGAATTTTCGAATTTTTATTGCCGCAGGATGCATAAAATATCGCGGCAAAAATAGTAACATCGTTGCGACTCGAACAATGCCGCTCTAATTTCGCAAATTACGTGCGCTGTTGCTGAAACAATGCATCGGGTTATATCCGTACATGTTTTCATAAATATTTTGTGTTAAGATTATTTCGACAACGTCATTGTTGGGAATTTTTTATTTAAAAATACAGCCATTCAATTTATGAACCGATGATACCGTACAGCGAAGGCGTGTCTCGTTTAAATTTTCGTGGTAAAGTTGATGTATTATAATTAAATCTCGAACAGAAAACTTAATTAGCATCGTAAATAGTTTATTCGCGTCGGTTGCAACACGGAATTAAAACTATAAATGCAATAATCATCCGACCCACGTTTAATGTGATTACGTCTAGGTGTGGGTGCACCAATTATGATGGAAGAATCAGAGTCCTGCAAGAGGTTTTTGAAAGCCAGGTCCGGCCCGATAGTGTGAATTTAAAATCCGGCCCGGCCCGCTGAAAAGTGCTGCTAAATTTTGAAGTCAAAATTGTATGGGGCAGTGTGAATATTTCCAAATTTAGGGTAAGAGTGTTGATAGATTTTTGTAAAATCTATTTTCATTAAATTTGAAAAGGCTATAAAATGTTGCAATTGTTTTTGTTTTTTTTTTAGGGGTTTGTAAAATGTACGACCTCAGAATTGAACCGGGCGGTGTTCAAGTGTGATTATTTTGAAATCTAGGGTAGGGATGTATAGCCATTTTTTTCTGGAAATATAAAGTACGATCTATTCTGAGTGTGTTTGAAAAAATTAGAGTTTGTTTCAATTGTTTTGCTATTTTTTTGGCGGTTTAAAAAATGTGTATCCAGAAATTGTATATAATGGAGCTGTTCACGTGTGATTATTTCGAAATCTAGGGTAGGGATGTATGCAAATTTGTCTGGAAATATTAAGTACAATCTATTTTGAGTGAGTTTGAAAAGTTTAGAGTTTGTTACAATTGTTTTTCCATTTTTTTTTGCGGTTTGGAAAATGTCTATCCTCAAAATGTATACAAGGGGATGTTCAAGTGTGATTATTTCGAATTCTAGGGTAGAGGTGTTTGCAAATTTGTGTGGAATATAAAGTACAATCTATTTTGAGTGTGTTTGAACAGTTTAGAGTTTGTTTCAAGTGTTTTTCCTTTTTTTTCTCGGTTTGGAAAATGTCCATCCTCAAAATGTATATAAGGGGGTGTTCAAGTGTGATTATTTCAAAATTTAGGGAAGGAGTATTTGAAAATTTGTGTGGAATATAAAGTACAATCTATTTTGAGTGTGTTTGAATAGTTTAAAGTTTGTTTGAATTGTTTTCCTATTTTTTTCGCGGTTTAGAAAATGTCTATCCTCAAAATGTAAATAAGGGGGTGTTCAAGTGTGATTATTTCAAAATTTAGGGAAGGATTATTTGAAAATTTGTGTGGAATATAAAGTACAATCTATTTTGAGTGTGTTTGAATAGTTTAGAGTTTGTTACAATTGTTTTGCTATTTTTTTTTTGGCGATTTGAAAAATGTTTATTCTCAAGATGGAAACGGGGGTGTTTAAGTGTGATTATTTTGAAATCTAGGGTAGGAGTGTTTGCAAATTTATGTGGAATATAAAGTACAATCTATTTTGAGTGTGTTTGAACAGTTTAGTGTTTGTTTCAATTGTTTTTCCTTTTTTTTTTCTCGGTTTGGAAAATGTCCATCCTCAAAATGTATACAAGGGGGTGTTCAAGTGTGATTATTTCGAATTCTAGGGTAGGGGTGTTTGCAAATTTGTGTGGAATATAAAGTACAATCTATTTTGAGTGTGTTTGAATAGTTTACAGTTTGTTACAATTGTTTTGCTATTTTCTTTTTGGCGATTTGAAAAATGTTTATTCTCAAGATGGAAACGGGGGTGTTCAAGTGTGATTATTTTGAAATCTAGGGTAGGAGTGTTTGCAAATTTATGTGGAATATAAAGTACAATCTATTTTGAGTGTGTTTGAACAGTTTAGGGTTTGTTTCAATTGTTTTTCCTTTTTTTTTCTCGGTTTGGAAAATGTCCATCCTCAAAATGTATACAAGGGGGTGTTCAAGTGTGATTATTTCGAATTCTAGGGTAGGGGTGTTTGCAAATTTGTGTGGAATATAAAGTACAATCTATTTTGAGTGTGTTTGAATAGTTTACAGTTTGTTACAATTGTTTTGCTATTTTTTTTTGGCGATTTGAAAAATGTTTATTCTCAAGATGGAAACGGGGGTGTTCAAGTGTGATTATTTTGAAATCTAGGGTAGGAGTGTTTGCAAATTTGTGTGGAATATAAAGTACAATCTATTTTGAGTGTGTTTAACAGTTTAGAGTTTGTTTCAATTGTTTTGCTATTTTTTTGGCGGCTTGGAAAATGTCCATCCTCAAAATGTATATAAGGGGGTGTTCTTATGTGATTATTTCAAAATTTAGGGTAGGAGTGTTTGAAAATTTGTGTGGAATATAAAGTACAATCTATTTTGAGTGTGTTTTAATAGTTTAGAGTTTGTTATAATTATCTTGCAATTTTTTTTTCGGTTTGAAAAAAGTCTATCCCCAAGATGGAAACGGAGGTGTTCAAGTGTGATTATTTTGAAATCTAGGGTAGGAGTGTTTGCAATTTTTTCTGGAAATATAAAATACAACCTACTTTCAGGGAGTTTGAAAAGTTTAGAGTTTATTTGAATTGTTTTGCTATTTTTTTTTGGCGATTTGAAAAATGTTTATCTCAAAATGTATATACAGGGGGTGTTCATGTATGATTATTTCGAAATCTAGGGTAGGAGTGTATGTAAATTTGTCTAGAAATATAAAGTACAATCTATTTTGAGTGAGTTTGAATAGTTTAGAGTTTGTTACAATTGTTTTGCTATTTTTTTGACGGTTTAAAAAAATGTCTACCCTCAAAATGTATATATAAAATGATTATTTCGAAATCTACGGTAGGGGTATATGTAAATTTGTCTAGAAGTATAAAGTACAATCTATTTTGAGTAAGGTTGAAAAGTTAAGTTTTTTTCAATTGTTTTGCTATATTTTTTTGGCGGTTTGAAAAATGTATATCCTCAAGATGGAAACGGGGGTGTTCAAGTGTGATTATTTTGAAATCTAGATAAGGAGTGTTTGCATTTTTTTCTGGAAATATAAAGTACAGTGAGTTTGAAAAGTTTAGAGTTTGTTTCAAATGTTTTGCTATTTTTTTTTGCGGTTTAAAAATGTCTATCCTAAAAATGTATATAAGGGGTTGCTCAAGTGTGATTATTTCGAAATCTAGGGTAGGGGTGTACGTAAATTTGTCTAGAAATATAAAGTACAATCTATTTTGAGTGAGTTTGAATAGTTTAGAATTTATTTCCATTTGTTTTGCTATTTTTTTTGGCGGTTTGAAAAATGTCTATCCATAAAATGTATACCCGGGGGGGGGGGGGGGGGGGTGTGTTCATGTGTCATTATTTCGAAATCTAGGGTAGGTGTGTATGTAAATTTGTCTAGAAATATAAATTACAATCTATTTTGAGTGAGTTTTGAGATAGTTTCGAGTTTGTTTCAATGGTTTTGCTATTTTTTTTGGCGATTTGAAAAATGTGACCTCACAATAAGGAGTGAATAATATGGAAATAAATAATCGGGGGGGGGGGGGGGGGGGGGGGGGGGTGTTCATGTGTCATTATTTCGAAATCTAGGGTAGGTGTGTATGTAAATTTGTCTAGAAATATAAATTACAATCTATTTTGAGTGAGTTTTGAGATAGTTTCGAGTTTGTTTCAATGGTTTTGCTATTTTTTTTGGCGATTTGAAAAATGTGACCTCACAATAAGGAGTGAATAATATGGAAATAAATAATCGATTATTAATTATTTTTAATAATCGATTATATCTTTTAATCAAAATAATTGTTTAATCGATTCATCAAATAATAAAATGTACTTTCGAAAATGTTAATTTTTGGTTCGGAATTTTTCATAATTTTGTTTTGTATTTTCTTGATGGTTTGCCATGCAGGATTGAACTGTCAGATGTTCAACTGTCATTGAAATTTGAGAGACTGTTTGAAAATATGTATGGAAGCATGAAGTGCATTGTGTTGCATCTTTTAAGTAACCTTTTAAAGTTTGGAGTTTGTTGCTATTGTTTTCTTTTTAATTTTTTGGCTACTTGAAAAATGTGGCCTCACAATAAGTGAATAATATGGAAATAAATAATCGATTATTAATTATTTTTAATAATCGATTATAACTTGTGATCAAAATAATTGATCAAATAATAAAATGATCGATTAATAGAATAATCAAATAACATATTAATCAAATTATCAAACAATCGGTTAATCAAATTACCGATTGGGGCCGCGGTGGCCTAGTGAGTAGAGGTCCTACTCTCGGGCCTCGTGGTCCAATCCGGACAGTCATTTTTTCGGAATGAAGAAGTGGTCGTTCGGGTCCATGGATGTCCAGTGTGTGCCCCCCCCCCCATTCATCATATAATTAATAATTATATATAAATAAATATTCAGAAATCAATACAAATAGTTAAATGATACTTCTGGCAAAATGGACCAGATTCTCATGCCAATTTTTTTTTTTTTAATTACCGATTAGCCAGTTAATCAAATTACCGATTAATCGGTTATTCGATTAATCAAATAATCAAACAATCGATTGATCGGTTAATCAAATGATCGATTATTCAAATTATCCATTAATCGATTAATCTAATTATCGATAAATTAATTATTTTTCTAGTAATAATCAAACAATCGATGTATCGATTAATCGATTGTTTTCTAGTGCTAATCAAACAATCGATTATCAGTGGCTTTCATGTACCTTAAACGATATATAAAGCGATCGATTTTTCTTATTAACTAGTGAGATTTTGAAAAAACTTTTTGATAAGTTGGTTACTTTAGAATTGTTATTGATGTAAACTTTATGTAACTCTTACAGTTTTATAATTAGATAATAAATTACGAAATTTTGCGATTATTTCATTTTTTCAAAAACAAAGAGTTTATGAAAAAGTTGTATCAATATACATTTTGTTAATGTATTTAAATGGTTTTATAATATTTGTTATATTTTACAAAAAAAAAAAACAGGAAAAAATCAAAATAAACCTAAACTCCTAATTTTCGATATACGAACTTTTTTCTTTTCTTTCATTTTTGTTGTCGAGAAAACTTTTTAAATTTATAATTGTTGAAATACGGACACGCAAATATTAAAAAAATGATCGGAATCATCTCAAGGAACGTGAAAATTAATATTTTCGTTAAAATTTTGTTTTTGAAAGTTTTGCGATACATAAATACATATTTTATTTATGTATTTAAATGGTTTTATAATATTTGTTATATTTTACAAAAAAAAACAGGAAAAAATCAAAATAAACTCCTAATTTTCGATGTACGATTTTTTTCTTTTCTTTAATTTTTGTTGTTGACGATAAAACTTTTTAAATTTTATAATTGTTGAAATATGGACTAAAGAAAGCCGGATATGCAGATATTAAAAAAATGATCAGAAATATCTCAAGGAACCTGAAAATTAATATGTTCGTAAAAATTTTGCTTTTAAAATTTTTGGGATATATCAATCCATATTTTATTAATGTATTTAAATGGTTTTATAATATTTGTTATATTTTACAAAAAAAAAAAACAGGAAGAAAACGAATTAAACTAAACCCCTAATTTTCGATTTACGATTTTTTTTCTTTTCTTTATATTTATTGCTGTCGAGAAAACTTTTTAAATTTTATAATTGTTGAAATACGGACTAGAGAAAGGCGAAAAAACTCTTTGAAATTTCATTTTGAAATCTTTTATAATTGTTGAAATACAGCGCATAAAGGCGGACACACAGACATTAAAAAAAATGATTGAAATCATCTCAAGGAACCTGAAAATATATATTTTCGTTGAAATTTTGATTTTGAAAATTTTGCGATATATCAATACACACATTATTAATGTATATATACATCTTTATTACAGTAACTTTTACACAGTATTTCATTTATTTATATTTTTAGTTGGTAAGTCACTGTCTGGGCTATTGAGCGTAGGTCTTACTGCCCGTTATTAATGTATTTAAATGGTTTTATAATATTTGACATATTTTATAAATTACCAGGAAAAACTAAAGAACGCTAAACCAGTAACTGTTGGTGCACAAAATTTTCCCACTGAATGGAGAAAACTTAAGTCAGAAAAAATTTCCAATTTTTTAAACTTTTTATTATTTTTAAGAAAACCTTTTAAAAATCATAAAATCTTGAAAAGCAAACACACAGACTTAAAAAAAATAATCGAAATCATCTGAAGTAACCTCAAATTAAATATTTCCGTAGAAATTTAGAGAAATTTTACCCGTAAATAATTAGTTAATCAATACAATCACTATGGCTGCAAAAGGAGTTTCCTCTTAAAAGCCAACAATTTCCCAAGTCGCAATATGTAAATTCCAAAAACACATTACCGATTCCCTTAAACCCTCCACATCCATTATCCCCGAAAACGAACTATTCAAATACAATGTCATGGACCCCACATCACCCATCCTCTATGGTAGAGATCCCCAAAGATAATAATATCCCTGTCCGCTTTGTAGTATCATATATAAATTATTCACCCTTCTCAACACCTCCCTTCCCAAAATTATCTCGTGGTCATCAAATATTAAAATAAATTAAATACAAATTACGTTTGCATTTTTTTTTAACTTTAAGAATTGCATCAATGGTTGTTCTACCTTTTCTAAATACAAATTGGTTATTTGCCAATCGTTCATCTCTAAAGGTGCGTATCCACCGGCGCTCGTGGACAGCTCGCGATCACCCAATAACCTGGCATCCATGCGCAGCAATCAAATCATAAAATTTTGATTGTGCTATTTGCACACGCAAATTATTTCTGCATCATTCAATAGTGATAATAATAGTTTATTTGGTCGGTAGCCCAAACGATGTACTAACATAATAGTTCAAAATACAAATTGTAATTATTTTGTTTTATATTGTTAAAGATGTTGATATACCCCAAGCTCTAGCAACTTTTAAAAAAAAACAAATCGCACCTTGACTGCTGCAACCCCCAATTTTTTTTCTTGATTTTGAGAGATCTTTTCTTTGAGGAACTGGAAGTATAAAAATGTTACCATCTTACATAAGAAAGCCTCGGCCATGCAGTGACAGACCCACAAACACACAGACACGATTTTTTTTAGAAAATTTTCGGAATCATCGGATATTTGTGTTAAATTTTTTCACGATCGGAGGAGAAAATAATAAACAGGACGAAACAGTACTAGAGTACACCAATTTTTCGTTTCTTTAAGCATGTTTAAATTGAATTTATTTAATGCTTTTGCAACAAGTGGCGTTGTCTCTAATTTATTTTTTAAGCATGTTGTTATTTAATAATTATCATTACAACTTAGTCATTGCGTTCGTGAAATGGCCAGTGATTGTTGTTTGTTGTAATACGCGTGATGAGTGCACGACAGGCGTGAAATCCACACACAAATTAGCAAGTGAAATAAATTAAACCGCAACAGTCATCAATAAACCACAACCGTGTGTTTTAAAAACTTTTAATCTTACGCAGATTATCAAACTATACACTAGTTGTAATTGTCATGAGTAATTCCGTTTTCTAATACATTTTTAATAATCAAGTTTTAACAGCTAGGCGGCTTGATGGTGCAGTGGGTGAGAGCGCGAGCATCTGCCCGCTGAGTCGCAAGTAGAATGGGTTCGATTCCCCGCCCGGGCAGATCGAAAAATATCCGCTCGGATCAATCAATTCATATACAGGGTCCTGCATTTCACCTCCCGCCTTCTATAGCTCATTTACTATTGATATTTTGCAGAATAAATTTGCATCTTAGAATGCATTTCAGGAAAATATTTTTGATTATACAGGGTGTCTCAAAAAAGCGTGACGTCATGATGATGTATTTTATTGCTTATTTGGGTACCTTTTATGGTTGCCTATATACTTCTATAATTTTATTGGAATCGATTCAGGGATATCAGCAAAAAAAATCAGTTTTGCACTATTGGTTTCAAAAATGAATAAAAAATAAAAATAGTGCCTTGTTAATAAAATCATACAAGGTGTTATTAAATAAGGTCTGATAGTCCCGCTAACCAAGTTTGATCGATATTAATTATACAGGATGTCCAAAATTTAGTGTCAAACATTTCAAACTTTAAAGCACTTTATTTTTCTTATTTTAAATTGGAGCCCCTGTATATTTTTATGTTATTCCATGCAGAATAAAAAAACAAACATTTTTCCTAATAACAACCATGTCCCAATTCCTAACGCATTAAAAGTTATTTGCATAAAACTAGTTTTATCAACCATTTTACTAAATAAAAATCGTGTTTTGTTTTACAAATGTATAAATAAAGATTATTATTATTAATTGCGTCCGTATTATATTATATCCCTAAAGTACTACGTGGTATGGCATCCTTGGCATTAGTTAGGAAAGTAGTTAGAAATAACACGAATTAGAACAAATTCGTGAAAGTGTCAATGGTGTGATTGTTTTCATCATTGGTATTTCCATAGTGCACTACAGTGGTGACATTATCCGAGACCTTTATTCCCTCGCGCCAATTTAAAGCAATGCTCGTGCCTATCTTTTTATTAAGTGTCCTTGCTGGAGTGGAAAACCAACACACAAGCGAAATTCTTCACCTTGAACTGGAACTACTCCACATTGAAGGGCACTTGAATAGAAACGCTTGCCCAAGCACAGTGGGCGATTATCCTCTTTTTGTCCAAACAATGCATCGTTGATGAATACAATACTTAATTATCTTTCCATTTGAGGTGCATTTATTTCTTTCCAGGATCCAGACAAGAATCATTGAGGGATCGCGAAACGCACGATTTGAATGAATCCGTTCGGAGCGGCTGCATTCTAATTAGAGAAGGGGTATGCTGGTGACGTCCTGGTAATTGGCCAGTTTCTTCCACGATTAGCTCATTAGAGATAGAGAAACTCTGGTAATTGTTTCGGCATTGTTCCCTGTTTAATTATGCACGCGGAACAATCTTAGATAATATTACGTGGGTAAATGTGCTGATAGTTGTAGTAAGCATGTTATATTCAATTAAATGCAAACATTTGAAGTTTTGTTCCTTTGGTGAAATTTGTTGTGAAAACTGTCTAAACGTTTTTTAATAATGATTGAATTGAGAATTATTATTGATCGATCACGAGAATCAATATGCTTTAAACATAAAAAATTTAATATTATTATTATATTTCTTGAATTGTTTCTCCAGTATTACCTTACAAAAATTATAAATAAAAACTCAATTCAGTTACATTAGACTAAAAGTACAATATGCACTGAATACAGGGTGTATTTGAAATAACGAACAGGCATTTAAGGGCACATACACAAAATATTTGTGAACCCATTTCCGTCAAAATTTATTCGAATTTTTTTTTTTTAATTTTCATAATTTTTCCAGGTTTTTTAAAAATTTTGAGAACCGATGCTTTTCTCATTTAATTAGGTCTGCATGGAATGTGTGTTCGTTTATTAAAAACGCGAGATACGATTTCTTGCTTCCGAAATTTAAAGTGTCAAGTTCATTAACGCTTAAAGAGCACTCAGATATTTCCTACGCGCTTGTTGTAATTCGATATCTAAAGCCAATGCCGTTTAAAAATTAGGTCACATTACCACTGCCCCCAAACATGTTGCGTATTTTCACTCATTAAATTTAATAATTAATTGCGGGCTTTTTGTTACAGTTATAAACAAAATAATTGCAAATATTGTTTAAAAATAATATAATCTCTTTGTGGTTACGAGCCTGTTCGTTATTTCAAATACACCCTGTATAAAAAAAAACACGTAATATTATCTATGCACTTTATTTTGCATCGTAATAAAATATAAATAGCCATTGTATTAATTGATCACGTGAATGATAAAGATCGGTATAACAAATACCTTCCATCACTTATTTATTTTATTTTGCATAGTAATTTTATATACAATTTTAGCCTGTTGTATTGCCATGCTACGAAATTATAAATCTACAAATGCACTAAATAAACATTAACAAAATGATTACGTTACGATATAATATAAAAGTCTCCGACGAAAGCGAATGAGTTGTAATAAAACGCTAAGGGCTGTAAAAAGTTGCGAAAAGTTCAAGTATCTGGGAAATTCATGGGCGTATAAGAAACATAAAACAAACGTAATGTAACAAAGAAACAAATCATGGCGTTCCAATTTAATAAATATTAAAATTCTTCATGGCGGAGGTTACTACTATTTTGAATAATAAATTCAAACGCTGAAATGTTCACAGAATAAGTCAAATGCAAACGCTTCATTTAATGAAATAATAATTTGTTTGATGTTGGAAGCCATTACTTTGTAATATATTTTGGTTCAGGAATTTTTCAATAAAATGCACTTTGTTTATATTAATAAAGTGCATTTTATTGAAAAGTTCCTGAAATAACAATTTTAAAATACCAAAATGGCATGATCTCTAACGTTACTCTTGGAAAAATAGATTAGTGCATTTTGTAATCTTAGTAAAACGTGTGCTATTGATCTCGAAGAGTTTATTCCGGGCCAAAAATGTTATATCTAACATTTTGTTTTCTTTTTAAGTATGTGTATATTGTTTCTAACTCGTGATTTCTTTCTATTATTTTAAATTGCATTTAAAATATGTTTTTTTAAGTATGTGTATATTGTTTTAAATTCATCTTAAGTGTCTTAGTATTTTATTTATTCTGACGTTTATTTTTAGTTTGTAAGAATCTATTTTACTGTACTTGTTTAATCGCAATGTTGGGGCTATTCAATAAAAAAAAAATAATTGAAAAATATCCACCCGTCTTTATTTTATAGCAATTTTAAAATGCAACTTTTTCATGGGACACCCTATATAAATATGTTCACACGGCATCTCAAAATAACAGTGATAATTATTGCCGGCAATCGAATAGACGGCCAAACAAGTGTAAACATATTTTAAATTTTATAATCAAATATTTATTATTGCAAAAATTGTGCCCATTTTTGTACGTGGTTATACAACACCCTCAAATGTTCAAATTTACCGGCTACAGGCATAAGCTCGCGCGCAATGAATGCGTCAATGTGTTAAGAACTGTTTTTAACAATAAGATCATACCTTGAAATTTGTTCACATGGACATGATAGTAGATACACTTTCCTAAAGTAAAGTCATTTTTTTAGGTGTATTTCAAAAACTAGTACATTAAAAAAACAGCATTTTTTGTAGTTTAACTAAAATCTGTTAGAAGTGTCTGCGTTTATTATTTGCTGAAATAACAATAAAAAAAGTGTAGAAAAGAACATGAAATAAAGCAAATTTTAAGATATATAAAATTGAATATAGCTGTATGATTCAATTCGTAAATGTTTAACACGTTCACGACAATATGATGGGTGACCCATTTTCGAGTCACACACTATCTTATTTGTTATTTCGTCATTTGAATTTTCCATGAAGTTGAACCGTTTCAGATCTATTTATGTTAAATCATATAAATTCGGAAACATGGAGAAATTAGTTTTTTTTTATTTTTAGAACTGAAAAATAGAACACGTAAACAATAATTTCTCAAAATATAATTTATATGTCTACTTATGCTTATATTTTACAACAGTCATTTACTTTTACGATATATAATACATATGGTTTCATTTTTACAAAAATCATAAACATACATTTCCACATTCATTTTGTTTCAATTCGATTTTTAAATTTTATTTTACGTCGAATACCAAAAAAAGTTACACACAGACCAAAAAGCGCAAATTCCCATTGCGAAAGTATTAATCTGAAGAGTCCGGTGCAGGTAAAAAATCACGGACACGGAACAGATGGATTTGGAACAGTTCCGCAGAACATGCGGACTCGAAACAGGCGGATTCGAAACAGTTTCGCGGAACAGGCAGATTCGGAACAGTTCCACGGAATAGGCGGACTCAGAACAGGCAGATTTGGAACAGTTCCGCAGGACATGCGGACTCGGAACAGACGGATTCGGAACAGTTCCACGCAACAGGCGGACTCGGGACAGGCGGATTTGGAACAGTTCCGCAGAATATGCGGATTCGAAACAAGACTTGGAACAGGCGGATTCGGAACAGTTCCACGTAACAGGCAGACTCGGAACAGTTCCGCGGAATAGGCGGACTCAGAACAGGCGGATTCGGAATAGTTCCACGAAACAGGCGGACTCGGAACAGAACTCGGAACATGCGGATTCGGAACAGTTCCGCAGAACGTGCGGACTCGAAACAGACGGATTCGAAACAGTTCCGCGGAACAAGCTGATTCGGAACAGAACCGCGGAATAGGCGGACTCGGAACAGGCGGATTTGGAACAGTTCCGCAGAACATGCGGACTCGAAACAGTTCCACGCAACAGGCGGACTCGGAATAGGCGTATTCGGAACAGTTCCGCAGAACATAAGGACTCGCAATACGTGGATTTGGAACAATTCCGCAGAACAGGCGGATCCGGTACAGTTTCGCGGATCAGGCGGATTCGGAACAATTTCGCAGAACATGCGGTCTCGAAACAGGCGGATTCGGAACAGTTCCGCGAAATAGGCTGACTCGGAACAGGCGGATTTGGAACAGTTCCAAATTTTTCCTTGAAGTAAGTTTGGAGAGCAAAAAAACACTTTTGTGACTCAAATTGAGCTACGGGAGTCATATGACTGACACAGAAGGAGAAAAGTATGTCGGGAAAAAAGTGATAAGCAAAAAAAATTTCCTCACCTCCATAAAGCGGGAAAACATGCATTTGCAAAAAAAGAGAAAAACTTTTTCAAAATGACAAATTTTTCCTTGAAGAAAGTTTGGAGAGCAAAAAAACACTTTTGTGACTCAAATTGAGCTACAGGAGTCACATGACTGACACCGAAAGAGAAAAGTATGTCGGGAAAAAAGTGATGAGCAAAAAAAATGTCCTCACCTTCATAAAACTGGAAAACATGCATTCACAAAAAAAAAGAGAAAAACTTTTTCAAAATGACAAATTTTTCCTTGAAGAAAGTTTGGAGAGCAAAAAAACACTTTTGTGACTCAAATTGAGCTATAGGAGTCACACGACTGACACAGAAAGAGAAAAGTATGCCGCGAAAAAAGTGATGAGAAAAAAATGTCCTCACCTCCACAAAGCTGGAAAACATGCATTCACAAAAAAAAGTGAAAAACTTTTTCAAAATGACAAATTTTTCCTTGAAGAAAGTTTTGAGAGCAAAAAAACACTTTAGGGACTCAAATTGAGCTACAGGAGTCACATGACTGACACAGAAAGAGAAAAGTATGTCGGGAAAAAATTGATGAGCAAAAAAAATGTCCTCACCTCCATGAAGCTGGAAAACGCGCATTTACAAAAAAAGAGAAAAACTTTTTCAAAATGATAAATTTTTCCTTGAAGAAAGTTTGGAGAGCAAAAAAAACACTTTTGTGACTCAAATTGCGCTACAGGAGTCACATGACTGACACAGAAAGAGAAAAGTATGCCGCGAAAAAAGTGATGAGAAAAAAATGTCCTCACCTCCACAAAGCTGGAAAACATGCATTCACAAAAAAAAGAGAAAAACTTTTTCAAAATGACAAATTTTTCCTTGAAGAAAGTTTGGAGAGCAAAAAAACACTTTTGTGACTCAAATTGAGCTACAGGAGTCACATGACTGACACAGAAAGAGAAAAGTATGTCGGGAAAAAATTGATGAGCAAAAAAAATGTCCTCACCTCCATAAAGCTGGAAAACGTGCATTTACAAAAAAAGAGAAAAACTTTTTCAAAATGATAAATTTTTCCTTGAAGAAAGTTTGGAGAGCAAAAAAAAACACTTTTGTGTCTCAAATTGAGCTACAGGAGTCACATGACTAACACAGAAAGAGAAAAGTATGTCGGGAAAAAAGTGACGAGCAAAACAAAATGTCCTCACCTCCATAAAGCTGGAAAACGTGCATTTACAAAAAAAGAGAAAAACTTTTTCAAAATGATAAATGTTTCCTTGAAGAAAGTTTGGAGAGCAAAAAAAAACACTTTTGTGTCTCAAATTGAGCTACAGGAGTCACATGACTAACACAGAAAGAGAAAAGTATGTCGGGAAAAAAGTGACGAGCAAAACAAATGTCCTCACGTCCATAAAGCTGGAAAACATCCATTTACAAAAAAAAAAAGAAAAACTTTTTCAAAATGACAAATTTTTCCTTGAAGAAAGTTTGGAGAGCAAACTTGTCCTCGCCTCCATAAAGCTGGAAAACATGCATTTACAAAAAAAAAAAAACTTTTTCAAAATAACAAATTTTTGCTTGAAGAAAATTTGGAGAGCAAAAAAAAAAACACTTTTGTGACTCAAATTGAGCTACAGGAGTCACATGACTGATACAGAAAGGGAAAAGTATGTCGGGAAAAGTGATGAGCAAAAAAAATGTCCTCACCTCCATAAAGCTGGAAAACATGCATTTACAAAAAAAAGAGAAAAACTTTACCAAAATGACAAATTTTTCCTTAAAGAAAGTTTGGAGAGCAAAAAAACACTTTTGTGACTCAAATTGAGCTACAGGAGTCACATGACTCACTTTGAAGTTGACTCGTTCATGTTACCCACTTCTAGTGTGGAGCAAAAGGCGCATTTTTATATATGTCATAGGCATCTAAAAACTACAGAAGACATTTTGGAACACTTGAGGAAGAACAACATATTAAAAGGTGAATGCCAAATGTTAACTCCAAACGACCAGACGATTGTGCATCATATAAAATATTCGGACGTAAGAGATAGAAATAGGGCGGCACGTTGGTGTAGTGCAGTGGTTCCCAAACTTTTTTGTCCTACCGCCCCCTTTCCAGAAAAAATATTACTTAGCACCCCCTGGAATTTTGTTTTTAATTTTAAAAGCAATTAATAGGATCCCCAAGATTGACTATTTGCAATTGGTTTAATTTTTTTTTATTAATAAATTGGTTACCGTACTGAACCAACGTTTCACTAAATCTTCTGTTCTTTCTTTTATACAGGGTAGTGCAGAGGAAACGCATGTTTTTCGAACCGCTAGTACGCGGCGACGGGAGGGGGTATTGACCTTGAACGAATGTTGGCAGACGGCCCATGCAATGCCGTTTCAGTCGCTATGGAGCGTTGGAGCGTACAACATCGTGTGTTCGTTGTTGAGCAGTTTTTTAGAAACAATGATTCTGTAGTCACAGTGCAACGTCTTTTCCGTCAATATTTTAGAGTTGGACGTCGAGGTGCAGTGCCTGATCGAAATACCGTACTCTGATGGGTTGCAGCGTTTAGAAGTACTGGTTCTGTGATGAAAAAGAAACCACCTGGTCTTCCCCGTTCAGTTCGTACTCCGGAAAATGTAGCTTAATGAAGGGGATTTTGTACAGCACAGAGAGTTTTGTCGCATAATGGATGAAATGTTTACGGAAGATCCCGATGCTACAGTCTTCATGAGTGATGAAGCACATTTTCATCTTGACGGTTACGTCAATGTTCAAAACTGTCGGTATTGGGCATCGGAGAACCCACAAGAATTGCACCAAAGACCTCTGCACAGTTTAAAGGTAACAGTGTGGTGCTGCATTTCAAACTTGGGGATTGTTGGACCCTATTTTTTTGAAGAAGAAGGAATTGCAGCTACTGTTACATCAGCTCGCTACGTTGAAATATTAAACAACTTCCTTCGCCCAGAACTTGAAAGGCGTCAAGTGAACATGAGAGACATTTGGTTTCAGTAGGATGGTGCCACAGCTCACACGGCGAGAGTATCCATGGAAGTGGTTCGACAAATGTTCCCAGGACATGTGATTTCGAGATTTGGTGATGTTCACTGGCCCCCTCGCTCACCCGACCTGTCGATATGTGACTTCTTTTTGTGGGGATATTTGAAATCAAAAGTGTACATAAACAAGCCTCGCACACTTGATGACCTTAAGAATTCCATTCGTCAGGAAATTGAAGCCGTGCCGAATGAAATGTTGGAGAGAGCCGTCCGTAATTTTCAGAAGAGGATCCAAATTTGTATCCAGCAAGAAGGACGTCATCTCAAAGACATTATTTTCCGAACCTAAATATGGTATGTAATTTCAAGAACTGCCTTAAAATACCTATAATTTAATACTTGTTTTTATTATTTTCAACCCATTGTGTCCCAGCAATTCAATATTGAAAAACATGCGTTTCCTCTGCACCACCCTGTATTATCACTGCCCCCTTACAGTTATTCATAGCCTCCAAATGCATCTGTGGCCATCAGCGCCCCCCTGAATCGCTGCAGCACCCACTAGGGGGCGGTGGCGCCCACTTTGGGAATCACTGGTGGAGTGGGTACAGGCGAGCGCTTGTGCCGGTTGCACTGGCTGCCGTGTGAGTTCGATTCCCAGCGAAAAATTTCGGGGCCTCGGAATATTCGCTCGGGACCGTGATCGACCGTGTTTGTCTATCGTTATAGATTTATTCATTTAATTTCAAATTATACAATTAAAAACAACGGTTGTGGCAGATGGCCTCTTAGACGACGTCAATTCCCAAATCATTCATTCTCCCTAAAACCCGCAGTTCCATCCACATCCTTCTTTTACAAAAGAAATCAACGGTTCCGTAAAAGTCGAACAGCTTGTATACATTAATATTAAATGTTTACGTGATTAATTAGAACATATGGAATCTTATACTGTGAATAAAAATATTGGCGTAATAGCTAAAGCCAGAAGTTGAATTTATCAGCTTGCTTTGCAGGAAATATTCAAAAAATGGCGATTCCCTTGTTATGATAAAGGTAGGTGTTAAATATACACCTTTATCATTTTTGGATCCATTATCGGTCGAATCCGCATGTGAATTGTCTGGAATTTTGGTTAGTGCGCCGAAGGCTATTATTATGTCCGTGTATAGACCTCCAACTGGAAGTTTTGAAATTTTCCTTGACATCATTACACCTGAATGCTTCCTGCAATAGTGTATACCGTGCTTTCAATAATTCATCGAACATAGGGAACGCAGGAGACGCAATCGGAGTAAGAGCCCCACTGCGGCTCGGCTGCTCGAATACCGATACTCAATGTCTGTGGGGATTTCAATCTCTAACTCTGGTGACAAGAGAGCAGTGACGGTTCACGGGTTTTTTTTCTGGTATGGCCGAGGTAGCAAAGATAGGTGCGATCACGCCGCCATCCATCTCTGCAACCAACTCCTATCCGTACTGCCACCCGTACCAGAAAAAATCCCGCGAACCGTCACTGTAAGAGAGGTTATTATTATCCTGTTACCTCTACATTAAATGTTTAGGTTGTATTTTACCTTGTTTGCTATGCGTTAAATAAATAAAAAATACAAGGAATACAAATTGCTGCTAGATTTCATTGGTAGTTTACTTATTAGTGTCCTAACGATTGTATTCAATTATTAACCCAGTAATTACCCTGTTTTTCTTGTTTCCTTATTTACCCACGAGGGCAGTAGGTCAGCAGCAGTGCACGTTTTCGAGGTAGGACGCACCAATAACATAATGGGCCCATTAATATCACTGTCATTGGTCTAATAGGAAATTAAACCAGTACGAAATTTATGCGCTTAAAAAAACAGTTACCAATTTGCATGAATTAAATTTGCAAGTAGATAATACAAGGTAGCCGGGCTGAATGGGAATGATAAAACCCGACGACGTTAATAAATAAAAGTGAGCACGTGAGCCCTCAAGGTTGTGTGATTTATACGTAGCTGCTCCACGTCAAGGAGCACGCACTGTCCAATATATTTATCTCGAAGAGCCCATTCACGTAAACACCAAAAAAGGGGGATCCGGGAAATTGGAATTGAAACTAGTATAACTTATGGTATTCCTGGAGCATCGGATAATACCACAAAACGTTTTAATAGCTGAGATATGGGCCGTCCGTGCCACCGTGCTCTGACCGGGCCGAGGCCGTGAAAAGTGACGGAGCACACACGGAGATGAACCAAAATTATAGATGATTCCCAGAGGGTCCAAATTATTACATAAAATAGAATCATGGTGATGGTTGCGACCGTTACTACGTGGTAATTCATTATATGTATAATCACTGAATAAAACACTTACTATGCTTTGACTTGATAATGACAGTAAAACGTCGAAACTTAAGTCGTGATATGTATGTATATGTAATATTTGTACATACATCAAATAAATTGTGGTAAAAAACATAGTAAGTTTTTTATTCAGTGATTATAAAATAGTATATTGTACGAAAATTGAATGACAAACATTGGTCATTTCATGCAAGTTGTACACTATACTTTACCTACGACAACTTTGTTTGCTTCATTGTGATAGTTACCGGATAATTAAAAACTGACAGCGGACAACTCGTACGCGTTAACTTTTATCAGAGGCACCTGCTTAAAAACAAGTGTCTGTCACAAACCAAATTATGGTTCATATCATTTCTTGAGTTTATACATTCTTAATATTTAAAAGTATTTAAATAGTAAGGAGACAAACATCGAAAACAATTAATTTGACGAGGTACTGCAACTTACGCCCCATGTGTGTCTTTAAATCCACTCCATCATTTTGACACATGGCAACTTGGGTGTTGTCGCGTCATGGTCATACGCAGCAGTGCTGGAATGATCAGCTGATCATTGAAGGCGTGAGGAATGTACTAAATACACCAATCATTAGAGATGGGCAAAACTGCTACTTTTTAATCACGTAGCTACCTGTGATTACTACTTTCTAATATCAGTGATATTAAACTGTGACTATGATCACAAAAACATCGCAGAAAAAAATATTAAAAAAAACGCAGGAAAAATTCCATAAAAAATCATCCTCAATGTCCGAAGTATCGCTTATTCAAAATCAATTTGATTTTTGTAAATTCAACAATTTTCAATAGAGATATGGATTTTTTAAAATTTTCGTTTTAATTTTTTAAGGATTTTAAACGAAAACATCGCATGGATTTTTTTTAAATTTAATTTTAATTTTTTGAGCACCTGAACAAAATCATCGCAGAAAAAATATAAAAAAAGCAGGAAGAATTCCATAAAAATAATCCTCAATGGTCCAAGTATCGCTTATTCAAAATAAATTTGGTTTTTGTAAATTCAACAATTTTCAATAGAAATATGGATTTTTTTTAAATTTAATTTTAATTTTTTGAGCACCTGAACAAAATCATCGCAGAAAAAAATATAAAAACGCAAAAATTCCATAAAAAATCATCCTCGATGGTCGAAGTATCGGTTATTCAAAACCAATTTGGTTTTTGTAAATTCAACAATTTTCAAGAGAAATGTGGATTTTTAAAAATTTTTGTTTTAATTTTTTGAACACCTGAACAAAAACATTGCAGAAGAAAATATAAAAGATGTAGGCAAAATTCTATAAAAAAATATCCTCAATAGCCGAAGTACCGCTTATTCAAAATTAGTTTGATTTTTGTAAATCCAACCATTTTCAATAGATATGGATTTTTGAAAATTTTCGTTTTAATTTTTTAAGGATTATTTAAGGTTTTTGTAAATTCAAAAATGTTCAATAGAGATATGGATTTTTGAAAATGTTTATTTTAATTTTTTGAGCACCTGAACAAGGAGGAGCATTTGGAGGCTTTCGCAGTTGGGTGAATAATTTTTATTTTTAATTTTCAGTTCATGAAATTTGCAATTTCAAAATTGGTTTCGTGGTATTATTTCAAAATGTATGTTTAGATATTCGCACTGAATCTTAAATTACAATAATTTTTACTTTCTCCGTTACGAAGTACGAGAAAGTATTGTGATCGTGATTTTATTTCAAAATTTTTGGTTACGGAAATATCCGTTTTGGGGTCCCTATATGCCATTTCAACAATTTCTGGAAAAAAAATATTTGTGTCTGTGTGTGTGTCTGTGTATGTGGCTGTGTGTGTGTCTGTGTGTATGGCTGTGTGTCTGTGTCTGTGTGTCTGTGTGTATGGCTGTGTGTTTGTGTCTGTGTGTCTGTGTCTGTGTCTGTGTCTGTGTCCAGTCTGTGTCTGTGTCTGTGTCTGTGTGTGTGTGTGTGTGTGTGTGTGTGTGTGTGGGCGTGCTGTAACTCAAAAACGAATAGAGCAATTAATATGAAACTTTGAACATCCATCTCATTTGATAATCTGAAGAACAGAAAAGCTTTTGGTAAAATTTCGTACACCGGAAGTGGGCGTTTACCTTAACTGTTTTTTGTTTTTTGCCAATATTTTCAAAATATCACAAAAACGTTTAAGCAAACTTTGAAGACAACAAAGAAATGAACATCTTTTCTTGAAAATATTTTTCATAAAATCATTTTTATTCGAAAAAAAAAATGTATTATAATTTTTTTAATTTTTGGTTTATAATTATAAAACGGCAATAGTTACAGCAAATTTATGTTAACAATAATTGTAGAGAATGCTAAAATGAACAACTTATAAAGAATAAGTTTTTTTTTCGAAATCCCTTTAGTTTTTGAGTAAATTGAGTTTTTAAATTTGAAGTAAAATTTTTCCATCTTTCATAATTTTGACGTTTTAAACGTCAGTTTCATGCGAGTCTACAAAACGCTCGATGTACATTTAAAATATAATTTAAATTTAGAATAAGCCATGAAAGCGTAGATATAAATGATACCATCAAGTCGGAGAAAGTAACATGATGGCCACATCACCATTTTTTTATATAAATTCAAAAAACGAAATATAGCCTGAATATAGGCTATATTTCGTTTTTTGAATTTATTTAATACTTTCTGCAATAAGTAAGGTTGTTTCTATTTTATTTATTTTTTTATATATTTGTTTTTCAGTTGATGGAAATCGTAATTTGAACATGAGTGTAAGAGTAAATGGAAGTATACAGTATTGAATATAAAATAATATTTAGAAATGCTATTCTCTGTCTTCTTACAATCACGTTTCAAGTAACAGATGCATTAGCAATCACTGTTTAGGTAACAGTTGTGATTTTAAGGAGTAATCACAATTTAAATAGCAGTGATTTTAAGTAGCAGTGATTTTAGGTAGTTGTGATTTTAAGTAGCAGTGATTTTAAGTAGCTGTGATTTAAAGTAACAGTGATTTTAAATAGCTGTGATTTAAAGTAGCAGTGATTTTAAGTGGCGGTGATTTTAAGTAGTAGTGAAATTCGCCTATTAGTAACAAATAAATTCAAAAAACGAAATATAGCCTGAATATATAAATATTCAACCTGTTCGTAACTCTGCAAGCAAAATTAAGTCTTACTAAGTCTTACTAAGACTATAAACTTAGTCTTACTAAGACTATAAACTATTTTATTTATTAGTAACAGTAACGACCTGTGATTTTTCAATACTAGTGAAAAATCACAGATACGTGAAATATCGTCCATCACTACCAATCATTCACAAGAATGTACTGAGTTGTCGTAGGTTCGTAGGTAAAATTAGTTTAATTATTACTATGCTTACCACACATCGAAACCGTATCCTGTAACGGGTAACATTACACTAATCAACTTTGTTATAGTGCTATGGAAATGTGTTTTAAAGGGAATGTTTAGTAAAGGTAAGTCTCCATCGCAGAATATCGAGCGGGTGCGGTTTGTTCCGTTGACGTGATCCCCGGCCGCGATAAAGGAAACTGAAGAAAAACTCCCGCATATAAATAAAATATTTCCAGACCTAGATAAGCCCGTTATCTTTCGCGGAATGAATTTGCCTAATGCCGCCAATAAATTTCGAAAATATGCCGCTGACGTAATATTTTTTGGCGTCGAATTACCCTTCCTGGTGCTCACGTCGCGCAAATATAAATTTTATGTTTCCTCCTCATTCGTCGGGACGTAAAACAATTTTATATACCTCCCCACGTAAAACCCAAAATATCAGGAGATTCGCCGAATTAATGCTTAATCATTATAAACGGGTGCCGTAAACTTCTTACGACGAACTTACTCGGACCGAATAAGCTACCGTGCAAATAAATATTACTGCCTTTGCCACGCATTATCGAACTTCGAGACTCTGTATTAATAGATTTATATTTCGGGTTAGAAAGTTCCCGATCGATAAACAGAATTATATCTTTACGTATCGTACAAAAACAAGGTTAAAGAGACTGAATATGATATCGAAGTCGCTGATGTAAGAATTAATGAAATTTGGGTTTAAGGCCATTGACAACCAAGGTCATTGATAAAACTGAAAAATTTCCATTTTAAGTCAGCTTAATCCTCTAGCACAGCGTTTCTCAAAGTATTGTACGCGTACCTCCTGGGGTACGTGCTGCACTGAGCTTTGGATGCGCCTGGTTCAACAAGCAACTTACTACTTTTCGATTACAAACATTGGAAAAAAAAATAACTTCGTTAATTGTTAGTATTGCGTATGTGTCGTTTAAAGCTACGCGCACACTTGTCGGAATCGGACGGACGGCACACATCCGCAAAAATTGCTTAACACAGTTGTAAACGAGTCAACGCACATTTACCGATAAATGTGCGTCCAGCGCCCAAATAATAATAATAAGAAAAAAAAAATAATGGGTTTTGTTTGAAAAAATCGCGAAATTTGCAATTTTTTCGGCCTTTTTCCCCTTCAAATATAAAATTCCACAACGCACTTAAAATCTGTCGTATGCATTTGAATGCCTATTAAAAGGGCTACAATTTCTACATGGCACACCTCTGTTACGTGATCAGAAGTTTTGTAAACATTAATTTGTGTTTGAAAAAAAAAACACGAAAACTGCATTTTTTCGAATTTATTTTTCATTATTCATCAATATTTTTGAATAACATTAACACAGCATTTAGAAATCAGTCTAAATCAGTTTAAATGCGTTGTGGAATTTTATATTTGAAGGGGAAAAAGGCCGAAAAATTGCAAATTTCGCGATTTTTTCAAACAAAACCCATTATTTGGAAACTTCTCATTAAGTCACAGAGGTGTGCCATACAGAAATTGTAGCCCATTTAATAAGCTTTCAGGTCAGCGAAACTGATCTGAGATATCTAGCGTCGTTTTTTTTTTATAATCGATTGAAATCGCAAAAATGTTTCAAAATACGCGTTTTTTACGGATTTTTTTTTATTAGGGTTTTGATTACGCTACCAAGGTCATTTATATACCAAATGTAGCCCCGTTTATAAGCTTTCCAGCAGTATTTTCAGATTCAAATTAACTTGCGTTGTTCCAAAGTTACAGTGAAAAAAGTAAAAAAGAGGTTTTTTGCGAATCCTAACCTCAAAACCAAAGTCTCGGGGGTTTCATCGCGATTTCGGTACTTTGTTACACCCAAGCAATCGAAAAATTCCGGTCTAGTCCCAAGGACAAAATGGCTGTTTGATAGTGTAATCCGGACCGTCGATAATCCGGATTCAATTCCGGTGAAAAAAAAGTACAAAATATATTATAAGTTCATATTAATTATTGGTTTTATTTATCTGCTTCAATTATTTAACTACTAAAGTGACTTATTAACGGTTTTAGCAAATTTTCATTTAGTTCTGAACTCAAACGACTATTTTCGGTTCTTTTCGAAAATCCAGATATTTTGATAACCCGGACAAGGTCCGGTCACAATTAATACGGATTATCGATGTTCTACTGTACTTCTCAGACTATAATGAAACTTAATTTATCCAAGCCCGGCCCGATCAAAATTATCCATCGATAGGCCCGGCCCGGAGATTAAAAAAATTACTGAACGGCTTTTTCTAACTCGATGTAAATTATCATATTAAAAATGAAAATATGACGGCCGCAATGACAGATAGACGGATGCGCCATCTGGTGCCATTCGTGTGAACTTATTTTCCGGGCTGGACCTTTTTCTGGTTTTTGCCTCTCCGCGCAAATCCGCACTTTCGCATAGTGTAGGATAAAAAATATAAATGTTTAATGTTGGCGGCGTTTACTTCGTGATACATCTTGATTGTAGATTGGAATAAAACACTTTAACTTTTTTATACCACATTTTAATATAAATAAAATATAGTGGTATAAAAAAGTGTTTTATTCCAATCTAAAAAAATATACTTATTTAAATAATGACTTCGAATTTGTAGCTTTCGCTGCACTGTGAACAAATATATTTGATGGCTCTGACACGGCAGAATGATTTTAAGCTGATTAAACAAGATTAATAAACTTAACGCGTTGATAATTGGCACCCATTGTCTGAAATTTATATTTAGCAAATAAAACTGTTGGGAAGAAAGGATCTAATCATGCTTTTGTTAATATGGTTTGTAACGCTCGTGCGAAATTCTTAGAACTGAAGTTCTCGAAACACCTCATTCAAGAGCAATCATGCGAGTAGACTTTTTACGACTTTTGGAATAACAGCTTGTGAGCCATTAACTTTGTCCTCCTCGCTCAATAATGACAGTCCTTTGCACATTTCAAATATTTGTGTAATTATTTCGCCTTTAAACAAATCGTGACAGAAAAAAATTCTTAGTCGAAACTATAGTCACAGTGTAAAGTGAAACGACAAATATATAGTGGTAAAATATTTATTCAATCTATTATTTACGTTTGACCTAACTTATTAGTTAAGTCATTCAGACTAATTTGAACACTAGCTGTCAATAGGTATTAAGCTAGATTGTCCTTTAAATTATCTCTAACCAGCACGGAAACCGAATTTCTTAGCAACTCAAATTAATTTTCGAAGGTAATAAATCAAGGATCTCAAGAAAATTACAAATGAATATTCAGATCCATCGCAATAATAAAGAATTATGCAACATCACCTATCTGCAATTATAATCAATCCTACACTGATTGATTGCATAATTATAGACACAATAATATTACCGATAGAAAACGTACCTGCTAATAGCACGAGTGTGTACAAGAAGCGGCGCTTTAAATACATCTGCAGAATCTGAAATAACCATATTTACAGTAATGACTCATGCGTGGCAGGAATTTTCTCGTACATTTCAGAGCCCATTGGAGTATTTCATCCCCATTTGCTCCCATTACTAATTGGGAAACAAATATAAATCTGCCGTCGCCCACGAACTTAAGCCGGCCCTATTTTTACCCGGCCGGATGAGAATAGACACTCTGTTTGGGGACCTTGTCATTCCTGGCCACCAGAAACTGCACTTTCATTACCAAGGTTGATCATCGGATCAATGAAAATTCCTGGCAGCCCGCTCCATTCCGAATTGAAATGTCGGGTGTGTCGAATTATTTATTTCCTGCCCGGCACGTTGCATCTAATTATATTTGAAGGAGGTACGAGTTATTTCGGAAACGGCAGTATTGATGACATTTAGATCCGAATCACGAGTTTGTGGGCATCCTTGACTTTTACTCCGGCGGCGGGTTCACTGCATGATATTCAAATGCTGCATTTGAGCGTTCTGTCTACGGACAAATAATCGATATCTCAATACAGGCACGCCACTCCAAGATACATTCAATTACATGTTTAGAATTCATATTGAAATATTGAAATTATTCTTTAAACAAAAATCCTTACTTACTCCTATACACTTCTACCACTTGGTTTGTACGAGGGTCGTTTTTTTTTTCAACCTCCGATGGGCCATAATAAGAAGACAAATGTATATAAAACAATGATTTGTATACCAAAAGTTATGGTTATTTATCGACATAATCACCTTGGAGATTAAGGCATTTGTCGTACCTGTGAACGAGCTTTCCAATACCCTCTTCATAAAATGTTGCCGCCAATGAATTTAAATGTGTCTTGACGTTGTCTTGAAGCTATTTTAGAAGCGCTTCCCTCTTAGCCATACCCGAAACAGTACAAAAATTGCAACAATGGATGCACACAAACTCGCCAAACAAGCCAAAAATGTTCAAACAAACCTTCAACAACCGAAATGTTATGGCTACCGTGTTTTGGGACCAAAAAGGTGTGTTTGTTGCTCGTATTAGTAGGTGACAAATTGTTCCGATTTCTATAAGGCAATCTCGTGTTCGCAGCAATACATCGAAAAGAATTCCGCATTTACAAAATCGTCCCGTTTTTTTTTTAAATGGTAATACACTAAAAGTCAAAGTTTCAATTTGAGAATGACAAGTTTATTATTGAAGCTATAGTCATATCACGTGATAAAAATAATAATAAGCAGTTAATATCCGCGTGTCTAATAGTGATTCACGTTTTATGAACAGACATTTTAATTACTTGCACGTGTGTCATAAAATCACAAGTGATATGATTCAAAATGTAATAGTCAACTGTGAATTGGTTAACTTTAAAGCTAAGACAGCTCGCGGGGTGACTTATGGTACAGCAGAGGTAGCAGAAGCGATTGCCGTAAATAAACATTATTATCATTATCTGTATTACCACCTCTGCTACCTTGGCCGTACCATGAGTCACCCCATGAGCCGTCACTGGTTTTGACTCTTGATATTAAAAATTCTCAACTTACTTTTGCTCCAACTAATTAAAATCTGCAAAAGAGTACAGTAGTCAGTGGCGGCTCGTGGAACATGTTGATGGTGGAGCCACTTATACAATATACCCCTCCACCCCTTTTTCAATTGTTTGTTTTTCTCGGATAACCCCTTGTGGATGTTCGGCGAGGAGGCTGTGGAAGAAAATTTGACCAAAACAGCAGCGAAATATTTTCTTCCTCTATAAGAGAAAGCTGTTCAGCACGAAAGTCATAGCCTCCTCTACAATGATCCACGAGCCGTCGCTGCCTTGAATGAATGAAGTCAATTATTGTACTTGGCAAATAAGTTTAGATCAGACGAAAAACCTAAATTTGACATTTAATTGTTTGATGCAAAAAATCCTAAATTCCTACAAATATTTCAATATTAAATAATTCCTTAAACATCCCGCAGACTATATTTTCCAGATAAATATCACAGTAACTTAATTTTATCTTAAAATAAACCCCATATTTAAATTAAAACCCACAAAACCAAACAATATAAAATTAAATAAATAACCTGAAATTAAAACAAAAACCCTTGAAAATACAGGTAAAAAATTCAAAAATTTAGTTTGCAAAATCTAAAACCAAGGACAAAATCAAAAACCAAAAAAATTCCGCCAAAAAATAATATAAATCATTCAGGTTAAAAAATCTTAAATGTGGGATAAAAAAATAAAAAAAATTGATCAAAACGTCGGGCCAGAAAATGCGAAAATTGTAACAAACTAATCCAAAAAGTGTTTTTTGTTATGTAGGAAGCTTCTACTTCGTTATACATGCTTTTTATATAGAATAAAACACTTTTTTACTTTGTTTGTATAACACTTATTTGTTTATTTTGTTTGGCTGGCAAGCTGAGTTGCCGAAACTGCAGTCAAACAAAATAAACAAATAAGTGTTATACAAACAAAGTAAAAAAGTGTTTTATTCTATATAATCAAAAAAGGTCGGCCAACAATAAAGAATTATTCAACCTGTTCGTTAATCTGCTTGCAGTTGAATATTCATATATTCAGGCTACATTTCGTTTTCTTGTATTTATCTAATGCTTTCCGCAACAAGTAAAGTTGTTTCTAATTTGTTTAAAGAATTATTCATTTATATCCGACAATTTTCGATTTTTGTTCATTGAAAATTATTTTTCTTTTGCCTGTATTTTCAAGTTTTTTGGTATGCATTTTTATTTTTTGACCAGGATTTTTGATTTTATTGGCCGATATTTTAGATCTTCAGCTATTTTATTCCAAATTTTGGATTTTTTGGCCAAAATATTCGATTTGTTTGTTGAAATTTTGGATACTTTAGTCTGCATTTTTCATCTTCAGCCCCCCGTTTTCAACGTTTTGTCTAAATTTAGGCCAAAAGGTCGAAAACTCAGGCAAAAAATAAAAAATGCAAACCAAGAAATCCAAAATTTCAACAAAGGAATCGAATATTTTGGCCAAAATAATAAAAAAATGGAACAGAACAGCCGAAGATCAAAAATATCGGCCAATAATCAAAAATCCTGGTCTAAAAATAACATTTTTTAGCTTAAAATCAGTTTCGACGAGAAATTCGAAAATAATAGCAAAACAAATTACAAAACCGTACAATAAAATCATTAATTCCAATTAAGAAAATATGTGACAAAAAATAAAAAATGAAGACCAAAAATCTGAAATTCGTACCTAAAAATCTAAATGGTGGACCAAAAAATAAATTTTTTTAACAAACAAATCGAAACTTTCAACAAATAAATCGAAATTTTAAGTCATAATAAACAAAAATTTCGGCCAAAAGACCAAACACCGAAAAAATCGAAAATACAAAATATAGGCCAAAAAAGTAAAAATCTACGATATGGCCTAAAAAGGTGAACATTTAGGCAATACATCGAAAACTCGGTCATAAAGATAAAAAATGCAGACAACAAAAATCGAAAATTTTGGTAGAAGAAAATTATTTACCACTTTCAGCCCCCAAAAATAAGTTTCTGACCAGAAATTTGAAAATAATGCCAAAAAAAAAACAAAAAATCGCACAATAAAATCAATCATTTAAGGCATAGGTCTCCAAACTTTTTCCATCGCGGGCCTATATACAATTCTTCATAACCTACTAGGCCGAGATATGATCAATTTGATAACTAATTTCAAAATCTATAACAAAAAATCGTTGTAGAATTTTAAAATGTGACATTTGCGGAAAATGTAACGCTTACCGGGGGCCGAACTCGATGAGGTCGCGGGCCGTATTTGGCCCGCGGGCCGTAGTTTGGAGACCCCTGATTTTAAGGTAAAAAATCTAAAAATTAAAAATTTAGATCAAAAATCTAAAATTCGGGCCTAAAAATAAAAAATGGTGCTCCAAGAGCACAAAAAAATTTAACAAACAAACCAACAAAATGATAATAATAATAAATGCGGACCAAAAAACTCGAAAAAATTCCCGCCTCAATAATTCAGGTTCAAATATTTAAACTAAATTAAAAATTCGATCCGAAAAATCAAAAATGCAGACTAAAAAGTCGAAAATTTTAACAATTAAATCGAAAATTTAGGTCAAAATAAAGAATATTGAGCGCAAAAGATCAAAAATTAAGACAAAAAAAAAATCGAAAATACAGGCAAAATATTTAAAAATAAAAAATTCGGACAAAAAAATCGAAAATTTAAACAATTAAATCAAAAATTTAAGTCAAAATAAAGGATATTTAGGCCAGAAGATAAAAAATTTAGACAGAAAAATTGAACAAAGCAGGTAAAAAACTAAAAATTAATAATAAATACGGCCCGACAAATTAAAAAGTCGAAAATTTTAACAATGATATCAAAAATTTAGGTCAAAATAAATAATATTTTGATCCAAATATATCGAAAATACAGGCTTAATAATAAGAAATGCAGAATATTCTAGTAAGAAAATTATTTAAATCAGTCTATTGCTCAAAATATATTTTTTTGTCTCAGTTTCTGTAAGTCTCACAAATAAGTTTTATAACCAAATAGTGTTCAGAATAGGATTCTGGACTTGAAAAAATACAAAAATAAATTTTTGAAGAAAATATAAATTTATTCGTTTTCAGTTTCTGTAAGTCTCACAAATAATTTTCATGAACAAATAGTGTTTAGAAAAACATTTTTTTAAATTTTCTTTTTGATTGGTCAAAATAGTGAAACTAATTTTAAAGAGAATTCAAATAAATTCATTTTCACTGGCGGCTCGTGGAACATGTTGATGGTATAGAATATGATATACTCCCCGCCCCGCCTTTTTTGAAGAAAGAAATAACGATTAATCTTCATAGTTCAAGGTTATTTTGAGTTGTAAAGTAAAGGTTCATAATTTCAAACAGCCGAATTCAAAGAAGCTAAAAATATGTTTTATGACTACTTCGATTTATCGTGCGTTTACATTTTACTATTCTTCGTCCTCGTAATCTCACCATAAAACAATACACATGGAAAAAAATATGTTTTTTCCGCACAGCCCGTTGTTTTTTTAAGTATACCTCCCGATTAAATTTTCTCGTTAGGTCTTTACCAATTTCGAAATCGACGCACTCGAGTTGGAAACTGACACCACGGTCTTTATTTCAATAATCAAATTAGGCAGTAGTCTAGAAGCTGTTTAATTTGCACTATTTTCTCAATAGTGCATGAGCAAAAATTTATCCAATTTAATTAATTGTGTAATGCGCTAAATATGACTAACAAGTGCTCGTCATCGTCGCGCGTACGAAATGATCCAGAATTTATTTGGCACCATATGCACGTTCAGAGAGCGACCTCTTGCACCCCTAAAACCGCGCGTCTCCCCGCGGTAGCCTATATCCCGACGAAATGGCGTGCCAGATAAAAGCTGGCACCGTTAACGGCGCGCCGCGGCGTTGCGTTGGGAAACAAATGCATTGCGATATTTCTCTATTTTTTTTCTGTCATGCAGACGTTGTTGAACATTTAAACTGACGAAAAAGTGTTTTAAGAATTCATTAAAAATTCTTGAAACTACAGGTAGTGCCATGGCTCCTTGGCTCTATATAACGAGCCGCCCCTGACAGCAGTAACAGTTATTGGTATATTTATTAATGGGTTATATGTGGAAGACATCAATTACTTCTAAATTAAAAATAATTGCGTTCTGCACACAGTATATTATATTTTGCCTTTTACATATAAGGGAATCAAAGAGGAAAGATCAATAAGACCAAGCATCAGTGAGTTATTGCGAGTTTTCTCTCTCTCTCTCTCGCGTGCACAGCAACGCTCTTTCTCGGACGTTCCGTTTACAAACCGTGCAATGGACGGGTCTTGGATGCTTATAAATACATTTATAAAATCCAAGTCCAATCAAGAGTAAACGTCCTCGTCATCTCGGAGAGCATTGCCAATTAATTAATCGCACCATTGAAGAATTGTAAATACAAGTTTTAGAAATAAGGGAACAGTGACGGTTCGCGGGTTTTTTTCTGGTACGGCCGAGGAACAAGAGGTGGTAATACAGATAGGTGCGGTCTCTGCAACTGACCCTACCTATCTGTATTGCCACCTCTTGTTCCTCGGCCGTACCAGAAAAAAACCCGCGAACCGTCACTGTAAGGGAATTATAATTAAATAGCACAAGGTGGCGCAAAAGTAATGTCATAATTTGAATTGGCTGCCATTTTGTTATAAATGAAAAAAGAGCTCCGTTTTCATCAAAAGTTTATTTGAAAGTGTAAAATTGGTGACATTACTTAAAAAAAATTATATCGGTGTAATGACCACCTCCCGAGTTGATGCACAATTGCGCTCGTTTTGCGGCATTTTCAATTGTCGCTTGCAAAACATCTGTCTCCAAATTGGCAATTTCTTCTTCAATGTTAGCTTTCAAGACTTCCAAGATTCGTGGTTTGTTGTGGTAAACCCGAGATTTTAAAAAGCCCCAAAGGAAGAAGTCTAGTGCTGTTAGATCTGGCGATCTGGACGGACAGTTCAAATCTCCAAAACGGGAGATCATTGGTGTCTCAAAATCTCCATAGTTTCCCGAGCTGTGTGAGCGGTTGCTCCATCCTGTTGGAACCAACAATGATCGGATTTTTGACATTCGGATTATCAACGCTCTACTATACTTATTAAATCGACGACTTTCCAATGTGCAGATAATAAAAGGTTTCATATTTTTTTATTCAATAATTATATATTTGTTAATTAATATAATCGTCCGTGCGTGGTGAAAAGCCAAATCCTTCTAAAAACAACCTTGTGCAAGTAAACAAAATTTATACAGAATCGAGGTCGAGGAAGATATAAATAAAATGGTGTTATGTACCTGCATATATGTTATAATTTATTTACGGTAAAATGTTTGAACTATAAATTCTATGCTTTTTGATCATAATATTACGTACATGGTCGGCCCTACAGGCTTCAGTGCCGCGGGCGATTCCTATCGATATTAAACTTGAATATTTGTTGTTATCGATGGTCGTGACTACACGCTTCGTGCAACTAGATAGTTTATTTGTTGCCGCAATATTAGAAACTGTATTTACAGGTCCTTAATAAGTATTTAAAATTTTCTGCGTGCAGAAAAAGGAGAAATATTTTTATTTTAAAACAAGAGGAAGCGTCATGAAAATTAGCAATCAAGGCAGAAAAAATAGTGTAAATTGGGTTGCATACAATTATAAATTACCCCGCATCATTGAACCCAACCTAAAAGGTAGTTTTTTTTGGGTTGGGGAATTATGGATGATATGGGATATTGGCTTAGACAGCGTAGGTCATGCAGCCACAACCGATTCTTTGTAGATAATATTCTTATATAAATGGAAATAGACAACCACAATCATCCATGCCCTCACCGGGATTCGAACCCAGGACCCACCGCATTAGTTCTAGCGCGCTAACGTGGCTAGCGGGCCGGCTAAAAGGTAGTTAAAAAAGAAAATTATAAATATGAAATTTTGCGATTAATTTTGCGGAAAAACCATTACTTTTTTTTGCTTATATGGAGCAAATAATATCGAAAGTTACAATTTTGGTGCGATCACGTGACGACAGGGGCGGCTCGTTGCCTAGAGCCAAGGAGCCATGACACTACCTCCAATTTCAAGCTCAGCAAGAATTTTTTAATCAATTCTGAAAATACTGGTTCGTCATTTTAAACGGTGCCTGCGAAAGTTTAATGAGAAGAAAAAAATCGCAACGCATTTGTGTCCCAATCCAATGCAACATTTGTTGTACATTGAGTTACAATTCATTTTAATGTAGTAGTTACAAGAAGGCGCTGCTAAACGCAAACAAACAAAAGATGCCGCTGAAAAAATTCAAAAACTGAGTTCAAAAACAAAGTGATGAAAATGTTTTTAATTGAAAAAGTGGTCAAAACCGAGGCCGTAGAACTGGCAAAATTGTGAGGTACGTCTACAAATTTAAAAAAAGAGAGAAATTAAACCAAAATTCAATCATCACATTATTTCGGACAAAAAAATGATTTTCAACCATAAAAAATAGTCATTTTCAACTGCCAAAAATGGTAATAGCGATTTTCAATAGTCGAAAGTAGTGACTTTCAGCACTCAAAATGATTTTCACTCTCTGGAGATTTCAACTCTCAAAATGGTGATTTTATACTGTCTAAAATAGTGATTTTCAACTGTTTGTCAGTTGAAAATCACAATTTTTGACAGTTCAAAATTGCTATTTTTGACTGTTGAAAAGACACATTTTTAATAGTTGAACGTTTATATTTCAGGAAGTTGAAAATTATAATATTTGACGGTTGCAAATTACCATATTTGACAGTTAAAAATCACTATATTTGACAGTTGAAAATCACCATATTTGACAGTTGAAAATCGCTATATTCCACAGTTGAAAATAACTATTTTTGAGTTGAAAGTCACTCTCGTAAACAGTGGTATATCGCTATTTTGTCAGTTAAAAAGCATTATTTTTGGCGGTTGAAATCACCATGTTTGGCTATTTCACAAACTACTATATTTGACGGCTGGAAATTACTATTTAAAATCAGTATTTTTCAGTTGAAATTCGCTGCATTTGACAGTGAAAGATCACCATTTTTAATAGTTGAATGTCTTTATTTCAGGCAGTGGAAAAGTCACTACATTGACACTTATAAATCACTGCATTTGACAGATGAAAATCATATTTTTTGACAGTTGAAAATCACTAGTTTTTGACAGTTGAAAATCACTAGTTTTTGACAGTTATAAATTCCCATTTTGGAAGTTAAAAGCCGTCATTTTAGACAGTTGAATATCTCTATTTCAGGCAGTGAAAAAAATCACTACATTGGCAGTTACAAATCACTACGTTGGCAGTTACAAATCACTACATTTAACAGTTGAAAATCACATTTTTGACAGTTGAAAATCACTAGTTTTTGACAGTTATAAATCCCCATTTTGGAAGTTGAAAGCCGTCATTTTAGACAGTTAAATGTCTCTATTTCAGGCAGTGAAAAATCACTACATTGGCAGTTACAAATCACTACATTTGACGGTGAAAAATCACATTTTTTGACAGTTGAAAATCACTAGTTTTTGAGAGTTATAAATCTCCATTTTGGGAGTTGAAAGTCGCCATTTTAGACAGTTGAATGTCTTCATTTCAGGCAGTGGAAACATCACTGCATTGGCAGTTACAAATCACTGTATTTGACAGTTGAAAATCACTAGTTTTTAACAGTTACAAACCCCGCATTTTGAGGGTTGAAAGCCGCCATTTTAGACAGTTGAAAATCACAATTTTTGATAGTTGAAAATTATAATTTTTGACGGGTGAAGACCACGATAGACAGTCGATACCATCTTTTTGGACAGTTAAAAATCACTATTTCTGGCAGTTCAACATCACAATTTTCTACAGCTAAAAATCATCATTTTTTACGGTTGAAAATTACTATTTCGGGCAATTGAAAATCACTATGCTAACCTTTGGAAATAACAATTTTTGACATTTTCAAATAACTATTTCCGGACAGTTGAAAATTAGACTATTTGGAATCTAAGCCCGCAGTGGTGTCCATACGCCACTGGATACGACCAAAAACGTTTAATTTGTAATTCCATTTTTTCTGTTTTTCGAGGATAATTCTTGAACAAAAAGGCAGATCTTGAAAATTCTTTCAGCAAAGTGTTACATTCATCCGAAAGATGTAGACAGGATCAAAGAAATTGTTAAAATGGCATCCAGAGACCCCAAAACGAATATTTCCGTAAAAAAAAAAAATTGAAATTTAATTTTCACGATCACAATACTTTCTCGTACTTCTTAACAGAGAAAGTTACAAGTCCTGAACAAAAGAGTCCTCAAAAAAGTCCTGATAAAAAGTCTTTATAAAAAGTCCAGATATATAATCCTGGAAAGGAGGCTCAGTTTTGATGAAATTTTTTTTTTATAAATTCCAAAAAGTACTCAAAATGTCCTAAAAAGAGTTCTGGAAGGCCTAAAAAAAATCTTCTGAGAAGCCCTGAAAAAAGTCCTGAAAAGAGGTTTTAAAGAAGGGCCCGAAAAAATCCCGAAAAACGTCGCGGAAACATTCCTGAAAAAATCCTGAAAAAAAATCTCTATAAAAGATTTGAAAAAAGTTCTAAAAAGTCTTAAAAAATCGTGGATGAAGTTCTGGAAACAAAAAAAAAATGTACTGTAAAAAGGCCTTAAAACAAAAAAAAAGCCCTAAAGAAAGAAGTAAAAAATTACTAAAAAAAGTCTTGAAAAAGAAAGTTCTGAAAACAAGGTCCCGATAAAAATGTCCTGAAAGAAAGACCTCGAGTCCAGAAAAAAGAGTCCTAAGAAAAGGGTCCCGAAAAAAAATTCCTAAAAAGAACCTAAAAATACAGTCCTGAATATAAAGCAGGGTTCGGAAAATATCCGATATTTATATAAATATCAATATATCGGATATATATCGGATATATATCCGATATTTATCAACTTCTTGATATTTATTATTATTATTATTATTTATTCTTGGTCATTAATATTAACGTTTATATGACTTATTAATTATATAATGCACATACTTTATTTATATTATATTTATTTATTGCAAACAAACACAGTTGCTTACAATATAGTAAAAAAACATTTAAATTGTTTAAATATTTGACATCAAATTGAAATTTTTTTGAAATAAGGACTTTTTTGCTCTTCACCATGTTTTCAGGGATAAATTGAAGAATTTTCAAAGTGAAGACCTTTTTTTATTTTTTTGCTCACACTGACTTTTTCATTTTTAACAGAGTCGTGAGTCACTTCAAAAATCGACTCTTTCCGACAAAAAAGAGTCATTTCGCCCATCTCTAGTTTATATTAGAGCACATGCTTACTATTCATATTGCTGCAACTGGAAATATTTGAGAAACGGGGGAATTTTTGGTATTATGTGTTTCATAAATATCCATGATATATATCATTGAATATATATCACGATATATATCATGATATATATCGTGATATATATCCGATGATATATATCGTCCGAACCCTGATATAAAGTACTGAGAAGTCTTGAAAAAAGACTTGAAAATAAAATCTTGAAAAAAGTGACCTAAAGAAAGTCCTGAAAAAGCAAAATTTAAAAAAAATTAATTCCAAAAACTCCTCTAAATGTTCTGAAAAGAGTTCTGAACGGCCCAAGAAAAATCTTGAAAAAAATCTTCTTAGAAATCCTGAAAAAACCCGAAAAAATCCCGAAAAGAAGTTCTAAAGAAGGGCCTGAAAAAATCTCGAAAAAAGTCCTGAAAAAAATCCCTTAATAAAAGATTTGAAAAAGTTCCAAAAAGAATCTTAAAAGAGTTCTAGAAAAACGGCCCGAAAAAAATGTACTGTAAAAAGGCCTTAAAACAGTTCTAGATAAAAGTCTCGAAAACAGCCCTAAAAAAATTCCTGCAAAAGAATCCAGAAAATAGTCTTGAAAAGTCCGGAAAAAAAACTGCTAAAGAAAGAAAACGTGTAAAAAGGGGCCGAAAAAGAAAGGCTTAAAAAAATTACTGAAAAAAGTCTGTTCTGAAAACCATGTCACGTTAAAAATGTCCTGAAAGAAAAAATCTTGAAAAATGAATTCCAAAAAAAAGTCCTGAGAAAAGGGTCCCGAAAAACAGTTCTGAAAAATGCCATGATAAATGGTCCTGAAAAAAATTGTCTTGACAAACAAAATTCTCAAAAATGCCATGATAAATGGTCCTGAAAAAAATTGTCTTGACAAACAAAATTCTCAAAAATAAATATTAATAATAGATAGATAGATAGATATTTATTTATTTACGTTGCCACCAATATAATGTATATACATGGAATAATTTAACCTAAATATAACATTTAGCGGATGTACACGTCACAAAAATTAAAAAAACAGCAGTAACAGTAGTAAAAGAGTATTGAAAAATAAAAACTTGTCATAAATTAGATGAAAGAGTATTAAAAACAATAAATACTTGTCATAAATTAGATAAAAGATTATTAAAAGATTAAAATAGACTAGAATATAAAAAGACTAGAATATAAAAAGGTAGTACATTACAGTTACTCAGCAACATTGATGAATGCGTTGAACGAGTAGTAGCATTTGTTAATGAGATATTCTTTTAATAGCTTTTTAAAAGTTTTAATGCTCTGGTCTAGTTTAATCTTGTCAGGCAGTTTATTAAAAACTAGCAGGCCTGAATATTTCGGTGATTTCTCATACAATAATATTAAGTTATCAAAAAATACCGAAAAAGGCCTTAGAATAGAAAAGTCCTGGAAAAAAAAGTCATGAGAGAAAGGCCCCGAAAAAAAATCCCTATAAAGGATCTGAAAAAAAGTTCTGAAAAATGCCCAGACAAATGGTCCTGAAAAACAAAATTCTCAAAAAGAATCCTGGATAAAGTTCTCAAAATATACTGAAAAAAGATCTTAAAGTAGAAAAAAGTGGAAAAAAGAGTCCTGAGAAAAGGGTCCCAAAAAAAAATCCTATAAAGGACCTGAAAAGAAGTTCTGAAAAATGCCCTGACAAAATTCTCAAATAAAGTCTTGAAAATTAAGCCCAGAATTTCATCTAGAAAAAATTACTAAAAAGTTGGCAAGTCACTATGAACCGTGGCGGCTGGTGGAACATGTTGATGGCAGAGCCACTTATATAATATACCCCCTCTCCCCGCCCCGCTTCCTTTTTTGAAGAAAGAAAAACGATTTATCTTCTTCCTAGACCGAAGTAACTGACAAAAAAGTGTTGATTAAAAATTCTTGCTGAGCTTGAAGCTACAGGTAGTGCCATGGCTCCTTGGCTCTAAATAACGAGCCGCCCCTGCTCGCGACACACCTTTAAGGTGTGATTTCTACGACGCGTCCGTCGCTGAGCGATGGACGCAGGGGGACGATCGAGTTTTCTCGCCTTGCCGACATACGTACACACATGATTGCGTCTAAGGCCCGTTACACAGTCACGCGGATGCACCGCGCTCCGCGCTGAGCGCGCGGATAGTATTGCTGTAATGGGGGTAAACACAGTGAAGCGGTCGGCGGTCCCATTGCAGCAATGGCAACCTATCTGCGCGCGGAGCGCGGTGTATCCGCGTGACTGTGTAACGGGCCTTATTCAACTTACCGTAGAGAGAGTAAACGCATGAAAATGTCTGAGCTACATTCAGCTATCTATGACGTGCACGCAAAGATCCATTGATCAAAGTATACCAACCAGAGCCCTGCAGAAGCGGGTTTTCGAAAGCCCGGCCCGGCCCGGCCCGACAGTGAAAATTTCGATGAAACGAAAATGTGCTGCGGGCCCGGCCCGGCCCGGAGCTAAATATTCAAACCCCGGCCCGTCCTCGAAAAATGTTGAATTAAATAAATAAAATTACTGGACCCATGTATTCCTTAAAATTCTTAAAATACACTGAATTCGTGTTAATAACATTTTTTTTCAATTCACTTTGTTGTTGCTTTTCAAAAAATAATAAAATTAATTTTTTTCAAGCCCGGCACGGCCCTGCCCGGGTTAAATTATCCATCCGAAAGCCCGGCCCGGCCCGAAGTTAGAAAAATACGACCCGGCCCGGCCCATGCAGGCCTCTGATACCAACCATCAAACGTGCGTCCGTACTGCTTCGAGAGCAGTCGAGACGCGGACGCTCAGCGACGGACGCGTCATAAGAATCACACCCTAAGCCACCCTTAATTAAAAACGTATACGATTCAACAATCAAGACGCATCTCTAGCTGTAGGTGTATTATATTATTCAAGTATGGCAATTTGGCTGTATATCCGCATGGACAAATATCACATAAACGAGCGATTGTATTTTAATAAGTTAGCTGGATCCTCGGAAGGATACATGTTTAATTCACTAACTACCAGTTGTATCCATCGCGTTTTAAATCAAATATTTACCTACATAGTTGATTTAACGCTGGCTAAAGATTTGCGGCAAGCAGCGAACGTGTTAAAAGAGACACGTGCGAACGCGAATTTTGATTAAAACCGATCCGAAATTTAAATTGCGTTTTAATACGGGCGAAGTTTGCAAAGAACACGCAGACAAATGATGCCCTCCATTTGAAACGGGGTTGCTCCAGCGAGCCGTGAAAATCGAATCAGCCCGTCCGACCGAATTCGGCGAGCTTTGTGAACTTGTTTCCATAACAGTTGTTTTTTTTTTGCTCCTCTCTAGGAAATCGAACATAATTGGATCATTTCTATTGGATTGTGCGAAAAGCTCCATTTGAATAGATAGTTGCGAGGACGCTAGGTGTTATTGATCCCCGCTTAACCGAAAATGAAACTCTGCGGTACGAGTAGTCACTGCAAACCTTTGCGACCTGCTGGTGGCTGGTTTATTTCTAGGCTTGTGTAATTTAATCAGGGCCGGGAAATCCAGTTGACACTCACGTACAATAGCGTCCGCACAATGGCCACCTATTGTTTCAACCACTGTGTGTGCTGTTTTGCGGGGTGTAATTAAAAAATCTTTTGTCCCGAGTTGTGCCACTTCTTCGAGCTTCCTTCGTAGTTTTCCTAGATTGCATTACGCGAGGCGTTTTTTTTTACTCCTGCGGGCATTTAGGACTTCGCGAATTGTTCGTTAATTATGATTAATTACCCGTGGCGTACTCCATTACAGGACCAGAATAATTTTTTTTACCTACGCGGAGTTGGGCCCCAGTTTGCAGCGGAAACTTGTCGGCTTGTCGACAAAAAGTTTGACCAGTTTGCGTAACAAACGATGTTAGTAGTAATTCTCTTTAAAGCTCAAGGAACGGCCGAGCCGACCTTCTTGTGCAAGTGCACAAAAACTAAACTGATTAGCCTTTATGGGAGAAGATCGTAAATATTGCCCGAAGCCTTCTCCGTGTAAGTTTCAGTAGTTATAAGGATTAGTTTCCTGTTACCACAAAGATACGATTTTGTACAATACTTTAGAGAATTTAAGAGACATACATTACCATTTTGATTAAGGGAGGAAAGTCGTGTAACATTTTTTGACGTTTTTTTTTCCTAATTAGAATATTAGTTTGAGAACATGCTCCTTAATGTTCAGATACGAATTCTAAGTATCGATATTTCTGTAGCGTATATAGGTGTCACGTTCCGAATAGAGCCCTGCAAGGCCGGGCCGGGCCGTTTTTTTCGTGCTGTACTATCGGGCCGGGCCGGGCCATAAAAATTCGAATTCGAAAATTGTGAAAGTGAAAAGTTATTCGAAATTTACGTCGATATTATGTAATTTGATTATAAAAAATAATTTCAAAACACAATAATTCATTTGTTTTATTATGCATTTTAAATAATAGCAAAAAAATAAGGGACGATTCAGGACCGGCCTTTGAATATTCTCTACCGGGCCAGGCCGGGCCAAGCTTTGAATATTCACTACCGGGCCGGGCCGGGCTAAGCTTTGAATATTCACTACAGGGCCGGGCCAACAAAACATTTTATTTCGTCGGGCCGGGCCGGGCTTTTGAATATTCACTGTCGGGCGGGGCCGGGCTTTTAAGAAACAGCCTGCGCACGGTTCTAGCTCCAAACACTACTTTTCTGTATCGAAAACTATGAAGGCGTTTTTCTTAAAACGTAAAATTTTCCGTAAATATTCTTCAACTCACTTGCCATTGCATGAAGTTGATGTTTAAAAAAATAAATAAAAATTAATATCGCTTTTTACCGATTGTTTATAGAGAAACAAGGATTTTTTATTCAAACGAGTTCTACATTTTCTATTTTATTTAATTTATTTTTTTCTCGACGTCATGCAAAGCGTTTTAATGTATTTTAACGATGTGAATTTATTTTTCTAATTTTAGTTGAGATTTGACACCTGTAGGCTGCACGGTGCAAATCTGAGGTTCCGACTTCCAGCAGCTGTGGTGCCGCCATTTTGACATATTTTAGTTTGAGAGAAAATGTATATATTCCTTACAAGTTATATTTTGAGATATACTTTGTGAAAATCCAATCAATCTTTTAATTTCTTCACAAAGAAAACATACAGGCCGGGCCTTTTAGGATGGCGAGAAGCGGCGCAGCCCGAATAGCTCCGAATAGCTCCGAATGCGTCGTTTACCGTCATTCGGCAGATTTAAAAGTTTCTGCTCGGCGCACACTAGCGTAACGTAGAGGATAAGGGAATCATTTTTTGATCATAAAGTTTCTGCTCGGCACACACTAGCGTAACATAAGGGATAAGGTAATAATTTTTTGGTCATTGTGTTGATTTATAATGAAATGAACTTAAGGACATCGAAATTGAAAAGATGTGGTTCCAACAAGACTACGCTACGTGCCATACAGCTAATGCTGCGCTCGATTTTCTGAGGGATTGGATCATCTCACGACGAGGATTTGTGAATTTGTATTTCTAAAAACACCATAATATTAAATTTAATAAGTGGAGAAAAATCGCAATTCATTTGTTCCCTAACACAAACGGAGCCAACTTACTTCTGGTGCGACATTTCGTTACAATGTACGCAGCGGTGGGGAGGTGCGCGGTTCGGGGGAGGGAGCGCGTTCTAAACCTGCAATTGGAGCCAAATCATTTCTGGCTCATCTCGTGCACGCGACGTCAACGTGCACTTGTTAGTCATATTTCCGCACCACACACGATTAATAAACTTAGTTCATTGCCGAATAAGCCCTTTTGCTCATGTTCTATTGAGAAAATTTGCAAGCAATTCATGTACTCATTAAATAAATGTCAATTGAGAAAAAACGGAAAACATTTTAAAAATTCATCCAGCAAAGTGTTCTACCCGTCGTTCTTTTTCGAGGATAACTCATCTGATTTTGAAAATTCTTCCGGCAAAGTATTGTACTCACTGAATTGATGTAGATAAGATAAAACAATAAATTTGTCGTACAATTTTTTTTGGCGGTTTTGAAAAAATAACTCTTGAACAAAATGGCAGATATTAAAAATTATTTCAGAAAAGTGTTGTACTCATCGAATAAATGTAAATGGGACCAAAAAATTATTTCGGTTTTAATTGTTTTTTGAGAATCTCTTGAACTGATGACCAAATTTGGCAAATTCTTCCGGCAACATGTTTCAATCATCAAATAGATGCAGATAAAACCCAAAAAATGTAGTTTGTAGTTTTTTGAGCGAAAGGACAGATTTTGAAAATGCGTTCGGCACAGCGTTCTATTAATTTGTTTTCCTTTTCCTCTATTTTTGTATTTTTGTATTTATTATTACATTATTGTTAATTTGCAACAAATATGTATATATATATATATATATATATATATATATATACCGGGTGTGGCACTTAAGACGCCTCGGACCATAGCTCCTTTACGATAAAAGCTATCGAAAAAAATCTAAGAACAAAGTGGTGCATAGTTACCGTCGCTATGTTTTAAAAATATTTCTAATCATCAGTGGCGTGCCGTACTCCAGTGGCGTACCAAACTTATGTTTTTTTAAATGGAATGCCCTATTTTTTATTGCAGATTTGGAAAGTGCTCGACGAGTACTTATTTTTTTATCTAACATGTTATACCCTTTACTTTAGCGGTTTCGCTGTTATAACCCCTTCTTTCAAAATTGCGCCCCATTTTTGAGATTTTTTTGTAGAGAAACTAATTGACGCCGGCGCCTAAATTTTGAATTGAGGTACAGGTTAAGACCTCGTATACCTTCACATAATTTTTTTTCGGGTAATTTATGGAAAAAAAATAATTTTTGATTGATCTTCGTATGTTGTCATTTTTTCCGAAAATTTCGAATGGCACCCCCCTAAAAAAATTACGGCGTTGTACAGCCAAAACTCTAAATTTTTCATTGGTGTAAAAAAAATTACACATTGCATAACAAAATTTCGGAGAAAAAAGGAATTTCATCGCAAATGTCGGGAAACGTTTTCCGTTCCCAAGTGTGCCATGAGAAAACAAAAGATTGGTAATTGTCAAAGTACCAAAACAAATACACAAATACGGTCAACATAATAGTATGTACCTATTTATTCAACATGATATGAAAAATGCAGATTAAGAAAATTTAACAACTTAAACTAAATGTTCGAAATGACGACCTTCCTGCTGGAGGCATAACCGCAACTTCTGGTGATATACCGCAGTTCATTATTTTCGGTAATAACTGCCTTCTTTCTAACTCTCCTTGGCCGTTTCACACTTCCCGTAGTAGTAAATCTCTCCAACACTTTTTGAAACGCACGTTCATTTGGATGTACCCTGTGCGGATATCTCGCAGCGTACATTCGTGATGCCAAGAAACAATTCTTGTTACATTCTCCAAGAATAAATATCATGTCAACCATTTCCTCTTGAGTTCGGAACATTTTTAGAACGTTTATCAAAAATGACTTATGGCTGCTACTGACGTCTAATAATTTACTTTGACAATTACCAATCTTTTGTTTTCTCATGGCACACTTGGGAACGGAAAACGTTTCCCGACATTTGCGACGAAATTCCTTTTTTCTCCGAAATTTTGTTATGCAATGTGTATTTTTTTTTACACCAATGAAAAATTTAGAGTTTTGGCTGTACAACGCCGTAATTTTTTTAGGGGGGTGCCATTTGAAATTTTCGGAAAAAATGACAACATGCGAAGATAAATCAAAAATTATTTTTTTGCCATAAATTACCCGAAAAAAAATTATGTGAAGGTATACGAGGTCTTAACCTGTACCTCAATTCAAAATTTAGGCGCCGGCGTCAATTAGTTTCTCTATAAAAAAATCTCAAAAATGGGGCGCAATTTTGAAAGAAGGGGTTATAACAGCGAAACCGCTAAAGTGAAGGGTATAACATGTTAGATAAAAAAATAAGTACTCGTCGAGCACTTTCCAAATATGCAATAAAAAATAGGGCATTCCATTTAAAAAAACATAAGTTTGGTACGCCACTGGAGTACGGCACGCCACTGATGATTAGAAATATTTTTAAAACATAGCGACGGTAACTATGCACCACTTTGTTTTTAGATTTTTTTCGATAGCTTTTATCGTAAAGGAGCTATGGTCCGAGGCGTCTTAAGTGCCACACCCGGTATATATATATTTATATTCCCCTGTAATGGTCTTCCCGTAGGGCAAGAAATGAATATTATTATTATTAATTGAACAGATGTAGATGAGATTAAAAAATAAATGATTTTCTAATATTGTTCAGGATAAATCTTAAACGAAAAGACAGAGTTCAAATTCTTTTAGCAACGATGTTGATGCTAAAAAATTAAATTTGCTGTTAAATTAATTTCAGGTGTTTTAAAATTAACGCAAAACGTTCAAATTGCACGATTTCAATGCCCGAAAATTTAAAATTGCCATTTTGATTTTTTTTTAATTGCACAACTGTCCGATTTTGACATTATAACCTCAAAATGTGACAAATCGTTGTAGCTGTTCTTGTAGTGAAGAAAACAAAATAACTAGTTATTTAGTAACAGTTACTGTTACTAAAAAAATAACTAGTTATTTAGTAACAGTTACTGTTACTAAAAAATAACTAGTTATTTAGTAACAGTTACTGTTACTAAAAAATAACTAGTTATTTAGTACCTATTATTTAAACTTACCTCAGAAAACTTTACTCAGTGTAACCAAGAGAATCTTAGATTCTAATCGAATTTTGCCTGATTCTACAAACGTGGCAAATTTAGTGCAATTAAAAACCAGGTTTAATTTGTTTATGAAATCATCGTAAAATGACAAAATCGCACGTTTTCAATATTCGAAAATAGAAAATCACGGTAATGATTTTTGAAACCACACGACTGCCGAACGCGGTGTTCGATTTTGAAAATATGTGTAATTTTAAAGCGGATTTAAAATCTCACTCTTTTTAATTTCGAAAATTTTAAAATGGTGATTTTAATTTTTGAAATTGCACAACTGCCGAACGCACTGTTCGATTTTTATGATCCAAACGTCAAAATATGGACAATTTAGTGTAAGTTTAGAACGGACTACGAAATTTTCTCTTGAAATTAACACGAAATGCAAAAATTGCAGTTTTTAAATTTCCAAGATTTCAAAATCGCGATTTTGATTTTTGAAATTGCACACCTGCCGAACGCGTTGTCCGATTATAATGATTAAAACGTCAAAATATGGCAAATTTAGGGTTATTTTAAAACGGATTGCAAAATTTTCTCGTGAAATTAACGCGAAATGAAAAATTGCTGTTTTCAAATGTCCAAAATTTTAAAAACGCGATTTTGTTTTTTTTTTAAATTGCACAACTGCCGCACGCATTGTTCGATTTTGACGATTCAAAATATGACAAATTTTAAGTAATTTTATAACGGGTTAAGAATTATTTTCTTGACGTTAACACAAAATGCAATATTGCATTTTTTAAATTTCTAACATTTTAAAAATCAAAATCGCAATTTTGATTTTTGAAATTGCACACTTGCCGAACGCGTTGTCCGATTATAATGATTAAAACGTCAAAATATGGCGAATTTAGTGTTATTTTAAAACGGATTAGAATATTTTCTCGTGAAATTAACACGAAATGGAAAATTGCTGTTTTCAAATTTCCAAGATTTAAAAAACGCGATTTTGATTTTTTTTAATTGCACAACTGCCGCACGCATTGTTCGATTTTGATGATTGAAACGTCAAAATATGACAAATTTTATGTAATTTAATAACGGGTTAAGAAATATTTTCTTGACGTTAACACAAAATGCAATATTGCATTTTTTAAATTTCTAACATTTTAAAAATCAAAATCGCGATTTTGATTTTTTAAATTGCACACCTGCCGAACGCGTTGTCCGATTCTAGTGATTAAAACGTCAAAATATGGCGAATTTAGTGTTATTTTAAAACGGATTAGAATATTTTCTCGTGAAATTAACACGAAATGGAAAATTGCTGTTTTCAAATTTCCAAGATTTTAAAAACGCGATTTTGATTTTTTTAAATTGCACAACTACCGCACGCATTGTTCGATTTTGACAATTCAAACGTCAAAATGTGACAAATTTTATGTAATTTAATAACGGGTTAAGAATTATTTTCTTGACGTTAACACAAAATGCAATATTGCATTTTTTAAATTTCTAACATTTTAAAAATCAAAATCGCGATTTTGATTTTTGAAATTGCACACCTGCCGAACGCGTTGTCCGATTGTAATGATTAAAACGTCAAAATATGGTAAATTTAGTGTTATTTTAAAACGGATTACAATATTTTCTCGTGAAATTAATGCGAAATGGAAAATTGCTGTTTTCAAATTTCCAAGATTTTAAAAACGCGATTTTGATTTTTTTAAATTGCACAACTGCCGCACGCATTGTTCGATTTTGACGATTCCAACGTCAAAATATGACAAATTTTATGTAATTTTATAACGGGTTAAGAATTATTTTCTTGACGTTACACAAATTGCCTTTTTTAAATTTCAAACATTTTAACGAGATTTGTTAAATTCTTTCGGCAAAGTCTTATATTCATCCGAAAGATGTAAATAGAACCAAAAAATAAATTTGTTGTTCAATTGTTTTTCGGGTTTCAGAGGATAACTCTTGAACGGATGACCAAATTTGGCAAATTCTTTCAGCAAAGTGTTGAACTCGTCGAATAGGTAAGACCAAAAAATTAAATTTGCCGTATAACTGTTTTCTGGTCTTTGAGGATAACTCTTGAACGGATAAACAGATAAGTATTACACTCACCGTGTGTATATAAAAAATAAATTAATTGCTCAATTGTTCTGTGGTTTTGAGAAGATAGCTCTTGAACAAAATGGCCGATTTTAAAAATTCCTTCTGAAAAGTATTGTACTCATCGAATGTAAGGACCAAAAAAAATCATTTATCTTCCATTGTTTTTTTAGGATAACTTGTGCACGGATGACCAAATTTGGCAAATTCTTTCAGCAAAGTGTTACTCGCCGAATAGATGCAGATAAGACACAAAAAATTAAATTTGATTTTTTGTTCTGTGGTTTTGAGAAGATAGCTCTTGAACAAAATAGCCGATTTTAAAAATTCCTCCTGAAAAATATTGTACTCATCGAATGTACAGGACCTAAAAAATCATTTATCTTCCATTGTTTTTTTTTAGGATAACTTGTGCACGGACGACCAAATTTGGCAAATTCTTTCAGCAAAGTGTTGTACTCGCCAAATAGATGCAGATAAGACACAAAAAATTAAATTTGTTTTTTTAGGATAACTCTTGAACGGAAGGACAGATTTTGCTAATTCTTTCGGAAAATAATTTTCCGTTTTTTAACCAAAAATAAGTTTCAAATTTTTAATTTAAGGAGATGTAGATAAGGTTACAACATACAATTCGTCGTTAAATTGATTTCCGTGGACGAAGAAGATTGAATGCGGACTATTTTTCGTCTTTATTTTTTTTAATGCTTCTGCAACAAGTAAAGGTTTTCAATGATCGATTTTTTTTTCTTTGAAAAGGAGGCGGTGAGATATATTGCGTATGCTAAGTGGCTCTACCATCAACATTTTCCACGAGCTGGCACTGGTAAATAGTATACGCCTTTAAAATGGTGAGGGTATAGGTTGTGGATCAATATATGTAGATATGTATATATAACCAAATTCAATAAATATTAAAACCCTTTACTTCATTTCACTCAATGTAATAAGTGTGAAAACTCGGTACTGCAGATGAAATTTGAAACAAATCAAATATTTTTTTTATGTTGTAATGAGATCAAATTACATATTTAAAATGTATCGCACAAAGACGTATAAAGTGCTTTTATAAACTTACACTGCATCAGGGCTCTATTTTAAAAAGACTCCCTTTGATGGGAGCCAAAAGTCGCGTATAAAGGAAAAATCGCTAAGCCTTTACAAAATGAAAATATAAGGTTCAAGATGACAAGAGTTTAAAGCTTTTAGATATACTACGGCTTTGAAATTAAAACATAGTTTCAGTGAATTACCGGGATGAGCGAGACCAAAGCCGGCTGGTATCTGAACTTTTAAAAATAACCGTTATTTCTGCAGCATTTATTGTGTGCAGGGCTTTACTACACGGGCTATTCAGCAAGTGGCACTTCTGTGTAGCGTCGAGTTCAAATGTGTGTATTCAACTTAAATGTAATGAAAATTCTACTTGTTTGTGGATGAATTAAACAGTTATTTAAAAACGCCTAGGTATATTGCTCAGTTGAATTAAAATTCAATTTGTTTAAATAGTAGTTTAACGCATGCTGAATCCATATTTGTTGATAATTTTTTTGTGGGAGATGGCACGCATTGATATATTTGGAGATTTGATCGACCGTGATTTGGAGTTGATTTGAAGTTCGGTGTTTCGAATTTTATTTTCTTAAATGAAAGAAAAATAAACGATCCGTTTCTCTAAATCAAATAATTAAAATTTAGGTTATTTTTCGCTTCCTATCAAATGTCAATTATTGAAATTTAAAAAAAATGATAGATGGCGCTGACGATATTGTAGATATAATTTTAAGAAGAACTTTAAAATAGTCGTCCTACACAGTGGCGGCTCATGTAACATGTTGACGGTAGAGCCACTTATACAAAATACCCCCTCCCTCCTTTTTTAAAGAAAGAAAGAACGATTTATCCTCCTAGACCAAAGTAACTGGCGAAAGTGTTTTAAAAATTCTTGCTGAGCTTGAAATTACAGGTAGTGCCATGGCTCCTTAGTACTATATAACGAGCTGTCCCTGCTTAATTTGATGAAACGATTATTTGCAAATCTAATGTAATTTTTATAGAATTTAATCGACACGTTTTATTTTTTTCGAAAACTACAATTTTCAAAAATTCACAATTCGCGAAATAATTGGTGGATTTTCAAAAACTCTATTTAGATTGATAAAACGATGATTTGCCAATCTAATTTAATTTTTGTAGAATTTCGTCGACACGTTTTATATATATTTTTAAATTTTCACTCGAGTAGTACACAATTCGAAAACAAAAATTTTCAAAAATTCACAAATCGCGAAATAATCGGTGGATATTTAATTTAAATTTAATTTAATAAAATACTCCATTTAGTTTGATAAAACTATGATTTGCAAAACCAATTTAATTTTTATAGAATTTAGTCGACACGTTTTATATATTTTTTTTTAAATTTTTTGCTCGAGTATTACACAATTCGAAAACGAAAATTTAAAAAAATTCACAACTCGCGATGTAATTGGTGGATTTATAAAAACTACACTTAATTTGATAAAACAATGATTTGCAAATCTCGTTTAATTTTTGTAGAATTTAGTCGATACGTTTTATATTTTTTTATTTATTTTTTTCGAGTATTGCACAATTGGAAATCTAAAATTTTCAAAAATTCACAACTCGTGAAATAATCGGTGGATTTTCAAATACTCCATTTAGTTTGATAAAACTATGATTTGCAAAACCAATTTAATTTTTATAGAATTTAGTCGACACGTTTTATATATTTTTTTTTTAATTTTTTGCTCGAGTATTACACAATTCGAAAACGAAAATTTAAAAAAATTCACAACTCGCGATGTAATTGGTGGATTTATAAAAACTACACTTAATTTGATAAAACAATGATTTGCAAATCTCGTTTAATTTTTGTAGAATTTAGTCGATACGTTTTATATTTTTTTATTTATTTTTTTCGAGTATTGCGCAATTGGAAATCTAAAATTTTCAAAAATTCACAACTCGCGAAATAATCGGTGGATTTTCAAATACTCTATTTAGTTTGACAAAACTATGATTTGCAAATCCAATTTATTTTTGTAGAATTTAGTCGACGCGTTTTATATTTTTTTAAATTTTTTCCTCGAGTATTACACAATTCGAAAACTAAAATTTAAAAAATTCACAACTCGCGAAATAATCCGTGGATTTTTAAATACTCCATGTAGTTTGATAAAACGATGATTTTCCAAATACGATTTAATTTTTGTAGAATTTAGTCGACAGGTTTTATTTTTGCTCGAGTATTACACAATTCTAAAACTAAAATTTTCAAAAATTCACAAATTGCGAAATAATTGTCGGATTTTCAAAAACTCTATTTAATTTGATAAAACGATGATTTACAAATCGAATTTAATTTCGTAATTTCGTCGACACGCTTTATATTTTTTTTTTTAATTTTCACTCGAGTAGTACACAATTCGAAAACTAAAATTTTAAAAAATTCACAACTCGCGAAATAATTGGCAGATTTTCAAAAACTCTATTTAATTTGATAAAACGATGATTTACAAATCGAATTTAATTTCATAATTTCGTCGACACGCTTTATATATTTTTTTAATTTTCACTCGAGTAGTACACAATTTGAAAACTAAAATTTTCAAAAATTCACAACTCGCGAAATAATTGGCAGATTTTCAAAAACTCTCTTTAATTTGATAAAACGATGATTTGCAAATCTAGTTTAATTTTTGTAGCATTCAATCGACACGTTTTATATTTTTTTGTTCGAGTATTACACAAGTCAAAAACTAAAATTTTCAAAAATTCATAACTTGCGATGGATTTTCAAAAACTGCACGTAATTTGATAAAACGATGATTTGCAAATGTATTTTAATTTTTGCAGAATTTTGTCGACACCTTTTATATATTTTTTTAAATTTTTTACACAATTAGAAAATTAAAATTTTCAAAAATCCACAACTCGTGGATTTTCAAAACCTGTACTTCAGGTAGTGCCATGGCTCCTTGGCTCTACATAACGAGCCGCCCCTAGTCCTACATATAGAACTGGGCATATCCGGGTTAAATAACAAAATAATATGCGCTGAATCTCAATATGTTTTATTTTTTTCGTCTGAATAGGGAAACACCCTAATGCTCATACAGTGGAAATCCGCATCATCAGCATGCTCGCTTCTAGCCAGATTGGCGCAAATGATAAATAAAAGTAATTACAAAATTACTCTTAATCTCTATGCTGAAGATAATACTTTGGTCCTTAACCCTTTTGCGCCAAGTGGGATATATTTATACCATGGTATTTCCAAAAATTACTGAAACGTTGCAAACACATAATACAAGTATTACAGGGTTTAAACAGCAAGTAAAACAAAAAACATTTTAAAATTTTAAAAACAAGTTTCATTTACATAAAAGTGTTAAATTATGAGAAAAATATCGGCGCGAAAAGTCACTGAGTTATGTGCGAAATCACTTATAACTTGGTGCCAAATCGTCATAGGAACTTCGTTCTTTGAGTTCTGCATAGGGAATTGATCAAATTTTAATGCCTTTATTGTGACTTGAGTCGACAAAATTTTTCCAACTCCGTAGACATCGTCAAAGTTGGACATGATATCCTGACAATTTTTTTTTCACAGGGGCGTTAGAGGGGGGCGGAAACGTTGCAAACACATAATACAAGTATTACAGGGTTTAAACAGCAAGTAAAACAAAAAACCTGAAATTTTAAAAATTTTAAAAACAAGTTTCATTAACATAAAAGTGTTAAATTATGAGAAAAAATCGGCGCGAAAGGGTTAAAACTATATTACTATACTATAGCATATGGATTTTCATATGATCATCCCTTTTGCCAATTTTCATATTTAAATGATTAGATCCTTGAAACCATATTTTCGATATGTTATTCAATCACTATCTAAAATCCGTTACGTGATATTTATGAAATCAATCAATTTTTCCTCACATCCACAAGCTAATTTACTCTCTCCATCGGAAAATTTAATAATGTAAAGTGAGCCGCGTGTGAGAGAATACGCATTTTCTGCTTCAAACATTGCTTTCATGAAAGCCTTTATGGTGATTTTGATGAGGCCATAGATTGTGTGATAACAAATTGTATCTAATGGAGTTCGCATTTGATCAGTGATTGACGCATTATTGATCACACGCCAATTGTCCGCCGCCCCATGGGAAATGCGGTGAATCAATAACTTGAAAATTCGAAATTCGCGAATGATAATAATAGGTGTTCGTTGTATACGGAATAGTTAATTTAATAGGTATTGTAATCGGGGGTTTTGTTTGGAGATTATTAATTTATTTACAAATGCTTGTTTTGTTTGTATGACTTGTTTAAATTTTGATTGTATTTGGTTTATATAATAATAATAATAAGTTAATTAATTTATGTAATTGGCCCTCGTGCTAAATAGTGTTAAACTCGTGTGTTTAGTAATATTCACCAGTTTTAGAAATTTTGAAGACAATTCCACGATTAATGAAACTTTCAGAACTTTTCTAATCCCAAGATGCAAATTTCGCTTCCTCAAATTCCAGTTTCGATGTCGCCATTTTGTTTGTAGCTTAAAAATATTATTTATTTTTTTAGTATATCAAAAATGCATTATTTGTAAATAGTTTTAGAAACAGGCGCGCCCTTTTTTCCGGAAGCGTCCGAAATGTGATTTTTTCGAAAAATGTCCGAGGGGTTGCAACCGCAGGTCGCACCCCAATTTCCCATAGTAACCTTTGTGTCCCAACGTATTGGGGATTTTTTGAGCCTAGTCCGGGTTTTCCAGCTCAAAAATCCAGGGAGGAGATAGTTTTGGCGCGAACCTCTGCATCGATTTTCGAAAAATCACCCTGTAATAATTGGGTAACTTAGAAAATCGCGGATTTCACGGGCCCCTAGAGGACGTTTGCGGCTTTCGGAAAAAAAATAAAAATTGTAAAAAAAATTTTTTGAGGGGTTGGCAACCCTTTTTTTAAGGGGTGGTCGGAGGGGGTTGAAATTTTAATGGTCTTGTTCTTGAATAATTTGTGATTTTTCGTGAAAATTTCAACCCTCTACCCATTACAGTTTTTGAGATCTCGCACTTTGGGACTCTTGCGTTTAGTAGTATGTAGTAATATGGCCGTTATACAGAAATAATAAAGCTAAATTGATTTGAAAATACTCTAAAACACATTAACACTTGTTGAGCGGGCGCTATGACCAAGGTGACTTGCCTGTGCAGCGGGTTGGATTTGAAAATATATAAGTAATCTAGGGGATTTGCAACGCAAGCGAAAATATTGCGCGCGCCGCCGTGAATGAACTATATGCAACCCATTCTGAATGTTTGCGTTTAAAAATAGACGGCCCGCGTCACAGTTCGCAAATAGACGCTCCCGCTCAAAGTGTGTTAATGTAAATTTCGCTTACTTATTTGCAGATAAGTAAAATGACAATGAAAAAATATGAGACTAATTTGCAAAGACTATTTTTAACACGCAAAGTATTCGTCGTGGCATTAGCCAGGAAAGTAGTCATGGTATGTATGCATAATAAATGATTAATAAACGCTGAACAAGGTCTACCTGCATTACTGTTTACAACTTGTTCGTCTAATAGCGTATCTTATGCATGGTACACACGTGCGCATTTTCACGAAACGCGCCGCGTGCGAACCGCACAAAAACTTTTGGCGCGCACCCAGCCGTTTCCACTACAATCCGTATACGTAGAACCAAGTTCGTCAGCAACTCTTTTGCCTCAGATTGATGTAATGTTAATATACTAACCAAAGTCCAATCGTCGAGATTTTTATCCACAGTGCAGAATGAAGATTGAATTTATTTCTGAAAATTACTATTATCAGTTATTATCAACACGAAGTTTTAATCAAAAACATAAGCGAGCACGAACGGATTTCGTGATGGCGTACAAACATGCGTGAAACGGTATCCATGTCAGTTTGTAATTACGGTCAGTTTTCAATTATGTGTAATTTTCTGTGAAAGTTTTTTAGTGATAACGAGTAGGTGGTCTTCATTCCTTTACTTTTTACAATTGTTTTTTTTTTTCGTGTTCTATTAAATAAAGAATCTTAAATCTATAGATCTGCCAATGAATTAATGAATTCGTTAATATATACTGAAGGAAAAAAAAATGAAACACTTAAAATTCGTGAAATTTCGATCATTTTCAAACCGCCGTAACTCGGCGTATTTTCAATCGATTTTGATGAATCTTTGAGGAAGAAAAACTTTGAAGTGTCTTCTTTAAAGTCATGCATGTGAACTTAAGCGTAACCCCTTTCGCTCCCCTCTAGCACCCCTGTGAAAAAAAAATGTTGTTTTCAGGAAACCATGTATACGGAGTTGGAAAATTTTTGTCAACTCGATCCACTATAAAGGTATTCAAATTTAATCAATTCCCTATGCAGGACTCAAAGAACGAAGTTCCTACGACGATTTGGCACCAGGTTGTGGGTGTTTGAAAAGAAAGTGCATTTTGAGGTTTTTCGCACATGACTCAGTGACTTTTCAACCAAATGTGATGATTCTTTCGGGGAAAAATGTTGGCTCTACTTTAAGGGGGTAAACTCAGATTGGAATTTTCGAACCGTTCAACCCCCGAACAAAAAAACATGTTTTTGGGCAATAAACACGTTTTTGGGCAAAAAACACGTTTTTGGACAAAAAACACGTTTTTGGGCAAAAAACGCTTTTTTGGGCAAAAAACACGTTTTTGGGCAAAAAAAAACACGTTTTTGGGCAAAAAACGTCCTACTTTGGCAACGTGTGCCGAGTTGGAAAAAATGTGCCGACTCAATCCACCAAAATGGCATTGAAATATGTTCAATTACCTGTGCAGGACTCAAAAAAACAAAGTTCCTACAACGATTTGGCACAAAGTTATGGGTGTTTGAAAAAAGTGCATTTTGTGTTTTTTTAATTTTTTTCGTTTGGGCTTCTGATTTCTTAAAAGATTGTCGAAATCGGTTGGATAGAAACCGAGTTATGGCAATTTGAAAATTACCTAAATTTTTACACATCTCAAGTGTTTCATTTTTTTTCGTCAGTGTAATTTGTTTGTTTTTATTGGACGAATTAAAAAATGGACGAATGATGGTGAGTTAGGCCCACATTTTTTCCGACCCTACAGAGATCGTTAAAGTGAGCCTTTTTTGACCTAAAATAAAGTTTTTTGTTAATGGAGTTAGAACTCCAAAACTACAAAGGTACAAAATGGGATATTTTTGATTTCGCGTAAACAATAATATTTCGTGCATACCTCAAAGTACATGCAAAGAAAATTTCATTCGTGAAAACGAAAACAATTTCGTCGAAAAACTTTCGTGTCAAAAAACCACAAAATTCGCCTTTTTTCAAACACCCATAACTTTGTGCCAAATCGTCGTAGTTGCCAAAGTTGGACGTTTTTTTGCCCAAAAACGTGTTTTTTTTTTGTTCGGGGATTCGAAAAGGGATCATTCCAATTTAAGTTTACCCCCTTAAAGTAGAGCCAAAATGGGAATTTTTCCCGTAAGAATCATTAAATGTGGTTGAAAAGTCACCAAGTTATGTGCGAAAAACCTCAAAATGCACTTTTTCAAACACCTATAACTTGGTGCCAAATCGTCATAGGAACTTCTGCATAGGGAATTGATCAAATTTTAATGCCTTTATTGTGACTTGAGTCGACTAAAATTTTCCGTCAAAGTTGGACATGAAAAAACTTTTTTTTTCACAGGGGCGCTAGGGGGGGCGGTAGGGGTTACGCTTAAGTTCGCATGCATGACTTTAAAGAAGGCACTTAAAGTTTTTCGCCCTCAAAGATTAATCACAATCGATTAAAAATACGCCGAGTTATGACGGTTTGAAAATAGTCGAAATTTCACGAATTTCAAGTGTTTAATTTTTTTTTCCACCAGTGTATAAATATTAGTCTGGTTCTGCTAAAAAATAGCTTGCGCAAGAAACTGCAATTTTAACGAGACATTGCGGTATTTTTAAGATAATATTTATTAGGGGTGGGGACGAAAGACCGTAGATCGATAGCCCATGTGACAGTCTACTTTATTTGATAAATATGTAAAAAAAAATGTAATCATGTCAAAAGGCTGTTAATAAAGGTAATTTATATATATTTATTAGGGATGGGCGATATTTCACGTACCTGTGATTTTTTTACTGATTTTGAAAAATCACAGGTCGTTACTGCTACTTAAGACAAATGTCACCGTGACTGTGATTGCGACTGCTACTTAAACCGTGATTTGTTATTTAAAATCTCAACTGTTACCCAAACCACTGATTGCTTCTTAAAACGTGACCGCTACTAAAAATTACAAAGTTGCCCAAACTGTGATTCTTACTTAAACTGTGACTCTTACCTAAACAGTGATTCCGACTTAAATTGTGACTGCTGATTGTAAGAAGACAATACAGAACAGCATTTCTAAATATTATTTTATATTCATGAGATTATACTTCATTTTCCTGTTTTCACAAACTGAAGATTTTTAAAAACAATTGCTACAAATACTAAACTTTTTAACGATCAACCTAAATGTCGGCCAGGGTGCATATATCGACATTTAGGGTAAACCACAAACGTTAGATAAAATTTCACAGATTGATTTAATACCATGATAAAAGTAATATACAGGGTATTTCACTCGTTCTCGACTGCTGATAGAGATTGGACGTAAATTTTCTTACGAAGAAATTCGGTGAGATAGGTTCGGGACTTTATCACCAATGTCACCTGACCAGGGTTTGGAAAATATCCGATATTTATATAAATATCAATATATCGGATATATATCAGATATATATCCGATTATATATATATATATATATATATATATATATATATATATATATATATATATATATATATCAACTATATCAACGGGGAAATTTTTTGATATTGTGTTTCATAAATATCCATGATATATATCCGATGATATATATCCGATGATATACATTGTCCGAACCCTGCACCTGACCCTAACCGATTTAAATGTCTTCGTAAGAAACCCAGTGAATTGCATTTTATAATAGAAACCTGTTAGGTCGGGCGACATGTTTCAAGGGACTTTAGCCACCAATATCGTCTGATCTTAACCGACTTAAATGTCTTCGTAAGAAATCCAGTAGATTTCATTTTATAATAAACAGCTCTGGGTACACAATTTATACAATGAAGTCACACTGCACTGCATCACCTGAAGGCATTTTAGGAAGGGCCATATTTTGCTGAAAATCGAAGCATCGTCTTCTCCGTGATATCTGCGAAGAAAGAATACCTCCTAGTTTGGTGGAGTTGCTTTCTGTTTTCCAACTAAATAAGAATTTTGTTAGTAGTGGCTGGAGAAGTTCTTTTTGAAGTTCTTTTTGAAGCACAGACCTTTAGCTTGGGAAAATACGCGTCCATAGGAGCCAAATCATATCTACAGATTTTGGTTGTTATTTTGCACCGACCTCGATTCTGCTCAGGGTAAAGACGAATGTTGAGTATGTACCTGTAATCCTTAAGGAATGAAGAATCTTCATAAACATGCCAAGTTGATACCTAATAAATAACTTAACGTTATTTAATATTTGAGCATTTATGAGATCTAAATACATTTAATGCGAAAGCCACGTAACAGTTGGGAATTTCTTATTCAAAGGAAAGCCGGATCCAATAAGAATTCGCTGAGACCGACAGCAAATTTTCATAACTGGATGCGGAGTTTCTGGAGAGAACTCTACAAAGCAGATGCCGTATTTCACTTCCAATCTTTGGGCGATTATTCCTGTATATTTTGTCATTCTGCAGACGCCGCGATAAAACAGGTTTCAGTTTCCACCCTTGGCCGCGTCCCGCACCGTAATTGGGGGATATTGATTATAAATGACCCCGATATGGAAATCGCTCCGGCACCTCTGATGTTATTTCCAGAATGGGCGCGGAATTCAGATTCAATTACCGTCAAAAATTTTCGAGCGATATCGCACGCTTGATTCCGGGAATATTTATTCCTCCCCGAGCTGGGAATAGTTCAGCTCAATCAATCGAGTGGATAAGCTCCATCGCCCGGCTGCAGTTACTCCCAGCTCGAATATTATTTTCCGGCAAAAAATCTAATCAAGATGTTACATTCCTGCCCGCAAACTTCGTGCCGTTTCAACCGGAAAATTTTACATCATGTGACATGCTGAAAGGGCCGGAATGTAAAAAAATTGGAATGATTGAATGAACCTACTTTCAAATATATACGAGGAAAATATTTTCATTTCCTGGCTGAAGTTTTTTTAACTTGTTTGCTATAAACTGCGCAACTTTAATCTTCTTCTACGGAAGATGTAATAATGCAAGGAACGCAAAATGCAATTCAAAAATCGAATATTGCATTTCATCACGGGTAATATCTCGTCTTAACAAAATGGTGTCATTGATGAATTTCAGGATAGGGGCTTATCAGCATTGGCTTTTTTGGCAGAACCTAACGTTTTGATTCAAATGAGTAATGACGTATATCAGCATCACAACTATTACATCCCAGGGGTCGAAGCACATGGTCGAAAAACGTCAAACAGCGCATTAGTGCTTGTCTATCGATTGCGAAGAGGCCCGTCAAAAAATCTTTGGGACTCAAAGGGTTAATTTTGATCTGTTTCGAAACAATCGGACGTAACCAACAGCTTTTTGTATTCAATCAGAAATAATATTCTCAAGTAGTCCATTTTCTACTCTAAAGCTTTTTGATAAGTTAAAGGAATTAGTTCAGTTTCTGTATAATTTAGATTTTTGTTTGTGCTTTGGTTTTCTACCATACATCATTGTAGTGCAGATAAATAGTAGAATAATCCATTAGACGGATTGGGGGTGGGCATGTTTACGATTTCGATGATTTGTCTGGAAATTCTAAAGTAAAAAAAATAGATGCACTGGACCTGAACAATCAAGCTATTTTAGAATGAAAAAATAGCACTACCAAGTATGATCTGGTCAAAGTGGTTGTCGTACGAAAAAAAGGTCTTACAAACCATTTGACTATAGTTTGTCTAAACCAAGGTTGTCCAAACTTTTTACCACAAGCGCCAGATTAGGATTTAAATCCAATTGTGGCGGGCCTCGTGAATATGTGAATTAAAAAATCTCATCTAAAGCAAAATTGAATTTTATTTTTACAGTAAATTACAGATACATCAATACTAAACAAATATGGCTAAATTATATATAATTAGAAAATTATTTCATGGAACTTTTTATGGGAATGATAGAACTGTGTTTTTTCCTGAAGATATATTTATTAAATATTTATTTATATTTATACTTTCATCGTTTATTTTAAATTTAAATGATACTATTGCGGTCAAAATACATAGAACACATTTCTTTTGTCTAGTGTGCATAATTTTGTTGTAATAGTAACATTCATTACTTTATCTTCAATATTTAAAAGTATTTGTAATATTTTTTTTTATATATTTAAAAAAACATAGGAGGAAATGAAAAACGATTAAGGTTTACACACTTTAGGTGTATAAAATGATACCAAAAGTTTTGCAGTTCTTTGTCAAATGAAGCTTATGTAAAAAAATTTATTTGAAAATATTTTGTAATTTTTGAGATACAGACACACCAACGGGGACAGCTATTTTTCAAAACTGGTCGGAATCGTCTCAGAGGACCTCAACGCAGATACGTCTGTTGAAATTTTGAATTCGAAAAAAAAAACGATTACAATACTTTCTATACTCGGCACTCCGAATCGGTGGTATTATGAGTTTGCGTGATTTTCGCGTGATGTTCGCTGATTGGTCAGCGCAAACGCATGTGAAGCGTATGTCACGCAGTTGTATGCCATGTGTTCTCGTTTTTCTGTCTTATTTAAATGTAGTGATTACGTTCTATCCTTAAATTAGCCTTTTTCAATTACAATTAATTAGGAAGTGGTAAAAAGTTAGATTTTGTGAGTTAAAGTAGAAAGATTTATATTTTCGGCACAGAACTAAAATGTGGCAAAGCTTTTCATAACGTCTCGACGAACTATCACAAGGACGCGGTGTGAACGCAACGTCATCATACCACCTATTCGGTGCGCCGAGTATAGAACTGTGTACATAGAAAGTAAAAAATCGACAAAAACACATTGAAATGTTATACCAAGAAATCTTGAATATTAATTTAAGTACCCCAGCACACTAAACTGGCTGCAAAAATGAAAAATCGAATCAAACATTCCGACAAATATTTGAAATTTAAGTAATACCTTAAACATAAATCCCGCAGACTATATTTTCTGGATAAATATGTCTTAAAACAAATTAATAAATTAAAACAGAAAATATCAAATTAAATAACCTGAAATTAATTCAAAAACTATGAAAATACAGGCCAAGAAAATCAAAAATTCAGTCTGCAAAATCTATATTACAGAAGAAAAAAATTAAAAACTCGAAAATACCGGTAAAATAATCAAAAATTCGCTCATAAAAATCAATTATTCAGGTTAAAAATTTAAAGTAACCAAAAATTCTCTCATTAAAATTAACAAACAAGGTAGAAAACTAAAATGTAGGCGTAAGAAAATCGAACATTCAAAGCGAAAATCGAACATTTAAAGCGAAAATCGAAAACTCGAGGCTAAAAATTAAAAATGCAGACCGAAAAAGCGAAAAGTTCGACAAACAAATCGAAAATTTTGGCCAAAATAAACAATATTTAGTCAAAAAACTCTAAAATTTGGAACAAAGAAAACAATGGAGGCCAAACATCTAAAATAGACGCCCAAAAATCAAAAATTCTGCTATAAAAAATAAAAAAAGCAGACAAAACCCAGTGAGTAGAGCTTCTGTTTACCGGCCTCGTGGTCGTGGGCTCGAATCCCATCCGCGCGGTCACTTTTTCGAAACGAAAAAGGGCCGTGGATGTTTAGTGTATGTCCCTTTCATCATTATAAATGATTATTATACAAATTATCGGTTGTGGCAAGTCAATTCCGAAATCATCCGCGCTTCCTCAACCCGAATTCCCGTCAACCATCCTTCCTTTAAAAAAAAATAATAATTTGCCATTGTCCGCCCAAAAGTAATAGTTCAAAATAAGTTGCCGATTAGAAATTAGATAAAAAAATCTGGCCATGAAAAACAATCATTTAAATAAAAAATCTAAAATGAAGGGCAAAAAATCAGAACCTTAGTAAAAAAATGCTGGCAAAAAAATTCAAGCATAAAAATCAATAATTCAGATTACAAAATATAAAAATTAGAAATTTAGCCCAAAAATTCGTCCTAAAAATTAAAAAAGCGGACAAAAAATCGAAAATGTTAACAAACAAATCGATAATTTTCTTTATTTTGGTCCAAATGAACAAAATTTGAGGCCAAAAAAAACGAAATACAGGCCAAAAATCTAAAATGTAACCCCAAAAAAAATCAAACTGCTTTAAATCATTTAACTCTTTTGCATCCAAAAATTTATAAAAATCGAAGTTTCCTTCTTCATATTTTTTCTTGATTTGATCGTTAGCTTGAAATCCAATCATTTTCATTTGAAAAATATTTGAAACGTCATTGCAGTCAAAAGGATACACTTTATAAAATCAAACGAATTTACGCGAAAAAAACTGTATTTTTCAAAAAACTTCGCGGGCCGGTTAAAATCACCTGTCAGGTCGGGTTTGGACACCTCTGGTCTGAACAAACATGTGTCAGAGGCAGGGGCGGCTCCTTATATAGAGCCAAGGAACATTATCTGCAGTTTCAAGCTCGGAGGAAAAGAAAAACGAAAACTTCGCGGGCCGGATAAAATCACCTACCGGGCCGGGTTTGGACACCTCTGGTCTAAACAAACATGTGTCAGAGGAAGGGGCGGCTCGTTATATAGAGCCAAGGAGCATTGTCTGTAGTTTCAAGCTCAGGAAGAATTTTGAATTAATTCTTAAAACACTTTTTCGCCAGTTACTTTGATCTAGGAAGATAAATCGCTCTTTCTCTCTTAAAAAAAAGGGGGGGGGGGGGTATTGTATAAGTGGCTTTTCCATCAACATGTTCCACAAGCCTCCACTGCCCTTTAGTAATGCGATTATAATAAGATATTTCAAAAACATCTGTTCCGTGTGTCCGAAAAAAAATGATTTTTGTACATCATGTAGTCTCGTATTTTGTATTTTAAGGGTGAAGTAGGGATGTTTCCAGTGAGGTTTTTAACTTTTATGTTAGGCAGGGGCGGCTCTTTTTATAGAGCCAAGGAACGATGGCACTACCTGTAGTTTCAAGCTCAGCAAGAATTTTTAATTAATCCTTAAAACACTTTTTTTGCCAGTTACTTTGGTCTAGGAAGATAACTCGTTCTTTCTTTCTTCAAACAAGAAGGGGGAATATTGTATAAGCGGCTCTACCATCGGGGCCAGGAGCCGCTACTGTTCAGAGGAAACCGCTAATTAATCGATTTGCTTAAAACCACGCCGATGCATCAACAATTGTTGCGTGAAGCAAATTTTTCTGCAATTGCAAGATTCATTCATAGTTTGATAATGACAAGCTGAAATTGTCGAAACTATAGTCACAACGATTTATTGAAGTGATACCAAAAAAATTACTCGTTTTATTTGATTTGCAATTAATATCGCCTTTACGTTTCACTCCACGCGCCTTGATAAGCTACGCGCACAATTGTCGGCATCGGACGGACGGCACGCATCGGATAAAATTGCTTAACACAGTTGTAATCGATACGTCATGAAACGGATAAATGTGCGTTGACTCGTTTACAACTGTGTTAAGCAATTTATCCGATGCGTGCCGTCCGTCCGATTCCGACAAGTGTGCGCGTAGCTTTACCCAGACGTCCGCACTCCAGTTGCAATTAAAATAACATTAAAAACTGTAATTAGAGCTTATATGCCAATTACTTTCAAAATGTGGTGAGGGACTATAAAAGAAAAATGTAATTATTATCTTGTATTAACCACATTTGAAGTATTTAGGGCGATTGCCCAAAAATTCATTGACATTTCCAATCTTGAGCGAGTCATGAGAGAAATAACAAGCGGAACGCGTAATTATAAATTACATACACTAAAATAATGATAAGCTGGCGGCGTACGAGATCCCCCCTGCCGCCACTGGAAAGTTGCCCGAAGCACGTCAAGTCTGTAACAGTGTATCATTTTAAATAATTTACATATCTGCGCTCTTTGAATTAAGCTCAAGCGTGCAAAAAGTGCACATTTCGCACTCATTAGTATCTTTTGGCAGCGCTCCCCAAATATATCAAGTTCAGTACACTGTGTCAGATCAAAGAATTCGTAATTTACTCCAGTTACACGGCTTGCACAGTTTCTGAAGTGATGAAGTTTATGCGCCCTCATTGTACGGCATTATCCCTTAATAAAATTCAAGCAGCCTCTCAAATCAAACAGAATACTTTGAATACATTTTCGAAATTCCCTTTATCACGTTTATGAATACATGGAGGGATTTTGTTGTAAACTATCTTCCAATTCCGCCTAATGAAGGCAAGGAAAGCTTACGTTCAAAAATCAAATTACCATAAGCCTGAATTTTAAGCTTTTTAGAGAACTGATGCAGAGAGATGACAGTAAATGCATTTTTTTAAATAATTCATGGTTTTAATATTTAATTATTGAAAGTAATTTGAAATAGAGACTAACGCTATCAAAAAAATATTTTTAACAAATTGGGAATAACCTTACTTGTTGCAAAAAGCATTAGGCTACATTTCGTTTTATTGTATTTATCTAAAAAAATATTTTTCTTTATTAGTATCTATTTCATATTACTATAGATAGTCACTATTAAAATTTCTAGCATCTACAAATATAAATAGTAAATTTTTTAAAGGTAGAAACGCCAAAGTGGCGGAATCTATTGCCTGAATGCTGTACTGAACCAAATCCGCATGGCTTTAACACTGACAAGATATGGACATTGCCAGCGGCGGCAAATATAACAATATTTAATGTTTAAGTTAATTTTTTGTTTTATATTTAAAATTGTATTGAATTTTTGGGTTTAATGCGCATCGACATCTAAGGTCATTCACGTTGTATTCTATGAAATTAGCAGATGGTAGAAGGTTTGTTAGAAAGCTCGAGAAATTGACCTTCGATTCGCCCAGGGAATAAAATTATCTCAATACGATTGTAATCAAATTAGACATCATATTAAAGAGGTGTATGTTCACCAGTTCATCTTTCTTTCGCTTTTAGCAGAAGTAGAGGACCTGGAGATGAGGAAAGCTGGCGATATCAAGATATCAGAACGAATAAAACCCGACGTAGAAAAGTCAAAAAGCAGTGGAAGAAGGTATAGAGGAAGATATTACTTGATAGCATTATTGGCCATGTTTGTTAACCTTAAACACAGTTGAAACAGTAGATTCAAAACCATTGCAGCTATATGATTGGCAGTGCATGCTTTACATTCATCTGTTATGAATCTGAATTACTATAGATACTGTTGCGACCTTTAACCACCCTTCTCAACATTTTTCCTGAAAACATTACATTCACCTTGTGAAGCAGCACGTCTCCCGATTTACAATGACTCAACCTCAAGTAGACTGGCGCCGAAGGTGACTAATTTATTTTCGTACTGAAAACTGCATTATCTATCATTATCGTAAACGATGAGTCACCTTTAACTTTCGGACCATATCAACTGCTTGCTCCAATAACCATTTGGCGTAATAATAGCTCCACCACCGTACCCAGATCTTGGGAAGAATGCCAGGGACGTCTTCGGCAAGGACTACCACTTCAGCCTAGTGAAGACGTAGTGTTCAACACCGGTAGCAGTTTCAACCGGGGCCTGCCTAAAGTGCCGAATCGGTATTTTGCCCAAAGTGGTGAATTTCATACTACCGACCATGCCCAAAGTGCCGAACGACGCCATGCGACGTCACATCGTTCGTAAACAAGGCGTCGGAGCCGAGTGAGTATGGTCGGTAGTATGAAATTCGGCATTTTGGACCAAATGGCGATTCGGCACTTTCAACATTCGGTACTTTGTCCCGGAACCTTTCAACTAGATCTAGACCAAGTATACAGGGTGTGAATAAAGTCTGGAATAAAATACATATTTCGGATATCTTGGGTTTGATGGAAAAACCCTGAAACGGGCAAATCTTTGGAGACCAAGTATACAGGGTGTGGATGAAATGGAATAAAATTCATATTTCTGATAAAGTCTGGCCGCGCTATGAAGGCATCTGAGGAGCTATCTGTAACCTTTTAAAAACCACTGTTGTATAAATAGAAGTGGATAGTGCACCAATAGCTAGCAAGTAATGTGTAAACATTTGTGAATGTAAAGTAACAAAATATCTAATCACTTCTGATAAGGGCGGTCCTTCCGACCCTTTATTCGCCTCAGACGCCTTCATAGCGCGGCGAGAGTATATCTTGGTTTTGCTGGAAAAACCTTGAAACAGGTCGATTTCGTTTTTATCCCGTGCACTTCATGACGTAGTAAATTTGATTCTGTGGCCATCTGGTTGCATCCAGGCGTGACGTCATCAGTTTTTCAAATGGTAACAGCAACTTAAATTATCCCTTGTCGTTAGGTACTTCATTACTCACAAAACAGTATAAAATAGTAATTTCTAAGATTTGACCTCTCGCCGAGAATCTGGTTACAACAAGATGGAGCACTGGAGCACCTCCACAATTTGGGCCGCATGTTTGGAGGTACCTCGACGAAATTTTCCACGGGAGATGAATCGGAGCAAGGGGAACAATTGAATGGCCCTTCGTTAGTTACTCATAAAACATTGTAAAACGGTGATTTCTAAAGCCCGTTTTAGACGACGTTATTTTCTTGTACAAGAAAATTGTATACTTTCTCTCGTATCGTGTAATACAAGAAATCAAATTTTGAACAATAAATTGGATGAAAATAGGACACGCTCTATTTCCATCTTAGATCTAGTATGCGAGCATGCGCATTTTGAATGTAATGAATTAATATCGCTCATCTGCGACATAACCTAAAAGTGTAGCATGTGAGTTGAGTTTATGCCGTTTCAACGATGACTACTTGGAGAACAGATGAAGTCGCGAGCATTATTGAGAGATATCAAGAGAACCCATTGCTGTATATTGTAAAACATGTGGAATGCCACAATAAGTTCCAACGTTTAAAACCGAAATGTTTTATACCAACTTAAAAATTTTCAATTCTGCGCATGATCCCGGACTATTTTCTTGTACTATTATATATGATGAATAATGCGTATTTCGCACTGGCTAATATTTTTTGGTAACATATTCTACTAAAATTTTCTTGTACAAAAAAATAACGTCCTCTAAAACGGGCTTAAGAGTTGACCTCGTGACAGAATTGGTAATGTTGTTTCCGGATGAGGCCACTCCCGAGGCGCCTCATCTGAGAATCTGGTTCCAACAAACTGGAGCACCTCCACAATTTGGGCGGCATGTTTGGAGGTACCTGCACAAAATTTTCCCCGGAAAATGGATCAGACAAAGGAGAACAATTGAATGGCCCTTCGTTAGATACTCATAAAACAGTGTAAAACAGTAATTTCTAAGATTTGACCTTGTGCCAGCATTGGTAATGTTGTTTCCGGATGAGGCCACTCCAGAGAATCTGGTTCCAACAAACTGGAGCACCTCCACAATGTAGGCAGCATGTTAGGAGGTACCTCCTCAAAATTTTCCCCGGGAAATGGATCAGACAAAGGAGAACAATTGAATAGCCCTTCGTTAGATACTCATAAAAAAGTGTAAAACAGTAATTTCTAAGATTTGACCTTGTGCCAGCATTGGTAATGTTGTTTCCGGATGAGGCCACTCCCGAGGCGCCTCACCTGAGAATCTGGTTCCAACAAACTGGAACACCTCCACAATTTGGGCGGCATGTTTGGAGGTACCTCGATGAAATTTTCCATGGGAGATGGATCTGACGTAGGGGAACAATTGAATGGACCTTCGGTAGGTACTCATAAAACAGTCTAAAACAGTAATTTCTAAGATTTGACCTGGGCGGTCCATTGGTGTAGTGGGTAGAGGCGAGCGCTTGTGCCGGCTGCATCGCGGCCTTGTGGGTTCGATTCCCATCCCGGGCGGAAGATTTTTCGGAGATCGAGAAGTATTCGCTCGGGTCCGTGGTTGTTATATATGTGTTACATTATTAATTTGTTCATTTATTACCATTATTCATACAAATAAAATACAAAAATACTAGCCGTGTGTGACTGAATGGCTAAGCCTAAGTAAAAAAAAAAGATTTGACCTCGTGCCAGGATTACTAATGTTGTTTCCGCATGAGGCCACTCCCGATGCGCCTCACCCGAGAATCTGGTTCCAACAAGATGGAGCACCTCCACAATTTGGGCCGCATGTTTGGAGGTACCTCGACGAAATTTTCCATGGGAGATGGATCGGACGAAGGGGAATAATTGAATGACCTGCCCGCTCGCCAGATCTCACACCTTTTTTCTATGGGGTCATGTGATATCCAGGGTCTATACAAATAAACCAAATGACTTGGATGACCTGAAAACTGGCACTGGACCCAGAGATAATACGACGTACCCTAGAAAGCGTGTACATCCACCTCGGCCAGTCAAGTGGCCAACGGTAGACAGTTTTTTTATATTTTTTATTAAATTCAATAAAGACAAAAGTAGCCTGATTATACAGTGCGCGCCTAAAGTATGGAATATATTCAATAAAACCGAAATAAAATATTTTTGAAAAAAATCCTCGAATAGGTAGATTTTCTTTTATAAAAATACACATTTTTGCATGAAATTTGATTTTCAGTCTTCATTTGTTTTTGCGTTATGACGTCCGCCATTTTGTTTTTAAACGGCAACCCCCTATTTTTGTTCTTGATTTTGAGAGATCTTTTCATTGTCGAACTGGCAGTATAAAAATATTGCCATTTTATATAAGAAATGTTTCGAGTAAATGACATTTGAAGGTGAAAACTTGATATTTAGAGTTTATCCAAAATGACCTTGTTCCAGCGCTTTTTTCCAAACAAAAATGATCTTGACCTTCCGTATAATCATATAATACAATATGGTTTGAGTAAGTCGGCGCAAACCCCGCAATAGGCTTTTTTTATTTCGAACAAGTAGAAATTCTTCTTGAACATTTTGAATATTTTCCAGGCTAATTCTGCGCATTCATCTCTCTCGCGGCCTATTCTATTGGTCCTTATCTGCCAATCCACCTATTCGTAAAGCAATTGTCAATAAACGCGCCCAGTGCGGGGGTGCCCCGTCTTGCTGAAACCATTTTGTATTATATGATTATATGGAAGGTCAAGATAATTCTAGTTTGGAAAAAAAAGCGCTGGAACAAGGTCATTTTACAAAGACTCTAAATATCTAGTTCTCACCTTCAATTGTCATTTACTCGAAAAATGTCTTATGTAAGATGGCAATATTTTTATACTGCCAGTTCGACAATGAGAAGATCTCTCAAAATCAAGAACAAAAATAGGGGGTTGTCATTTAAAAACAAACTGGCGGATGTCATAACTCAAAAACAAATAACGACTGAAAATCGACTTTCATGCAAAAATGTGTATTTTTATAAAAGAAAATCGAGGATTTTTTCCAAAAATATTTTATTTCGGTTTTACTGAATATATTCCATACTTTAGGCGCGCACTGTATATTTTTACTGAATATATTCCATACTTTAGGCGCGCACTGTATATGAATATTCAACCTGTTCGTAACTCTGAAAAATTAAGTCTTAATTTCTCACAGAAATTAAATTTAAATTTTTTGAAGTTCAAAAAAGTTTTTCTCAAAAAATTTGTTATGTAAGATACCAAACTTTTTACACTGTTTTATGAACAATGGAGTACCTAACGACAAGGAATAATAAAAGTCGGGGTTACCATTTGAAAACTGATGACACGCATGGCTGCAACCACATAGCTACAGAACCAAATTTACTACGCCATAAAGATAACAGAAATATGAATTTCATTCAAGACTTTATCCACACCCTGTACAATGCAGAGTGCGGACTGACTTTCGCCGAGAAATGGGTAAAACACCGACAATACACTGGAAACGGACGTGAATATGCAAGACTAGCGCCTCAAACTTGGAGGCTAGTTTACGTACTCCTCACAATCCGCTAAAATTAAAAATTGCATTCCAAAGTGGCACTCAACGGTGGCTTGACTTCGCGTCCGATGGTCCCATCATCCAAGCCTCTGTCGTGTTTCCATTAGAGGTGGGCGATGTGACCCTTTCTTGTGAGTCGACTCATGAAAGAGTCGACTGCCATGAGTCGTCTCATCGTCACATCAGTGATCAGTATCATCACTCGACATGGCTCTAAGAAGTAAAAGTATATCTGGAAAAAAGCGATGCGCAAAAAAAACAAAATCCTCGCTTCCAAAAATGTTCAAGAGTAAAAAACAAGATCCTTACTTCCAAAAATGTTCAAGAGCAAAAAAATCAAGATCCTCAGTTCCAAAAATGATCAAGAGCAAAAAAAAACAAGATCCTCAATTCCAAAAATATTCAAGAGCAAAAAAAACAAGATCCTCACTTCCAAAATTGTCCAAGAGCAAAAAAAAAAAACAAGATTCTCACTTCCAAAAATGTTCAAGGGTAAAAAAATACGTTATGACACAAACAACAAAAAGCTAACCAAAAATAACTTCCACACTCCAAATTTCACAATAATGTGAACACTCGATTTTTTATTTTCTTCGTTGATGCTAAATTAGACCGCTTACAACGATTAATGATTACGATAGTGCAAACCGCAAGAGATACTATTGGGATTTTTAATTTGGCTAAGATTTGCCATTTCGGGAACGTTCGAATTTAGTACGAAAGTAAAGATCTTTTGAAAGGAAGACCCAATTGGCTGTTGGATATTGGAGGCGTTCACTTTGTGCTACATCTGAAATTGCAGTCATAAGTCTTCAATGTATACTGTTATAGGAAAGTTATAAAAAAATACAATTGCTATATTTTTAAAATCAACATGTACGACGATTGTAAACCTACTCAATTATTAGTTTTACGTATCCTGAATTTTCTTTTTGGTCGGGCCAAAAATTTCTGTCTGACCATTTCGAAAACATGATTTCATTTGCTACTTATTATCTATTTACGATCTTTGTGCAATAATAAATATATTCAAATTTGTTTTTCGTTGAAAGTTGTGCACACTTTATTGAACATTATTTGAGTCGAACATGAAAGAAAATACTTACGTAATGAATAATACAAATCACTCGACATGTTAGTTGGCCAGTATTTTTCCTCACCTGAAACAAAAAAAGGAAAAATCACAATATCATAAAACTGTTCAAACATTTGATCAATACTTATATTTAAGAATAATCAATAATTTACTGTCATGTTTGGTTAATAATAATAATAATAATAATAACGACATAGATTTACATAGGTTATGATAATATTCGTAAATTAACAGTTGAACAAATAAATTGAATGAAGTTGATTGATGAGAGAGAGACTCAATACATTTGTTGAGATATATAATCTCGACAGATAATGAATCTGAAGTTACACAGCCTTCAATTGTTGATCAATTTCAAGTTTTCAGTATTTAATTTTTTTTTAATAACTGCACAATTTGTATGTGTTGTTTGTACATTTCCAACTCATTTCGATATAGTCAATAATATTTTTTTCATACAATTTCGGTGACTGAAGAATAATGTAAAAATTGGCTTAAAACTTTGAAATTCATTCTACATTATGTTTTTCTAAAAAGTTGCAAACACCCTTACAAAAACGCAAAATTAAAAAAAAAACATAAAAACAATTACCATCGACTTCCGGCATTCCAAAGTTACTTCAAATTATTTTTTTGATGATTTTATCTACGTTATAAGATAATCCCACTTGAACAGTAAGCAATTTAAAAAAAAATTCTAATAATTTCAGCGACCGAAGAAAAACATAAAAAACGATTAGCATAGGCTTTAAACTTTCTATATTAATTCAAAATGTATCCCAGATTAAGATTTTGTAAAAAGTTACTAATTTTTGAGGTAATCCCACTTAAACAGAATGCAAAATTAAAAAATGTAGTAATTCAGGCCACCGTAAAAATATAAAAACAATTGCCATTAACCTGAAACTTTTAAAATTTACTCAAAATTCATTCTGAATTATAATTTTGTAAGGATTTGGAAACACTTTTGCATGAGTTTTTGAAATAATCCCACGTAAACAGACCAAATAAAAAAAAAACAATTTTGACGGCTAAGAAAAGAATATAACAAACAATTACCATTGACTTCAAGCAATTCCAATATTAGTCAAAATGTATTTTTTGTTATCTACGTTTTAACATAATCACGCTTGAACAGTAAGCAATATTTAAAAAAAGTATAATAATTTCGGCCACTGGAGAAAAACATAGAAACCATTAGCATCACCTTTAAGCTTTCCAAATTAACTCAAAATTCCTCCCAGATTAGGATTTAGTAAAAAGTTGCATATGCCTAATTTTTGAGATAATTCAAATTCAAATTCAAATAATTTATTTCATGTGAAATATGTCAATACAATTGTAAGATGTATAAAATACAATAAACTTAAAAGCTAAACACATTAAAATAACATTAGTTATAATTACACTAAAATTTAAAATTTAAAATCTAGATAATCCCACTTAAACGGAGGACGAAGTTATAAGATGTTGTAATCAGTGACGGCTCGTGGAACATGTTGATGATAGAGCCACTTATACAATATATACCCCGTCCCCCTCCGCTTTTGAAGAAAGAAAGAACGATTTATCTTCCTAGACTAAAGTAACTGGCGAAAAAGTGTTCTAAGAATTACTTTAAAATTCTTGCTGAGCTTGAAACTACAAGTTTTTCCATGGCTCCTTGGCTCTACATAACGCCTTGTTACATAAAGGTCTACGATGATTATTAAAAAAGTTGATTTTTTCGAGTTTTCTTTGCTGACTTTTTTCAAAATTTTCCATAAAGTTCATGGTGACTTGCTAACTTTTTTGCAATGTTTTCTAGATGAATTTGTTTAACGCCAATCGATTCATTTCGTTCTTCTGATAAAGAAATTGGTATTACATAAAGTTCTACGATGATTATTAAGAAAGTTGATTTTTTTTTTTTTTCCATTCTCGAGTTTTCTTTGCTGATTCGTCACGGGCTTCAAATTGACATTTATTCTTGCGAAAGTACATTTTCTGAAGCGTCTTGAAGGGATCTTTCCAGTGACGTATAGAAACCCCGAATCGAACCTGTGGTTTCTTCAGCAAATCATTACAAAGTCAATTTTTGGGAAAAAGTAAGAAGGGGGGACCCTTGGGTAGTTTTTCAAATTTTTGTCAAAAATTTAAAATCGGCAATTTTACTTGAATCCGACTAAGTAACATCCAACGAGCACTGAAATCCGCGTTCGATTTGGATTCTTCGTTTAGTCGCTACGGCGGTACAAAGTCTGAAAAAATCGACTTTTTTCAAAATTTTCTATAAAGTTCATGGTGACCTGCTAACTTGTTTGCAATTTTTTCTAGATGAAATTTTTTAACGACAATCGATTTATTTCTTTCTTCTGATGAAGAAAATGGTATTACATAAAGTTCTACTATGATTATTAAGAAAGTTGATTATTTCTTTCTTCTGATGAAGAAAATGGTATTACATAAAGTTCTACAATGATTATTAAGAAAGTTGATTTTTTCGATTTTTTTCATTTTCGAGTTTTCTTTGCTGACTCGTCACGGGCTTCAAATTAATTTGTTCTTATGAACGTACATTTTCTGAAGGGTCTTGAAGGGATCTTTACGGTGGTTCATTTCAAATTCAATTTTTGGAAAAAAGTAAGAAGGAGGTGGATGATTTTTCAGGTTTTCGTCAAAAATTTTAAATCGCCAATTTTAATTGAATCCTACTAATGACACACAAGGAACACAGACTTGAAATCCGTGTTCAAATTGGATTCTTTGTTTAGCTAAAGTCTGAAAAAATCGACTTTTTTCAAGATTTTCCAAAAAGTTCATAGTGCTAACTGTAAAAATTCTTGCCGAGCTTGATACTACAGGTAGTGCCATGGCTCCTTGGCTCTACATAACGAGCCAATATTGTAATAATTTAGGCGACTGAAAAAATACATGAAAACAATTACCACCAAACTCTCCAAATTACCTGAAAGTTTTGTTACAAATATCTTTTCGCTAATTTTGAAAATAATCCCACTTAAACAGAGGGCAAAGTAATAATATGTTAAGTATAATTAATTTAAAAATTAATGATAGATTGTTGCTTAAAATTTGACAACATTATGTTAAGCAAAGAAAAAACATTTTTTTCTTCTTACCAGTGATGGTTCTCGGGTTTTTTTCTGGTACGGCCGAGGAACAAGAGGTGGTAATACAGATAGGTGCAGCCGTCTCTGCAACTGACCCTACCTATCTGTGTTACCACCTCTTGTTCCTCGGCCGTACCAGAAAAAACCCCGCGAACCGTCACTGCTTCTTACGGTACGTTACGGTTACCATTTTTTCAGCCACCACTTATTTAGGCTAGATTTCGTGTTTATTAACACGTTGGCTGCCCACATAAGAAGAAAATGTCATTCCCCATGTGCCCAGATATGAATAAGCAAATAAATATAAGGAAATTGAATTTTTATTATTCTTTACGCTTACAAGAAACGAATCTTGTATTCTTTTTGCGACGATAATTGAGTTTACTTTAATAAAAGAGAGGACCGACCGTGCAATACGGCAAGATGAACCGTGAGCGAGCATCACCGGGGTGAAGCGTGAGCATCACCGGTGATGCTCACTGCACCAAGATGGACTGTGAGCGAGCATCACCGGTGATGCTCACGGCACCGAGGTGAACCGTGAGTATCACATCACGCAGGCAACATGTTATTTATTTATATTTTCTTAACTTGTTCTGTTGCAAATAAAAGTAGACCCCTGGAAAACATGAAATATGAACACAATTATAATTTCAAGATCTTACAGTTGACTGACTATACGGCTGATATAAACCGAATTTCTATTGTTCGCAATTACAATTCGCATTTGAAACATTCAACTGGAAGAAGTGTAAGGAGTGGATTTGATAATAAAAGAGAATATGTTATTATCTCAGTTTACAAGCAAAGATAAATCTGCTTTTTATAGATCTGACATCCGCGTTAAAGTGCGCTTTCAGCTACATTGTTGTTTCTGGTGCTTCACCGCTATTAAGATTATATAAAACGTCTGTTTCCCGTTTTTAATGTAAATTTGAAAGCACGTGGTTTATGTCCCGAACAGTATCATAACGCCTATCTGCGTAATTTACGGCGGTTTTTTTTTTATTATGTTAGCAACGACTTCAGCAGATAATAAAGAAAAATGGGCCGTGTGTGCTGTAATGTATATAACGGAAGCTTTAAAAATGACTACACATTCATTATTCAATAGAATATGCAAGGTCGGACCTGTTTACGTGACCCGCCGTGTGAAGGTGGCGGGCGGCAGAGGCGGTGACGCAAGATGACTTACGAGGGGACTTAATGGAGTAAAAAATTTCAAATTTACCACACAACGATTGCGCCTGTAAAATGGTTTCTGTTCCATGAATCACTGGCGCATTTCATCAAAATAAGGCGTTACGTGAGAGGATGTGTTTTATTTCCAACTACACTGGAAAGGAGTAATTGGCGTCTTTAGACTTCCCCACGCGTCGCGTTTTATTTATAACTTTTGTTAATCGTTGCAATAGTTTCAACCTAATAAAACACCAAAGGATGAGTTATTTCTGACACGTTATTGACCTACTGGACAAAATTTCAGATTTAAGGCTGTTCGACCCGCACGAAAATTAAAGCGTTTTTAGCGATGTCACCTGGTAGTTTTTCTTATTCAAAACACTTCAAAGGCTAATTTTATCCTGGCTTGCCGGAAAATCTGGTGTTAAAATTTACGCAGAGTTTTCCAATTCATCGAAGCAAAACAGTAAACCGAAGGAATGTCGCGAATTTTAGGCTCTGGAATTCAAAAAAAATATTGAAGCACATTGCCACCAGGTAGTTCTCTCTGTTCAAAATACTTCAAAGGCTAATTTTATCCTGGTCTGCCGGAAAATCATACTTCCCAGAATTAGGAAAAGAAAACTGCAATAAAGTAATATTGTATTTTATAAAAACCCAAACGACTTGGATGATGATTAGAGTGCGAAGCGTCAATCCTGGCGGAAAAATATTTTTACCCATCGGCGGGGCAAGGAACGTTAGTTTCGAGCGGATAAACCAGAAGGCTTTTAATTTTAAATTATTCCAAATCAGGTCTGTTATTCCAAATCAGGTAGCTGTTACTAAAAAACAGGTAGCTGTTGTTCAAAGACAGGTAGCTGTTACTAAAAAACAGCTACCTAATTTGGAATAACCGCAAAACCGCAACCGGAAACTGGAAACCGCAACTTCTGGGATCACTTCCAGGATCACTTCCGGGATCACTTCCTGTCCCCGTACCGGCTAACTGTCTCTACTGACGTGAAAAATGTTACATACATACGCCTACGCATACAATTATGAATACGTCTTAATACGCACATCAAAACTATGAACAAGGATGTGATAACAAAAGAAAAACCATCCAGGCTACATATTTTGGCTTCTATAATAAAACTCTTTGGGTTTGTTTTAAATTCTTTTAATATCCTGATATCCTTTAGTTATTGAGGTAATTCATTGACAAATACAATTGCGCAATATTCCGGTGTTTATTAAAAAGCGTTAATCTGTGTTTAGGTGTATTGTAGTTGTTGAAGATTCGGGTGTTATGTGCGTGTTCTTCAATGTGATATTTAAATTTTTGAAGGTAAACATTAGAAGTTCATACATGTAGATTCCAAAGAATGTTAAAATATCGGACTTGAAACTTTCTCAATTTGCTCAAAATGTATTCTACTTTATGATCCTATTAAAATCCGGAAATACCCCATTGCTGGATTTCCAATTAATCGCGCTAGAACGCACCGTTAAAATTTTCAAGTTGCGCATTTTGTAATTCTTTAAAAAAAAATAGAAAAACAAAAGCTACGTACTTGAAACTTTCTCAAGTTGCTCAAAATGTATCCCACTTTATGATTCTATTAAAATCCGGAAACACCCCATTGCTAGATTTCCAATTAATCGCACTCGAACGCACCGTTAAAATTTTCAAGTTGGCATTTTATAATTCTTAAAAAAAAAATAGAAAAACAAATGCTGCGGACTTGAAACTTTCTCAAGTTGCTCAAAATGTATTCTACTTTATGATTCTATTAAAATCCGGAAACACCCCATTGCTAGATTTCCAATTAATCGCACTCGAACGCACCGTTAAAATTTTCAAGTTGCGCATTTTGTAATTCTTTAAAAAAAATAGAAAAACAAAAGCTACGGACTTGAAACTTTCTCAAGTTGCTCAAAATGTATCCCACTTTATGATTCTATTAAAATCCGGAAACACCCCATTGCTAGATTTCCAATTAATCGCACTCGAACGCACCGTTAAAATTTTCAAGTTGGCATTTTATAATTCTTAAAAAAAAAATAGAAAAACAAATGCTGCGGACTTGAAACTTTCTCAAGTTGCTCAAAATGTATTCTACTTTATGATTCCATTAAAATCCGGAAACACCCCATTGCTGGATTTCCAATTAATCGCACGCGAACGCACCGTTAAAATTTTCAAGTTGCGCATTTTGTAATTCTTAAAAAAAAAATAGAAAAACAAATGCTACGGACTTGAAACTTTCTCAAGTTGCTCAAAATGTATTCTACTTTATGATTCTATTAAAACCCGGAAACACCCCATTGCTAGATTTCCAATTAATCGCAGTCGAACGCACCGTTAAAATTTTCAAGTTGCGCATTTTCTATTTCTTAAGGAAAAAAAATAGAAAAACAAATGCTACGGACTTGAAACTTTCTCAAGTTGCCCAAAATGTATTCTACTTTATGATTCTATTAAAATCCGGAAAGATCACGTATATTCAAAAAGCGTTAATCTGTGTTTAGGTGTATTGTAGTTGTTGAAGATTCGGGTGTTATGTGCGTGTTCTTCGATGTGATGTTTAAATTTTTGAAGGTAAACATTAGTTCATACATGTAAATTCCAAAGAATGTTAAAATACCTTCTCTTTTAAGAAGACTCTACAGTTTATCTACTGAGCCGTGGTAGGTGGAGGTGAAGTTTGCGCAGAGAATAAACAAATGAATATAAATCATCAATTCGTGGCGATTCTGTGTCCATGTTTACATTGTGACGTCCAACGCTTAGTACCAACTGTCACCAAAGCTCAAGTTATTTCCGGGAAGTATGTCTGGCTTTACTACAAAACGGCAATGCTGTCGAGCTTCAAGTTTTTACAAGAGTACCAACTGAAACCCAAAGTAACTGCCACCAAAGCTCTAGTTGTAGGCGGGAAATTTTAAACTCCAAGGTAAAATACCAACGGACGTCTAACGCTTAGTAGAGTACGTTTGAATAGAGAAGAGCCCAAGGTTGCGCGAAATTTCAACGATCGCTTGTGCTAGTGGCGTGCGCAATTCAAGTAAATATATTTGGGAGGGCAGAAAATAATGCGTGAAAATCCCAATATAAGTACCGCCTTCAAAAGCATCTATATTGCTTCGTATTCCATAAACTCTGTAGAGATAATGTCACGAGATTGAGAGTGAATTACTTGTCCACGTTTCCCCAACAAACACTTCCTTTCGGGGGCTATCGGAATGCAGCGATAAATGATTTAATCAAAAATGAAACAACTAATATAAACCACTATAGTACAGTTCACCAACTAATAAGTTCTAAAAAGAACTGATTTTTACAAACACGGGAAAAACGAATCATAGCAATACAACGAATAATAAAAAGCAGAATGATACTCGGAACTCGGAAGCAACTACGCTAATGAAACACTGCCACACCCTATTCTGCATAATAGACTCGACTAACGGCTAAAACCCAGTTTTAGTTCGTGCGCAAGGTTCTTCTCTATTCAAACGTACTCTACCAACTGTCACTTAAGCTCAAGTTATTTCCGGGAATTTCGTCTGGCTTTGCTACAAAACGGCAATGCTGTCGAGCTTCAAGTTTTTACAGGAGTACCAACTGAAACCCAAAGTTCGGTAACAACTGCCACCAAAGCTCAAGTGATAGGTGGGAAATTTGAAATTCCAAGGTAAAGTTTTACGAGCATACCAACTGATGTCTAACGCTTTGTACCAACTGTCACCAAAGCTAAAGTTATCTCCGGGAATTACATTTAGCTTTACTACAAAACGGCAATGCTCTCGAGCTTCAAACTTTTACAGGAACACCAACTGAAACCCAAAGTTTGGTACCAACTGTCACCAAAGCTTAAGTTATAGGCAGGAAATTTTCATAAGCGTATCATCTGTGTGCCTAACGTTTATGTTCTAAGCGGGAAATTCAAAAAATGAAAAATATAAACACCCCGATAAATTTAAATATAATGGCCTTCGATGAGTAGTATGCGAAACCACAATAAAATGGCCATTTCCGGTGCTTCAAAATACCTCGCGTTAGGTATCACTTGAAGTTTTACGAGCATACCAACTGACGTCTAACGCTTAGTACCAAAGCTCAAGTTATTTCTGGGAATTACATCTGGCTTCACTACAAAACGGCAACTCTGTCGAGCTTTAAGTTTTTACAGGAGCACCAACTGAGACCTAAAGTTTGGTACCAACTGTCACCAAAGCTCTAGTTATAGGCAGGAAATTTGAAATTCCAGGGTAAAGTTTTACGAGCATACCAACTGACGACTAAGGCTTAGTACCAACTGTCACCAAAACTTAAGTTATTTCTGGCAATTACATCTGGTTTCACTACAATACGGCAACGCTGTCGAGCTATAAGTTTTTACAGGAGTACCAACTGAAAGCTAAAGTTTGGTACCAACTGTTACCAAAGCTCTATAGTGCATTTCAGTGACGGTTCGCGGGGTTTTTTTTTGGTACGGCCGAGGTGGTAATACAGATAGGTAGGATCAGTTGCAGAGACGGCTGGCTGCGTGACCGCACCTATCTGCATTACCACCTCTTGTTCCTCGGCCGTACCACAAAAAACCCGAAGAGGCAGTGGAGATAAACAAACCCGGCTGTGTGATAGTCACGTGCGTACTTCAATAGACGCTTGCCATTGGTCATTCCGTGGTGCGTGTTCCTGGCCGGATTCAGTTTGTATTCTAGGCCCATCATCGTTTGCCGTGCATTTGAATAAATATACATTATGTAAGCCAAATTTGCGATATCTTGAGAACGGCTAGGTAGCGAGTTGAAATTTTCATGAAAAATCACAAAAAATTCAAAAATAAGTCTATTAGAATTTCAACCCCCTAAAATCAACCCTTCAAATTAAGGGTTGCCACCCCTCATTTTTTAAGAAAATTTAAAATTTCAAGGCGACCGTGAAATACGCGATTTTCTAAATCACCCGGCAACCCCGGGATGAATTTTTGAAAATCGATTTTTGATGATGCAGAGGTTTGCGCCAATAGTATCTCCTCCCTGGATTTTTGAGCTGGAAAACCGGGATACGGCTCAAAAAATCACCAATGCATTGGGACATAAAGGTTATTATCGGAAATTGCCTCCAATATTTCGGTTGCAACCCCTCAGGCGTTTTTCTAAAAAAATCACATTTCGGGCGCTTCCAGAAAAAAGTGCGCTTAGCCTTACGATTACGACTTCAATTTTCATAGAGTTTTGTAGAACCAGTTACTCTCTACATTTTATGTCTCTTACGCTTCTTTTATATCTCTAATCCTCGAGGAGTTAGTTCTTCAAAGAAAACCTTTTTAATCCCACGCGAGAAATTTAAACGGCCACGGTATTCAGAATTGTATTTTGCGCATTTTTCAGAAATTTGCGTGGAAATTCCACATTTATTGCAACAGATGGTTGAAATTTTGACAGACTAATTTTGAATAATGTGCCTTTATAAATTTCCAAAGAAAATAATTTTCTTCTAAATTTACGTTTTTTTTGTTAAAATTTTCGGATTTTTGGTCCACAATTTTGATTTTAGGATCGAATTTTTGGTCAAGGTTTTTATTTTTTTATCCCATATTTTAGATTTTTTTAACCTAAACTTTTTTATTTTTTGCCGATATTTTCAAGTACAATTTCTGATTTCTAGCCCTTGATTTTAGATTTTTAAACTTGAATTATTATTTTTATCAACGATTTTTTTTACTTTTTGGTTACTTTTTGGTTACTTTTTGACTACCGTTTTTGAGTTTCTGGTCGGCAACTAATTTTGAGCTAAAGAGTTATTTTAGGAGCTGAAAATTGCAAATTAATTTTGTTTTTCTTGATTTTTCAATTTTTTTGATTTGCATTTTTTATTTTTAGACCAGCATTATTTTTTTGCCTATATTGTAGATATTTGACCTGTATTTTTCATTTCTTCGTTTTCCAAATTTTAGAGTTTTTGTCCGAAATATTCTTTATTTTGTTTTTTTTTTAAATTTTCGGATTTTTGGTCTTCATTTTTTTAACCGCGAATTTTTGATTTTTTGTGCTTATATTTTAGTTTTTTACCTTAATTAAGAGCTAATACTGCAAGTGATTATTTTTTTTACGATTTTTCAAAACATTGAGTGCAATTTCCGTTCCCTCCATTTCAGTTTTGAGTCAATTCCTGTTGTTTTCAGTGGCAATATTGCAAATATTTTTACAAGTAATGAAAAGTACACCCTTTCTGCATAGTTTTAGTAATTTTGGAGCTAATTCTACAAGTGATTAATTTTTTACAATTTTTCACGTCAGAGCAAATTTTGAGTTTATTCCCTTGTTTTCTGCAGGAGCACGTCGTTGTATTCGGGAAATTAAAAGTAGACTATTTTTGAATAATTGAAGTTTATTTGAAGCAAAATCTTCAAGTAATATTTTTTTTTAATTTTTCAAATCGTCGAGTGCAAATTTCCTTCGCTACAGAGCAAATTTTGAAACTTTTCTTTAGTTTTCTGGGACTAATCACCCCGAGTGCTGAATATGGCAATTTTCGTACTTGAATTTTCAATCTTCTTGTTTTCATTTTTTATCGGTAAGTCCGGATTTTGATATTTTGGTCTAAATTTTTAATCTTTTAGCCTTATTTTTTTCTAAATTTTCGATTTATTTATTTAAATTTTCGACTTTTTGGTCCGCAATTTTGATTTTTAGGATCGAAGTTTTGAATTTTTTATCCTATATTTTAGATTTTTTTAACCTAAATGATTAATTTTTATACGCGACTCTTTTTATTTTTTTGGCGATATTTTCAAGTTTTTTTGATGGTTTTTGATTTCTTGGCCTTGATTTTAGATTTTTTAACTTGAATTATTATTTTTTATGGGCGATTTTTTTCTATTCTATTCTATTCTATTTCATAAAATTTTGTTGTGGATCTTCCAGGAACTGAGGTTTTCGAGTTTCTGGTGGGCAACTTATTTTAAGCTAGAGTTATTTTGGGGGCTGAAAATGGCGAATTATTTTCGTTTTCCTTGATTTTTCAATTTTTTTGGTTTGAATTTTTTTATTTTTAGACTAGCATTTTTTATTTGTTTGGCCTATATTTTAGATCTATGGCCTGTATTTTTCATTTCTTCGTTCCATTTTTTTTTGTTGAAATTTTCTGCATTTATTTAACCACGAATTTTCGAAATTTGTCTAAATTTTCGATCGTTTGGGCGTATATTTTAGTTTTTTTACATTAATTAAGAGTGTATTTTTTATTGGTCTATACTTTAGATTTTGAACGTGTGTGATTGATTTTTACGTGCAAATTATTGGTATTTAATTTGTATAATTTGCCATTTCCATCTTTCATAATTTTGACGTTTCAAACGCCAGTATCATCCGATCTAATAAATTGTAAAAGTAGCTCTACCATCAACATGTTCCACGAGCCGCCGCTGGCTTAAGTTATAGGCAGGAAATTCAAAAAATATAAACAGCCCGATACATTTTATAATTTTTTTCAGAATATATAACTAAAAAGTATTTTAGCTGAAGATGAACGTAAGAAAATTTTAATAAGTTACTAACTTTAATTACGTTGCTAGAATATAAAAAAAAATGTGATGGAAGAAGATAGGGGTTGGGACGTATTGAGTGATCAAAATGAATTTCAGGTTGGAACAAGCCAACAACAACAAGAACAACATTGAAACAAAATTAATTATGATGATGATTTTGATTTTCTTTATTTATTTGGTGGTGGCCACAAGTTGCTCTAGATATAGATCTCTTCCTTTTTCAACTTTCTTCAAAGCATCTTCGAATTTCCATATTGTTGGATTCATTCGGTCCACATAATTGCTTTCGAACCAGTTCATCAACGGTTATAGTTCGTCTGGTAAATTATCGGTCACCACATCAACATAATCATCTAAGCTATTTCTGGCACGAATGCTAATGAAATAATATTTTTTTTATTTCAAAGAAAATTCTGGATTTGTGTTATATTCGTGCAGAAGGCCCATCTCTCCTAAATGCTTCCTCATATTTTGGGCCAAAAAGAAGGAACAGCCCTGCACATTAATTTCAGGGAAACACTCTTCTATTGCGGCAATTGCAGATTGTTCGTAATCGCATATAACACTTTATGTATATGCAAGGTTTGCTCTAATGTGAAATTATGGCGGTGAATTGTTCCAGCGGCGAAATGGCGGACGTGAAACGGCGGCGGCGAAACGCTCTAGATCCAGAAGATGGCCGGTCTGTCTGACGAGTGTGATAAAGTATTCGATGAATACTTATATTGTGCGTCATGCGTTAGGAAATTAGTTTTTTCTACCAACTAAACGCCAAAAATAGCAGAATCCCACTTCAGCCTTGGTACTCATCGTCGATTGGTCAGATTTCCTAATACCGAATTTTAGTGAATGTTCCTCCGCATATCAATGTGTGAAAAGGGATATTAATATAATATTTAATTGATTCGTTTGCGAAAAACAACTTGAAATTAATAAACTCGCGAATTGATGGGCGGAGGAAATTTTCATACGAATTATTGGGATACGGGCAGAACTATTTGTATCGGTCAATTTGCGAATGTAAAAATTTCCGAGCACAACCGGGATTTGGGAGGTTAAAGGATTTTCCAGGTATCCCGTCGACTAGACAGGAGATTTTAGATGTGCAAACGGGTTGCTAATTTTTTCGACGATAGAATGTACTACGAATTTGAATAGTTGTTGAAAGTTCAAATATATCGTGTACTATTTACGAATTTAATAAACTTACCCAAGAACCTTTTTCCATAGGAACAATCTCAGGGTGTACATAATTTGAAATCTGGTCACCCTAACTACCAGTGACCTTTCTTTCGAAGACATGCAATGCTTTCTAATTTCAGGGCTGCTATGTATTCGCAAAGTAATTACGCAAATGTGTAATAAAAAAAAGCAATTCGTGGTCAGGATTCTTTAGGGCTTTTCAGGCTTCAGCGTCCGTTAATTAGTACCCCCAAAGGGCTTACGTCACATAAGTAGCGCAGGGCACTTCCTCCGGGCTTAATTAACACTGTTTGCCCCGCGTCCTTTTAGAAGCCATTATGGTTCGGTCACTTATTCCATCTCCATCCATTCCGTCCTATATTATGTTTCCCGCAACTTACTAACTACATAAATCATTATTACGTTAAATTAATGCCATTAGAAACATCGTAAATTAAATTCATAGCTGAATTTAATTAATGCTAAATCTGCAGGCAATACATTAGATTCGTTTGGTGTAATAGTTTACACGATGACATCACTGGCTAACACCCTTCCCGGGGTAGCAGGAATCTCGGAATTCCAGGCGCACTTTGTAATTAAGTTAAGCGTAAATACAAATACATACATACGCGTCTGTCATAACAGGTTAGGTGTGTTACGTGCGGCGCCATGTTACAAAATGATGTGATGAAATATGTAAACAAGAAACGTATGACTGCGCATTTCATGCCACTGACGATATTGATTCCAGAATTGGAAACGTGCATAAATATGCGCGATTTTAGCCGTCCTTAATACGCACACCTGGATGCTGTTTGCTTTTTTTTAAAGCTTGATTGCAGATGGAAATTCAAATAAATTTAAACATTTTGGCACCTTCTGATATATATTTTGGTATGGCCATGACTGTTATCTAAGATAAAATTGCATCCACCTTGTGGACGAGATGTAATAACCACGAAACAATCAAGCATGTGCGCAACATGTCATTGAACCAAGTGAATAATGTTTGCACGTCAAATAAGATTTATTATCCGGTTAGTAAATAATGATATGCATTATAAAAATTGTACACTAGAGCAGCATTATGTTGTTAGCGCGGACATTCGCCGACGTATTTTATCGAGAATGTTTCATTTCACGAGGATCCGTCACGTTCCTGAGGTGTCAGACTCATGGATTATTGCGAGAGCTTTAAATTTTGAACTGAACCGCCGCTCTCATGTGTTAAACAATTTTTGTTACTGGAATCAATGGAATCCCATACATCAAACACGTGTCGGTTATAATATTGAAATGCTTATACATAAATACATAAACATACGCTGGATTGGAAGGTATTTTTAAACTCGGTTCGTGCGCCTTCGCCGGATTCAACAATTATTTTATCGGAAAAATTGAGTTTGAATTTTTAAAATGGTATTATTTGATGAGGTGCGCAAACAATAATTTACCAAATATAGATTTTCTCGTCTACTGAACTACCCTTTGCAAATATTGTAGGTAAGCCATTAAAGGTGTGATTCCTATGACGCGACCATCGCGTCCGCGTCTCTCAAAACAATACGGACGCGCGATTGATGGTTGGTCGATGCGTGGCCCTGGACGCTCCAGAGGCATCAGCTCCATAAGTATAGAATATAATAGAATAGAATATTATATTTGGTATTAACGCCATTACAAGTGGATATATCATTGTAGAAGTGTATCGCGACCGACGAACAGCGACCACACCTTAAAGGTGTGATGCCCATGTCGCTGAGCGACGGTCGCGGTACACTTCTACAATGATATACGTATGTAGCTAATGCCTATGGAGTGTCCAGGAACGCGTCCACCAACCATCAATCGCGCATCCGTACCGCTTCGAGATCAGTCGAGACGCGGACGCTCAGCGACGGACGCGTCATACTAATCACACCTTTAAGCTGCGATTGTCGCAGTCATTTATATAACGTAAACAAGTATTGTAGGATCAACTCCACATTCCAAATGGCATATCACTTGAAAATATAATTGGAACGAACAGTAGTGGTGATATATGCATATTTCCACCTCTCTGGAAATACCCGGGGCCGTATATTTCCATTATTGCAGCAAACACACCGCCGCAGTGCCTTAAAACATTCCGCAAAAATCCCTTCGCATTAAATCTTCATCATCCACACACGAACCGGAAATATCGAGGAAATGAAAAAGGATAGCGCGCATCAACGTCTGCCCGCCCTTCTATTAAAATCCGGATTAATTGTAGCGATGCGAGCGAAATTTCGAAATTTAATTACGACGCTCGCGCACCGCTGCTCTACTCTGAATTTTGTTTCCATTGTTTTTTCGGTTTTGTTTTGAGTTGTGGGCACATTCGCGCATTATTTATGCGGCTCGTTGCCGGGCGATGTGCGGCACGAAAGAGTGCGCAAAGATAAAAGGCGCGACGTACCGATCACGTGGAATATTAACAATGTTACTAATCGCTGGCACATCCTCGATGGACGCATTTGTCAAAATTGGAAGGTTACACAATGACGTTAATGCGAAACAATGCCGCGTTGCTTATTTATATATCGTACCTGGAATAGCGCAGGAATTATAACGATTCATGTTTTCCCGATTAAAATTTTCCAACAGTGTTTGCAAAAAACTATGGGGATTCCCTGGCTTCCAAAGGATGTTTGCTATTGCTTAAGGCGGATCGAAAAAACATGCATTTTCACATGTCCGGCGATAGAAAATTGTGAAGTTATTATTGAAAATGTAGAAATTGTATTTTGCACACTCGTAGATAAAGGTTTTTTTTTTCCTCAAAAATTGTTTGATCCTCAAAACGAATATTTTCGTTAAAAAAATATAGAAAAATTCTTACGATCACAATACTTTCCCGTACTGGTGTACAAAATTTTACCAAAATTTGATTCGGTTCTTCGGATGGTCAAATAAGGCTTATGTTCAAAGTTTCCTTCAAAAATATCTAGAGGGCGCTGTCACAGACAAACGCACACAGACAACCACGTTTATTTTTTCTTCAAAAATTGTCTGAATCGTCTCAAGGGACCTCAAAACGGATATTTCCGTTAAAAAATATATAAAAATTCTTACGATCACAATACTTTCCCGTATTGGTGTACAAAATTTTACCAAAATTTGATTCGGTTCTTCGGATGGTCAAATAAGGCTTATGTTCAAAGTTTCCTTCAAAAATATCTAGAGGGCGCTGTCACAGACAAACGCACACACACAACGACGTTTATTTTTTCTTCAAAAATTGTCTGAATCGTCTCAAGGGATCTCAAAACGGATATTTCCGCTAAAAAATATAGAAAAACCCTTACAATTACAAGACTTCCCCGTACTTCGTACGAAGAAAGTAAATCAAGTTTCCAAAAATCGTCTTTCTAGGGTTCCCAAAATAGATTTTTCCTCCGATTGGAGGATATTAGCCAGTCTGGACATGACAACACTGTACGCGCACAATGGCTGCCAACATAAAAATTTGGGGAATTTAGTGGGATAAAATTAAAATCTGGGGAATTTTGGTGTGGAAAATTCGAATCTGGTATTTTCAACTCAAAGTGGATGCCAAATGTCAAAATATAGGGGATTTTCATGGCGAGAAATTCAAAATCTGGGGAAATAAAGAAGAGGATATTAACCAGTACGGGAGGTGAAAGTCTTCCCGGCAGTAAACATGGCAACATTGTACGCGCAAAATGGCTGTAAACATAAAAATTTGGGGAATTTAGTGGGATAAAATTAAAATCTGGGGAATTTTGGTACGAAAAATTCGAATCTGGGATTTTCAATTCAAAATGGATACCAGAAGCCAAAATATAGTGGATTTCCATGGCGAGAAATTCAAAATCTGGGGAAATAAAGAAGAGCATATTAACCAGTACGCGAACCGGAAGTCTTCCCAGCAGTAAACATGGCAACACTGTACGCGCAAAAAGGCTGCCAACATAAAAATTAGGGGGATTTAGTGGGGGAAAATTAAAATCTGGGAAATTTTGCTGTGAAAAATTCTAATCTGGAATTTTCAACTCAAAATGGATACCAAATGTTTAAATACAGAAGATTTTCATGGCGAGAAATCCAAAATCTGGGAAGTAAAGAAGAGGGAGAAGAAGAAGAAGAGGATAGCCAGTACGAGAACAGGAAGTCTTCCCGGTAGCAAAGGTGGCATCACTGTAAGCGCAAAATGGTTGCCAACATAAAAATTACGTGGATTTAACGGGGGAAAATTAAAATCTGGGGAATTTCGGTGTGCAAAATTCGAATCTGGGATTTTCGGCTCAAATTGGATGCCAAATGTCAAAATATAAGGGAATCCAAAATCTAGGGGAATAAAGAAGAGGAAGAAGAAGAAGAGGATATAAGCCCGTACGAGAACAGGAAGTCTTCTCGGTAGTAAAGGTGGCAACACTGTAAGCGCAAAATGGGTGCCAACTTAAAAATTAAGCGGGGGAAAATTAAAATCTGGGGAATTTTGGTGTGCAAAATTCGAATCTGGGATTTTCAACTCAAATTGGATGCCAAATGTCAAAATATAAGGGATTTTCATGGCGAGAAATTCAACATTCTGCGGGAATGAAGAAGAGGATATTCGTCAATACGGGAACAGCAAGTCTTCCCGGTAGTGAACATGGCAACACTGTACGGGCAATATAGTTGCCAACATAAAAATGTGGGGGATTTAGCGAGAGAAAATTGAAATATGGGAATTTTTTTTATGACAAAAGGAAGGACGTGGATGGAACTTCGGGCTAAGGAGAGCGAATGATTAGGGAATTTTTGGCGTCGGCTACAAGGCCATCTGCCACCACCGTTGTATATATAGTCAGAAAATTCAATGAACCAATGAATAATGCTAGACAACCACAATGGACCTGAGCGAATACTTCTCGATCTCCGAAAAATCTTTCGCCCGGGCTGGGATTCGAACCCACACAGCACGCGGTGCAACTGGCACGAGCGCTCACCTGTACCCACTACACCAACGGGCCCCGCCCATGGTGAATTTTGGTGTGGACAATTCAAATCTGCGATTTTCAACTCAAAGTGGATGCCAAATGTCAAAATATAAGGGATTTTCATGCGAGAAATTAAAAATTCTAGGGGAATAAAGAAGAGGAAGAAGAAGATATTCATCAATACGGGAACAGGAAGTCTTCCCGGTAGTAAACAAGGCAACACTGTACGCGCAAAATGGCTGCCAACATAAAAATTAGGGGGATTTACTGGAGAAAATTAAAATCTGGGAATTTTGGTGTGGACAATTCGAACCTGCGATTTTCAGCTCAAAGTGGATGCCAAATGTCAAAATATAAGGGATTTTCATAGCGAGAAATTCAAAATTAGGGCGAATAAGGAAGTGGAAGAAGAAGAGGATATTCGGCAGTACGAGAACAGAAATTCTTCCCGGTAGTAAACATGGCAACAATGTACGCGCAAAATGGCTGCCAACATAAAAATGAGGGGGATTTAGTGGGGGAAAATTAAAATCTGGGAATTTTGGTGTGGAAAATTCGAATCTGCGATTTTCAACTCAAAGTGGATGCCAAATGTCAAAATATAAGGGATTTTCATGGCGAGAAATTCAAAATTTAGGGGAATAAGGAAGTGGAAGAAGAAGAGGATATTCGGCAGTACGAGAACAGGAAGTCTGAACACTGTACGCGTAAAATTGCTGCCAACATAAAAATTTGGGGATTTAGTGGGGTAAAATTAAAATCTGGGGAATTTTGTTGTGGAAAATTCCAATGTGTCATTTTCAATTCAAAATCTAGGGGAATAAAGAAGAGGATATTAGCCAGTACGAGAACAGGAAGTCTTCCCGGTAGTAAACATGGCAACATTGTACGCGCAAAATGGTTGCCAACATAAACATTTGGGGAATTTGTCAAGGGGAAAATTAAAATCTTGAGGAATTTTGGTGTGGAAAATTTGAATCTGGGATTTTCAACTCAACGTGAATGCCAAATGTCAAAATATAAGGGACTTTCATGGCAAGAAATTTAAAATCTGGGGAAAAAAGAAAAGGAAGAAGAAGAGGATATTTGCCAGTACGAGAACAGGAAGTCTTCCCGGTAGTAAACATGGCAACACTGTACGCGGCAAAATGGCTGCCAGCATCAAAATGTTTGAAAAATAAGATTTAGTGGGAAAACATTCAAATCAGGTGAATGACAAGTACAAAGAATTTGTTTTGCTTCGGTGTTTACCATTCAGCCTAGAGCCCGGGCCGTTTTTTAAAAGGCCCGGCCCGGCAGTAAATATTCAAAAGCCAGGCCCGGCCCGGCCCGGAAGAGAATATTCAAAGTTCGGCCTGGCCGAATTAATTTTTTTTTTGCTATTATTTAATATACATAATAAAGCAAAGGAATTATTCTCTTTTGAAATATTTGTTTATTATTAAATTAAATAATATCGACGTAAATTTCGAGCAACTTTTCACTTTCACAATTTTCGAATTCGTATTTTTTACGGCCCAGCCCGGCCCGGTATTATAAATTGAGCGCGAGGCCCGGCCCGTGCAATGCTGTAATTCAGCCTAACGATTCAAAAACCTTCCAAACATTTTAGAATCTCCCTTAAGCTACGCGCACACTTGTCGGCATCGGACGGACGGCACACATCGGCAAAAATTGCTTAACACAATTGTAAACGAGTCAACGCACATTTATCCGTTCCATGCCGTACCGATAAATGTGCGTTGACTCGTTTACAACTGTGTTAAGCAATTTTATCCGATGCGTGCCGTCCGTCCGATTCCGACAAATGTGCGCGTAGCTTTAGAGTTGCTTAACAGCTTTATGTAATTTTCTCATTTTGGTGAAAAATTTCTAATTATTTTAATTACACACTTAGCTTGATGTAATATTACATTTATGGGATATTTTTTTAATCCGCGTCTTCATAGTCATTTTTTTTTTAATATGATGAATTGCAATATTTGTTGAGTTGCGCTTAATGCCCTACGGGGATTTTTGTTTCGTTGCAACCGATGGCCCTTGGGCCAAATGTGCCGTAAACGCCGTGACAATGTGTTAATTTTCTTGGAGGCCCCAAAATTAGAACAAAACCCGGCGCTGTTTGAAAGTGTAATAATTTAAAAATACGAAACTTCGTGAATAACACGAGCTTTACTCAGACTACAAAATAGCAACAAATCACTTATTGAAACTTTTCCGGCGAAAGCCATTTATTTCAATTTTAAAGTATTTTAGCACATTTGTACTCTCCTGCCACGTGCACGTCCAGGCGAGTTTAGATTTGTCGTTTTCTAAAAACGGCTAATTTATTATAAGTAAATATAAAAAAAATCCTTACTTGATTATGTAATATTATAATTTCAATTTGTAATTGTTCTTGTAGTACAATTTAGCGCGAATAATTTGGCGCAACTTTTGGATACGGACAAGTCACAAAAAATAAAATATTACGTTAACCACTTCGCGCCCATGCTGCTTTGATTGGGTTTAAGCATAATCCCAGGTTTATTGAAAATATACTTTTTTCTTGTTGTTACTGTTTTCCTACGAAATAATATTCCACTATCATAAACTCATTTATGCAAAAATATTTAAAAATATATTCCATAGATGGCGCTTAAGTGGTAATTTTTTTTTTGCTTGTCGCCATATGTGGTGACCTGGGCGTGAAGAGGTTAAGGTATGTTTACACGCTCTTGCAATTTGTGCCAATTGACTTGCATGTAAATGTATGCATGAGGTTTCCGCAAGTCAAAAAGTTTGGCTTGAAATAAATTTGCATGAGGCTGGTGGTGCATTTTCTCTCTTTCTTCTTTTACGTTTGTTTTTTTAATTATAGTTTTGTGTGATAATATGATTACGTATTTCTTTGACGGTATTCCTAAATTAAGTATGGATAGTGTATATTTTTTTATTGGGAATTAAAGATGTATTATTATTATTACTATTATTATATTATTATTTTAATTACACAAACGGCAGCCAGAAAAAGAAGTATTTTTTCGTCAATATTTTCCATTTTTTAAACCAAAAACCAACACTATAAACACGGTAAACTGAACGAGTAAACGCTAACACACGTTCAGTTCATTTGCAAAGTTTTACATGCACAAATTGCATAAGCGTGTAAGCATACCTTTAGCTTATAGTTCAACCACTAAACTACCCACAAGTACCTGATATTTTGGAATCGAAATTCCAACGTTATCAACATTATAATTTCTTTCTGAAAATGAGATGAGGATAAGGTAGTTCATTTTTAGAATTACATGAAACACAATTTTATATGTTTAATGTCACTGCATATGATCATTTATTTTTGTAACTGAAACACGTGTAGGATGTTTTAATCGGAAAATCCCGTTGCGAAATACGTACAGATCAAAATGAAAAAACAGCGCCGTAATCAGGTATCAAGAATTTTATCAAGGCCCAGAGGTCAGTCTACAATCGACCCAGCGTTCATTCACAAACAAGCACTGTCGTAGAAATTGCGTCCGATTCGTGGATTCCAGTTATCTCGCCTTGTAATTAGGTACTTTTTTCAGATGTTCTAAAAATAGCCGTGATGTTTACTTCTGAGTAAACGAAGTTATCAATTTAATTGCAACTTGAATATTGTATCGAAAAGTGCGAGTTAAAACTGAATTTATTGGTAGCTTTGGTGTTTCGTCACCAATGTAATCCAATATCACAAATTTGCCAGATTAGCTTCCTATAAAACATCCGTCTTCTTTACGTCACACTGTGACAAATGCGGAGTTCCGTCAGCAACAATGCAGAACCGACGTGGAATTAATAATAAGTGGCCACAAGAAAGAGTGTGACTCTTCTGACACAAATACATTATTAATTGGTTCGGAGCCTGTGACAGACAATTCAATAACTTGACAAATTGATGCCCGTTCCCTTGGCGATCTGCGATGAATCAATATGTTGATCTCAATTAATGTTTCAATTGCAGCTGCACCAAACAAACGGGCAAACTATTCTCAACATCGTTTAGGAATAGAGGAGATGTGATCGGAAACTGCCAACTTCCGTACTTCGGATTTATTCAGCTTCAATCTATACTGGCGGTGGTGTATTGATTACATTACACCAGTTAGCCCGTCCTGAGGTTCAATATGATACATTCCACAACAATATTTATTTTTTATAAATACAGACGTGTTGGATGGGGTGTGGTGTGTACATGGGGCTTGAAACGGTTTCCATGGATGCAAAAATACTGAGTCTGGCATGTTGCTAGACTAATTGACTAGTTGACTAGTTAAAAATTTATTTTATTTACAATCACTATAATAATATGCATATTTTCAACCCCCAAACAGTTGGAAAATTAGCGATTCCCTCTTGATCGGCAAAAATATTTTGCGAACCTGTATTTCGAAGTACAGAAATTGTCAATTGTCAATATATATAATCGACAAATTGATATCAATCATTCGCCCGGTTTCTCCAACGAATCTACTCTGAAGTGAAATTTTCAATTCAGTTTATGGATTAGATTTGTGTCCCCAAATCAAATTTCCATTTTATCGTTACATTTCGTGATTGTGAATAAAATAGTTACACCTCGCGGGAATACAATTCCAGCCTGCAGTAATGCAGTGTTTCCCGACTCGGTATGTAATATATTATTATTTTCCTGATCTGCATAATTCGCCTGCAGTAAAGCAGTGTTTCCCGACTCGGTATGTAATATACTATTATTTTCCTGATCTACATAATTCGCACGAGACAAGATATAACCAAATCACGTATTGAAAAATTATTAAATTATGTATATTTGGCACATGAAGAAATAAAACAAGTGTGTTAATGAGACTGATTATTAATCGCCGATTAACCTACAAATTAGTTACAGTACTTTTCTGTCGATCGTATGTTATTATAGAAGGAGAAAATCTAATTGAATTCTATGTCAATAGCACGATTCTGGATGGCGCGTTGCCTGATTCACTTTGCCGTTTTCTCGCAAGACTCTTGCTTTTTCCGGAAGCAAACTGAAAGATGCAATATTTGTAATGGGAAGCACTTCCGGCGCGGTCAATGTAATATCGTCGATGGTAATAAATGTTGATAAATTGCATAAACGTTGTATCTACGTTTTACACGGTAAACGTGTACTTTTGACATAAATTGGTTTTATTAAAAATCGTTTAATAATTTAAAAAATCATTCATTAACAAGACAGAGCACAAAGACCGATAAATTGTATAAACGTTGTATTTGCGTTTTATACATTCAACGTGTTATTTTGACATTAATTAGTTTTATTAAAAATCGTTTATTAATTTTAAAAATCATTCATTAATAGGTAGATTAAGACAGAGCAGAAAGACCGATGGTCGATAGCGCATAAAACATTTAAAAATGTATCTACTAAATCTAAAGTTGCCGAAACTACATATTTTCGTTTAATAAAAAATAGAAAAAAAAAATTTCGATTTTTTTTTTGGTCCGTATTTTTGATTTTTGGAGCCGAATTTTTAGATCTTTGAAATGTATTTTCGATTTTTTTTGGTCTAAGTTTTTGATAATTTGCTATAATATTCTTTATTTTGACCTAAATTTTCGATTTAATTGTTAAAAAATTTGGATTTTCGGTCCACATTTTTGATTTTTCAGGCCGAATTTTTAATTCTGGTTCTAAATTTTTGATTTGATTTTGGATAAAATATCTTTGACCTGAGTTGTGGTTGTTGAAATTTTCAATTTTTTAGTCTGCATTTATTATCTTTAGGCCCGAGTTTTCAATGTACTGTCTAAATTTTCGACTTTCTGGCCAACAATACAGATTTTTATTATTGTTATTATTTTTTAATCTTTTGTCCTAAGTTTTTCTTTATTTTGACCTAACTTTTCGATTTTATTGTTAAAATCATCGATTTTTTTTGATCCGTATTTTTGATTTTTGGAGCCGAATTTTAAATTTTCAGATCTTTGAACTGTATTTTCGATTATATTTTTGGTCTAAATTTTTGATCATTTGCTATAATATTCTTTATTTTGACCTTAATTTTCGATTTAATTGTTAAAAAATTTGGATTTTTCGGTCCACATTTTTTATTTTTCAGGCGGAATTTTTAATTCTAGTTCCAAATTTTTGATTTGATTTTGGATAAAATATTTATAACCTGAATTATTCATTTATATACGAGATTTATTTTTTGTTTTTGCGGTGTTTTCGAGTTTTGTTTTTGTTTGTTGAAATTTTCAATTTTTTAGTCTGCATTTATTATCTTTAGGCCCGAGTTTTCAATGTACTGTCTAAATTTTCGACTTTCTAGCCAACATTACAGATTTTTGTTATTATTATTATTATTTAATCTTTTGACCTAAAGTTTTCTTTATTTTGACCTAACTTTTCGATTTTATTTGTTGAAATTTTCAATTTTTTAGTCTGCATTTATTATCTTTAAGCCCGAGTTTTCAATGTACTGTATAAATTTTCGACTTTCTGGCCAACATTTTCGATTTTTGAACTGTATTTTCGATTTTTTTTTGATCTAAATTTTTGATCATTTGCTATAATTTTCTTTATTTTGACCTAAATTTTCGATTTAATTGTTAAAAAATTTGGATTTTTCGGTCCACATTTTATGATTTTGAGGCCGAATTTTTAATTCTAGTTCCAAATTTTTAATTTGATTTTGGATAAAATATCTATAACCTGAATTATTCATTTATATACGAGATTTATTTTATTTTTTCCGGTATTTTCGAGTTTTGTTTGTTGAAATTTTCAATTTTTTAGTCTGCATTTATTATCTTTAGGCCCGAGTTTTCAATGCACTGTCTAAATTTACAGATTTTAATTATTATTATTATTATTTAATCTTTTGACCTAAATTTTTCTTTATTTTGACCTAACTTTTCGATTTTATTGTTAAATTTTTTGGCCTCCATTTTTGATTTTTCGTTTAGTCTGCATTTATTGTCTTTAGGGCCGAGTTTTCGATGTTTTGTCTAAAGTTTCGGCTTTTTGACCAACATTGTGGATTTTGCCCTAAATTTTTCTTTATTCAAAATTACGGAAAACCAATTTGGCTACTTCTTTGATACGTATTTAGGAAAAAAAGTTGTAGGATTTTTAATGACATATTAAATAACAGTATTGGTGTGACCTTGAATAGCGAGTACAAGGTCATATGAAGATCATCTACAACTGCGTCTTTGCAATAAGTCAGTTTTTGATCATTCTTTTGGCAATTTGTTAAATAATTATTTTTTTCTTTACGAGTCGACTCATCATAAAGTAAAATTTTAGAACAAGTAATTTGTTTCCAAAAAATGTTGAGCAAAAAAAGGTATCCACTTCCAAAATTTTCCAATTTAGCCCGAAAACATAGCGGAGAGGGAAAAAGTCCTTTGGGAAACACGTTTCTTTGCAAATAAAGTGAAAAGAGGTACAAACACAAAACGTTTCTTCACAAAGAGAAATGGACTCCACTCCAAAAAAAGCAAACAAGAAAGGTCCTCACTTCCATAATTTTAAAATTTAAAGTAAAAGGTCCTCACTAAAAAAAATTCATGGCCCAAAAAGACCTGCAAATTTCCAAAAGAGTCACTTAGTTCCGCGACTCATTTCTCAAAGTTGACTCTTTGAGTCGGCTCATTCATGAGTTACCCACCATGTTTATTTACGAAAAGTCATAAAAAAATAAGTGAAAAGAGTCACAAAAAAAGTAATCATTTTTTTAAAAAAGAAATTTGTCCCCAAAAAATGTTGATCTTATTAATATCATGTAAACTTAAGATAAAAGCGTTATGTATTTTTTTTTAATATTCGAAAGTAATAACTAGTGATGGGCATAATCGAATGATTTCAATAATCGAATGATTACTATTCAAATTAATATGAAAATCGATTATTCATTCGAATGGTAATTCGAGTGATCATTCGAATGATCTGAAAATTGGGGGCCGCGGTGGTCTAGTGGGTAGAGGTCCGGCCTCTGGACCCCGTTGGTGCGGGTTCGAGTCCCGTCCGGACGGTCATTTTTTCAACACGAAAAATGGCCGTACGGGTCCCTGGGTGTCTAGTGTTTGTCCCCATTTCATTTAAATATGAATATTATTAATATAAATTGGTTGTGGCTGAATGCCCAAGCTGGCTAAGCCAAGTCCCCATCATCCTCGATTCCCTAACCCGAACTCCTGTCAATCATCTTTCCTTTAAAAAATAAATAAATAAAAAAAAAAAATCTGAAAATTGATGGTTTATTCGAATGATCATTTGAATGGTCTAGAAATCGATTATTTATTCGAATGATCATTCGAATGATTATTCGAGTGATCATTCGAATGATATGAAAATTGATTATTTATTCAAATGATCATTCGAATAATAGTTCGACTAATAATTCGAATAATAATTCGAATGATCGTGAATCGAATATGGTATAGACATATTGAAATGATCACTCAAATTATCGTAACTTCAATACTAAAAACAAAACTCCGGTTATTTCGTTAAAATCGTTCATAAACACGTGTGGTCTGATTTCAGCAATATATTATAATAAAATTATAATATAGAATATATTGTAAACAATATCAGAATAAACAAATTAGAAACAACTTTACTTGTTGCAGAAAGCATTAGATAAATACAAGAAAACGAAATGTAGCCTGAATATATGAATATTCAACCTGTTCGTTACTCTGCAAGCAAAAAATCTTACTAAGTCTTACTAAGACTATAAACAAATAACTTATTGAAACAACTACTTCCCTGGCTAGTGCCACGCCGGATATTGAATGATACAAAAGAAATTTGCATGTTATTACTAGTACTACTAGATAATAACATTGGTTTTAAGATCGTTTATTTCTACATACAAGGCTAACTTAGAAAATTATTCTGAAATGAAATGTGAAACTTTAAACTGTAAATGTTATTATTAAAATGAAAAAACCAGAAAATATTTTGACAAGGACACACAGTGCTAAACTTATCTAGTGTTACTAGATGAAACAAATTTAATAATAACTAAAAATAATACTGAATTAAAAAATATATCAGAATACTTCGCCGTAATGTTTCGTGGGAAAGATATCCTATTAATATGCTAGTCAAGTTTTGAATAATATATATTCGAGTACAAATTGGTATAATGACATTCAATTGCCAATCGAATGATCATTCGAGTATAGATAATTCGAATGGTCATTCGATTGATCATTCGAATGATCATTCGAGTACTTATAGATAATTCGAATGATCCTTCGAATGCTCATTTGAATGATCATTCGAGTACCGAACATTCAAATGATCATTCGAATGATCACTCAAATGCCGATCATTCGAATGATCATTCGAATTAAAAAATAGGTTCCAGAGATAATTGATTATTTTGATAATCGAATGAATCGATTATTGTCATTCGAATGATCCCATCACTAGTAATAACAGCTAGAAATTTGCTCATTATGATGTTAAAATTTCAGCAGTATAGTCGAAATAACAAAAAAATTTAGAAGTCAAATTACTAAATCATGGTTTATGATACATAACACCTTCATCCAGTTGGGTCTTCAATTGCATTGCTCGATAAAACTAAGCGGGGCGCTAACTTTACCAAAAGCGCTTTGTCATTATCCTAAAAAAAAATTATGGGTTTAATAGGTCAAAATAAAATAAAAAACCGCAAAAAGACAAAAGCGTTTATTGAATGAATTAATGAATACGGCCACCTACAATTATCCATTTGATTTGTGTGACACAAGCCTGTTGGTAATTGAATGAATTAGAGGTGAATTGAATAATCAACGCACACGTTGATTATAATAAAAATGCGCGGTGATGTCACCATGTCAGCATGTCACCAATCTGCAAATGAATGGCCGGCCGCGCTTTAATGACTTTTATCAGAGAGCAGCTCATTACGCGAACATTCTGCCTTTTGATATTGTATCCTGAAAGTATTCAGTATTTCGGAATTGATATTAACGAGTTTAATTACACGTCCAGCGTTTCTCCGTGTAAATTCTAATTACGTGATTCAATGGCTTTCCGGTGTAATAAATGCGTGGGTTCAATTAGCAGGGCCATTATAATTTCGCTGCACCGAACCTAATTAGGATCGGCCTTTTTGACTTTGTTGCACTCTAATATCATTATTTAAGTTACGTATTGACGGTATCGGGGCTATGTTTAGGCATGAAAAGAATGGCCGACTTGTATGGGTTCGGTAAAAAAAAAATGGGCTGCACGAAGGCTTCCTTAGCTGTAAATTTCTTTTCATCGTTCGTGGAAGGATCGGACTTTTATCTTAATTTAATTAGCTTCTTTAGCTGATTAAATTATTTAACAATGTTATTGAATTTGTATAAATGTAGAAGAACTGAAATAGATGCTGAAATAAATTTTCTTTTCGAGGTTGTCTACTGCGAAGGCGCAGAAGTTGTTAAACATCCTAGTAAAAATGTCAAAAATTGCGTAAAAGCTGTTTATAAATTGTCTGCTATCATTTTTACAATCCGACTCAATTTTTGGGAGAATGAAGTAGCAGAGGTGGCAATACATATAGGTAGGGTCGGCTGGTGGCGTGACCACACCTATCTGCTACCTCGGCCGTACCATAAGTCACCCTGATAAGACCATTAGAAAACATCAAGTAGACGTTTCTCGTATAGCTGGCGAAATTACTTTATTCCACACATAATACGTTTAAAGATCTTTAGCGCAATTGTAAAAAGCATTAAGCGAGCCATATTCGTAAAGCAAAGAAGTAATTAAGAAATCAATTTCACCCTCGGGCGCACTGAGACGGTCATTTGACATTATGCGGAGGTAATATCGTCTGAAAGGTAAATAAGACAGGGTCTGTTGAGAATTTGCTGCGGCCGTTAAACATTTGGTGCGGCATTGTTCCTACCGAACGTGCGTTTTATTACGGCCACTAATGTTTCAATCTATTCGTTTTATAGCGAAATATGATGACCAGTACGTGACCACAGCCCTCCCGGCCATCGTGCGCTTTTTGTTCGATTTCTTGCACTTATATTTCGTGTCTAAATATTGGATCGCCTTGAAATTTTATTGTTGTTTGGGTTTAACGCCGTCTATTCTCCCTTTTACTGCCGCACGCGATCCTCCAGATTAACTTGGCCGCAAGCCGTCTCCGCTCGCGAACTGAGAAGACCTCAACAATGGGATCATTAATATTTATATATTCTTTAGCTAAATACTCAGAAACGCTGCAACACTATTTCGGCGTGAGACACGGTTGAGGTAACTCTGTCTCGTTTGGAGCTTCCGCTTTTAGAGTATTTATGTGCGAATGAACGCCACTCTGATAACGCTGCCATCCAATCATGATCACCTTGCCTGAATACAAAATGAATTGTATACCTAGAAATATTGCGGGAAAGGACAGCGATAGATATCGCTCGATATACGCGGGGCGGACAAGAACCACTGGAAGGGAAGTTTCATTAAAACGTAGCTGTCACGACGAAATTATATTACAAACACCATAAATAAGACGAAAAATAGCCTCAATATATGACCCATTCTAAACTTGGTGATGGTTGCGACCGTTACTACGTGGTAATTCATTATAGAAACACTGAATAAAACACTTACTACATTTTTTACCACAATTTATTTATTATTTATTTAAATAAATTGTGGTAAAAACATAGTAAGTGTTTTATTCAGTGTTAATAAAAACATTCACAAAATATTGCCGACGTTTTTAATATCCCCGATAATTCAACTCATATATAAAAACGTGCATTTAAAATAACCAAACAAGCGGATAAAAAGGTAGATAAAACTTTGCAAGTGCGCTAATAGGTGGGTAAAAGTTTGCAAGTGGATAAACTTTATTTACCTTCACCAGGGCAACGATCTGACGGCGTTTTGATGTATTCGTTAAATTATCTAACCAAAACCACTGGCGGTTATAATTTCTGCAGGATAAATTTTATTTTAAGCACTTTTCATTTCCTCGCAAAGAGGCTAGCGGGATAAGATGAGTGTGGCGGCTCCCGCGCGACTTGAGTTGCAAGTATAGAAACCTTGATGAGATTTGCATGCTTATGAACTGTCATATTCGACCAAAAAAGTGGTAAAAAATGCGTTTTTCTTAAATTATTCCACTGTAAAATTGTGTGTATTTTTTCCGGTTAGGTGTGTGATCGGATTTAATTGATTTAATTTTATTACACCCAAAACTAAAGAATGGCATTTTTTCCAGATTTTTACGGCTGATGGGACTCCAAAAAATTGGTGTAAACAGCAGAAAAACGTGAAAAAAATAGTTTTTCAAGAATATTTTTTTTAAAGCTTATAAAAAGGGGCCTAATAGCGTAAGTAGCCATATTAATGACCTTCATTATCACCTTAACCGCGTGTTAATATCTTCACTTGTTCGCGCGAAAACTCAAATTAACCCATTTAAAGCCGAAATATTTTTTTAGCCACAAATCTATAATTTTTGGTATATATTTTTTTTAAATATGCCTACCAAAAATTATTCTGGAAGATTTTCTGTAAATCAATTTTTTTTTAAATCATTAATTTAGATTGTCTGTCAGGCTGATTAGTAACATCCTACATGCCTACCAAAAATTATTCTAGAAGATTTTCTGTAAATCAATTTTTTCTTTAAATCATTAATTTAGATTGTCTGTCAGGCTGATTAGTAACATTTTAGAACATATAATCGAACTATGAAATTTACAAGTTTTTACATATTGGCGTTTAAAACGACGGTGGCGCCATCTGGGTTAAGTAAATTTTGTTTTTCATAATTTGGTAATAAAAATATACTTACACGAACAGGTCGATTTTCTTTTATAAAAATACACATTTTTGCATGAAAGTCGATTTTCAGTCGTCATTTGTTTTTGAGGAATGACGTCATCCATTTTGTTTTTAAATGGCAACCCCCGATTTTTGTTCTTGATTTTAAGAGATCTTTTCATTGTCAAACTGGTATAAGTATAAAAATGTTGCCATCTTACATAAGAAATTTTTGAGTAAATGACAATTGAAGGTGAGAACCCGATATTTAGATTTTTCTAACACTTCTTCTACAATGATTATTAAGAAAGTTGATTTTTTCGATTTTTTCCATTTTCGAGTTTTCTTTGCTGACTCGTCACTGGCTTCAAATTGACATTTATTCTTGCGAAAGTACATTTTCTAAAGCGTCTTGAAGGGATCTTTCCAGTGACGTATAGAAACCCCGAATCGAACAAGTGGTTTCTTCAGCAGATCATTTCAAAGTCATTTTTTGGGAAAAAGTAAGAAGGGGGGACCCTTGGGTAGTTTTTCAAGTTTTTGTCAAAAATTAAAAAACGGCAATTTTAATTGAATCCGACTAACTAACACCCAACGAGCACGGATTTGAAATCCGCGTTCGATTTGGATTCTTCGTTTAGCCACAACGGCCGTACAAGTCTGAAAAAATCGACTTTTTTCAAAAATTTTCATAAAGTTCATGGTCACCTGCTAACTTTTTTGCAATTTTTTCTAGATGAAATTTTTTAACGCCAATCAATTCATTTCGTTCTTCTGATGAAGAAAATTGTATTACATAAAGTTCTACAATGATTATTACGGAAGTTGATTTTTTCGATTTTTTCCATTTTCGAGTTTTCTTTGCTGACGTGTGACGGGCTTTAAATTGACATTTATTATTGCGAAAGTATATTGTCTAAAGCGTATTGAAGGTATCTTTCCAGTGACTTATAGAAACCCAGAATCGAACCAGTGGTTTCTTCAGCAAATCATTCCAAAGTCATTTTTTTGGAAAAAGTAAGAAGGGGGGCGACCCTTGGGTAGTTTTTCAAGTTTTTGTCAAAAATTTAAAATCGGCAATTTTAATAGAATCCGACTAATTAGCACCCAACGAGCACTGATTTGAAATCCGCGTTCGATTTGGATCCTTCGTTTAGCCGCTACGACCGTACAAAGTCTGAAAAAATCGACTTTTTTCAAAACTTTCTATAAAGTTCATGGTGACCTAGTAACTTTTTTGCAATTTTCTCTAGATGAAATTTTTTAACGCCAATCGATTTATTTCTTTCTTCTGATGAAGAAAATGGTATTACATAAAGTTCTACGATGATTATTAAGAAAGTTGATTTTTTCGATTTATTCCATTTTCGACTTTTCTTTGCTGACGTGTCACGGGCTTTAAATTGATATTTGTTTTTGCGAAAGTACATTTTCTGATGCGTCTTGATGAGATCTTTCGAATGACGTATAGAAACCCCGAATCGAACCAGTGGTTTCTTTAGGAAATCATTTTAAATGCAATTTTTGGGAAAAAGTAAGAAGGGGGGACCCTTGGATGATTTTTCAGGTTTTCGTCAAAAATTTTAAATCGCCAATTTTAATTGAATCCGACTAATTGGCACCCAATGAGCACTGATTTGAAATCCGCGTTCGATTTGGATCCTTCGTTTAGCCGCTACGACCGCACAAAGTCTGAAAAAATCGACTTTTTTCAAAAAATTTCATAAAGTTCATGGTGACTTGTTAAATTTTTTGCAATTTTTTCTAGATGAAATTGTTTAACGCCAATCGATTTGTTTCTTTCTTCCGATAAAGAAGATGGTATTACATAAAGTTCTACAACGATTATTAAGAAAGTAGATTTTTTCGATTTTTTCCATTTTCGAGTTTTCTTTGCTGACTCGTCACGGGCTTCAAATTGACATTTATTCTTGCGAAAGTACATTTTTTAAAGCGTCTTGAAGGGATCTTTCCAGTGACGTATAGAAACCCGGAATCGAAGCAGTGGTTTCTTCAGCAAATCATTTCAAAGTCAATTTTTGGGAAAAAGTAAGAAGGGGGGGCCCTTGGGTGGTTTTTCAAGTTTTTGACAAAAATTTAAAATCGGCAATTTTAATTGAATCCAACTAATCAGCACCCAACGAGCACTGATTTCAAATCCGCGTTTGATTTGGATCCTTCATTTAGTCGCTACGGCCGTACAAAGTCTGAAAAAATAGACTTTTTTCAAAACTTTCTATAAAGTTCATGGTGACCTAGTAACTTTTTTGCAATTTTCTCTAGATGAAATTTTTTAACGCCAATCGATTTATTTCTTTCTTCTGATGAAGAAAATGGTATTACATAAAGTTCTACGATGATTATTAAGAAAGTTGATTTTTTCGATTTATTCCATTTTCGACTTTTCTTTGCTGACGTGTCACGGGCTTTAAATTGATATTTGTTTTTGCGAAAGTACATTTTCTGATGCGTCTTGATGAGATCTTTCGAATGACGTATAGAAACCCCGAATCGAACCAGTGGTTTCTTTAGGAAATCATTTTAAATGCAATTTTTGGGAAAAAGTAAGAAGGGGGGACCCTTGGATGATTTTTCAGGTTTTCGTCAAAAATTTTAAATCGCCAATTTTAATTGAATCCGACTAATTGGCACCCAATGAGCACTGATTTGAAATCCGCGTTCGATTTGGATCCTTCGTTTAGCCGCTACGACCGCACAAAGTCTGAAAAAATCGACTTTTTTCAAAAAATTTCATAAAGTTCATGGTGACTTGTTAAATTTTTTGCAATTTTTTCTAGATGAAATTGTTTAACGCCAATCGATTTGTTTCTTTCTTCCGATAAAGAAGATGGTATTACATAAAGTTCTACAACGATTATTAAGAAAGTAGATTTTTTCGATTTTTTCCATTTTCGAGTTTTCTTTGCTGACTCGTCACGGGCTTCAAATTGACATTTATTCTTGCGAAAGTACATTTTTTAAAGCGTCTTGAAGGGATCTTTCCAGTGACGTATAGAAACCCGGAATCGAAGCAGTGGTTTCTTCAGCAAATCATTTCAAAGTCAATTTTTGGGAAAAAGTAAGAAGGGGGGGCCCTTGGGTGGTTTTTCAAGTTTTTGACAAAAATTTAAAATCGGCAATTTTAATTGAATCCAACTAATCAGCACCCAACGAGCACTGATTTCAAATCCGCGTTTGATTTGGATCCTTCATTTAGTCGCTACGGCCGTACAAAGTCTGAAAAAATAGACTTTTTTCAAAATTTTCTATAAAGTTCATGGTGACCTGCTAACTTTTTTGCAATTTTTCCTAGATGAAATTTTTTAATGCCAATCAATTCATTTCGTTCTTCTGATGAAGAAAATGGTATTACGTCTACGACGATTATTAAGAAAGTTGATTTTTTCGATTTTTTCCTTTTTCGAGGTTTCTTTGCTGACGTGTCACGGGCTTTAAATTGACATGTTTTCTTGTGAATGTACATTTTCTGAAGGGTCTTGAAGGGATCTTTACGGTGATGTATAGAAACCCGGAATCGAACCAGTGGTTTCTTCAGGAAATCATTTGAAATGCAAGTTTTGGGAAAAAGTAAGAAGGGGGTAGATGATTTTTCAGGTTATCGTCAAAAATTTTAAATCGCCAATTTCAATTGAATCCTACTAATGACACACAAGGAACACAGACTTGAAATTCGTGTTCAAACTGGATTCTTTGTTTAGCCAGTCTGAAATTTTTTTTTCAAAATTTTCCAAAATGTTCATGGCGACTTGCTAACTGTAAAAATTCTTGCTGAGCTTGATACTAGGTACTGCCATGGCTCCTTGGCTCTACATAACGACCCGCCTCTGCAATCAGCCATAACTAAATAACAATTCTTATTCTTATCACTAATAAAAGTACTTTTATAATCAAAAGTCAAAAAAACCTTACGGGCACTCCTTCAACCCAGAAAAAAATAATTTCTTCGTAAGTCGCAGAAATCCACATTTCGCGATATAAATCTCGATTTTTGACAAAGTTTGCAATCAGCCATAACTAAATAATTTTTTTTTATTTTTATCACTAATAAAGGTACTTTCATAATCAAAAGTAAAAAAAACTTACGGGCACTCCTTCAACACAGAAAAAAAATAATTTCTCCGTAAGTCGCAGAAATTCAAATTTCGCGATATAAATTTCGATTTTTGACAAAGTTTGTAATCAGCCATAACTAAATAAAAATTCTTATTCTTATCACTAGTAAAGGTACTTTCATAAACAAAAGTCAAAAAAACGTTACGGGCACTCCTTCGACCCAGAAAAAAATTGTTTCTCCGTAAGTGGCAGAAATTCAAATTTCGCGATATAAATTTCGATTTTTGACAAAGTTTGCAATCAGCCATAACTAAATAAAAATTCTTATTCGTATCACTAATAAAAGGTACTTTCATAATGAAAAGTCAAAAAAACGTTACGGGCACTCCTTCAACCCAGAAAAAAATAATTTCTCCGTAAGTCGCAGAAATCCACATTTCGCGATATAAATCTCGATTTTTGACAAAGTTTGCAATCAGCCATAACTAAATAAAAATTCGTATTCTTATCACTAGTAAAGGTACTTTCATAAACAAAAGTCAAAAAAACGTTACGGGCATACCTTCAACCCAGAAAAAAATAATTTCTCCGTACGTCCCAGAAATTCAAATTTCGCGATATAAATCTCGATTTTTGACAAAGTTTGCAAACAGCTATAACTAAATAAAAATTCTTATTCTTATCACTAATAAAAGTTCTTTCATAATCAAAAGTTAAAAAAAAACGTTACGGGCACTCCTTCCACAATGTGGATTTCTGCGACGGAGAATTTTTTTTTTTGTTGAAGGAGTGACCGTAACGTTTTTTTGACTCTTGATTATTAAAGTACTTGTATTAGTGATAAGAATAAGCATTTTTATTTATTTATGGCAGATTGCAAACTTAAAAAATAAATAAAAAACTTTTTTGAAAGTGGTGAAAAAATATAAAGGGTTGATTCTTTTTGTGTTATTAATTTAGACCTTCCCTAATGGTATGGTTAACTTTTTTTCAAATTGCTTTTCTTTTCTCCGAGATATGAATTTTTAAAATCTATTGCTGGATCTATTGCTAACTTCACACCCGTCACTATCTCTTCTAATAACCGAGAGCCTCGAATTTGTATGTACACACCCTGTATGTAATAATAAATGGCCGGGAAAATCGATTTAATAATTACCAGATGTTAAAATTTAACATGTAAAAACAAGCCGCTAAATTTCACATACCTGGTAAACGGGCACCAAATAGAATTGCCTTTAACGTACCTGTAACAAACAAAAAAATATTAGTTAAATCATCAAAACTGTGATGTTGAATTCGTTGTTTTTTATAGAGCTGCGGTAAATGACTCATACATCGAATATATGTTAATTTTTTTTTTGGCTGCTAAATATAATCCCAAACTTTTAATATATTAAATAGAAAGGTTTTTGGAATCCCTGAAAATCCCCTCATATTCACGTGCACACATTAGGTAATGCCTTTAATTTTTTTAAAGTTGAAACACTGCAAAGCTTATAAAACTATAAAGTACGACGGACAAATAGTGGATGGGTAATTCGGGTAAAAGAGAACGTGCAATTGAAAAACGTATACGCATCTGTTAATCGCTAGGTGGTTATCGCCATTAAATAAAAAAAGTGAGTAAAAGATTTGCTGCTGAAAAGAAAGGCATTTTCTCGCGAAAATATTGCTGGAAATATTGCCAGCTTCACACACATGAAAATAAGTTCCTAAACAAATAGTAGTACTATTTATAACTAAAGTACTATTAATCGGTGACGGTTCGCGAGGTTTTTTCTGGTACGGCCGAGGAACAAGATAGGTGTGGTCACGCAGCCAGCCGTCTCTGCAACTGACCCTACCTATCTGTATTGCCACCCTTGTTACCTCGGCCGTACCAGAAAAAACCCCGCGAACCGTCACTGCTATTAATATTCGTCTGTTTTTTAATCCATACTTAATTCTGTAGAGTATTAATATATTCTGGCTATATTTAATTTGTATTAAATTTATATATATATTTATGTATATGTTTACAGACAATAGTCGAATTTTACGCACAATGAGTAATATAACGACAAATAAAGCAATTCCGAACGCTTCATTCGTTTCACAAACTGTTTTCATTCTGCGGTACAAACATATTTGATGACTATTTTGATAACAATGACTCGCCAAGCGATAGACCAGCAACAGTTCATTATTTTCAATCCTATTATCGTTTTATTGGAAATTAATTGCACCACAAAAAACACCATGGCGTCACACCCCAGTCCTCGTCAATAAATAAAATTGATTTTGATGCAAATGACTTAAAAATTTATTCATGGAATTAAATAATAAATAACTATGTTCATGTTGATGAGTCGTAATTGTGAAGGATCAATAAGTATTTCCTTATTTTTTTTGCAATACCGGTTTCGGTTGTTAAAACTACAAAAATAATAATTAATTTGTAAAGTAAATATGAATCAATTATCAAAGCACTTAAACTGCAGTTAAGCGACTCCTTCAGCTCAATCTTCTCAAATGGCCTTAATTGTCGCATTACTCGACGACAAAGAATAATTGGTGTTTGCTCATAACATTCCTGGCGAATATAGTGTGTATCCACAAAATAACATGTAATTTTATACACGCCATATATTTAATCTGAATGAGAGATGCGGCAATAAACCCGTGGAAAGGTATTAAAACTAAGAGGGTCATAACCCCCAGACTGCAATTACCAGGCCGGACATGACAAGATGGCGATGTCCATATTGATTACCTGCAATTACCGAATGTTTGCCTATTTTGGACAATTTGCATATCTTAATGGGTTTCGGCTGTACATAATGGAAGGATTAGCTTGATCCTCGATTGAAAAGCAATTTCTTGTCTGGAACCTACCTACTACATCCAAACAACCGTGTTGCTATTTCGTACATGAGTATTTATATAATGGTGAAACTTATTTTCTCCTTAAAGCAGGGGCGGCTCCTCATATAGAGCCTAGGAGCCATGGCACTACCTCTAGTCTTGTGCTCAGCAAGAATTTTTAATTAACTTTTAAAATTCTTTTTGAATGATAATGAGGTTACGTGGACGAAGAATGGTGTTACAGATTTAGTGCATGTCTGGGACAAAATGATAAATCGAAAGTACACATAAATCATATTTTCAGGTTGTTCGAATTCGGCTGTTTGAAATTATGAACCTTTACTTTACAACTCAAACTAATCTTGGACTATGAAGATTAATCATTCTTTCTTTCTTCAAAAAATTAATTATATATTGTAAAAGTACCATCAGCACGAGCCGCTACTGAGAGTCATACTAACCAAGTGAATTGTTTTATTTGAATTATTTAAAATGTATCTACTAAATATAAAGTTGTCGAAACTGCCGGCACAAAAGATGATCCCAACAAAGTTAATGGTTTTATTTGAATTCTTTTTCAAATTAGCTTCACTTTTTTGGACGATTAAAGCGAAAATTTAAAAAAATATTATCCTGTTAAAACAAAATTGGAAAATTATTTTGAAAATATTGAGTGATTTTTGAGACTAATTTAAACCATTTTCTTACTAGAATATTCTGCATTTTTTATTATTAAGACTGTATTTTCGATTTTTTTTTGTCTAAATTTTCTTTATTTTGACCTAAATTTTCGATTTCATCATTTAAATTTTTGACTATTTGGTCCGCATTTTTTATTTTTCTCGACGAATTTTTAGTTTTTAAATTATTTTTGACCTTTATATTCGATATTTTTGGTCAAAATTTTTTGGCCTAAGAATCCTTTATTTTGACCTAAATTTGTGATTTAATTGTTTAAATTTTCGAGTTTTTGGCCCGCATTTTTAATTTTCCCGCCGAATTTTTATTTTTAGATTTTTTACCTGTATTTTCAATTCTTTTGAGTATAATTTTCTTAATTTAAATATTTATTTTTGGTTTTGTATTGCTGTATTTTGTGTTTATTTATGTAAAAGGGGTTACCCGTAAATAAATTATTATTATTATTATTATTATTATTAAATTTTTGATCTGTTGACCTAAATATTCTTTATTATGACATAAATGTTTTGTTCACTTGTTAAAATTTTCGTTTTTTTTTTGGTCCGTATTTTTGATTTTTCGAGCCGAATTTTTATTTATTAGATTTTTGACCTGTATTTTAGATTTTTTTGTCTACATTTTTGATCTTTTGCACTAAATATTGGTCAACACTTTCTAATAGCAGTTTTAAGTATACATTGAAATCATTTTTACAACATGCATTTTATAGCATTGTAAATTTTAAAAATCATGCATTCTCTTAGAAGCATCCATTTGAGTTCACTTTAAATTTAACAGATGTTACATTAGTAGTTTGATTATTTTTATGTTATATTTTTATGTATACAAACTTTATTGTATTTTATTTATTTTATCATATATGTCTATTTATATATTAATTGTATTGACTTGTCTAATATTGTTAATCAGCAATGAAAAGACCAATAAACTCTAAATCTAAAATCTAAATCTAAATATTCTTTATTTTGACATAAATTTTCGATTTAATTGTTAAAAATTTTAATTTTTGGGTCCGCATTTTTTAGTTTTCGGGCCGAATTTTTAATTCTAGTTCCAAATTTTTGATTTGGTTTTGGTTAAAATATCTTTAACCTTAATTATTGATTTATATGCGAGTTTTTTTTTGTTTTATTTGTTGAAATTTTCGATTTTTTAGCCTGCATTTATTATCTTTGGGCCCAAGTTTTCGATGTACTGTCTAAATTTTCGACTTTATGGCCAACATTACAGATTTTTATTATTTTTTTTTAAATCTTGATTTAAATTTTTCTTTATTTTGACCTAACTTTTCGATTTTATTGTTAAAATTTTCGATTTTTTTGGCCCCCATTTTGGATTTTTCATTTAGTTTGCATTTATTATCTCTAGGGCTGAGTTTTCGATGTTTTCTTTAAATTTTCGACTTTTTGACCAACATTGTGGATTTTTTATTTTTCGGGCCGAATTTTTAATTCTAGTTCCAAATTTTTGATTTGATTTTGGTTAAAATATCTATAACCTGAATTATTGATTTATATGCGAGTTTTTTTTTACTGTCTAAATTTTCGACTTTATGGCCAACATTACAGATTTTTATTATTTTTTTTAAATCTTGATCTAAATTTTTCTTTATTTTGACCTAACTTTTCGATTTTATTGTTAAAATTTTCGATTTTTTTTGGCCCCCATTTTTGATTTTTCGTTTAGTCTGCATTTATTATCTTTAGGGCTGACTTCTCGATGTTTTGTCAAAATTTTCGACTTTTTGACCAACATTGTGGATTTTTTTTAATCTTTTGCCCTAAATTTTTCTTTATTTTTATTTTATTTGTCTATTTGATTTTTCTTTTTTCCTTGGTTCACTATTTTTATTTTAGATTTTTGGTCTCAATTTTTTATCGTATATTTTTTATCCTATATTTTAGATTTTTTAACTTGAATGATTGATTTTATTTCGTGATATTTTTTTATTTTTGGTTATTATTTTCGAATTTCTGGTCAGAAACTTATTTTTGGCGGCTGAAAGTGGCAAATAATTTTGCTTCTACCTAAGTTTTCGTTTTTTTGTCTGCGTTTTTCATTTTTAGATCAGGATTCTTGATTCTTTGGATTTTTAAATTTCTGTATTTTAGAATTTTTGTTCCATTTTTTTGATTTCTTTTTATTTTGGCCAAAATATTCGATTGGTTTGAAGAAATTTTCGATTTTTTTTTTGTCTGCAATTTTTAACTTTACGCTCGTTTTCGATGTTTCGTCTAAATTTTCACCATTTTAGGCCTATATTTTGTATTTTCGATTATTTTGGTTTCAATTTTTGGTCTTTTGGCCGAAATTTTATTTATTTCGACTTAAATTTTCGATTCGTTTGTTAAAAATTTTGATTTTTCGGTCTACCACTTTGATTTATGGGTACGACTTTTAGATTTTTGGTCTTGATTTTTTATTTTTGTCCCATATTTTAGATTTTCTCAACTTGAATTATTGATTTGATTGTGCGATTTTTTTAAATTTTTATATTTGCTTTTATTTTCGAATTTCTCGTTGAACTTATTTTAAGCTTAAAATAGTTATTTTTGGGGCTGAAAATGGTAAATTATTTTTCTTTTGCTTGTATTTTCAATTTTTAGGTCTGCATTTTTATTTTTAAACCAGGATTTTTGATTTTTGGGGCAACATTTTAGATCTTGGGCTGTTTTGTTCCAAATATTTGATTTTTTAGCCAAAATATTCGATTGGTCTAGGAAGATAAATGGTTCTTTGTTTCTTCAAAAGGGGGTGGGGGTATATTGTATAAGTGGCTCTACCATCACCGTGTTCCACGAGCCGCCACTGCCTTAAAGTAGTTAAGAAAAAATAGTTGGTATAGCTATTCAAGATATTATAGTCATAATGGTAATGCGATTGCTGCGTCTTCGAACACGAGTATCTTGCTTATTTTGGAGTGAGCTTGAAGACCAAGATAATAAGTGTGTGTCTACGATATTAAAAAAAAGGTTTTTCAAAATATTCGCAAATCGTTTATTTAAAAAAGCGTAAAGCTAGAACAACGAAGCAGAACTGTATAGTCGCGACTTTAATCAACTCTTTCGGGGGCGGTGGTACAACAATTTAACCAGCAAATGAAGCTCTGAATCGGAGCAGTGGTCTAAATTTGATCACCGCCAACTTCACCAAACTACCATGTGAATTTATTTACTATCAAAAGCATTTCCTTGTGGGACTTATTCCTCAGATTATTAATGTAAATAAATGATTATTTTAATTAAAAAAAAAATTTGTAGCTTCAACTAATTTCCTTAAAATCATTTACTTCCAACTATTGATTTGAAATTTTCTTTGTTTTCCATGTAGTCATTAATATGTTGTATTGTAATTTATAAAATCCATTTCTGTAAATAAAGATTGTTTTAGTAGAATTCATTTGTAGAAAAAAAAAATGTTATAAATTTCAATCGAAACAATTACCGCCGCCTGACTAGCAGTTACATTCAAACTTTTGCTACCTCGGACAATTGCTCCCGGAACGAATCAGAGCTGCGAAAACGAGGTGCCGACAATAATGAACTACTCGCATTACCATTACCAGATCCGTAATTATGTTCGAGTCAAAAGAGCGACTCGGATCTGATAGTTAAATTCGTTTTAATTAGCGAATCCGCTCGGGCCTCTGTTCCGCTAATTCTGATTAAAATATGAAGCTCGAGGAGATATTGCCGGGATCTGAGGATTCGAAGTTGGAGTTTCGTCGCGAGAGGCATAAAACTTCGACTTCAACTTCGATGTTATTAATATTAAATTTATTGCGGAAGAACTTTTTAAAAGTCATTACCGACGAAAACGAGCGCAGTTCGCAACTCCGCGGGCCCTCCTGCCAACTTCGCCAAACCTATTGCCACATTTTCGCCACGTCATAATGGAAAACGAAAATGCAAATAAAAACACGGGCCGGACACGCCTCGGAGAAATGCGAAATGCGAAATGCAAAATGGAAATTCAAATGGCGACCGTCGAACTCTTACATAAAGCGAATTAATATGGTAATTCGTTCATTAGAAGGAGTTTTCTTTCACTTGCTTGAAACCTGATATACATGCACAACCTTGGTTCTAATTAGATAACCGTAATTCCGACGCGTTGCATATTTATTACATTTTTACTATCACAACATATTCAAAATGGGTGTTTTTGGCTGTCGCGACAAATTGCTTCAGGCCTAGGCAATCTTTTTTTACATTAATTAATGGGCTGTAAACAACTTACATCCTTTTATATTTATGTATCTATTGATTTTAGTTCAAACTTTAAACTTTTCAAGTTTCACAGATTTCACAGATTTTTAAGTTAAAACTACGATATATTTCGTTACACAGGCAGATAATTTTGAATTATCGATAATGATTTTTTAGTTATGTTTTTAGGGTCGTTTTTATCTGGTACTAAAGTATGCTTATTAAAAAAAAAGATTATTTAAAAAAATTTAAGTTGGTAACATACAGGGTGTTTCAGAGCTCTGGGAACGGTCAATCACGTTCATATTTTTCAAAATTTCGAAAAATATTTTATACAAAAATTGTGTATAATAGTGAGCTGCACGCCCTAAAATTATTTAAATTTATACAGGGTGTCTCATAACAAAGTTACAGACTAAACTTATGTTTTTCTAAATGGAACACCCTGTATTTTTTATCATTTTTGAATTATATGGAGCAAATAAAGGTGAGTTACTTCGATACTCCCTATTCCTATTGTTTGCAGTTTTCGAAATATTTGAAGATTTCTTGAAATGCATGGTCTGGATGAAATTTTATTTTTGCCCCAGTGATTGACGTTGAACGATTAAAATCATTTCTATTATTTGGTTGAAGGTTCGAACTATAGAGCCAAACATGATTTCAAACAAAAAAATTATACTGGGTGATAAAAAAATGCGGTAGAAAAACCCAACTTATAAAGTTGAATAACTTCGTTTTTTTCAAATGGCACACCTTGTATTTAGTAACGTATTCTCAAGTAGAATCCAATTTCGGAAATAATTTTGAACTAGAAACGTTTTTGCTGGTTGCTGTAAATCATTATGACCACGCAATAATTGTGACTTTTAGAACGATCTGACGTTTTGTATGTCAATTCCTAACATGTGTGCCAACTTAATTTTTTTTAAATAAAAAATCATGGCATTTGAGGTTTTGTTTTAATGAACATACGATAGTATTATAGTATATTTAAAGCTAGTATGACTAAATAATGTTAAGTTAAGAACCTTTTTTATGAATATGTCGACGATTGGGGTCTCCAGGTAAAAAAATATTTAAGGGTGGACGGGTTGGCGAATCGTTTTTCTTTTTATTTCTGATATTGAAAGGGTATAGGATGGAGATAATGTTAAAATAATAAAGAACTTTGTAGAAAATCACGAAATTATAAAAAAAGTCTTGAAAAATTATAATTTGTGGTGTTAATGTAGATTTTTCCTAATCGTTCACTTTTTCGGTTTGCTTTTGTTTTCTTTGAGATAGGGGCCGCGGTGGTCTAGTGGGTAGAGGTCCGGCCTCTGGACCCCGTTGGTGCGGGTTCGAGTCCCGTCCGGACGGTCACCTTTTCAACACGAAAAATGGCCGTACGGGTCCCTGGGTGTCTAGTGTTTGTCCCCATTTCATTTAAATATGAATATTATTACTATAAATTGGTTGTGGCTGAATGCCCTAGCTGGCTAAGCCAAGTCCCCATCATCCTCGATTCCCTAACCCGAACTCCTGTCAATCATCTTTCCTTTAAAAAAAAAAAAAATTCTTTGAGATATTAATTGTTTTAATCTATTTATTTTTGAATTAAATAATTTCTCATTAATTCAGTTCTATGATGTATCTGGTTGTCGTTGAATAAGACCAGGGGCACTCGTTATATAGAGCCAAGGAGCCATGGCACTACCTCTAATTTCAAGCTCAACAAAATTTTTTAAATAATTCTTAAAACACTTTTTCGCTAGTTACTTTGATCTTGAAAGATAAATCGTTCTTTTTTTCTTCAAAACAGGAGAGGGGAGCTATATTGTATAGGTGGCGCTACCATCAATATGTTCCACGAGCCGCCACTGAAATTAAGTACAGTTTTTGAAAATCCACGAGTTGTGAATTTTTGAAAATTTTAGTTTTTGAATTATGTAATACTCGCGCAAAAAAATATAAAACGTGTCGACAAAACTCTGCAAAAAATAAACTAGATTTGCAAATCATTGTTTTATGAAATTATGTGCAGTTTTTGAAAATCCACCAATTATTTCGCGAGTTGTGAGTTTTTGAAAATTTTAATTTTCGAATTGTGTACGACTCGAGCAAAAAAATTAAAAAAATATATAAAACGTGTCGACTAAATTCTACAAAAATTAAACTAGATTTGCAAATCATCGTTTTATCAAATTAAATAGAGTTTTTGAAAATCTGCCCATTATTTCGCGAGTTGTGAATTTTTGAAAATTTTAGTTTTCGAATTGTGTACGACTCGAGCAAAAAAATAAAAAAAATATATAAAACATGTCGACTAAATTCTACAAAAATTAAACTAGATTTGCAAATCATCGTTTTATCAAATTAAATAGAGTTTTTGAAAATCCGACAACTATTTCGCGAGTTGGGAATTTTTGAAAATTTTTGAATTGTGTAATACTCGAGCAAAAAAATAAAAAAAAATATAAAACTTGTCGACTAAATTCTACAAAAATTAAACTAGATTTGCAAATCATCGTTTTATCAAATTAAATAGAGTTTTTGAAACTCTGCCAATTATTTCGCAAGTTGTGTAATACTCGAGCAAAAAAATTTAAAAAAATATAAAACTTCTCGACTAAATTCTACAAAAATTAAATTGGATTTGGAAATCATCGTTTTATCAAACTAAATGGAGTTTTTGAAAATCTGCCAATGATTTTGCGAGTTGTGAATTTTTGAAAATTTTAGTTTTCGAATTGTGTAATACTCGAGCAAAAAATTTAAAAAAATATATAAAACGTGTCGACTAAATTCTACAAAAATTAAACTAGATTTGCAAATCATCGTTTTATCAAATTAAATAGAGTTTTTGAAAATCTGTCAATTATTTCGCGAGTTGTGAATTTTTGAAAATTTTAGTTTTCGAATTGTGTACTACTCGAGTGAAAATTAAAAAAAAATATATATATATATAAAACGTCTCGACGTAATTCTACAAAAATTAAACTAGATTTGCAAATCATCGTTTTATCAAATTAAATAAAGTTTTTGAAAATCTGCCAATGATTTTGCGAGTTGTGAATTTTTGAAAATTTTAGTTTTCGAATTGTGTAATACTCGAGCAAAAAATTTAAAAAAATATATAAAACGTGTCGACTAAATTCTACAAAAATTAAACTAGATTTGCAAATCATCGTTTTATCAAATTAAATAGAGTTTTTGAAAATCTGTCAATTATTTCGCAAGTTGCAAATTTTTGAAAATTTTAGTTTTCTGATTGTGTACTACTCGAGTGAAAATTTAAACAATATATATAAAACGTGTCGACGAAATTCTACAAAAATAAAATTAGATTTGCAAATTGTCGTTTTATCAAATTAAATAGAGTTTTTGAAAATCCGCCAACTATTTCGCGAGTTGTGAATTTTTGAAAATTTTAGTTTTCGAATTGTGTAATACTCCAGCAAATTTTTTTTTTTAAATATAAAACTTGTCGACTAAATTCTACAAAAATTAAATTAGATTTGCAAATCATCGTTTTATCAAATTAAATAGAGTTTTTGAAAATCTGCCAATTATTTAGCGAGTTGTGAATTTTTAAAAATTTTAGTTTTCGAATTGTCGAACTCGAGCAAAAAATTAAAAAAAGTATATAAAACGTGTCGACTAAATTCTACAAAAATTAAAATAGATTTGCAAATCATTGTTTTATCAAGTTAAGTGCAGTTTTTGAAAAACCACCAATTATTTCGCGAGTTGAGAATTTTTGAAAATTTTAGTTTTCGAATTGTCTAATACTCGAGCAAAAAAATAAAAAAATATATAAAACGTGTCGACTAAACTCTACAAAAATTAAACTAGATTTGCAAATCATAGTTTTATCAAATTAAGTGCAGTTTTTGAAAATCCACCAATTATTTCGCGAGTTGTGAATTTTTGAAAATTTTAGTTTTCGAATTGTGTAATACTCCAGCAATTTTTTTTTTTTTAATATAAAACTTGTCGACTAAATTCTACAAAAATTAAATTAGATTTGCAAATCATCGTTTTATCAAATTAAATAAAGTTTTTGAAAAATCTGCCATTAAATTTTTAAAACTTTTAGTTTTCGAAGTGTGTAATACTCGAGCAAAAAATTTAAAAAAGTATATAAAACGTGTCGACTAAATTCTACAAAAATGAAAATAGATTTGCAAATCATTGTTTTATCAAATTTAGTGCAGTTTTTGAAAATCCACCAATTATTTCGCGAGTTGTGAATTTTTGAAAAATTTAGTTTTCGAATTGTGTAATACTCGAGCAAAAAATTTAAAAAAATATATATAAAACGTGTCGACTAAATTCTACAAAAATTAAACTAAATTTTGGTTTTCTAATTGTGTACTACTCAAGCGAAAATTTAAAAAAATATATATAAAACGTGTCGACGACAAAAGAAAATTAATTTCAAAACTTTCAGTCATCACAATAATAATAATATTTGAACAGATGTTTGTAAAGAGATCAAAAGTGCATGCGCCTTAACGATGTTGATTTAATGAGGACTAATTATAGATACATTTTACGACATTTGTAAACATAGTAGTCATAAACTGTTATTGCTATGCAAATTCTGGTACGATTCTTGGACACCATTATCGTCGAAACGGATTGCTTATTTGTTTCCAGTTTGATAGCTTTTTATTTTTAGAAATTGAGGAATGTTATCGGTAGCGGCCAGACTGTTGTTCAAATATGATTCATTTCAAATTTAGCTTATTTGCAGAAAATAACGATCCTTAACTAATGTTACATTTATACATTGAATGGGTGAAGAGTATATATATGATGAAACTCAATCACAAGTGAAAATGAAAATAAAACAAACGATTTTGGAAATAACTCGGTTTTACTTATTGAAACTCCTAAAACAATATTTTTCCAGTATGGGATAAAAATCCTCTATTGTGGCCAAAAATAGAGATGAAAAAACTTTAACAAATTCACCACCGTGGTATTGGTTTAACACGGGGCCGACCACGCACAAGGTGCGTGGTGCGTCCTTTGATATTAAACCTTACAGGCAAGCGTCGGCTTGTGAAAGCGTTCTACTGGAACTAAACTCAAGCCCTTTCATGTGCGGTTTAAATTTCTGTGTGCTTTTTGTAAGCACAGTGATTAAGTTCTAATAATAAATAAAATAAGTACTGATGCAGTGTAATTCTTACTGTTTGACCACAAAGTAGCTTCATGACTTGTCTGGAAACACTTCTTAAATAAAACGCAAATTATTTTCTTAACAATTTCATGCTTCTTTACATCCACAGGATATGGAATTGAGGAGGATGCGAATATTTCATGGTCAGGAATGTGTTATTGTTGTTACACATGATGCTACTGTAAAATGAGGAGTGTATTCATTTTACAGTAGCATCATTTGCAACAAACATAACAGAGTCCTGACAATTACACAATTAATTTTACCGTTGTACGTTTTTCTTTTTTGTTGTGTAAACGTAGAAGATATTCAAAAAAAGCAGATTTCCTGTTTCGAATAATTCGATGGCGGACTATTTGCATGTAAAGTATTAAAAAGGTATCACGATTTTTTTACTTTATTATAAACGATAAATTACAATACATATATCAGGGGCGGCTCGTTATGTAGAGCCAAGGAGCCATGGCACTACCTCTAATTTCAAACGAAACAAGATTTTTTTTATTAATTCTGAAAGCACTGATTTGTCATTTTAAATGTTAAAACGATGCCTGCGAAAGTTTCATGAGACGAGAAAAATGGCAATGCATTTATTTGAGAATATATCTCTTGAACAAATTAGCAGATTTGAAAAATTCTTCCAGACTTGTGTTTTGTGTTGTTATCTTGAAAACTAGTGATGGGGTATTTTGAGTTTTTTGGAGGTTTATTAAGATAAGTTACAGTTGTTTTTGTATTTATTTTTTTTTCACTTTTCTTAAAAAATCTTAAGGGCTGTTCTCGGTCGGTTATCTTGAAAACTTGTGATGGGGTATTATGTTTTTTTTTAGAGGCTTATTATGATTAATGTATTTTGAGTAAATTTGGAGAGTTTCAAGTGGGTTGCACTTGTTTTTATAATTATTTTTCATTCGGAAGAAGTGAAACTTAAAATCTTGAAAACCAGTGATGGGGATTTTTGAGTTTTTTTGAGGATTCTTAGGATTAGTGTATTTTGAGTAAATTTGAAAAATTCAAGTGTGTTGCAGTTGTCTTTATAATTTTTTTTTTCACTCGTACAAATTATAAAAATCTGAAGCGCTGCTCTCGGTCGGTTATCTTGAAAACCTGTGATGGAGTTTTTTGAGTTTTTGGAAGATTATTGTATTTTAAGTAAATTAAGAAAGTTTCAAGTATTTTACAGCGGTTTTTTATTTTTTTCGCGTCAACAATGATTATAATTTTGCATAAATTTACACGAAAAATCGCAAAAGCAATCGACGGAATGTATTTGAATTTTTTACGAAATCACTCTTGAATTAATATTGAGTGATTTTGTAAAGTTTCAAGTGGATGGCAATTGTTTTTATATTTTTTTCGCGTCGACGAATTAACTGCATTTTTTTTTATTTCATCTTCGTTCACATTGAAATATTCTAAAATTTAGAAACAATGCATTTCTAATTTTTACGGAAATGTAGAATCACATGTGTTGTCAGTTGTTTTGGAAAGTGTCAAGTCGATGGCAATTGTTTTTATATTTTTTTCGCGTCGACGAATTTACTGCAATTTTTTTTTAATTTTATCTCCGTTCACATAGAAATATTTTAATTTTTACGGAAATGTAGAATCACATGTGTTGTCAGTTGTTTTGGAAAGTTTCAAGTCGATGGTAATTGTTTTTATATTTTTTTCGAGTTGGCGAATTTGTTGCAATTTTTTTTTATTTCATCTCCGTTCACATTAAAATATTCTAAAATTTAGAAACAATGCATTTCTAATTTTAACGGAAATGTAGAATCACATGTGTTGTCAGTTGTTTTGGAAAGTTTCAAGTCGATGGCAATTGTTTTTATATTTTTTTCGCATCGACGAATTAGTTGCATTTTTTTAAATTTTATCTCCGTTCACATTGAAATATTCTAATTTTTACAGAAATGTAGAATCACATGTGTTGATAGTTGTTTTGGAAAGTTTCAAGTGGATGTCAATTGTTTTTATATTTTTTTCGCGTCGACGAATTTACTGCAATTTTTTTTTAATTTCTTCTCCGTTCACATTGAAATATTCTAAAATTTAGAAACATTGCATTTCTAATTTTTACGGAAATGTAGAATCACATGTGTTGTCAGTTGTTTTGGAAAGTTTCAAGTCGATAGCAATTGTTTTTATATTTTTTTCGCGTTGACGAATTTGTTGTATTTTTTTTTAAATTTCATCTCCGTTCACATTGAAATATTTTAAAATTTAGAAACAATGCATTTCTAATTTTTACGGAAATGTAGAATCACATGTGTTGTCAGTTGTTTTGGAAAGTTTCAAGTCGATAGCAATTGTTTTTATATTTTTTTCGCGTTGACGAATTTGTTGTATTTTTTTTAAATTTTATCTCCGTTCACATTGAAATACTCTAAGTTTTACGGAAATGTAGAATCACATGTGTTGAGAGTTGTTTTGGAAAGTTTCAAGTCGATGGTAATTGTTTTTATATTTTTTTCGCGTTGACGAATTTTTTGTATTTTTTTTTTAAATTTCATCTCCGTTCACATTGAAATATTCTAAAAATTTAGAAACATTGCATTTCTAATTTTTACGGAAATGTAGAATCACATGTGTTGTCAGTTGTTTTGGAAAGTTTCAAGTCGATGACAATTGTTTTTTATATTTTTTTCGCGCCAAAAAATAGTCAAAGTCAAATTCTTCCAAAAAAGTCGATCAAATAGATACAGATAAGACTAAATAATTTTTTTTCTAGTGACTTGTTTCAATAAGTTATTTGTTTGTTAGCCTTTGTAAGACTTAACTTTGTAGAATTACGAACTGCTTGAATATTTATATATGAAGGCTACTTTTCTCTTTATTTAATTTACTGAATAATTTTGCAACAATCATCGTTTTTTTTTCTCAAAAAGTATATTATATGCTAAGTGGCTCTACCATCAAAATGTTCCACGAGCAGTCACTGCTTATAATTGTAGTTGCAACCACTGTATTGTTTGATAATGTCCGAATAAGGCGAAACTGGTCATAAAGCAGGGTTCGGACGATATCTATCATCGGATATATATCACGATATTTATAAATGATATATATCATGGATATTTATGAAAATCACAACACCACAAAAATCGCGCTTCGTCGGGTATTCCCCGTTTCTCGAATATGAACAGTAAGCATTTGCAATAATATAAACATAAAAAATTTTGCGTTTGTATTTGCATTATTGTTTTGCTAATGCCAATAGATATTTCTACACCTCTTAATTAACCAAAATAGTGTCAAAACTTTTAATTTAAAAAAAATCTGCGTTAAATTTAAAGTGAATATAAGGAGCAATAACGTTTTTAGTAACAATCACAGTGATTTTAAATAACACTGATTTTAAGTAGCAGTGATTAGTAACCTGTGATTTTTCAATACCAGTGAAAAATCACAGGTACGTGAAATATCGCCAATTTCTAGCAGCAGGCAGATGCTCGCGCTCTTTATTTTACCATAATTATTCCTTGCATTTTTTTTCTAGCATTAGCCGTTTTAAAGATTTGGCAACTTCTTAATTTCTTAATGGGACAGATTTAAAAAAAAAAAATGTCAGCAAATACATAATGAAAAATGTCAAAATTTGGTCAGAGGGTCATTTTGAAATTTGATGCAATTTAACAAAATGGCGTCAACGAACAAGGTGGGATGTAATAACTGTGACTTTGTTATTTATAGACCAATTTTGTTCATTTTGGTATATAGTATAAATGGTGCTGGAAATGTACATGAAACCTTTACAATTTTTTTCTGTTGCAAAATGTTTGCAAATTTCAGGAATTTATTACAGCAAAACCACAAATTTCATCACCTTAAAATTTATTTTTTATAACACTAATAATCAATTGAGTTAAATTAAAACCAAATTCAAGCAAAATAATTTGGTTGGATTTGTCTTTGTGTCTAAAATAATTGACGATCGTTAGTCAAGGCCTGGTTGTTATTGAACGCTTGTCTGTAAATTTATCACAAGGCACAAACAGCGTTTATCTTCTGCAAAATCAGAATTTTATAACAAATAAAAATTATCTCAATTCCAGAAAATTTACACAGCACTAAAGTCCATCAGAGATGTTTTGAAATAGAACCGGTCAACACGTGTTAATACCAGTAAACTTTGTTATTTTTTTTAAATGCGAGGATGATAATGAAAACATATGATGTGATAGCTGCACATTTGTTTTCTAAACACGAGAACTACATTGGAGTTATCATCGCGTAATAATTAAAATTAATTAAGTCGTCTACGCTGATAACTTTTGGCAAACAAGTGCCGATATTGAATTTCGTTCGTCAACAATTTGCAGGATGTGTTTAATCACATTACCGAGAATATTATCTTAAAATACTTATGTGACAGAATAAACATTTTTGCTATCTATATACGAAGTATGAGTACTAGAAAATTTTGTCGAAATTTCGCGAGATTCGAATGTTTTAGTGTTTGAAATCAATAAACATCATTAACCTTCAGTATCTCGGTAATAAATGAATTATGATTAATTAGTTTTTCACTTAACCCGTGATGAAACATTTCTGTAGTTCCAAACAGTGAAACTAAACGAAGTGTTTTAATCAATCAATATAAATGAATTATATTTACATAAAATGTTTTGCTTATTTTGCGCTATAGAACACATCCGTAAGTAGGGCTGTGCAATTCTGAAACACCCTGTATACGTAAATTTGTGTATTACTATATTTATTTTATTGGCAGAATTAACAAATAAATGCAAAATATTTCTGGTTTAATAATTATTTACATAAAAGCAATTTTGTAGATTTAAAATGTTCAAAGCCTTAGTTGTATTGTATATTCACACTCGAACATAATAAGAACTTTCATATGCAACGATTACTTGTGGTCATCATTTGGTCTCGTAACCAGAACTTCAAAGACAAAGCGAGTTGCATGACAAGCACTTGATATTCCTATGCACGGGGTAACGATTTTACACCCTAAAGGGTCTCACACACTCTCGTTTTTGCCCGTGTCGTTTAAAACTGTACGGATAAACATGAACAACCAGAGCAAAACAATTAGAATTAATGAAATCTCGTAGAGTTTAATTTCGCACGAGTAAACACGTTTTTCATGAAAACCGAGAACGTGTGTCCGGATTGAATTCAGTTTTCACTCTATAGTTTCTCACTCTAGTTTTTTTTTTATAAGCAGTTTCAAGGACTACTAACGAGGAACAAGGAAAGCCAATCGCCTCTTGTGTTCTATTGGTTGATTTACTGACTGGTAGCAATTAGATTTCTTTCGCACCACTAAAACAGAATGATTGCTTTTCCTCCAATCTTTTCAGATAAATGTCGGAGCTAATCCTAAAACATTTTTCTTTCAATTGTATTTTTGTGTCATCATCAATGTTATAATTTAAATTCTTGATGTGTTCCTTGTTTTTATTAGCAATTCTTTTGAAACCGCCCTGAGAATTTTTAAACTCTTTACAAATGGGAAAAATATTGCGGACGCGGCAAAAACAAAGCAAAAAGTATTTTATTAATAAAGGTAGCCGCTACATGTTTCGAGCGGAAATTCTTCCGCGGACCGACAGGAAATTGCTGCGGGCCATAACCGGTCCACAGCTCATTGATTAAAGACCATCTTTACCGTATCAAAAATGGCAATGGTTGAAATTAAACCGGATCCAGTTAAAACTTCTGCAAATCCTACATCAGCTCCGGTGGATATTACAAATTTTCAGAAATTAATTCTAATTATTATTATTTAATGATTAGAGTGGACCCACCTATACCACAGTTAAAACGGCTAGAACGTCTATCAATTCTATATCACGTTCTACAGAAAGTCCAACCCTAAATAATGTATCTTTACTGATTACAGTTAACCTTCTTAATATCATCCAAGTTAGAAACTTGAAATTTAGCCATTTCGAATTAAAATTACTGTCAATCCTAGAAGATATGTTTATGAATTAATATTCAGATCATGATTATGATGGGATAAACACTACAATAAATCGGTTGTGGCAGAATGCCCTAGATCAGGGGTGGCCAAAGCGTCGACCGGGAACTATTCCATTTTCGAGTTTTCTGAGGCCAATCAATTTCTCTCGTTCTTCTGATGAGAAAAATAAGGTATACTTCAATGGTCTACGATAAATATTAAAAAAGTTGCATTTTTTGAGCAAAAGTTCCAAAGCTGTACTTTTTCAAGTTTTTGTCAAAAATTAAAAATCTTCAGTTTTAATTGAATCCGACTAATTTGTACACGAGGAGCATAGATTTGAAAACCGCGTTCAATTTGGAGTTTTCGTTTAGCCGTTACGGCCTTTCAAAGTGTAAAAAATATACTTTTTTAATTTTTCTAACATGTTCATGGTGACACGCTAATTTTTTACGCCAATCAATTTCTCTCGTTCTTCTGATGAAAAAGAAGGTATACTTCAATGGTCTGCGATAATTATTAAAAAAGTTGATTTTTTCGATTTTTTTCATTTTCGAGTTTTCTTTGCTAACGCGTCACGGGCTTCAAATTGGCATTTGTTCTTGCGAAAGTATATTTTCCGAGGCGTCTTGGAGGGATCTTTCCAGTGATGTGTAGAAACCCGGAATCGAACCAGCGGTTTCTTCAGGAAATTATTTCAAAGCCAATTTTTGAGAAAAAGTAAGAAGGGGGGACCCTTGGGTAGTTTTTCAGGTTTTCGTCAAAAATTTTAAATCGCCAATTTTAATTGAATCCGACTAATTTGCACACGAGGAGCACAGATTTGAAAAAAGTTTTCGTTTAGCCGCTACGGCCGTTCAAAGTCTGAAAAACCGATTTTTTTTGAAAATGTTCTAATTATTGATGGTGGCACGCTAATTTTTTTACTATTGAAGTTAGATGAAATTTTTAGACGCCAATCAATTTCTCTCGTTCTTCTGATGAAAAAGAAGGTATACTTCAATGGTCTACGATAATTATTAAAAAAGTTGATTTTTTCGATTTTTTTCATTTTCGAGTTTTCTTTGCTAACGCGTCACGGGCTTCAAATTGGCATTTGTTCTTGCGAAAGTATATTTTCCGAGGCGTCTTGGAGGGATCTTTCCAGTGATGTGTAGAAACCCGGAATCGAACCAGCGGTTTCTTCAGGAAATTATTTCAAAGCCAATTTTTGAGAAAAAGTAAGAAGGGGGGACCCTTGGGTAGTTTTTCAGGTTTTCGTCAAAAATTTTAAATCGCCAATTTTAATTGAATCCGACTAATTTGCACACGAGGAGCACAGATTTGAAAACCGCGTTCAATTTGGAGTTTTCGTTTAGCCGCTACGGCCGTTCAAAGTCTGAAAAACCGATTTTTTTTGAAAATGTTCTAATTATTCATGGTGGCACGCTAATTTTTTTACTATTGAAGTTAGATGAAATTTTTAGACGCCAATCAATTTCTCTCGTTCTTCTGATGAAAAAGAAGGTATACTTCAATGGTCTACGATAATTATTAAAAAAGTTGATTTTTTCGATTTTTTTCATTTTCGAGTTTTCTTTGCTAACGCGTCACGGGCTTCAAATTGGCGTTTGTTCTTGCGAAAGTACATTTTCCGAGGCGTCTTGAAGGGATCTTTCCAGTGATGTGTAGAAACCCGGAATCGAACCAGTGGTTTCTTCAGGAAATTATTTCAAAGCCAATTTTTGAGAAAAAGTAAGAAGGGGGGACCCTTGGGTGGTTTTTCAGGTTTTCGTCAAAAATTTTTAATCCCCAATTTTAATTAAATCCGACTAATTTGCACACGAGGAGCACAAATTTGAAAACCGCGTTCAATTTGGAGTTTTCGTTTAGCCGCTATGGCCGTTCAAAGTCTGAAAAATCGATTTTTTTTTAAATTTTCTGATATGTTCATAGTGACTAGCTAATTTTTTTGCTATTGAAGATAGCTGAAATTTTTTAACGGCAATCAATTTCTCTCGTTTTTCTGATGAAAAAAAAGTAAAATTCAATAGTCTACGATGATTATTAAGAAAGTTGCATTTTTTAACAAATTTCCAAGGGGTACTCATGTCTTTTTTCCAAGTTTTCATCAAAAATTAAAAATCTCTAATCCGACTAATTGACGTACGAGGAGCTCAGATTTGCAAACCGCGTTCAATTTGGAGTTTTCGTTTAGCCGCTACGGCCGATCAAAGTCTGAAAAATCAATTATTTTTTTTAAATTTTCTAAAATGTTCATGGTGACTAGCTAATTTTTTTGCTATTAAAGATAGCTGAAATTTTTTAACGGAAATCAATTTCTCTCGTTTTTCTGATGAAAAAAAGGTAAAATTCAATAGTCTACGATGATTATTAAGAAAGTTGCATTTTTTAACAAATTTCCAAGGGGTACTCATGTCTTTTTTCCAAGTTTTCATCAAAAATTAAAAATCTCTAATCCGACTAATTGACGTACGAGGAGCTCAGATTTGCAAACCGCGTTCAATTTGGAGTTTTCGTTTAGCCGCTACGGCCGATCAAAGTCTGAAAAATCAATTATTTTTTTTAAATTTTCTAAAATGTTCATGGTGACTAGCTAATTTTTTTGCTATTAAAGATAGCTGAAATTTTTTAACGGAAATCAATTTCTCTCGTTTTTCTGATGAAAAAAAGGTAAAATTCAATAGTCTACGATGATTATTAAGAAAGTTGCATTTTTTAACAAATTTCCAAGGGGTTCACTCATGTCTTTTTTCCAAGTTTTCATCAAAAATTAAAAATCTCTAATTCGACTAATTGACGTACGAGGAGCTCAGATTTGTAAACCGCGTTCAATTTGGAGTTTTCGTTTAGCCGCTACGGCCGATCAAAGTCTAAAAAATCAATTATTTTTTAAAATTTTCTAAAATGTTCATGGTGACTAGCTAATTTTTTTGCTATTGAAGACAGCTGAATTTTTTTAACGGCAATCAATTTCTCTCGTTTTTCTGATGAAAAAAAGGTAAAATTCAATAGTCTACGATAATTATTAAAAAAGTTGATTTTTTCGATTTTTTTCATTTTCGAGTTTTCTTTGCTAACGCGTCACGGGCTTCAAATTGGCATTTGTTCTTGCGAAAGTATATTTTCCGAGGCGTCTTGGAGGGATCTTTCCAGTGATGTGTAGAAACCCGGAATCGAACCAGTGGTTTCTTCAGGAAATTATTTCAAAGCCAATTTTTGAGAAAAAGTAAGAAGGGGGGACCCTTGGGTAGTTTTTCAGGTTTTCGTCAAAAATTTTAAATCGCCAATTTTAATTGAATCCGACTAATTTGCACACGAGGAGCACAGATTTGAAAACCGCGTTCAATTTGGAGTTTTCGTTTAGCCGCTACGGCCGTTCAAAGTCTGAAAAACCGATTTTTTTTGAAAATGTTCTAATTATTCATGGTGGCACGCTAATTTTTTTACTATTGAAGTTAGATGAAATTTTTAGACGCCAATCAATTTCTCTCGTTCTTCTGATGAAAAAGAAGGTATACTTCAATGGTCTACGATAATTATTAAAAAAGTTGATTTTTTCGATTTTTTTCATTTTCGAGTTTTCTTTGCTAACGCGTCACGGGCTTCAAATTGGCGTTTGTTCTTGCGAAAGTACATTTTCCGAGGCGTCTTGAAGGGACCTTTCCAGTGATGTGTAGAAACCCGGAATCGAACCAGTGGTTTCTTCAGGAAATTATTTCAAAGCCAATTTTTGAGAAAAAGTAAGAAGGGGGGACCCTTGGGTGGTTTTTCAGGTTTTCGTCAAAAATTTTTAATCCCCAATTTTAATTAAATCCGACTAATTTGCACACGAGGAGCACAGATTTGAAAACCGCGTTCAATTTGGAGTTTTCGTTCAGCCGCTACGGCCGATCAAAGTCTAAAAAATCAATTCTTTTTTTAAATTTTCTAAAATGTTCATGGTGACTAGCTAATTTTTTTGCTATTGAAGATAGCTGAAATTTTTTAACGGCAATCAATTTCTCTCGTTTTTCTGATGAAAAAAAGGTAAAATTCAATAGTCTACGATAATTATTAAGAAAGTTGCATTTTTTAACAAATTTCCAAGGGGTTTACTTATGTCTTTTTTCCAAGTTTTCATCAAAAATTAAAAATCTCTAATCCGACTAATTGACGTACAAGGAGCTCAGATTTGCAAACCGCGTTCAATTCAGAGTTTTCGTTTAGCCGCTACGGCCGATCAAATTCTGAAAAATCAATTATTTTTTTTTAATTTTCTAAAATGTTCATGGTGACTAGCTATTTTTTTTGCTATTAAAGATAGCTGAAATTTTTTAACGGAAATCAATTTCTCTCGTTTTTCTGATGAAAAAAAGGTAAAATTCAATAGTCTACGATTATTATTAAGAAAGTTGCATTTTTTAACAAATTTCCGAGGGGTTTACTCATGTCTTTTTTCACGTTTTTGTCAAAAAATTAAAAATCTCTAATCCGAATAATTGACGTACGAGGAGCTCAGATTTGCAAACCGCGTTCAATTTGGAGTTTTCGTTTAGCCGCTACGGCCGATCAAAGTCTGAAAAATCAATTATTTTTTAAAATTTTCTAAAATGTTCATGGTGACTAGCTAATTTTTTTGCTATTGAAGATAGCTGAAATTTTTTAACAGCAATCAATTTCTCTCGTTTTTCTGATGAAAAAAAGGTAAAATTCAATAGTCTACGATGATTATTAAGAAAGTTGCATTTTTTAACAAATTTCCAAGGGGTTTACTCATGTCTTTTTTCCAAGTTTTCATCAAAAATTAAAAATCTCTAATCCGACTAATTGACGTACGAGGAGCTAGGATTTGCAAACCGCCTTCAATTTGGAGTTTTCGTTTAGCCGCTACGGTCGATCAAAGTCTGAAAAATCAGTTATTTTTTTAAATTTTCTAAAATGTTCATGGTGACTAGCTAATTTTTTGCAATTAAAGATTGCTGAAATTTTTTAACGGAAATCAATTTCTCCCGTTTTTCTGATGAAAAAAAGGTAAAATTCAATAGTCTACGATGATTATTAAGAAAGTTGCATTTTTTAACAAATTTCCAAGGGGTTTACTCATGTCTTTTTTTCCAAGTTTTCATCAAAAATTAAAAATCTCTAATCCGACTAATTGATTTACGAGGAGCTCAGATTTGCAAACCGCGTTCAATTTGGAGTTTTCGTTTAGCTGCCACGGCTGATCAAAGTCTGAAAAATCAATTATTTTTTAAAATTTTCTAAAATGTTCATGGTGACTAGCTAATTTTTTGCTATTGAAGATAGCTGAAATGTTTTAACGGCAATCAATTTTAATAATAAATAATTTGGTCACATTAAATGAAATTATAAATTATTCACAATATTTTGTAGTTTACATTTTTATTCTTATTTTAATTTGCATTTTCGATGTATACTGTAACTGTACTTTGTTCTCAGAATGTGTTTGATATAGCTACAAATTTTTTAGTTTATCGAATTAAAATATTCTATCCAATTCCGGATTTTACTAATTAATAATTACAAGAGTAAACGGCGGCTTCGTCGAATCAACGTTAATATTTAATACGTTTCAACCTCAGATAGTTGTGAACTCCGTATAATGCAGAACTATTCCTACCTGTAATCAAATAGTAGAGCGGATTTTGGCCAGTAATGATCCGGCTGTGGTTTCATCGAACCACAACGCGAAAAGTAAACCGTCTAATTCACTCAGGGGAAACCCCGATGTAAGTAAACGGAATTGGATCATCTGTCCTATTGTTTCATAATTGCACCAGTCTGGTTACATTTGGTGTGTAACCGGACATCCAAACGCGCAATGCTTTTGTGTCGAAATCATCCATCCTGTGGCGCGGATGTGGTGGTATCATCCATATGTCACTTTGACAGGGGCATTTAATTTTTAAATTTACGTCTAATCAATCAAAACATGTGATATGATATCGCATACGTTATATATCATACATGTATGTATCATAAATTCCATTTTGCATCAATATGTAAATGGTTTAAAAATATTCGGTAGAGATTACTCTCAAACGTAGGTTTCAAAAATAAAATGAGGGTAAATTTCACTCACCATCATGAACAGCACGTCTAGTTGGATAGTCGAAAGAGCGCGGACCTAATGTCGTACGACAACTGGATGCACTGCATTCAAATTCGATAGAATAGTTGATTTTAAACTGAATAATCGAAAATGGTCCCATATTAGGATCATTAAACGTTGTTATAGTGTGGTCCTAAAAACGCGCAAAATTGCGATATTTGCACGCACTGATTTCAATGGATTGCTTTATAGATTTGCGACTTTGCCGTACAGTTGAATGTGCAGCGCTATTGTCGTGTGAAGCTTTTCGACACTCGCCGCACGGCCGCGCATCGCGCTCCGGACATTTTGACAATTTTTCAAGGTAACGTAAAATTTAACACTTCCAATACCATCAAATCGGAGGAAGCTTTCACCATTTTTTAATCTATTCTGGACTGCAATTGACCGCGAATGAAAAAAGTGCCAGCCCATGCCTAAATAATGAAGCGTTTTACAATGGTGAAGTTTCAATTAGCGCGTACAGTATTTCATCCCATTCCCTTTGATGCGATGCATGGTTTATGCATAATAAATTTCGCTAACCGAAACGTTGCACTACATTTGTAGGCGCGTTCTGATGTAGTTCGTAAAAATGAAAACTGCCCGTGAATATTTCACGCGCTCCGAAAATGGAATGTTTCGATGAAACGTCGATTTCACGTCGAGCTCAACAAAAAAAAAAAACTAACGACCACTTTTCGTGTAATTCGTTTAACCTTCTGGGGAATGTATTAGCGCTTGAATCGATACCGTTTCTAAATATAAAAGTTACGCTACTGAAATTTACAATTAAATATTAATCATGCTTTTTTCAGTCTGTATCACTCCGAGTGTGGCACCAATGAAACTAAGTTTTTAAAGTAATTACGTGAATGCGACACGCTAAATATATATTAGCACTTTCACTGGTAGTTACGGGGAACCGATACCAAAAATTTTACCAATAACTCAACACTTGGTTGTTTCACCGTAAGACAGACCTAAAACTCACACTTGCTCAGAATCGGAGTGATAGGAATTGCACTGCACCTGCATCACTGGTCCGTGGAACAGTCGACTCGTACCTGTTTCGAAATCGCAGGTGCAGGTATTTTGTACCATCGCTATAAAGAATAATTCTCGAAGTGAAAGAAAATTAACTTCATTTTCATAAAAATTGATGAAGAATCGCAGACAAGAAAAACGTCAAAGATGAACTGTGAGATGCCACTGCATCCAGTCAAAAATGGGCGTGGTGTCCAATATTAAATCACAAATCATTGGACCGATTCTTTTTAAGAAACTGTAAATACTAATGTGTGTAAGAACATTCTTACGAACTCGTAGAGATGATAGAATTTATTCAGGAGGGAGCCACGCACCAAACCTCTTAGAAATCCACGGCATAATCAGCTAGTTTTCTCTAAAGATTAGTGGCCTCCGTGGACGTGATAGACGGCCTTGAACTTACGTGCCAAACCTCTTAGAAATCCACGGCATAATCAGCAGCCTTTCTCTGAAAATTTGTGGCCTCCGTGGAGGTGATACGCGACCTTGAACTTACGATAACATATTTTCAACAGGATAAAGCCAAGTGCCAAACCTCTTCGAAATCCACGGCATAATCAGCAGCTTTTTTCTAAAGATTAAAATATTGTTTCCTCATCAGACCGGTTTCGATCTTGCAGGTGGAGGTGATAGACGACCTTGAACGATAAGATATTTTCAACAGGATGAAGCCACGTGCCAAACCTCTTAGAAATCCACGGCATATTCAGCAGCTTTTCTCTAAAGATTAAATATTATTTCCCAATCAGAAGACCTACAGACCGGTTTCGACCTTTCAGGTCTCATCAGTGTAGTTAGTTGCTGATGGGGAAATGGAGATTACTATTGGAATATAAGTATTCCAAACACCATTAAAGGTAGAAACGCCCATCAGGGGATGGGGAAACAATATTTAATGTATACATTATTATTGTTATATTTGCCGCCGCTGGTTAAGCCACTCGGATTTTCTTCAGTACAGCATTAGATACAGCAATGGATTCCGCCACTTTGGAGTTTCTACTTTTTCTCTAAAGATAGACGACCCTGAACTTTTGATAGGATATTTTTAACAGACTGGAGTCACGTGCCAAACCTCTAAGAAATCCACGGCATAATCAGCAGCTTTTCTCTAAAGATTTGCATCCTCCGCGGAGATGATAAACGACCTTGAACTTACGATAGGATGTTTTGAACAAGATGGAACCACGTGCCAAACCTCTTAGATATCCACGGCATAATCAGCAGCTTTTCTCTAAAGATTTATGACCTCCGTGGAGGTAATAGACAACCTTGAACCAACGACAGGATATTTTCAACAAGATGGAGCCACGTGCCAAGCCACGGCATAAGCAGCAGCTTTTTCTCTAAAGATTTGTGACCTCCAAGGTCACCAGACTTAACGTCTGCGGATTATTTTCTGTAGAGCTTTCTTAAGGTAAGAGTCTACAGAAAATCCAGGATCACCAGCGAAATCACCAGGCGAAATCAACAACATCGACGTATACATTTTAAGGCCTACAAAACCGTTTCTTTTCTTATCGAAAGCTATTTTGAAATAATAGAAAGAATAGTTCTGTCCGTACACATGCATATTTTAGAATTTCTTCCTATAATTACTTAAAGCTAATTTGTTATACAAAATGGGCACCTCTACACTTGAGCGATTTAGAAAAAATCTTTCAGTCATTACCCCCGCCAGGTATCTTTTGAAAAGCTATTTTAAAAATTGAAATCTTTTAATGGTCTTTAATCACAAACCTTGATCCAGTTTGTCGTAAAAAGCAAAAAATCTCTCATTAACACAATCGAATGACTTTTGAAATACACGTGCGGGAATATTTCAAATTTCTTAATGCAATTTTCAAAAGCCATCTTTTTCGAAAATTTTAATTTTTCAACAGTTTCACGTAAAAAAAAGACAAATTATCGCAATCAATATTTTCCACAAGAATGGAAATCTGGCATACCAAAACCTGACAATGATCTACTATTAATAACTATCTATAGATTTTTACCCATCCTTAAATTATTCAAATCCCTAATACAACAAAAAAATGTTTGCATGCGTTTCCAAATAAATACCAATATACCAATTTGGCTTCCTCCCTAACACATCCACAGTCCTGCCAACCACCATCCTTACACCCAACTCCCAGACAGTACATCAAAAATCCGCTATAGTATTTCATGACATCAATAAAGCATCGAGGTTTGCTGTATAAATGCAATCTCCTCAATATCTCTAAACATCAAATAATCCTTATCCTTATCCAAAAATCCCTAAAAGTCAAAATACGCCAATCCCTCCTCCAATCCTTCACTCCCCAACAAGGTGTTCCTCAGGGTTCATCATTATCGCCACTTATTTTGCTATGATAAGGTGTGAGCCACAGATGTTTGTTTCTGAGTTGGCCATGCCTGAGAGAGAGGAACATGGCAGTCATGTCTAAGATTAATTCATTTTTTTTAAATCTGATTCAATTGAAATAATCTAGTCTCATGACGTAATAATATGCGACATATCTCATTTATCTCACAGCCAACTCTGAAACAAAATTTTGTGGCTCACACGATATATACCACACCGATCGCAAACATTTGAATCCTTAATCCTATTTATTGCAATTCGCTGATGGTACGGCCCTAATTCCACACTCCTCATCCCTTCAACCACTTCAACTCTCGAATCACAACAATTTTTTCCTCTTAAAAATGTCAATTTTTAATGTCAAAAATAACACTTTTTCACTTTCTTAGGGTTAAAAATATTATATTTCCCTAATCAGAAATGTTCATTGCGCAACGTCAAAAATGTCATTTTTTACTGTCAAAAAGTAATCTTTCGTTCTATCAATGTTCTACTGCCAGAAATGTTAATGTTCTACTGTCAGAATGTTCTACTGCCAGAAATGTCAATGTTCTATTACCAGGAATGTCAATTTTCCACTGTCGAAATGTTCTACTACCAGAAATATCAATTTTCTACTGTCGGGATGTTCTACTGCCAGAAATGTCAATTTTCCATTGTCAGATATTTAAATACTTTTTTTTCTCAAAAATGTCTTGTTTCTGCTGTCAAATATATCATCTGTCTGTTGTAAGAAATGCCATTTTCTTACAGCTGAAAAATCCATTTTCTACTGTCGCAAATGACATTGCACAAACTGCAAAAAATATCTTTTTTATCACATTTTTCCATCAGCGATTTCGTTTTTCGACTGTCAAAATCGTCAATTTTCTACCAACATTGGATTTAAATTTTCTGCTGTCGGAAATGTCAATTTTTTCTGTCAAATATGTAATTTTATGGTGTCAAATTCGTCCTCTGTCTTCTGTGAAAAATGTCATTTATCCACTGACAAAAATTTTATTGCATCGTTTACTGTTTATTTATGGACATATACTCTGGCCGCGCTATGAAGGCGTCTGAGGTGATTAACGAAAGGTCGGAAGGGTCGCCCTCATCACCTCAGTGATTGGATATTTTGTTACTTTACATCACAGATGTTTACACCTTACTTGCTAGTTATTGGTGCTTCTATTTATAAATCAGAGGTTCTTGAAAGGTTACAGATAACTTTGACCCAAGTTAATCACCTCATCTGCCATCATAGCGCGGCCAGACTATATATGTACTACCCTGTTTTTGGATGTATTCTGTTGGGTAATAAATCATTATTATTATTGTTATCTTTCCGTTTTGAAAAAATTATATATTTGGCAGTTGATGTATACCATTTTTGAAACTTTTAGCAGTAATCAAATGGCACTAGTCACAGTAGCAAAATGACATATCCGGCAGCAGAAACCGACATTACATTTTCAATAACAAAATGGACACTTCTGAAAATGACGTTTCTGACAGTGAGAAGTTGATAGTTTTGACAGAAAAAGTAAAGCTTCTGACATTAAGAAATTGTAATTTTTACCATTTACAATATGACATTTTTTGACATTAGTTTTGAAAATATTTTTTATCTAGTATTATTCAAATATTCGTTTTGGAGGCAGAAAACAATATTTATCAACTGTCAAATGGATCATATTTGATAGTCAACTGTCGAAAATGTTATGTTATTGACAGTACAAAAACATTATTTCGGACAGTAATTAACAATATTCCTGAAAGTCAAAAAATAAAATTTTTGACCGTAGAAAAATGGATTTTTTTGGCCATTTTCGACGATACAAAATATAATTTTAGCAGTAAAAAAAAACGTCACATTTCACAGTAGGAATATACCCGACACCAGAAAATTACATTTTGATGATAAAAAACTGACATTTCTGACAGAAAAAATGACGTTTTTGACACTGAGAAGTTGACATTTCTGACCGAAAAATGATGAGTAACTATCATTTTTACCATTTACAGTATGATATTTTTGACATTAGTTTTGACACTTTAACTGTTGAAAATATTTTTTGTCTAATATCACTCAACTCCCAAAAACACCCGACACCAGAAAATTACATTTTGATAATAAAAAACTGACATTTCTGACAGAAAAAATGACATTTTTGACACTGACAAGTTGACATTTCTGACCGAAAAAATGATGAGTAACCATCATTTTTACCATTTACAGTATGATATTTTTGACATTCGTTTTGACACTTTAACTGTTAAAAATATTTTTTGTCTAATATCATTCAACTCCCAAAAGTGTTAGTTGTCAACTGTCAAATGTGTCAAGTTAGATAGTCAACTATCGAAAATATTATGTTATTGATAGTACAAAAATATTTTTTAGGATAGTCAACAATATTTGTGAAAGTAAAAATATAAAAATTTTGGCAGCCAGACTATGGCATTATTGACAATACAAAAATGTAATAAAAAATGAAATTTTTGACAGTCGAAAAATGATATTATTGGCAGTAAAAAAATGTAATCAAACATGGTATTTTTGGCAGGAAAAATAACACGACATACAGTAGAAAAATGTAATCAAAAATTTAATTTTTGACAGTCGAAAAATGACATTATTGACAGTAGAATAATGTAATCAAACATAGAATTTTTGGCAGGAAAAATAACACGACATTCAGTAGAAAAATGTAATCAAAAATGGAATTTTTGACAGTCGAAAAATAAAATTATTGACGGTAGAAAAATGTAAAAAAAAATTGACATTTAGTACAAAAATATTATTTAGGATAGTCAACAATATTTGTGAAAGTAAAAATATAAAATTTTTGGCAGCCAGACTATGGCATTATTGTCAGTGGAAAAATGTAATCAAAAATTAAATTTTTGACAGTCGAAAAATGGCATTATTGACAGTAGAATTTTTGGCAGGAAAAATAACACGACATACAGTAGAAAAATGTAATCAAAAATTAAATTTTTGACAGTCGAAAAATGACATTATTGACAGTAGAAAAATGTAATCAAACATGGAATTCTTGGCAGGAAAAATAACACGACATACAGTAGAAAAATGTAATCAAAAATGGAATTTTTGACAGTCGAAAAATAAAATTATTGGCGGTAGAAAAATGTGATAAAAAAATTAATTTTTGACATTTACATAAACTTGATGACTGAAAAGATTGTTTTTTGAGAGTGGAGAAATTATATTTTTGAAAGTCGAAAAATTACATTATTGACAGTAGAAAAATGTAATCAAAAATTGAATCAGCCAAAATCTTTATAAACCGTGTTTTAAAGGGGCATAACTTCTTCCCTTTTACGTTTCCTAAAGTTGAAAAAAAAAACGCAAAAGGCGCTAATACAAGACACACCCGCAATCGTTTTAGAAGAATAATTGTTAAATAAATCGATACTAATTAGAGATTACATTTGATATTGGATGAAAACTAGATTATTCTTTCAATTTTACAATTTTAAGATTTTTTTTCTAATTTTTAAATTTTTGCCCTTCATTTTTTGGCCCAATATTTGGAAATGGTTTCCAATATTGCAGGCTGTGGCTCAAATTTTTGTACCATTGACCTACAGTTTTGGACGTTCTACACATTGCTAAACTTTGGATTTTTGGTTCCATTTTTGGGACCTAAGTTTCGTATTTTCGATCTAAATTTGACCTAAATTTATGGATTTTGGACTCTACATTTTGCATTTGTAGTCCTAAAGTATGGATTTTTGGTTCCAGTTTTTAAATTTTGGGTCGTAAATTTCGTATTTTTTTAACTAGATTTGACCTAAATGTATGGATTTTGGCATTTTTGGTACGTTTGATAATTTTAAAAAAAGTAGTGAGGTGGCGTTCATGTAATAGTTATTTATGATACAAGTGTTAAAACTGGTATTTTACAAAAAGTGCTACAAATGGCAATTGGCCGAAGTCTTTGAGCCACTGGTATTTTATTTTGTGTAAATTTATCATTTCAATTCAATTCAATTCAATTTTTATTTGCCCATTTGGCCGTTACATATAACAGATTGGGTACGTCACTATTATAGACCAAAAATGATATATGTTTGCTCCCCAAAAAATCAAGTAGTTTATGAAAAGAATTAATAAAAAAAGATGTTCAGTTCTTCGTTATTATTATGTTTGTGTGCATTTCTGAAACTATTCATCATGAGTGACGAGTTAATAGCATTCAAGGGACCGCTAGATCGATGGCTGGTTGCGCTAAGTTCAGCCAATACAATCGGTGCTAGAAATTCAAATATTTACTTCAGAAGACCTTCTGCATGCATAGTAATGATCATCGTGTTATATTATTCCTTCCATCTATACTTGATATCCATGCAAATATTATTCCAGAGCAAAGGAGATGGAAAAAATAAATGATTACATTTGCCCGAATGCCGGAATACTTGAGGGACTACTTCAGGGCAACTTTGTTAGTAACAAAATCTTACTGCTGGAAAGTCCTTCCGTAAACATAAAAACTTGGGGGGAAATCCGCAATAAAACTTTTCATACATCTCTCCCGTAAGGATAACTAGTAAATAACGCAAATTTCATACCCATCCCCGAAACTTTCTTAATTAAAACCCGAAATTCGGTTTAGTTTAGACGTAATAAAACATTATACGAAGTACTTTTATAACGCAAACATTATTTTAAATTGCTTTTTTTTCAAAAGAAAATTTCCCATATTTCTACATGCTGATACTTCTCTATTATCTTCAGTAGCTTCATCTACCGAAGCTTCTCTTAATACGTCAGGTTCTTAATTAATTATTGTTTGTCAAACCGGTCTTGACCTTGTTTAATCACCAATATCTGCGGTTGCGGCAATGTACTGACCCAGTCGGCGAAAAAGTCGCTTCGTCAGAAAGAAATATGTAATTAAAACAACGGCGATCTGATTCATCATCAATTAAGCTCCTTGTATGAGTGATACTTTTCTTTTTTTAATTTTAATACAAAAGAATGGACGATGTTATTTAGCGCAATTTGAGACGTAGGAAGATGAGGATTTTTCTTAACTTCAAATAACGCATTTAATTTGGTTTCTTCCTTTACTTGCGAGCTTCCTTGTCGAGGTAAGTCTTCAGCACATAACACACTGTGTATTTGCCAGCTTATTTACTCATTTTTGTCAAGTTGCTCATGGTTTCCAATACCACGCTCATTGCGTTTCCGCAATTGTTTGGGTGAAAATATTCTCAGAAGACTTTTGATCAATGCTGGGTTTGATCCATGCAATTTTCTTTAGCTTCAAGTAACGCATTTAATTTTTAATAATTAATCTTCAACACATGTCACACTGTGTATTTGCCAACTTATTTACTCATTTTCGCAAAGTTGTTCATTTGCTTCCCATCTTCTCATCGGGTGCAATTTGGGTGAGAAGATTCTCAGAAGACTTTTGATCACTTGTAGGATTATTGGGTGCTGTGTTTGATCCATTGCAAACTTTATATTGAATTCCTGAAATTTTTCGAATTTGTATTTCTTTCCCGAGTGTAGAGCCCAACCAAAATCTCACGGCATGTTGCGCACTGGCCATCTTAAATTTCAATTTAATTCGGTGAGCGGAGTAAGAATACTTTTTCACTCCGCGCATACTTTACCTCCAAATGTCGCCAGATTTTGTTTGGGTTATACATCCCCTGTAATTTGCTGAGTGGTTACTTTGATAGTTTCTGAATATTCTTGTCTTGTATGCGGGAAAGGTGGTGAAATATAATACAGCTGGGTAAAAATTTAGCATTTGTATAAATCAAAAAATTAACTTTTTACTTTCTCCGTTACGAAGTACGAGCAAGTATTGTGATCGTGAAAATTTTGTCAAAATTTTTTTTTACGGAAATATCCGTTTTAGGGTCCCTAGATGCCATTTCAACAATTTCTGAAAAAACGGTGATGTGGCCATCATGTTACTTTCTCCGATTTGATAGAATCATAGTTATTTAGTTTATTTTAAATTTAAATCATATTTTAAATGTAAAACGAGCGTTTTATAGAATCGGATGAAACTGACGTTCAAAACGTCAAAATTATGAAAGATGAAAATGACAAATTAAAACAGCCAGTTTTCTCAAAAACCAAAGATATTTCGAAAAAAAACTTATTCTGTATAAGTTGTTCATTTTGACATTCTCTACAATTATTATTAACATAAATTTGCTGTAACTTATCGTTTCATAATTATAAAGTAAAAATGAAAAAAAAAATTGTTTTTCTCGAATAACAATGATTTTATGAAAAATATTTTCAAACAAAAAATGTTCATTTCTTTGTTGTCTTCAATATTTGTTTAAATGTTTTTGTGATATTTTTCATATTGAAGAAAATATTGGAAAAAACAAAAAACAGTTGAGGTTAACACCTACTTCCGAAATTTTACCAAAAGCTATTCAGTTCTTCGGATATTAAAGTTTCACATCAATTGCTCTATTTAGGGATATTTAAGAAATTTTACTCTAAATTAATTTTGAAACGACTTATGATTTTTTAAATATGTAGATGTAAAATTTAACATAATAAACTTTAAAAAATTGAAAAAAATATTAAACTTAACTCTAAAAAAATTCAATGAAATTAGTATACTCCACAAATGTTTAGAATTTAAGGATATTTAAGAAATTTTACTCTGAATTAATTTTGAAACGACTTATGTTTTTTTTAAATTTGTAAACATAAAATTCCACTTAATAAACTTGAAAAAATTGAAAAAATATTAAACTTAACTCTAAATAAATTCAATGAAATTAGTATACCCCACAAATGTTTACAATTTAAGGATATTTAAGAAATTTTACTCTAAATTAATTTTTAAGCGAGTTATGATTTTTTAAATTTGTAAACGTAAAATTTCACATAAAATACTTAAAAAAATTGAAAAAAATAGTAAAGTTAACTCTAAAAAAAATTAATAAAACCAGTATACTTCGCAAATGTTTACAATTTAAGGATATTCAAGAAATTTTACTCTACATTAATTTAGAAACGACTTATGATTTTTTTAAATTTGTAAACGTAAAATTTCACATAAAATACTTTAAAAAATTGAAAAAAATATTAAACTTAACTCTAAAAAAATTCAATGAAATTAGTATACTGCACAAATGTTTAGAATTTAAGGATATTTGAGAAATTTTACTCTAAATTAATTTTGAAACGACTTATGATTTTTTTAAATTTGTAAACGTAAAATTTCACATAATAAATTTTAAAAAATTGAAAAAAATATTAAACTTAACTCTAAACAAATTCAATGAAATTAATATACTCCACAAATGTTTAGAATTTAAGGATATTTAAGAAATTTTACTCTAAATTAATTTTGAAACGACTTATGTTTAACGTAAAATTTCACATAAAAAAATTGACAAAATTGAAAAAATATTAAACTTGACTCTAAAAAAATTTAATGAAATTAGTATACTCCACAAATGTTTAGAATTTAAGGATATTTAAGAAATTTTACTCTAAATTAATTTTTAAACAAGTTATGATTTTTTGAATTTGTAAACGTAAAAGTTCACATAAACTTTAAAAAATTGAAAAAAATATTAAACTTAACTCTAAAAAAATTCTTTGAAATTAGTATACTCCACAAATGTTTAGAATATAAGGATATTTAAGAAATTTAACTCTAAATTAATTTTGAAACGACTTATGATTTTTTAAATTTGTAAACGTAAAATTTCACATAATAAAATTTAAAAAATTTAAAAAAAATATTAAACTTAACTCTAAAAAAATTAATAAAACCAGTATACTTCGCAAATGTTTAGAATTCAAGGATATTTAAGAAATTTTACTCTAAATTAATTTTTAAACGACTTATGATTTTTTAAATTTGTGAACGTAAAATTTCACATAATAAACTTTAAAAAATTGAAAAAAAATATTAAACTTTACTCTAAAAAAAATTAATAAAACCAGTATACTTCGCAAATGTTTATAATTTAAGGATATTTAAGAAATTTTACTCTAAATTAATTTTTAAACGACTTATGATTTTTTAAATTTGTAAACGTAAAATTTCACATAATAAACTTTGAAAAATTGAAAAAAATATTTAACTCAACTCTAAAAAAATTTAATAAAATTTGTATACTCCACAAATGTTTAGAATTTAAGGATATTTAAGAAATTTTACTCTAAATTAATTTTTAAACAAGTTATGATTTTTTGAATTTGTAAACGTAAAAGTTCACATAATAAACTTTAAAAAATTGAAAAAAATATTAAATTTGTAAACGTAAAATTTCACAAAATAAAATTTAAAAAATTGAAAAAAATATTAAACTTAACTCTAAAAAAAATTAATGAAATTAGTATACCACACAAATGTTTAGAATTTAAGGATATTTAAGAAATTTTACTCCAAATTAATTTTTAAACAAGTTACGATTTTTTGAATTTGTAAACGTAAAAGTTCACATAATAAACTTTAAAAAATTGAAAAAAATATTAAACTTAACTCTAAAAAAAATTAATAAAACCAGTATACTTCGCAAATGTTTAGAATTCAAGGATATTTAAGAAATTCTACTCTAAATTAATTTTTAAACGACTTATGATTTTTTAAATTTGTAAACGTAAAATTTCACATAATAAACTTTAAGAAATTGAAAAAAATATTAAACTTAACTCTAAAAAAATTCAATGAAATTAGTATACTCCACAAATGTTTAAAATTTAAGGATATATAAGAAATTTTACTCTAAATGAATTTTTAAACGACTTATGATTTTTAAATTTGTAAACGTAAAATTTCACATAAAATACTTTAAAAAATTGAAAAAAAAATATTTAACTTTACTCTAAAAAAATTCAATGAAATTAATATACCCCACAAATGTTTAGAATTTAAGGATATTTAAGAAATTTTACTCGAAATTAATTTTTAAATGGCTTATGATTTTTTAAATTTGCAAACGTAAAATTTTACATAATAAACTTTAAAAAATTGAAAAAAAATATTAAACTTAACTCTAAAAACAGTCAATAAAACCAGTATACTTCGCAAATGTTTAGAATTTAAGGATATTCAAGAAATCTTACTCTAAATTAATTTTGAAACGACTTATGATTTTTTAAATTTGTAAACGTAAAATTTCACATAAAATACTTAAAATTGAAAACAATGTTAAACTTAACTCTAAAAAAATTCAATGAAATTAGTATACTCCGCAAATGTTTAGAATTTAAGGATATTTAAGAAATTTTACTCTAAATGAATTTTGAAACGACTTATGATTTTTTAAATTTGTAAACGTAAAATTTCACAAATTAAACTTTAAAAAATTGAAAAAAATATTAAACTTAATTCTAGAAAAATTCAATCAAATTAGTTGTACTTAATAACCATGTTTACAAAAAATCTTCTTGAAAGACTAACTTAATGTGACTATCGAAATGTATCAGAATTGTTTTTCACGAAGCACACAAAATACAAATTAGGCGTGTACGAGATATTTGCAAAAATACTTCACGAAACTCAAGTAGAAATATTTCCAGGGGTTTATTACCCCGAGATGCGTGCCCTGGCCACTTCAATTTCGCAGAAACGCCGTTCTTCGCGAAATAAAATGAAACGAACGTACGGGAATATTATTTCTGTGCTGTTTAGCCGCGGCAAATAAAATTCGTCTCTAATCCACTCCTTAAGTAAACCATTAGTTATGAGGGGAGGAATAAATTTGAAGGGTTCAAATGTTGCTCCTCGTATTATTGCGGAAAATTCAGTGGGTGATATATATGTAAACTACGGAAGACTTCTCGCTGTATCCATTTTTTGCGTTATTTACTTAGGCCCGAGAGGGTCAGTTGCCAGCAAATGAAATTAAGGTTGGATAGAAGCAAGGATCGCTTTGTAAAACGTGATAGTCCTTCCTGGGCGAAAGGGTGGACAAAAAAATACAACAGTTCATAGCAAAATAATACTTTTAAGGATACATTGATTAACCACTTTAATTTGATCATATAAATCAATAATAGTGAGGGAATACCTATGGTTGTTAGCCCAGAGAGGGACGTACTAACATCTTTAATATAATTATGTGTATCATGTAATATACCTGTAATAAATACCAATGATATTGAATGCGGACGGTTAAATTCTGATACGACTGATACGACGTGAAATTTAGATGTAGAGCCGTTCCAAAATGTCGTGACACCTGGGGGTAAAGTATACGCAGAGTGAAAGAACGCGATACCAAATCTACGTGTGGTCGCAAAATGAATCATTACTTCGCGACCTATTCTGTCTATATTTCCATTATGTTCACTGAATAATTATGAAATTTAAAATGTTGTCTGCGCAATGTGTCACGACATTTTGAGAAGGCTCTATATGCACTGAGCCAAAAGGCTCCGATTTTCCGGAACTATACAAATCGAAGTCAATAAGTTTAATTCAGTCTGATAATGCGTAAATATATGCTTCGTTGATTTAAATTATATTTTCCAAACGATTAAAAAATTGTATGTGGCTAAAACCAATTTTTCATTTCAGTTAAATTATAGATGACCACGTAGATGCATTTAAAAATGGCAATAAAGGAGAAATAGAGATTCGTTGAAAGTCTGTTGATGTTGATCACACAATTTTCTACATTACCAGAGCTATTAAAAAATTCAATTAAAACGTCGTTTTCGCAGAAATATAAAATATTGGCGTAAAAGGCCAATTGAATCGAGCATATTTAGCCTTGATCTAATTTTGGTGCATTTTGTTCGTACGCAGAAAAAGACCTTTCCAACGCTTATTAACTCAATTGACAATGATGATTAAATAATTCCCCTTTTTCTTCTTCGGAGAAATCGATTACTTTCGTCGAATTTGTTAATTTGTTAGCAGCACACCATCTGCTTCCCCAGTTAATCTAAGATCACTTATTGTTTAATCTGCAATTGTAGTTGCGCCTCGTGGGCGGCGTTTCGACTCAAAATCTACTGAACGTAGCACCAGGACCGACTCTTGAAGCAAATAAAGATTTAAAAAAAAATAACGTTATACAGGCCGAAATCGCACTTCTGTAAAATTGTCTGCAACCACCACAGCCTTCCACTTCTGCTTAATTTGAGATTTTCTATGGTAAAAATAATATATGGTAAATGGCACAACAACAAACAAATGCAAAATTTCTTAGTGTATAAAAGGAAAATCAGAAACATTCTATATAACAAGCCATTTGCGGTTACGTCTAAGAACATTGTAAAATACGAGAATGTTCGTTTCAGCATTTTTTAACTGTTGAAAGAAAAATTAATAAAACGAGAATTCTCGTTTAAGACCATTGTGAAACACGAGAATTTTCGTTTCTGTATTTTTTAACTGTCGAAAGTATCAAATTTCTATTGTCAAAAAAGTAATTTTCATGTTTCTTGTTGGCAGCACATTTTAATAAAACGAGAATTTAAATTAGTTAGTTAAATAGCACCAATAAATTATTATTATTAATATTATTATTTTAAAATACGGGAATGTTCGTTTCTGCATTTTTGAACTGTTGAAAGTCAAATTAATAAAACGAGAATTTTCTTCCAAGTGTAGAGACGAAACACAAGAATTTTCGTTTCTCGTCGGAAGCACATTTTCAGCATTTTCGTCGAAACCGGAATTTTCTTTTTTTTGTCACAACCTATCATGTGTTGGCAGTTTCAACTGTCAATAGGGGTATTTGTCTGTCGGCAGACATTGTATTTTTCCATTATCCAAAATTATATTTTTCCTTTGTCGAAAATTCTCGTTTTTAGTAGGCATCACATTTTAATAAAATGAGAATTCTCGTCCAAGACCATTGTGAAACGCGTGAATTTTCGTTTCTCTTTGGAAGCACATTTTAATAAAATGGGCATTTTCGTCGAAGGCGCATCGTGCAAGACGAAAATTCCCGTTTTTAGTAGGCATCACATTTTAATAAAACGACAATTCTCGTCTAAGACCATTGTAAAATACGAGAAGGTTCGTTTTTGCATTTTTGGACTGTTGAAAGTCAAATTAATAAAACGAGAATTCTCCTCCAAGTGTATTGCGAAACACGAGAATTTTCGTTTCTCGTCGGAAGCACATTTCCAGGATTTTCGTCGAAACCGAAATTTTCCTTTTTTTTGTCATAACTTATAATATATTGATAGTTTCAACTGTCAATAGGGGTATTTGTCTGTCGGCAGACATTGTATTTTTCCATTATACAAAATTATATTTTTCCTTGGTCGAAAATTCTCGTTTTTAGTAGGCATCACATTTTAATAAAATGAGAATTCTCGTCCAAGGCCACTGTAAAACGCGAGAATTTTCCTTTCTCGTCGGAGGCACATTTTAATAAAATTGGCATTTTCGTCGAAGGCGCATCGTGGAAGACGAAAATTCCCGTTTTTTGTAGGCATCACATTTTAATAAAATAACAATTCTCGTCTAAGACCATTGTAAAATAGGAGGATGTTCGTTTCTGCATTTTTGAACTGTTGAAAGTCAAATTAATAAAACGAGAATTCTCCTCCAAGTGTATTACGCAACACGAGAATTTTCGTTTTTCGTCGGAAGCACATTTTCAACATTTTCGTCGAAACCGGAATTTTCTTTTTTTTGTCATAACTTATAATATGTTGACAATTTCAACTGTCAATAGGGGTATTTGTCTGTTGGAACACATTGTATTTTTCCATTATCCAAAATGATATATTTCCTTTGTCAAAAATGACTTTAAACGTGATTGTCACTGTAAAAATTATGTTTTACTACTGTCGAGGCATCACATTTTAATAAAACAAGCATTTTCGTCTTTTTTTGTCATAACTTATGTGTTGGCTGTCAATAGAGGTCTGTCGGCACTGACCTTGTGTTTTTTCCATTATCCAAAATTATAATTTTCCGTTATTTAAAATGACATAATGGCCGGGCAAAAAATGTGATTGTCACTGTCAAAATTGTGTTTTTAAAAAATGATATTAGCAACAGTTAGAAATAGTATATTACATTGCATTTTTGAACTGTCGAAAGTATCAAATTTCTATTGTAAAAAATGTAATTTTTACGTTTCTTGTTGGCAGCACATTTTAATAAAAATGATAATTTTCGCCGAAGTCGTATCGGGGGAAGAGGAAAATTTTCGTTTTTAGTAGGCATCACATTTTAATGAAATGAGAATTCTCGTCCGAGAATTTTCGTTTCTCGTCGGAAGCACATTTTAATAAAACAAGCATTTTGGTCGAAAACAGAATGTCATGACCGATTATGTGTTAGCAGTTTCAACTGTCAATAGAGGTATTTGTGTATCAGTGGATTTTAATAAGAGAAGCACATTTTAATAAAACGAGCATTTTTGTCGAAACCAGAATGTCATAACCGATTATGTGTTGGAAGTTTCAACAGTCAATAGAGGTATTTGTGTATCAGTGGATTTTAATAAAATGAGAATTCTCGTCCGAGAATTTTCGTTTCTCGTTGGAAGCACATTTTAATAAAACGAGCATTTTCGTCGAAACCAGAATGTCATAACCGATTATGTGTTGGAAGTTTCATCTGTCAATAGAGGTATTTGTGTATCAGTGGATTTTAATAAAATGAGAATTCTCGTCCGAGAATTTTCGTTTCTCGTCGGAAGCACATTTTAATAAAACGAGCATTTTTGTCGAAACCAGAATGTCATAACCGATTATGTGTTGGAAGTTTCAACAGTCAATAGAGGTATTTGTGTATCAGTGGATTTTAATAAAATGAGAATTCTCGTCCGAGAATTTTCGTTTCTCGTCGGAAGCACATTTTAATAAAACGAGCATTTTCGTCGAAACCAGAATGTCATAACCGATTATGTGTTGGAAGTTTCATCTGTCAATAGAGGTATTAGTGTATCAGTGGATTTTAATAAAATGAGAATTCTCGTCCGAGAATTTTCGTTTCTCGTCGGAAGCACATTTTAATAAAACGAGAATTTTCGTCGAAACCAGAATATCATAACCGATTATGTGTTGGCAGTTTCAACTGTCAATAGGGGTATTTGTGTATCAGTGGATATTCTCCAAAGTCAAAAATGACATTATGGCCGGGCAAAAAAAAATGATTGTCAATGTCAAAATTGTGTTTTTCAAAAATGACAATAACAACAGTTAGAAATAGTATATAACATCTGCATTTTTGAACTGTCGAAAGTCAAATTAATAAAACGAGAATTCTTGTCTAAGACCATTGTGAAACACGAGAATTTTCGTTTCTGTATTTTTGAACTGTCGAAAGTATCAAATTTCTATTGTCCAAAATGTAATTTTCGTGTTTCTTGTAGGCAACACATTTTAATAAAAACGAGAATTTTCGTCGATCGAACGAAAAACGAAAATTCTCGTTTTTAGTAGTTAGTTTTGTTGATATATTTTCTTCCAGGTTATCTAAATTCTCGGTTGATTTAAAAGAAACTCGTAGTTTAATTTCTTAGATTTGTTTTTCTGTTGTTATCATTATTATATTTTCGATGTTTTCTGTTGGGAAATAAATAAATAAATAAATTAAAGATAGTAATTTTTTCGGCTTTGCGCCTGACCTTGGCGACTAGACCATTAGCCATCATCATTTTAGAAATGAAATGAACAAATTAATATTGAAAGACAAATACTACGTCCATGGACCAGAGCGGATATTTCTCGATCAGAGGATAGTAATATGATAAAGAAATGAATTCTACCAAATAAAGACTAAGAGTAGATTCGGAATGCTTAAAATGTACTGCTTTATTAAGCTACGCGCACACTTGTCGGAATCGGACAGACGGCACGCAACGGATAAAATTGCTTAACACAGTTGTATACGAGTCAACGCATATTTATCGGTACGACATGGAAGGGATAAATGTGCGTTGACTCGTTTACAACTGTGTTAAGCAATTTTAGCCGATGCGTGCCGTCCGTCCGATTCCGACAAGTGTGCGCGTAGCTTTAGAGTATTTTCAAAAGGAGATGACTCATTTGGGAAGGTATTAAAAATCTATATTTGATTTTGGTAGTGGGGCTAGATTGCGGGATTTACAAAACTTTGCTGGCGCTTGAGGATTGTTATTACATGATCTATCTAGAATTTAACCGCAATATTATTGTGTGCGATTTTCGATGCAGTTGAATGTACTGTAACTAGCTGATTCACAGACGCGCATCTGCCTCTGTGATTTCCCACTAAAACCAAACAATGCAATTTACATGTAATCAGCATCATAAAGAATAACTCATTTGTAATCTGGTGATTCATTAAATGCATAATCTGAAGATAAAAGACAGTCGCCATGAATCTGATATTTAACGATTCACCAGTACGTGACGAATTACACACCGCTCGCTCATTATTTCCGAATTTCCAACTGCAGACGGCTAAATGCATTCGTTACTGCATCTGTCGCACACAGTTTCTACTAACTGTCGGTTTTGCGGCACCTCGAAAATCGGAGAAAATTAAACGCCGTATTCAGCGGTTGCAAAAGTCAAGCGACGTTGGCCAGATACCATTCGCCATTGGGATACAGTTAATGGCGCTTAAAGCTCAAAAATACACAAATTTGCAAGAGATCGATAGACGGTTAGGTAAAATGTCCAGCGAATACCAAATGCTCGTTGCATCCATTTCAAAGAATAAATTTATCGTGATCGATAACCAATTAAGCAAAATGCCTAACGTAGACCATGAAACACTCGTAGCTTCAATTTCAAAACTGAAAATTACCGTACAGCCATATCAAGCTTCAAATAAACTAAACAGGATTGTAATTTACGATACAAGTAACGTCATGAAGATTTTTACATTACGAGGGAAAAGTTTGAATTTTTCAATTCTCGAGTAATGTGTGTCATAACACGGTTTATTTTATCCTATTTCTATTTTTTTAATTTAAAAAAATGTTTAATGAAAACCGTCAAAAAGCGAAATCATGTTTGCTTGCCAACGAGTTGCGTTAAGATACATATAACAACACTAGTGTTGTTAAAGGCACCTTAACGTTACTCATTGCTAAGGAGTTATTGACACGTTAACATTATAGGATAAAATAAATAATTTAACAATCCTAATCTTTTTTTTGCGGTAAATAAACTAAATTAAACAGACTCGAGTTTCGACGTGTGAATTTTTCAATTATTTTTTTTAATCTCCATGCAACAAAATGCAAAATCAAATCATCACTTTTTAATCTATAGCGTGATTATTTTTCGATGTATACTTTAGATTTAATAACAATTAGTCCCAATTGAATTTTCGTGGAATGACGTGAATCGTTTCGGGTTAAAACATTCGCGCTCGTTAATTTGTTATAATTGATTGCGGTTTCCGCTTTTGTGTTTGTTTAGTGAATTTGGTTGTTTTGTTTAGACTACTACTGTCCGAATCCATTAGGCATTGGTACTTACAATTAATGGCAATTCAGAATGACTTGTGAAGTAACGAGGTTAGCTGTGCGCATCAACAAATTTTATAGTTATAATTGCTGCACATTGATGCTAAAATACACAGAAGCACGTTTCCTTATTTTTAAACCTGTGGATTTATTTAAAAGAATTCCGTTCGCAGCAAGTCGCTTCGTCTTGTTGCAACCACATCAATTAAAAAAGGTTTAATCATGCCGCGCTCATCAATTCATCTTCGAAGAAGTGCGGCACAAACACAACGCCCAGGAAATCAATTTTTTGGCACGTCGCTCCGTCTTGTTGCAACCACATCAATTCAAATTTTTTTTAATCATGCTGCGCTCATCAACTCATCTTCGAAGAAGTCCGATCCAATCATTAGCTGTGGATTAATTTAAAAGAATTCCGTTCGCAGAATGTCGCTTCGTCTTGTTGCAACCACATCAATTAAAAAAGGTTTAATCATGCTGCGCTCATCAATTCATCTTCGAAGAAGTACGACACAAACACAACGCCCGGCAAATCAATTGTTTGGCACGTCGCTCCGTCTTGTTGCAACCACATCAATCCAAAAAACGTTTTAAACATGCTGCGCTCATCAACTCATCTTCGAAGAAGTCCGATCCAATCATTAGCTGTGGATTAATTTAAAAGAATTCCGTTCGCAGAATGTCGCTTCGTCTTGTTGCAACCACATCAATTATAAAAGGTTTAATCATGCCGCGCTCATCAATTCATCTTCGAAGAAGTGCGGCACAAACACAACGCCCAGGAAATCAATTTTTTGGCACGTCGCTCCGTCTTGTTGCAACCACATCAATCCAAAAAACGTTTTAAACATGCTGCGCTCATCAACTCATCTTCGAAGAAGTCCGATCCAATCATTAGCTGTGGATTAATTTAAAAGAATTCCGTTCGCAGAATGTCGCTTCGTCTTGTTGCAACCACATCAATTAAAAAAGGTTTTAATCATGCTGCGCTCATCAATTAATCTTCGAGGAAGTACGGCACAAACACAACGCCCAGCAAATCAATTGTTTGGCACGTCGCTCCGTCTTGTTGCAACCACATCAATTAAAAAAGGTTTTAATCATGCTGCGCTCATCAACTCATCTTCGAAGAAGTCCGGCCCGTAAAAATTGACTTGTCGAATAGTTACCTTTTTGTAACGTGATTAATAAATAATAATAATAATAATAATAACAAATCATTAGCTGTCCGTCAAATATGAGTTGTGAACGCTGTTTCTCAAAATTACTACATATTTTCAAATGAAGCTTTATTTGAAAATCCGAAGAACTGAAAAGTTTTTAACCCTTTGGGTTACTTTAATTACGTCCGAATGCAGCAGCAGAAACCAGTCCGACTGAGGCACACCTGGCGTGGCCAATTGAATGCGCACAAATTCATACTTTTTAATGGCACAACTGAAAACGTAAACTATGGACTTCAAAAAATTCTGTTTCGTAAGAAAATGCATTCAATGTGCAGCACTACTAACGCAAGCGCTGCGCCAGGAGTTGAGCTCGTACTCGATTTGATTGGTCCAAGCGGCTCGCTACGAGTTGAACTCGTGCTCGATGTGATTGTCCCAAGCGGCGCACCACGAGATATGCTCGAGGTCGTTGTGTTTGGCCCGAACATTTAAACACGAGGAGTACTCGTGGTTGTAGGTCAAAGGGTGAGTAAAATATTATGCACCGAAAGTTTCTTGTTTTTTCCGATGAAAAATATTAGAAAATCTACTTTTGTTATTAAATGTTTCTCGTTAACTTTGAAGTTTTAGAAAATCACTTACAAGCGAAAAAGTTTGTCATTTTATTGTCTATACATACACATAGGTAATGTGTAAAATTACTTAAACATAGGGCAAAGTATGTCGTTTTTAGGCCACCTTGTGGCAAAGAATTTTTTTTTTGCAAAAAAGTCAAAAAAAACGAAACAAAGTTTCTACCGAAATTCTGCGATATCTACCGAAATTTTCAGCACTCAAATACCGATTTTTACTTTGTTGGCAGCACTGCGTCTCGGTGCATCTCTATTTTAGATCATATTTATAAAACGTAATAATTAAATTCCAAAATTGTTTTTTTTTTGGTGGACAAATGTTGAAACTTACCCCAATATTTTTCTTTTGCTTCACAATTTTATACAATAAAATCTAGTCCTAAAATCTATAGGTATTTTTGTATTATTTCAAAATTCTCTTGAAGCTAAACCACTGCAAACCGTCTGAATTCGCACATTTTATTAATTGTACATCATGAAAATGGTGATTTTGATTTTTGAAAATTGCACAACATTCGAACGCGTCGTTTGAAATTGTAAATATCAAAACAAAAAATGTTTTCACAATCATTTCAGTAAAATCAATGAATAGTGTAAAAAATGCATTTTTTCAATTCCTCCGCGCCGAAAACTGTGATTTAGATACATAAAATTGTGCAACTTCGGAACATTTTGATAATTCGAACGTCAAATTATAGCAAATGTAATAGACTTAAAAATATTAGCAATTTTTTTTTTCTAAAATCGAAAACGAAGATGTAGGCAAAATTGGGGGCGGCCCGTTGGTGTAGTGGGTACAGGCCGGTTGCACCGCATGCCGTGTGGGTTCGAATCCCAGCCCGGGCGAAAGATTTTTCGGGGATCGATAAGTATTCGCTCGGGTCCATGATTGTTGTATACGTCTGACATTATTCATTTGTTAATTTGTTCATTTACTCATCCCAAATTGAATACATAAATAATAACCATGTCGTGACTGAATGGCTCATGCCTAAGTAAAAAAAAAAAAAAAAAAAAATTGCATATTTTTCAAGTCTCAGGCTTCGAAAAACGTGATTCTGTTTTTTTTTTAAATTACACAACTTCCGAGCATTAATAATAATAATAATAAATGTATTCACTTAAGCCACAAGATACAATATACAGGGTGTAGATGAACAAAACGGAACATAGGATTTTCAATATTCATTTCTTATTATCTTCCCTGATCATTTTAGAGGAAACATGTAAATACAGTAAAGTAAAAATTTCTGCATGCAGTCATGCTATTATTTAATTTTTGCATTTACAAAAACCCGAAAAAATAATAAAATAAAAATGATCATTTTCACGAAAATAATGGCTGTCATGAAATTCAAAATTAAAAAATTATGCGCTCTTGATCTGTTAGCTTCTGTGAAATTGATTGAATACTTCATAACTGTTTATAAGTATATACAGTGCGCGCCTAAAGTATGGAATATATTCAGTAAAACCGAAATTAAATATTTTTGGAAAAAAAAAATCTTTTAAAAAATACACATTTTTGCAAGAAAGTCGATTTTCAGTCGTCATTTGTTTTCGAGTAATGACGGCAGCCATTTTGTTTTTAACAACCCCCTATTTTTGTTCTTGATTTTGAGAGATCTTAATTGTCGAACTGATAAAAATGTTGCTATCTTACATAACAACTTTTTCGAGTAAATGGCAATTGAAGGTGAGAACTTGATATTTAGAGTTTTTACAAAATGACTTTGTTCCAGCGCTTGTAGCAATTTTTCCAAACAAAAATGATCTTGAACTTACATATAATACAATATGGTTTCAGCAAGACCTCGCACCTGCACTAAACGAGTTTTTTTGTTTTTTTTTTATTTCGAACATGTACAATTTTTTTTTGGACATTTTGAATATTATCCAGGCTAATTCTGAGCATTCATCTCTCTCGCAGGCTATTCTATCGGTCCTCGCCTGCCAATCCACCTCTTCGTAAAGTAATTGTCAAAAACGCGCATTGTGCGGGGTGCGCCGTCTTGCTAAAACCATATTGTATTATATGGAAGGTCAAGATCATTTTTGTTTGGAAAAAAGCGCTGGAACAAGGTCATTTTGCAAAAACTCTAAATAATAATAATAATATGTTTATTTCCCAACAGATCTTACATCTTATTAAAGGAAAAAAATATATAAAAACTAAGTAGCTTAAAATAAAAAAGAAAATATAATGTAATTGAGAGTTTTTAACTTATAATTAAAGCAATCCCACTAATACAACAAAAAAGTAACTCAAAACAATAAAAAAATATTGCAATTAAATTGCATGAAACTACAAAATCAGCAAAAATAATAATAATAATAATAATAAATTGAATAATTTTTTTAGAAATTAGCAAAGGGTACTAAGAGCAGCAATATAGGTTGATAAATCAGTGTTGAATAAATATCAAATTCACACTTTCAATTGTCATTTACTCGAAAAATTTCTTTGTAAGATGGCAACATTTTTATACTGGCAGTTCGACAATGAAAAGATCTCTCAAAATCAAAAACAAAAACAGGGGGTTGCCATTTAAAAACAAAATGGATGACGTCATTACTCAAAAACAAGTGACGACTGAAAATCGACTTTCATGCAAAAATGTGTATTTTTATAAAAGAAAATCGATGTCCGAGGATTTTTTCTAAAAATATTTAATTCCGGCATATATTCCATACTTTAGGCGCGCACTGTATATTTTATTCTATTATTTTTTCGGGTTTTTATAAATGCAAAAAAATAAACAACAGCATGGCTGCATGCAGAAATTTTTACTCTACAAAAAATGTAACATGTTTCCTCTAAAATGATGAGGGAAGATAATATTCAAATATAAAGTAATTAACACAGAAAATTCTATGTTTGTTCATCTACACCCTGTATAATATATCGTACAAGTAAGATGTGAATGTAAAACACTAATACATTTTGTTACATTGTTAGATTTTTATGCTAGGAACGTTAAAATAAAGCTAAAAAAACGCATCAGGAAACTTTCTCGTAAAATCAGTAAAAAAACTTCAAAATTGCATTTTTTTCCACGTCCTCTACCTTAAAGTTGCAATTTTGATTTTTGAAATTGCACAATCGAATGTACTGTTAGATTGTGATGTGATCGAAAAGTTAATTAGTTTTTTCGCAAACATAATCGCGATTTTGATACTTGAAATTGCACAACTTTTGAACACGTTATTGGATTTTGATCATTTAAACTTTAAAGTGTAGATAATCTGGTAGGTTTTAAAAACGTGTTAGAAAATTTTAATAAGAAATCAGTGAGAAAACGCCAAAATTATCCGAGGCCTCGAAAATCGTGATTCTGTTGTTTTTTTTAAATTACATAATTTCCGAGCAAATTAATAGATTTTTACTTGGAATATTAAAATGAAGCTTCAGAAGATTTCAAAAATGATTCAGAAAAGTTTCTTGTAAAATCATTAAAGAAAAACCGTTAAAATCGCAATTGTAATTTTGATTATTAAAATTGCAAGTATCGAATGTGTTGTCAGATTGTGGCAGGGGCGGCTCGTTATATAGAGCCACGGAGCCATGGCACTACCTGTAGTTTCAAGCTCAGCAAGAATTTTTAACCGATTCTTAAAAAAACTTTTTAAACGTTAAACAACACCTGTAACACCGCGTGGAAGTTCCACATTAATTTCAACAGATGGTGTTTTCACAAATTTCCAAAAAAGCGATCGCAAGTTAACCACAACAAAATTGGTTGCAACAAATAGGCAAATAACCGAAAAGCGCTTTTTTTAGAAATGCACGTGTGAATTCCACATTTCTTGGAACAGATGGTTGACTAATTTTGAATAATGTGTCCTTACAAATTTCCAAAGAAAATAGTTTTCTTCTAGATTTTCGATTTTTTTGGAAAAATTTTCGAATTTTTGGTATGCAATTTTGATTTTCAGGATAGAATTTTTGGTTAAAGTTTTTAATTTTTAATCCTATATTTTAGATTCTTTAACCTAAATAATTGCTTTTTATACGCAACTTTTTTATTTTTTTGCCAATATTTTCAAGTAGATTTCTTCGCAATGTCGCACGAAGAAATATTACGAAATTTAAAACGCGTCGATTGTCAAAAACTTAAAACTAATCAGGTTAAATAGTTAATGCGTAATCAATCAATATTTTAGTTTTAAGAAATAATTAATTATGTATTTTTTTGTAATGGAGAATCCGTAAATAAACCGTATTTATTTATTTATTTAAGTACAGTTTCCGATTTCTTGCCCTTCATTTTAGATTTTTTAACTTGAATGATTACTTTTTATAGGCGATTTTTTTTTTACTTTTAGGTTACTTTTTGACTAAAAAAAATAATTTAATTTTTCTTCAAACAACATTTTTTTTTCGTTGTTTTTCAAATCTGAAACCAGTCTGAACACTATTTGTCTATAAAATTTTGTTGAGGGACTTCCAGGAACTGAAGTTTTCGAGTTTCTGGTCGCCAACTTATTTTGAGCTAAGGAGTTATTTTACGGGCTGAAAATGGCAAATTATTTTTGTTTTCCTTGATTATTCAATATTTTGGTTTGCAATTTTTAATTTTTGGAACACCATTTTTTTTTATTTTTTTGCCTATATTTTAGATCTTTGGCCTGTTTTTTCATTTCTTCGTTCCAAATTTTAGAGTTTTTTAACGTGACTGATTTTCATATGCAAATTTTTGATTTTTTTGGCCGGTATTTAATTTGTATAATTTGTCATTTCCATCTTTCCAATGCCTGTATCATCCGATCCAATAAATTGTAAAAGTGGCTCTACCATCAACGTATTCCACGAGCCGCCACTGGATTGTGGTGGTACAAATATTAAAATATAGCCAATACAATATGTACTACTTCACATAAAACCACACTTTATGAAAAATCTGCCAAATATTCGTTAGCACAAATATTTATTAAATTACCAAAATTTCCCAGAGGAATGCACAGCAAAGCGATATTTAAAAGGAACTTGAGACAATTTTTGGTTAGTAAATGCTACTATAACTTTACCTTTAACATTTTAATCTTTTATCTATTTATTGATCCGAATTTTAATATGCTTGTAAAATTGTTAAATTACTGTATAATTTTAACGTATTTTTAACAATTTATGTGCTTTTAATTCTGGATCGTTATACATTTTATTTATTTAATTATTTATGTGCTTATTATTTTCGAATTTTAATATGTTTGTAAATTGTCCAATTATTTTATTTTATCATGTATGTGTAATATTTAAAACAATGCAATTACTGACGAACACACCCGTAATTATTATGTATTTTATTGTTATAAAACATGTAATCTGTAAAAAGTGTAATAAATTGATTTTATTTTAATAAAGTGTGATTCAAAAATTTACCAATAAACTTTCTAGTGAAATCATTGGTTAACGTCAAATTTAAATTTCTCAAAATTGGTAACAAAGTAAGAGAAACTATTATTTTCGCGAACGGAAATTTGAGGTTGCCAGAAACAATTTGGGTCATTTTTAAAAAAAATATCTGCGTCTCAAAAACCAACAAGGATTTTCATATGAAACTTTAAACTTCTGATTGTGAGGAAAGGCTTTTGGTAAAATTTTGCAAAAGTGGGTGTTTACCCTAAAAAAAAACGAAGAACTGTTTATCTTTTGTTCATAAATGTATTTTATAAAGTCTTTGACTTTCGTAGAAAAATTATGACATTTTTGGATCATGTTTCACATGAAATTTATATGAAAAAAAAATTGTAGAGAATGCCAAAAATGTTATTGTTCATCTGTTCATCGAAAACGTTTTGGTATTATTTCTTGGTTCGACAAATTTATTTTTAACAATCTTAACACAAGCCCCACTGTACATTTTGCCTGACGGGTAGCAAAATATGTCTCTAAAAATTGATTACATGAAATTTATATGAATAAAAATTGAAGAGAATGCCAAAAATGTTATTGTTAATCTGTTCATTCAAAACGTTTTGGTGTTGTTATTTCTCGGTTCGACAAATGCATTTTTTTAACAATTTTAACACAAGCCCCAGTGTAAATTTTGCCTGACGGGTAGCAAAATATGCCTCTAAAAATTGATTACATGAAATTTATATGAATAAAAATTGTAGAGAAAGCCAAAAATGTTATTGTTCATCTGTTCATCCAAAACGTTTTGGTGTTATTTCTCGGTTCGACAAATGCATTTTTAACAATTTTAACACAAGCCCCACTGTAAATTTTGCCTGACGGGTAGCAAAATATGCCTCTAAAAATTGATTACATGAAATTTATATGAATAAAAATTGTAGAGAAGCCAAAAATGTTATTGTTCATCTGTTCATCCAACGTTTTGGTATTATTTCCCGGTTCGACAAATGCATTTTTTTAACAATCTTAACACAAGCCCCTCTATAAATTTTGCCTGACGGGTAGCAAAATATGTCTCTAAAAATTGATTACATAAAATTTATATGAATAAAAATTGAAGAGAATGCCAAAAATGTTATTGTTCATCTGTTCATCCAAAACGTTTTGGTGTTATTTCTCGGTTCGACAAATGCATTTTTTTAACAATCTTAACACAAGCCCCACTGTAAATTTTGCCTGACGGGTAGCCAAATATGTCTCTAAAAATTGATTACATAAAATTTATATGAATAAAAATTGTAGAGAATGCCAAAAATGTTATTGTTCATCTGTTCATCGAAAACGTTTTGGTATTATTTCTCGGTTCGACAAATGCATTTTTAACAATCTTAACACAAGCCCCAGTGTAAATTTTGCCTGACGGGTAGCAAAATATGTTTCTAAAAATTGATTACATGAAATTTATATGAATAAAAATTGTAGAGAATGCCAAAAATGTTATTGTTAATCTGTTCATTCAAAACGTTTTGGTGTTGTTATTTCTCGGTTCGACAAATGCATTTTTTTAACAATTTTAACACAAGCCCCAGTGTAAATTTTGCCTGACGGGTAGCAAAATATGCCTCTAAAAATTGATTACATGAAATTTATATGAATAAAAATTGTAGAGAAAGCCAAAAATGTTATTGTTCATCTGTTCATCCAAAACGTTTTGGTGTTATTTCTCGGTTCGACAAATGCATTTTTAACAATTTTAACACAAGCCCCACTGTAAATTTTGCCTGACGGGTAGCAAAATATGTCTCTAAAAATTAAGGAAGCACTTATTTCACTCTCACTCTCCTGTAAACAATCTTAAACGACTAAACAACATGAATATAAGGAATACATTTTTCAAAATCCAACTAGTTTTTGATAAAAAAAATCGATGAATATGTTAAATATCAAAAAATCCTTTTTATACCACCAATTTGGAGAAAATTACATGATGGTCACATCAGTATATTTTGTATAGCAATAACTATTTTTGTTGTGTATATCTATTTTCTTTTATGTTGTATATTTTACTATATGTGTATATATTATTATATTCCCTGTTACTGGAACGTTGTTCTGTTGGGATTAAATAAATAAATAAATCAGCATTTTGGCGTAACTAACTAAATTTTTGGTGATTTACAAACATAGACATTTACCATTCAGCCACTAATGAAATATCTACTTATATATTTCTATATATCGATGACTTTGACCACGGACCTCTAGCACTACACCTGCCATGGTCAGAGCTAATTAAATATTAAAACAATTAATAATATTTAAATTTTTGATCAGCTGTATGTACCGTATTTCGCATCAAAAGACCATAAATCGTACACATCCTGTCCGTCGTTCGGGTTATTCGTTATGCTTTCGAGTCCCATTCCTCACCTGCAGTTATTTAAGTTTCGTCACGGTAATAACGTATGCAAAATGTAATTGTGGTGGGTAATTAGTGTTATTGTGGCGGTAATAATAAACAAATGGAATTATTGTAAATAATGCAGAGAGCCGTCGGAATGAATGCCGAGTGTAAAGCGGGACAAATTACAAAAAGGTCTGTTTCCATTCCGCGTGCAGTCGGTAGCGTTTTTATACTTTCAAATGTGGAAACAAAAAGAGCGGAAACTATGCAGGAGAACAATTATGAAAACAGGCACTGTTCAAGAGAACAATCGGCACGCGGGCGACCGTAAATCGTGAGAGCTGCAATTCGGGCAGAAGGAGGGTATTTAAATGCATTTAAATTCCGAATTAACGGGACCGTGTGGCGATCGCGTGTCGAGTGGCCGCACAGAAAACTCTATAACTCTGCTATTTCGGTGTGTCTGCAATACGTAAACAGTCTGTTGTTGTTTTTTTTTTTCGGCCCTGGCAATTTACGATAGGGAAAAGGTCGGATTTTCCACACAAAAGGCCGTATTTAAGGAATGGTTTAGGTAGAGAGGGTCGGCCCCTAAGGGCCCAGCGTTACGACACGTCTCTCCTTAGTAAATAAATTAAGCAACGTTTCCACCATGTTAAATAAGATAATGTTTACAACTGCTTAATGCACGTCTGGGATGGAAAAAAATGTTTGCCGGATTTTTAAAGGCGCCTCGGATTAGTGTTTACGATGTGGAGTTAAAGGAAGGAACGAGTGAGGTTGGGTTTGTGTACGTACGATCCGGCAAATGGAAAGTGTGCTGAAACGCGACACGGCATAAATCTTACTCGAATTATTGTTGTAAATGGGCAATTGTGATTGTGGTGAGTTTCTAAAGGTTAGGCCTTGCATTTAAGAAGAACATTCGTAACTTACCTGAGTTGCTGCTGCAAATCCGACGAGGATCGCACAACAAAACACTGCTGATATCCTTAAATGCATCACCAATAATTGTTTATACTAGCCGAATAAATTCGACTATGTTGTTATACCAAAGTAAATTTGACACAAATACGAACTGGTTCGGTACAGTCAAACGCATTCAGCGCACTGATCAATGACTGAAACAAACTACGCGAGTGCCACCGGGGCATGCGCTCTCGCGGCCCGCCGCACGGACCGATCGCGCCACTCTTCAAACCTTTTCCAGTGCTGCGCCGCACATTTTTCCACGCGTACAACCTTAAACCCGCACCGCAAAAATCCCCCAGCTCCTCCGCACACTCCGCGCCAGGGCCGTACAACAATTATTCGCACTTTGCATTCAATATAAACGTTCATTGTTTAATCCATACTTATGTTTGTATTTTACTACACCGCATTGAATACGTATTGATGCCGGTGCAATAAAGGAAATGAGCGGACGATTTAGAAATATAAAGGTAATGTTTACGCGTTAGTAATTAATATTTATTTATTCATTTATATAAACGCGAAACCCCCTTTTGCAGTTTATGCAATAAATTTAATCTAATTATAATTACAATAAGAACTGTTACTCTTACGAATTGCTTTTATTAAATCAATTCGCACATCTCATGAGTTGTTACAACTCGTACTTATTAACCCATTAACGCCTGAGTTTATTTTTGATTTAATTCCATTTTGCTTTGTATTTTTTAATTACATTCATTTATAAATTCATTACAAAGGCAGAACTTTATTGATATCATCTTTAATACGAAATATTGAATGTGTCATAGATGGAATGCCAGACATAAAATAATAAAATCCAAAATAACATTACTATTTTGTGTTCCTTATATGGCTAGGTGGTAATGGGTTAAGAATAATTTTATGAAACAGCTATATGCTAAAATACTGCAATTCTTAAGGAGAAAAGATGCCAACATCCAATAGAGGAAATTTTAATAATTATTATTTCTCATCCACATGAAAAGGTTAGTAATTTTGGATTCTATTAAAATAATTGCAGTCTCCTTAAAAATTGTCCAAATTATATATACTAATTACGTATGAAAAGTTTAGCAGCCCAGAAAAAACCGTTATAAAGGGGCCCCGGCCGACCGGCACAAAAAATTCGCCCAAGAATATGAGGAGGATTTTGAAAATCGCATCCCCCGAAACCCACCCTTATTCGGTAAAATGTTGTTAGTTTTTGCGCGCAGATCAACGCCCAGATAACCGGGCAAGCTTTGAAAACCGGTCCCGTCGTTTCCCCGGGAGGGATTTTTCAAACGCAGATTTTCGATTTTTGCACGTTTCCAAAAAAAAAATAACTCCTCCGTAACCGCCGGAGCTGCACGACCCCGGTATGTCTCAAAATAATTTTAAAGAAAATATCTAAAAATTGATCGAGCCACTTTTTTGAATTTTTGCCCCCTTTGCAAGATATGATTTTTTAAAAACCGGGTAAAAAAATATTTTTTTTTCTTCTTTTAAGGACGTATTTTTTTGTTTTCAAGTGGAAAAGCTGAAACCTTCAGGGATCGTAGAAGGGATAACTGGCTTTCATTGGGAATTTTTTTCAAAATTTTTGGAACCACCCCTACGCTCCAACCAACGCTACCAACCCAGGGGGTGGTTCGATTTTCTTCTTATAAGGACGCATTTTTTTTCTTTTCAAGATGAAAAGCTGAAACTTTCAGGGATAACAGGAGCAATGACTGGCTTTCATTGGGAAATTTTTTCAAAATTTTTGGAACTACCCCTACGCATCATTTGTTTTTATTCTTTTAAGGACGAATTTCTTTCTTTTAAAGTCGAGAAGCTGAAACTTTGAGGGATGGCAGAAGATATTTTTTCAAAGTTTTTGGAACTAACCCTACGCTCCATTTGCACCCCCTGCGTTCGTTTTTCTTCTTTTAGGGACGATTTTTTTTCTTTTAAGTCGAAAAACTGAAACTTCCAGGAATAGCAGAAGATATTTTTTTCAAAATTTTTGAAACCACCCCTACGCACCATTTGCACCCCCTGGGTTCGTTTTTATTCTTTTAAGGACGAATTTCTTTCTTTTAAAGTCGAGAAGCTGAAACTTTCAGGAATGACAAAAGATACTTTTTCAAAATTTTTGGAACCACCTGAACCACGAACCCTGGGTTCGTTTTCCTTCTTTTAAGGACAATTCTTTTTCTTTTCAAGCGCGAAAGCCGACATTTTCAGTGATCGCAGAGGATATAACTGGCTTAAAAGAAAAATAAAAATAAAACATTTAAAACAAAAAATGTAAAATAAAAAATTAAAAATTAAAAATTAAAAATTAAAAATTAAAAATTAAAAATTAGAAATTAGAAATTAAAAATTAAAAATTAAAAATTAAAAATTAAAAATTAAAAATTAAAAATTAAAAATTAAAAATTAAAAATTAAAAATTAAAAATTAAAAATTACAAATTACAAATTACAAATTACAAATTACAAATTACAAATTACAAATTACAAATTACAAATTACAAATTACAAATTACAAATTACAAATTACAAATTACAAATTACAAATTACAAATTACAAATTAAAAATTGAAAATTAAAAATTAAAAATTAATTTAGAAAAAAAATATGTTTTTCATTGATGACGCAGCGCAGCGGAGTCGTCGACCTTTACCAATTACTTTGCCTAATTCAAGCGGCCAAAATGTGATTTGAATGGGCCACGCTGTGCCGTCGTCCGTTACCAATTTAATTGCTTAATTTTAATGGGCCCCGCACGGACGACGGCGCAGCGCAGCAAAACCGTTATTCGTCACCCGTTACCGTGCTCAATTTTAATGAGCCACGCACGGACGACAGCGCAGCGCAGCGGAGCCGTCGTCCGTCACCAATTTAATCGCTTCATTTTGATAGGCCCCGCTGCGCTGCGCCGTCGTTCGTCACCAGTTACTTTTCTTACATTTTTACATTTCACAATTTTACAGAAAGAACACAATTTCACATACATCAAACTTTAGCCTAGGAAAAACTAGTTTACTCTAAATTGATTAGAAATTTATGATTCCGGTACAAATTGCCAACACACACTATCATTAGATTTTCGAATAATTCTACGTGAGCAGAGCGTAATGTTGTGAAGAGTGCAATCACTCGTAATTAATGAGAAAACTGAATGTTTTAACTACAAATATTAATTGTAAATAATATTATATAACGTTTAATAATTAATTATTTTAATATTCACGTTCATGTTATTAAGAATAGTAATATAAATGGATCTTAATAAATACCACCAAATCAAAATACTGAATGTTTAAAATTCTTTAGTTTCACCTTATCAAGGCATTTTCAAGAGAATTTAAAAATAAATCTATTGACACAAAAATATGTACAGGCGTATGCATAATCCAGTTATGTTTAACATGTTTATAACATGTTAAAACACTAATCAGAAACATGTTAATCTACCAGTAACGGCTCACGGGGTGACTCATGGTACGGCCGAGGTAGCAGAGGTGGTAGTACAGATCTCTGCAACCGACCCTACCTATCCGCTACCTCGGCCGCACCATGCGTCACCCCGCGAGCCGTTACTGTAATCTACTAACATACGGTTGGTAGTGTTTAGGCTTCGTGCTTAATGTTTATTTTTAGTTTTCAGTTTAATTTATTTTATAAGATTTAAATTAATTCGTGTTTGTTTTATTAATTCGTGCTGAGATATATACAACATCTTTATTGACAGTAAACCAAGGGCGGCTCGCCATGGCACTACCTGTAGTTTCAAGCTGAGCAAGATTTTTTAATTAACTCTTAAAACTCTTTTCCACCGTTCTTTCTTTTTTCAAAAAAAGTGGGGGTATATTGTATAAGTGGCTCTACCATTAACATGTTCCACGAGCCGCCACTACAGTAAACTCTCGGTTTTCGAACTTTTTCTTCTTTTTAGAACGACAATCTTTTAGAGTGGAAGTCAAGGTCATTGGCACTGCCCGTTTCCGGCACCGCGCTGCTTCCACCCTTCCTCTGCACAAGGAAATTGTATGTGTGGACACCCTACTGTGAATAAAAATTGTTAAAAAGCATTTTCGCGTCCTTTTTTTACCATTTTGCGGATTATCCGCGGAATTGGAGGGCGCGGCGATAATCTGGAATTTACTGTACATATAATTAATGCGCACATTAAGTTATTCTGCCAAATGGCTATCGACCAGAGGTCCTAGCTTTGTCGGTGATTAATGTGCAGATGGATGAAATGATGATTTTTTTTATATTTTGGATCAACATCAGGATTTCTTAGAAAATAGGATGTGAAACAGTGACGGTTCGCGGGGTTTTTTTTGGTACGGCCGAGGAACAAGAGGTGGTAATACAGATAGGTAGGGTCAGTTGCAGAGACGCGTTATTTTTATTGTTTCAAGTTCGAGATGCGAATTTCACTTTTTCCAATTTAAGTTTCGAGTGTCGCCATTTTGTCTCCAACTGGGGGTCATCAATTGCTTAACATTAAATTACAATCATCTCGATTCTCATTGATTATCTCAAAATCTGGTGAAAGGGTGTTTACAGATTTTTATTGGATCTTGAAGTAAAAGAGATTTCGAGTAAATTTTGAAAGTTTCAAGTTCGTGGCATTTGTTTTTGTACTTTTTATCCGGCGGGAAAAATGCTCAACATTAAATTACAATCATCTCGATTCTCATTGATTATCTCAAAATCTGGTGAAAGGGTGTTTACTGGATCTTGAAGTAGAATAGATTTTGAGTAAATTTGGAAAGTTTCTAGTTCGTGGCATTTGTTTTTGTGCTTTTTATCCGGCGGGAAGAATGCTCAACAGTAAATTACAATCATTTCGATTCTCATTGATTATCTCAAAATCTGGTGAAAGTGTGCTTACAGGTTTTTACTGGATCTTGAAGTAGAATAGATTTTGAGTAAATTTGGAAAGTTTCAAGTTCGCGGCAATTTTTTTACAAGTGGAAAAAATATTTAACTTTTGAATTACAAACACTTTAAGAGTGTTTTATTATATTATTCAGAATGTATAACAAAGTAGAAGCCTCCAGCATAAACAATACAATCAGTTTGATTCTCGTTTGATTATTTAAAAGTTCAATGAAGGAGGGTTTGAAAGTTTTTGGAAATCGTAAAATAAAATTATTTTTTAGTTAAATTGACAAGTTTTAAGTGCGTAGCGTTTGTTTTTATATTTTTTTAGCGGTAAAAAAAATTGTTTGTATTTATAATGAAATTCGCAGATCCGATTTTTGGTTTTTTTTGCCCTAATTTTGCTCGAAGGTCTTTGCAAAATTTTCTAAAACGGGCTTACTACCTTCAACGTATCTCTCCTAAATAAATTCTGTATTCTTCGTAATTCCCAACTTTACGAAAATGTAAGTGTTTGCATTTCGAAAATAAATGTTAATTTTGTGTTATTCAGTTTTTCATTAAATTCTTTTGAATATTTGTTTCAAGTGCCTAGGCCCCCTAGAAACCTCCTTTGTAGGCTATTCCTAAATTAAATAAATGTATGTAGTTTCAAATATTTGTGAAAATACATTTTAATTAAGCAGAAAGACCTTTGATCGATATCCATTTAACAGGCTAACAATAATAACATTAATTAATTCTTGTAAAATTATTACATTGTTGAATTGAATTTTGGGTTTAAGGCGCATCGACATGATGGTCAGATATTACATTGTTAATAAAGATATAATATATATATATATACATTTTAATTTTAAATTGTTTATTCCATAATTAATCTTTGACAATAGTAAATGCACTAATTAAAAAAATATATCAAACTGGAAGTAGAAGTGATAACGTAAGAGAAAATAATTTTAATAATGAAATTTTGCACCGTAATATAATTTAATGAAATAAAAGTCACTGCGTTATTAAAATGAACACCGAATATTTGAATTTATTATTTATTCAATATTGTTTACATCGTTTATTAAATAAATATCAATAGAATAAATAATAAAATTAAATAAAACTTTGTAAATACAAGAACTTTTTATAGCTTAAAATTTTAAATTGAATTCATCTGCAGCCAGTTAAGGGTTCCCATTTTGTATTGTAATTACTGTCGTCAAGTAGTTGCCCTGAGAGTGCGCCCTCCAAAACTAAAATGTTTGCAAAACTGGGCTCTCCAGAAATAGTTATTAATCATGACGATATTATTAACTTAGTTACAGTTTCAGTTTCAGAATGGAATCGGGTTTATACAACTTTTAACGTTCAAGGTTTAGTGTTTACGGGTTTTAGGGAGGCGCTACACCTATTAAATTTTTTTTTTCGATATCTCCTAAACTATTTTATATTTAAAAAAAATCTCTGCATTAGTTCTCCATTATTTCCAATTGTCTAAGGCTTACCGTGAAGATTTCTAACGAATTCATAATAATAACAAAAATAATTTATAAAAAATAATAACATTGAGAAAATCTAGACGGTATGTTCTGGTATTTATTATTTTAAATTTATTATATTAGTAACGTTTTGTTTATTTTTGGGTATTAATTGATATATCTAATAAAATGTAACTTCGAAAGCGAGCACTCTTCTATTAATTGATATAAATGTTTATTACTCTTTTACCACAGTGGTCTTTCCATTTAAAATCGGATGCGCTCTTCTAACGCTTTCGCGGGTTAGATACAGGGGAAAGGAGTTTACGTTTAAATTTTCGGTCGGGTAGCGCCGGGTCTTAAGAATTAACGCTTAGTGTGTAAGACTTCGCTACTTTCTATTTTTCTTTAAAATCCCTAAACACAAATGGATGTGCGCTGATATAAACAGCTGATCAGCGCAGTGATGCCAAATTTACACTTCCACCTCCAATATAGTTTTTCCCATTTCACAGCCGCATTTTTAAACAAAAACCTTCGATTTTTACGTTCAAATTATTTAAAAAATCTTCTTTAGGTAGATACAGAGCTATTTTGATTAAAACATTAAAAGGGCCTTAAATTATCGAAAGATTTTGAAAAAATAGAGAAATTCGACCTTTACCACAAATATTTCAGTAGCAATAAAAAAAGTCAGTTTTTTTTAATCTTTACAAATAAAGGTGCATCATGGGAAATAAAATTCTATTTTTTTTGGAAACATCTGCTGAAATCAATTGTGATATGTGGAAGCTCCGCTCAAGTACTCAAGATCCTACATATACCAAAACTGTCAAAATATTTTAAACTTTTATTTATTCGTAAATTATGGTGTTCATGAAAAATATTTATTAAAAAGAGGTGTTATTTCAATTATTTCAAAAATCTTACGAAGGATCTAATCATTCCGCGAATCAAAAAGATTTTATTTTTTGGACATACGGAGCGGACATTTTTGTTTTATTTTATCATGGTAGCATTGCCAAAGGCCGTACCTATCAGTACAATTAAAATAATTTTGGAGACCTCACCTGAAACATCCCAATTTCCCGAAGAAACATAGACGACTACTTGAACAAAATTTTATTTTTTGGACATCAAGCAGACATTTTAAAAATATTTTATCATGGTGGCATTGCCAAAAGCCGTACCTATCGGTACTATTAAAAACATTTTAGATACTTCACCTGAAACATCCCCATTTAATGAAAATCATGGACGACTACATGAACAAAATTTTATTTTTTGGACATCGAGCAGACATTTTTAAAATATTTTATCAGGGTAGCATTGCCAAAGGCCGTACCTATCAGTACAATTAAAATAATTTTGGAGACCTCACCTGAAACATCCCAATTTCCCGAAGAAACATAGACGACTACATGAACAAAATGTTATTTTTTGGACATCAAGCAGCATTTTTAAAATATTTTATCATGGTGGCATTGCCAAAGGCCGTACCTATCGGTACAATTAAAAACATTTTAGATACCTCACCTGAAACATCCCCAATTCACGAAACTAATAGACGACTACACGAACAAAATTTTATTTTTTGGACATTTTGGACATTTTTGAAATATTTTATCATGGTAGCATTGCCAAAGGCCGTACTATTAAAAACATTTTAGATACCTCATCTGAAACATCCCCATTTAACGAAAATCATGGACCACTACATGAACAAAATTTTATTTTTTGGACATTTGGCAGAGAAATTTTTGAAATATTTTATCATGGTAGCATTGCCAAAGGTCCTACCTATCGGTACAATTAAACACATTTTGGAGACCTCACCTAAAACATCCCAATTTTGCGGAAAACATAGACGACTACGCGAACAAAATTTTATTTTTTGGACATTTGGCACAGACATTTTTGAAATATTTTATCACGGTAGCATTTCCTTTGCTCGCTACATTAATTAATTAATATCACATATACCATATGACATGTGCTCTTCTGGGGGTTTCGCGGGTTAGATACAAGAACAAGGGGTTGGTTTGTTTACATTTCGATTTCTTCGTCGCTACCCAGGACTCTTAACGGTGTTTGGAATATTGATATTCCAACAGTAATTTCCGTTTCCCCATCAGCAACTAACTGCACTGATGAGACCTGAAAGGTCGAAACCGGCCCGTAGACGTTCTAACAGGGAAACAATATTTAATAGAAATAATAGTCTCGTTACGCTGATAAATTTGAAGTGAAGTGAATAATAACATACAAATTGGTAGTCAATGAAAATAAAAAAAAAACTCACGTATTTTACACGAATGAAAATGTTTATATAAAGTACATATTGAAACACGTGAGACATCAAGGCCACGGTAACTCAATCAGTCGGTCTACTGTTTGTCATCATGCAAATATGTATGGAATATATCATTCTGTAAACTCGTCTATAAAAGGTGAGTAATTGTTTTGGATCGCCTGTTTAATATTCTAATTGTACATTTGTAATCTCTTTTGTAGAAAATGTACCTTGAAAGAGTCGAGGGCGTCGATGCATTGTTTCATCATTTTCTTACATAAATGAATTGTAGGTTTACGACGCTTAGAATTTTCCTAAATAATACGGAGGAGTATACAGTGAGATCAGAAAGTCGAAAATAGGTGGCAGCACATTTTCTGAAAATAGGGATGCAGTACATAAGAATTTTATCTATTTTGACGTCTTGTGGTTTTTGAGGTTACTTGTTTTAACCTCTTCAGGGACAGAAACACATTTGTGTACGTTTTAAAAAATGACGAACACATTTCAAACAAATTTGGTTTAGCTCAATACTGACATCTCATATCAAGCTCTGAAAGCTGCTACAGTTGCACATTTCCATGCAGATACCTCCTGTCCGGTTTTACTGGCGAGATATCAATTGTTTCTTAAAGGATTTGAAACTTCAAAATTAATTTGTGCCTGAAGAGGTTAAAGATAGTTTTTAAAACGAGTAATGTCAAAAATGACAAGACATCAAAATAAATAAAATGCACATGCACTACATTGAAATAATTCAGGCAGCCAATATCAGATTACTTAAATTACGAGTATTATAGGGATTTTCAGAAAATGTGCTGCCAACTATTTTCGACTTTCTGATCTCACAGTATTTTGCAATTCAATGTCTATTCGTGTACATGGTGACCATATTTTCTGTGGTATACATATATTCAAACCTGGCAAGAAGAAATTGTAGTCGAGCGAGAACAAGAGAAAATTTAACTGATGTACAAAAAAAGAAAAAGAAATAATTTAGAAAAGTACACTCGGCGTCAAAAAAAAAGCGCCACTCGAAAAATCGCAAAAAAACTCGATTTTTCAAACCGTCGTAACTTGGTTCAATTTGGTCGAAAATCGATGAATCTTTCAGTTTGGGAAAGATTCAAGTTTTATCTTTAAGAATGTGTAGTTGATTTTGACCCCAAGTCCAACCCACCCCCCGTAACAACGCGATGGAAAAAAAATGTTTTTTATGTAAAAAATTGTCCAACTTTGACAAGCTGTACCGTGAGCAAAAAAAATCGGCGGGAAATTTCACCACAATGGCAAAATCTAATCAATTTCCTTCAAATGCCTTAAAAATTCAAGTCGTTTCGATGATTTGGAGCAAAGTTATGAATTTTTGAAAAAAAAATGACATTTTTCACTTCTTCGGCCATAACTTGAGTAATTTTCCACCAAAATCGATGAACTTTTGCAGTCTCAACAGTTTGAAATTTTCTCTTCAACGTCATGTGAATTGTTTTGTTGCTAAAACGATTCCACCCCCTGCCACCCCCTAAAGAAAAAAAAAATGTTTTTGAAGTTTAAATGTGCAAACCGTGTACAAAAAAAAATTGTGGACTCAATCGGTCAGCATGGCAATAAAGTTCAATCATTTTCCTCAAATTTCCTCCAAAATTCAAGTCGATGCGATGATTTGGCGCGAAGTTATGCAGTTGTGAAAAAAAATTACATTTTGCGCCTTTTTGGCCATAACTACGCGAATTTTGCACGAAATTCGATGGAATTTTGCAATCTAAGAAGTTTTCGACTTTCGTGACCCCCTGAAAACCTCTACGAAAAGTGTTTTGGATTGACAAAAAATGTTAAATTTTTACAACTTGTAAAAATTCCATTTCGGTCATAACTCGGTCAATTCCACCCTCTGTCACCCCTAGTGCAAAAAAGGGTGATAAAATTTGTTCATTTTAATTAAAATTTCAAACAAAAGACATTTTTTTTTTCAAAAATTCATAACTTTACTCCAAATCATCGAAACGACTCGAATTTTTAAGGCATTTGAAGGAAATTGGTTAAATTTTTCTGACATTGTGGTGAAATTTCCCGCCGATTCTTTTTTTGCGCACAATACAGCTTGTCAAAGTTGGAGAATTTTTTACATAAAAAACTTTTTTTTTCATCGCGTTGTTACGCGGGGTGGGTTGGACTTGGGGTCAAAATCAACTACACATTCCCAAAGATAAAACTTGAATCTTTCCCAAACTGAAAGATTCATCGATTTTCGACCAAATTGAACCAAGTTACGACGGTTTGAAAAATCGAGTTTTCTTGCGATTTTTCGATTGGCGCTGTTTTTGACGACGAGTGTAGAAATAGACCCAAGGGGAAGGGCTTACAAAATAGTTACGAACAACTTAGGAATTCGCGGATTAGGACCAGAAATTTTAGTTAAAGGTGGAGTTCTTAAATATGTATTGTAATATATTTTATTCACTTCTCATGCGTTATGAATATTTTATTAATTTTCTATGTATAATTTTGTATATCTTCCAATCTGTAATTGGACTTTGTTCCGTTGATTGAGATAAATAAATAGATAAATAAATAAAAATCTTTGAAATTTTATTTTCAAAAAATGAAGAGGAATATATTAACAATAATATTGAAATGAGAAATGAGGAAAAAATATTAAAAGATGAAGAGGAATTAATTAGAGCAAGTAGTAAGATGAAAAATACAGAAGCATCAGGACCAGATAAAATTACAATTTTTTTATAAATTACAATCCAAATATGTTTTTAAATTTATTCAATAAATGTTGAATTTGGTTCTCGTTTATCACGTGGTGAAACATTATTAATATTAAAGGTTGTTGAAATGAGGCACTTGGTTGGTTGCCAATTGTTGGTGCCTCGTTTCAACAACCCTTTAAATTATTTAATAAATGTTTAAAAGAAGGAATTTCTCCTAAACAATGGAAAATAGCGAAATTATGTTTGTACCAAAATTGGGAAACTTGGAGGATATAGACAGACCAATATGTCTACTTGACGTTATAGAAAAATTGATTTATGAAAGGATTGTAGAAGAAATGGGAGAAACAATTTAGGCTTAGAAAAGGATGCAATTTTGGAAATTGCAAAAATAGAAATGATCTGGACGATTAAGAAAGAGGAAACATTGTGTAATTATAACTTTGGATATTAAAAATGGTTTTAATAGTTTACCGTGGAAAAAAAATAGAATCTTTAGATAATTTCTAATTTTTTTATATTTTTAACAAATTACTAGAAATTATTAAAAATGGTTTTAATAGTTTACCGTGGAAAAAAAAATAGAATCTTTAGATAATTTCTATTTTTTTTTATATTTTTAACAAATTACTAGAAATTATTTCACTTGACGCTCATATCCGCCAAAAATATATGTATTGTATAATAAATGTATTTGTTGAATTGGTGGCTTACATGAATAAAGCATTATTTTTATTATTATTTAAAAAAAAATAAAAACAATTAATATTATTAAAGAAGTCCTCATTTTCAATTTTTCTACAAAATGTGTTTTAAATTTAAATAACTTTAATATTTGCTTCAAATTTGCTGCAATTTACTTTTTTAAATGAGAGAATTCTATGATGCCGTTGCATTTATTTACACTCAATTGTTTATGTTTTCTATTCTACTTTAAATATTTTGAATTAAAAAAAAAATACTTTCTACGACATCTGCAATGAGAGTCTTGTTGAGATTTCGAAACAGACACAAATCACTTACTGAAACAACTACATTATACTAGGTGATGGTAATCAATACCCTTTTCAACAGACCCGAAGCGCTTCCGACTTACTGTTCTCGAATTATTTATTGCGTATTCGCCCTGCCGAGTGATGATATAATCGATATAGAAGGCTTTGATAAAAGCAACGCGATATTGAAAAGCAAAATTGCATTAAATGGCGAAAGAAGAACATACGGTGGAAATCTATCGGCAAGATTCTTCTGCAATCGAAATAAATAAATTTTTTTTTTTTGACATTTACGTATTGGTAGGTCATATTATTAATGCCAGGTTCTTTGAAGTTCGGCAGAGGAGGCTACGAAAGATAACAGTAGAGTAAGGCACCAGACAGCGGCAGTGAGGTTTCATATCAATTTATCAATTTCAAATTAGTCCTTGTACATTAAAATAAACGATCATAAGCAGTGGCGGCTCGTGGAACATGTTGATGGTAGAGCCACTTATACAATATACCCCCCCATCCTTTTTAGAAGAAAGAAAGAACGATTTATCTTCCTAGACCAAAGTAACTGGCTAAAAAGTGTTTTAAGAAATAATTAAAAATTCTTGCCAAGCTTGAAACTGCAGGTTGTGCCTTGGCTCCTTGGCTCTGATTAACGAGCCACCCCTGATTTTGATGTTCTATGAAACAATAGAAACATTGATTGATCCATTTTTGAGAATTTTGAGCGCTTAGATGAGAAATTGCATTTTTTTGCAGCGAGAACCAAATATTATGAATTTTGCCAAAACTATGGCAAGTGCAGGTTTGCCCATTACAAAAATGATTGGATTTTGAAAAAATGAAAACATTCTTTGATAAATTTTCAAGAAATTTAAGCGCCCATTTTTTGCAACAAAATGAGATTACGAAGTTTTCCAAAACTATGACAAGTGCAGACTTGACAATTACAAAAATTATTTGAAATTAGTTGTATTTTGATGTTCTACGAAAAAAATAGGAACACCGATTAATCAATTTTTGAAAATTTTGAGCGCAAAGGTAAGAAACCGTATTTTTTGCAGCGAGAACGAAAGATTATGAATTTTGCCAAAATTATGATGAGTGCAGGTTTTCTCATTACAAAAATTATTCAAAACTGATTTGATTTTTAAGTTCTTTGAAAAAATGAAAACATTCTGTGATAAATTTTCAAGAAATTTGACAAGTGCAGACTTGCCCATTAGAAAAGTTATTCAAAATTTGTTGTATTTTGACGTTCCATGAAAAATTAGAAACGTCGATTGATCAATTTTTAAGATATTTGTGCGCTAAAATGAGAAATTGCCATTTTTGCAGCGAGAACAAAAGATTATGAATTTTGCTAAAACTATGGCAGTGCAAGTTTGCTCATTATAAAAATTATTCAAAATTGATTGAATTTTTATGTTATTTGAAAAAATGAAAACTTTCTTTAATACATTTTCGAGAAATTTTAGCGTAAATAAAACTTAATAAAACGCATTTATTTGCGAATTACGAATTTTGCCAAAACTATGGCAAGTGCAGACTCGCTTATTATAAAAATTTATTATTTCAAACTTGTCGTATTTTGATGTTCTATGAAAAACAGAAACATTGATTGATCAATTTTTGAGAAATTTTGGGCGCTAAGATGGGAAATAACATTTTTTGCAGCATGAACAAGAGAGTATGAATTTTGCCAAAACTATGACAAGTGCAGGTTTGCCCGTTATAAAAATTATTCAAAATTGATTGGATTTGATTTTCTTTGAAAAAATTATTAAAACATTCTTTGATAAATTTTCGAGAAATTTAGGCGCAAAGTTAATAAAACGCATTATTTGCAGTGAAAACAAAAGATTACGAATTTTGCCAAAACTATGGCAAGTGCAGACTCGCTTATTATAAAAATTTATTATTTCAAACTTGTCGTATTTTGATGTTCTATGAAAAACAGAAACATTGATTGATCAATTTTTGAAAAATTTTGGGCGCTAAGATGAGAAATAACATTTTTTGCAGCATGAACAAGAGAGTATGAATTTTCCCAAAACTATGACAAGTGCAGGTTTGCCCGTTATAAAAATTATTCAAAATTGATTGGATTTTAATGTTGTTTGAAAAAATTATTAAAACATTCTTTGATAAATTTTCGAGAAATTTAAGCGCAAAGTTAATAAAACGCATTATTTGGCGTGAATACAAAAGATTACGAATTTTGCCAAAACTATGGCAAGTGCAAACTCGCTTATTATAAAAATTTATTATTTCAAACTTGTATTTTGATGTTCTATAAAAAACAGAAACATTGATTGATCAATTTTTGAGAAATTTTGGGCGCTAAGATGAGAAATAACATTTTTTGCAGCATTAACAAGAGAGTATGAATTTTCCCAAAACTATGACAAGTGCAGGTTTGCCCGTTATAAAAATTATTCAAAATTGATTGGATTTTAATGTTCTTTGAAAAGATTATTACAACATTCTTTGATAAATTTTCGAGAAATTTAAGCGCAAAGTTAATAAAACGCATTATTTGCAGTGAAAACAAAAGATTACGAATTTTGCCAAAACTATGGCCGGTGCAGGTTTCCCGATTACATAAATTATTCAAAATTTGTTGTATTTTGATGTTCTATGAAAAAATAGAATCAATTTTTGAAAAATTTGTGCGTAAAGATGAGAAATAGCATTTTTTGCAGCAAGAACAAAAGATTACGAATTTTGCCAAAACTATGGCAAATGCAGATTTTCTCATTTTAAGATTTATTTAAAATTGATTGTATTCTGATGTTCTTTGAAAAAATAAAAACATGACAAATCAAAATTTAAGCGCAAGTTTAATAAAACGAATTTATTGCAACGAAAATAAAAGATTACGAATTTTGCCAAATTATGACAAGTGCAGACTTGCCAATTACAAAAGTTATTCAAAATTTGTTGTATATTGATGTTTTGTAAAAAATAGAAATATCGATTGATCAATTTTTGAGAAATTTAAGCGCTAAGGTGAGAAATTGCATTTTCTTTGCAGCGAGAACAAAAGATTATGAATTTTGCCAAAACTATGACAAGTGCAGATTTTCCCATTAAAAAAATTATTCGAAATTGATTGGATTTTATGGTCTTTGAAAAAATGAAAACATTCTTTAATAAATTTTCGAAACATTTAAGCGCATGATTTGCAGCAAAAATAACAGATTACGAATTTTGCTAAAACTATGGCAAGTGCTGACTTGCCCATTGCAAAAATGATTCAAAATTTGTTGTATTTTCATGTTTTAGTTAAAAAAGAAATATCGATTAATCAAATTTTGAGAAATTTAAGCGCTATGATGAGAAATAGCATTTTCTTTGCAGCGAGAACAAGAGATTACGAATTTTGCCAAAACTATGGCAAGTGCAGACTTGCAGGTTACAAAAATTATTCAAAACTTGTTGTATTTTGATCTCGCGGCCCCCCGCTTTTTGAAGAAAGAAGGAACGATTTATCTTCCTAGACTAAATAAGTGGCGAAAAAGTATTTTAAGAATCCATTCAAAATTCTTGCCGAGCTTAAAACTACAGGTAGTGCCATGGCTCCTTGGCTCTATATAACGAGCCGCCCCTGATCATAAGCCAATGTTACTTCAGTAGTAGTAATATTAATAACGTAAAATGTATTTTGCAACATTCAATATCCAGCGTGGCATTAGCCAGGGAAGTAGTTGTTTCAATCATTTATTAGTTTAAGATTGAGCATGCAATATTCAGGCGCCTTTATTTAATGTAGATATTGATAATTAATAAATAGCGGAAGCATTGGTGTGAACTGTAAACTCCCATTAATATTCGTTAAAGAATAATAACTTCAAATTGCAATGATCGTTCTAATGGGTTATGGGAAAGTGGGTTCGTTTTGATTGCGGGTCCCGGATTTATGTAAATGGTAACAGGAAAAGCTTTGACTCGATTATTTAATTTATTAATAAATTTTAATTTAAAATACGTTATGAGCATTTAACGGCGCGGTGTCGCACAATTGCGATTAATTGGTTGGCGGCATTGTTTCAAAGAATGGGGGGTTGTTTAGATTAATGCTTTTGTTTACAATATACACCATATTTATGTGCAACTTTATAAAATGACAGAGTAAACTTTTTTTGAAGGCAACCTTGGGCTCGCAGTGATGTATCGAGAGGGTCACGAATGTAAGAAAACAAAAGATACACACTCGTTCGATGGTCATAAATAAATTACGAAAATTATCGTGTCAAATCAAGATGATGATGTAATAGTATATTACATACTCAGTCGGGAAACACTGAATTACAGCCGAGGGCATAGATTTTGCGCGAGGCTGGAATTGTATTCCCGCGAGGTGTGTATACTATTTTATTCACAATCACGAAGTAACGATGAAAGTAAAATTGTTTGATTTGGGTACACATATCTATTTCAATGTCGGACATCTTTAATTCGTAAAATTTCTGACAAACCGCTCGGTTTTTCCATCGAGAAAACCACATAAAATTGATTTTAACAAATATACAAACTTACACGTTTAGCGATTAAATCCAAAGATTTTTTATTTTTACCTTTTCAGGTATTAATTAACTATAATTACCGATAATACGCTTTTATTTGTGCTCTATATTTTATAAATATATTCTTTAGATAAGTTTTCCCTGTAAAAAAATTCAAATTTTGTTGGGAAATAAACTTATTATTATTATTATGAGCAATGGTAATGGTCACCTATCCAATGACACACGCTACCCAAGCTCTTGTCTCGATATATTCTTTAGATAAGTTTTCCCTGTAAAAAAAATCAAATCACGTTGGGAAATAAACGTATTATTATTATTATTATTATTATGAGCAATGGTAATGGTGACACACGATCTTGTCTCGTGGAATCGCAGGTCCAGTGCTGCTCCCAAATGCGACAACCACCGGCATTGATTAAAATTATTATGCCGGATTCACAGCCTCGTGTTTGTGCGCATGTATAATACCAGCGGTCCTGGGTTCGAATTTAAAATCAATTAATATTCATAAATATATGAATATAACTTTGAGAGCGACCCCTTCGAAGTAACAAGCACACAAACACACAAACCTACACGGCCCGATCGATGGCCAATTATAAAATTTTCCTAACAAATACCACTGCTACTAGTTTTCATATTGAATGTACGTATTTTTTTAATATTCAATTAGCCAAGCGAGGGGCCGCGGTGGCCTAGTGAATAGCGTTCCTGCTTCTTCGTGGTCGTGGGTTCGAATCCCATCCGTGCGGTCACTTTTTCAGAACGAAGAAATGGATGTGTAGTGCATGTCCCATTCATTATTAAAATGAAATCTTCAAAAACTTATATAAACGTTAGTGGCCGAACAGCAAATCGCTTACGCCAATTCCCTTATAGTCATTCACTCTCCTTAAACCCGCAATTCCATCAAACATCCTTCCTTTAAAAAAAAAAAAATAATAATAAGCCAAGCTGATGAAAGCCTTGATGAAATATAATTGACAATAAGATACAAATTGGTAACAAAATCACTTAATTTTATTTATTTCGCGGAATAAAGACTTGCCACTTCGCAAAAATATATATCCAGAAATTTTTTTTTGGGAAAAACAAAAAATGGTTAACCCGCCATTGGTGACGCAAATTTGACTTTGATCAATGATCACGCCGGTCTCACGTACCAGGGTTTTCCACTGAAGATTTTTCGAAATGTGTTACTAATAGTTCATGTTTTTTTTTTATTTATGCTCTTTGACAATAAAACAAAGATATTTAATCAATTTAAGCTCTGCAATGCGGCAACTACTCAAAATTTCAACAAAAAACAATAACGGAGAATAAAGTTATTCGAATTTTTTAACACACCCGGTCTCACAGACCAGTAGGGTCACCATTGGCGGGTTAAGGTAAACTCCCACTTTTTTTCAGTTCTGACAGTTCTTCAGACTATAAAATAATATAATATATACACTCGGCGTCAAAAAAAAGCGCTACTCGAAAAATCGCGAAAAAACTCGATTTTTCAAACCGTCGTAACTTGGTTCAATTTGGACCAAAATCGATGAATCTTTCAGTTTGGGAAAGATTCAAGTTTTATCTTTAAGAATGTATAGTTCATTTTGACCCCAAGTCCAACCCACCCCCCGTAACAACGCGATGGAAAAAAAAATGTTTTTTATGTAAAAAATTGTCCAACTTTGAAAAGTTGTACCGTGCGAAAAAAAAAATCGGCGGGAAATTACACCACAATGGCAGAAAAATTTAATCAATTTCCTTCAAATGCCTTAAAAATTCGAGTGGTTTCGATGATTTGGAGCAAAGTTATGAATTTTTGAAAAAAAATGAAAACAAGTTGTAAAAATTTAACATTTTTTGTCAATCCAAAACACTTTTTGTAGGGTTTTTCAGGGGGTCACGAAAGTCGAAAACTTCTTAGATCGCAAAATCCCATCGAGTTTCGTGCGAAGTTCGCCTAGTTATGGCCAAAAAGACGCAAAATGTAATTTTTTTTCAAAACTGCATAACTTCGCGCCAAATCATCACATCGACTTGAATTTTGAAGGAAATTGGAGGAAAATTATTGAACTTAATTGCCATGCTAACCGATTGAGTCCACGATTTTTTTTTGCACACGGTACAAGAAACTAAATTTGCACATTTAACCATTTTTTTCCTCTAGGGGGTGGCAGGGGGTGGAATCGTTTTAGCAACAAAACAATTCACATGATGTTGAAGAGAAAATTTTAAACTGTTCAGACTGCAAAAGTTCATCAATTTTGGTGCAAAATTACTCAAGTTATGGCCAAAAAAGTGAAAAATGTCATTTTTTTCCAAAAATTCATAACTTGCTCAAAATCATCGAAACGACTCGAATTTTTAAGGCATTTGAAGGAAATTGATTAAATTTTTCTGCCATTGTGGTGAAATTTCCCGCCGATTTTTTTTTGCGCACGGTACAGCTTCTCAAAGTTGGACACTTTTTTACATTAAAAACATTTTTTTTTTCATCGCGTTATTACGGGGGATGGGTTGGACTTGGGGTCAAAATCAACTACACATTCTTAAAGATCAAACTTGAATCTTTCCCAAACTGAAAGATTCATCGATTTTCGACCAAATTGAACCAAGTTATGACGGTTTGAAAAATCGAGTTTTTTCGCGATTTTTCGAGTGGCGCTTTGTTTTGAAGTCGAGTGTATATAATAATATATTCAAGGTATCATTTTAAAATATTAGTGGCTTTTGAGATGCAGCACCTAAACCGATAGTCACAGTCAAAGAAAAAAAAATGGAATTGTCTCTAGACCTCTAAATGAAAATTACCGTTGAAAAAAAACAGTTTTTTTTTCATTTTCACGATCTCAATACTTTCCCGTACCGAAAAAAATAAATAAAAATGGTGGTGTGACCATCATGCTAGAGCCATCGCAAAATGTCGTGACACCCGGGGGAAAGTTTCCGCAGAGTAAGACTATTCGAAGAGAACGCGATAACAAATCTACGCGAGGCCGCATCACCTTTACCATCAGTTAACTCAAAAAGGAGGGAAGTAATTTATTAGTGCTGGTAAAATTAACAGAAATTATAACACAAAATACTAAAAATATTGGATTAATATACAGGGTGTCCCATTTTAAATTGCCACCCCAAATATCTCGAAACCTGAGCAACATGGCAAAAAGTGTTTCAGATAAAAGTTGTAGGGTTCGGAGGGGGACATATGCTAGTGACCTCGAAAATGACCTTGGCGTTCATTTTCAAGGTCAAACGAAGGTCAACTTTGAGGACCTATTTTTTATTGCGGGATCGTATTCTACGAGAAAAATACAAACTCTTTGTAGGAAACGATTTTTTTTTAATTATTTTTTTAAGAGTTTTTTCATTTTGAATCCACGCTGTGATTCATGTAATACCCTCGACATTAGCATCAAAGGTGCAGGAGGAGAGCAACGCGACGAGCCATCAGCTGCTCTACGCGACGTCTGAGAGCATTTTCATCAATATTCAAACTTTTCAATTAGTCAGTACAATTTCTATCCAAATCCTCGAAATTTTCAAGTAGCTTTCGCCAGCGGATACAGAAGTGCATTGACAAGATTGGACACTTGATCGAGCATTTGATCTAAGAATGAGATCGAACCTCCAGCCACTGAAACTATCGGCCCTTTTCAAGGTCAATGATGTGCAAAATCTCATCGGCAACCTCCACGTGGTGTAATGCCGAATCACAACCTGGATTCATCTGAGATTTCAGACAACATGACGGACTAAATTCGTGAAAAAACTCTTAAAAAAGCATTAGAAAACGTATCCTACAAAAAGTTTTTTTCCCCGTGGAATATGATCTCGCAATAAAAAATAGGGGGTTCCATTTGAAAATTTTTGAAAAATCAAAGTTGACCTTCGTTTGACCTTGAAAATTACCGCCAAGGTCATTTTCAAGGCGACCACCATATGTCCCCCTCCGAACCCTACAACTTTCATCTGAAACATTTTTTGCCAGGTTTCGAGATATTTCGGGTGGCAATTTAAAATGGGACACCCTGTATAAAAGATTAGCGACGATTTGAAATAAATCCAACTTTAAACGATTTGAACGATTGCAATATATAAAAATAAAGGAAATTATTAGAACACATACATAAATCGTAACATAGATAAACTAAAGAGATTTCGAAAAAAACATACTCTTAATAAGTTTATTTTGTCATTCTTTACAATTATTATTAATATAAATTTGATGCAACTATTATCGTTTCATAATTATAAACAAAAAATGACGAACATTTTCAATAAATATTTTTCTACGGAAAACGATTTTATGGAAAATATTTTCAAACAAAAGGTGTTATTTCTTTATTGTCTTCAATATTTGTTTAACTATTTTTTAATATCTTTCATATTTAAAAAAAATATTGGAAAAAAACAAAAACCGAAAAAAAACTTTTCACTTCTTATGTAAAAAATGTCATGTTAATTGAGGTACAGTTTGATGAGATTATCTAGAATTCTAGGAAATGGATGTTTTTAGGTTTCTATTAGATCGTAATCTACAATCAATTTTGAACAAATTTGGGGAGTTTTAAGTGCGTAACAATTGTTTTTGTATTTTTCTGGCTGAATGTGAAAATGAGCAAATTCAAATTGCAATAAGTTCTGTTCTCGTGAGATTATCTCGAATTCTAGGGAAGGGGTTTTTCGAGGATTCTATTATATCGTAATCTACAATCGATTTTGAACAAATTTGGGAAGTTTTAAGTGCATGACAATTCGTATTTTTTTGGCTGAATGTGAAAATGAGCAAATTTAAATTGCAATAAGGTCTGTCCTCGTGAGATTATCTAGAATTCTAGGGCAGGGGTATTTTGAGATTTCTATTAGATCGTAATCTACAAACGATTTTTAACAAATTTTTAAGTGCGTAGCAATTGTTTTTATATATTTTTTTTTTTGGCTGAATGTGAAATGAGCAAGTTCAAATTGTAATAAGTTCTGTTCTCGTGAGATTACCTAGAATTCTAGGGAAGGGGTGTTTTAAGGTTTCTATATGATCGTAATCTACAATCGATTTTGGACAAATTTGGGGAGTTTTAAGTGCCTAGCAACTGTTTTTTATTTTTTGGCTGAATGGGAAATGAGCAAGTTCAAATTGCAATAAGTTCTGTTCTCGTGAGATTATCTAGAATTCTATGAAAGGGGTGTTTTAAGGTTTCCATTTGATTCTAATCTACAATCGATTTTGAACAAATTTGGGAAGTTTTAAGTGCGTAGCAATTGTTTTTATATTTTTTTGGCTGAATGTGAAAATGAGAAAGTTCAAATTGTAATAAGTTCGGTTCTCGTGAGATATCTCGAATTCTGGGGAAGTGGTGTTTTTGGATCGTAATTTTGAATCGATTTTGAGTAAATTGAAAAGTGTCAAGAGCGTGGGAATTGTCTTTTTTTGTCGTATGGGAAATTGTAATAAGTTCTGTTCTGGTGAAATTATCTCGAAATCGAGAGATTTTTTTTCCTGAAATCGTTGAAATTGCCTCTAGCGACCTCAAAACGAATATTTCCGTTAAAAATATTTTTGAAAAAATGTTCACGATCGCAGCAATATTTTCTCGTATTTCGTAACGGGGAAAGTAAAAAATCCAGAAATTCTTGAAATCGCATCTGGACCTTAAAACGGATATTTCCGTTAAAAATATTAAAATATTAAAAGTAAAAAAAAAATACTTGTTATGTAGGAAGCTTCTACTTCGTTATATATGCTTTTATAAGCACAAAGTAAAAAGTGTTTTATTCTAACATTAAATATTGTTCCCCCATCAGAACACCTACAGACCGGTTTCGACCGTTCAGGTCTCATCAGTGTAGTTAGTTGCTGATGGGGAAACGGCATTCAGGCAATAGATTCCGCCACTTTGGCATTTCTACTGTTTTATTCTATGTAAAAAAATACGTTTAGCGATGCCATAACTCCATTTGACTCAAACCGATCATATCAAATAAAAAAAAATGTTTCCCTTAGTTTAATTACGATATTACATGATACATATTTTGACTCTAGACAGTCATGAAGTCTACTGCACAATTTATAAATTTATTATTAATTTAAAAACCAAAATATAGTTACTGTTTTTATTTAATAATAACTCTAGAAAATTCCTAATGTAACAAAAAAATGTGCGCTTGGACTTTATTTTTTGAAAACGAAAATGGGTAAACGGTAATAGTTAACGGTCATATCAGCGGCAGCTCGTGGATGTTCGGCGAGAAGGCTAAGAAGGAAAATTTGATTAAAACTGCAGCGGAATATTTGCTTCCTGTATCTCTGTCGAAGGTGTGACTCCTATGACGCAGGCGACGATAGGTCGCGATTCACTGCTACAATGATATAAAGTCTGGCCGCGCTATGAAGGCATCTGAGGAGCTATCTGTAACCTTTTAAAAACCACTGATGTATAAATAGAAGTGTTTAGTGCACCAATAGCTAGCAAGGAAGGGTAAACATCTGTGAATGTAAAGTAACAAAATATCCAATCACTTCTGATGAGGGCGGTCCTTCCGACCCTTTGTTCACCTTCATAGCGCGGCGAGAATATACTTGTGGAGCTAATGCCTCAGGAGCGTCCAGGGACGCGTGTCTGCCAATCATCAATCGCGCGTCCGTGCTGCTTTGAGACCAGTCGAGACGCGGACGCTCAGCGACGGACGCGTTATAATAATCACACCTTTATCCTCTTCTATGTATATCTACGAGCCGCCGCGCTGCTAGGCCATATGTTACTAACTTTTTATGTCCTGTATTGGAAAATATGGACATCAACATGTTCTTCCAGCAAGATGGCGCTACTTACCACACTGCTGGAGAAACAGTCAATTTATTGCACGAAAAAATTCCCGAAATGGTGACATTGGTTGGCCCATAAGATTTAACACCATTAGACTCTTTCTTTTGGGGTTTTATTAAGGCAGCTTTCATAAATGATGTCAAGGATTGTTCGTTAAATTTTAAACCCTCCATTGTCACAAGGTGTCACATCATGCACCTTTGAAATTAGTTGTAGACACAGTTCCGCTGGCCCCACGCCCCTAAACCTATGACATTATTTATGGAAACTGTATGTAATTGATACAATTGATGACTTAAATTAAATGCATATTTAAAATTTTCTCGACCTGTTAGAGAGCACTTACCGAACTTGTGTCGTAATATACTATTACAGTCTCTACTTTGTGCTGATAATACACAGAGCGGTTGCTAAGAAATAAGTATTTTTAAAATCAATAAAATCACCAAAGTTCATGTCGGGATATCCTTTATAAACTATGCTGTAGTTCATATTAGACTTTAATACCCTGTTGCAAATCTTCTTGTGAAGTTTCAAATAGATGATGAAACACGAAGCGATGTTTATGAACAAACTTACAAATCCGAACTTTTGTACGTCTATTTTCTGTAGAAATAAATGCACGTTTACCTTTGATAACGAATACTGGAAGATAATCCCGTCAGTATTGATACAAAAAATCAGCATTATTCAATTATTTATAGAACTTCTAATTAATAAGATTGACTGCGGTAGAAGAAGCCGCACGTACAATTTAAGAGTTATTTATATATTACGGGGAACCCCTATTACAATATAGACAAATATACAGTTATATCGGAAACAAAAAATTAAATAACATTGGAGACTATTGTATGAATTATATTAAATAAATCAAACTATTTGTTTTCGTTATACAATTATGGTTTCAAGTAGTCGCATTTAAACCAAACTTGATTTTTCATGGTGCGCAAACTGATAGAATAAATATGTAGAGTTGTACCAAGCACTCTAGACGTGTTACACAGTGACCATCTTAAATTCAATTGGCTCGCGTTTTCCGAATACTTTCTCACTCTGCGCAAACTTTAACCCATCACATGCCGAGTGCTCGGTAATACTGTAGTTATGGAGGGTTCGAGTTCGTGATACATTTTGAATAATTCAAATGAAACACTTTGTCACATTTATAACCGCAGTTTCGACAACTTTAGCTCGTCATTATCAAACTAAAAGTATTTTAAATTACCATTAAATATCACTCTAATAAATCCGTCTGTAATCCCTTACCTCGAGTATATCTTTTCCAAAATTGTGTTTGTTTTCAGGTACCAATACCAATTTGCCGTTCGATCGAAAACGATGTGATAAATTTTCATATCGTGTGTGGCATTTATTTCATATTACTATTCTTAATAATATGAACTATTAAGGGGTAACACCACTCTAGGATTTTCGGAAACTCGTTTTTTTTTTGCTTAAACAATATTTTAGCGTCTTATAGACAATATCCAAATAATAAAAGATAAATCAAAAATGAACACTTGGTTTGTTTCAAAAGTTTGTTGTTGTTACTCGACTAGTTTCGCTTGTTACAGCATTTTCAAGAGTAATATCCAGTTGGTCCTATAGTGAGAAAATTCCTTCGAGTTCTTCAGGAGTCCACCAAAGTGCGCGAATGCCGTAAGGATTTATGTGCTCGTAAAACTTTAAACGCGTTTTTCTCAAAACCACTTTTTTCAAACTGGGAGGACAGATTACACCGTCGTAAGGATCGATTTGACAGTAGCTACACCACAACGTTGTTTATGGAAGAACGTAGAGTACTTTTCTTTTTATTAATTTTTGGTCAAAAATCGATAATTTTTTTCAAACGTTCACCATTCCTACAAAATTTGATTTAAAAAAAGGCCCTACGTACTTCTATACCCAATGTTAACTAAATTATAAAAAAGTATGTTTGTCCCAGGTGTTATACTTTACGAGAAATCCGTCCTCCAGTTTTTATTTATTTATTTGTTTATTAAGGGATAACTCCATTTACATTGAACATTAATCTTATTTTAATTACAATGAAGGACACAAACAAATCATAGAACTAAGTTTAGTGGCGATTTCAAAGATTGGCTCTGTCGCCGCCATTTTGCATTAAAATGATAATACAAATGTTTTGTTTCTGACCTTAATAAGTGTTAAATAAACCCTCTAAAAAGAAATCCAATTCCTTTTTACATACTCCCAAAATAAAACGAGTGGTGTTACCCTTTTAAACAATTGGTTATTATTAGATGCCCATCATTTGTGCAATATTTCATACAGACATATTTTTATCATATCTAACCTAGTGCGACATCTATATATTTATCATTCAACTTTAGTAAGAACGCTGCCATCATTTAATCAAGTTATAAACACATTATCAGCAACCTCCAGTAAAGGAATCATTGCGTATACAAATAATTTAATCTCTTTAATCAACACAAATTTGCGATCACAACATGTTTACCGCATTCTTCGGTGTTTCTAGAAGATCTAATTGAATAAAGTATTTACCTTCCGCCGTTGGAATAATTGTGGCTTAAGGCGACAACACTCACTAAATACACAATTTATTGCGAACCTACTTAAGGAATGTATTAAGGGATTAAGTGGGGACGCAGACTTTAAATCCCTCGGTAAATACGAGCGACAAGCTGTTTGTTTTTAAAATGGAATTTTTCAGAAGCGCAAAAGTTTTAATCCTGTATCTTTCGGACGTACATAAGTTATGCAAATATCTTAATCTGCAATTCGTTTCCAGATACAAATTACCGCGTTTTCTTTTCCACACAATTTACATTCTTACGTCTTCTGTGCTACTTTTACATGAATATTACTGTGTATAAAATATACAGGGTGGTTCAGATTGTTTTTAGAAATCAAACCCATTACCACCCTTTGTGCTATATACAGGGTTATTCACGCTATACGGCACGAAATATTGTGATTTTCAAAAAGTTTGACTTGGGATATATAGGGGCCTATTATGGTTACTTTTTAAAATTAATTTCACATCATACAGACTGGACTGGACTGACTTATTGAACAAGAAATTAGAGATAAAACTGTTGCTTAAACAGGGTGTACCTCAAGGTTACCCTCTATCGCCACTACTGTACAATTTATAATCCAGACCGTTCACAATACTCTTTACATTTCGCAGACATGACAGCACTGTAGAAAATCCCTCGGCTCTCTCCTAGTGTGGTGTGATGAATTCAAATAAATTCCACTAAAACCAAACTCTTCATTCCTTTTCATAAAATTACACCCAGAACTTACTATCAATATTAAAATTCCTTATTCCATCCTTTATACTCATGGAGGACCACTGGCGGATCCATGGAGGTCAATGGGGTCAATTGCCACCCAAAAAATTAAATCTATACATCCGGGGGAGTAGATTTTTTAAATCTGAGGTGAAGAGAATGGTTTACAGTAAACAGGTGCAAAGATTTAAATCTTTGTTACCCTCACCCTTTTCTCGATAAATGTAACTTCTTCCATTAATTGTTTCACTTGATAATGACAGTAAAACGTCAAAACTTAAGTCGTGATATCTATGTATATGTAATATTTGTACATACACCAAATAAATTGTGGTAAAAAACTTAGTCGGTGTTTCTATAATGAATTACCATGTAGTAACATTCGCAACCATCACCATGTAAAAAAATTAAATATTCATTTTGTGAAGAGAGGGTCGTGAGAGAGGCATGGGGTGCGTATTATAGGTAATAGATGAAAAACGGAAAGGGCATAAGGTGGATGAATGAGAGAAACAAGTTGTATGTGAATGTGAGATGGTATTTGAGAAAATAGAGAAGGAAATAGCAAATAGGCTTCAAGACGTTGAATTGCAAGTGAGGCAAGAACAGATAATGAGAAGTAATTGTAACCCGTCCTATGAAGACGTGCAAGTGTTCTCAGACCCGCCTCGTGACTTTAAAAAGCTTATACCAGATGAGGTATGGTTACTAGCTCGATTCAGGTGTGGGAGTGAAGAGAAGGGCAAGAAGGGTGAGGGATACACCGGATGTATATCTTGTAAATTTAGTAGTATATTTAAAAAAAAATCACGATCACAACACTTCCGCTGGCCATACCATGAGCCAGCAGCAACTGATAATAAATGAGGTGGTCCTTGCATATTTTTTTGGAGAAAACAGTTTTCTAATACTTGCTGTCTGTAAGAGTAAGTAATGCATACTAGAGCTGGGTAACTGATGAGTGAGTCGATTAAAAGAGTCAACTCTCAGAAACGAGTCGACAGTCATTTCAATAATCGACTCTTCACGATTGGTCGACTCACAAAAAAGTTATTTCGCCCACCTCTAGTGCATACATAGTGCGTTCTTATAGACGCGTTCCAACTCGTGCTGCACTACTTACTCTCATAAAAGAAGCAAACATTCCGTTGCTGTTTCGATCAAATTTTCTTCCGTTGCCTCACCGCCGAACATCCACAAATTGCTACAACCGAAATGCATCAAATGATACTCCGGCTTCTGCCCAAGTCTATTCTACTCACCGGAATGACGCATACAAGAATCGGCCACAATCGCGACGCATCAAATGATACTTTGGCTTCTGCACAAGTCTATTCTACTCACCGGAATGACGCGTCACTTCGGCGAGAAGTCACCGGTGAGTAGAATAGACCACTTGATGTATACGTTACGAAAAATTCCCCAAAATAAAGCAAATATACCCAAACTATTTATATTCAAAACATTTAAACAATAGAAGTACATACAGTAGCTGTGACGCTTGTATTATTATAATGAAGGAATCCAAATAAAACATAAATAACTGGTTAACATTTATTTGACCACAATTTCATAGAACACAACATTTGAAAAAAATAACATTCATAATAGGCTAGCAAATTAACCTCTTCAGGGACAGAAGCGTACTTGCGTACATTTAAAAATTGCCCCATGAATTCAAAACGAATAGAATTCAGCAGAAAATTACCGATTCCAGTCGGATGTCTGTTTTGACTGGCAAAATATCAATTGTAAGTTATAAAGTGATTCTGAAGAGATTGGGATGGGAGAAAGAGCGCAGGGGGTAGTAGTATAATAGGTTAAGGAATTGTTAACTGTGATGTTTTTGCCAATAAAGGTTTTTTTTATCAAAATGAATTTTTCCCTGTAGAGGTTAAACCAATTTTACTTTCAAATAATCTCAATAGAATGGAGATGATGATGCTTCTATAAGCTGCATAAATTAACTACCAAAGCAATTTCAATAAACCCTCTTACGAATGTGATGATTTGTGCACAATAATTCATTTATAATTTGCTATTATAATACTGAATAATTTCTATTTTCATTCAGCAATACAATAAAAAAACAAACCCATTGCAGATCCACAAAATTATCATTACTTATTAAAATACAGACCTTTCCCCTTTAGAATATCATGTAATATCATACATGAGCATTGCACTAGACAATTGTTAACCAGTGCATACAGTAATTTACATTGCTTATTATGATTGCAATTAACAAAAACAACCGATGCAAGTTAAGTAATAATAGCATATATAAACTATAAAATACTACAGCCTATTGGATACATTAACAAATTGGATGTGATCAATGCTGCTTCGGGGGATTACTTCTTGTCGATGTTATCAACACGTTGCTTGTGGCGGTTGATGGCATCTTGGTGTCTTTTGATCTGCTCCTCGTGGAAGTGGATTTCGTCATGAAGGTCTTCTTTTAGTTTCAATAGCTGCTCCCTTTGCTAATACAAAGAATTTACGCTTTTGTTAACGTCTCTTTCTTCTGAGGCAGGCAATTAATCCAGTACAGTATTACCGTGCACTCGAGATGTGTTGGGGTATAGTTTGCGCAGAGTGTGAAAGTATTTGGTGGACGCGAAACACCGCAATAACAAATCTTCGGAGCCAATTGAATTTAAGATGGTCACGGTGTAACACGCCTTGAGTGCTTGGTACAACTATCTTGCTATGGCAACAAACAGTTTTTTCTTCGAATAGTGAAAAAATGAATAAAGCTTGCAAAAACAAGGTCATGCGTGCCACGGGGGGTCAAATAATATTTTATCATAATAAAGTAATGCCACCATATATCCCATATGTATTATTCTGATAGCTGTACGTTACCAAGGCAACAAACATTTTTCCTTCAAATAGCAAAAAATAAAAATAAACCTTGCAAAGACATGCATTTCAGAGCCACGGGGTCAAATAACATTTCACTATAATAAAATAATAGCCGTGTAAAATTAGCATGGCATGCAATGAATATTTAAATTGTTATATATTTTCATGCGATCAATAAATCTATTCTCTTCTATTTTATAAGCTTCTAGATGTTGACAAACAGTATTGGCTGCTTGCAATAAGGTTGGTATCAGATATTGTAAAAATTAGCATGGCATGCAATGTGTTAATGAATATTTATATTGTTAGTAATTGTTATATATTTTTATGCGATCAATAAATCTATTCTATTCCATTTTAAAAACTTCTAGATATTGACAAACAGTATTGGCTGCTTGCAATAAGGTTGGCATCAAACATTGTTTATCAGAATAGAATATATATGGCAATAATCCAGATAATTGAAACTAGATGGAAACACCAACAATATACTCATATGTATTTATAGTTAAATTATAATGATTCGCCATTGAATTGGACTGTATCTAAAAAACTAACCTGCTTGTAGAAATATTCTTCTTCATTGGCAGCCTCCATCTTTCCAAAGGAACCACCGGCCGACCTGATGGCTCCACCACCACCACCTCCCTTTCCGGCACCACTACCTAAATCTCCTAGTTGAGACATCGCTCGAATTGCACTGCAAAATACATTTCAATTGAAACTCAATTTAGAAAAAGCATTTTTAGATCAATATTTCTTGCAGTACTTTTGTTTCAAATATTCATCATGGCATTAGCTACGAAAGTAGTTGTTTCAATAGGCAACTGTTTTATACAATTTTAGTTGCCTTAAGGCGAGCAACAATCAAATCTCATTTACGTTCACAGTATACATAATATAGACCTAAACAGGCGACATTACCTTTGGGCTAATATCTAGTCTACTGGCAATATATGCAATTTTATGCACCCTTGCTCCCAAAGCATAGGACGAACAATGTATTGTGAAGAAGGCGCTAAAACGCATCACGTAATTATTGCGTCACTTTGTGTGTTTTTAGTGTTAATATATAAATACTTTGAGAATTATTATTCGTTTGGAAAGACTATAGGTAAGTAATACATAATTTTGAGTATTTGAAGACTTATAAATAAACTGCGTTGCACACAGGGATTTGATAATATCAGCTGATAACCTCAACCCGTCTAAGGCAGACTTGCAGGTTCGTGAAAAAAACGTTTATTTATAAATGAATTTTTTCAATAAATTACTTACAGATATTTAATATATTTCTTCTAGTTATGGCGTCAAAAGAGCAAGGAAACCAAAAATAGTATTAGCAAAGTTATGAATGATTTAACTAACATGACGTCAGTCTAATAGTCCAAATACGTCAAAGATTGTATCTCAGATATGACTGATGTAGAAGACGATGTATCTAAAGGAGTCTTTGATGATGAATTTTGTATTGGTGAACAGAAAGATAACTTGTACGAATGCGACGAAAAACCTCAGGCAGTGCCGGAGGAACATACAGGCAAGGCAGGCCGCCACCTGTAGGGGCCAAATTTAGGGGCAGGGGCGGCATATATTACCTACTAACGATAAATAACATTGGTTTAAGATCGTTTATTTCTACCCACAGGACTAACTTGTTATTTGGCTAGAACTACTAGTAATAACATGCAAATTTCTTTTGTATCATTCAATATCCGGCGTGGCACTAGCCAGGGAAGTAGTTATTTCAATAAGCTATTTGTTTATAATTTTAGTAAGACTTATTTTTGCTTTACGAACAGGTTGAATATTCACATATTCAGGCTATATTTCGTTTTATTAAATTTATTTAATGCTTCTGCGACGAGTGAGGTAGGTTGCCTCAAATTTTATTTATTATCAATTTATATATGCATCTATTTAAAGTTTTTACCACATTTATTTATAAAAACAAATTATCTGTAAAATAGGTGGGGACTTTGTGTAAACATTATGCAATCACTTTGAAGCTTATTACAGAGACAGAATTTACAGATCACAGCCAATATTGTATGTTGGTTAAATTTAGAATGCTTCTAATTCCACATTCCAACATTTTACACCAAATAATAATACAATTAATTCCAAAACAACAATGCATATTGAGTTGATAAATTTATATTTAGGTAGTTTAAACATATTTATCTACATTCGTTGGTGTTTTGTATTTATAACTACACAAATGGAAAAAAAAGACGAAATAAGGTGCAATGACCAGACAAACCACGTGATTATTATCGACAAAATCCAACAATAAGGATTTTTCTGTAGAAATTCAACGATGTGTAATTAGTACCGCATAGTTATAACACCGACACTAAATACTTATATAAACTAATCTCACCTGGATTGCTTGCTAACTAAACGATTGGCTTGGCGAAGGAAATTCATTTCGTTTTGCTGTCGATATAATTAAATATGATTCACCTGTAAAGTACGAAGAACACGTTATTCGATAATATTTATAAATTGCGTAGTATCAGTACTTAGCACGAATGTAAAATCGCCTAATAATGTCAGCTGAAAACGCCGTGAAATGCTTTTGTTAAAATACGCCAACTGCGCCATCTAGAGACGAGATGGTAGATTCCTATTTTCGATTAGAAGCGTCTCTGTGAGACAATAGTAAAATCTTAGCACTAACTACAAATAGAATAAACAAATGGTCCCGAAATTAAAAAAAAGTAAATTAAACACTAAACTCAGATTATTTATTATTCACGAAGAATAATTTTTGCTGGGTTACAATAAACTGAAAATTATAGCGCCACCTATCATGACATCCCACTACGTATTTTGACTGATGTTAAAATCGTATAAGGTTAAGTTTATGTTATTATCGGAAATAACATTACTAAATCATGCATTCCTATTAAATTACAAACCTGTTTCCGTGCTCCAAAAGCCATTAAACTCATCCCGGAACTATGGCCAAGAATGGAGCTGAAATAATTATCTGGTAACCGTATATCTCATACACTTTGTTTATATGTATTAACTTACACCTAATTCCAGTGTTTTAGTTTTACTAATTGTTGGAATACTAGTTATAATCAATAAATCTGTGTCGCACATAGAACTGTTCACCAATGTGGCACCCGAATATTTATGGGTCATCCATGGCTTTGTGAACGTGCTGGGTTATTCGACGATTGTGGTGCCTGGTTATGTCGTTTATAAGTATATCACAAAGATTAATTATCTGGAAAGGCCTGGTAAGCTCATTCAATAATTTTTAGACAATTGATTATTAAATATTATCGGGTGTTTTAGGCAGCGGTTATATTTATAAAATCATACGCTATTGCTTTGAAGAAGATGTTAGCTTAGATCACACTGTAAATGCTTCAGTGGCTACTAAGCGGACTCCGCTTCAAGATGCGTCACTGCTCCTATTTTATTTCACTGGCCTTCAGGTGTCGTTTCTTTCCTGGGGTGTTTTACAAGAAAAAGTTATGACACAGGTATGGTTGTACCCTTATGCCCACTTGCACCACAGCCGATTAACTATAATCAGTGGTTAGTACTTCTTTAAAACACAACAATTTTATTCGCAAATTGTTTACACAATAACATATTGATGGGATATCTTACAAATTTATATTCTCGAATTTTGACGCCTAATCGTGATTAACTTCTTAGTTACAATTAAGTACCTGTGGTGTAAGTGGTCATTAACCTCTTAGACCTAAAACAAATTCATATTTCACACTATTTTATTTTAGGAATATCACGGTGCAAACAATGAAGTTGGCCATTTCCGGGATTCCCAATTTCTAGTATTCGTCAACAGGATTTTAGCTTTTTGCATGTCTGGACTGTTCATTTTATATTTCCGCCTGCCTAGGCATAAGTGTCCGTTGTACAAGTACGTGTTTTGTTCATTGTCCAATATTTTAAGTTCTTGGTGCCAGTACGAAGCTTTGAAATACGTATCATTTTTACATCAGGTAACTCGGACAGCTACACCTCGGGAATAGTATAGTTTCATAGTAGGTTTTCAGGTTCTAGCGAAGGCGGCAAAAATGATTCCGGTGATGGTTATGGGCAAAATTGTATCCAGGACGAAGTATGAGTATTACGAATATTTTACCGCCGTTGTTCTATCGATGGGGATGCTTTTCTTTCTACTAGATACTGGAAATGATGCAGGTAATTTTAATACAACTATTTCTAGATGATCTAATTTTTTCACTAATTTAAAATCCAAGGTTCAACTATAACAACATTTTCTGGCGTAATACTGCTATGCTCGTACATAGCATTCGACAGCTTTACCTCCAATTGGCAAGGCGCGTTATTCAACCAATTCCACATGTCGCCCATCCAGATGATGTGCGCCGTCAACTTGTTCTCCTGCACTTTCACCGGGGTATCGCTGCTGCAGCAAGGGAGCTTCGTAACCTCCATCAACTTCATGGTGCAGTTCCCGCGGTTCATCGTCGACTGTGTGCTACTCTCGATATGCTCCGCGGCTGGACAACTATTCATCTATAAGACGATATCCGCTTTTGGGCCTCTAGTATTCGCCATTATATCCACTATACGTCAAGGCTTCTCGATTCTACTTAGCTGCATTATTTACAACCACAAAGTGAACGCGTTAGGTATATTCGGCATCATCTTAGTATTCACCAGTATTCTGTTTAGAACCTACTGCTCACATAGAGTTAAGGTGCTGAGAAAGCGGGCACAAAGCGCAGCTGTTTTAAAACATTGAATTGTTTTATAGTATAATTTCCCCATTTCGCTTTAGAAATGATGTAAATATATTTATATATACATAAATTTTTTTATAAATATGTACAAGTTTTTGTATTTTAAATAGTACCAATTGTAATATTTTGTAAATTATTAAAGTTTTATGTATTGAGATTTGATTTGTTTTCAAATTAGAAACCCTCACGGATTATCCATAAGGCAATATAGGCAGTTGCCCAGCGGCGTCTATGGCTTGGGGAGCTGGCACCGACAGCGAATAAAAACACAACAAATTTTCATTATTAACCATTATTCACAACAAATAAAAAATTTCATAAATAATATTGTCGGATCGAAAATGTGATTTGACTGTTGAATAGATGGATGTAAATGGACTGATGATATTTTGTTATTGGTTTTCGGTAAAATTGTACCTACTTTTAGTTTGTTTTATATCGTTGAGTTTGAGTGACTGAAAATGAATACAAAACTAAGTGGTGTCAAAAAGATAAAAATCAAGAAAGAGAAAGAAGAAAAGCGTGGACAAATATTACAAAATACAAAGAAAATAGTCAGGTGTGTTGTAAAAACTTTAAGACAATGTATTTGTTTTAATTATTAATTGATACAGTAGATCCGCTTACAGCGATTCAAGAAGTGCGGCTCACAGCCAAAGAGATACGAGCCTATGCTGAATCAAAAGAAAGATTTTGTAAACAAGCGTCTGCTCACGTTTAATGTCAAAACCTAACTGATGAAAAATTGTTTATGTTTAACATAACACAATCGACTTAGATTCATTGATTACATGATCAATTTAATTTAAATTAATTCACAAATCATTATCACAACGTGACAACTTAAAAATAATTTTCCAAATAATATAATATCAAATTAATTTAGCTATATCAGAAAAATCCTCCATCTAAGTTTATCATCACACCACAAAATACGCAAACTGCATCCTTAGAAGAAAATGGAGAACAACTTCTAAAACTGTAACATTGATGGTTGAATATGAATTACAAATCAGTAAATCCATGGAGGACTTTAATATTATAGGAAACAACACAGTCGGATATAGCAGATAAAAACTTAATTGTTGATAAAAAATTAATTGAATGCCAAAAAAGTCCACCACAGCAGAATATTTTACTGCTTCTGCGTGAAATTACGTTAAATTTAATCGTTATGTGAATAAACAAATATTTGTTATCCATTATTTTAATAGATAACGTCATGAAAGAGAATGGTTATTATGCCATGAGACGACAGGAAAAAAAGAAAGTAGAGAAACCAGAGATCCGTAGGCATCATATTTTTTCTTGCATGGTGTAAACTTCTTTATAACCAGTCTCATGCATCTCAGATGAAAATGCAATACAGGGGATGATAATATAGCTAGAAGGTGCTGCAAACATCTGGTGGACAGGAGATATGAACTTAGTAACAGCCTAGCAACAAGCCATGAAACATTACAGAGATGAGTTCGCAACGTACAGGACTTTTATGGAAATCTTTTCGTCAGACCAGACATCCGATGAAGCTACTCGTGACGAAAAGTGCTTTGTTTGCCCAGTTGACAAATCCGCTACCAGTAGACAGGCAGTTAGTCATGATCTATAGTTTCCTAAAATGCAAGCTTATAATAATATTTATTTGGTGTTATAAGACATACGCCCTTACACAAGTCAATACTAACTATGGTCACAACATCAAATGCTTCAGAGACGTATATAGAATGATAAATATACAAAGAGAAAATTTACAAAATCTAAGATAAAATAATTTGAGGCAGGATCAGGAGACCAATCCTTTCGAGAGTTGTTGAACCAGATAGGACCACTAGAAGCCCACCTGCAGGAGAAACAATACCAAAGCAAGAACCAGAAGAAACCGCACAAGGTGTAGGTTTTGCAAAGGTTACCTCCACACCACAGAGGAATGCTGGAAAAGGAAGAAAGCGCACAAACCATAGCACACCGAGAAGAGGTTTCAGGGACTCCCTTGTCAGTTGCCTGGTGTCATTAAGAGAAACTGCCTGAATCATGGATATTAAATCATTAAAGTTTTTCTTGCAATATACTGTGACTAATCTAATCAATGTGATTAGGATAGTTAAGTGCATTTAATTTGTTAGAGATGGAAATTTTAACATCGTTTCGTCACATTTTAGATGTGATAAAGCCAATAAGACTTTACAAACTGTTAGTGAATTTTTGAATCCACAATTTAAAATCCGCGCCCAAATACGCAGGTTAACTAACTTAACATTCGTCTAACATAAATCAATGATTTTTACTAATCAACACCATATTTAACAAAGCGTAAGATTTATATGTTTAAGTTAATAATAAATGCACAAAATGTAACATTGCACTTTAAAACAAACCAATGTTTTATCCTTAATAAAATTAAGGTCAACGTCGTTACGTTGGCGGCGCTGAAAAGTGACATTCGATTCTCACATCCAGGAAAAACGCTTTTTTATTAAATTTTATATTGTTTATAATTAGTTGTACATAATGTCCGGCGTGAAGCTACAAGACGATATAAACAACATACCATTAGCTGACGACGATCCACAAGGTGCGTAAAAACATTCCTTAATAAGGCATAAACAATTTCGAATCAATATTGTACCATTTTATCATCTAATTTTAATTTTAATTGGGTTATTTTTTCGTTTTCGTTCCGAGCATGTATAAATCGATAGTGCCTCTTATAAAACACCCAAATGGTAGTATGTCACCGTTTTTATTTATCCTTTGTCCCCTGACGTGTGTGTAAGTATTTATCTTTTAAATATTCATACGTATTCATTGCGTTTCTTAAAGTTATTTTAACATAAACGGGTGGTGAATTGATCATTGGTGGAGGATTGAGACTAACTAATGACATGTGTAGTTTGGAAACCCATGAAATCAATTATTTCCTTTTCCAATTGCATTGTTTTTTTTTTAAATACTTTTGTTAATATCTCACATTATCTATAATTAGTGACTAGTTTCATGATAAAACTTATTTGTGTTTTTTTTATCTGTTTAAAATGTATCATGGACTATTTGTTAAATATGTGGCAGCGAAAGGCCATCTTTAAAATCCACTGTGATTATTTAGCAACCATTGTTATTAACAATATGTATCTTTTTTCAATTTAATATAGGATTGCTACGACTGTTACTTGTTGAAACTCCATGAAAATTTATTCCGTTAACCTAATCATTTATAACAGGATAGCCTAGTAAATCTAGGGCATTAACTGATTAATATGCAAACGTATTTATGTTTAGCTTTTTTTTTTTTTTTTTTTTTTTTTTGTTTTAAATAGGAATTTATCATTACAATTTGTACCAAATAACTTCGGCATTTTGTGTTAATTGATACCACTATTTTCAAATGATTTATATTTATTTCTATAATATAGGACCGAAACAAAATTATTCAAAATATGACCTCTGCTTGAGGTCATTCGTAAAAGTGTCTCAATAAATGTATTGTCTCTTTCTCTCAAAAAATGGGAATAATAATATCCCAAATAATTATGTGAGCGTTACAGAAAAAAAACTACAGCCAACCATGATTGTCATTAAAAAAGCCAACACATCATTTTATCTAATTACTCGAATCTGAGTCATCAAGAAACCAATTCGTCAGCACTAATCTACATAGAAACAGTATGCAAACATTTAAAGCGGGATAGTTCATTAATTAACATGTTAACTCCTACATTGGAGATATTTTTCTACATTCTTTGCAATTTCAAGGCCAATTTAAGTTTATCAGGTGGAAAATGTCCAAGAAGAAAATACGTGTTAAATAATCTAATTTTGACAGCCGTCACTTTTTATCTAACTTAGAAATAACGTTCTTCTATATGAAAACACAATTGCCTTTTTATTTCATACATTCTTTGCAATTTGATGGAGAATTTAAGCTCCTCGCTCGGAAATGGTTCAAGAAGAAAAGATGCGAAACTAAAATACATGTCAAATTATGCTACTTTGACAACTGTCACTTTTTACCGAACCTAGAAATAACAGTATTTTACCTCAAAACAAAATTTGCTTCTTATTTGTTTACATGAAAACAAAACCAGCTTCTCAGTAATCTCATTTTGACAGCTGTCACTTTTTATCTGACTTTGATATAACGTTTTTCTACACGAAAACACAATAGTTTTTTATTTTATACATTCTTTACAATTTGTTGGAGAATCTGAGCTTCTCGCTCCGAAATGGTTCAAGAAGAACGATGCGTTACTAAAATACGTGTCAAATTATGTAACTATGATAGCTGTCTCTTTTTACCCAACCTAGAAATAACTTTATTTTAGCTCAAAACAAAATTAGCTTTTTATTTGTTTACATGAAAATAAAACTAGCTTCTCATTGTCTACATTATTTTCAATTTCAAAGGAAATTTGAACTTCTCATGTGGAAAATGTACAAGAAATAAAGATGCGGTATTAAAATACGCGTCAAATTATGCGATTTTGACTGCTGTCAGTTTTTATCTAACCTAGAAATAATGTTTTTAATACATGAAAACAAAACCAGCTTCTCGTTGTCTACATTATTTTCAATTTCAAAGCAAATTTGAGCTTCTCACGTGGAAACTGTACAAGAATTAAAGATGCGGTACTAAAATACGTGTCAAATTATGCGATTTTGAAAGCTGTCAGTTTTTATCTAACCTAGAAATAATGTTTTTAATACATGAAAACAAAACCGGCTTCCCATTGTTTACATTATTTTCCATTTCTAAGTGAATTTGAGCTTCTCACGTGTGAAATGTACAAGAAATAAAGATGCGGTACTACAATACGTGTTAAATTATGCTATTTTGACAGCTGTCAATTTTTATCTAACCTAGAAATGATGTTTTTTCTGCATGAAAACAAAACTAGCTTCCCGTTGTCTACATTGTTTTCAATTTCAAAGCAAATTTGAGCATCTTATGTGGAAAATTATAAGAAATAAAGATGCGGTACTAAAATACGTGCCAAATTATGCGATTTTGACAGCTGTTAGTTTTTATATAACCTAAAAATAATGTTTTTAATACATGAAAACAAAACCAGCTTCTCGTCTACATTGTTTTCAATTTCAAAGCAAATTTGTGCTTCTTATGTGGAAAATTACAAGAAATAAATATGCGGTACTAAAATACGTGTCAAATTATGTGATTTTGACAGCTGTCAGTTTTTGTCTGCGTGAAAACAAAACTAGCTTCTCATTGTCTACATTATTTTCAATTTCAAAGTGAATTTGAGCTTCTCACGTGGAAAACGTACAAGAATTAGTAATCTAATTTTGACAACTGTCACATTTTATCTAACCTAGAAATAACCATTCTTTTACATGAATACAAAATTTGTTTCTCATTTTTAAGCAATTTTAAAGGGAATCCGAGCTTCTTACATAAACAATGTTCAAATAAAAAAGGTGCGGTACTAAAATGCGTGTCAAATGATGTAATTTTGACAGCTGCCAAGTTTTATCTAACCTTGAAACGTTTTTTTTTTTAAACGAAAACAAAATTATCCTCATAGTTTGTAATTTCAAGGCGAATCTTTTGCCGAAATCAAGAAATCACATTTTCTCTTCTTCTACTGAACCCTGTGTTACCCTTAATCCATATTTTCCACTCTTTTCTGTTCGTTGCTAATAATAATAATAATAATCATTTATTTACGGATAGAACCAATATACAAATTAACAAAAGAAAATTATTAAAATAGATAGAAATAAAAATTAATACAAATATAAATATAGAGAAACAAAATCAAAGCAACTGCTCAAAAATTATAAATTAAATTATATCTGAAGGAGGCAATGACAAACGTTTGAATATTTAATGATGCGCAAAAAAACAGATGATCTTTACATTTCTTCCACTTCTTTGTTGTTTCTACCTATTTCTGTGATTACGTTCTTAAGGGTTTTTCTAGGCCTTCCTGCTTTGTTGTTCCCTTACTTTTTTGAGACTGATATAATTTTTTTACTTATTTCCGTTTTCCTGAGCGTAGTGTAATTTACTTGCTTTATTTTTCTTGCTTACTATTTCCCTATCTACCTTCCTGTGTTATCGTACTTTTCGGATATTCGCACTCTTTCTACCCTTTTTTCCATCTATTACGATCGTACTGGTAATTTTTTTCATTCGTCTATAAGACAGAATATGAAATTTTTGTAGACAGGGTGGATATCATTAGTTTTAATTAACGTCGGCCCAAAAAGAGGAACAACTTATTTTTTCTTGGATTTCTCTTTACGGAGCGTTGATTAATTACATTACGCACATTTCATACCCCCTCCCTTCCCCATGTTACACATCATGCATGCTTTAAGTTTTGAAGTATGCTTTCGAAGTAACACTTAACAGTATTTAAGGTTGCTTTCACAAAATAAATTCTGTGGCGTAATTATTAATTCTCGATGCAGTAATTATAACCGATGAACCGGAGCCAGCATCAACATCGGACGCGAACTTCTCCAGCATGATTCACGGACAGAGCATGGATTCTATCCAGTCGACGTTCACGAATGGTAGCTCCAGCCCGCAGCATCACAGTTTAGAGCCGGACTCGAGCCCCGACGAACAAGAAGAGAAAGCCCGCTTGATCTCACAAGTACTCGAACTGCAAAATACGTTAGACGACCTGTCCCAGCGCGTGGACAGCGTCAAAGAGGAGAACCTCAAGCTGCGATCGGAGAATCAGGTCCTAGGCCAATACATAGAAAACCTGATGTCCGCGTCCAGCGTATTCTCATCCACGTCGCCCAAAACAAAAAAGAAGTAAACTGTTGTATATTTTTGAAAACGTTATTTATGCACTAAGAAGTTTATTGTAGCTCGTATATAAGTTGCCATTTTTTGGGCTAGCCTAAGCCATTCCCACTTCATTTACGAGAATCTGATTTTTGTACACGTTACAGTTCGCGTTTTGTATTTATAGTTTAGGTTTAGTTTTGTACGATGACATGGCATTCTAGTCTTTAATAAACAAAGTCACGTTTAAGGATATTTCTTGGCTTATAACGTAATTGTAAATGATATGAGTGATATACAATGTACTCACAATTGTTAGTTTTCGTTATTTATAGACTTTGCTTTGGAGATGCTTTAAAACTTTAATATAAGCTTATTTACGTAATGTATTACGAATAATAAATAAATTTTACTGTAAATTAAAACTACATTTTATTATATAACCTAACACCCTGGTATGGACATTTTTTAAATTCACACATAATTTTGACGAACATGCGATGATACATATTTTTCTAGTCATACTCCTATTATGTGTAAGTGATGGTATAAAGCTGTAGATAGGTAGACATAACATAATTAATTTGTGTCGTCGAGACAGACCCCTTGACATTATTTCATCCACCCGTGACTTGTGATGCAAACAATCGCCAGTATTTCTGGTCGGTACAGAAGAAATTGTCACCAGGAAATATCGTTTTGTTAATATGGACGAAAAATATTTTTCTTCAACGCTTGGTGAATTTCTTGAACATGTCAGAAATTCAAAAGAAATATATATTGTGGTGTTTCTACATTCAATTTTGGCACAGAATTGATATTTACCCACCTAAGAGATAAAGTTCAGATTTTCTTCCGGTTCCTTAAAAAAAGGGTTGTTGGGAATAAATAAATTTCACTGTAAATTAGAATACTATTTTATTACAAAATCTATAAAATATATATTTAATTTAAATTAACACAACAATAATAAAATAACTCAATATGAGTCAACTAAATTAAGTAATTTTTGGTTAATAAACTTTAGCTTTAAACATAAATTAAAAAATATGGCATTTGTAAGAATTGTTAATAGAAATCGATCTGTTTTAAATTAAAATATAGCAGGTACAGTTTAAATAAAATGAATTTTTTGAGAATATAGGAAGGTTAAGCTTATCGCTTAAGACACAGCCATTCCTCACGTATGAAAAGAATACAAATTTTCAGTTGTACGCATACCAAAACAATACATCACTGAGATAATACAATACAAATGATTGGCCATGGTGGCCTAGTGGGTAGAGTTCCTGACTCTGGGCCCTGTTGGTGAGGGTTCGAGTTTTTTCTAGAGTAGCCAATGAATGATTAATACTTCGATTATGGCAAAATGCTCTAGTTGTATAATTAGATTGATGAAACGTATAAATCATTGGACACGTTCGTCAGAATTTTCAACTGTGAACATGTTTATTTTCATTTATGCTGAATGTTGGTATGTCGGCCATTTTGAATAACTTAAATTAAGCTATTTACACAAAAGCATTTACTTTCTTAGCTATAAGCAATTTGTGCTTTTTCCCACTTTCAGTTTCGTGATAAATTATGTTTTTATTTTCATAAGACTTGGTAATCTCCATGACTTCGACTACCCCAACACCAATCGGTCTGATTTGTACGCTTAGAAAAATGGCAACCGCTGGACGAACTTGTTCACAATCAACAGTGTGTTCATCAGAAAATACCCCAACGGTTGGTACTAAACTCACAACTGTTTTGTTTGATGAACGTGCATTGTATTTTGGTTGGAACATATTTTGTTTCATTATTGTTTTTTCAGTGAATGCCAGTTGCCAAAACTAAATATATCGTGTGAGCCACAAAGTTTTGTTTCAGAGTTGGCTGGAAACTGAGGTATGTCGTATATTATTACGTCATGAGACTAGATTAGTTCAATTGAATTAGATTCTAAAAAATGAATTAATCTCACTCATGACTGCTATGTTTCTTTCTCTCAGCCATGGCCAACTCGGAAAAAAAATTCTGTGGCTCACATCTTACAATAATGAAACAAAACAAGATTATTGCATTATGCACAATTTAAGCATGAATGATCAACTGAAACTATGCATTCCGTTCATAAATAAGGATGGCTGGTCACTAAAGGCTGTAAAAAATAGATATATGAGAAGATGTAAACTGGCTGCGTTCTTCCAAATTTACAATAGTAATTTTGGTAGTTAAAAATATATCAGTCTTATTCATAAAATTTATCATCCAATAACTCCATCTTCGTCGTTCCATTGTTTAATCCGTGGCTGTTCCTCTTGATCGTGTCGTAATCGTACTTCAACGACTTTATGGTGCCATTTTGGGTGTTATTCAGGACGTTCGAGGTGGAGGCGCTCTGGCGTTTGGATGACCTGTCTTGGAAAGGAACTGCTATGTAAGGATTCGACTTCGCGCTCATGTAATGTGGCGAGCTTGGCAATTGCGGCTTCTTCCTTTTGGTGTAATAGTAATGGCACATCACGCCGAGGGCGAAGCCCATTACTATTCCTACGCAAATGTAGGAGACTATTTCTCCGGCCCCGGCTGAAACTATTGCCATCTCATAAGTGCCCGTTTTTACATCTGAAAAAAATATCAAATTTGAACAATCAGTCTAAATGTACAGGGTGCGGCATTTATCCTGGACACCCAAAATATTATAGAAACGAAGGTGTCCACGATAAAAGCCACACCCTGTATATAGTTAATCATGATACCAGGGGCGGCTCGCCAAGGAGCCATGGCACTATCTCTAGTTTCCATCTTAGCAAGAATTTTTAATTAAATATTGTTTTACACGCGTTCTGAACATGCATTTGGAGTCAAATAAATTCTCTCTCATCTCGTGCACGCCACGACGATGACACTTGTCATATTTTCCGCACCATACATGATGAGTAAAATTAGTTCATTATGGAATAAGCATTCTTGCTCATGTACTATCGAGTACATAAATGAAACAATTACGTAGGCCTCTGTCTGATTTGATTACCGTAAAAAAATATTGTGGATACGTCGAACATTTTCCAAAATATCAAAAATACAATATTTCTGGATGGATTTGAGAAGTTTAAATCTAATTCCGGCAGTAGGAATTTTTTTAAAGAAATTTTTTAAATCACAAGATGCAAATTCAAGTAGAGTGTTGACAATTTGTTTCCAGTGAGGGTATGTCGATCATTTAACACATGTGTGTTAAAAATACAATATTTCTGGATAGATTTGTGAAGTTTAAAGCTAATTCCTGCAGTTGTTTTTTTTTGCAAATTCTGTTTTTCTAAAACTCAATTTTCGAGTGCTGACATTTTGTTTCCAGTGGGGATATGTCGATCATTTTCCAGTATGTTAAAAATACTATATTTCTGGATGAATTTGAGTAGTTTGAAGCTAATTCTGGTAGTCACTATTTTTTTAGATTTTTCGTAACGGATACATATTAAATTGGTTTTTCCCGTTGCAGGGTTTTTCAACATTGTCCTTTATAGGCGTAGTTGTATGTTTTGTCTTAACAAAGTGTACAATATCATGTTCAATTACCGTTTGGCATTTCTCCAGGAGACAAACAGATCCTCGTTTCTTTGCTGGGGCCTTGGCACATTTGCGATCCTGGGTTGGTCGTCCTGCATACGCGCTTACGGAATTGCTCCTTGTTTTTATCACATTCTGTCCAGGCAGTCCATTCTCCCCAGCCCAAAAGAGCTGAAATGAAAATTTGTATTAGAGGCAATATATTATTTATTGCATGGTTTTTGAAAAGTATTTAGGTTTTTTAAAGTAATAAAGCATCTTCCAGTTCACGTTACAATTTCGTGAGGGCGAATGAAGTTCTTTACACTATTAGACAAACCGATTATAATTCTTTAAAATGCTTGTAAGGAAACGGCACTGAATAAAAGTTAAGAATGGTTTCTCATTTCAGACGCGGTAACAGAAAAAGAAATTCTTTACCCTCTGTGCAAAATTTGTCTCGTATTTATGCGACGACATATCTTGCATACTAGTGATGGCTCGCGGGGTGACTTTGATACTCGCCGTTTCTGCAACCGACTCTACCTATCTGTATTGCTACCTTGGCTGTACCTTGAGCCCCCTATTGACACAAATAGCTATTTTATAAGGTACTTAAAAATATACTTACATCCACATGGAGGAGCCTCACATTGTTCTTCCTGCATATTTTCACCCTTACAGTCATTTGATAAGCAAGACCGAAATCGTTTTCGAATCCCCCACCCACAAGAAGCACTACAGGGCGACCAATCCGACCAGCAACCCCATTCCGAGCGGCATGGTTGCATGTGGCACGTCTTGGTCTGCAATGAGTGTCCGGGGCACTCCCCTCCCCTACTTTCACACTTCCGTTCGCGATATTGCTGCCCGATGCCGCAATTCACACTACACACTGTCCAGTCACTCCACGGTCCCCAGTGAGGGGAATCGTCATCACAAAGCTTATCACGACACGCTTCTTCCTTATGGCTCAGCTTAATTAAGTTAGGGTTCTGTACGGGGGCACGGCACACGTATTTAAACTTGCGTTGGATTAGTTCATTTTTAGAGTTCGTGTAGTTTATGGAGATGGTGGACACTTTTCTCTGTTCATTGCAGGGGATATTGCACGTGTCGTACTCGATGTGCGAACCGAGGCACTCTAAACCGCCAGATAAGGGCGGGGGGTTGTTGCATCTTCGGATGCGTTTTCTGAAGCTGGGTCCGCACTGGGATGAGCAAGGACTCCATGGTTCCCAGGCACTCCAGCCTCCGTCTTGTGGGGTGGGAGTGGCTACGGGGCAGGGGGGATTTCCTGTGCATAGAGCTTCGGAGCGGTCTTGTCCAACGCAGACGCGGCCTCTATGTGCGGGGGCTGGATTGGTGCAGGTTCTCGTTCTGGTTTTGACGGCGACGCCGCAAGTTGCAGAGCATTCGGACCAGGCCGACCAAGCTGTCCAGCCTCCATGGACGGTGCAGTTCATCACTGATATCGAGGTGCCGGTGCACTGTTTGCCTCCGTTTTGTGGTGATGGATTGATGCACTGGCGGGTTTGACACAGGCAGCCGTCGTTAGAATCGGGATCCATTGCGGATTTGTGGGAACAGGAGAACCATTTTGACCAACTACTCCAGCCTGAAATGGAAGTGGTCAAATTATTAGAGCGCAGACTTTAATTTTATGATTTGAAGTTAGTTCATGCTCAAAAAATCTATTTTTGAATAATTCATTATTTTACTAGGTATCTGATAGAAGACATGGAGTGACCTATATATAATTTTTGCCGAATTTCGACCTTTACACTTTACCACAGTAATTGGATAAAATCCCAGATATTATACCACTCGAAAACGCACAACCAGTTTCGTTTTATCCATTCACACAGGCAAACGCGCGCCGGCTGAAACTACTAGTTGGCCCAAAAGGGTCGGTCCAAAGGGAGGCGACCTTAACCTAAGCATAAAAACCAATCGCCAAATCGTGTGTGTGGGTAAAATGAAACTGGTTGAGTGCCGCTGGCTTCACGAGATTTTCGCCTGCGCATTTGCTAGTGGTACAAACACTGGGATCTAGCCAATAATTGAAATTAAAGGGCACCGATCCACTTTCCTTACGTTCGACGTCATCACGCTTCCCTAAGCTTGCCTTTTTATTCCAACTTGAGCATGAACAAAACTAACAATTCTCATCATTAAGAAAAAACTTACCTCCATCTACGGGAGCATCAAGAATAGGGCATGAGGTGACGCTTTGCATCCAGTAGTTTTCCAGCGGGTCGGAATTAGGGGCTATGGTGCAGGCATCCTTCAACTCGTACCACCCACAATAAGGGTCCATCGCATTCAGGCAACTCTCTTTCGAGACATGCCTTCCGCAATGATGTGCGGGTATCCGCATAAGCCCCTCCTGCGTGCCAACGTACACGGAATTTGTGTCCTTCAGGTACTGCATGCTCAGTACTGGAACGTTGGAATCGGGGACCGGATTCCAAATTTCCACCACACACGTTTCTTGAGTTCTCGGTAACACAGTTAATTTTTTGATAAGTCCATCTTGAGTTGCCACAAAGATGACGTGTACGGCTCTGTGTAGTTTAGTGGAAAGCACATCGATGGTTATATGAGTGAAGCGCTCTAGCTTCGCCTCGTATAAGGGTTTTAACGTCGTTGCTTGTACAGCGGAGTCCATTAGTTGGTACTTCGAGCTCTCAATTACATTCTTGCTATGCGAAGAAGTGATACATTCGAAATGATCGTGGTTGTCCGAATAATGTTTGCTCCACGCACTTCCGACGTGTTCTTGGTATTTGAAAGGCCCGGAAAATGCTTTGTTGATAGCCGTTAGGTTGAAGGCGCAAATCGCCGAGCCCGCTATGCTGTTGCTAGGTGTTGTGAAGGTTGCGTATAAAATGTTTTCTTCGGCTACGTATACTGTACTTTGGATTTCGTCGTAATAAAAAGGGTAATCACCGGCTACTGAGCAATTTAGCCTAGCTTTTATGAAAGTGGTCCAGTTGTCCTTTAGCATCACTTGCCCACCGGCATCGTTTTTGCAAACCCTTGCAATCCGCGAATATACTATCTGTAAATTTTATATATCATTAATGATGTGCCTTTGATATCAGGCAGCCTAGCGAAAGTAGAGATTAATCTTACATATTGCGTGAGACTAAACTTGTCTTTATTACAACTAACTCCCAAATACATCAACAACCACCAAGGCATAGATAACGAAAATCTTGCAACCCTGAAGCTACTTTCGCCACACGATAAGGCATGTGAAACTTTATTAAGATACATTAAGAAAATATAGTAAAGTCATCCTTACCTTTCCACAATTGATGTACTCAACGGCAGCTTCACGAAAAATGAAGTACACGAACCTTTCAGTCTCGAACGAGCCGACGAATTGTGGATCGTTCAGCCACATACTATTGTACTGTTTTGTCCTAATATTATTCCTCTGGCCTATACTCCTATATATGGCAAAATCTGATCCGGAGAAGTCCGTTGGCCCTCCCACGTAATACTCCCCACCCTCTGTCAAAAGGGCGGTTGTATTGGAAGCAGGGTTGTACGGGCACCTGGCTATACCATCCACTCTCTCTGTCACCGTGCTAATGCTTTCAATCTATAAATAGAAATAATATTCGTTTTCATTAACACGTTCGCTGACACTTGGTTGTGGATGGCCAATGCTTTCTCCACATTTGCGCAGTCGACTTGTACCTTGTTTTAGCCACTCTGCTGTAGTATGAGTCATACTACACCAGAGGGGGTGGAGGGAGTGTTATGTAGTGCAGGTTTTAAAAACAGAAACTATATGTAGAAACGCCAAACTGGCGGAATCTATTATCTGAATGTTGTACTGAATCCAATCAGAGTGGCCTAACCACCGACAAATATGAGACCTAAAAGGTCGAAACCGGTCTGTAGGTGTTCTGATGGGGAAACAATATTTAAGAAACTATATAATAATAATTTTAACATGAGCAGAAAATAACAATACTGAGAATATGTCTCATATGCTAATGTCATAACACCAGACGATTAATTGAAGTAATTTGAAACATTTATATTGGCAGTAGTTTAAAGGAAGTGTTTATATAGTTTTTGTGTAATCTCTATTTAAAAAAAAAATGAAAGGGATGTTAGCAATATTTTGAAATATTAGGACGTCACAAACTCCAGACAGATATTAATGCCGACCTAATAAGTGTCTTGGCCAGAGTAAGAGTTGACCTTAGAGCAGTTTGCAGGGATGATGGTTTGCCAACTTTACTTCTTTTAGGGTGGAATAGTGCTCTGCACATACATTCTGTCCCGCAGAGGAGACGCCAGTATCCATAGCATTTTTAATCTCCAGCCATGATTTAGTAGTATTGTTTCGAACCCTTTGTGATGTGTGGCTTAGAATTTCAAATAAAATTTTAGTGCAAATTTGATTTGATTTCATGTATATATATTATATACTAATTATTGAAAATGTTTTTGAAACACCCTGTACTACAAAAGAAACATAAAGGGATTATTGTAACCTCAAGCAGCAAAATATTGATTTTAGATAAGGAAAGATTGTTTACCTCACGCCATGTACATGAAGGTGAGAACGACTCGGTCCCGCACGCAAACACTTTCTTTCCATTTGTCAACAAAACTTTTATGTAGTTATGACAATTCTCTTCAGATTGTCCTTTCGCTAAGCACAGCATTGTTTTTTCATCTGGCGATGTCCAGGTTGCATTTTCCAGGAGGTGTAAATGTGGCAGGGACAGTCTAAATAATACATCTCTGAAAAAAGGAACATAAAATCAACGTTTAAGTGTTACACAAACAAAGTAAGAAGTCAATTTGAGACAACCTCACTTGTTGCAGGAGCATTAAATAAATTTAATAACATATTCAGGCTATATTTTGTCTTAAGTAAAAAGTGTTTTATTGTTTTATTAAACATGTAAAATGAAGTACAAAATATTAATTATAAAAATATTTAAATGGTTTTTTTTTGCCCCGATAGCAAAGTTTTCTATTTGAGGTCCAATGAGCATAAGTAAAATATTGTGAGGATCTTCCTGACTGCTATTTCCTGTCAATATTTTGATTATTGTGTCGAATTTAATTAATTCAAAATTTACTTTTAATTTTGTATAATTGTGTAAACAAAGACTTAGCTTTTGACAGCCACATAACATTTATATCGGAGTGTGAGTGTATAAAGTGGCCACACTGTCAAGGTTGCCTTACTATTGCACAGTAATGTAAAAGTGAGATGCAATAATAATATCACCAGGGGTTGAACATGTTAAACTTGTTCTACGATTCGAAATTATGTAATGAAATAAATATTTTCTAATGCACAACATGATGCATGCTGAAAAATGCCTGCCAATTGATGAAATGAATTTGATTGTACTCTCCATTAGTGTGTTTGACAATTAGTACGAACCTCATTTTTAACCCACATTTAGTTTGCTATTATTCTGTTGTGACAGCGTGTAAATTAGTGTTATTTCAAAAACTTGTTTGTGATTCATTTGAATTTGTTTGTAATATGCTGTAACTTTTGAATAGGAGAGGCGGGTAACTCGTTGCTTCCTTAATTGATCAGTGGCGCAACGGAGATTATATTAAATGTATGTGATGAAGACGAAATATAGCCTAAATATATGAATATTCAACTTGTTTATGCTTCTGCAAAATTAAGTCTTAATAAGACTATAAACAAATAACTTATTGAAACAACTACTTCCTTGGTTATTGCCACGCCAATTATATGTATTATATAAACTCTACTTAACTGAATCTATTTTTCCCATTCATTTGAATTGAATTAAACTATTACAAGCAGAAACAGAAAAATTAAATTCTTATCCTAAGTATTGATTGATTACCAACAACAATATTTTTTATCACTCATTAGATAACACTATCCTCAGATCTTTTTATCGTAGTATGAGTTGAAATGTTATTCCGTGCTATCAGTGTATCAGTTTATGCAAGTGTGTATTTAAACTAAAAGCAGATCTAGGACAAAAAATACCAGTGCAAATATCGATACCTCGATATCAAGATATGGGAAAATATTTACACATCTGTACTAAATTCAGTGCATTGAAATAAATACCTCGCGCCAACCAGGACCTGATTTCTTGCTACGTCGAACAGCAACTGAGAATAGGTGGTGATCCCATTTTCTGAGAAGGTATCCACTGTAAGCTGGAGATCTGAAAAAAATACAAAAGATGTGAATCAGTATTTTTAATTCTTGGTAGGATGGCTTACATTCATGCAAAACACATCTTATTAGAGGTAGAGAATATATTGGATCAACAAGAAACTCCCTTGTACCATTTCTTTCATAACAATGTCAACTGTAAACTAGTTTCTGGCTACAGGCAGTCATCAGCAGAGTGTGCATTGATGAGAACACTACTACTGAGGGTTTTAAATAAAGAAATAATAATAGTAACAAGAACCATTTATGACTGTGTCATATATATACTTTGAAGAATGGATCTTTGCGTGCATGTCACAGATAGTTGAACCTAGCTACATTTTCATAAGTAAGTTGAATTAGGCGGAATCATGCACGTACAAAGCGAAAAAACTCGGTCTTGGGTAATGACGCACACGCAAAGATCAATATTAACACTGATGACAACAATAAATTCGTAAAACTTGCGCCTCGGACTAGCAATTTTGTTTATGCCCAACAGATTCGGGCGCGCGGTTGCGCCCTCCGTGTTCCCATGGTCGCACTAAGACTAGGATTCATACAGTTGCGCAGCTCTCGCGTATAAGTTTCCCATCTCACTGAACTGACTGATATATGTTCGGAATGGACATGTTTTCAAATTTCGATCGAAAATGAAAACTTCCAATGATGGCTGAAAAGAGAATTTTGTTTTAATTTTAATTTGTACCCCGCAGATAGCGGAGCTTCGCTAATTAATACATTTATAATTAATCAGACGTGATTCGGAGAGGGCAGCTCGCTGCGCTTCCTGCGGGGTTCCGGGGTGGAAGCCACACTCCTTGGAGCGTCCTCCAGGAGTCGGCCTCCACCCAAAGGAATGCCTTCAATTGCTCTCAAGTCTTTTTTAAACAGATCGTTTGACAAAACATCTAAAAACAAACTCTAACGCCATCTAATATAATAAAATAATGATTTTATAATTATTTAATAATAATAATAAAATTGATTTTCAATACCGTCTCATCCCACTAGGGTTGCAGGACAGGTGATAGCAACAAGAACAGAAATTTGCTTTTAATACAAGATAGAAAAAGACAAGCATATTTTACAGAACGGAAAGGACAACTGTAAACTGTAAAAGGCGTGGAGAAGATATTTTCAACCAGTTAGGGGAAACTGGACATCCGGGATGATTTCGATGAAAGTACTGTACAACCAAACTGTAGAAAGCAAGCATTCGGTAATGACGCACACGCAAAGATCCATTGTTCACACCAGTGTTAATAATACACTGACGACGAATAAATTTGTAAAACTTTCGCCTGGGACTAGCAATTTTCTTTACACTTAACAGACTTTGGCGGACGGATGCGCCTTCATGCTCCCATGGTCGTACTGACATTGGGATTCATCCTGTTGCGCAGCTCACGCATATAGTTCCCATCTGTTTAACTCAACGAACTGACCTGTTCGGAATGAACACGTTTTCAAATTTTGATCGAAAATGAAAATTTCCAATGGCTGAAAAAAGAATTTTGTTTTAATTTTAATTTGTACCCCGCAGATAGCGGAGTAAAATCATTCTGGTAAGCTGTAAACCATTCAAGTTATAAATCTTAGACACAATGGAAGAATCTGTGTAACCTCTGTTATGATTTTCAATACCGTCTCATCTCACTACAGTTGCAGGACAGGTAATAGCAACAAGAACAGAAACTTGCTTTTAATACGAGATAGAAAAATACAAACATAATTTATGGAACAGAAAGGACAACTGTAAATGGTAATAGGCCTGGAGAAGATGTTTTCAACCAGTTAGGGGAGGCTGGACATCTGGGATGATTTCGCTGAGTGAACTACTGTACAACCAAACTGTAGAGGGCAAGCATTCGATAATGACGCACAACAAAAAGATCCATTGATTAACAACACTGACGATCATCACAATAAATCCGTAAAACCGCCTGGGACGAGCAATTTTGTTTATGCCCAACAGACTGCAGCGGATGCGCCCTCTATGTTCTCATGGTGGTACTAACATTGGGATCGATTCATCCAGTTGCGCATCTTACGCGTATAATTTCCATCTGTTTAACTCACCGAATGTTCGGAATGGACGTTTTCATATTTCGATCGAAAATGAAAACTTCCAATGGCTGAAAAGAGAATTTTGTTTTAATTTTAATTTGTACCCCGCAGATAGCGGAGCTTCGCTAATTAATATGTAAAATAATTAATCAGACATGATTCGGAAGGGCAGCTCGCTGCGCTTCCTGCGGGGTTCCGGGGTGGAAGCCACACTCCTTGGAGCGTCCTCTAGGAGTCGGCCTCCACCCAAAGGAATACCGACGATTGCTTTCAAGTCTTTTTTAAACAGATCGTTTGACAAAACATCTAAAAACAAACTCTAACGCCATCTAGGAAAATATGTTGGTTTTAAAAACCCGCAAGTATTCAGCAATCATTTGCTGTGAAACGTAGCATGTAGTGTGAGGAAAAATATCCAAAGTTAACTTTGGAAACAATAACCATGTAATAAAAATGATTACATGAGCATTAACTTTCCACGTGCGAGATATACAATACAAATCGCGCAGGTAAAAAGTTACAGGCGACATCTGCATTATAAATATGGAACTAGTTATCCTATTATGCATGATGGATAAATATTACAAAGAGGATTACAATCTTGCCAAATCATTTAGGCCGATAAACCAGACATCGTTTCCAGTGGAAACCTTGAAGAAGGTTACTGATCCGTATATTAGAGACTTGGCCATGAAGACTAACCCGCTTCACCCAAACCAATATGCTTGTTATAGAAGCTAGATAGAATCAGCACTCCACTGAGTGATGTCAGTACCAGGTCCATTTATTGACATTTAAGGAGCCTTTGACGAGGCCTCTTTTAAAAGTATAAAACAGCTTCGCATTCCCATGGGGACAAATGCTAAGCAAAAGAACGGTTTAAGTGCCTATAGTTAAAGACATTTCCAAAGCAATTGACAGTGAAGGAGCTTGACGAGGCCTTCTTTAAACGTTTAGGACAGCTTCGCACAAATACTGAGCAAAAGAACGGTCAAAGTCTGCATAGATAAAGAAGTTTCCAAAGCAGAGATAATATAATAATATAATATTTATTCCCTTTTTAAAATACATAAAATTAAATAATATAATTATATATATTACAAAAGAAAAACGTCAAAAACAAATGATAATACAAAACATTCATGTTTTATCTTATATAACTAATACAACTAATGTACATGTTAAACAAAATACTCATCCAACGTATATACACATCTACACAGCAAAAACTTCTTAAGTTCTTGTTTGTAGCTAAATAATGAATTGCTATCTTTGATTGGTTGCGGCAAACTGTTATAAATCCTATAGCCATTGTAAATCACATCCCTTTCAAATGCTGCAGTATTGTCTGATGGAGACTGAAAAAAGCTTCTGTATCTAATTTGGTATTCATGAGTACTTGTGCTAAATAAATGTTTATTTTGTCTGACAAATATGGCAATTTCATAGATATAAGTTGAGGACAATGTTAAAATACCATTTTCCATGAATGCTTGTCCACAAGAATCTCTCGGTTTAAGACCACATATTGCTCTGACCACTCGTTTCTGTATCAAGAACAGACATTGTTGTAATGACTTTTTACAGCAGCCTCAGTGAATGATACCGTAACGCATGACCGAATTAAAGTATGCATAATACGCGGTCATAGTAATAGAAGCAAGTAGAAAACATAGCAAGCTTACCTTTGCTGCCAGTGATTCGATATGTTTTTCCCAACTAACCGTTGAGTCTACGTTAATACCGAGAATTTTCATTACCTTGCTTACTACTAAGTTATCACCATTTAAATTTAACTCCTCAGGCACTACTATGTTTGATTTTATACTTCTGAATAAGACACAACATGACTTTTGCGTATTTAAAGTAAGTTTATTATTAAAACACCAAGTTGTCAGGTTTGTGTATATAGTCTGTGACTCAGCAACAATTTGCTGCAAGCTCTGTCCACCTAAAATAGCTGTAGTATCATCAGCATAAACAACAATATTAACTGTTTTAAAATTTTGTCTGCAATTAACAACATCATTAATAAAGATATTAAAAAGCGTTGGTCCTAGTATAGACCTTGCGGGACACCTATTTCAACTGGCAGTGTTGTTGAAATACCACTGCCATATGAAACTAGCTGGGTTCGGTTACTTAAATAAGATTTTATTAATTGCAGATATATTCCTCTTATCCCATACCGTTCTAGTTTTAGTAATAGGATGGTGTGGTTAATAGTATCAAATGCTCTTGACAGATCAATTGCCAACCCTACTGAGCACTTACCCATATCTATATTTGTAATAATTGTATTGAGAGCTGAATTTAATGCAGTGTCAGTATTTTTATTTTTACTGAAACCATGCTGTTCCTTCGAGATAATCTTATGTTTAGTTAAAAAGCGAGTCAGTCTCGTATTTACAGCTTTTTCTATAATTTTAGAAAATATTGGCAAGATGCACACAGGCCCATAATTTTCAACGTTACTACGCTCTCCTTTTTTAAATAACAGTTTCACTTTAGCAACTTTTAAGCAGTCGGAAAACACACCTGACTCAAACACTTTATTTATTAAATATGTTACCGGAAAAGCTAGTGATGTTATCTTCTTTTTTAGGAATTCTGATGTGAGTTCATCTACATCACTACTGTAGCTGTTATTTATTGTATTTGTTAATTCAATTACCCCATTCTCTGTAACTTGTGATAAATAAAATGATTTTGGGTTCAATTTAACATTTAAGCAAGTGAAATTGGAGTCGATGAAGTTTTGATTAAAATTACAGCTTAGTTTCGATGGGATGTCCACGAAATGATAATTAAACAGTGCAGCAGCTTGGTTGTCTGAAAGTTTAGTGTATTATATTCAATTATTTCTGAAGTTTCTCTACATATATTTTGGTTTGATTTAATAATGCTCCAAATTCGTTTTGGCTTATTCACTGCCTTAACCACCTGAGCGTCATAGAAAGATTGACTTGTTTAATTTGTTTAGAAAAAGATGTGTTACGATGTGTACAGGGGGAGTTTATTACCCATCCTGTGGAACATTGTAATGGATCACCACTAAGGAAACTGAACGAGTTGGTCTTCTCATTCCCAGCCCTAGGATATGAATGCGATCTAACAGTCTTGGTAAAAAGCCGCTTTGAAGGTGTATTCAGCGAACTAATGCAGAGAGCCCTTGTTACCGGTAGAAAAGGCAGAAAAATACAAACATAATTTATGGAACGGAAAGGACAACTGTAAACGGTAATAGGCCTGGAGAAGATGTTTTCGACCAGTTAGGGGAGGCTGGATATCCGGGATGATTTCGCTGAATGTACTGTACAACCAAACTGTAGAGGGCAACCATTCGATAATGACGCACACACAAAGATCCATTGATTAACAACACTGACGACCACAATAAATGCGTGAAACGGGACCAGCAATTTTGTTTATGCCCAACAGACTGCAGGGGGCGGATGCGCCCTCGATGTTCTCATGGTCGTACTAACATTGGGATCGATTCATCCCGTTGCGCATCTTACGCGTATAATTCCCATCTGTTTAACTCACCGAATGTTCGGAATGGACGTTTTAATATTTCGATCGAAAATGAAAACTTTCAATGGCTGAAAAAGAGAATTTTGTTTTAATTTTAATTTGTACCCCGCAGATAGCGGAGCTTCGCTAATTAATATGTAAAATAATTAATCAGACATGATTCGGAAGGGCAGCTCGCTGCGCTTCCTGCGGGGTTCCGGGGTGGAAGTCACACTCCTTGGAGCGTCCTCCAGGAGTCTGCCTCCACCCAAAGGAATACCCACGATTGCTTTCAAGTCTTTTTTAAACAGATCGTTTGACAAAACATCTTAAAACAAACTCCAACGCCATCTAGGAAAATATGTTGGTTTTAAAAACCCGCAAGTATTCAGCAATCATTTGCTGTGAAACGTAGCGTGTAGCGTGAGGAAAAATACCCAAAGTTATGTTTGAAAACAATAACTATGTAATAAAAATGATTAAATGAGCATTAACTTTTCACGTGCGCGATATATAATACATATCGCGCAGGTGAAAAGTTACAGGCGACATCTGCATTATAAATGTGGAACTAGTTATCCTATTATTATGCATGATGGATAAATATTGCAAAGAGGATTACAATGTTGCCAAATCCTTTAGGCTGATAAACCCCACATCGTTTCTAATGGAAACCTTGGAGATGGTTACTAATCGGTATATTAGAGACTTGGTCATGAAGACAAACCCGCTTCACCCGAACCAATATGCTTGTAGACCAATTAGACAGAATCAGCACTTCACTGAGTGATGTCAGCACCTGGTCCATTAATTGACATTGAAGGAGCCATTGACGAGGCCTCTTTTAAAAGTATAAAACAGCTTCGCATTCCCATGGGGACAAATGCTAAGCAAAAGAACGGATTAAGTGCCTATAGTTAAAGAAGTTTCCAAAGCACAGTAAAAAGCCTTTGACGAGGCCTTCTTAAAAAATATAGGACAGCTTCGCACTCCCACGGGAACAAATGCTGAGCAAAAGAGTGGTCAAAGTCTCCATAGTTAAAGAAGTTTCCAAAGCAACATGTGTTACGATGTCCGCAGGGGGAGTTTTACTACCCCTCCTGTGGAAATTTGTAATGGATGACCACTAAGGAAACTGAACGAGTTGGTCTTCGCATTCCCAGCCCTAGGATATGCATGCGATCTAACAGTCTTGGTAAAAAGCCGCTTTGAAGGTGTACTCAGCGAACAAATGCATAGTGCCCTTGTTACTATCTAGAAAATGCCCTGTCTGTAAATCCAACAGAGCTTGTACTATTCACCAACAAAAAGAACAAGGCAGGATGATACTCCCCAGACTATTCAAAACCGCACTAACTCTAGCTTCACAAGTGAAGTATTTAGAAGTTATCCTTGGTCTCAAGCTGAATTGTAGTATACACTTAAAGTACATTCAATAAAATCGTTCTGATAAGTTATAAACTATTCAAGTTATTAATCTTCAACACCATGGAAGAATCTGTGTAACCCCCGTTATAATTTTCAATACCGTCTCATCCCACTAGGGTTGCAGGACAGGTGATAGCAACAAGAACAGAAATTTGCTTTTAATACAAGATAGAAAAAGACAAGCATAATTTACAGAACGGAAAGGACAACTGTAAACTGTAATAGGCGTGAAGAAGATGTTTTCGACTAGTCAGGGGAGGCTGGACATCCGGGATGATTTCGGTAAATGTACTGTACAACCAAACTGTAGAAGGCAAGCATTCGATTATGCCGCACACACAAAGATCCATTGATTGACACTGACGACCACAATAAATCCGTAAAACTTTCACCTGTGACGAGCAACTTTGTTATGGCTTGAATCATTTCTTGTTGGCAGGATTTAAAGAATACAAATTCATAACTTTTAATCGGAGACAATTACGGTTGGCTCAGGTGTACTCCAAGGGTCACTTATTGGACCAATTTTATTCAACCTATTTATCGATAATTTGACGGATGTAATTCATTTTGGTGAGTGCTTGCTGTATGCTGATGACATGAAACTTTACCAGGTTGTAAAGAGTGTTGAGGATTGTAAACTACTGCAAAACGACTTGGATAGCGTTTTTGAGTGGTGTAAAATCAATAAATTGTTTCTGAATTGTGAGAAATGTATCTCAATTTCGTTTTATAGAGGTAATTGTACTGCCCATAGTCTTGTATATTGTATTGATTCGTCTCTTCTGAAATGTGTTGAATCTGTAAAAGATTTAGGTGTCATTTTTGATAGTCGTGTATCTTTCAAAGATCATTTTAATAGTATTTGTGACAAAGCGGTAAGAATGTGGGGCTTCTGGTACATTTCGAAGGAGATGAATGTAAATGCTCTAAAAATTCTATATTGTTTATTAGTTAGAAGTAATTTAGAATATGCATGTTCAGTGTGGTCGCCTTACTTGGCAATTGATATAAATCAGTTGGAATCAGTTCGGAAAAAATTCCTGAGGAATATGGAATTTAAAATTGGCCGGCCTCATGTACGCAACTGTTACCAGGATATTATGAACTCTTTAGGAATTTCATCGCTTGCGAATCGAATAGTTTTACTACCCCTCCTGTGGAAATTTGTAATGGATGACCACTAAGGAAACTGAACGAGTTGGTCTTCCCATTCCCAGCGCTAGGATATGCATTCGATCTAACAGTCTTGGTAAGCCCTTGTTACAGTCGAGAAATGGTGTCTAGAAAATGCCCTCTCTGTAAATCCAACAGAGCCGATCTATTCACCAACAAAAAGAACATGGCAGGATGATACTGCCCAGGCTATTCAAAACCGCACTCTAACTTCACAAGTGAAGTGTTTAGGAGTTATCCTTGGTCCCAAGCTGAATTGTAGTATGCACTTAAAGTACATTCAATAAAATAGTTCTGATAAGTTATTAACTATTCAAGTTATTAATCTTTGGCACAATGGAAGAATCTGTGTAACCTACGTTACGATTTTCAACACCGTCTCATCCCACTAGGGTTGCAGGACAGGTGATAGCAACAAGAACAGAAACTTGCTTTTAATACAAGATAGAAAAATACAAACATAATTTATGGAACGGAAAGGACAACTGTAAACTGTAATAGGCCTGGAGAAGATGTTTTCGATCAGTCAGGGGAGGCTGGACATCCGGGATAATTTCGCTGAATGTACTGTAGAACCAAACTGTAGAAGGCAAGCATTCGATAATGACGCACACACAAAGATCAATTAATTACCACTGACGACCACAATAAATCCGTAAAACCGCCTGAGACGAGCAATTTTGTTTAAACGCAACAGACTCCAGCGGGCGGATGCGCCCTCTATGTTCTCATGGTCGTACTAAAATTGGGATCGATTCATCCAGTTGCGCATCTTTGGCGTACAATTCCCGTCTGTTTAACTCACCGAATGTTCGGAATGGACATGTTTTCATTATTCGATCAAAAATGAAAACTTCCAATGGCTGAAAAGAGAATTTTGTTTTAATTTTAATTTGTACCCCGCAGATAGCGGAGCTTCGTTAATTAATAAGTAAAAAAATTAATCGGACATGATTCGCTGCGCTTCCTGCGGGGTTCCGTGGGTGGAAGCCACACTCCTTGGAGCGTCCTCCAGGAGTCAGCCTCCACCCAAAGGAATACCTACGATCGCTTTCAAGTCTTTTTTAAACAGATCGACTGACAAAACATCTAAAAACAAACTCTAACGCCATCTAGGAAAACATGTTGGTTTTAAAATGCCGCAAGTATTCAGCAATCATTTGCTGTAAAACGTAGCGTGAAGTAAAATACCCAAAGTTAAGTTTAAAAACAATAACTGTGTAATAAAAATGATTACATTAACATTAACTTTCCACGGGCGGGATTTATACATATCGCGCAGGTGGAAAGTTACAGGCGACATCTGCATTATAAATGTTGAACTAGTTATCCTATTATTATGCATGATGGATAAAAATTGCAATGAGGACTACAACCTTGCCAAATCATTTAGGTTGATAAACCCACATCGTTTCTTGGAAACCTTGGATTAGAGACTTGGTTATGAAAGAAAACCTGCTTCACCCGAACCAATATGCTTATAGACCAGTTCGACAGAATCAGCACTCCGCTGTACGATGTCAGCACCAAGCCTATTCATTGACATTGAAGGAGCCTTTAATGAGGCTTCCTTTAAAAGTATAGGACAGGGTCGCACTCTCATGGGGACAAATGCTAAGCAAAAGAACGGTCTAACTGTCTATAGTTAAAGAAGTTTCCAAAGCAATTGGCATTAAAGAATCCTTTAAAAGTATAGGACAGCTTTGCAATTCCTTGGGGAAGAATTCTAAGCGAAGAACAGTCTAAGTGTAAATAGTTAAAGAAGTTTCCAAAGCAGAGATGTGTTCCGATGCACACAGGGAGAGTTTTATTACCCCACCTGTGGAACATTGTAATGGATAACCGCTAAAGAAACTAAAAGAGTCCGTCTTCCAGCCCTAAGATATGTAGACAAAATGTAGTCCTAGTTAAAAGCCGCTTTGAATGTGTACTCAGTGAACTAATGCGGAGTGCCCTTGTTATAGTCAAGAAATGGTACCTAGAAAATGCCCTCTGTAAATCCAACAGAGCGGATACTATTCACCAACAAAAAAAACATTCTTTGTCTATCTCTACTCTGCACTATTCGACAAGCTTAGGCTAAAGCCGGGCCCACACAATGCTAAGAACACCTTCCAACGTTGGACGCTGGATGGTTGGGCGCATCATGTGGGAGATCCACGAGTAACTACGAGTGGCCAGCTTCTAGCGTCAAATGTTCGTGTTGGAAGGTGTTCGGCCGGCCGTCGGTCTTTTAGTCTGCTTCAAAGGGTTTTCTCTGTCATTGGTTGGCATACTTGGGGGCATTGGATACATTCCCACATGACATGCAAAAACATTTGTACGAATGACAACCGTGTATCATAAGTAACGGTCTTTTTAATATTTTTTAACCGAATTTAAGGGTTTAATACTTAATTAAATGATTAAAAAAAGTAAAAACAATTAAGTAACTAAGAGATAAATGAATAATAACCTCTACTATATGTACTGTGACCCTAGCGGTGACTCTAAGAACTAATAAGGGGGTGACAAACGTTGGAACCAACTGGATTTGGATCCAATGTTAGTCTATCGTGTGGGAGCGCATGTGTCAAGACGTTCGTCCAACGTTTGACTCATCACTTGGAAGCAAACATTTGAGGCAAACGTTCTTAGCATCGTATGAGCCCGGCTTAACTTACATAGAGTTAAAAACAATCAGTAAGACAAAGGTCTAGCAGATACTAAATAATTAGAAGCAATTGAGTTGCTAAGTAATTTCTATTTTATACTCTTCATAGGATTCGTGTTTTATTTTAGTAGAGCTCTTATTATACAATATTGTGTAGTTTAGCTAAAATTAAGTAAAGTTGTGAGGTATTTAATTTGTTTGATATAATGTAATGTAATGTTCCATGTTGGTTTTGAAATGTTTTTTAAATTAGATATTTATGTTTCTGTGAGTTTGGCTTATCATCTGATCGTACAATCCAGTTTTTTTAACTTCTTGCCAAAATATAATCTTCCCAAGTGAATCGATTACATAACTTGTTCGCTTTGTAGAATTTGCTTATTTGATAATATCGATATGGAATTTCATCAATTGATTGATGGTTGAGGCGGTAACTTCGTGATACATTTTGGAACTTTATATAAAACAGTTTCTTTGTTAATACCACACTTGATTTTATTTGCTTTAAGTTTGAAAATGATCAGCTTATGATCGAAACTCGAGTCACTAGAAAATGAAGAGTAATATTAGCAAAGAAACTGTTTTATTGGCATTTTAACATTACATTTTCAATCCATCTTACATTTCATCCATCACTGGGATGATTTTGCCATTCTGCTAATCAAAAAATTCAGAAAGTGGAAAAAGTGATAAATAAGTGCAACACCATCTTTTGCCTTTACATAATTTTTAAAGCAAACCACTATTTAATTTAGAGGGCAGGGCATATAAATTGCGGCTTTTTCAAGTAACTATATTTGTACGAAAGCTTGTGGTATTTGTTTAATTTTCAATGTATCTTTCATTATCCACCGCTGAGATGAGTTTGCTAAAGTTTCATTTTTAACCATCTTCCATTTCGTTCATCGCTGCAATGATTTTGCCATTCTGATAATAAAAAAATTCAATTGCAATTAGGAACGTGACACACACACGTTAAGTATAATATCCCCCACGATCACCACGTTGTTGTAGGAAATTTTTAAATTTGAAATACAAAGAGGAGAGGTTTTAGTTGGTATACTCTACGCCCTTCAGGGGAAGGAATCCAACACTACCCCACTATAGGGGTGTCTATAATAAATGCCAAAAAAAAAAAAAGTTTAATAAAAGGAAATTCGCAATTTTATGCTGTTTGTTGATCACAACCTGTGAAAAATAAGTGCAGCGCCATCTTTGGCCTTACATAGTTTTTAAAGCAAACCGCTATTTAATATAGACGAGAGGGCATAGAAATATTAGCCTATTTAAAAGTAACTATATTTGCACTAATGTTCATGGTATTTGTTTAATTTTCAATCCATCTTTCATTTCATCGTGAGATTGTTTTGCCATTCCACGATATAAAAAGACAAAAAGCTTTGAGATTAGAAAATCGCAGTTTTATGCCGTTTTGTTGATTACAACATGTGAAAAATAAGAGGAACGCCATCTTTTGCCCTTACATAATTTTTAAAGCAAGGTTAGACGACAGGGCATAGAAATGGCGGCCTTTTCAAGTAACTATATTTCTACTAGTGCTCGTGGCATTTTTGCGAAAATAACAGGAATACGGTGTGTTGAAACACAGTGTGTACAGATAGTTGAGAATTTAATATCCATCGCCATTTTGAGAAAAAATCGGGGAATTACCGGTGTCCTAATGACGCACGCCGTTAATTGAGGTTATGAATTTTGGTAAACACTCTCGGTAACTTTAATACGTGTAAAATGTCAGTGTGTCTGAACAAGCAAGCAGCTGGATTGTGTGTAAAAATGGAATTAGCAAATGAAATGAAGTGATTGGTTGTTTTACAATATATTGTGAAAAATGTTTTACATGTGCAATGAGAAATCAATCAAACATATGGAATTGGTTTTTACTAGGAGGGACCTTATTTCAGTTACAAAAACAAATTGACTGAATTTCAGTAAAAACCAGTTTGTTGGGTCTAATAATATCAGAGCACTATTTCAATTGCAAAGAAACCCGTACAAAAATTGAGATTACTTCATCGAAACACAGAAACCAAAATAAACCAAACAAGTTGAAGGAGAAATGGTATCAATTAACTTCTTCGAAAGATGCTTTGAAAAATGGAATACAAAAGGGGACTGTGACAGTGATATGAAAACTGACATGTAGATGCTTGTGGGAAAGTGCCGCGGGATAGCCAGAAATACAGACTGAAGGTCCCCACAATGCCATGAAATGAAAGAGAAGAAAAGTTTTCACCCGTCTACAAAAAAAAATTGGTACATATTAGAGGTCATTGTTAAGAGGTTGATGCGCTGTAGGTATGAAGCAGAAGAGATGGTGGAATAATATTACAGGAATATATACAGCACTTAGAAAACAACAGAAGAGATGTTGGAATAATATTACAGGAATATATACAGCACATAAAACAGTAGCGGCTTGCTGGTGGTTAGGAGAGAATGCTACGAAAGAAAACATTGAACAAGACTTGCTTCCTTTATAAGAGTATTTGGTGCATCCCTAGCGGTTAATTTCTCTCTCTTAGCCACCTCTATGAAAGTTCACAAACTGCCACATCTAGAGAATCCGTGGTGGCAGGAGCTTCAAGAGGTTGCCAATACAGTGGGGATGTTTTAATCACGCAAGAAAGCATAGGAATTAGTTAAAAAAAGTATAGCTTAAATGCTACGGTATGTTTGCACATTTATAAATTTTTAATAATCTTTACAGTTATAATAATTTCCTTACATAGTTAGTCCCATCAGTACCTGGAAGTTTAAAAAATTCGACATGAAAATGTGAGTCATGAGTCAAATTTCTGTAATTGAGTAAATATCTTCGTACTAATGTTTCTAAACTCACATTTCTGTAGCTATTGCAACCTTAAGACTTTTTACACCATTTGTCGCAGGATGATAAGGTGCTGATGTCACATGTTTTGCATCATTCATGTATAAAAAATTTGCAAATTCTTCTGCACTAAATTGAGGACGTTATCTGTCACTCCCACCTTTGGTAATCCAAAAGGAGCAAAACATTCTCTGAATTTATTTATTGTTGCAGCTGTGTGTGTTTTTGACATTATAAATGCTTCATGCCACTTAGAATAAGTGTCTGAAATTATCAGAATCATTTTTCCCTGTAAAGGTCCTACTAAAAAATTTGCATGTACTTTTTTATGACAGAAATCAGTCGGGTGAGTGTCAAGCAGCAACTCGGACTCTCTTCCCTTTGGGAATTTAGGCAGTTATGCTTTTATTTATAAATCACAGTTAAAATGACTGCACATTTATGTCCCGTATTAGTTTAAGAGCCATGTTATGTAGCTTTACCTATTCTCACTTGTTCTCGTATGAAACAACTGTTGTGTAGATGTTTATAACATATATTTAGCTTGTTCAAATAGTTAGATAGCACAAAAACCGATAAAACAACTGCACTTTTATGTTTCTTAGATTAGGTTCTCATTTAGCACTTGGCGAAACACATCGTATTATGTAATAATGATAATAATAACAAAGGGCGCTGCGGTTGCTTCATGGTTTTTAAATTTTATTCCGAATACTTTCGATTATGTTAAAATCATCTTCAAGGAAACATTAATCACAAGTTAAAAAAATTTAAATACTTTTTATTAGTATTACTGCACACACCCATTTATGTCGTAATTTTGAGCCCTTTTAGTGTCAGAACCATATCATGTAGATTTTTCCATTCTCACTTGTTTATTAGCAGCTTTAGTTTCCTCCATAAAACATTCCATAATAATCATAAATTCTCAGTTTATCGAACCATGACAGAATGTTTAATTTCCATTCACATGTTCATTAAGCAATTTTGATAAAGAATTGGATAAATTATACCACATAGCAATAAAAAATTAAGTACAATTAATCATTCAAACCTAAACAATATAATGTAATAAAGGTTAGGTTTGTTTAAATTGCTTTGTGGCATATTACATCCAATTCTACAACAAAATTCTTAATAAACACGAGGATGGAAATTAGCCAATCTGTCATGGTTCGATAAGCTGACAATTTATGTTGTGTGGCGTGGAATGAGTTATGTGCAGTATTGTACAGTTGGTGTGTGTAGGTTTTTGGTAAATTGAGACATCAAGTTTATTTTTGTTGTTTGTCAGATGTATGAAAATACAGCCTCTTGGATTAATAAAATGAGCTATTATGTATTGTATTCTACAGTCAGTGCATTTAGTTTCTGATAAATTGAGATGTCACGTATCTTTTCGTGATTTACGATGGTGTGTGGATGTAGGAAAATGTTGTCTAACTGTAGCATGTAAATATTACAACTAATACATGCTGGATTATACTTTCAGGGAAGTATAAATAATTTGGTTAATAACCAGTTTTTAACTTTGTATAACACATTAGTTTATTAGTTGACTGCAGTTTCAGCAAATATGCTTGCCATTATAATGGCAAGATGATGGTTTGTGGAGGGCAACCAAATGGTCGCAGCACTTAGACCATTCGTTGGTCCTTTGTGCCAATAATGGCAAGAGTATTTGTTTTATTCAAAGTTAAAAAGTGTTTTATTGACAATAAAAACATGTATAATGAAGAAGAACTTCCTACATAACAAATATAAATAATTTGTTTATTTAATGTACTAATTGTAGGACTCACATTTTAGATTACAAAATGGATTCAAATTGGATAAAGTAAAATAGTTGTTTTGTTCCATAAGTTTATTATCAGTTGCCTGACATTTGTTTCAAACCGTTTGATCAACTTTTAAAATCAGTATTAACTATCGCAATGAATCGAAACACGTGTCAGGTAACTGATAATAAAATTACGGAACAAAACAAGCATTTTACTTTAACCAGTTTAAAAATATGGTTCCATCTAGTAGCGAACAAGTATTGAGTATACAAAAAGGATTGTGCTTTTCTACACTTCATATTTTGTTATTACTTTCTTTGCAAATATACACGGTGGGCTAAAAAAAAAATCATACATTCAATAATAATTAACGCATCAAATATTGCTTTAAAAAACAGAGTGCTTACACTTTGTAGTTTAATTACATTTTTGAAAAGTTTTTTTATCGAGGATATTTCACATTAATGAAGACTCTGCAAAGGCGGAAGTTTATAATGCACCGTCGTGTCGGATTTGTAGGTACTAAAATTAGTGCGCCATTATTTGTTTTGATTTTCTAATGAATCTCGGACATTAGCTGTCATTTCTATCAGCCATTTTAGTTTTTGGGACAAAAATATTCTAAAAGAATAGAAGTTCATGCATTATCAGTCTTTGATCTTGTGTTATAGTCATGTATATCCACATGGCAGCGATATGAGTGTTTTCGATCATAAACATATAATAAACATGATACAATATATAATCCTGGCACTGTACATATCTTTAATTTAGTGAAGTAACCTCTGCAGCTCTCTAATTGTTTCTATTGGCTCTTCTTATTTTGAGTTCTTATATTATTATACTATGCCAGAAAAAACTATTTGGTCGTTAAAAGGTTAAAATACAAATATCCTATTCGCACAATTTATCAGTTCATTTGTTCAAATCAACAAGACAGCAAAATTCAATTTTCACCAACAGTAGATTGAAGACAATGCAGAAATACAGACCCCTCAGCTTTGTTTCATACTTCGCTTTAATGCAACGTAAATTTTCTGAAAAAGATCTCGATGACATGTGTCCGAACTAAACGCTGACATTGTTTGTGTAATAAATAATCACAGTATACCGTAAATATACAGTAAACACTAATAAACTTGATATAAACAAATAAAATAAAGACGAAAAGTAGCCTGAATATATAAATATTCGACCTGTTCGCAGCTCTGCAAAATTAAGTCTTAATTGATACAAACACACGATGTAAATCTCCAGCTTGAGTATATTGAGGTTAGAATATGAATAAAACAAATATTTAAATGATGAAAAACCAACTGTAAATGCAATTACACCTATTATACTGTTACATAATTACCTTGAATCTGTAATTGTTCTATTTTTGTTAGCCATGTTTCACACTATGTACCACTTAGATTTCAATAGGGACCTTTATTGCTTGGCCGAACTCTGAAGCAAATGGGGAGTGGTTTTTTAAATTGTACTGTTTGGTTTTGTGTTCTGATTTCTTGGCTTTTATAAAGAAGAAAAACATGTGTGGATGATTGAATAATATTAAAGCTACCTCAAAGCTTTAATATTATTCAATCATCTGCACATACTTTTTCCATAAACATTTCTTTTCCCATTGTAAGTAATAATAATGTTTCGAATGTACATAAATTGCTTGTTTTTATAATAATATTACAAATTCTATGATTTGTTTTATGATCTTTGCATTGACATTTTTTTTATATCATAAGGTTTATTTCAGAGAGGTTTTTAGTGGCGCCATCTTTCTCTTTTGAGTGGAACTCTGCACATTTCAGTATTTTGGCCTTTATTAATTCAAAACACAAATAGATATTGTAATTAACTGATTGAGGTTGGCGGCACTTACTTCGTGATACATTTTTAATTAAATATAACACACTTTTACTTAGTTAATATCACACTGTTTATTTATTAGTGACTGCAGTTTCCATCATTATCAAACTATGTCAGTTATTTTTTTTTTGCCTAAGAAAAGTTGTTTATAAAATAGAAACAACCTTACTTATTGCAGAAAGTATTAAATAAATTCAAAAAACGAAATATAGCCTGAATATATAAATTTTCAAGTTAGTCCTGTGGGTAGAAATAAGGGATCTTAAACCAATGTTATTTCACTTGGTACTTAGTACTAGTAATAACGCAAATTTCTTTTGTATCATTCAATATCCGGCGTGGCACTAGCCAGGGAAGTAGTTGTTTCAATAAGTTATTTGTTTATAGTCTTAGTAAGACTTAATTTTGCTTGCAGAGTTACGAACAGGTTGAATATTTATATATTCAGGCTATATTTCGTTTTTTGAATTTATGAAAGTTGTTTATCTTGCAAAAATGCGTCGAATGAGCCTATTTAGAAGGTCATTATAAGGTGCTCCTCATAGATAAATAATTACAGAAATCTTTTTTGTTTGTTTTTGATTGATGAAAATGATGCATTTAATAAAATAAAATTATAAGGAAAGCACAAAAATGTTAATCCACTTGTATGCTCACTTATTGAGGTAAGAACAAACATCGACAGAACAAACTAAGATAAGAAGGTAACGACACGCACGCGTTGTTATCACGTAGATAAACCGAAATCCTTTTACGTCCTGAATTATCTGGGAAATTAAGCTATTCACCTCGTAAATTCTATAAATAACTCGTTTACACGTTACGTTAAACTCACCTTGATAGGAGATGTGTCTGAAGTCATCCTTCGGCAAAATGGTAGCCCTCCCCAGTAGGAATAAACTGAGCAGGCCAATTAAAACGAATTCCATCACAGTTATTTACGCTTCATCTGTAAACAAGAAGAGATGAAAAATTATTAAAAGTAATTGCTTAACATATATGTTTGGTTGTATCACCTAATTTTTATTAAATTTTGTTTTTTAAACTAGAGAAATTGACGTCGGGAAAAGGTCATTTTGCCACCACCAATTATTTGTTTAATTTTATTTATAGTTTTGTTTCAGTTTTATATGAATACTTCGACCTTTTAGTGCTCAAAGTTTGTATTTAACAAAAAAAAATCAAATTTTAATTTTATTGTCGAAAGAAACTTTTTTTATTTTGGGATTTTTTTTAAGTGTAATGAGTTTCGACAGAAATTTAAAACCTTAAAACATCAACAACTTTACTCCAATCACAAAGATATGTGTTACCTACAAGTACCAAGAGGCGGTACCGGTTGAATTACAATCAAATGACTAAATAAAGGAAGCTTTTTAAGTACCGTTGGGCACTACAGGGTTAATCACAAACGCGTATTTTGCTGGTACGTCACAGAGAAACAGGAAGCAAAGTTTTGTTTTACTTTAGTTGAACATAAAATCGTGCAAATTATTGATAACTCCCCGAGCTCGCGTCGATTTGTTTACACGTTTGTACGTTTACAGATGGCTGAAGACAAAACTAATAAAATATCAATAATACAGCAATAATTTTCCTTCCGAGAAGTCGTGTATGTTCATGACCAAATATTAAGATAAGCCGGACGCAAAACACCGAGTGTTCTCATGTTGGCAATACTGTTGGTTTAATAAGGGTCCTTCGGCCCGGTTCCGGATGAGTTATTGTGACGCTGATAAAAGTTATGTGCAAGATTAATAAACCATAAATTATTATTACTCCGAACAGTGCAAAGTTGATCCAAGGATACAACAAAGGGGGTTATTAAAACGTTATTATTGTTTTGCCGCGGTACTAAATTATTTCAATGGCGTCGTAATAAAATGCATAATTTGATCTTAACTTTGATATTCTGGTTAGGTGTACGAAAATGTGAAGATATTTTTAATCATAAGAAAATTGTTTGGATCAAGTTGGACCAGAAGAGTGCAGTTTTGATTATTTCAATTGCCTCGTAATAAAGTGCATATGATCTTAACTTTGAAACTCTGGTTAGGTGTACGAAAATATGAAGATATTTTTAATTATAAGAAAATTGTTTGGATCAAGTTGGGCCAGAAAATTGCAGCAATATTTAAGAAATATCATTTGTCTTCCAATGCCGTTTTTTCACTGTTTTGTTGCATTCTTATATTGTCAGTTTTCTGACACGCGTTTTGGCAATTGCTCGTCATTCTCAAAGGCGTATAAGTTTTTTGCTAATTCTGGTAGTTTGGTTATTGCTCTGATTATCATATTTTAGATTTAGAAATATTTGGTAACTTTAGACGTTTGATGATAAATAGTGGTAAAAAACGCCGTTGATTTTAAATTACCTGAAAACGTACTAACCATCATATATATAGAAATATTTGAACTTTTGTACATCCAAGATTTAGAGCTTCCGCGATGCCTTTCACGCTTGCGAAACTTTCAATTACAATCGAGCAATTTACATTTACAAAGTAGTCTACATTTTTTAAACATTTCATATTGCTGCTCTACTTTATACGGAGGACAGGTGTAATGTGTGCTGATTAGTTCCATTAGATTACTTTACAAATGATCACTTATTCAGGAAGTTCGCCATTGTATTTGTACGCGATCGGAAAAAAAACACAAAGAAACAGTGTAATACATAAACATATTAGTCCCGGCATTCATGCTTCCTTACGCGTAACAACTCCCTGTTTTTATTGTAATTTCCAATTACAAGCATCGTGCGTTTTATGCAATACCTAACTACACATTCCTGAGACGTTTAGGCAGCTCTGCTGATTGATATATTAGTAGAGATTTAAAATTCTAAACTGTAGTTTGTGAATATCAGGAATTGCAGGAATCTTAGACGTTTAGTCTATTTGAACATCCTAAGTCTGAAAAAATCGGCATTTTTCAAAATTTCATTTTTTTGCAATTATCTCTAGATGAAATTTTTTAACGCCAATCGATTTATCTCGTTTTTCTGATGAAGAAAAGGGTATGACATAAGGGGCTGCGATGATTATTAAAAGACTTTTTCGATTTTTTCCATTTTCGAGTTTTCTTTGCTGACGCGTCACAGACTTCAAATTGACATTTGTTCCTGCGAAAGTACATTTTCTGAAGCGTCTTGAAGAGATCTTTCCAATGACGTATATAAACCTCGAAACGGACCAGTGGTTTCTTCAGGAAATCATTTCAAAGCCAATTTTTGAGCAAAAGTAAGAAGGGGGGACCCTTCAATCGAATTTCATGTTTTCGACAAAAATAAAAAATCGCTAATTTTAATCGAATCCGACTAACTTGCTTCCGAGGAACACAGATTTGAAATCCGCGTTCGATTCGGATTCTTCGTTTAGCCGCTACTGCCGTTCAAAGTCTAAAAAATCGACATTTTTCAAAATGTTCTAACATGTTCATGGTGACTTGCCAACTTTTTTGTAATTTTCTCTAGATGCAATTTTATAACGCCAATCGATTTAGCTCGTTTTTCTGATGAAGAAAAAGGTATTACATAAGGGTCTGTGATGATTATAAAAAGACTTGATTTTTTCGATTTTTTCCATTTTCGAGTTTTCTTTGCCGACGCGTCACGGACTTCAAATTGACATTTATTCTTGCGAAAGTACATTTTCCGAGGCGTCTTGAAGCGATCTTTCCAGTGATGTGTAGAAACCTCGAATCGAACCTTTGGTTTCTTCAGGAAATTATTTTAAAGCCAAATTTTGAGCAAAAGTAAGAAGGGGGGACCCTTGGGTAGTTTTTCAAGTTTTCGACAAAAAATTTAAATCGCCAATTTTAACTGAATCCGACTCACTTATACACACGGAGCCCATATTTGAAAACCGCGTTCAATTTGGAGTTTTCGTTTAGCCGCTACGGCCGATCAAAGTCTGAAAAATCAATTATTTTTTAAAATTTTCTAAAATGTTCATGGTGACTAACTAATTTTTTTGCTATTAAAGATAGCTGAATTTTTTTAACGGCAATCAATTTCTCTCATTTTTCTGATGAAAAAAAAGTAAAATTCAATAGTCTACAATGATTATCAAGAAAGTTGCATTTTTTCACAAAATTTCAAGGGGTTTACTCATGTCTTTTTTTCCAAGTTTTCATCAAAAATTAAAAATCTCTAATCCGACTAATTGACGTACGAGGAGCTCAGATTTGCAAACCGCGTTCAATTTGGAGTTTTCGTTTAGCCGCTACGGCCGATCAAAGTCTGAAAAATCAATTATTTTTTAAAATTTTCTAAAATGTTCATGGTGACTAGCTAATTTTTTTGCTATTAAAGATAGCTGAAATTTTTTAACGGCAATCAATTTCTCTCGTTTTTCTGATGAAGAAAAGGTAAAATTCAATAGTCTACGATGATTATTAAGAAAGTTGCATTTTTTAACAAATTTCCAAGGGGTTTACTCATGTCTTTTTTCCAAGTTTTCATCAAAAATTAAAAACATCTTATCCGACTAATTGACGTACGAGGAGCTCAGATTTGCAAACCGCGTTCAATTTGGAGTTTTCGTTTAGCCGCTACGGCCGATCAAAGTCTGAAAAATCAATTATTTTTTAAAATTTTCTAAAATGTTCATGGTGACTAGCTAATTTTTTTGCTATTAAAGATAGCTGCAATTTTTTAACGGCAATCAATTTCTCTCGTTTTTCTGATGAAAAAGAAGGTATACTTCAATGGTCTACGATAATTATTAAAAAAGTAGATTTTTTCGTTTTTTTTCCATTTTCGAGTTTTCTTTGCTGACGCGTCATGGGCTTCAGATTGACATTTGTTTTTGCGAAAGTACATTTTCTGAAGCGCCTTGAAGGGATCTTTCCGGTGATGTATAGAAACTCCGAATCGAACCAGTGGTTTCTACAGGAACTCATTTCAAATGCAATTTTTGGGCAATAACTTTAAAGAAGATTTATTTAAAGACTTTAATAAAAGAAAATACAGCCTTATTTGATTCTGGAAGTAGATACTAATTTTTGGGACATCTATGACATCTTGAAGGATTTTGGACTTAAGGCGTAGACAACTATAGTCATTTTGTCATGTCAACTAAATATACAAATCACGTTTTGATTGATTGTTGGAGCATTAAATTTTACCTTTACGAAACCTGTAGATATTAGTCTTTTTGTAATAAGGCATAATAAATTGAAACCCTTGGCCCTCATTTACAAATAATGACATGGTATGTTGCTAATTCCATATTTGCTAGAGAATTCCGTTGCCGTGTTTAGCACCTTCGTACTCAATACAAAATTTATTATTATTACATCTTCTTTAACTAATTTATGTATGTAGGAGCCGGACAGTCTTAAAATTAACAAGCCAGACCAAAACAATAAATTGTAGAAATTTATACCACCTATACGTTTGAACCAAAAAAGTCTCCAATAATTATGTAATAAAATTCGAGGTAAATGATGGCTTTCTCATTTTATGCGTTAGGTCGCGTGAATAGAAAACAGCGCCTCGTGAAAGTGGATTCGGACATTTAGCCCGAAACATTTTTCCATAATTACTCCTCGCAAATATAAATAATAGGTTTCGAAACCTTTTGTTTACATGACTCATGATTCGCCAACCTCTTCTTATTTACAAACAACCGCATTTCCATTTTCCAGAAATGGATTTACGATTAACCAGTGGGACGAGAACGTCCATTTTTCCTTCCTGGTGTGTGAAAATGTCCTTCAAGTTATGAAGAGTATTTCGCGCTACTAAAAGTGGGATGTGTCGTTGACTGGATTTTTCTGTTTTGATTAGAACCGGAAAATCTGTGTGATGAGGAAACTATTTGATTTCATTTTATTTCACTATAAATTCTGGTTACATTAAAATGCGTACATGATCATGTTATTGGTGTTATTGAAATGCCATTGGAAGTAATAATTTAGTTTTATTGACGATTGCTTGAATATAAATTGAAGTACTAAATAATCTATGTATTATTTTATACCAGAAAATAATTAATTTACATATAAAATAGATACTAATATCGTTTAAAATTTTCGCATTATCAGAGCTTTTTCAAGACAATTTGAAAATTCAATTTATTGACACAAAAATTCATGGCGACAATTTGACATATAATACACACAAATATCTATTTAAGCCAGGTTTTTCGTAAGCCGGTATTATACTTTCAGCTGCGTAATGTTCTGTCACTGTCAGTCACCGAATTCATTTTTGAGTCGTTATTGTTTAAATTAGAAATGGAGGCTCGGAAGAGGATTTAAGTTAAAAATACATCGAAATAGAAAAGAATTTGTTAATAAACATTGTGAAAAAGTAAATATCAATTAAAATATGTTGAATTAAATCTCAGAACCTAACCTCAAATTTCATTTACCATTTGAAAGATCGTTTACACCGCCGAAAATATAATACCAGTGTTATGTCAATTTAAGCCGGAGTTATATTTTATTGTGAAATTCACTGTTGATTTACGACCAGCACATAATCCGCAAGTGAACATCCGCGTTTTTAATTTACGCATCCATTTAATTTAAATGATTTTTGTACATATTGACGACCACAAGATTGGATGTTTATATTTTATATAAATACTAAACAAAAACATCTGAACCATTAGATTGCATTTAAGGAATAAGCATAAATCTGAATTTTAGCGAAAAAGGTCGGACTAGTAATGATTAGATAAATAGTCTGGTAATGAAATGCTGAGATGATATTTTCGTCTTATCTTTTCGACAGCGAATAATTATGTCAAGCATTTAATTGCTGAGATATTACATACATGATAAATAAGTTAATTATCGATCAAAACATGCTTAATATTGCTTTGGTTAATAATTTCGTCAACTAATAAGTAATCATTTACTTGGTAAACAACTTATTTCTAATCGAAAATGACTATAAACAACATAATCCACTCACTTTTAACGTGGGTTGGGGACAAATCGTAGTGTTGTGTATTTTGATGAAATTTCAAGTTGATTGTTAATTTCCTTCTAATTTATTTCCGGTTCCTTTGAGCTGCACACAATTTAAAAAGAGGTACAACAGGTACAAACGGTTCTCTTTCGATTCCCCAAGCCTTAAAAATTGATAAAATCGCCTCTTAAGAATTTTTTAATAGCCTGTACTTCCGGTTCCTTCGAGCTATCGTATGTTCATTTAAAAAAAAACTCAAGTGTGACATGATTTTTTATTTTTAAAAATTTAAGTTGGCACACATGTTAGGAATTGGCCAGTCAAACGTACTCAGGATGCTATTAACACAGCCCAAGAAATTTTGGAAGATGAACCTAAGATTTCTCTGTGTTGTTTGTCACAGCAAATGAATTTATCTGTAGGAACATAACATAAGTAACATAACCTCAATATGTGTTACCAAATTAAATTAAAAAAAAATAAAAAATCATGGCACACTTGAGGTTTTTTTTTAATGAACATACTTTACAAGCAATTTACAAAAAAGGTACAAACGGGTACAAACGATTCTCTTTCAAATTGCATAAACCAAATTTGAATATGTCAAAGAAATACAATCTAAATTGATTGTACGTTATAATAATAATAAATAATAAATACAATGGCCATCGACCGGAGTCCTTCAGCCAAGTGTACGTTATAATTTTGATAAAATTAAAAAAAATCGCGACACAGGAATTAGAGATAATTGCCCGAAACCCGAGTGTGTTCCAATTTAAAGTTTTTTTTCCACGGGCCAAAAAAAAATAAAAATAATTGCCACAACTAGTTAACGCTCTAAATACACTCAAAATTGATTGTTCTTAATAATTTTGACAAAATTTTAAAATTTCCCGACACTAGAATTAGAGATAATTGCCCGAAACTCGAGCGTATTATAATTTCAAATTATTTGTTTTCCATGGCCCAAAAAATATATAAAAACAAGTGCCACAACTGGGTGACTTTCTAAAAATACTCAAAATAGATAGTATTTTATTATTTTGACAAAATTTTTAAATTTTCTGACACTAGAATTAGAGATAATCGTCCGAAACCCGAGCGTATTATAATTTTAAGTTATTTTATTCCATGGGCCAAATAATATATAAAAACAATTGCTACAACGAGGTAACTTTTTAAATACACTAAGAATTAAATGCACTTTATAATTTTGACAAAATAAAAAAATTTCCCGATACAAGAATTAGAGATAATTGCTCGAATCACTTGCGTATTATAATTTGAAGTTATTTTTTTGTCATGGGCAAAAAAATATAAAAAAACAATTAGCCACAACAAGATAACTTTCCAAATATACTAAAAATTGATTGTACCTTATAATTTTCACAGAATTAAAAAAATTCCCGATTTGAGATAATTGCTTGAAACCCCCTCAGCGTTTGCACAATTTTATTTCAGGCTTTCATATATTTTTTCGATTTTTTTTATCAACTCTTTTACAATTTTTCTTGAACATTGGTCACTCAATCAACACGTTCTTCTGGTGAAGAAAATGGTATTAAATAAAGGTCTACGATAATTATTAAGAAAATTGATTTTTACGATTTTTTCCATTTTCGAGTTTGCTGACGTTCACGGGCTTCAAATTGACATTTGTTACATGTTCAAATTGGATTTTTGGTTTAGCCGCTACGGCCGTTTAAAGTCTGAAAAAATCGACTTTTTCAAAATTTTCCAATTTTTTCGAGATTAATTTTTTTAACGTCAAATTCTTCTGTTTGTATTACACAAATTACAAAATTGTATTACATTAAAGTTAAATGTAATACAAAAGTTAATTTTTTCGATTTTTTCCATTTTCGAGTTTTTTTTTGCTAACGTGTCACGGACTTCTAATTACCATTTGTTGTTGCGCAAGTACATTTTTTAAAGGGTCTTGAAGGAATCTTTACGGTGATGCATAGAAATCCCGAATCAAACCAGTGGTTTCTTCAGGAAATCATTTCAAATGCAATTTTTGGGAAAAAATAAGAAAGAAAAAAATGGATGATTTTTCAGGTTTTCGTCAAAAATTTTGCATCGCCAATTTTAACTCAATCCGACTAATTGACACACAAGGAACACATATTTGAAATCCGCGTTCAAACTGGATTCTTCGTTTAGCCGCTGCGGCCGTTCAAAATCCACTTCTTTCCATTTTTTTCTAAATGAATTTTTTTAACGCCAATCGATTTATTTTGTTCTTCGTTCTTCTGATGAAGAAAATGGTATTACATAAAGGTCTACGATGATTATTAAGAAAGTAAATTTTTTCGATTTTTTTCATGTTCGAGTTTTTTTTGCTGACGTGTCACGGGCTTCAAATTGACATTTGTTGTTGCGCAAGTACATTTTTTAAAGGGTCTTGGAGGGATCATTACGGTGATGTATAGAAATCCCGAATCAAACCAGTGGTTTCTTCAGGAAATCATTTCAAATGCAATTTTTGGGAAAAAGTAAGAAGGGGGGACCCTTGGATGATTTTTCAGGTTTTCGTCAAAAATTTTGAATCGCCAATTTTAACTCAATCCGACTAATTGACACACAAGGGACACATATTTGAAATCCGCGTTCAAATTGGATTCGTCGTTTAGCCGCTACGGCCGTTCAAAGTCTAAAAAAAATCGACTTTTTCAAAATTTTCTATAGTTTAACTTTTTTCCATTTTTTTCTAAATGAAATTTTTAACGCCAATGGAGTTATTTCGTTCTTCTGATGAAGAAAATGGTATTACATAAAGGTCTACGATGATTATTAAGAAAGTTGTTTTTTCGATTTTTTTCATTTTCGAGTTTTCTTTGTTGACGTGTCACGCTTCAAATTCACATTTGCTGTTGCACAAGTACATTTTTTAAAGGGTCTTGGAGGGATCTTTGCGGTGATGTATAGAAACCCCGAATCAAACCAGTGGTTTCTTCAGGAAATCATTTCAAATGCAATTTTTGGGAAAAAGTTGGATGATTTTTCAGGTTTTCGTCAAAAATTTTGAATCGGCAATTTTAATTCAATCCGACTAATTGACACACAAGGAACACAGATTTGAAATCCGCGTTCAAATTGGATTCGTCGTTTAGCCGCTACGGCCGTTCAAAGTCTAAAAAAAAACGACTTTTTCAAAATTTTCTATGGTTTAACTTTTTTCCATTTTTTTCTAAATGAAATTTTTAACGCCAATGGAGTTATTTCGTTCTTCTGATGAAGAAAATGGTATTACATAAAGGTCTACGATGATTATTAAGAATGTTGATTTTTTCGATTTTTTCCATTTTCTAGTTTTCTTTGCTAACGTGTCACGGCAAATTGAAATTTGTTGTTGCGCAAGTACATTTTCTGAAGGGTCTTGAAGGGATCTTTACAACAACAATGGTTTTTAAAGAATAAAGACTTCTTAGTTGTTTTATGTCGGCTTTTCATATTTTTTCGATATTTTTTACAACACACATAAAAAATTCGTGTATTTTTTAAAACAAAAATATATCCTTATAAAAATGATTTCATCTCTGCAAAATGTAATTTTAACATCGATAAATACGAAAAATAGAAAAATATTTTCGGAGAAAGTTACATGATGGCCACATCACCATTTTTTTTTAAATAAAGTGTTAACCTTTCATTAAATCGATTGACTCTTTTAATTACCATTTCATTCTTTTACCGCGTAGCTCGGCATTCGCGTACCATAAATTGGAAACGTCTGGCTTATTCCGGGTTTTATAATATCTGCTCACGGGACAACTAGCGGTAGATGCGAACGCATCAGTGTAAAGCGTTTGAGTTTTGGTCCAGCACGTTCGCGTCCACCGGCAGGCATTATAAAACCGGACATTAGAACGTAGAGTTGTACCAAGCACTCGAGACGTGTTGCGCAGTGACCATCTCAAATTCAATTCGGCGTTTTCCGAATACTTTCTCACTCTACGCAAACTTTACCCCCCCCACACGTCTCCAGTGCTTGGTAATACTGTAGCGCGCCATCTGCTGCGGCGCTAGGCCTTCCGGTTCAAATTTGCGAACATGAACAATTATAGCAATGCCTCAATTTGAACATTTCTATATGTTTAAATATTTATTTTTAGACCATGTGAACTCGATTATAAATATACGAAGTTCGCAAGATTGTATCATTAAATCAACTAACGAATGAAGATTTTCCATTTTATAATTGCCATAAAAAAAACAAAATCATTTAATCTAAGAATATATCAGAAGACCCGTTACAAAAACTTGATTTAATACCAAATTAGAAACAGGCGATTGCATATTTTTTTAGCACACATGTCATTACAGAAACTTTCAACGCGCGTACTTCCGTTTGCTCAAAAACTGACAGCACGAATATATGCAGCCATTACCCAACAACAAATTGGTCGAAAATAATTCGAAACCTAATTGCTTTCCTATCGTACTTTCAAATCCGCAGATTAGTTTTATTATATGTTGTTATTGTAATTTATTTGAGCAGCGGTTAGACCTGGCCTAATGATCTGCATGTTTAATTAAAATTTATCTATAAATTAAGGATTCAAAATCGGCAATGTTAAGCTCGTTATAATTGTTTTTTGTCAATTATTCTTGTGTATTAATTAAAATTTCGTTCAATATGAGATTCCAGAATTTTAATTTGGAATAACTGTAATATAGTTTAAACGCGAACTTTCATATCTTTATTAACAGGTTACAGTAGTGTTTTACAAATGTTTAATTCAAGTAATAAAGTCGAAAAATAATTAGTTTTATGAAATAATAATGCAATAAGTGAGGTTGTCTCAAGTTACTTTAATGTTTAATTCTATTGTTAGCCTGTTAAATGGCTATCGACCGAAGGTCTTTCTGCCTTTTAAACGCAATTTCACTGTAAACACAATTATTTCTAAACCGTTCAGAATTTGATTCGATTTGGAAAAATAAGAGTTATTATTTCATTTGTTTTTATTTTCCATTGAGTTAAAAGAAGTATCAGAGGAAGCTACTTAATTTTGCTAGGAATTGTTGGAAATATTTTAAAGTGGTATTCGAAGGCTCGAATATTTTGAATGCTTGGATCTGAATCTTTTACACCGTTCACATCACACAGGTTTTATGTACTGCGTGACATTACCAATTTCGTTATCTACAGTCATAAAATAAATAGTACGTGTATATCAACAAAGTTCCATTGAAAGTTCCTGAAGGTGATTTTGATAATATAATTTTATGTACAGCGAATCTTGTGCGTTTTTCATTTTAGCTATGTAGAAACGTGTAAGAGCAGTGGCGGAGTAAGTGATCCACAGACCTGAAGTAGTAACAAATTCGTTTGAGCAATAAAAACGAAAGAAAATAATAACAAATTTATTTGAAATATAATAATAATACTTCTTTATTTCATACAAATACATAACAATATGTAATAATAATAAACATTTATTCCCAACAGACAATTACATTCGTCTTACAAAAGGTATATTCATATAAATTACATAAATAAGTATCAACCTCCAAAAACTACAATTTTGAAATGCGAGAATTGATAATTTTTAGCAATCAAAAACTTCAATTTCAAACTGCCAAAAATGACAATTTTCAACTGCCAAAAACTACAATTTCTAACTGTCAGAAGTAAAAAATTTCAACTCCCAACGATGACCATTTTAACTGGCAGAAAATGCAATTTTTAACTACTAACGATGATCATTTGCAACTGCCGAAAATGACAATTTTAAAATGCCAAAATTTTCAACAGGCAAAAACAATAAAAATTACATTAAAAAATCTCACTTTTGACAGTTTTTCACAGCTGAAAATTGTCATTTTAGGTACTTGAAAATTTCCTTTTTTTGGCTTCTGAAAATTTCTCTCAATTTTTGACAGTTAAAACTGTAGTTTTTGGCAGTTGAAAATGATAAATTTTGGTAGCTGAAAATTGTTTTCGATGACCCGAAATAATGATTTTCAGCTACCAAATTGAGAATTTTTAACTGTCAAAAACTACAGCTTTAAACTGCCAAAATTGACAATGTTCCAAAAAAGTAAATTTTCAACTACCAAAAATGACGATTTTCTACTGTCAAAAATGACAATTTGCAAATGCTAATAACTGTCAAAAATTACATTTTTTATCTGCTTACAATGGCCATCTGCAACTGCCAAAAATACAATTTTCAACTGGCAAAAATGACAATCTTCAATTACCAAAAACTAGTTGGCAACTGTCAAAAATGATTTTTTTTAACTGCCAACGACGTCATTTTCCAATTGTCAAAAAAAATGATATTTTTTAACTGCCAACGACGTCATTTTCCAATTGTCAAAAAGAATAATTTTTAGCTACCAATAATGATAATTTTCAACCTCCAAGAACTGCAATTTTGAAATGCGAAAATTGATCATTTTCAGCAACCAAAAACTTCAATTTTAAACTGCCAAAAATGATAATTTTCAACTGCCAAAAACTACAATTTCCAATTGTCGAAAATAAAAAATTTCAGCTGCTAACGATGGCCATTTTAACTGGCAGAAAATGCAATTTTTAACTAAAAAAAAATTAAATCTATTTTCAACTGCCAAATACCATTATTTCCAACTGTCAAAAATGACAATTTACAACTGCTAACAATGGCCATTTTAACTGTCAAAAATTACATTTTTTATCTGCTTATAATGACCATCTGCAACTGCCAACGATGACCTTTTTCAACTGTCAAAAATAATAATTTTTAGCTGCCAATAACGACAATTTTCAACCTCCAAAAACTACAATTTTGAAATGCGAGAATTTATCAGTTTCAGCAACCATAAACTCCCAAAAATGACAATTTTGAACTGTCAAAAACTTCAATTTCCAACTGTCAAAAATAAAAATTTTCAACTGCTAAGGATGACTATTTTAACAGGCAGAAAATGCAATTTTTAATTACTAACGATTATAATTTGCAACTGCCGAAAATGACAATTTTAAAATGCCAATATTTTCAACAGGCGAAAACTTCAATTTTCAACTGTCAAAAACTATAAAAAATTCATTAACAAATCTCACTTTTGACAGTTTTCGACGGTTGAAAATTGTCATTTTTGATACTTTTAGCTACCAATAATGACAATTTTCAATCTCCATAAACTACAATTTTGAATTGCGAGAATTGTTAATTTTCAGCAACCAAAAACTTCAATTTTAAACTGCCAAAAATGATAACATTTAACTGCTAAAAACTACAATTTTCAACTGTCCAAAATAAAACATTTCTTCTGCTAACGATGACCATTTTAACTGGCAGAAAATGCAATTTTCAACTATTAACGATGATCATTTGCAACTGCCGAAAATGACGATTTGAAAATGCCAAAATTTTCAACAGGTAAAAATTTCAATTTTCAACAGGTAAAAACTTCAATTTTCAACTGTCAAAAACTATAAAAATTATATTAAAAAATTACATTTTTTATCTGCTTACAATGACCATCCAAAAATGACAATTTTCCACTGGCAAAAATAACAATCTTCAATTGCCAAAAATGATTTTTTTTAACTGCCAACCTTTTTTAACTGTCAAAAATAATAATTTTTAGCTACCAATAATGACAATTTCAACCTGCAAAAACTACAATTTTGAAATGCGAGAATTGATAATTTTCAGCTACCAAAAACTTTAATGTTAAACTGCCAAAAATGACAATTTTCAACTGCCAAAAACTACAATTTCCAACTGTCAAAAATAAAAAATTTCAACTGCTAACAATGACCATTTTAACTGGTAGAACATGTAATTTTTAACTACTAACGATGATCAGCCAAAAATAACAATTTTAAAATGGCAAAATTTTCAACAGGAAAAAACTTTAACTTTTAACTGTCAAAAACTATAAAAAGCACATTAAAAATCTTACTTTTGACAGTATTTGACAGTTGAAAATTGTCATCTATGGTACTTTTTTGGTTTCTGAAAATTTTTCTCAATTTTTGGCGCTTTAAAACTGTAGTTTTTGGCGGTTGAAAATGATCAATTTTGGTAGCTGAAAATTGTTATTACGATGACCAGAAACAATAATTTTCAGCTACCAAATTGAGAATTTTCAACTGTCAAAAACTACAGTTTTAAACTGCCAAAATTGACAATGTTCCAAAAAAGTGAATTTTCAACTATCAAAAAATGATGATTTTTTACTGCCAAAAATTACCCTGCTAATGATGACCATTTGTAACTGCCAAAATTGACTATTGTAAAAAATGAACATTTTTAACTGCTAACGATGACAATTTTTAACCATAAAAAAAAATAATTTTCAGCTACAAAAAGTCTTTGATAAAACCTCAAAAGTTTTCCCCAGACTTTTCAGCGGTCTAACCTACGTTTTTATCACCCATAGGCGTTAGGGATACATATTAAATAGGTTTTTCCCGTTGCGGAAAGGTTCTACTTCAAACAACTGCTAAATGTATTTAAAAAATTGTAACTACCGTCTTCCATCTACGTGTAATATCTTGTACTGCTACCGTAGGCAACACGATGTAGTAATAGGAACGAAAATCCATTCCGAATACTTGACAAGCGTGTTTGCCATTTATGACCACTGACCATTGATATATTAGATATAGAAAATTTGTAATCAATACTTTCTAAATTATGAAAATGTTGGTTGCAACTTTGATAATTATTTAATCTTCTGTGTACTTTCAGAAGATTTGGTAAAGAATCCGCACGAGTTGTAATTGTAAATAAAATTATTTCATTAAATTAAATGTTGAACACTAACTTGTTTAGCGACAGAAAGTATACAACCTTCGAAACAGACAAGAAACCAAAATAAGAACTTGACCTTTGAGAAACAAGTAGAAAAGGATTAAAGATTTTGATAAATTTTAATTTTTTTCTGTACACAACCGTTTCGTAGAAGTTACATTTCCATACACATTTCCTGTAAGCAAGTGTGCATTGGCAAACATCAAGTTTACTGTTTAAATTAACAAACCATGACTAACGTGGAAATTAGCATGCAATAAATTTAGACGGAAATTGAAATTGTTTTATACCCAGTAGTAAATGATGTGACGAAGAATTGATTTGATTCGAAGTTAATTTTATAATGTGCAATAAAATTGAGCGAGCGTCGCCGTGGAATGGAATAAGAATTTGCATATTATGCAAACCTCTAGCTGTATCGAACATGGTGGTTTATAACAGTAGTTTAAATAAGAAGAACGCCATTGTATCCAGTTGGGTTTTATGTTGTGTGTGGCCCTAATCCCGCAATAAAAAGGTTAGGAGTCACCGTTAGATCTCTTGTGCCAACAGATTAGCACAAATCCCAAAATGAAAAAAAAGTATATATCTCCGTCATAACACTTGTAAAGGTATCATTAAAGAATGATGAAATTGTGAGGATAATATCATAGATATTGTAGATATGGCATGATTAAGCGGTACAGAAATGGTAAATGCGTTTTCTCTTTGGGACGCATGTGTGCCGGATTCGGATTAAATTACGCCCGAAACAGCAATAAATTCGCGGAAAAGAGTACGCCACCGTGACAATTATTTCACCGAAAAATAAAACGAAAGCCTGACATTATGGCACTGTTGCTTGTTTATTTATTCGCGTTTTGGAACAGTTATTATGGGGGAATGCAAATTTTGTCAGTATGTGTGGCCGCGCCATCGATATCATTTTCGAAACGTGTAACATTTACAACCGATTGTTAACGGTCCGCTCAAGAGTTTGCATGTAATCGTTCATTGTGGTGGTGTAGGTTTCTTAAAACTTTATAGACTTTCGCCAACGGTCATATTGCAGTTGGCCAATGCATCGGTTTTAATGACTTTATTATTGTTTTGATAAGTACGCGTTTTCTGCAATCGCGCCGATTTTGCAATCATTTGTAATGGTGTGACTCATTACGTTTTAATTCTTTACTGTATTAAAGTATGAATTATACGAAAGCGCGGCCAAAACAACAAAACACAAATTCTATGAACATCAGGGTTTACTCGTGTATTTTTTCATGTTTTCGTCAAAAATTAAAAATCTCTAAACCGACTAATTGACGTTCGAGGAGCTCAGATTTGCAAACCGCGTTTAATTTGGAGTTTTCGTTTAGCCGCTACGGCCGATCAAAGTCTGAAAAATCATTTTTTTTTCATTGTGACTAGCTAATTTTTTTGCCATTGAAGATTGCTGAAAATTTTTAACGGTAATCAATTACTCTCGTTTTTCTGTTGAAAAAGAAGGTATACTTCAATAGTCTACGATGATTATTAAGAAAGTTGCATTTTTTAACAAAAGTTCCAAGGGGTTTACTCGTGTATTTTTTCATGTTTTCGTCAAAAATTAAAAATTTCTAATCCGATTAATTGACGTACGAGGAGCTCAGATTTGCAAACCGCGTTCAATTTGGAGTTTTCGTTTAGCCGCTACGGCCGATCAAAGTCTGACGAATCAATTATTTTTTAAAATTTTCTAAAATGTTCATAGTGACTAGCTAATTTTGTTGCTATTGAAGATAGCTCAAATTTTTAAACGGCAATCAATTTCTCTCGTTTCTCTGATGAAAAAGAAGATATACTTCAATAGTCTACGATGATTATTAAGAAAGTGCATTTTTTAACAAAAGTTCCAAGGGAATACTGGTGTATTTTTTCATGTTTTCGTCAAAAATTAAAAATCCCTAATCCGACAAATTGACATACGAGGAGCTCAGATTTGCAAACCGCATTCAATTTGGAGTTTTCGTTTAGCCGCTACGGCCGTTTAAAGTCTGAAAAATCAATTATTTTTTAAAATTTTCTAAAATGTTCATGGTGACTAGCTAATTTTTTTTGTTGTTGAAGATAGCTGAAATTTTTTAACGGCAATCAATTTCTCTCGTTTTTCTGATGAAAAAAAGGTAAAATTCAGTAGTCTACGATGATTATTAAGAAAGTTGCATTTTTTAACAAATTTCCAAGGGGTTTACTCATGTCTTTTTTCCAAGTTTTCATCAAAAATTAAAAATCTCTAATCCGACTAATTGACATACGAGGAGCTCAGATTTGCAAACCGCATTCAATTTGGAGTTTTCGTTTAGCCGCTACAGCCGTTCAAAGTCTGAAAAATCAATTATTTTTTTAAATTTTCTAAAATGTTCATGGTGACTAGCTAATTTTTTTTGTTGTTGAAGATAGCTGAAATTTTTTAACGGCAATCAATTTCTCTCGTTTTTCGGATGAAAAAAAGGTAAAATTCAGTAGTCTACGATGATTATTAAGAAAGTTGCATTTTTTAACAAATTTCCAAGGGGTTTACTCATGTCTTTTTTCCAAGTTTTCATCAAAAATTAAAAATCTCTAATCCGACTAATTGACGTACGAGGAGCTCAGATTTGCAAACCGCGTTCAATTTGGTGTTTTCGTTTAGCCGCTACAGCCGTTCAAAGTCTGAAAAATCAATTATTTTTTTAAATTTTCTAAAATGTTCATGGTGACTAGTTAATTTTTTTGGTATTGAAGATAGCTGAAATTTTTTAACGGCAATCAATTTCTCTCGTTTTTCTAATGAAAAAAAGGTAAAATTCAATAGTCTACGATCATTATTAAGAAAGTTGCATTTTTTAACAAAAGTTACAAGGGGTTTACTCGTGGATTTTTTCATGTTTTCGTCAAAAATTAAAAATCTCTAAACCGACTAATTAACGTACGAGGAGCTCATATTTGCAAACCGCGTTCAATTTGGAGTTTTCGTTTCGCCGCTACGGCCGATCAAAGTCTTAAAAATCAATTTTTTTTTTCATGGTGACGAGCTATTTTTTTTGCCATTGAAGATGGCTGAAATTTTTCAACGGCAATCAATTTCTCTCGTTTTTCCGATGAAAAAAAGGTAAAATTCAATAGTCTACGATGAATATTAAGAAAGTTGCATTTTTTAACAAATTTCCAAAGACTCATGTATTTTTTCATGTTTTCATCAAAAATTAAAAATTTCTAATCCGATTAATTGACGTACGAGGAGCTCAGATTTGCAAACCGCGTTCAATTTGGAGTTTTCGTTTAGCCGCTACGGCCGTTTAAAGTCTGAAAAATCAATTCTTTTTTGAAATTTTCTAAAATGTTCATGGTGACTAGCTATTTTTTTTGCTGTTGAAGATAGCTGAAATTTTTCAACGGCAATCAATTTCTCTCGTTTTTATGATGAAAAAAGGGTAAAATTCAATAGTCTACGATGATTAGTAAGAAAGTTGCATTTTTTAACAAATTTCCAAAGACTCATGTCTTTTTTCCAAGTTTTCATCAAAAATTAAAAATCTCTAATCCGACTAATTGACGTACGAGGAGCTCAGATTTGCAAACCGCGTTCAATTTGGAGTTTTCGTTTAGCCGCTACGGCCGTTTAAAGTCTGAAAAATCAATTATTTTTTTAAATCTTCTAAAATGTTCATAGTGACTAGCTAATTTTTTTGCTATTGAAGATAGCTCAAATTTTTAAACGGCAATCAATTTCTCTCGTTTCTCTGATGAAAAAGAAGATATACTTCAATTGTCTACGATGATTATTAACAAAGTGCATTTTTTAACAAAAGTTTCAAGGGGTTTACTCGTGTATTTTTTCATGTTTTCGTCAAAAATTAAAAATCTCTAATCCGACTAATTGACATACGAGGAGCTCAGATTTGCAAACCGCGTTCAATTTGGAGTTTTCGTTTAGCCGCTACGGCCGTTCAAAATCTGAAAAATCAATTATTTTTTTTTAATTTTCTAAAATGTTCATGGTGACTAGCTAATTTTCTTGCTATTGAAGATGGCTCAAATTTTTCAACGGCAATCAATTTCTCTAGTTTTTCTGATGAAAAAGAAGGTATACTTCAATAGTCTACGATCATTATTAAGAAAGTTGCATTTTTTAACAAAAGTTACAAGGGGTTTACTCGTGGATTTTTTCATGTTTTCGTCAAAAATTAAAAATCTCTAAACCGACTAATTAACGTACGAGGAGCTCATATTTGCAAACCGCGTTCAATTTGGAGTTTTCGTTTAGCCGCTACGGCCGATCAAAGTCTTAAAAATCAATTTTTTTTTTCATGGTGACGAGCTATTTTTTTTGCCATTGAAGATGGCTGAAATTTTTTAACGGCAATCAATTTCTCTCGTTTTTCTGTTGAAAAAGAAGGTATACTTCAGTAGTCTACGATGATTATTAAGAAAGTGCATTTTTTAACAAAAGTTTCAAGGGGTTTACTAGTGTATTTTTTCACGTTTTCGTCAAAAATTAAACATTTCCAATTTTAACTGAAACCGACTAATTGACATACGAGGAGCTCAGATTTGCAAACCGCGTTCAATTTGGAGTTTTCGTTTAGCCGCTACGGCCGTTCAAAATCTGAAAAATCAATTATTTTTTTTTAATTTTCTAAAATGTTCATGGTGACTAGCTAATTTTCTTGCTATTGAAGATGGCTCAAATTTTTCAACGGCAATCAATTTATCTCGTTTTTCTGTTGAAAAAGAAGGTATACTTCAATAGTCTACGATGATTATTAAGAAAGTTGCATTTTTTAACGAAAGTTCCACGGGGTTTACTTGTGTATTTTTACTTTCTCGATCGTGATTTTTTTTCAAAAATTTTTTTTACGGAAATATCCGTTTTGGGGTCCCTAGATGCCATTTCAACAATTTCTGGACATTTTTTTTGTGTGTGTGTGAGTGTCTGTGCGCGCTGTATCTCAAAAACTAATAGAGTAATTGATATGAAACTTTGAACATACGTCTTATTTGATAATCCGAAGAACCGAAAATTTTTTGGTAAAATTTCGTACACCGGAAGTGGGTGTTTACCTGTGCTGTTTTTTGTTTTTTGACAATATTTTCTTAAATGTGTAAAAAATCACAAAAACATTTAAACAAATATTGAAGACAACAAAGAAATGAGCTACTTTTGTGTAAAATCATTGTTATTCGAGAAAAAAATGTATTATTATTTTTTTAATTTTTGGTTTATAATTATGAAACGATAATAGTTATAGCAGATTTATATTAATAATAATTGTAGAGAATGCCAAAATGAACAACTTATAAAGAATAAGTTTTTTCGAAATCTCTTTAGTTTTTGAGTAAACTGAGTTTTGTGAATTTGAAGTATATTTTTTCCATCTTATAATTTTGACGTTTTAAACGTCAGTTTCATACGAGTCCACAAAACGCTCGATGTACATTTAAAATATGATTTCAATTGAAAGCGTAAATATAATTGATACCATCAAGTCGGAGAAAGTGACATCACCATTTTTTTGTAATAAAACCTATCCACCACTTATAAAACAAACCAGTTAAATAAATTAGGGGTTATTACACGGTACTACCTGGTAGTAGACAAAATCAACAAGCCAGGTATCAAACGCCAAGGCCAAAGTGTTCAGGACCAGCAGCCCTTTTTCCCACTAACCTGTTTCAGACCTCGGATTACAAATCCATAAATCTTATGGGCGTGCGTGTAATTTGGCCTTTAATCTATGTAACGAAACGGTGGCATAAGTCAGCGGTTGACAAGTACCAACTGTAAATAGGCACATACACCTCCACGTTACACTAATAACATGATGTAAGTCGACACCCGCTAAGACACCCGTGCAGAATTAAAGATTCAAACGTCTGCAAATCCGCACATTCCCTTATAAATCACGGAAAAAAGGATTCTTTAAGCCGTGACTCATTGCGGGTGTAACTTCACATTTCGAAAATTGCGTGGGCTGATCTGAAGAAAAGTACTTGTACCGAAGAAGGATTGAGGAATTGTCTGATTATTTCTGACAGAGTACCAAACTGCTGTTAAGTGTTATTATTATACGAGATATGACATTTACGGGGGATTTCACAAACTATTATTTAAGCCAGGTTTTTCGTAAGCCGGTATTACATTTTCAGCTGTGTAAACGTTCTTTATACGTCATGACCGTCACTGTCGGTCACCAAATACATTTTTAAATCGTTACTGTTTGTGGGCGGTTTCCAATTTTTTTTTTATGGTGACTAGCTAATTTTTTTGCCATTGAAGATAGCTGAAATTTTTTTACGCCAATCAATTTTTCTGTTGAAAAAGAAGGTATACTTCAATAGTCTACGATGATTATTAAGAAAGTTGCATTTTTTAACAAAAATTCCAAGGGGTTTACTCGTGTATTTTTTCATGTTTTCGTCAAAAATTAAATTTTCAATTGAGTTTCGAATGTCTGGTTACGGGGCAACTGGCGGTGGACGCGAACGCACCAGTGTAAAACTTTCGCGTTTTGGCTTACCGCGTTTTCCCCGTAACCAGACATTCCAAACTATAAGAAGTTTATGATTCTTTTATACACTTTTTTCTTTTCTGTTTATGTCTAAGCTTGATATCTTGAGTTCATTGGAAAGGTTTCCAATCTTATTATCGTCTCCCTTTTCTTGGTACTGATTAACTAGAAGGTGGATGCTGAATAAGCGATTATTTCTGTGAATAATATGATAAATAGCCGCCTTTATCGCTATGATGGAATATATGTTGTGCCCATTGGCGATTATCGCCAAGTGGGCGTTGAAATAACAATTTGACACCAGTATTAGTTTTGTTAGCAGTACCATCTTTAAGGCCCCACTATGCTGAATTTGTAGTGGTTTTACTTTAAATAAATTAATAATTTAGGTTTTCTAATTTTCAAAAACTTTTATTGTTGAAATTGTTGAAATTACACGCAACAATTGTTGCACAACTTTGTACCAGTACCATTTCCTCGTCTGAAAAAGCCACAATTGTTACGTGTAATTTCAACAATAAAAGTTGTTGAAAATTAAAAAGTGTTTTTATTTTAAACCTTAACAAGTGATATTAATTTTCAACAAATAACAGCCTTATCAATTAATATCTTATAATTAATTATAACAAGTTGTTTTGTTTATTTTTAGTCAATTGTTATTTATTTATAAAAAGTTAAAATTTTGTTTTTTTTTCTAAAAAAAAACCTTAAGGTAGGCTGAGCTAAGTCTAGTTGGAGTTAAAATTTAAAAATTGTGAATCAAACCAAGTGCATTATTTTTATAATATCGATTATATGTAGTGCATGACTAAATAAATTATTATCATCAAAAAATTATGGAAATCAAACATTAGCGATTTATCGAAAACTTTTGATATTATGAAAGAAAACAAGATTTCCTCATTTCACAATCGCATTATTATTAATAATAATACTGCGAAATAGTCATAACAGAAAACGCGTGGATGCATCTCTTCCACATGTCCCAATTCAAGCAAACAGTTGTAAACGAAATGAAGGAAAATATGATTACACCCACCGCATTATTTATTATTCTTATTTAACATTTTTATGTTGTTTTGTGGGTGGTTTAATAGGATACGGACATTAAGCAACTATGCGCCAAGACAGCTTATGGCGTATTGAAAATATTTCATAAATTTCGCGCAGTGCACCGTAAAAAAACATAATTGTAATGGGGATTAATGGCCAGGGTGTGATTATTAGCACGCGTTATTTCATTCATAGATAATTCAGACAATAACACTTTTTAAAATCTCGTCATATCTTTTGAATTTTCCTTCAAATCCAAGGTAATATGAGCATTGAATTAGAAATTGCATTTAAGCCGCAGGTGTGTAAAATGCAAGAAGACAAAAGTAATGATAATGCGCGAAATCCTGCATTATAATTTACAACAAAAACTTCGAAATTTAAATGCCTTCAAGGGGCCGCGGTGGCCTAGTGAGTAGAGCTCCTGCTCACGAGCCTCGCGGTCGTGGGTTCGAATCCCATCCGAGTCACTTTTTCGGAACGAAGAAGTGGCCGTGCGGGTTCATGGATGTTTAGTGTATGTCCCATTCATTATTAAAAAATTAAGTAGCAGATAAATTCGGTAAACCCGAAATAAAATATTTTTAGAAAAAATCCTCGGACAGGTCGATTTTCTTTGACAAAAATACACATTTTGGCATGAAAGTCGATTTTTAGTCGTCATTTATTTTTGAGTAATGACGTCATCCATTTTGTTTTTAAATGACAACCCCCTATTTTTGTTCTTGATTTTGATAGATCTTTTCATTGTCGAACTGGCAGTGTATAAATGTTGCCATCTTACATAAGAAATTTTTCGAGTAAATGACAATTGAAAGTGAGAAACTGTAAATTTTATTGTTAACACAAAATAAACAAAAAGATCTTTAGAAAGCAAATGCAATTATTAAATTAAATGTTCTGCCATCCACAGTTCGACTACGTAGAAATTCTTCTTGAACATTTTAAATATTTTCAGGGCTAATTCTGCGCATTTCATCCCTCTCGCGGGCCCTTCCATCCGTCCTCGCCTGCCAATCCACCTATTCATAAATAAAGCAATTGTTCAAAACGCACATGGCGCGAGGATGCGCCGTCTTGCTGAAACCATATTGTATTATATGGAAAGTCAAGATCATTGTTGTTTGGGAAAATTGCTACAAGTGCTAAAACATTGCAAAAGTAAGTTGCATGTAAGATGGCAACATTTATATACTGCTAGTTCGACAATGAAAAGATCTATCAAAATCAAGAACAAAAATAGGGGCTTGTCATTTCAAAACAAAATGGATGACGTCATTACTCAAAAACAAATGACGACTGAAAATTAACTTTTATGCAAAAATGTGTATTTTTATCAAAAAAAATCGACCTGTTCCAAGATTTTTTTCAAAAATATTTTAAAATTTGAGGCAACCTCACTTGTTGCAGAAGCATTAAATAATTTATATTTCGTTTTATTAAATTTATTCAAGTAAAGAAGTCTAAATTGATCTGATTTGTACAATCCGGCCAACAGTTATTTTAGAATAACGCAAATTTATTTTGTATAATTCAATATTTGTCAAGGCATTAGCCAGAGGAGTTGTTTCAATAAATTCTAATTGTTGCATATTATTTACATTTCCCGACCATATTTTAAAATATGGTCGGGAAATTTAATAAATTTATAGAATACAGTACATGTTTCGCTAGATGTTAAGGCTCCTGGAGCGTCCTTCTAAATTCATTTAAAGCATTATTCACAAACGGATAAATACTTAAAAGTGAAATTTTGAATTCACCTCTGTAAATATATTCTAAAGAGTAGCACGGATTTATTTTTTAAATAATAATGTTTATACACAATTTGAATACTAATATTTCTGTAATTTAGAAAAAAAAATCCGTCGTACTCTGGGGTAATTTATTTAAAATTTATTATCCAAATCATATTTTTTCATATTTTTGAAACTGTATGTAAAATTTGAACAAAAAGTTATTCATTTTATTAGTGCACCCTCTGCGGCGTTCTTGTTTAACGGGCGAGAGGGGGCGTTCCCAAGGCGGCTTCTCGCTGTAACTTTAGCCGCGTTATTTACATTACACAGTGGTGTTGCTAAACACATACCTCTTTCGTGGCAAAAGGGATTAACGACTCATACAAAAACACTTGTATGGAATTATTGGGTTTCAATAAAAATATAACAAATCTTTGTTGCCAATATACAATGTATTTATGATTAAAATTTCTTCTCTCTGGTCCTGACAACCGGCTATCTACCCGAAGGCTTTTCGTCGATTTCTGCGTATTTCATTGAAATATTTTAGATCAGCCTGTAATGTACTATGAAATTCATAATTTGTATCAGTGCATCAATGCAAAAAATATGTTTAGATTATCGCGGTGACGGACAGATTGAGTCAATTAGATTATGAAACGTTCATGGGCCTACTGTTGCAGGTCATGTTTTCACTGAAAACCCGACAATTAACAAATGTGCTAAAAATTAAAAATTAAAAATCAAAAATTAAAAATTAAAAATTGAAAATTAAAAATTAAAAATTAAAAATTAAAAATTAAAAATTAAAAATTAAAAATTAAAAATTAAAAATTAAAAATTAAAAATTAAAAATTAAAAATTAAAAATTAAAAATTAAAAATTAAAAATTAAAAATTAAAAATTAAAAATTAAAAATTAAAAATTAAAAATTAAAAATTAAAAATTAAAAATTAAAAATTAAAAATTAAAAATTAAAAATTAAAAATTAAAATGTTAGCGGCGTTTACTTCATGGTACATCTCGATTGTAGATTGGAATAAAACACTTTAACTTTTTTACACCACTATATTTTATTTATGTGGCTAGTTTCGACCATTCACAGGTCATTTTCAAACATAAGTATTTTTTACACCACTATATTTTATTTATGTGGCTAGTTTCGACCATTCACAGGTCATTTTCAAACATAAGTAAATTAAATTACGGCTTTACATTTCTGTTTGAAGCCTTGTAATAAATATGTAAGAAATGTAAAGCCGTAATTTGATTTACTTATGTTTGAAAATGACCTGTGAATGGTCGAAACTAGTCACATAAATAAAATATAGTGGTGTAAAAAAGTTAAAGTGTTTAATTCCAATCTAAAAATTAAAAATTAAAAATTAAAAATTAAAAATTAAAAATTAGAAATTAAAAATTAAAAATTAAAAATTAAAAATTAAAAATTAAAAATTAAAAATTAAAAATTAAAAATTAAAAATTAAAAATTAAAAATTAAAAATTAAAAATTAAAAATTAAAAATTAAAAATTAAAAATTAAAAATTAAAAATTAAAATGTTGGCGGCGTTTACTTCGTGGTACATCTTGATTGTAGATTGGAATAAAACACTAAATTTTTTACACCACTATATTTTATTTATGTGGCTAGTTTCGACCATTCACAGGTCATTTTCAAACATAAGTAAATTAAATTACTTCTTTACATTTCTGTTTGAAGCCTTGTAATAAATATGTAAGAAATTTAAAGCCGTAATTTAATTTACTTATGTTTGAAAATAACTGTGAATGGTCGATACTAGTCATATAAATAAAATATAGTGGTGTAAAAAAGTTAGTGTTTTATTTCAATCTAAAAATTAAAAATTAAAAATTAAAAATTAAAAATTAAAAATTAAAAATTAAAAATTAAAAATTAAAAATTAAAAATTAAAAATTAAAAATTAAAAATTAAAAATTAAAAATTAAAAATTAAAAATTAAAAATTAAAAATTAAAAATTAAAAATTAAAATGTTGGCGGCGTTTACTTCGTGGTACATCTTGATTGTAGATTGGAATAAAACACTAAATTTTTTACACCACTATATTTTATTTATGTGGCTAGTTTCGATCATTCACAGGTCATTTTCAAACATAAGTATTTTTTACACCACTATATTTTATTTATGTGGCTAGTTTCGACCATTCACAGGTCATTTTCAAACATAAGTAAATTAAATTACGGCTTTACATTTCTGTTTGAAGCCTTGTAATAAATATGTAAGAAATGTAAAGCCGTAATTTAATTTACTTATGTTTGAAAATGACCTGTGAATGGTCGAAACTAGTCACATAAATAAAATATAGTGGTGTAAAAAAGTTAAAGTGTTTTATTCCAATCTAAAAATTAAAAATTAAAAATTAAAAATTAAAAATTAAAAATTAAAAATTAAAAATTAAAAATTAAAAATTAAAAATTAAAAATTAAAAATTAAAAATTAGGAATTAAAAATTAAAAATTAAAAATTAAAAATTAAAAATTAAAAATTAAGAATTAAAAATTAAAAATTAAAAATTAAAAATTAAAAATTAAAAATTAAAAATTAAAAATTAAAAATTAAAAATTAAAAATTAAAAATTAAAAATTAAAAATTAAAAATTAAAAATTAAAAATTAAAAATTAAAAATTAAAAATTAAAAATTAAAAATTAAAAATTAAAAATTAAAAATTAAAAATTAAAAATTAAATCCGTTAAGTCAAATTAGTTTTACTTAAAAAATAAGGATGCAATTACATATGACCTAGACCCTTCCGTGAGATATTTTCGTTGGGGTAAAGTGATGCCATCTGGAGAAAATATTTCCCGCAGAGCATTATTCAGGCAAATTTAGAAACCAGATTTCAGTCGATTTTTCAGGGCATTTAGTGTATTTCAAGTTTATTGTCTCACCGTTGTCCCCGCAGGACGAACAGCCTTAATACATTGGCTGCTAACAAGTTTTTTTGTAAAATGTCAAAAAAAGTTTTCTATGTTTTTAAGTTTTATTTTATAAAATGAGTAAGAGTATGCTTATTTAATTCATTTTGATGCATTTTTTAGACGAAACTACGGTTTTTTTATGTACTCACTGTCAGTCATCGGTGACCAACGTGGCCTCATTGGAATATTTCAGTGTCAGTCACCGGTGTCAACGTGTTAATACTTGAGGCAAATCGTATCATACAGTGTACGGCTTTTAGTAATAATAATAATAATAATAATAATAATCTATTTATTCCATAGACTGTACAGTGTACACAATATTCATCTACAGTATTGGATGCGTCAAAAATGTATACAAAGTATCCTTATTGCATAATAACATCATGTAAATTAGAAAACAATTTTTCCAGCAAAATTCTCTTAAATTTTTCCTTAAACATAGTTGAAGTTTTTTTAATGTCCTTTGGCAGGTTGTTGAACAGTTTTCTAGGATGTTTCCAGTTATTTATTTATTCATGGTTATTTACCTCTCTTGCTGCAAAACAGCTTACATAATAAAACAATGAAGCAGAAGTCAGGGCGGAGTTCGCCAAAGTGGGCTTCCTCTCAAACACATTTGGCATTTTAATCCTGAAGAGGACGATGCATATCTTCATGGTGGTGCCTCTACAGCTATTACATCTTTATTACAGACAAAAAATTAACATAAAATTTACATAATACATTTTATTAAACATTTCTAAATACTGCCTGTTAATCTGAGCCATCGACTGAAGGTCAATACATGTTTATTTTTTTTCATAAAATAGGAAGCTATTACTGAAATAAATAAAATAAATAGTTTTTTTCGAGTCGGGATGGTCCATACAAGTTTCGCGATGGCGTGTAAAGCTACGCGCACACTTGTCGGAATTGGACGGACGGCACGCATCGGCAAAAATTACTTAACACAGTTGTTGACTCGTTTACAACTGTGTTAAGCAATTTTTTCCGATGCGTGCCGTCCGTCCGATTCCGGCAAGTGTGCGCGTAGCTTTACACGCTTTAACCCGTCGTTGCCCGTTTGAAGTCTTCTGAATTATTTCCGTTGGCCCAACCCGACCCGCTGATAAAACGCCAGACTGGCCTAAGATAAATTAATATTTCTTTCTAAAAAAATGAATGAATAATGTCTGCATGTCTGTTAATAAAGGTATTATCAATACAAAAGAAATTTACTATTGATACAACATTGATTTAGGGTAATAACTTAATTTATAATACCGGGCCGGACCGCAAAAAATACGGATTCGAAAATTGTGAAAACATAAAGTAGAACGAAATTTACGTCCGGGCCGGGCCGGGCCGGGCCGGGCCGGGCCGGGCCGGGCCGATAACTCAATTTATAATACCGGGCTGGGCCGCAAAAAATACGGATTCGAAAAACAAAAAGTTTAACGAAATTTACGTCGATATTATTTTATTTAATTATAAAAAAATATTTGAAAAGATAATAATAATTCCTTTGTATATTATGTATATTAAATAATAGCAAAAAAATAAAGAACGATTCCGGGCTGGGCCGGGCCGTACTTTGAATATTCACAACCGGGCCGGGCCAACAAAATATTTTATTTCGTCGGGCCGAGCCGAGCTTTTGAATATTCATCGCCGGGCCGGGCCGGGCCTTTAAAAAACGGCCCGTGCTGGGCCTAATGTGTTATTATTAATAATTAGTCAAATACAGATGTGTAGTTGCTTGGATAAATAAGTGATTTAGACGGATTGGCATTTATTTTATACAACTCACCTATAAAATTGTCATTTGACATTTGCATAATTAACTTGAATAATCATCCACAAAGATTTCGATCGCATGAAGAAAGGTCAGAGTTCACAATTCAGTGCGCTTAACCTTAAGTGGCTACGGGACGAAACTACTGTTCTCTTCTGTATCTTTAATGCATATCTTAATAATGTTTCATCTTGTAATTGGCCAAATTTGGATCATTTTTGTCTGCAAAAAGACGTGTATGACATATCATGTTGACATAACCTTCTTTTTGCGGATGAACGGCCTAATGATTAGATGGACGATGATACGAGATGACGGGTTGGGATTTTTCAGATTTAATTTTGCAAACCACCACAATTTGAGGAAATCAAGTTGCTGTAAATAGTATTTTTTATAATTTTTTTTTTATTTTGAATTGTTATATATATTTTTTTAAATTAATTAATATTTTAATAGGATTGGTTCATGAGCGATTAGGAGATGCAAAGTAAGATGTTATTATCTTCATTTGTATGGTTTCAATGAGTTTAATAATTGAAATCGTGCAATTTTGACGTTTTACGTTAATTTTACAAATAACTTGTTAACCTGTTTTTAAATTGAACTACATTCGCGACATTTTGATGTTAAAACAATCAATTTCAAAAATCAAAACAGAAATTTAAATTTTCGGACTTTAAATTCATAACCAGTTTTTAAAAAGCGTTAAATTCTGCAGATTGTTACGTTAAAATCATCAAAATCTAAAGTTAAAACATGTTATTTTAAATACAAATTACAATTTTCCTATTTTATTCTCCTTAAAAATAAATATACAGTGCGCGCCTAAAGTATGGAATATATTCAGAAATAAAATATTTTTGGAAAAAATCTTCGAACAGTCTTCTATAAAAATACACATTTTTGCATGAAAATCGATTTTCAGTCGTCATTTGTTTTTGAGTAATGACGCCATCCATTTTATTTTTAAGGGGCAACCCCCTATTTTTTCTTGATTTTGAGAGATTCATATTTTAAAAAATTATTAAAATAGTTGTGAGTTAGATCGAGTTGAATGGTCTGCTTTATTTTTAAATGAAGTTTGGCGTATATTGTTTTGATTTTTTCCAAGATCTCGTGCCACGAGGCGCCACCGCGATTTTTTACATCAGTTTATATACGGTGCGCACCAAAAGTATGGAATACAGTCAGTAAAATCAAAATAAAATATTAAAAAACAGGTCGATTTTCTTTTATAAAAATACACATTTTTGCATTAAAGTCGATTTTCAGTCGTCATTTGTTTTTGAGTAATGACGCCATCCATTTTGTTTTTAAGTGGCAACCCCCTATTTTTGTTCTTGATTTTGAGATTCGTATTTTAAAAAAATATTAAAATAGTTGTGAGTTAGATCGAGTTGAATGGTCTGCTTTATTTTTAAATGAAGTTTGGCGTATATTGTTTTGATTTTTTTCAAGATCTCGTGCCATGAGGCGCAACCGCGATTTTTTACATCAGTTTATATACGGTGCGCACCCAAAGTATGGAATACAGTCAGTAAAATCAAAATAAGATATTAAAAAATAGGTCGATTTTTTTTAAATACACATTTTTGCATGAAAGTCGATTTTCAGTCGTCATTTGTTTTTGAGTAATGACGCCATCTATTTTGTTTTTAAATGGCAACCCCCTATTTTTATTCTTGATTTTGAGAGATCTTTTCATTGACGAACTGGAAGTATAAAAAGGCACGCGGACGGATGAAACCGATGATGCAGAGCCGAGTTAAAAAAATCATAACTTTTACAAAAATCAAAATTTTGAAAAAAATCAAAGTGACTCCATTAGCTAATAGATGTAGAAATGCACGTGTAATTTTGTAAAATTTTACCCCGTTTTATATTTTTTACGATTTTTTTATTTTCATAAACACTTTTCAAACCATTCTCAAAAGTGCAAAGTCAAAACAAAAAAATCGACACGAATTCAAAGAACGAATCATTGTTAATCTAAAAATGTTTTTAAAATTAAAATCCATCCAAAATTAACAGAGAAATCTTCTTTGGCGGAAAGGCGCGCGGACGGATGAAACCGATGAAGAGATAATGATGCAGAGCCGAGTTAAAAAAAATCATAACTTTTACAAAAATCAAAATTTTGAAAAAAATGAAAGTCGCTCCATTAGCTAATAGATGTAGAAATGCACGTGTAATTTTGTAAAATTTTACCCCAACGTTTTATATTTTTTACGAATTTTTTATTTTCATAAACACTTTTCAAACCATTTTCTTACATTTTTCGAGTAAATGACAATTGAAGGTGAGAACCCTATAATTAGAATTTTTTAAAAATGACCCCTTTCCAGCGCTTGTAGCAATTTTTCCAAACAATAGTGATCTTGACCTTCCATATAATACAATATGGTTTCAGCAAGACGGCCGTCTTGTCACTGTATACTGATATATGGTTTGATAATGTCCGAATAGGGCGAAACTAGTCACAATAAAGTGAAAAATTCGTGATACCAGCAAAGTGTTTTAATTCAACCTCCTTCGTAATTCAATTAATGGCTTATTATTCCTCAGATTAATTAATTTTTCACATTTTTTTCAAACCGCATTATTCATTTTCCCCGTTCGAGTTTTAAACGTTTCTGTTTTGTTTCCATATAGCATATGGCAATTGTTTTTTATAAGAAAGCAGAAACGAATTATTTATTTATGAATCTTAAACTTGTGAAACATTTTTTTTTTAATTTTTCAAATTGTTAAATGCATTTTTCAATTTCTCAGTTAAATTTTGAAGCGATTTTTTTATATTGATTGAAAACGATAAATGCAACGTTTATTTATAAATCTTTAGCTTTAGAAGCTAATTTCTCGGTTTATGAGTTTCTATAAATTTTCAAATCGTTAAATGCAATTTTTTTTGCCAAGAGCGTTTTAGTTCTGTTTCCACTGAGGATATGACAATGTTTTCAACAAAAAATAATAAATGCTTTGTTTTTTACGAATCTTGAGCTTTTGAAGCAAATTCTTTGATTAATATTTTGTAATTTGATGAATCGTTAAACGCAGTTTTAGTTTCCCAAGCCGAGTTTTCACAAAGGATATGGCAATTGTTTTTTTTTTTATGGGAAGCCAAAAATGCTTTCTATCTTTACGGATTTCGAACTCTTGAACAAATTTCGTTGATTTACATGTTCTTACCTTTTTTAAATCGTTTTCTCAGTTGGAGTTTGAAGCCTTTCCGTTTTGTTTTCACCTCGGATAGGGCAATTGTTTCTATAGTAAATTAGAAATGGATCTTGAGTTTCTCGAGAAAATTACTCAGCTTCATTCATTTCAAAACTCAAACCGTTGAGTGCGTGATTCGTTGTTTCAGTTCAAGTTTTGGGCATTTTCGTTTTATTCCCAACTATATGGCAATTGTTTTCGCGGGAAATGCGAAATTATTCATTTATTAATGGATCTTTAGCTTGTGGAGTAATTTCCTTGATTGATTAATTTTTTACTATTTTTCAAATCGTTGAATGCATTTTTTGATTTCTCAGTTCAAGTTTGAATCGTTGTCGTTTTGTTTCCTTCTACAACAATTTTTTTTTTACGTAAAATCATAAATGCATCGTTTGTTTAATGCTCTAGGTTTTGAAACAAATTTTTCAAATCGCTGATTGCAATTTTCGTTTTGACATTTCAAGTTGCCGTTTTTTAGATTTTTATAACCAACGCAAAAGAACAATTGCCGTAACTGTTGAATAACATAAATAAAAAATAAACCATGTAAATCCGAACCGAATTTACATTAAAATGTCTCAAAGAGCCATCGGTGGTTTCTCGTTAAGTGGACGACTTTCACGTACTCGAATTAGCATTTTCGCATTACACACTCAAAACAGTGTAGATGTTTTCTTGCAGGTCATTCATGTCGTCTTGATTCGTTAATTGAAGATGCACGTGAAGATTAATTTAAAAATAGCAATTTGCGCATTAAACACGAACTTCATTAATTTGAATGAAAGGCAGTGGCAAAATGAAAAAAACAATCGTAAATGGGTATTCCACGCAAAGAGCTTAAGTTTAGGAATTTGTTCGAAAATTATACAGAAATTTAACAAAAATTTAATGCATATATCGATTTTGTTTTTTTTTTACATATATGATCTGGATCACATGCGTGATAAAATCAAATAGGGAATGAAGACATTACTTGGGAATTAAGAAAGGGAGTTTTCGTGGGACCGACACGATCCGATTTTTGTTAAATTGCTTCTTGCAAAAAACACTGTTTTCGTGACAGCGTCACAATTATTATCCTCCAGCAACAATACGTGTATATAACTCAAGAGAATATAGAATTTATAATTTTTCAAGGTGGGCGCTGAAAATGTCAATACCTCCCATTTATATTCTTCAAGCGTAGAGATTAATTCCGGACCTGATTAATTTAAATATTATTCGTGTATTGTTAAAGTCGCCTGAGGTAATTGTCCGAATGTTAGTCAAATCTGCAGGTTACGTAAACCATGTGACGTGACTCCAATGTCCACACACAAGAGTCCCTTTGAATGCCAATCAGATTCCCCTTTATTTCCTGTTCTTTGTATCTGCTTCACATTCAATAAGATGTTGTAAAGCATAATTTGAGCAAAGGACGCTTTGAATACAAATAATTGTCTCGACAACCGCGAGTATAGTATCGTAATTGAACGCTGTCCTCCGGAATGCCAAGTAGTTGTTCTGTTCGTGTTAGGTCTGGCCTAAGCCCTCAAGGTCTTACAAATGTCAATCAAACGTATTTTATGTCCTATTCTTCGGATATAATTTATAACCGATAAATTATAATAGGACATTTGTGTAAACAATTGTTGGTTGCTGGATCAAATGGGGGATTTATCGGCGACAAGCGACCAATTGAACTCATTCAATGTCAACCAGTTCTATCTGAGAGTTCGACTCCTTTTGTTTTCCTCGTTTTTTTTACCATCATCCCGTACTGGGTTAAGCGGGAAAAAGAAGAAATTTACCGCCGATAAAACTCCGAGGCATCACCGAGAATTATGTACATAATTTTTAATACCCGATTCCGAACGCGTCTTTCGTATTAAGGAGGCTAAACCTGTTTTTTACTATTTAGTCTACTATAAATAAAAAGGCGGATTGGAATAATGTACGATTTTGGTTACTTACGGTGTATTAAGGTTACCAACTTCAAACACCTTAGGATTTGATTTCAAATTCTAGAAATTTGCAAAAAAAAGACAGGCCCAATTTATTACCCAAATGTTGCACAACAAATCTTTCATAGTAATTAATTTGCCTTGCTTCATGGGCTACACTGTTTTGACGAGGCAAAAGAAGGTCCAAACTAGTCCACACCAGTGACGGTTCGCGGGGTTTTTTCTGGTACGGCCGAGGAACAAGAGGTGGTAATACAGATAGGTGCGGTCTCTGCAAGTTACCTGACAATGGGCTACCACATAGTAACGGTCGCAACCATCATCTTCATAAAACTAATATTTAGTACTTATTTTAATTTTTACACACTTTGAGCGGGAGCGTCTATTTGTAGACACACGAACTGTGTGCTATAGGCGGGCCGTCTATTTTTAGACGCAAACATGCAGAATGGGTTGCATACAGTTCATCATATACGGCAGCGCGCGCAATAGTTTTGCTTGCGTTGCAAATCCAACCCGCTACACAGGCAAGTCACCTTGGTTATAGCCAGGGGCGGCTCGTGGCAATGGCACTACCTGTAGTTTCAAGTTCAGCAAGAATTTTTAATTTATTTATTTATTTATTTATTTATTTCAAAAAAACGGAATATCTCCAATTTGTAACATGGTAAAAACTTAAATATAATCTAAAACTACCTTAAATTTAAAACGTGTAAATTCATTCTTAAAACACTTTTTCGCCAATTACTTTGGTCTAGGAAGATAAATAGTTCTTTCATTCTTTTGTTGTCAAAAATTGTATTTTTTAGCTGACAATAGTGTGTTGCAATTGTCAATAATGGTTTGTTGCAGTTGTCAAGAATGATATTTTTACCTGTTAAGAATTGATTCAGCTGTCAAAAGCAGCATTTTTCGATTTTTTAATAGCCAAAAATGACAAAAATTGTACTTTTTGTTATAGAAAATTGTATTTTTAGCTAACAATAATGGTTTTTTGCAGTTGTCAAGAATGGTATGTTTCAGCTATTAAAAATGGTAGTTTTCAGCTGTTAAAAAATGTATTATTCAATTGTCGTCAAAAATGTTATTTTTCAGCTGTCAAAAAAGGTATTTCTCACCTATTAAGATTGTATTTTTCAGCTATCAAAAAAAGTATTCGACATTTTTTATGTGTCAAAAATTATATTTTTTAGCTGACAATAATGGTTTGTTATAGTTGACAATAATAGTTTGTTGTAATTTTTAGCTAACAATAATGGTTTTTTGCAGTTGCCAAGAATGGTATGTTTCAGCTATTAAAAATGTTATTTTTCAGCTGTCAAAAAAGGTATTTCTCACCTATTAAAATAGTATTTTTCTGCTATCAAAAAAAGTATTCGACATTTTGTATTTGTCAAAAATGGCATTTTCAGCTGTCAAAAATTATATTTTTTAGCTGATAATAATGGTTTGTTACAGTTGACAATAATAATTTGTTGTAATTGTCAAGAGTGGCATTTTTCAGCTGTTAAGAAGTGTATTATTCAAATGTCAAAAATGATATTTTTCAGTTGTCAAAAATGTTTTTTTAATGTCAAAAAAACATATTTCTCACCTATTAAAATGTTATTTTTCAGCTATAAAAATCATTTTTTTTATTTGTCAAAAATTGCATTTTTTAGCCGTCAAGAATTGTCTTTTTGTAGTCAAAAATTGTATTTTTTAGCAGGCAATAATGTAATGTTACAGTTGACAATAACAGTTTTTGTAATTGCCAAGAGTGGCATTTTTCAGCTGTTAAGAAGTGTATTATTCAAATGTCAAAAATGATATTTTTCAGTTGTCAAAAATGTTTTTTTAATGTCAAACAAACATATTTCTCACCTATTAAAATGTTATTTTTCAGCTATCAAAATCATTTTTTTAAATTGTCAAAAATGGCATTTTTCAGCCGTCAAGTATTGTCTTTTTGTAGTCAAAAATTGTATTTTTTAGCAGGAAATAATGATATGTTACAGTTGTCAATAATGGTTAGTTGCAGTTGTCAACAATGGTATTTTTCAGCTGTTGAAAATGGTAATTTTCAGCTGTTAAAAAGTGTATTATTCAACTGTCAAAAATGATATTTTTCATTTGTCAAAAATGCGATTTCCCACCTATAAAGATGTTATTTTTCAGTTATCAAAAGCAGCATTTTTCGACATTTTTCTTAATTGTCAAAAATGGCATTTTTTCAGCTGCCAAAACCTGTATTTTTTGTGTTGTCAAAAATTGTATTTTTTTAGCTAACAATAATGGTTTGTTACAGTTGTCAATAATGGTCTGTTGCAGTTGTCAAGAATGGCATTTTTCAGCTTTTAAACATGGTATTTTTCAGCTGTCGAGAAGAGTATTATTCAACTGTAAAAAATAATATTTTTCAGTTGTCAAAAATGAAACTATTCACCTGTCAAAAATGTATTTATCATCTATAAAAATGGTATTATTCAGCTATTAAAAGTAGTATTTTTTGACATTTTTTAATTGTCAACAATGGTATTTTTCAGCTGTTAAAAATGGTAGTTTTCAGCTGTTAAGAAATGTATTATTCAACTGTCGAAAATGATATTTTTCAGTTGTCAAAAATGTTATTTTTCAGCTGTTAAAAAAGGTATTTCTCACTTATAAAAATGGCATTTTTCAACTATGAGTGGCAGCATTTTTGGCCATTTTTTATTGTCAAAGTTTTGTTGTCAAAAATTGTATTTTTTAGCTGACAATAATGGTATGTTACAGTTGTCAATAATGGTTTGTAACAGTTGTTAAGAATGGTATGTTTCAGCTGTTAAAAGTGGCATTTTTTAGCTGTTAGGAAGTGTATTATTCAACTGTCAAAAATGATATTTTTAAGCTGTCAAAAATGATATTTGTGAGCTGTCAAAAATGATATTTTCAGCTGTCAAAAATGATATTTTCAGCTGTCAAACATGATATTTTTCAGCTGTCAAAAACGATATTTTTCAGCTGTCAAATATTATATTTTTTAGCTGTCAAATATTATATTTTTTAGCTGTCAAAAATGATATTTTTCAGCTGTCAACAATGGTATTTTGCACCTCTAAAAATGGTATTTCTCAGCTGTCAAAAGCAGCATTTTTCGACATTTTTTAATTGTCAAAAATGGCATTTTTCAGCTTTCAAAAATGGTATTTTTTTCTGACAACAATGATATGAAAAGCAGAATTTTTTGACATTTTTAACTGCCAAAAATGGCATTTTTCAGCTGTCAAAACTTGTATATTTTGTTGTCAAAAATTAATTTTTTTTGTTGTCAAAAATTGTATTTTTTAGCTGCCAATAACGGTATGTTTCAGCTGTCGGGAATTGTATTCTTCGGCTGTCAAGAATGGTAATCCCTCTGCTGTCAAAAATGATATATTTCAGCTGTCAAAAATTATATTTTTCAGCTGTCAAAAACGATATTTTTCAGCTGTCAAATATTATATTTTTCAGCTGTCAAAAATGATATTTTTCAGCTGTCAACAATGGTTTTTCCCACCTATAAAAATGGTATTTTTCAGCTATCAAAAGCAGCATTTTTCGACATTTTTTAATTGTCAAAAATGGCATTTTTCAGCTTTAAAAATTGGTATTTTTTGCTGACAACAATGGTATGATACAGATGTTACTAACAGTGTGTTGCTGTTATCAAGCATGGTACTTTTTAGCTATTAAGAATTGTATTATTCAGCTGTTAAAAATGTAATTTTTCAGCTGTCAAAAATGATATTTTTCAGCTGTCAAAAATGATATTTTTCAGCTGCCAAAAATGGCATTTCCCACCTATATAAATGGAATTTTTCAGCTATCAAAAGCAGATTTTTTGACATTTTTAACTGTCAAAAATAGCATTTTTCAGCTGTCAAAACTTGTATATTTTGTTGTCAAAAAATGATTTTTTTTGTTGTTGTCAAAAATTGTATTTTTTAGCTGCCAATAACGGTATGTTTCAGCTGTCGGGAATGGTATTTTTTGGCTGTTAAGAATGGTAATCCCCAGCTGTTGAAAATGGTATTTTTCAGGTGTCTCAAGTTGTATTTTACAGTTGTAGAAAATGGTATTCTTCAGCTACCAAATATGCTATGTTTCAGCTGCCAAAAACAGTATTTTTAGTTAATAAAAATAGTTTTTTTCGATATTTTTGAATTGTCAAAAATTGCATTTTTCAGCTGTCGAAAGTAGTATATTTTGCTGTAGAAGCATGGGCGGCTCGTTATATAGAGCCAAGGAGCATTATCTGTAGTTTCAAGCTCAGGAAGAATTTTTAATTAATTCTTAAAACATTTTTTCGCCAGTTACTTTGGTCTAGGAAGATAAATCGTTCTTTCTTTCTTCAAAGAAGGAGGGGGAAGGGGAGTATATTGTATAAGTGGCTTTACCATAAACATGTTCCACGAGGCGCCACTGGTCATAGCGCCCGCTCAAAAAGTGTTAACATAAAAACAGATATTTGAAAGTAAAATATTTAGTACAATTTAAAGTTTTAATGAAAACCTTGAAGTTTGTGGTCTTTGCAAAGTTTACTTAATACTTGATTCTAATTTCGAGAAAACATTGCCTGCAAATTTTTAATAGAATTGATCTGCACTGATCTAACCCTTATATGAACTTTATTTGACCTGTAAAACTATAGAAACCTGTAAAACCACAGAAGCAAAATTTTGATGTATCAACAAATCTGGCTAATCGTAAAAAAATGATTGCCGCATAAACACGGATGTAGCTGCGAAGGATTAAAAAAATACGAGTATGACGTAATCCCCGTTTAATCCATCTAAATCGTGATCAATTTATCTTAAATCCAAAACAAAACCTTCGGAGTAAGTAATCGTGATAAAGCCGTTGCGTAATTACAATTTAAAATTGTGGATTTTAACGTTTTGCATATCGAGGTGCAACGGCTGTTATAAATTATGCACATTAGACCCATTCAAATGGTAATTTAATAAGGACGACGAGATGTTTATCTGATTGTTTATTGTTTATACCTTGATGCGTTTTGTACCGTCGGTAATTATGCATTTTACAGTTTGGTTACGTCTTAATTACCAATCAAATTAATGGAAACAACTTGTTTATAGCGTCAATTACGTTTCGTGCAGTAAAGCGCAACAACTTTAATTTGATCAAAAAAATTCATATATGATATGAAAAGAGCATTCGGGGAAAGGAGTTGGAAGAAGAAATAAGAACTTGTGAAGTATTAAAGTAAAAGCACTTTTTTCAAAACTTATTGTTGAAATTACACGCCACACTGTGGCTTCTTCAGGCGAAGAAATTTCTTCTGATGTGAATTTTCAACTAATAACAGCTTTATCAATAAATATATAGAATTGAAGAAGATGCATGTACACTTCTGTGCAATATAATTAAGCACACAAAATATGTTATGGTTTAAAGCGGACTTCCTGGTTACAAAAATATGTTAGTTTGTCAATTTCCCTAATGTCAAAATGCTGCGTCATTTAGAAACCAATTCAAAAATTCGAATTTTAACTAAAATAGAAGATGGTTTTTAGTCTTAGTCTTGGTTTTGGCTTTTAATAAAGGTGTTATTTTCAAGTTACTGTGTTTTAACATTTATTGAAAATGTTGCAGACCCGAATTATACAACTAGAATATTGTAAGAAATACTCATAAGAGTTGTGCTTAATTCTATTGCACAGAAGTGTACAGTTTGATCAACGGATCTTTGGGTGAAAATTGGAAGAAAACTCGCCGAAACACATTACCGCGTCTAATTTAACTTATCCTAGAGGAGGAAACGCGTAAAACTATTGTTGACGCCGTCTATGACGTGCAAGGATCTATTGATCAAAGTATATTGCAGATGCAATCAATAAAAAGTATGAATACAGTTTTGGGATGAAATTCTACTCCTCATTCCTTGAGACATAACTCTGAAGAATGGTTAAGAGCATTATCTAATTTATAAGTTTAAAGCGCCCACCACCCAGGCTTATAAACGTAAATCATTTCGATCTTAAACAAAATTATTGGGCAAACGTAAATCATGTTTAACTACGACTAGAACAGATTTTCGAAAATGAATGAATGTTCAAAACATAAATCATGTTTATTTTCCCAAATGAGCTTTGACGAATTTGAACCGAAGATCTGATCGCAGATATTTTTTAAACGGAGAAATTTCACATCTCGAAGACCTCTTGATCACAGTTTCGCCAAAACCCGGAAAACGAGCGATTACCCCACGGCGAACGTAGCCCGCAGTTGGTAACCCCGAAATTATTCATTCTCCTTGCGTGCGGATTGCGCGTACCAAAATGCTACATCGAACCTGCGAAGTACAGTAATCGATGAAATAACGCCCCAGAGGTACCAATTTATGCATTTCGAACATCCCCAGATGCTTTACGCCCACTATGACGGCACCCGAGGTGATCATTTCGGCGATTTTTTCCGAAAACGGCTCTTTTGTAACCGACACCTATGCACGCTTTTCTTTCGGAGGATGGCGAAACCCAAATTGCTTAATCATGATGAAATTTTTTATGAACCGCAATTATTACTTCTCGGGTTATAATCAATATTTTTATTATTATAGCTTTTTTTCTCATACACATTGACACCAATTACGCTTAAGAAAGTTGAAGCTAATTACTTATACTATTTCTCTTCCATAAAAAAGTAGTTCACTAGGAAAAAGTCTTGTTTGTATACTAATTGTTATTCAAATGTTCCGCAACAAATATTTTTTCAACAAATGAAGTTGTAGTGCGAAAAACTACTACCAACAATTTGCATTATGTAAATATTATTTTGAAAGTTGAGAGTTCCTCAACCTCGATCAGGTGTTAATTGGACTTGTATGAATAAACATGTGACATTTACTTATATGAAGTGGATCGCTCTTGGTGACACTAGTTGTTGATATATTATTTACAGTTAGATACACACGTTTGTTTTTATTGCTAATTAGTGTATTTAATGGAAACCTATACACATTATGTAACTGAACAATATAATAATAATGACAATGCGTTTATTCTATAAATTACCAAATTGTTCGTCCTCTAGAAAGAATAGGGGCTTATATTGCCAACATTGTGATTGCAAGATCCCTATCTTTACATCAGAAATGGAAAAATTGATGAAAATCCATTTACAAAAAGAAAAGAAATATGCCAAGGAAAAGAAGTTGAAAAAAGAAATGAAGTTAAAAAACCAGAATGATTTTCAAATTTTGAATTACACGAATGCCGAATGCACACCCTCATTTATGTTCGTAATGTGCGAAAATAATGTTTGGTAATACAAGCTTATTAATGGAAGGTAGATGGTTTCAGGCTTAGAGAATGTTTTTTTTTTATTTAAAACAAAACAAATTGTATTTTTGTTTTAAACGTATTTTAACATAAATATTCGGCATATTGGGCCTTTCGGTGCGAGGACAAAGTGACGAATGTCCAAATTGCCGATTCGCAATTGAATGTTGGAGATTATTTTTTTACAATTTTTGTAATGTTTGAATGCAACTTTTTATTCTCACAAATGCACGTTTTGAGTGTTACTATTTTATTTCCTTCTGAGGCATGTTAATTATTTTAGTGGGATGTCAAAGATAGATTCATTCTGAAGGTATTTGGAAAGTTTGAAGCTGATTATGAAAGAGATGATTTTATTACATTTTTTTGAAATTTTTAAATGCAATTTTTTTACATTTTGTCTGTGGCATATCAAAGATAATTAATTTCTAATGGAATTTGGAAAGTTTAAAAATGATTATGCCAGAGATGGTTTTTTACAATTTTTGTACTTTTTGTGTTGCAATTTGGTTTTCCGCTGTACTATCTTAATTGTTTTTATGGCATGTTTAAAGTCTGTTCATTGTGATAAAATTTGAAAATTTGGACGCTAATTTCTCGAGAGAATATTTTTTTTACAGTTCTAATCATCTAATGCAATTTTAATTTTCCTAACCCTATGTTCTCAGTATGGTTGCTTTTGTTTTTTGCCGCGGCATGTCATTTGTTTTAAAAGGCTTTCAAAAACAAGTTTAAGTGTGAACAACTTTTTCATCACTATTACTTAGATCAGCAATTTTGAAACAGGCTAAATCAAATACAGTACATTGTAACTAAATAATACTAACAATTCCTTATAACCAAACCCCATCCCAACAAGTGATTTAACTTCCGTGGGTCGTCTTCGTCAGTCTAAGGCGCCATTAATTACAAATCCCCAATGGCGACCGGTTTCGAACACTCGAGCCCAAGTAATATCGACTGAGAAATTAAATTAATTAATTACACATCCTTTCAGCAACGGACTTAACAATTTTACTGGCACAGATACGAAATGAAATAAGTAGAAACAGCAATCAACGACAGTGTGGGGGAGGATTGTCATAAGTGGAGAAGATGTGGGATGCTCCCACGACTGCGTGGTCATAAAATCAAGACGAGAAACTCAAGTAGTGAAAGTAATTAATCTATTGTGAAATTTATAAAACGTGTAGTCGTTCATTTTTATATCTGCATTGTATACAAAGCAATTGCGCGCTTTCTACAGGAAAAAAATCAAACGTTTTTCCAATCAGATCCGATGAAAAAGTCCAACAAAGAGAAAAGTGTAACGAATCCTACGTGAGGAGAGTGTAAATTTTAATTTGCGAAATTTATTCATGAATGCATTTATGCGTCTGACTTCTAGTGGCGAATTAATGGTATTAATCGTGATTGTACTGTAGATGTAGAGATCATTTTAAAGTAAATATTAGTCGCCAGGGTGATAATTTGATAATTTGATCCAGGAAATCCTCAGAACGTAAAATCGTGAAGTTTGCGTAAGGTAGAGTTGTACCAAGTACTCGAGGCACAATTTATTTTTTCCAGAAATCTCTAGGGAGCTCAAAACGGATATTTCCGTAAAAAAAAAATTTGAAAAAATTTTCACGATCACAATACTTTCTCGTACTACGGAGAAAGTAAAAATAGGGGGATGATTAAAAAAAAATATGGATGACGTCATTGCTGAAAAATAAATGATGGTTGTAAATCGGCTTTCGCAAAAAAAATCGACCTGTTCGAGGATTTGTTCCCAAAATATTTTATTTCGATTTTACTGAATTTATTCCATACTTGTATATTGACTCGATATATATTTTCGAGTGTTTGTGTATAAATTAGCTACGTTATTTGTAAGTAAAGTATTTACGTTCAAATAGGAATTATTTCTACTATTATCTATTATTCAATTTGGTTTTGAAGCATTTCTCTTCTTTGTCTCACTGCGGGGTGTTTCATCCTACAACTTGTTACAAGGAAGAGGTACAACGATAGAAGATATATATTTATGCTTTCAATATCCTTGGTAAAGGGTCTTCAGAGAATTTCACTAGACATTGACCCGTAAGAATTCAATCGTGGATATAATAACGTTATTCGCAACCGCCCTTGCATATAAAATTATCTGGGACGTTTAAATAAGCAACATTAATAAATGCTTCTTATTTACAAAACATCCTTATGCTACGCATTTTACCCAGGGCGCTGAAACTAATAAGTAATGGCCTTGGATAGAATTTCAAATTTCCAACTTTTTTATTATTCTAGCTAGCTGAAATTGGTTAACTTCAATCGATTTGTCTCGTTCGTGTGATGAAGAAAAAGTTAACTTTAAAGATCTGGGACGATTATTCAAAAAGTTGTTTTTTTTAAATTTTCAAGTTTTCTTTGCGAGCGCGTCACGCGCTTAAAATTGACATTTGTTCTAGTGCAAGTACTTTTTCTGATGCGTTTTAATGAGATCTCTCGAATGACACATATAAACCCCGAATCGAACCAGTGGGTTTTCCAAAAAATCATTTTTAATGCAATTTTTGAGCAAAAGTAAGAAGGGGGGACCCTTTGATAGAATTTCTTATTTCCAACTTTTTTTTTAATATTGTAGCTAGCTGAAATGTGTTAACTCCAATCTTTTCATGAGGAAAAAGTGCACTTAAACGATCATTCTCCGTTATGTCTCTCAGAAATGAAGAGTAGAATTTCTGCCCAAGAGTCCCAAAAATAAATTTCCTGCTTCTCGGGTATGTGTAAACATATTTTGCACAGTTTTTGTTCTTTATATCTGTGATATTTAGATTTTCATTTTAGAAGAGGATTTTTGGGACCGTTAGGGGTCCGGGACAAAGTGCCGAATGCCCAAAGTGTCGAATAGGTATTTGGCCCTAAGTGCCGAATTTCCGACCACCGGCCATGCCCAAAGTGCCGAACGACTCCAAGCGACGTCGCATCGTTCGTCAACAAGGCGTCGGACCCGAATGCGAATCGGCAATTTGGACATTCGTCACTTTGTCCTCGCACCGACCTACCAGCAAGGCCCAAAATGCCGAATATTTATGTTATAATACGTTATATTTATTTATTATTTGTTATTTATATTTACTAATTACGTTAGAAATGTTTAGTCGCCCAGAAAAAACCGCTATAAAGGGGCGTCGGCCGACCGGCACAAAAAATTCGCCCAAAAATATGAGGAGGATTTTAAAAATCGCGTCTCCCGAAACTCACCCTAAAAACGGGGGGGGGGGTGTAGGGTTAAAATAACTCCTCCGTAACCGCTGGAGCTGGACAATCCCGATGTGTCTTAAAATAATCTTAAAGAAAATATCTAAAATTGATCGAGCTACTTTTTGGAATTTTTGCCCTGTTTCCGAGATTTGATTTTTTAAAAACCGAGTAAAAAAAATATTCTTTTAAGGACGTATTTTTTTATTTTCAAGTGGAAAAGCTGAAACCTTCAGGGATGGCAGAAGGGATAACTGGCTTTCATTTTTGGAACCACCCCTACGCGCCAACCAACGCCGCAAACCCAGGGGATGGTTCGGTTTTCTTCTTTTAAGGACGTAGTTTTTTCTTTTTAAGTCGAAAAGCTGAAACTTTCAGGGATGACGGGAGCGATGACTGGCTTTCATTGGGAATTTTTTCAAAAATTTTGGAACCACCCCTACGCGCTATTTGAACCCTTTGGGTTCGTTTGTCTTCTTTCAAGGACGGATTTTTTTCATTTAAAGTCGAAAAGCTGAAACTTTCAGGGATGGCACAAGATTTTTTTTCAAAATTTTTGGAACAAACCCCTACGCTCCATTTACACCCCGGGTTCATTTTTCTTCTTTTAGGTACGATTTTTTTTCTTTTAAGTCGGAAAACTGAAACTTTCAGGGATGGCAGAAGATATTTTGTCAAAAAAATTTGAACTACCCCTACGCTCCATTTGCACCCCTGGGTTCATTTTTTCTTCTTTCAAGGACGGATTTTTTTCTTTTAAATCTCGAAAAACTGAAACTTTCAGGGATGGCAGAAGATATTTTTTCAACATTTTTGAAACTACCCCTACGCGCCATTTGCATTCCCTGGGTTCGTTTTTTAAAGGACGAATTTCTTTCTTTTAAAGTCGAAAAGCTGAAACTTTCGGGGATGGCAGAAGATATTTTTTCAAAATTTTTGGAACTACTCCTATGCGCCATTTGTACGTTTTCCTTCTTTTAAGGACAATTTTTCACATAAAGAACACAATTTCACATACTTCAATTTTTAGCCTAGGAAAAACTAGTTTTGTTTTAAATAAATAAAAAACATTCTCTAAGCCTGAAACCATCTACCTTCCATTAATAAGCTTGTATTACCAAAAATTATTTTCGCACGTTACGAATATAAATGAGGGTGTGCATTCGGCATTTTGGGCCTTGCTCGTAGGTGCGTGCGATGACGCTCTGTCGAATGATCAAAGTGCCAATTCTCATTCGGCTCCGACGCATTGTTTACGAACGATGCGACGTCGCTTGACGTCATTCGGCACTTTGGGCATGGTTCGTAGTATGAAATTCGACACTTTGGACATTTGGCACTTAGGGCAGGCCTCTATATTTACTATAAATTTCCATTGAAAAATATAAATATAGCCTCAAAAATTGAGTCAAAACAAATAAAAAAAAAATCAGGCTCGAAAATTTTAGTTGGGTACACCCATAGAAAGTTAGGACTAGCCGATGTTCTCATGTTTTGGTTTTTGACTTTATCAAATTACGAGTGTGTTTCTTTGCTCAATTTTAATATGCTAGGCACGGACGACGGCGCAGAGCAGCGGAGCCGTCGTTCGTCTCCGGTTTCTTTGCTCAATTTTACCATGCTACGCACGGACGATGGCGCAGCGCAGCGGGGCCGTTGTCCGTCACCAATTAAAAAAATATATATATTTTTTTAATATATTTTGTTAAATTAAATATTAAAGAACATTGTTTTACCTATTGTCAACTTAAGCCTAGGAAAAATAGTTTTATCTAATTAGTTAATCGAGACTACTAAATGTTATTAAATGCCATGTCGTCGTCCCTCATCAATTAAATTTTTTTTTTTTTATATATTTTTTTAAATTAAATATTAAAGAACATTATTTTACCTATTGTAATAAGCCTAGGAAAACTAATTGTATCTAATTAGTTAATCGAGGCTACTAAATGTTATTAAATGCCATGTCGTCGTCCGTCACCAATTAAAAAAATAAAAAATAAAAAAAATTCTTTATATATATATTTTTTTAAATTAAATATTAAAGAACATTATTTTACCTATGGTCAACTTAAGCCTAGGAAAACTAGTTTTATCTAAATAGTTAATCGAGGCTCCTAAATGTTATTAAATGCCATGTCGTCGTCCCTCACCAATTAAAAAAATAATTTTTTTTTTTAAATATTTTTTCTTAAATTAAATATTAAAGAACATTATTTTACCTATTGTCAACTTAAGCCTAGGAAAACTAGTTTTATCTAATTAGTTAATTGAGGCTTCTAAATGTTATTAAATGCCATGTCGTCGTCCGTCACAAATTAAAAAAATATTTTTTTTTTATATTTTTCTTTAAATTAAATATTAAAGAACATTATTTTACCTATTGTCAACTTAAGCCTAGGAAAACTAGTTTTATCTAATTAGTTAATCGAGGCTCCTAAATATTATTAAATGCCATGTCGTCGTCCGTCACCAATTAAAAAAATAAAAAAAAATTAAAAAAAAAAATTGTTTTTTAAATAAAATATTAAAGAACATTATTTTACCTATTGTCAACTTAAGCCTAGAAAAACTAGTTTTATCTAATTGGTTAATCGAGGCTCCTAAATGTTATTAAATGCCATGTCGTCGTCAGTCACCAATTAAAAAAATTAAAATAAATTTAAAAAAAAATTATTTTTTAAATTAAATATTAAAGAACCCTATTTTACCTATTGTGAACTTAAGCCTAGAAAAACTAGTTTTATCTAATTAGTTAATCGAGGCTCCTAAATGTTATGAAATGCCATGTCGTCGTCCGTCACCAATTAAAAAAATAAAAAAAATTTTTAATACTTTTTTTTTTTTTATTAAATATTAAGGAACATTATTTTACCTATTGTCAACTTAAGCCTAGGAAAACTAGTTTTATCAAATTAGTTAATCGAGGCTCCTAAATGTTATTAAATGCCATGTGAATTTAAATTGGCCCCAATTCAAAAATTTAGGCCTGCGGTTCTCGTGGTAGTAATTCTAAGACACCCCATGGCGCCGGGGCCACCCTAAAGCCCAAAGTATAGAATTACCCTGTCAGGAAACGCCCCAACGGCACCGACACTAATTTCCAGATGTGACCTTTTTGAGACCGCAAGGGTCCAGTTTAAAATTTGAGTTATTATAATCATTAAAAATACGATGGGTTTCGTTATTATAACAAAATTTAAATAATTAGGATTAAACATAAAAAAAAACTACTTACGACATTCACAATAAGAAAGATCTAATGGGTAATAACTTAACTAGTTGCAGATATTTATTATGTACTGTTCTTCACGTGAATAAATGATTTATTATTATTATTATATATTTCTGAATATATTTTATTACATAAACAGTAAAATCAATTGCTATGACTTTTTTCCACGTTCTTCTTCTCGTTGAAGATTGGGTATGATCTAGAACTAGGGTAACGCAAGAGTGAGTCGATTCTTAGAAGTGAGTCGCGCAGTCAAGCGACTTCTATAAATTTGCAGCTCACAAAAAAGAGTAATTTCGCCCAGCTCATGACAATTTCTACTTGGTGCATATAAGAACCAAGTAAAAATCGTCAAGTTCATATCCGCGATTAGAAAATGAAATTATTATAAACCTGTGCATCTCCAAGACTACATTGCCGCAATTCCTAAATTGAAGCAGTTTGTTGTGGTACCGCTAGGAGTCGCTGCGAGTTGCTCCATTCGGGCTAAATCCGACTCTCTGTACTTAAGTAAATAAATATTATCACATTCGTAGGAGTATCATCCATTAGCACGGATTACAAAAAGGAAAACCCTAAAGCCACGGAAAGTTGTCTCCAAGTTGTTTACACAATTATCCGATTAAATATTTAACTAGACATTCATGATTTTTATGAACATTCAGTAAAAGGATAATACGAAGATAAGTATAATTAATGGCGCCGTATAAATTCATTCGCTTATATTTAAAGATGACATTTACTGCTAAACAATAAAAACGTAAGGACTTCATGCCAGTACGCATATGCAAATGCAAGTGCAAATGAATTGTCCCGCGTTTTCTACAAATGTCAAATTAGGCAATTATCGCCTGGCTGACTGATGTCCGGTGTCGAAAAAAACTAATGGAATTGACTAGGTAGTCATTACGGCAGGTCTTGTAACCGCCGAGATATTTTATGTTTTCTGTTTTTGTGTTGATATCCTAAGGCAAAGTGTGTTATTATTTAAATGAGCAGTAATCCTATTACTTCCAGTCCACTTATTTATTCAAATTCGTTTTCTATGAAAAATGATTTGCTGCCGTTTCATTAATCATAATTAATGCACGTATTTTTGCATAAATAATTGTGCCACTTTTATTCGAGGGAAATATTTGTGTGGGAAGATTTGGCGCCTGCCTTCTGTTTGTAATTTATTTTCTTCATTCCTTTTTCCGCCTTGTAGATAATAAGCGGATAGATTGTTTTAATTATAGTCAATTTTAATTACCGCTGCTTTCTAATGGCGGCATGAGCTTAACGACACTTAACCTTCTTGTCTGCTTTAGTCAAATTAAATAGGAAATAGAATTCGATCACTTCTAGTTTTATTATAGTCGATTTATTTACCTACTTAGCCTACTAAGGCATTCAGCTACAAACGCTTTATATAGTTAATAATTCATATATTAATATGAGAGGACAAACACAGGACCATTTTTCATTCAGAAAAAAATTGCCGCCTGGACATGATTCGAACCTACAACCCCGATGCCCGGAAGCAGGAAAGTTATACACTATGCCACAGCGGCCAATAAAAAAGTTTTATTTTTTATAGAAAAATATCAGGCCAGCATTTTATAAATTACTTTATTAAAGAAAAAAATATGTGTATCATAAGAAAAATCAGTTTTCAAGTTTTCAAGTTAAGAGATACTTAAAATATACTTTAAAATAATATTTTTTTATGCGACCCTAGGTCAAATGCCATCAAAACTCTGATCTAAATACAGGGAAATGGTATCAGCAATGTTACACAATAACCTTGCACTTGGGGCCACAATCTTAATTTTTAACCATCTAAGGAACACACGGTGGACGAATTTGTGGGTTGTCTTAAACCGAAATTTTCAGCCATTATCGAATTGTAATATTGACAAAAAAAAATTACAACGCACACACAGAAATAATACAAAGTTATTCCTTCCAATCATGTTCTTTTAACGTACGAGTTTTAGGTGACAGGTCACGTGTGAAAATATTCGCCCGACCACGTCTCTCGTATCCTACCTACGAGCACGTTTCGGCCATAAGTAACGCCTTCATCGCACTGTTTATGCGTAATTAATGTTAACCTGTAATCTGGCGCAAGTCGTAATAGGATTGCTGTTTTGCAGGAGCAATAACTTGTTACAAGGCTGATAACGATGCACCATTAATCACTGTAACAATAACATTAGATGAGGGCAGTGAAAAATTGTTTTCGACTTACCAGAGTTATCCATTATGCTCTTATTCATCGATTGTATTGACAGCAGTCTCATGGGTCATGTTGAAATTAATTCTGAAATAACGATAAGTGGAATTAATTAAAGGCTACGGGAGTACGAGCGGTTTTAAAGTAAATCAGGTGATGATTTATTGGTACGGACTTTCCAGTTTTCTTCTTTGTCGGCCGCTGTCTAACCAGATCTAGATTATTAAAAATTATAAAAAAATAATTGCAATACAGATAAAAAAAAACAATATTCGTGTATCATTTTCTGTTCCAAGTCTTGGGAAAAAGCAGATGTAACAAGTTGTTGAATTTAATCTGTTCTGCGAAATCACGATTAAAAAATAATCAATTATTATATTATTAAATACTCTGGCATTCCATAAATTTGTTGTTAAATGGATGAAAAGTTTTTTGGAAGATTGCAGTCAATGTGTTAAAGTAAACACATTTTTAGGATATTATTCTGGTTCCTTTTTGGCCACCAAAAGAATCACAAAACAGAAATAAGTCTGCAGCTATAGGGACAGCAAACTTCGACATGGAAAAGGATTATCATTGACCTTTGGTACTTTTCTGCAGTTTCGTAATAGTCCACGTTCACTACCAGTGTCAAATAAATTGATTGCCAATCAAGCGGACGCTTGCCTGTAAGGTTTAATGTTAAAGAACTATCACGCACATGGTGCGTGGTCGGCCCCAGCGTTAGAACCAATCTCATGAAAATGGTGCGTGGTCGGCACCGAAAGTGTTTACGCCAAATAAACCTGTTTTTATTCCTACGGCTTCAATATTCATCCTCTAGCCTGTTGTTTCAAAAATCCACCGATTTTCTTGTAATTTTTTAATTTTTTTAAATTCTAGTTTTATTGTTAATTCAGTTATAATAAATGTAGAAATGGCTCAGTGAGTAGAGCTCCTACTTATGGGCCTCGAGGTCATGGGTTCGAATCCCATCCGCGCGGTCAAGTTTTCGGAACGAAAAATGGCCGTGCGGGTCCATGGATGTTTAGTGTATGTCCTTTTCATCATTATAAATGATTATTATACAAATTATCGGTTGTGGCAGAATGCCCTAGTTGGCTACGTCAATTCCCAAATCTTCCGCACCCCCTCAACCCGAAATCCTGTTAACCATCTTTCCTTCAAAAAAAAAAAAAATGTGAAACGCCTGGTTGAAATTGTATAAAATTTAAATTCAGTGCAGTACACAATTTTGGTTTTTGAAAATACGTCGATTTTTTTAACAAGTAGCGAATTAAAAAAAAAAAATTGATAAATATAAATTGTCAAGGTAAAATTCTGCAAAAATTTAATTTAATTCAGGAAATAATTTGGGTTTTTAGAAATGCACAACTTTTTGAAAATTTCTTGCTTGTCGACATTCGAACAAAAATTGAAATAAGTACAAAACGCAAGGATAAAACTCTACAGGAATTAAATTCTATCTTTTCGAAATAATTTTGTTTTTTTTAAATACCGCCAATTTTATCGCGAGTAGTGTTTTTCTGTTTGGACACGTTGGACACTTGAGCAAAAAAATTGAAAACAAATACAAAACGCCGGGACAACAATTATATTTAGCTCACAAAACACTTTCAAAATAATTTTGGTTTTTGAAATTCTACAGATTTTCTTGGAAGTTGTGCATTTTTTTTAAATTTTAGTTTTGATATGTTGCTCAAAATTCATGTTTTTGATTTCCCAGTATATTTTTTGTTTTCAATCATGTTAATTAATTATATTTGTCAATAGCATTTGCCTGAGGAGATAAGATGGAAATAGTGTCCTAAAATCGTCAATTCGTAAATGTCTCATTTTCCGAAATAGGTGTTTTGTTTGCATAATCATGTTTACGGTGATCTTTGAGGTTTGGCTAATCGAGACTTACGACGTTAATCGTCGTGAGATTTAGATTTCCGTGTGTGTAGGACGCGAGGCACGAGAGCCGTGTCTCACGCACCCCAGTATATCTAGCCGCGTGTACCGATATACGTGTCTTACTGGCCATTGCAGCGTTAGTATTCCGAAATGAGATGGCTTGGGCGACCAATAACTACGATTACTTTTATAGACGTTTCAAGTCAAAGGGAGATGTCATATTAATGAGTGAATTAGATAACTATTACCTCAGAAAAAAAAAGAGAAAAGTACAGAAACGTCGCTTTATTTTCGTAGATATATTACAAAACGTGTAACTAAGGAAAATTAATTCAGAAATTTATACGGGTATGAAGTTAGCAATATATCCCAGAGGCCTGTATGGGCCGGGCTTTGGCCGTATTTTTCAAACTGCGGGCCGGGCCGGGTCGGGCTTTCCGATGGACAATTTAACCCGGGCCGGGCCGGGCTTGGATAAATTTAACCCGGGCCGGGCTTGTATAAATTTAATTTTATTATAATTTGGAAAGCAACAACTAAGTGAATTAAAAAAACATGTTATTAACATGAATTCAATGTATTTTAAGAATTTTAAGGAGTACATGGTTCCAGTAATTTGATTTATTTAATTCAACATTTTTCGGGGACGGGCCGGGCCGGGCCGGGCCGGGCCGGGCTTTGAATATTCATTTCCGGGCAGGGCCGGGTCCGCAACACATTTTCGTTTCATCGGGACGGGCCGGGCTTTCAAAAACCCGCTTCTGCAGGGCTCTGATAAATCCAGCAACAGATTTTACAAATTCATATTTCTGAGAAAAGAAAAGCGAATCGAAAAAAAGTTAACTGTACCATTAGGAAAGGTCTTAATTAATAATACAAAAAGAATCAACTCTTAATTTTAACCCTTTATATTTTTTCACTCTTTCAGATAATATTACTTGTAATTGTGAAATACAATCAGGCATTACTCGGAAATTGTGTTTTTTTTGTTGTTTTGCATATTTTTTGATGAGACACGCCTTGCATGTCTCATGGCTTGAATGTCATTTGTTTTGACTCACAATAAATTCGACGGGTGTGAAGTTAGCAATAGATCCAGCAATAGATTTTAAAAATTCATATCTCTGAGAATGAATAACATTTTAAACTTTTCACCCCTTTAAAAAAAATGTTTTTTTTTTAAATTTGCAATCGGCCACAAATAAATAAAAATGCTTATTCTGATCACTAATACAAGTAAGAATTTTTATTTATTTATGGCTGATTGCAAACTTTGTCAAAAATATACATTAATATCGCGAGGTATGGATTTCTGCTACGTAGAAATTATTTTTTTTTGTCGAAGGAGTGCCTGTAACGTTTTTTTGACTCTTGATTAATAAAGTACTTGTATTAGTGATAAAAATAAGCATTTCTATTTAGTTATGGCTGATTGCAAACTTTAAAAAAGAACAATTTTTTTAAAGGGGTGAAAACTTTAAAGTGTTATTAATTAATTAAGACCTTTCTCCTTTTTTTTAGAGATATGAATTTTTAAAATCTATTGCTGCATCTATTGCTAACTTCACATCCGTCGAATTGATTGTGAGTCAAAACAAATGACATTCAGGCCATGAGACATGCAAGGCGTGTCTCATCAAAAAATATGCAAAACAACAAAAAACGCACTATTTCCGAGTAAGTGGTTATTTTTTTTACGATTTTTCAAAACATTGAGTGCAATTTCCGTTCCCTCCAGTGCAGTTTTGAGTCAATTCCTGTTGTTTTCAGTAGCAATAGTGCAAATATTTTTATAAGTAATGAAAAGTACACTATTTCTGCGCAGTTTTAGTAATTTTGGAACTAATTGTACAACTGATTAATTTTTTACAATTTTTCAAAACATTGAGTGCAAATTTCCTTCCTACAGAGCAAATTTTGAGTTTATTCCCTTGTTTTCTGCAGGAGCATGTCATTGTTTTCAGGAAATTAAAAGTAGACTATTTTTGAATAATTGAAGTTTATTTGAAGCGAAACTTTCAAGTAATACATTTTTTTAAATTTTCAAATCGTCGAGTGCAAATTTCCTTCGCTACAGAGCAAATTTTGAGTTTTTTCCTATATTTTCTGAGGCTAATCACCCCGAGTGCTGAATATGGCAATTTTCATACTTGCATTTTAAATCTTCTTGTTTTCATTTTTTTTTTATCGTTAAGCCCGGATTTTGATATTTTAGTCTAAATTTTTAATCTTTTAGCCTTATTTTTTTTTTATTTTCGATTTGTTTCTTAAAATTTTCGATTTTTTGGTCCGCAATTTTGATTTTTAGCCAGTTTTGGTCTGGTTTTGAATTTTTTATCCTATATTTTTGATTTTTATACGCGACTTTTTTTATTTTTTTGCCGATATTTTCAAGTTTTTTTATGGTTTTTGATTTCTTGCCTTTGATTTTAGATTTTTTAACTTGAATTATTATTTTTATGAGTGATTTCATTTTACTTTTCGGTTACTTTTTGACTAAAATCGATTAAATTTAGTTTTTTTTTGTTTTTTTCAGGACAGACCATTCTGAACACTATTTCATTTAATTATTTTTACTAATTTTTCTTAATTTAAATATTTATTTTTGGTTTTGTATTGCTGTATTTTGTGTTTATTTATGTAAAAGGGGTTACCCGTAAGTAAATTAATATTATTATTATTATTATTATTATTTGTCCATAAAATTTTGTTGTGGGTCTTCTAGGAACTGAGGTTTTCGAGTTTCTGGTCGGCAACTTATTTTGAGCTAAAGAGTTATTTTGTGGGCTGAAAATGGCGAATTATTTTCGTTTTCCTTGATTTTTCAATTTTATGGTTTGAATTTTTAATTTTTAGACCAGCATTTTTGATTTTTTGGCCTATATTTTAGATCTAAGGCCTGTATTTTTAATTTCTTCGTTCCAATTTTTTTGTTGAAATTTTCTGCATTTTTTTAACCGCGAATTTTCGAAATTTGTCTAAATTTTCGATCTTTTGGGCGTATATTTTACTTTTTTATTTTAATTAAGAGCGTATTTTTTATTGGTCTATACTTTAGATTTTGAACGTGTGTGATTGATTTTTATGTGCAAATTATTAATTTTTTTGCCGCTTTTTAATTTGTATAATTTGTCATTTCCATCTTTAATTGTAATAAATTGTAAAAGTGGCTCTACCATCAACATGTTCCACGAGCCGCCACTGATTTGAGGTAACCACACAAAAATAAGTCACGCCCACAAATCCGGTGACCGTGGGGGCCAAGGAACGTCACCAAATCGCGTGATTACCTGATTAGGAATCATTTGTCGGACGACTTCCAACGAGGCTCTTACCCCATCTTGTTGGAACCATATTTTTCCCATGATGACCCGTAATCTTCGAAGCTGTGGATGCCAAAAGTTACGCAATTTGTTAACATGAGAAATCAACCTTCCTCTTCGAAGTTGTGGAAAGTTACGCAACTTGTCAACATGAGAAATCACCCTCCCTCTTCGAAAAAATGAGGTGCAATGATCCATGTTTTTAAACATTCGTTCAGCTTTCCAGTGCAGACGGAATTTTCTACCTGATAAAAGTTTAAATTGAAAAACAACATATCTTAGCTTCATGTTTTGTAAAATTTTCCTAGAAAAGATTTAATTCGATTCGATCCGACCCGTTTCTGTACCATATTTGCGGGGTGTTGCAAACTGAAGTTAATTACAATAATTTATTACATTAGCGGAATTATATTTCCATTGTCACGGGCGGAATATGGTATGAAAATGGAACGAATCCGTTCCGGGTCCCTTCCGTGGCAAATATTTAATTGGCTCATTCTGCAGAACGTCAGGTGCATAATGCATTTTATCAGCTGAGCAAAAAAATTGCATTTAATTTTATGCTATATTAGAAACAATTACCAGTAAAATAACATCCTCGATTGCATATGAACAATGGCAATAGTGAATGAACTTCTTTTATCACCTCGCAGTTATGCGAACAATGCTGGTCCGTATTATTTTTCAATTGCGAAGAAAATCGCTAATTAATTGTTTACAAAAATGCGTTGATCATTTCTTATTAATCACAATCGCAGCGGAAATTTTAAATGGGTTTAACACATCCATTTTATCTGTTTCTGGTGAAGTCATTCTCGATAAGATAGGCTTTAACAATTAGCTTGAGCGTACATTTGTCTTATCGTTACCACCCGGTCGGCACCCTTGTCTGACAGGAGGTGATATTTTTAGTATAAATTACTTACACAGTTATCTTTCACTTAAAAACCACATACCAAAAAATCAATTAGTTGTTTGTCGTCTGATTACAGTTTCTTGTAGACGATAAGTTTTTTTTTAATTTAACGAGAGTACAAAATTAAGTCTAGCTGTAGGATAAAACATGAATTAATAAATAGATTGGAATCTACCAGTATTGCCTTTTGCCCTTTATAAAATGTGATTTTAATTTTTTTTTTCAGAATTTAGGAACCGCCGATTACAAATCCGCGACATGAATAGAAGATCGTTGGAATCACACTTACGAGGATCCAACAGTTGGGCACAGAGTGCACATCAAAAACGGTAAGCAAAATCAACGGATTTTTGCGAAATAAGACAAAAATATAAAAGTTTTCTCAAGATCAGACAATTCGGGGATGAACGCCATTTTTTGCAAAATACTCTACTTTCCGCGTATATAAAAATTGATCAATTACTCCGTTGACGTTACAAGGTAACTTGAGACAATTGCTTGAAACGCAGACGACAATTTTCACGGCCATTGCCAGACCGAATATTAAATTACATAAATACAATCTGTGAACGTACAAAAGGTGGTCACATTTGCATGCGTTTTTGAGATCGTTGCGATTTTATCTTCGGAACGGTTTCTTTGTTTGTTTTCGCCGTGCCCACACCAATCCGATTAATTGAAACGACATAATTCAACGCGTTCTTGAAAAGGGAACTTGCAGTTTCCAGAAAACGAGCCTTCTACGCATGAAACTAGAATTCCAGTGTAAACAAAAGGCCTTTTACGACCATGAACTGGCTGGATAGAAGAAATAGCGGGCGCTGCGAGAATGTAATTTGTGGATCGGCGAAATGTGTGCTGGTTTACAAATGGGACGCGTCACTTTCAATGTTTGGAAAAAAATGTGAAAACTATTTAAGTTGTGTGACTTGCCAAAAATCGGGATCGAATCGTGTGTGCGCGGCGTATTGTCTCACGCGCTCAAACCAGTTTGGTGAAATGGTCACTAAAAATTGGAGCGCGTTTGTTAGACACGGTAGTCGCTGATTGACAGAATAAGGTTATGTCTATTCACCTGCGTTTCATTTTTATCGGCGGATTCACGGTCAGATGAATGCGCCACTGCAATGCTAACCAACCATAAAACACACAATTATATATTCAGGTTAAATACGAGAAGATTTCGCATGATTCTGCACCGTAACGCACCCTTCATCATCCAAATTTACACCGGTTGTTTTTATGTACAGAATGGCCCCAATTCTTCAACAGATGGTGTTGATTGATACGAGGTAAAACATAATGAGAATTGGAAATATAGACCTACACCGATAATTCTAAATGTCATCGTCATATTAAAAAAAAAAAGTTGTTAATGTGAGAGAGAAATTTTCATCTGAAGCGTCCAGTTTCCTCTATAAAATCCAGAATATTGTTTGTAACTCTATGTTGGTTAGTCTAGGTTTGCTGAATGATGCTTAGTATTGGCGGTTGAATGCCTTGCATTCACGCAGCAGATGTTTATGATGTGCTTTTAACTTTCTAACTTTTAAGCTATCACAAACCGTCCCAGAAATATACCAGGATTATGCCTAAAACCACTGTTTTGGCCGCGTTATGAAGGCATCTGAGGTGCTATTTGTAACCTTTTAGGAACCACTAATTTACAAATAGAAGCCGATAACACACCAATAGTTAGCAAGTAAAGTGTAAACATCTGTGAGTGTAAAGCAGGCATGTCAAACTCATTTACCACCAAGGGCCACATCAAGTATTATACACAAGCCGCGGGCCGCATTACCAAAAAAACTACAATTGAAACCAAACAATAAATAATTATTTTTACCTTGTACATAATTTTTTTTTTAATATTTGATACCAACCTTGCCGGGCCGCGTGTTTGACATGCCTGCTCTAGAGTCCATTTCAAATATTTCTGTAAAAGAAAAATTGTGTGTGTGTCTGTATTGTGATTGTGAAAATTCTTTCAATTTTTTTTTCAATTTTACGTGAAATTTTTTTTAACGGAAATATCCGTTTTGGCGTCTCTAAGAGTCCATTTCAAATATTACTGGGAAAAAAAAATTATGTGTCTGTATTGTGACCGTGAAAATGTTGTCAATTTTTTTTTAACGGAAATATCCGTTTTGAGGTCTATATAGTCCATTTCAAATATTTCTGGAAAAAAATTATGTGTGCGCCTGTGTTGTGACTGTGAAAAATTTTTCAGAATTTTTTTTTGAACGGAAATATCTGTTTTGATGTCCTAGAGTCCATTTTCAAATATTTCTGGAAAAAAAATATGTGTGTCTGTATTGTGGTCATAAAACTTTTTCAAAAATTTTTTAACGGAAATATCCGTTTTGGGGTCCCTAGTCCATTTCAAACATGTCTGGAAAAAAAATTATGTGTGTCTGTATTGTGACCGTAAATTTTTTTTTACCGAAATATCCGTTTTGAGTTCCCTAGAGTCTATTTCAAATATTTCTGGGAAAAAAAAATGTATGTGTTTGTGTGTTTCGCTGTGTCTCTAATGTGATTGTGAAAATTTTTGCAAATTTTTTTTCACGGAAATATTCGTTTGAGGTCTCTAGAGTCCATTTCAAATATTTCGGGAAAAAAAAATTGTGTGTGGGTCTGTATTGTGATCGTGAAAATTTTTTTAAACATTTTTTTTGTCGGAAATATCCGTTTTGATGTCTTTAGAGTCCATTTCAAATATTTCTGGAAAAGAAAAATTGTGTGTGTGTGCCTGTATTATGATCGCAAAATTTTTTTCAAAATTTTTTTCACGGAAATATCCGTTTTGAGGTCTCTAAAGTCCACTTCAAATATTTCGGGAAAATAAAAATAGTGTGTGTATCTGTATTGTGATCGCAAAAATATTTTGATTTTTTTTTTCACGGAAATATCCGTTTTCGGGTCTCTAGAGTCTATTTGAAATGTTTCTGCAAAAGAAAAATTGTATGTGTATCTGTAAAAATTGTTTGTGTGCCTGTATTGTTACTGTGAAATTTTTTCCAAACATTTTTTTAACGGAAATGTTCGTTTTGAGGTCACTAGAGTAGTCCAATTCAAATATTTCTAGAAAAAAAATTATGCGTGTCTGTATTCTAACCGTGAAAATTTTTACGAAAGTATCCGTTTTTGATTTCAAATATTTCTTCAAATTATGTGTATCTGTATTGTAATCGTGAAAAAATTTTCAATTTTTTTTTAAGGGAAATGTACGTTTTGAGGTCTCTAGTCCATTTCAGATATTTCTGGAAAAATAATTATGGGTGTTTTTGTATTGTGACCGCGAAAATTTTTTCAAAATTTTTTTAACGGAAACATCCGTTTTGCGGTCCCTAAAGTCCATTTCAAATATTTCTGGGAAAAAAATTGTGTGTGTGTGTCTCTATTGTGTCTCTATTGTGAACAATTAATATTTCCATTATTTTTTATTTTGACATAGGTTGTTGTACATCGTTGAAAAGAGAAAAAAAAGTCTATTTATGCGTGTAAAAATCAAATATGGCGGCCATTTGAAATAAGAAAGTTGGTATTAATATCTCGGAAACCGGCATCTTGAATTTTATTTTGACTTGATTTCTATGTTTGCCTAATTAAACCAAGTAACTTTTATTTAAAACTTTTTTTCGCATCTTTAATAATTATTGAGATATTTGATTTTTTTGAAAATCGCGATTTTCAGTTTTTTTTAAATATTTTCTAAACTGCTCGGAATTTTGAAAATTTCTTAACATAATCTGAATCAGCATAGAAAACTGCACAACATTGCCCATTTAACCAGATCTCTAGCTTTAAGAATAAGAAAGATACCCATGCAATCCTATTCTATTTAGGACACCCTGTATAATCTTTATTTATTATATAATGATGGGGGGAGGGGATATACACTGGTCATTCATGGACCCGAACGGCCACTTCTTCATTCCGAAAAAGTGACCGCCCGGATGGGATTCGAACCCACGATTCCCGTGAGCAAGTGCTCTACTCACTAGGCCACCGTGGCGCCGAGGGGAAAGTTGATAATTATAAAAATTACAAATTATAAAACATACAATACAAAAAATATAGAATACCGAACCAAACATACATGACGCATTTATATAAAAAAAAAACATACTTACAATCATTCAAAGTTCAAAGATATAAACACTTGAAACTTAGCGACATGTTGTCTATAATTTTTACGCAGTGCATTAATCACTATCTAAAATCAGCAATCACTGATTATAATACAAAACACAATTAGCAGCAATGATTATCAGCGAGGAAAACAAGTTTTATCGGCCAATTAAACCCACTAAAAAATGGACCTTTAATTACGTGTCGAATATGAGTAAATGGCGTAACGATTATTCAAATGTTAATTTTCATTACGTAACGATTATCGTATGGAGATGATTTAACGGATTCCATTATTTCACATCACGGCTGTATTAATTACTATTTTCGTTCGTGGGTTTGTAATGCGAGAGCCTTCGAATAATTGTTATAGTTCAAAATTATAGTGCGTTGTAAAGACATCTAATGGTTTTATTGATTTCAATTAGGCTTCGACTCATTAAAACATGGACCCCCTAGAAGCAATGGATGATAATGATGCCGGTATCGATTACAGGTATTCTTTGCTCGTAAAAGAAACTAATACGCATCGAAGAAGACATCATGTTTACAAATTTTAATCATTACTTGAAAATATTGCCAGCGCTTTGCAATTACTTATTTTTTTATATTAAGATAAAGATGGTTGGCGGTAATTCGGGTTGAGCAATTATAGGACATGGTTTATTTAGCCACAACCGATTTGTATATATAATTCTTACTTTATAAATGAAATGGACAATCACTCCATGCCCTCACCGGGATTCGAACCCAGGACCCCCACATAAGTTCTGGCGCGACTGACCGGCTCTCACCAAGTGAGAAAGTTATTCAAGAAAAATAATAATTCACATTTACACACAAAATTTTAACCTTCAACTTGTTGCAGATAATGCAATAACCTGGCGAAAGTGAAATAAGTATAGAACGTTCGAAATCATTTACTTTTTCAACACAATTATTGTGATTCTATGATACTGTTACGTATTATTGGCCTTATTATTTGCAAAACTCAAAACGAGCAAATCGATTCAAATCAATAATTCGTATCATACACTTACATCGCGAAGTACCAATAAAGTCAGAAATAGTTTCCATTAGTAATGCTATGCTCCGATATAGCAATTAAAATACAATCTAAGGCAGAGCATGATTACACGCATAAATGAGCCCACTAGACAAGCAAATCATTCGGTTTGTTAATTTCACGTGCATTACATCCTTATTTGCAATTGCAAAACTGTAACAATCCCATATTATCCGTGACTTTGGCCATCTGAGGCAAATTACGTCTTTAACGACTGCTGCGTGGCAAATAATGCGTGTCATGATGTATAGGCGTATTCTCATTTCAGCTTTGATTGAAACGTCTTGGGATTAGTATTTAACTGCGACGGAAATGGTTCTCTTTTTGCTGTTAAGTGGCGATGTTAAATGGAAAATTGTGCTTTTGATCTCGAATAACTTTGCCTGTCAAAGCCTTTAAATCTTGATTGTAAGAAACAAGTATCTTATAGTACTATTTTTTTACCTTTGCTGGAATATCTTTCCCCAATTTTATATAAAAATTATTTGCTTTTGCTACAAACATTTCATCGCACAGAAGCGGTTTGTTGATGATATCAGAGATTTGAAATCTTAACTAGATGCAGATACAATTGAAAACTACAGCAACTTTCGAATTTCACAAAAATATTTTTTACTGTGATTACACAATTTTAAAAGTTTTTTTTTAAATTAAAATTAAAATTGGTAACACTAGATAAGTTTAGCAATGTGTGCCCTTATCAAAATGTTTTCTAGCTTTTTTCTTTTCGTTCCTAGTCACCTGATACAAACCGAGATTTTTTTTCGTAAACTTAACACAAAATGAAAAAATCGCATTTTTGTTAAAATTCGAACATTTAAAATACGCGATTTTGATCTTTGAAGTCTCATAACTTCCAAACTCGTTATTCGATTTTGATGATTCAAACGCGAAAATATGGTCAATTAAGTGTACTTTAAGATGGACTAAGAATTTCTTTCGTGAAAACACAAAATGAAAAAATCGCAATTTTTCTTAAAATTCGAACACTTAAAATCCGCGATTTTGATTTTTGAAATCTCATAACTTCCAAACGCGTTATTCGATTTTGATGATTCAAACATGAAAATATGGCCAATTAAGTGTACTTTAAGATGGATTAAGAATTTATTTCGTAAACTTAACACACAACGAAAAAATCGCATTTTTGTTAAAATTAAAACATTTAAAATCCGCGATTTTGATTTTTGAAGTCTCATAACTTCCAAACGCGTTATTCGATTTGGATGATTCAAACATGAAAATATGGCCAAATTAAGTGTACTTTAAGACGGATTAAGAATTTCTTTCGTAAACTTAACACACAACGAAAAATTGCATTTTTGTTAAAATTAAAACATTTAAAATCCGCGATTTTGATTTTTGAAATCTCATAACTTCCAAACTCGTTATTCGATTTTGTTGATTCAAACATGAAAATATGGCCAATTAAGTGTACTTTAAGATGGACTAAGAATTTCTTTCATGAACTTAACACAAAATGAAAAAATCGCATTTTTGTTAAATTCGAACACTTAAAATCCGCGATTTTGATTTTTGAAATCTCATAACTTCCAAACGCGTTATTCGATTTTGATGATTCAAACATGAAAATATGGCCAATTAAGTGTACTTTAAGATGGATTAAGAATTTCTTTCGTAAACTTAACACACAACGAAAAATCGCAATTTTTCTTAAAATTCAAACACTTCAAATCCGCGATTTTGATTTTTGAAATCTCATAACTTCCAAACTCGTTATTCGATTTTGTTGAATCAAACATGAAAATATGGCCAATTAAGTGTACTTTAAGATAGATTATGAATTTCTTTCGTAAACATAACACACAACGAAAAAATCGCATTTTTGTTAAAATTAAAACATTTAAAATCCGCGATTTTGATTTTTGAAATCTCATAACTTCCAAACTCGTTATTCGATTTTGTTGATTCAAACATGAAAATATGGCCAATTAAGTGTACTTTAAGATGGACTAAGAATTTCTTTCATGAACTTAACACAAAATGAAAAAATCGCATTTTTGTTAAATTCGAACACTTAAAATCCGCGATTTTGATTTTTGAAATCTCATAACTTCCAAACGCGTTATTCGATTTTGATGATTCAAACATGAAAATATGGCCAATTAAGTGTACTTTAAGATGGATTAAGAATTTCTTTCGTAAACTTAACACACAACGAAAAAATCGCAATTTTTCTTAAAATTCAAACACTTCAAATCCGCGATTTTGATTTTTGAAATCTCATAACTTCCAAACTCGTTATTCGATTTTGTTGAATCAAACATGAAAATATGGCCAATTAAGTGTACTTTAAGATGGATTAAGAATTTCTTTCGTAAACATAACACACAACGAGAAAATCGCATTTTTGTTAAAATTAAAACATTTAAAATCCGCGATTTAAATTTTTGAAGTCTCATAACTTCCAAACGCGTTATTCGATTTGGATGATTCAAACGTGAAAATATGGTCAATTAAGTGTACTTTAAGATGGACGAAGAATTTATTTCATGAACTTAACACAAAATGAAAAAATCGCATTTTTGTTTAAATTCGAACACTTAAAATCCGCGATTTTGATTTTGAGTTTTGAAATCTCATAACTTCCAAACGCGTTATTCGATTTTGATGATTCAAACGCGAAAATATGGTCAATTAAGTGTACTTTAATATGGACTAAGAATTTCTTTCGTGAAAACACAAAATGAGAAAATCGCAATTTTTCTTAAAATTCAAACACTTAAAATCCGCGATTTTGATTTTTCAAATCTCATAACTTCCAAACTCGTTATTCGATTTTATTGATTCAAACATGAAAATATGGCCAATTAAGTGTACTTTAAGATGGATTAAGAATTTCTTTTGTAAACTTAACACACAACGAAAAATCGCATTTTTGTTAAAATTAAAACATTTAAAATCCGCGATTTTGATTTTTGAAGTGTTATAACTTCCAAACGCGTTATTCGATTTGGATGATTCAAACGTGAAAATATGGTCAATTACGTGTACTTTAAGATGGACTAGAAAGAATTTCTTTCATGAACTTAACACAAAATGAAAAAATCGCATTTTTGTTCAAATTCGAACCCTTAAAATCCGCGATTTTGATTTTTGAAATTTCATAACTTTTAAACACGTTATTCGATTTTGATGATTCAAACATGAAAATATGGCAAATTAAGTGTACTTTAAGATAGACTAGAAAAATACCTCGTTTCTTTCCTAATCTCCTGATACAAATCGTGAGAATGGGCTAAGATTTTTTTTTCGTAAACTTAACACAACGAAAAAATCGCATTTTTGTTAAAATTCGAACATTTAAAATCCGCGATTTTAATTTTTGAAGTCTTATAACTTCCAAACACCCTATTCACTACGCCACCGTTATTGAACGATTTTTTTTGTTTATTCCAAACGCATTATTCGATTTTGATGATTCAAACATGAAAATATGGCAAATTAAGTGTACTTTAAGATAAACTAGAAAAATACCTCTTTTCTTTCCTAATCTCCTGACACAAATCGTGAGAATGGGCTAAGATTTTTTTTTCGTAAACTTAACACACAACGAAAAAATCGCATTTTTGTTAAAATTCGAAGCTTTAAAATCCGCGATTTTCATTTTTTAAGTCTCATAACTTCCAAACACCCTATTCACTACGCCACCGTTATTGAACGATTTTTTTGTTTATTCATCTCCAATGTTGGAAGCTTAACAATCACAGAAAACAGGGTTTGTAGTTAAGGTATAATTGATACCCACCATCCAAACTGTAAAACATAAACGAGAGTTTTATAAGTGCAAACGATGGATGAAACATTGATGTTTTTGCTCTTTAATAAATTAATTCAATAGTATAAACCCTAGAGCTATTCAACTGGTAGAATAGGGCCCACCCACCACCTTAGGGACCACCCACCACCCATCGGATTCACTTTAACTTAACCTATAAAACTATGTGCTATTCGACAGAAAACAGGGTTTGTAGTTGTCATAATTGATATGGCGGGTGGGCTATAACCCACCCTCCAAAGGACGGAGGCCCTCATTGAAAAGTGTACTTCACTATATCACTGTCACTGTCCATAAAGCGTTTTTAGTTTAATGACGAATAAATGGAAGCTACTGTTGAGAAGCATGTCCTGAAAAAAGTCCCGAAAAAAATTCTGAAATAAAGTCCCGAAAAGAAGTCTTAGTAAAAATGTCCCAAAAAGGGTCCCAAAAATGTCCTGAAATAAGTCCCGAAAAAAAAGTACAGAAAGTAAGTCTTGAAAAAAATATTCCTATAGAAAGTCCTGAAAAAGGTCCCGAAAAGAAATCCTGAAATAAAGTCCTGATAAAAGGTCTATAAAGTAAAACACTCCGAAAACTATATCCTAATAAAGAGTCCTGAAAAAAAGTCTCGCAAGAGTTAAAAAAAAAACCTTGAAAAAATGTCTAAAGAAAAAAATCTTGAAAAAAATATCCGCATAGGAAGTCTTAAAAAAGTCCCGAAAAAAAAATCCTAAAATAAAGCCCCGAAAAAAAGTACCTAAATAAATATTAGAAATCAATACACATAGTAGTTAAATGGTACCTCTGGCGGAATGGACCAGTTTCACATGCTAAAAAAAAAACTTTCCCCTCTATTACCAAAAAAAAAAAAAAAAAAAAAAAAAAAAAAAGGACCTTTATTGGCATAAAAATACAATACAAATTACATTAACTTCCTTTCCTTCTCCTCTCCTTTTCCCACCCCAACCTCGCCAGTGTCTTCACCCCGGTTCCGTCCTCTCTCATCCATTCGTTCACTCTTTTCCCCCCTTCCACCCATTCCTCACACACACCCTCGCACTCCTCTGCCAAATGTCTCCAAGTATCCCTCCCCCATTCACACAATACACATCTCCCATACTCTGTACCCATCCATACTTTCCTCCCTCTCTCTCCTGATCCACACCTGGCTCTTGCCAGCGTCACCATTTCCTCCCTGCCCAGCCCCTTCTCACCCAGGTAACTCGGCAACCTCCCATGCACCTGCCACCTTTCATACATATCATTATACTCACTCTCCCTGATACATCCCTGCCTCTCCTGAATTTCCACTTCCTTCTCCTTCTCTTTCACCCACGCTGCCGCATTCCTTCCACTCTTTATCCAATCCATCGCTTTGGCTTCCGACAACCCCACCCTCTCATACATTCTCTTTCGCTCCATTCTCCATTTGTACTCTCCTACACCCACACATGTTTCCCACACCTCTTTCACCAGTCTCTCCTCCTCTAATTCGCACAACCTCATCTCATATCTAACCACTCTCTCCATTGCCACACTCTGCATATTCCCTCTATTTGTTTCCTGAAGCAGTATGTACCCTGGCGTGGACTCTTCCACCCCCAACATACGCTTCAAGAACCACCGTTGCTCTCTCTCCACACATTCATACCCCTTCGTTCCCCATACTTCCACACCATACATTAAGATCGTTCTCACACATGCGTCCCACAATTTACATGCCATTCTAAAATTGTTTTCCATCCATTTTCCCCACTTTCCCCAAACCATACCCCACGCTTTCCTTGCCTTACCCTGCATCCATTTTAAGTGTTCCATGTACCCCCCCGTACCTTTAAAAACGAAACCCAGGTACTTGAACACCTTAACCCTCTCCACTCTCTCACCCTTCCACTCTATTTCTCTCACTCTTCCCTCCCTTCCTTTATTCCTAAATCTCATCCACTTCGTTTTCCCTACATTCACACACAGCCCTCTCTTATCCATATACCTCTCCGCTCTCTTCAACATATCCCTCATCCCTTCCCAGTCTCTCGCCATTAACACCATATCATCCGCATACGCCAACATCCATACCTTGCTTCTTCCAACCACCACCCCACCCGCTTGTCCTTTCCTTAACACTTCTTCAAACTCGCTTATATACAAGTTAAATAGCAAAGGACTCAGCGGGCAGCCCTGCCTCACCCCCATCCACGTTCTAAATTTCTCCGACACTTCCATTCCCACTTTCGCTACCGCCCACGTTTCTTCATACATTCCTCTTATCCACTCTACCATCCCGTCACTCACCCCTTTTCTTCTCAAACACTCTATCAGGCTCTCCCTCGGTATACTGTCATACGCTGCTTTTAGGTCCAGGAACACTGCATATACACTTCCTCTTTCTTCCATTACTCTTTCAACTAACCTTGCCAGGGTGAAGATCTGATCTCTGGTGCCCCTCCCTTTTCTAAAACCCCCCTGCGTCTCCGGTAGCAGCCTCTTCTCTTCTACTTCTTTCTCCAACCTGTTCTTCACCACAATCATGGCAATCTTATAGCCACTGCCCATGACTGTTATGCCTCTATAATTGTCCACCTTATCGTGCTCTCCTCCTTTGTGAACTGGGCATACCACACCTACTCTCCATGATGCAGGTAAGTCTGCTTCCCCTCTCCACATTTGATTTAACAGCTCCCTGAACTTATCCTTTCCCTCTTTTCCTATCTCCTTCCACATCTCCGCCTTCAGTCCATCCATTCCTGCTGCTTTCCCTCGTTTCACTTCCTCAAACGCTTTCTCAACCTCCTCCTCTGAGAAATCCTCCATCACTCCCCTTAGTCCTCCGTCCCCTATACTCTCCGATCGTCCGCTACTTCCTTTGCACTTCTCTGACCACTCTTGTATTGATACCCCTATCTGCCTCTTCTTTTCACCTCTTTTCAGGATATTCCACATTTCTGCTTCACTCTTACACTTTCTCATTTCCTCACTTGTTCTCTCCAATGCCTGTATCTTCTTCCTTTCACATATACTATCATACTTTTTTCTAGCTGCCACCACCCGCCTCTCTTCCCCTCCGCTCCATAAGCATTCTCTCATTGCCTCCCTCACTTCCCTCTTTGCCAGCTGACATTCTTCATCAAACCACGTACTCTCATTCACCTTCTTTCCCTTCACTCTTCTTCCGCATCCCAGTATGACCTCCTCCATTTCCTCCATTGATACAACTTCATTCCACTGCACCTTCTCCAACCTTTTCTTCATATGTATAATTGCACTTATCCCGCTCTCTATTCTCACAACTTCCTGTTCTTGTTCCACTCCTTCCCCCTTGTCCATCCGTATCTCCACTTTTATTGGCAAATGATCCGATCCCATGGTTTCCTCCACTTCCATTCTTCTCACTTCTTCTCTCGAGATACCTTTGATTGCTATATAGTCAATCACTGATGATCCCCTTGGTCCGATGTATGTCCTCTTCCCTTCCCAATCCCCTTCTGTGCATCCATTTAGTATTTCCCATCCCTCCTCCATCGCCCACTCCCTCATCCTTCTGCCATCTCCATTTATGTGCTTATCTTGCGAATTTCTTTTCTTCATCGCCCCGTCCTCCCCAATACCTCCACCCATCTCACCTATCCTTGCATTGAAGTCTCCCCCCACCATCCACCTTCCTCCTTTCCCAGCTCTCTTATCTATCTCCCTTTTAATCTCTCCCCAGTTTTTACTAACGTAAACCACTCCCACATCAATCTGGTATCTTCCCTGTTGCCATTTCAACCACATCAGCCCTTCGCCTCCCTCCATAATCTCCATCTTGCCACCTTTCCTGTCCTCTCTCCATCCAACTAACATACCCCCCTTCGCTCTCCCTTTCATCGCACATCTTGTTGCCTCCTTCATCTCCCATTTAAAACCTTCCGGCAACCATCTTTTCACTTCTCCCCATTCCTCCTTCACAATCCATGTCTCTACTATCCCCACTACGTCTTTCCCAGCCACCCAATCCTCAAAGTCCTTCTTCCACCTACCCTCCTTGCCCTTTGACTTTATTCCCGCTATGTTCCAAAACCCCATTGTTACCGACCCTTCTTTCCCCACTACCCCACTTGTATCTCCTCGCCACCTGCCTTTCTCACTGGACTTCTGCCCCTGCCTTCCCTCTGCCCCTCTGGCTCTTCCATCACAGCTCCCCTTAACCTTCCCCCTCACTTCCTCTCCTTCTTTTCGTTCCACCTCAGTTTTTTTTTTCACTTCCTGCTTTCTCATTCTCTCTTCCCCCTCCTCTGCTCCTGCTTCCTCCTCCCTTCTCATTATTTTTGCTCCTCTTGCCCCCTCCTTGTCTCGTTGCTTGACGTTCCAAAACGACACATTCCCTCCCCCTCGTATGTTATCTACTTTCCTTCCTCTTCCACTCCTCTCCCCTGGTCCTTGCGCACGTTTTTTGACCCCCATGTCCCCTTCTCCAAAGCCCCCATCTCCGTATTCCAAGTCCACCACTCATTCTCTACGCGTATTTTTTGATAGTATAATTGTACTTTCTTCCCTTTGTTTCTTTCTTCCCACGCTGTCCTTTTAATTTTAATCTGAATCTCTCTCTCGTTCTTCGTGAGGTCATCATCTATGTAAATAGTACTCTTTGCGTCCCTTAAGCTACTCTTCTTTGCCATCATTCGCTGCTTATCCTCCATGTTCGCACATCTAACTAGAATTGGCCCTCTATTACCAATTTTCTATCATTCGCGAAATAGGAATTAAAAACATACATACATATCTATCTATATTCGATTTCTTATTACAAAATAATATGATATTCAACTCCAAATGGGTTATCGACCTGCGGTCTTTCGGCTCTAACTTCTCTCTTTTAGTTCTTGTCATGACATATTGCAAATGAAAAGAAGGAATAATAAAAGAACTAAATAATTAGTCGCGCACCCAGAGGTGGTGGATATCGAGTCAAAGGTAATTCCCAGATATTTACAATTTGCGTATTGTTAAATCATACAGAAAACATATTATCGTCTAATCAAATTAAATTGAAACCATTTCAAATATATTTCTTCTACTCTAAAAAACAAGTAGTTATCACACACTGATTCGATTAACCAAATTAACAAAGTTAAACAATTTCAATACCGATTAAGAGAGAGTATATTTTTGCCTTGGCACTCTCTTCTGGTTATATTTACAAACCACTTAAATTTTAATTCCGTTGATATTTAAACGGTAATTAAATCTACAAATCTGGTTGACAAACAATAAGACAATACTCAACTTGGATTCCCGTTGTCTATCTTTCTTTTTAAACGGAATTCCTTTACATATTTAATAATTATTGAAGTAATTGTTGATAAATATAACACGATGTTTTTCGTCATTGTTCATTATCTTCTCTTAAATTGTAGCATCGTATTTCTCACTTTAATGTTCTCTTAGATACTTTGTCATTGCGTGATTAATTGTGGACATTTATTTTAAAAATTGCAGTACTTATTCGCAATTACGAAGTCGATCTTGATAATTATTTTCAACTTACCCACCTTGTATAATTTAAAATGACATTGGATAAACAATTACCGTTAGCGTTTTTTTATCCTTTTCCGCTTACTTTTTCTATCCATCATCTTAAATTGTTCTTACTAAAGACGTAATATCATTTATATACTTGTTGCTTGAATATAATATTTCCAACTTTTTTTACTGCAATAAGAGGTGATAAAGGGTACCTACGGTAAGTCAACATGCTCCTAATTTACCCGATAAGAGGGTAAAAACCCCCTCGGTCCTCTCTGGAGATCAAAAAATGGGGTTTTCTAAACATTTTTTTTGTGGCGAACGAGTGGATGAAAAAATCTGAAAAAAAATTATGAAAACGGTCTACCCGATTACCTATTTGACCAATTTTTACCAAAACCATTTTTAGATCCTAAAAAAATACAAAAAAGTTTTTTAATATATTTTTAACCCATTGTAACCGGGGTTTTGACATTTGCTTGGCGACCTTTACCAGAAACTATGTGCTAAATACCAGAAACATATTTACCCCGTAAAAAATCTACAAAAATATGCATCAAGCATCCGCGGCATCTTGAAAAATCGATTTTTCAACTCTTTTAGGGATTTTTACCATTTTTCGTGGAATTGCCCATCTTTCTATCAACATGCGAAAGCTTTTCAAAAAGCGAAAATTTTGTTTTTTTTTTCATCTTTGTAATTTAAACATTCTCTGAGATATCAGATTTTGAAATTTTCCGAGCATTACGTTTTGACATCACAAGAATGAAAAACTTCAAATCACCAATTATTGTTATATAAAGCGTTTTTATCGAAAATAAACGACACTACGTTTGCAAAACAGGCAAAAATTAACTCGCCCGGGGAATACCCCAATTACCCCATTACGATATAATGTAAACACATTACCTCGCCGCAAGTCGTAACTATTACAGTTTCCTAGCAGATAACAGGTCTCCGAATGCTGAGATTATTAACCGGATACTCGTTACTATTTTATATTCAGTTTTTTAGAATCTTACATTCTAAATTGATCATAACTATTCACCAAATTTTGTACGTTGGTACATCAAAATCACCAAATCATCACATTTGTATCAATCGGTTTTCAGCTTCACTGATCATATGTGACATTAGGGATTTTTGGTACTATCAAGATCAACAATTTTTTGCTTGTGAAATTTAAATGACGCACAATCAATATTGATGACACTATACATATTGCTTCTGTAACTTTGAGGTACTAATAGTTTTTCTCACAATGGCGAAAAGTAATCTGTATATAAGCAACTAACGATCTGGGAATGTTGCAGAGTCACGAACAGGCTGAATATTCATATATTCAGGCTATTTTTCGTACTTTTGATCTGGGAATCTTTTATTAAAAGTTATTTTAACATTCCATTTTGTTGATAAGATTCACAAACACTATAAATAAATAAATACGTTGTTTCGCAATTGTTTATTTATTTCGTAGTTTATTTATCCTATCATATTACTATATCTAATCTTAATTTGAAACATGTTGAAGGCATATTTAATGCTTCTGGAATAATTTTATTTCACCGTCATCAAGTTTATAATTAACTTTCCACTGCCCAGCCATCATTACTTATATTGCTTATTACCATGACAAATGTTGCTACTTTAAACAGTTAAATAAATAATTATAGGTTTATGTTACAATTACTTCTAGCGAATGACCAATGCATAAATATCGAATTTACTCTCATATCGGTGAATATATTAAGCTTGATTAGTTATTTTGTCCACGATGATTTAATTTAACTCCATATAATCAAATTCAGACATTGAAGTGCTATTTCAACTTAATGTTATTGCTGCACCAGTTTTAATAATAAATCAAAGTTTTTGAATATTTATACCAGTTATACCATGTTTATAATAACAAAAAAGTGCATGTTTTAACGCCATCTGGGGACGTATCTGCCACAAGATAAGAAATGTTAATTTTCTTAAATTGCTCTTGCTCTAAATGCGAATGAACAACTTGCTACAAAAAATGTAAAACAATTGCTAGACTGCGAAAACTTTCCAAAAGCACTTAGAGTTTATTGTCCTTAGTAATTAAATAAAAATCTCAAAACACCCCACCAATAGATTTTGAAATAATTGCACAAGAACAGAGCGTATGCCAATTTAATCTTTGCAAACTTCACACATGCTAAAAAATGGAAAAAACTTTCGCGACAATGCTGAAACTTTTCAAATAACCTCAAAATAAATCCTCCTTGATAATTTAATAAAAAATCTCAAAACACCCCATCCCTAGATTTTGAAATAATTGCGCAAGAACAGAGTGCATGGCAATTAATCGTTGCAAACTTCACAGATGCTGAAAAAATAAAGAAACATTCGCGACAATGCTGAAACTTTTCAATTAACCTCAAAATAAACCCTCCTTGATAATTTAGTAAAAATTTCACAACACCCCATCCGTAGATTTTGAAATAATTGCACAAGAACAGAGCGTATAGCAATTTAATCGTTGCAAACTTCACAGACGCTAAAAAATGGAAAAACATTCGCGACAATGCTGAAACTTTTCAAATAATTTCAAAATAAATCCTTCTTAATAATTTAATAAAAATCTAAAACACCCCATCCCTAGATTTTGAAATAATTTCACAAGAACAGAGCGTATGCCAATTTAATCTTTGCAAAGTTCACACATGCTAAAAAAATGGAAAAAACTTTCGCGACAATGCTGAAACTTTTCAAATAACCTCAAAATAAATCCTCCTTGATAATTTAATAAAAATCTCAAAACACCCCATCCGTAGATTTTGAAATAATTGCGCAAGAACACAGGGTATGCCAATTTAATCTTAGCAAACTTCATAGATACGAAAAAAATGGAAAAACACTCGCGACAATTCTGAAGATATTCAAAACACCCTAAAATAAACCCTCCTTGATAATAGATCAAAAATCTCAAAACAACCTATCCCTAGATTTCAAAATAATCACACGAGAACAGAGCGGATGAGAATTTAAACGTTTCGTATTGCTAAAAAATATTAAAACAATTGTTAGAATGCAAAAATTTTCCAAATCCCATTGGAATTTTATTTCTATGGTAATTTAATCAAAGTCTCAAAACACCCCATCCCTAAATTTTGAAATAATTGTATGCAAACAACATGAATGGTAATTTAAAAGTAGGTAGCTAACTTTCCCAGTTAATATCATCAAAAATTCCACGGATGCTACGGATTCTTTTTTATTATTAAATACAGTTTCATTTCAGGTTGACATTAATCGTTATTTATACATTACGAGGAGAAATTAACGTTTCCCTGATTAACGCTTCGTTATAACTTAATTAACCTCTAAAACTGAAACGCCATTAATTGCGCCAAAGAAAGTTTGCGTTGATTTTTCATTCGGTCAAGCGGCGATATTGAAACGAAACTATTTCAAGGATAAACAAAATGATTATTTAAAGTATTTACATAATCGTGTCGCTGTGTTAAGATAAACAGAACGCTCCAAAACAAACAATCGTCACGTACCGCACATTTTTTCACGAAATACGATTCCCGCGTAAAAATAAAAAAATGATAATTTGTAATTACTTTTTTTAAGAGGCCGGTGTAAAAAATTTACTTTTTTTAGGAAATATTTGCTTACGAATATGTACAAGGGTTGAAGTTGTAGACGACTTATACATAATTAATAATATTAAATTTTCATTTTCGATCATCGACAAACCACAGACAGGTTTCGAACTATTAGACTAGAACTATAGTCTGTGCAGTAATGAATGCAATGAAGACGAAACATAGCATGAATATATTAATATTCAACCTGTTCGTGACTGCAATATCCTTAAGCGCTATTTACGAAAAAAGTCATTTTGCATATCTCGGTTCCTGGAAGTCCTACAAAAATTTTTTATAGACAAATAGTGTGCAGAATGGTCTCTTGAACTTGAAAAATAACAAAAAAAAAATTTAAAGAAAAATTAAATTTAATTGATTTTTAGGCGTTTCCAGTCGATTTAAGCACTATTTACGAAAAAAGTCATTTTACATATCTCGGTTCCTGAACGTCCCAGAAATTTTGACAAATAGTGTGCAGAATGGTCTCTTGGACTTGAAAAATAACAAAAAAAATTAAATTTAATCGATTTGTACGCGTTTCCAGTCGATTTAAGCAATATTGATGAAAAAAGTAATTTTGCGTATCTTGGTTACTGGAAGTCCCACAATTTTTTTATAGACAAATAGTGTTCAGAATAGTCTCTTAGACTTGAAAAAAAAACCAAAAAAATATATATTTTTTTTAAGAACATTTTTAAGACTACAAACAAATAACTTATTGAAACAACCACAACAGTGATATTCGGACATTAGGGAGCCCACTTGCACCAAAGCCGATTAACTTTAATCAATGGTTAGTACCGGTTAGTACTTCTTTAAAATCCAACAATTTCATTCGCAAATTATTTACACAATAACATATTGATCAAAGAGACAAATTTGGGATATTTTGACTTAATCAGACTCGGCTTAATCGTGATTAACTTCTTAACCACGATTGAGTACCTGCGGTGCAAGCGGGCCTAAGAGTGCAATAACGCATTTGAGTTTGATTAAACGACGGTTTTAAAAGTTTTAATCCAAACTATTCATTTAAAATAGTTGAATATCAAAATTAATGTATTTGCTTTAGCTACAAACAGTGGCACCTGCCTCGATGGTGAAGGTCCTAAAAAACAAACAAGTGTACTTGACATAATTATATTGATTGATTAAAACACTTGGTTTTGGTGAAACTAAACCAAGTGTTTTAATAAATCAATATCATACAGAAATGTTTCATCACGGGTTAAGTGGGAAACTAATTAATATACAAGGTGTCCCACGAAGTAGTAGACAAGCGATATCTCGAAAACAGTTAGTAGTACTAAAATGAAATTTGGTGGATGTCCCTTTCTGAATACTTCGATTTAATTTCTGTTCCTCCATTTTCGGAAAAATGAAATTAACTTCACTATTTCAAATGATACACCCTATATATTTATGGATTTTTGTAAAGGTGATTCGAAGACAAACTCAGCGATATATAATTTGTGAGTTTTATTGTAAGTGTGAGAGCATTAGATGGTGGCAACAGGATGGTGCAGCCTCTCACTATGACAATATGAAAGTCTGACAGATTATTCCTTAAAAAATAGATCTTTAAATTTGCTACAACGACAATGCAAGAAAAATGGCGTTGGTCAAAACTGAAATTTTATGATCAAAAAACGACTTTCTGCGGTAACATGATTATAACTTACGTATCCAATATGACAATTACACGAAACTCTGACAGATTATTCCTAAAAAGTATATCTTTAAAATTTGCTAAATAAAACTTTGACAACTTCACTGCAAGAAAAATGGCGTTGGTCAAAACTGCAATTTTATGATCAAAAAACGACTTTCTGCAGTAACATGATTATAACTTCCGTATCCAATATGACAATTACTTGAAACTCTGAGAGATTATTCCTAGAAAGTATATCTTTAAAATTTGCTGAATAAAACTTTACTGCAAAAAAATGGCGTTGGTCAAAACTGAAATTTTATGACCAAAAACTACTTTCTGCTGTAACATGATTACAACTTCCGTATCCAATATGACAATTACATGAAACTCGGACAGATTATTCCTAGAAAGTATATCTTTAAAATTTGCTAAATAAAACTTTGACAACTTCACTGCAAGAAACATGGCGTTTGTTAAAACTGAAATTTTTTGATAAAAAAAAAACGACTTTCTGCAGTAACATGATTATAACTTCCGTATTCAATATGGCAATTACATGAAACTCGGAGAGATTATTCCTAGAAAGTGTATCTTTAAAATTTGCTAAATAAAACTTTGACAACTTCACTGAAAGAAAATGGCGTTGGTCAAAACTGTAATTTTATAATTCGGGCAGATTATTCCTAGAAAGTATATCTTTATAATTTGCTGAATAAAACTTTACTGCAAGAAAAATGACGTTGGTCAAAACTGAAATTTTATGATCAAAAAACTACTTTCTGCGGCAACATGATTATAACTTCCGTATCCAATATAACAATTACATGAAACTAGGACAGATTATTCCTAGAAAGTGTATCTATAAAATTTGCTAAATAAAACTTTGACAACATCAATGCAAGAAAAATGGCGTTGGTCAAAACTAAAATTTTATGATCAAAACACGAATTTCTGCAGTAACATGATTAATAATATGATATAGTTGAATTTGTCTTTCAATCGCCTTCACAATAATCCATAAATATATAGGGTGCCTCATTTGAAATTGCGAAGTTGATGTTATTTTTCCGAAAATGGAGAAAAGTATTCAGAAAGAACGATTTAAATACACCAAATACCAATAACCATTTTCGAGATATTGTCTGTCTATTACCTTGTGGGACACCCTGTATCTATGTTATTTTAATGTTAGAGACACTTTGTGGTTCATCTTGTAATTTTGAATTAAAACACTTTTAGCTTTAATTAATATTAATTCTACCAAATAAAAACTGAGTTTAGATTCTGAATGTCTAAGATGCTCTTCTAGTTGTGGAATAGAGAAATATATTTTGGGCTAAGTTCCGGCATTTGTGTGAAAAGATTGCTAGAAAACCACATACAAAAATAAAGTTGGAACTTTATTAATGTTTTCCAAGTATCTGAAAAAGAACAAGTACAAAATCATAAAATATAATAATAATAATAAACATTTTATTCACTGATCATAATAATAATAATAATGTTTATTTACGGAAAAATCCATTTTATAAAAATAATAATAAAATTAACAAAATAAAGTAATATAATCATGGAAAAATATAACCTTAAAACTAATTTTAAATAAAACCATAATATTAATTTTAAAATATTGGAGCTATGATATGGAATAAGTCAATTACATAAATAATAAATAAAAAATAATAATAGCAATAATAATAATTCCTCAGGAACGCTACAATTTAATAATATTACATATTTACTCTTACTCCACGTTTTATTCATTTTTTAAATCTAGAATTCTATATGTCAAATTGTTGCTATGTAAATAAATTAGAGACAACGAAGTATTAAATAAATTGTATGCTATGTTATCAATAAAGTTTTTTCAAAATTCTCTTGAAAATGCTCTATTAAGGCGAAACTAGTAGAAAATCCAGATTGTAATTATTATTTGTTGTTACAAATAGTTTCAATAAAGAATTTGTTAATATATTGTAGACTTTGTAGCAGACAAAAAGCATCAATATATCATGGTGATGGTTGCGACCGTTACTACGTGGTAATTCATTATAGAAACACTGAATAAAACACTCACTTATTTTTTACCACAATTTAATTATTTAAGTGTTTTATTCAGCATCAATATATTTTTTATTATCCAAAATGTGTATCGAAGAACCTACCGGTGTAAACAAAAATATTTACATTTACAATTTTAAAAAGGTAAATTATTACCTCCCGCAAATTTTATTTTATTTAGTGTCATAAAACCGTTTTGCCTTTATTTTTACCACCCAATCGATGTAAACAAGTGATGGCCCAATCAAATCTGTCATCATTCTTGAGTGCCTGCAGACAGACCTTTATTTTTATTAAGGGTGATGGAGGGCTGGCTCCGAGACAGACCCCCTTTGTGCATTTAAAGTGTGCACACAAAAAAAAATCGGTCGGCGCTGGGCGAGCCTGGCCGCATAAGATTTTGACCTGACTTTTGAGTAGGTAGACGGGACGTTTTGGTCTTGTTGCTGTTTTCACGTCGGCGGGAGGCAAACACAAAACGAAGTCCAAATAAAAAAAAAACGATTTCCACGAAACGCAATACGAGAAACTCACCAAGTGCAATTTCCTTGGAACAGCATGGTACTGCGGACGTGCGGGGATAACCATAACTTTCCTTTAGGAGATGAATCTGTTCAGATATTTGCGAAAATCGTAGTAATTACACATGTTCGTCACAAACTGCTTACACAAAACGGCACCTCACACGGGAAAACGCGTGAATACACGAAAAACATCACAGATGCGAATTTGTGAAAACTGTTACTTCGAACGACCTTGGCTTCTCGGACGTAAGGTTGTTCGAAAGAAGTAAACACTGTATCTCCGCGGAGTACACGCCGAGCTAAGGTTCATTGCTTGAATGGCATCTGAATCTGATAGGAGGCTGGTGTGGTTGTGTTGGTGACTGACTTAAGTCCACATTGGACGCTCAAACAGGTCCCCGTCTCGCTCCCACTCGCACGCCTGCAGGTCGCCGGAGAGGGACGCGGAGAAGGCACGTGACCGAGCTGATACGACTTCTTTTCTAGTAGTAGGAGTTTGTAGTGTGGTTTTTCTAGTGCCGTGATTTAGCGCGGATTCGAATAAATCATCCATCTGATGCTTTGCACACCTTTTTTTCCTTCACCTGATCTATTTTTCGATTAACAACGTTTATTTTTTTGTTATGTGTATCATCACATAAGTTAATTCGATTATTTTTTCATCAATTTAATCAATAATCGAGTTTTTTCTGCTATAATAGCTCATTATGATGGTGGGAATTGGGTTCATAACTGTACAGATTTTTTTCAAAATAAGAATAAGCTTATTATATTGACAGGGGTCAAATAGGAAAACTTCTTAAAACATAAACTGATGTTAAGTACGTTTCAACTAAAGTAATAAGGAAAAATGGTTATTTACGAATCAAGTGAGGGAAGACAATGTTCCCGCGTGAGCGCAGTTTTCATATAATAATAATAATAATAATAATATACATTTATTGCCTATACAGGAAACGAATCCCAATTAGAGGACAAATCATATGAATATACATATAAACAACATCCATAATACAAATATGTAATTATAAATACAATATAATTTACTGTGTACGATAATAATCTTTCACGCATGAAGTTTGTGCAATATTTTTTTAAACGAGCAAAACCGCCACAATAAACATCAAATAAAATCATTTTATTTCGAATTTAATTTATTTCTAAATATGTAACAATTTAACAGTTGACGTTCCGCCGTATCAAGAATTTTAAAATAAATTTATTGACACTAAAATACATAAATTTGCTCTAACAAGCATGTACAGTTATTTTTGAAAATAATAATGCAGCAAAGCTAGAAATATGGCACAGTATAAGAGAACATTCTCTTGTACAATATAACTTTTATAATTTCAAAGTACTGGAGAAAAAAAAATGAGCGAGCGGTTACGCAACGCAGGATTTTTTTGACAACTATCACCTTGAGTAAGCGTAAATTTAATTAAACTGAGAAAGTCTCAATATTTTATTTTATAAATAAAAGCAAATTTGACGTATATGGAATCGGTCAGAAAACATTACATAAATTACATGCGAACTGATAGTAACCAATAAAGAAACAAACAAAATACATGATTTATACGCACAACAAATATTACATCGCGTGAATTTCAATTGTCATTTACTCAAGAATTGTGTTATGTAAGATGGCAACATTTTTATACTTCCAATCTCTCAAAATCAAGAACAAAAATAGGGGTTTGCCATTTAAAAAGAAAATGAATGACGTCATTACTCAAAAACAAATGACGACTGAAGATAGACTTTCATGCAAAAATGTGTATTTTTATAAAAGGAAATCGACCTGTTTTTCCAAAAATATTTTATTTCGGTTTTTCTAAATATTTTCCATACTTTGGGCGCATACTGTATGGTATACTAAAACTTTTGATGATACTATTCAGTAGTATTTTTTGAAAATACGTTTTATTTTTATTTTTTTGGTATCACTTACATTGCGATTGTACATTTATATATTTTTACAGAGCATTGAACAGGGGGGAGAATATTAGGTCGGTCACCAAGTGAAAGCCTCCACAATTACTTATTTAAAAAAAAATTGGATTGAATAAATTTTGTAAAGAGAGCCGTGAATGTAATTATCTTCTTTTTGGGTGAGTGAAAAAAAGGTTGAGAAACCTTGCACAAGATGACCATATTTTCAAGATCAAGTTTCAATATCTTTAAACAAAAATTCGTTTCTTTTCTTTTGAATTCGAAATGGCGGTGCATTTAATGACATTTTTTTCAGACTATTTTTGGGGCTTTTTTTCTAGATTGTATTTTTACGAATCTATTTTTTGTAAATTTCTTTTTAGAACTTTTTCAAGCCTTTTTTTAGGACTTTTTTCAAGCCTAAATCCAATCAGATTGAGTTTAGTACAACAATCAGGCAATAGTTTTAGTTTTTAGTTTTTTTCTGGACTTCTTTTCAAGTTTCATTTTGGGATTTTTTTCCTGGACAATTTCTTTTGGGACCTTTTTTAAGGAATGTTTTCAGGACTTTTTGCAGACTTTATTTTCTGGCCTTTATTTTCAAGAAATTTTTTTCAGAACTTTTAGAATACAATTTATTGGTCTTTTTACATTGCCAGCTAAAAAAATTAGACAAGTCAATACAATATGTAATGTAATAAATGAACGTATTTTTTATTCAATATATTTATATTTATTTTTGATTTTTGGTTTTGCAACCTTTTTTTTATTTTCTCCGTTACGAAGTACGAGAAAGTATTGTGATCCTTTTTTTCCAAAATTTTTTTTATGGAAATATCCGTTTTGGGGTCCCAAGAGGCCACTTCAACAATTTCTGGAAAAAAAATTTTTGTGTCTGTGTGTGTGTGTGGCTGTGTGTCTGGCTGTGCGCGCTGTATCTCAAAAACTAATAGAGCAATTGATATGAAACTTTGAACATCCGTCTTATTTGATAATCTGAAGAACTGAAAAGCTTTTGGTAAAATTTCGTACACCGGAAGTGGGCGTTTACCTTAACTGTTTTTTGTTTTTTGCCAATATTTTCTTAAATATGAAAAATATCACAAAAACATTTAAACAAACTTTGAAGACAACAAAGAAATTAACATCTTTTGCTTGAAAACATTTTTCATAAAATCATTTTTATTCGAGAAAAAAATGTATTATTTTTTTTAATTTTTGGTTTATAATTATAAAACGATAATAGTTACAGAAAATTTATGTTAATAATAATTGTAGAGAAATGAACAACTTATAAAGAATAAGTTTTTTTCGAAATCCCTTTAGTTTTTGAGTAAACTGAGTTTTTGAATTTGAAGTATAATCTTTCATAATTTTGACGTTTTAAACGTCAGTTTCATCCGAGTTTACACAACGGTCGATGTGCATTTAAAATATGATTTCAATTGAAAATAAGCCATGAAAATGTAAATATAAATGGCTATGATACCATCATGTCGGAGAAAGTAACATGATAGCCACATCACCATTTTTTATTTTATTTTTATTGTAATTTTAGATTATTTATTTGATTTTATATATTTTAATTAATTTAACTCCAATTTTATTTTAAGATAAAATTAATACTTTGATAATTACCTAAAAAATATAGTCTGCGAGATTAATGTTTAAGGAATTGCTTAATTTTTAAATACATGTCTGAATTTTTGTTTTTTTGCGGTAATTGATTTGATTATTTGATTTTTTATAAAACTTCGTTAATTTTTGTAGCCAGTGACGACTCCCGGGATGACTCATATGACTATATTGTATAAATGGCTCTCTACCATGAACATGTTTCACGAGACGCCACTGGTTATAATTGTTCGTTGTTGAACATGCATTTTTTAATTGCGTTCAAAATTGAGCATTTTCTAAAATAAATAAAAAATATTAAAAACTGTTTAAAAATCCTGAAATAATTCTATACAACTCCTTAATTATCATATTTTAAGAATATAATCAATTTCTTGAATTCCAATGTTTTACTGGGTTATAACTGTTAGTAGTTAAACATGCATTTTTTAATTGCGTTCAAAATAGAGCATTTTCTAAAATAAATAAAAAATATTAAAAACTGTTTAAAAATTCGGAAATAATTCCCCACAACTCTTTAATTATCATATTTTAAGAATATAATCAACTTCTTGAATTCCAATAATGTTTTACTGGGTTATAACTGTTTGTAGTTAAACATGCATTTTTTAATTGCGTTCAAAATTGAGCATTTTCTAAAATAAATAAAAAATATTAAAAACTGTTTAAAAATTCTGAAATAATTCTATACAACTCCTTAATTATTGTATTTTGAGAATATAATCAACTTCTTTAATTCCAACCATTTTTTAATAGGTAATAACTGTTCGTTGTTAAACATGCATTTTTTTAATTTCGTTCAAAATCGAGTATTTTAAAACAAATAAAAAATAGTAGAATAATTCTACACAACTCCAAAATCAATATATTTTAAGAATATAATCAACTTCTTAAGATCCTCGTGAAGTATATAATTAGCAGTGTTTCTAATGTTTTCCATCTTATCTCGACCTCCGTGTTAAAATTCGACCAGTTTTTAATCTGCCCCAGGCGATTGAAGATAATCAAAATATTGTTTTTTTTCTCGTCCGGAACAAGATTAAACTCGTATCACCAATTCGCGGCGTACCTGTTGATAACAATTCAGTCTGCAGTTCGCGATCGCGAAGAATGTGTGTGTTCCGTGTTCCGGTTCGGAATATTTATTTTTCGAAAGTCCTAGTGCCCGTTGTGTTGTGATACATCTTCAGCATTTGTGTGTGTGTGCGTGTGTGTGTTGGTGTTTGTGTGTTTCCATCAATCTGAGGGAAGCCAAGAATCATCTAGGTAACATCCTAACCGCCAAAACGCCTTGAAAGGATTTTCCTTTTTTGTAAGTTTTGATCTTCTTGCATTTATTTCTTTCACCGAAAGTGAAATAAAGTATTGTTTCAGTAGCTTTAGGAAATTTCAAGTGTGGCAATTGCGTTTAAAATTGAGAATTTTCTAAAATAAATAAAAAAACAGTAGAAATTGTTTAAAAATTCTGAAATCATTCCATACAACTCCCAAATTATTACATTTAAAGAATATAATTAACTTCTTAAATTCCAATCATTCTTTAATGTGTTATAACTTTTCGTTGTCGAACTTGAAGTTTTCAAAATTAAGCATTTTCTAAATTAAATAAAAAATAGTAGGGATTGTTTGAAAATTCTGAAATAATTCTATACAACTTCCAAATTATTACATTTTAAGAATATAATTAACTTCTTAAATTAAAAAAAAATTAATGTGTTATAACTGTTCGTTGGTAAACTAGCATTTTTTATTTATTTTCAAAATTAAGCATTTCCCAAAATAAATAAAAAAAAGTAGAAATTGTTTAAAAATTCTGAAATAATTCTACACAACTCCCAAAATATTCTATTTTAAGAATATAATCAACTTCTTAAATTCCAACATTTTTTTAATGTGTTATAACTGTTCGTTGTTAAACATGCATTTTTTAATTTCGTTCAAAATTGAGAAGTTCCTAAAATAAATAAAAAAATAGTAGAAATTGTTTAAAAATTCTGAAATAATTCTACACAACTCCCAAATTATTATATTTTAAGAATATAATCAACTTCTTAAATTCCAATAATTTTTTAATGGGTTATCTGTTCGTAGGTAAACATGCATTTTTTAATTGCGTTAAAAATTGAGCATTTTATAAAATAAATAAAAAGTGTAGAAATTGTTCAAAAATTCTGAAATAATTCTATACAACTCAAAAATAATTATATTTTAAGAATATAAGCAACCTCTTAAATTACAATGATTTTTAATGGGTTATAACCAGGGGCGGCTCGTTATATAGAGCCAAGTAGTTTCAAGCTCAGCAATAATTTTTAATTATTTCTTAAAACACATTTTCGCCAGTTACTTTGGTCTAAGAAGATAAATCGTTTTTTCTTTCTTCAAAAAAGCGGTATATTAGTGGCTCTACCATCAACATGTTCCACGAGCCGCCACTGCGTAAAACAATTAATTATAAAATTATGAAATTTAGGGGAGAGGCCAGACAGACTAATCAAGTAAATATATTGTACACAAACAAATTACTGTTAAAAAAATTGGTCTGTATAATATATGATATTTTAAAAACTAGTATTTTTTTAGTTTAAAATTAATACTTCCTAGACTGAATTTTTTTGAACCAGTATTTAAAATTACAGTACTTGTTTAGTTCTATGCTTTTATTAACAGTTCCCTTAACTATTACATAATTTTTATTTTTATTTAAAATTAGTAGAATAACAGTTTATTGTACTCGAGATACATCGATATACAACAGGCCATCGACCGAGGTCTTTCAGCCATATTTAAAATTATTTAAATTTATGTTCAGATTTTGATAATTGTTTAGAAATTATTTATGATACTCCAGCATCAAAACATAATTACATTTCAATACATCAGCTATAATTAAGGCCGTGGTAATAGGAATAAATGGCTGTCAAATAAAATTAAAAATCATCCCTTTTACCCTTGTCTAGCCTCCACTGTTATTGTCGACGCCAGCAACAATCCTCAAACGGGCAGGTAACAAATCTTTTGTGTAAAATAAAGGGTCGACACTTGCCGTGGAATAAAAAAAGCAAAAAAGCCTTCTTAGAAAACGTTTCATTTGTGTTTTGCTTGATATGCGCGCCCACGCAAAAATTTACCATTCTTTTGTATGCCTTTGCCTTCATGAATATGTTTAAATGGCAATGTTATTTCTAACAGATATAACTGCTGAGATAAGATGTCATCTAGGTTTATAGCTCGTAAAATTAAAGTGGACAACACAAAAAATAAGTAGGTAATTATACATTTAAGTTTGCATATTTTAGTAAGTAATTTCATGATGATGTGATTTATTCCTTCCCCATTTTTATTCATTTATTATGCGAGATGAATGAAAGTTTAAAAATGTTGGTGCGATATTTTTTTAGTGATATGGATAGGCTGAGTTAAGCTACGCGCACACTTGTCGGAATCGGACGGACGGCACGCATCGGGTAAAATTGCTTAACACAGTTGTAAACGAGTCAACGCATATTTATCCGTTCCATGCCGTACCGACAAATGTGCGTTGACTCGTTTACAACTGTGTTAAGCAATTTTATCCGATGCGTGCCGTCCGTCCGATTCTGATAAGTGTGCGCGTAGCTTAGGAGAGCAAAAATTATAAATAATTGTGCTGTTTGCGCGGTGCAAATAAATAGGATAGCCGTAGACCGCGTAATTAATTTTAACATCGGTAAATTTATATTTCAAAATATTTTACTGTTGGGGGCAGCACATTTATATTTTACACACACATTATGATCATAATCATCATAATCATTTATTTACGTGTTATAACATACAGTGTACACAAGTCAGGTTCCCATGTAAAATTGTAAATATAAATTTAATTAAAGTCACACAAGAAACAGATTAAAAACATAGTTTAAAATTTATACATTAATATATAGATATAATTACTATACTGAAAAATTGTTCCCTAACATGATTTACAAATTAAAAACACGATAACACTTCTAAATATTTAATTGTTCAATTCGCTGCAATTGTTTAAACAATTACACGGCGACGAAAATTCAAGGAAATTTGCTGACAAAAGCGAAGAATCGTGATCGACAAATCTCGTCGCACATTTGTTTAAAAATGTTTCACTAATAACATTTGATTGCAACAGTGTTTCAGAGAATAGCGAAACAATTCCTTAAGTTTAACGACCATAACATTTTCCCGAATACACGTTAATTAATACTAAAGCTTAGCATTCACTAAATTGGTAGCATTTCACCAGATGAAAGTAACGTCGTAAAATGGAAGACGAATATGTACGGTGTATCGAAATAAAATATTTTACTATCATGTAATGGTTGGTTTCGAGTAATTACGTTTACCTTTAATCACTACAAACTGAATGAATTAACGAAGACTCTTTAAAACTTTAAAACCAGATCATGACTATTTCCTGGATTGCTAAACGCGAGCAAATATAAATCGGATCATTTCTTACGTAATAACAGTGACTATATTTATTTTATGTAAGAGGCAAGCAAAATACTGTTTGGATAATCTTTGTAATGAACCATCTGCCTGTGATCTTGCAGCAATTGGATTTAAATTGGCAATGTAATCAATAGACAATGGCAGTGAGCATTGGATCGTGATTAGAGGAGAGTTTTGTACTTTTGGATGTGTCCATATAAATTTCGTATCATCATGACTAACTGTTTAAAACAATTCCGTTCGAGATGTCATCACTTGAAAACGTTATATAAAAAATCACGTCTTTATTCCTCATGAAGGATACCTGATTCATTAAATCTAGTTTATTTAAAAAAAAAACAGGTGCTACTTATTTGTACCAAATTCTTTAATAATAAGCGGCCAAAATTATTTTATACATTAAATTTTGCAAAATGTTACTCCTCTCATAACTAATTATTTTCAAAATTGAAAAACCCTTATTTGTTGCAGATGCATTAAATCAATTCAATAAAGACGAAAAATTGTCTTTTTTTAGTTTGCTATCAACTAGTTTTTCAAGCTTAAGTTGCCGTATGTCAAATTGTGTTCTTTATGTGAAATAGTGAAATATAAAATTAAGAAAATTAACTGGTGACGAATGACGGCTCCGCTGCGCTGCGCCGTCGTCCGTGCGTGGCCTATTAAATTTGAGCAAAGTTATCGGTGACGAACTACGGCTCCGCTGCGCTGTGCCGTCGTCTGTGCGACGTCTGTGCGACGTCTATATGGTGGTCTGCTTCAAATGAAACGCTTAATGATTTCCCACAGTTTCACTGTTCTAACCCTCCCGGAAATATATTTTTTTTTAAATTGATTTTCAGGGAAAAAATTTTAACGTTCGAAAACGACAATAATTCAAATATCCATATCTCGGTTAATAACCGGGCGATTTTAAAAATTCAAAGTTTAGATTTGTGATTTAAAAAGGAATAGAAAAATTCATTTTAAAACAATCGAAAATATTTACCGGCAAAATAAATAAAAGTTTAATGAATTTTTAAAATTAGAAGTAGGGGTCAGATCGAGAAATTTTATTGGGATTTTCTGTTGAGCTTGAGAAGGGCTTTCCGGTGATATAATCAGATTTCCGATCGGAGAAAAAAAAATTGTGCCCCGCTGCTAAATGTCGCTTCACCCTTCCGTATATATCTCGAAAACCACAAATCGGATCGAAAAACTTTATGGGGATCTTTGATACGGATTAAATTGGTGACTGATATGCCGTCGTCAGATTTTTAATTTTCGAAAAAAAAAAAAAACGCAAAATTCTTCGAAAAATTCCCGCAAAACAATCAAAAATTGGCCGTAGATCGTAAACGGTGCGCCCCACAAAAAATATAGCCCTTACCTTTTCAACACAAAATGCAATTCCGAATGGCATGCCGTTTAAATTTCTTGCGTGAGATAAAAAATGGCCGCTCTACAATTTTTTTATTGAAATCGCGTGTGGTTTTCTTTGAATAACTCCTTGAGGGTTAGAGATATCAAAAATTCGCGAGAGACATAAAATATAGAGGGGAGCTATTTCTACAAAAATCTATGAAAATTAAAGTCGTAATCGTAAAGGCAAGCGCGCCCTTTTTTCCGGAAGCGTCTGAAATGTGATTTTTTAGAAAAACGCTTAAGGGGTTGCAACATAATTTTTTACGGGAACGCGCGATAACAAACGTAGTGTCTCGATGCATTGGGGATTTTCTGAGCCATATTTAAATCCTCCTACTCAAAAATCCTGGGAGGAGATAGGTTTGGCGCGAACCTCTGCATCGCGAAAAATCGATTTTCAAAAATTCACCCCCGAGTCTAGGGGTGAGTTGGATAATCGCGGTTTTACCGGAACCCTAGAGGATGTTTTCGGCTTTCAGGAAAAAAATAAAATTTATCGTTTTTTTTTTAGGGGTTGGCAACCCTTTTTTCAAAGGGGTGGTTCTAGAGGGTTGCAATTCTAATGGTATATTTCTTGAATTATTTGTGATTTTTCATAAAAACTTCAAATCGATATCTATAAGAGTTTAGAAAATATTAAAAAAAAGCGTGATTTGGGCCTTGAGATTTTAGTTTAGTTTAATTAATCAATTTATAAAAAATATACATATAGTTCTTGTCGATTTAAATTCTTTATCCCTTAGTCGTCAAAATTATTTCCTACATTGTACTAGGTTCGTCCAAATGAAGTTTTTCAAAACGCTATAACTAAAATATAAAATGTGGTATGTTTTATTAATATTATAGTAAAATTTTACCATTCATTTGTGAATTTATTTAATCGTGAATGAAAATTGAGCATACACCGCTGCATCATATCGAGTGGAATGGATGCAATTCCTTCTCGAATTCATGTTTTAAACGAGAGTCGTATAAATTCCTTAAAAATCGCAAACTGATAGATTAGGCGATCTGGCTGGTCATTGATATCACAATATCTGGAAATAAGTCGTGCTCATTCTAGTAATATGAGCGGTAGCTCCGTCCTGCTGGAACCAAGAATTGGCTTGAATACGTCGTAGCTGAGGAACGAGAGAACTATTCAACAAGTCCTGACCGATGATTCCAGTACGAAACAGCAAACCATATGTTTACTTCGAGACTATTGAGCAGCGGAGGCTCGTGGATTTTCGAAGAAGAGGATTTCCCCTATGTCTGTAATATTCTTTTCCGAAAACGATTGCGTGGGCTTGTCCTCCACTACCATCGCAACCCCATTTACAAAACAGTTTCCTCATTCAATGATGAACATATACTTTCAGATTCCATATTAACATTGGATTTTACAAAGGTGGTAATAAATATATCTCTGGCTTAAATTAACTTAACACTGGTATTATGTTTTCGGCTATGTAAACGATCTTTCAAATAGTCAATGGAATACATAATTTGAGATCAGGTTCTGCGGTTACATTACACATATTTTAATTAATATTTAACCTTTCACAATGTTTATTAACAAATTATTTTCTATTCAGATGTCTTTTTTTTTACCTTAAATCCTCTTCCGAGGTTTCATTTCTAATTTAAACAGTAACGATTAAAAAAATTATTCAGTGACTGACAGTGACGGACAGTGACTGACGGCGATTGACAATGACTGACAGTAACGGACAATGGCGCATAAATAACGTTTATGCAGCTCAAAATATAATACCGGCTTACGAAAGACCTGGCTTAAATAAACGTTTGTACCTTAAATCCTCTTCTGAGGTTCTATTTCTAATTGAAACAGTAACGACCAAAAAAATTATTCAGTGACTGACAGTGACTGTCACTGACTGACAGTGACAAACAATGGCGCATAAAGAACGTTTACGCAGCTGAAAATATAATACCGGCTTACGAAACACCTGGTTTAAATAAACGTTTGTACGTAAATGTATTTAATACATTTTCAATAAACAAATTAGAAACAACTTTACTTGTTGCAGAAAGCATTAGATAAATACAAGAAAACGAAATGTAGCCTGAATATATGAATATTCAACCTGTTCGTTAAAATCAAGTCTTACTAAGACTATAAACATAGTCTTATAGTCTTAGTAAGACTTGATTTTTTGCTTGCAGAGTAACGAACAGGTTGAATATTCATATATTCAGGCTACATTTCGTTTTCTTGTATTTACATTTTCAATAAATACAACTTAAATTTGTGTTGAACAAATAGTCATCCAGCTTACTTCACATAATAATCTTTTTTTTCCTTAATCATTCATGCATATTACGCTTTAATTGAATCATCGTATTGTTAAATGTGGTAAGGCGGTACAATGTTGATTAATTAGATAAAAACAATTCAAGGTTAATTAATACCTACTTTACTTTATACTACATAATGTATGAGCTAATCGGCTCAATGAATGTGAGTTATTTCTTTTTACGCTGCATCAATTATAGTGTTTTTAATTATTGTTATTATTGTTATAATCATACGTTACTAAATAGAAACATTACGACAATGATTCTCTGGCATTTACAAATTATCTCATCTATTATTAACCTCAACCTTATAGTATACGTGAATATTAAATAGAATTTGTGAAAAATTTATATACATATATATATATATATATATATATATATATATATATATATATATATATATATATATATATAGGGTGTTTCAGATCACCCGTTCACCCCAAATATCTCCTGAAATACGAATCGGATTGAGATAAAAAAAATATGTCCAAAATTTTTTTTTGAGCCCGATCATGTGGTGTGAAATGTGAACCGCCCCCCTTCCCACCTGGGCCGGGCAGGGGGGTAACTTTGAAATCTTAAACGGGAACCCCTATTTTTTATTGCAGATTTGAATTCTATGCTGAAAAATATTAGGTTTTTATCCGAAAAAATGTTTTCGATGAACGACAGATGGTGCTATATTCGGCAAAAACATTTATTGAATTATATTTATTTCTCGCATCAAATGATAGATTACGACATTTTTTACGTAGTCATCTTTTAAATAAGGCGTTGATTGAAGTCATTCGTAATTTTATGAAAAAAATCAGCAAAAAAAAAATGATTTGTAAAAAAAAATCGTAGAAACTAATAAAAATCAATTTGATTATCTAATTACATTCTATTCTTTTCTATTGTGGTAATGTATGAATGTTTGTAACAACAAACAGGATTTTTTTAATTAAAAAAAAAATATTAAAAAAAATAACTTTTTTTTACTAATCGAAAAAAATGTTTCGAATGAAAACCTAATATATTTTAGAGTAGAAGCCAAATCCGCTATAAAAAATAGGGGTAAACAAAGGTGCAACATCATCTGTACTGAGGATTTGATCCACGAGATCTTCACTGTCGGCAGCAAGTTCAAATATGCTTCCAATTTCTTGTGGCCCTTCAAGGTCAACACACCCACTGGAGGCTTGCGTAAGAAGACGGACATTGAGGGTGGTGATTTAGGTAATAGAGAGGATAAGATCAATGAACTGTTTAGACGAATGGTCTAACGTGTAACCTCTATTTGTAAAAATAAATTTAAATTTTTTTTTTTGTTTAAAACCCCTTCCTCTACAAGTTACAGCCCTCTAAAGTTAACGGAAAGAAATTGTTTTTACTTCATATATCCACCATGATAGAATTTAGAAGAATGAAATTTGGTAGATAATAATAATAAAATGGTAATTTTTGACGATTTTTGTAACCCTAAAATGTTATTACAATGGGGTGAAAAAAATCAACCCCTAAAATATTTTGCGTCAGAACTTTTAAATGCGTCTACATTTCTCTATTTCACTTGATTTAAATGGAGGTATTTAATCTGCAACTTTTTTGTCTTTTGGCAATTTCTCCTAAAATTGCTAAAATAACGCTCAGACCCGTTTGACATAAATTCACAGATTGGTTATTATTTATTAAGAAAAATCAAGTAGGCTGATGTCAAATGAAGTCATACTAATTTTGCAAAAATTCTAAATCAGTGACGGTTCGCGGGTTTTTTTCTGGTACGGCCGAGGAACAAGAGGTAGGGATGGACGATATTTCACGTACCTGTGATTTTTCACTAGTATTGAAAAATCACAGGTCGTTACTGTTACTAATAGGAGAATTTCACTGCTACTTAAAATCACTGCTTCTTAAAATCACTGCTACTTAAAATCACTGCTACTTAAAATCACAGCTACTTAAAATCGCAGCTACTTCAAATCACTGCTACTTCAAATCACTGCTATTTCAAATCACTGCTAATTAAAATCACTGCTACTTCAAATCACTGCTACTTAAAATCACAGCTACTTAAAATCACAGCTACTTCAAATCACTGCTACTTAAAATCACAGCTACTTAAAATCACTGCTATTTAAACTGTGACTTAAACTGGAATTGCTCCTTAAAATTATAACTTAAACAGTGATTGCTACTTAAACTGCATCTGTTATTTAAAACGTGATTGTAAGAAGACAATAGAGAATAGCATGTCTAAATATTATTTTATATTCAATACTGTATACTCTCATTTACTATCACTCTTACTCATCTTCAAATTACGATTTTCATCAACGGAAAAACAAATATATAAAAACAATTGCTACAAATGGTAAACCCAAAATGACTTAAAATTCATTTTAATTTAAGATTCAGTGCAAATATCTAAACATCGAAACCAATTCTGAAATTCCAAACTTATTGAACTGAAAAATAAAAATAAAAACAATTCACTAAACTGCGACATTCTCCAAACGCTCCTCCTTGTTCAGGTGCTCAAAAAATTAAAACAAAAATCTTCAAAAATCCATATTTCCATTTAAAATTGTTTACAAAAACCAAATTGATTCTGAATAAACGGTACTTCGGCCATTGAGGATCATTTTTGATAGAATTTTGCCTGCATGTTTTATATTTTCTTCTGCGATATTTTTGTTTTAACAGCACTTTAGTGCTCAAAAAATTTAAATGAAAATTTTAAAAAATCCATATCTCTATTGAAAATTGTTGAATTTATAAAAACCAAATTGATTTTGAATAGGCGGTACTTCGGCCATTGAGGATAAGTTTTGATAGAATTTTGTCTGCATGTTTTATATTTTTTTCTACGATGTTTTTGTTAAAGTGCTCAAAAATTTAAAATTAAAATTTTCAAAAATCCATACCTCTATTGAAAATTTTTGAATTTACAAAAACCAAATTGATTTTAAATAAGCGATACTTTGGCCATTAAGGAAATTTTTTAATGTAATTTTTCCTGTATTTTTTATATTTTTTCTGCGATATTTGTGTTCAGGTGATCAAAAAAATAGAACAAAATTAAAAAAAAAATCATATCTCTATTGAAAATTGTTGAATTTACAAAAACCTAATTGATTTTGAATAAGCGATGCTTCGGCCATTGGGGTAATTTTTTATGGAATTTTTCCTGCAAGTTTTATATTTTTTCTGCGATGTTTTTGTTCAAGTGCTCAAAAAATTAAAACAAAAATTTTCAAAAATCCATATTACTATTGAAAATTGTTGAATTTTTGAATACTTCGGCCATTGAGGATGATATTTTATGAAATTTTTGATGCGCTTATTTGCCAAATAAATGTATGTATGTGTATTTTCATCAAAGATAATCGACTTGTTCAAGGATTTTTTCCCAAAATATTTTATTTCGGTTTTACTGAGTTTTTTCCATAATTTAGGCGCGCACTGTAATATGCTTATGTGTATGCGTTGGATAAATTAATAAAATTCATGAATTGTTTTCAAACACCAACACACTTTTATAAATATTTCCTGACTTGAGGTGTAGTATGCAGTAATAGCTTCGAGCATTAAAAATAACATGCGTATTTCATTTTATCGTCTATTATTTCAACAATAATATCATATTCTAATCTAAATGATTGCAGGAAATATAATATAATAATTCATTGATTCTCCGAAATCTCCTGTAATCGCAAACAGTTTAAAGTAGATATCACACCACAAAGAAAATTACGTTCTTGGAAGTGGAAGTTTACAGGTCTAAATTGAAACTTGTGAAACCTTCAATGGATAATTTACACTGTCGATGAGTATTATCATTTAAGGAAACTTTTGAAGTAAACTTAAAGACATTTAAGTACTTAAAAACAAGCACTGGCAAGTACTTTAAAAAAACGGCACAATGAATGTTGTTCGTCCCGCAACTAATAGTTTCTCCTGCGGGGCAACGGTAAACATAAACTCATCTATAAAATAACTATTTTCAACAGTTAGCGTCACTTTACGCCAACTAAAATATCTCACGGAAGGGTTAAGCTCGTACGTAATTGCGCCCTTATTTTTCAGGTAAAACTGATTTGGCTTAATGGATTTTATTATGAAAGAATCATTCTGTGCCTCTATAGTAAAAAAAAATAGATCTTCAGCGTTTATTTTAATTTTATTTAATGCTGAAATTACCTGTTATTAGAAATACTATAAAAAATATAATTCTTTAGAAACCTACATTAATCCTTTATGAAACGCTGTGTAAAATATTATTACATAATTTTTAACTATCGCAGAAAAATAACTATTTTCAAGTTAGCGTCACTTTACGCCAACTAAAATATCTCGCGGAAGGGTTAAGCTCATACGTAATTGCGCCCTTATTTTTCAGGTAAAACTGATTTGGCTTAATGGATTTTATTACGAAAGAATCAATCTGTGCCTCTATAGTGAAACATTTTAGATTTTCAGCGTTTATTCTAATTTTATTTAATGTTGAAATTACCTATTATGAGAAATATTATAAAAAATATAATTCTTTAGAAAACTACATTAATCTTTTATGAAACCCTGTGTAAAATATTATTACATAATTTTTATCGATCAGTGCCAAAAATGCTTCATTTTTCGAACGGGTCGAGCAAAATTAGAAGTGCACGTCTTTAATAATAGTTGGAATTCTGTGGGTTTAGTAATTGTTGATCTCGCAATGAACGGCAGCAATCAATTATGCACGGATGGAGGAGCAGTGAGTATTATTGGTATTGTCAGTGCTATTAGAAATTATTAGATTAGTAGATAGCATTATGGTTGTTATTAACGGATTAATTACTACAACATGTTAATCCATTATTAAACTTAATTCAACCACAACAAAGCAATATTGTTCATTATTAAATTCGAACTAATTTGCGTTTTTTTTCAATCTAAATGTGTTCCAATATTTTAGGAAATGTTAAAACACATTGTTTATTTATTTTTTAATAATTATTATATTTTTTTTTTCAAAGTTATTCGTTTTCATTTGAATTATTCAAAATGTATCACGAAGTGAAAGCCTCCACAATTTTATTTATTTATTTTTTGTTTTATCATTGAATAAAACACTATGTTTTTTACCACAGTGTATCACCTGGAATACGTGTGTGATCAACTCTGATCAGAATTAAAGTGAATTAGACATTACTTGGAAATTTTTTAGGGAGGGGGTTGCGTTTGAGAGGAAACTTACCAATAGGTAGGTCGACTGTAAACGAGATAATAAAAACAAAAGACTGCGAATATTATTATTAGTTAAAAAATATTTTAGTAAGACTTTTAACTTTTATTGTTGTCGTTTTATATTTCGCAAATTTTTTAGACCATTCTATGACCAGTTCAGTTTTCGAGCACAATGGTAAGAATTACGTGTTCGAAATGGGCCAAAAGTGCCGCACCATCGCCAGAACGGAACTATCCAGTTAAATCTAATAAAGAAACGTATAATCCGTGACTGCGGGGCTCGTTTCTACACTTGGTGTTCTTTTGTTGGCACTTAATCACCATTCAAAGAGCTAATTTAATTCTAGTATGGCGACCACTCACCGCAAGTCGTCCAAACAATTTTATTTTGACAAGGCAAATATTTGGCTTTCAAATTGCTTCGCTCATTTGAATATTAATTGAAACTACTGGAAATTTGTAAGTGACTTCGTTGAAAAAATTGAAGAGGCCATTAGCGTTTCGCACCTCTGAGCGTAAATTAGAAAGTCGGAAGATTTACTTTTTATTACTCTCGAATACAGTTGACACGTCAAGCATTAACCGTTTGAAATCACTTTTATTTTTAATAAAAAAATTTAGATTAGTTTCATAAAACTAGACACATGATTGGCTTATGCGCGGCTCACATGGGCCAAAATATGTCAACTCTACAACATGTGTTATTTTTCGCAACTTACTTGATTTAATTTGAAATCCTCAACAAACCGGTGAATTAAAACATGTTTGTACAGATTTATACACTGTGTACATAAAGTAAGGAATTAATTCGATTAAAATTCCGGGTTTAAGAAAAATGCTCGGACACGTATATTATTATTTTTTAACGCGCATTTTTTGAGATAAAATTCTAATATACGGGGCGTCCCAAAATTAAGATACGACCCCTAAGTTAAAATTTTCAAATGTCAACCCCATTTTTTGTTGCATTTATGGATTCTACGTAAAATTCTGAGTATTTTTCATGTAGCATACCCTATGTTGATATTTAGCTGTTTTCGAAGAAATGGCGTTTAAAAAAGTACTGCTACTATTTTATTTTTGGTAAAAGATAACATGGTTTCAATAAATCATTATTTACTTAATGATTTTTCCTTATTAATTCCAATGTTTCGATGAAACCATGTTATCTTTTACCAGAAATAAAATAGTGGCAGTACTTTTTTAAACGCCATTTCTTCGAAAACAGCTGAATATCAACATGGGGTATGCTACATGAAAAATACTCAGAATTTTACGTAGAATTCATAAATGCAACAAAAAACGGGGGTTCACATTTGAAAATTTTAAGTTAGTGGTCGTATCTCAATTATCGGACACCCTGTACATTTAAATTTTATATCAAAAAATGCGCGTTAAAAAATAATAATACACGTGTCCGAGCATTTTTCTGAAAGAAAATGCCCTGAATTTTAATCGAATTGATTCCTTACTTTATGTACACATTATATAACAGTCCTCTGGCGTTAATTAATGTTTGTTCAATTCAATTTTTATTTACGAGTAGTAGTAGTGGTCCAATCAAATGACAAAATTTGTATCATTATGCAAGATAGTTAAAAATCTTACAGGTAATTCTTGGGAGTGTAGATGATTCACCTTTTAATTCCCATTTAATTTTGGTATTTAGCTCTTTAGTAGCTATAAAATGCAGTAATGCAGAGGCCCGCATCATAAATCAAGTATTAACAGCCTAGCTAACTAATCCCGAATACGTGTTCGTTTATAGATAGTAAATACTTCAATTTAATTATTACTTACGAAGGATTCTCATTTTTATTGTATTTTAATTCTAATCCTAAGGAATGTAATGCTTATTTCACTTTCTTGTAACAACTCAATTGATTGCCGCACGCCCACGAAGTCAACTGGGATTTAATTGCTTTTAAATCTAAACAAATATTGCTTGTTTTTGGTTTCTGCAGTAAATTTTACTTTTTATAATAATTAACTCCTTGCCCAATTAATGAAAGTTATTGCCGAACATTTCATCATCATTTCATGTATTTAAAATTGCGTAATTAATAAATAATTCATAATAAGTGTTAAGAAATGTAATGACTTGTTATTCAGTTTGCAATCTTTGTAGTCGATTATTTTTATAATCATATTTGGATTTTTTGCGCGTTTGTGCACTTGCCATAGCTGTCCATACTTGTCTGCCACAATAAACAGAAATTTAAGCAAGATTTTGAACCAAATTTATCAGATACACTGGTTAATAAATTATTTATTTCGGAAACGGTTCGGAAAGCGAGTAAAATCGGATTTCCAGTCGCCAACTCTGCTGCATACGCTTAGACTTGCAAAAAAGAGATGGTACACAATCGGTTCTAATAGATTTAACCCGCTACACACGTTCATGCAAGTCGCCGACTTGGCTTGTCCATGCCCAGTTGGCCGACTTACTTCGAAAATGTATTAATTTTTCCGTGAGTTATTTTTTTTAAATTAATGTTAGTGCTTTTTCTCTTTTAAAATATACGTTTCAAAAATAAAGTTCAAATTTAAATTGAATTAGTTTTCTCAACTATCCAACACAATTCCGTTAGAAAATCCGCCAGCCGCTAGAACGAAAATTACTCCGCAATGCGGATTCAAAATCCGCCAGATCTAGCGGATTTTCCGCTGACCTGGCAACACTGGATTTAGCTCATGTTTAAGCACACCTTAAGCCACGACTTGCACTATACACGCTAATTAAAGTCGGCCGACTTGGCTTGTACATGCCCAGTTGGCTGACTTACTTGAGCGTGTGTAGCGGCCATAATATCTAGCCCATTCTTATAGGGCAGCAAGTTCAGAAACTCCGCAATAAATGTTCAAAAGTAAAACGAAGATAAGAAAGCAATAATTGATTTATTACACCAAAAATTAGTTAATCGAAAACAATCATTTTTTTCTAATCCGAAAAATAAAAAAAATAACAAATTGGATCACAAATACTGCAAATTGCAATTCCTGATCTTAACACATAAATATTGATTTGGAACGGTTGTCTACATTTCAGTATTCATTTGGCTTCCACCCCGTCCGACCCTGAGCACATTAATTCGAATTCAACGTTTACACGGAATGTAAATTACGAACCGCGATTTTTCTTGGTGGCGCCGGTCTATTCGAGTTTTCTAATTGCAGTCCGCTCTTAGTATTACTAAATTGGTGACAGAACGGCGACAATATAAATAATAAACGACCATGTGTTCGCCATGTCGCGAATATTATGTGGGATTCAGAAATAAAAAACAAACCAGTTAGTATGAAATAAGAAATACAGCATACGAGAACTGAACCTGTACCTGTAAGGCTGTGCCCGAGCATACTCGGCCGAAGACGTGAAAACGTGAAACTGTTATGTGTCCTTTGCTTGTTATAAAACTTCTTGCAAAATGTCTACAAGTGTTTATTCCTTTTAAAAAGACGTCTCGCGCGTTAAATAAACGAAGCAAATGGTTTTATTTGTGGCTACAACTCGTCGGTACCGACCAAAATATAAGTTTTATTACCGACAAGATCGTAACTGGCGATATTCGATCCGCTTTTATATAAAATAAATTGTTAAGAAGGTGATCCGCATATTACCTTAATTCATCCTTTTTTAGGACTTTTCTTGAATAATGACAATGCGAAGGTCGCCACAAGGATTCTGTACAATCTAATGTAACGGAATTGGGAATGATGGTTATGATAATTACTATATTATGGTGTGGTATGGCAGGTAATTAAGTTGTTTCTACTTTATTTAAACGTGTAAATATCTTAATATTAAGAATGGCATTAAAACGTGTCAGGAGCTTAATTTTACCTCGAGATAAACTTGCAGATTGCAACTTATGACTCACTAAAGGACGAGCGTTGGAATACTTGTATTACGTTCATTTTTAATAACCACTTTACATCTACAGGGCTTTTATTTTAACACTGAACATACTGTTACTAACGCCTATGTTCAATCGTAAAATAATCACATCAACGCCTGGCATTTAATTAAAATTATATGCAACAAAAGTACACAAAGGTGGCAGTGTTGCAGCTTAACGCATTACGAATAAAGTTAGGTTAATTAAATTAAATACGGTTTCATACAATTTTTGTTACTTGTCCACTTTCAATGTCAAACTTTGGAAGACGAATAATTGATATGGTTAAAACCCTCATCGCACAGTCGCGTGCTTCCAAGCATGATATCACGGTTTCAAAATCACACCGTGACAGCACGTCACGTGATAGCAGTATGTTTGTGCCCTTCGCGTAGTTGGGCAAAATTACCGTCTCTGCCCAAACCCCCATCGCACTGTCACGTGATAATAGTGTGCTTCCAAGCATGATATCACGATTCAAAAATCTTAACGTGACGGCACGTGAGCTCACGTCTGTTTGTGCCCTTAGCGTAGTTGGGCAAAATAACCGTCTCTGCCCAAACCCCTATCGCACTGTCACGTGATAATAGTGTGTTTCCAAGCATGATATCACGATTCAAAAATCTCAACGTGACGGCACGTCTGTTTGTGCCCTTAGCGTAGTTGCGCAAAATTACCGTCTCTGCCCAAACCCCTATCGCACTGTCACGTGATAATAGTGTGTTTCCAAGCATGATATCACGATTCAAAAATCTCAACGTGACGGCACGTGAGCTCACGTGACGTGATAACAGTCTGTTTGTGCCCTTAGCGTAGTTGGGCAAAATAACCGTCTCTGCCTAAACCCCTATCGCACTGTCACGTGATAATAGTGTGTTTCCAAGCATGATATCACGATTCAAAAATCTCAACGTGACGGCACGGGAGCTCACGTGACGTGATAACAGTCTGTGCCTTTAGCGTAGTTGTGCAAAATATCCAATCCATAAAACGTTAAACATTAAGATAAAACGTCTTGTCCTTTGTGCATCAACAAAGCAAACTTAACTGGCAGAATTGGTGCATAAAAAAGAAGCAGCACATTTTATGTCGCAAGCTTTTTTGATTAAAAAAGCTTTGCCAATCTAACCATAACATGTGTAATAATCTTCACGTAACATTAAAACCACAAAAAAGAGTTTTCTGCTGACAAAAATTGTAACTGGTCCTAACAGCAAAAGTCAGCTTAGAAATGATTACCTTTTATATTTCATAAAAATCATTGAATATTTTTTGCAGGAAACAAAATGACATTTTTAATTGAAAACTGTACATTAGTTTTCAGTTAATTAAAATTATGTCCGCCAATGCAAGTGGTCCCAGGATTCAAAATCTGTTTGTAAATAATCAGCCTTCTATGTTTTAAAAGAATTATTAAGAAATATTTGCTGAAAACAAAATGGCAATTATTGAAACTCAGAATTTTGTATTGAAAAATTGCATAATATTCGTTTCCTGCTGATAACAATATATCTGATAATGCAACTAGTCCTAGTTGTTAAAATAGGTTTGCAAATGATTAGCCTTTCATGTTTTAAAAGGATTTTTGAAAAATCTTGGCCAAAAACAAAATGGCATCGATCGAAACTCAGAATTTTGAATTGCACAATATTAGTTTTCAGTTGATTAAAATTATATCTGCCAATGCAACTGGTTCTATCTGTCAAAATCGGTATGTTTTAACACATTGGCTGCCAACAAGTTTTTTTGTCAAATGTCAAAAAAAGCCTTCTTTGCTTTTAAGTTATATTTTATAAAATGAGTAAGAATATGCCTATTTAATTCATTTTGATGCATTTTTTTAGACTAAATTACGGGTTTCTATGTACTAACTGTCAGTCATCGGTGACTGACACGACCCCATCGGAATAATCCGGTGTCAGTCACCGGTGACTGACATAGCGGTCAACGTGTTAAAAGAGTCATTCAAAAATCTTTGCTGAAAACAAAATGGCGTCGGTTGAAAGTCAGAATTTTGAATTGAAAATTGCATAAAATACTAATTTTATGCAATACAAGCAGTGTTTAATATTTTGGAAGAATCATAAAAAAATCTTAGATGGGAACAAAATGTCGTCGGTTGAAACTCAGAATTTTGAATTGAAAATTACACAATATTAGTCTTCAGTTGATTTAAATTATATCTGCCAATGCAATTTGCAGCTGTCAAAATCGGCTTGGAAATGATCAGCCTTCTAAGTTTTAAAAGAATCATTGAAAAATTTTGCCTAAAACAAAATGGCGTCGATCGAAACTAAGAATTTTGAATTGAAAATTACTTACGAGTAAAATGAGTTTCCTGCCGATAAAAAATATATCTGCCATTGCAACTTGCTCGAATAATCAAAATCGCTTTAGTAGTAAGGAGTGTTTAATATATTGGAAGAATCATAAAAAAATCTTTGATGGTCGGTTGAATTTTAAAAATGGGCGGCCCGTTGGTGTAGTGGGTACAGACGAGCACTTGTGCCGGTTGCACCGCGTGCCGTGTGGGTTCGAATGCCAGCCCGAGCGAAAGATTTTTCGGGGATCGAGAAGTATTCGCTCGGGTCCATGGTTGTTGTATACGTCTGACATTATTCATTTGTTCATTTGTTCATTTACTCATATTTCATACTTGAAATACTTAAATTAATAACCTGGTCGTGACTGAATGGCTCATGCCTAAGTAAAAAAAAAAAAGAATTTTGAATTGAAAATTGCACAATATTAGTTTTCAGTTGATTAAAATTATATCTGCAAATACAACTGGCCCTAGCTGTCAAAATTGGTTTGGAAATGATCAGCCTTCTATGTTTTAAAAGAATAACTGAAAAATCTTTGCTGTAAACAAAATGGCGTCGGTTGAAAGTCAGAATTTTGAATTGAAAATTGCATAAAATTAGTTTCCTGCTGATAAAAATTGTATCTGCAATTGCATCTTGCTTTAATCGTCAAAATTGCTTTAACAGTAAGCAGTGTTTGATATTTTAAAAGAATTATAAAAAAAAATTGATGGAAACAAAATGGCGTCGGTTGAAACAAGGAATTTTTAATTGAAAATTACACACTATTAGTTTTCAGTTGATTAAAATTATATCTGCAAATACAACTGGTCCTAGCTGTCAAAATCGGTTTGGAAATGATCAGCCTTCTATGTTTTAAAAGAATAATAGAAAAATCTTTGCTGTAAACAAAATGGCGTCGGTTGAAAGTCAGAATTTTCAATTGAAAATTGCATAAAATTAGTTTCCTGCTGATAAAAATTATATCATGTCATTGCAACTTGCTTTAATCATCAAAATTGCTTTAACAGTAAGCAGTGTTTAATATTTTGAAAGAATTATAAAAAAAAATTTGATGGGAACAAAATGGCGTCGGTTGAAACTCAGAATTTTGAATTGAAAATTACACAATATTAGTCTTCAGTTGATTAAAATTATATCTGCCAATGCAACTGAAATTAAATACGGTTTCACAGAAGTCCGTTCGTTTGCCTTTGTCTTAATTTGATAATTTTTTAGGCGTTTCCAGTCGATTTAGGCACTATTTCCGAAAAAAAGTTATTTTGCGTATCTCGGGTTCCTGGAAGTCCCACAAAAATTTTTTGTAGACAAAGTGTTCAGAATAAGCTCTTAGACTTAAAAAGAAACAAAAAAATGTTTTGAAGCATTGCATTGTATTGAATTAAATTGTTTTAATGTCATATAAACGAAGACCGCACTTATTTGAAACTGTGCTATGTAACATAAAATGTTGAGTTTCACCTCTTCCGTTAAAATGTGACTTCTTTAGCCTCTTTACTCACGCAGCCAGTATTGTCAAAATTATGGTCAATATTAAAAATTGTTCCGATGGATGGAAATTGTCTGCTCTGATGCAACCGAAAACACTTCGAGTGCTGTTCCCGCTCTTATACCAATTAATTATTTGTATTCTTTCTTCGATGGTGTAATACATTTTTATTAACACAATTTTGATCATTCAATAAAACTAAGTGAGTATGGTTGCGTTGATGTGATTATTTTACGATTGAACATAGGCATTAACAATAATATGTTCAGAGTTAAAATAAAAGCCCTGTATACGTAAATGAAATAAGCTAATATTTTCAAATGGTGCCGTCGGCTCCTGTTCCTGCAGAAGAAAGTATTTGCTCTTTGAGAGATTCGGTGGAATCACTGAATTGGCAATGATTATAGCATTCTCTGAGGTCGGAACTGTCTAAAATTCCGAATTCATATTTTCGGCGAAAATTCCGACCAAAACGTCGACTCGCGTCAAAAGTCCGTAGTAGCCGAAAACTAATCGACATTTGAATATTTGTTCCCAACCACAGTTAAAATTTCATTTAAATTACTCAGAAATGAGAAAACGAAAAAAAAAAGAATGTAAGCTCAAACGCTGCTGCTTTTTGTTGTGATTGCTACAAAATATCAATTCGGCATTTTGAGCATTCAACACTGAAGTTCTTGCCCAACCGATTATCGACCTCGCGGTACTTCTACTGCTTGAGCTCATTAGTCGGATGAATCCCATTGGCTTTGAAACGGAAATTGACAACGTGCTATATGGCCTAGATCTACTATCATCGATAATTTACGTCTAATTGCAAACCTCTACTTGCCACAACATGTATGTATTAACGGAATGTGTAGAATTGTAATTTGTCACTAAAAGTAATTTGAAGTAAAAAAATAAGTATGGTATCCTATACACCTCACACAATAGCGCAGTGCTTACTGTGGGTTGTCTACAAAACTTGTTTATTGAGGAGTTTCGACAAACTCAAACTAAATAGCAAAACGACTAATTACGTGCTAATCGGTGACGAAGCAGTAGTTAGGATGATTGGTCTATGTTCACAATTAGTAAAACAAATCAAATAGAAATGGGTAAAAGTATGTATGCATGGCAAGTGTCTACGGTCCACTACGTACCAGCAGCGGCTCGTGGATGTTTGGCGAGGAGGCTACGAATTTTTTTTTAGCCAAAACAGCTCTATAAGAGAAGTGCAATCTTCTCTATGAAGATCCACGAGCCGCCGCTGCTACGTACAAACTAACATAACGAGAAATGTCACATTGAGAGCCAATTTCTGGCCCTAAACAAAATGCTTTCTATGCAAATCAAAACATTTAAATCATGTTTGGAAATACACAATATAATAGATTTAACATAAACACCGTATAATTATGTAACCATAACAAATGAAAATTTATTATCTGTTTAGTAGGTAATCAAATTGTTCCACGTCTCAGATCACTTATTTTTAGTTGTAAGAAAGCCATAAACAATATGCATCTGGCCGTCCGACCCTGGATATAATAACCATTGTGTAAATGTATGCCTTTTAAATTGATTCCACCTCCCAGCCATCGCTTTTTGCTCCCAGTATTGCGTTCAAGTAGGTAAGTTAGCAAAAAGTAGCGCGGCACAGCGGCGGCGGCGCGGCCCTTCTTCAATTTCAACGGCCGCATTCTGATACCGTGTATCAAATGTCATTAACAGATTGCACAAATTATGGGCACGCTTCCACTACGAACACGATATTTACATAATTTCAAGGTGGTTCCTTTGTGGTGATGCTTGCGACTGCACACGTTTTCTCCGTGCTTTTTGTATTCGTAATTCAGAAATTTGAATATGTTGGAGTGAAATATCCAGAATTCTATTGTGCAGACGTGTGCATTTTTTTAAAGGGTATAATTGACTACAGTTTTAACACCTGGTTACAATTTTTCGAAATGATGCATAGAACTTTTGAAGATGTTTGATTATTTTGACACGCTTGCTCTGTACCTAGTTTCCAGTTTCTTCTGGTGTCGTACTCTTTGATGATATAATAGTCAGGAGCCATGGCACTACCTGTAGTTTTAAGCTGAGCAAGAATTTTTAATTAATTCGCCAGTTACTTTGGTCTAGGAAGATAAATCGTTCTTTCTTTCTTCAAAAAAGGAGGGGGTATATTGTATAAGTGGCTCTACCATCAACATGTTCCACGAGCCGCCACTGATAATAGTTATTTATATTTATACTTTCATGATTTGTTTACAATTTAATTCTCATAAATTAATTTCACGTGATTCTTAAATAACTTAAAATAATATTGCATAAAGAAAATTATTAGAATTTTGCACGAACACAAATGACTGCGCTAGAAAAACAGTTTGTGTTGCCCAAAAATGCACATTTTCCAGAAATTCCTCTGTAAATTCCACATTTATTTCGACAGAGGCTTCAAATTTTGTCACGTGATTCTTAAATAACGTAAAATTATAACTGCATAAAGCAAATTATTAGAATTTTACAGTAGCAAAAATGGCTGCTCTAAAAAACAGTTTGTGTTGCCCAAAAATGCACATTTTCCAGAAATTCCTCTGTAAATTCCACATTTATTTCGACAGAGGCTTCAAATTTTGTCACGTGATTCTTAAATAACGTAAAATTATAACTGCATAAAGCAAATTATTAGAATTTTACAGTAGCAAAAATGGCTGCTCTAAAAAACAGTTTGTGTTGCCCAAAAATGCACATTTTCCAGAAATTCCTCTGTAAATTCCACATTTATTTCGACAGAGGCTTCAAATTTTGTCACGTGATTCTTAAATAACGTAAAATTATAACTGCATAAAGCAAATTATTAGAATTTTACAGTAGCAAAAATGGCAGCTCTAAAAAACAGTTTGTGTTGCCCAAAAATGCCCATTTTCCAGAAATTCCTCTGTAAATTCCATGTTTCGTCCAACAGAGGTTTCAAATTTTGACACGTGATTCTTAAGTAACGTAAAATTATAACTGCCTCGTATTTTGTATATTAAGGGTGAAATAGGGTTTCGAGTGAGGTATCAAAAATGTTTTTAACTTCTATGTAAGGTAAAGCCTTTAGCAATGCGATTATGATATTGTTTCACAATGGTTCAAACATGATATAAAATAAAAATTAGGAAACAACATATATAACGATAATAATCACTTTTGTTGGTGTGATAATTACCCACGGCCCGGAAACGGAACTGATCTCGACCAAATTCGGAACGGATAGGACATAAAAGGAGATTTGTTCTTATCTTAAGCAATTAGTGGGTCTTGACTAAAAAATATTACAGCAAGAGCATCAATAATTAATTGAAATTTAATACAAAACGATCGCATGCTAAGGCCACAGTAATTTATTTACTCATGTGGAATAATTTCAACACCTTTCATACAGACTATGCAAAAAACAAACAAAAGTAATCACCTTCTTGCGGCCGCATTGAAGTTTTACCTGAAACAAGGTCAATTAAATATCGACGCAATTATTAAATTTGTTATTTATTGCGGCGAATTTGCAATTCTCAGTTTTGGAGCAGCCGTGTAATTCCTTAAGCAGTCGGAGGTAAACGGCGGTTGTCCTAGAGAATTGCAATAAATGAATCACACCATAAGTAAGAAGAAATTAATAATGGCCACATTTATGGTAAATTAAACACACAGTCTAAATTAATTAACTGATATATTATAGTGATAAAGTAGCCTGTCCGGGAATATATGTCGCATTGTTTGTTTATTGAAACCACGAAACGATCGTTTAATGGCTCGTTTAATTAATTATGCATTTTTACTACTATAATTTATTACGAAATTGCGTGATATGCATTAATTATAACAATTCAACTATTTTACGACTTCATTCAAAAGAGGCGTTGCGCGTACTACAACTTACATTGAGTTACGTCTTTGCGTTCTGTATTTTATAGTTAAACTATTAAATTTTGGTAATTGTACAGAAATATGATTATATTTTTCATTATCCATATATAGCCAAATTCAATATCGAAGGTAAGACAGTAGAGGATTTGGAAAAACCTCATTATCATCGTCGTCGGTGTGGAAAAAAGGTAGTTTCTTCAATTTTTTTTTATTTCTTCTTGCGCTCGACAACGTGCAACCATTGCGACAATTATTGATCATCACTTGGTCATCGTTATAACTTGATGATAGTCATCCTACCTTCCTCTTTTCATCGCAGATTCTTCAATATTTTGGTCGATGCCTTTGAAAATAAAAAAAACCTATTTGTACATATTATGAATATATTAACGTAACAAGAACGAATAAAGATCATTTAGTAGTATACCAGACATGGTCACAAACTTTTTATTATAAAAATATCATTCCATACATAATATCGATGACATACATGTACAGCACAAGTCTATTATTCTCCTGCTTTTGCTGGCAAAATGATTGATGACTTCATCGACGCAACATGTCAAGATGGGTGTTTAGGAGTGCAAGCCCATTGAGACGATCATCGTCGACCTCAACCACGTCTTCGTAAGATGCAAAGTGGAAAAGCCTTTCTTTACCATGGAAATAAGCGAGAGATGTGTACAATTTATGAAAGGTACTCATTACTGGAACACTCAGCTAGGGCTTCCATTACAGGATCCGCATCATGTTTGTCTGTCTGCATGGGAGCACCTCCGTCATTAGTTTTGTCTTTGTCATTCGTCAAAGAATGGAGCAACAGTCAGCCTTCCAATTTTCTTGCCAAATTTTCGGATGCAACGTGTTACAACTTTGAAGGCAGAAGAATGTTCAATTTTAAAGGTTTAACATTTTCATCATAAAACTGTGATTTCATTTCGGCTGTTACGTGGTCCAATGTGCATACAAAATACAGACATGTGCATTCCACGTCTTCCTAGGAGATAGTTACGGAATTCCAGTCTTAGGGGATGAAACCGTTCCTCTAAGAAAAATAACAGTTTTTCTTTTAAGCAAATTTCCTAGTTACAGGGCACATTTGGACGAAAATGCCAATGAATATTGGAAAAAGCTGTCTAACTATTGGCATTTTCGTCAAAATGTGCCCTGTAACTAAGAAATTTGCTAAAAAGAAAAACTGTAATTTTTCTTTGAGGAACAGTTTCATCCCCTCAGACTGGAATTCCGCAGAAACAGAAAATGGTTTTGTGCTAAGGATAAACTACTTTACTCCCACACAATGTTTCATTTTTTTGAATTTACAGGTTCCCTGTGTTCCCTTCTTAGTCAGATGACAAGAGATGTAATAATTTCAAAAGCGTGGAGAAAAAGCGTTCGCGGTAGAGATGGGCAAAACTGCTACTTTTGAATCACGTTGCTACCTGTGGTTGCTACTTTCTATTATCAGTGATTTTAAACTGTGACTGTAATCACGGTTAGTAAACATCGTAACACCTTCTGAAATTGTTAAATGTTTTCGATATGATTCTGCTAATATTTGTCCACCCGGTCACGTAAATAGTGTTCCTTTTGATATTATACCTGTATGTGGCAAATGTTTTCCTATTTTGGTTTTACCTATGAAAAAAACGCATCTTTCGAAAGATTATTTGCTCGAAGGATTATTTTCAAATAAAAGCATTAACCAATAGAGATATGTTCATTTTAATTTTTTGAGCACTTGGTCAAAAACATCGCAGAAAAAAATATAAAACGTGCAGGCAAAATTCCATAATTATCATATTATCCTCAATGGCCGAAGTACCGCTTATTCGAAATCAATTTGGTTTTTGTAAATTCAACAATTTTCAATACAGAAAATCCTCAAAAATCCTTTTTTGAAGATTTTCGTTTTAATTTTTTAAGCACTTGAATAAAAACATCGCAGAAAAAAAATACAAAAATGCGTAGAAAAAATTCCTTAAAACAATATCTTCAATGGTCGAAGAATCGTTTATTCAAAATTAATCTGGTTTTTGTAAATACAACAATTTTTAACGGAGATATGGATTTTTGAAAATTTTAGTTTAATTTTTTTGAGCACTTGAATGAAAACATCGCAGAAAAAAATATCCTCAATGGTCGAAGTATTGCGTATTCAAAATCAATTTGGTTTTTGTGATATTAAGTAGCAGTGATTTTAAGTAGCAATGAATTTAAGTAACAATGATTTTAAGTAACAGTGATTTTAAGTAGCAGTGTTTTTAAGTAGGAGTGAAATTCGCCTATTAATAATAATAATAATAATACGTTTATTAACGGGATTCACCCTCTTTTTACAATGTAATACATACATATATTGAGTACTAAAAATTAATACACAATAATGGTTTGAGCAAGTACAAAATAAAAATCTATTAATCTTATATAAAAAGAAAGATATACTATAGCGACTGGGTTAGTTAACGCATTACAATATAACTAGAAATTTTACACGAACCAATTATGGTTTCTGAGTCAGTAAAAACCAAAGCATTAATTAATTTTGGAAATAATGACTGACTTACAGGAAGCCAGAGAATTATTAAAAATGTCAAACTCATGAGACATATTGAGCAAATTTACATTTCGCATAATTATTTCTATTGGAGAATAATAACCATAATTATTTCGATGAAAATTCGGTCGAAACAAAGATGCATTGCGAATGGGTCTATTATGTGAGTGAAAATTAAAATTCAGCATGGATAACAACTCTGGAGATATGATTTCACCATTTATAAGTTTATGGACAAAGTTTATTAGTAACAGTAACAACCTGTGATTTTTCAATGCCAGTGAAAAATCACAGATACGTGAAATATCGCCCATACCTAGTTTGCGGGTAAAATTTAAATGAAACAGAGGGTGGTGTGGGGTCCTATCCTACCCTCCAAGCATTAGAACACTCCCCACAGTTTCTTTAAATAATAACGTTTGTCAAAAATCCAAAAAGCTATTAGATTAATTTCTTATCAATTAATTTACACTTGCAAAACCGTCGTTTGTGCTCTAAGAATTGGAGGGTGAGATAGGCCCCACCCACCGCTCTTCGTTTCCACTTAAAACCAAGCTAGAAAACATTGTTTGATGAAACAAATTTCTTACTCAGATCAGGAGAGATGTAATAGTTTCTAAAACACAAAGAAAGAGCGTTTGCGGGTAAAATTTAAATGAAGCGATGGGCGGTGGGTGGGCCCTATCCTACCCTCCAAGCCTTAGAACACTCCCCCAAAGTTTCTTTAAATAATTACATTTGTCAAAAGTTCAAAAAACTGTTAGATTAATTTTTTATCAATTAATTTACACTTTGAAAACCCTTAATAATTGTAGGGTGGGATAAGGATCACCCGCCGCCCGTAGTTTTCACTTAAAACCGACGTAGAAAACATTGTTTGATCAAACCAATTTTTTTCTCCGAAAAGGAGAGATGTAATAGTTTCTAAAACATAAAGAAAGAGCGTTTGCGGGTAAAATCTAAATGAAACAGAGGATGCTGGGTGGGTCTTATCCCACCCTACAACCTTTTGAACACACGTTTCTACACGTTTGTCAAAAAAACCATTGCATTCTGTTCTTATCAATTAATTTACATTTGCAAAACCCTCGTTTGTGCTCTAAAAAATTGAGGGTGGGATAGGGCCCACCCTTTGCCATTCGTTTCCACTTAAAACCAAAATAGAAAACATTGTTTGGTCAAACTAATTACCTACTCAGATTAGGAGAGTTGTAATAGCTTCTAAAACATAAAGAAAGAGCGTTTGCGGGTAAAATTTAAATGAAACAGAGGATGGTGGGTGGTCCCTATCGCACCCTCCAACCTTTTGAACACGTTTGTCAAAAAAAAACCGTTAGATTCTGTTCTTATCAATTAATTTACACTTGAAAAACCCTCGTTTGTGTTCTAAGGATTGGAGGGGAGGGTTGAGACCACCCACCCTCCATATTAACGTTCATTGCAACTATAAACCCTGTTTTCTGTGATTGTTAAATTTCGAACTTCAATGAATCGCACTGTTTTGAAGATTATATTAAAGTTGATATGGAGGGTGGTGGGTGTTCCGTATGGTGGTGGGTGGCCCCTATCCCATAAACCAACCAGTTGAATGTAGCTCTTATAATATTCAATTTCCAATGTTATTTCTCTGCTTCCCTCTCTAGGGATCAGGAGTAAAACATGTGGGCGTAGAATTCACACTGTAAAGGTGCGTATCCACCGGCGCTCGCGAACAGCTCGCGATCACCCAATAACCTGTTCGCCCAATGTTGTCGGGCTGTGCGCGAACAGCTCGCGTAACATTAACGGGTTAACCTGTTCGTCTCGAGTTCGCCAAAAGTCCCACCAGTTTAACCCTTAATAGTCACACCTCCGAAAAATGACGTAATAGTCATTCGGGGTGTGGTACACCCCACGCCTTTGAACTTCGGTCAATTAATGTTAAATTGACAAAAAACAAAAAATAAAAATCTGGGATACATTTTGAACATCTAGTTACAAGAATATGTGAATAGTTTTCGAAACCTGCAACTTTACATGTGAAAAAAAAATGTTGCAAAAAAAATTCCGCAAAATATGAGTTTTTTTGCAAAAAATACGGTAGTAATTTCAATTTTCAGCTAAAAAATAAAATAGTTAGAAACTGAAAACTTGAAATAGTTTCATTCCAAGTGGAGTTAATAAATTTTGCGACCTTTCCGAAAAGTATATTTATTTTCATGATCGAAGGTGGGATTTTTTATGAAAAAATTATTTTAGTATTTTTCTAATATAAAGTCAATTTAATGTTGAATATGAATATGAAAATATTTTTAAAACTATTATTATGAAGAAAAAAGGCTATTATAATGTAAAAGATCCCAAAAGAGCATTCGACGCACATATAAATATGTGCGATGTATGTCGCACATCGACCTCTCGCAACTGCGACATAGCATGTGCGACTTTTTGTCGCTTCTTCTGGAACAAATATCGCAGCACTTTTGATTCGGTAATCTCGGAATAATCCACAGAGAAGAAAATGCTAAGAATTTTTTTTCTGGCACAATGATCACACGGGATGTTGTACACCCCACAATTTTTCACGAATTGACTCAAACAGGTACCACATTAACACTGACGCGTGAGCTCAAATAATACCTATCGGGGTCCACAGTAGAAGGTTCAAACTATCTGTAGATGGAGTAACATGTCCCGTTTACTTTCAATTTCAAGGACCTTATTCAACGTCGAAAAAAGGCTGGGGTGTATCACACCCCTTGTGATTATTAAAGGTTAAAGGGTATGTTCGCCGAACCTCAGGTGTAGACGCTGAAACTGTTCGCATCAATTTTAAAACGAAAAATTATGGAGTGGACGGATGATAACGTACTAACCTTATATAAAGAAGTGTTGTGGAACGTCAAAATAACTGACTACAGGAAAAAAATAAAGAAAAGTGATGCGTGGGAAAGTTTGCCAAAAGAACTGGATTGTTGCCGCAAAGAAGTTGAACGAAAAATGAAAACTCTTTCTCAATTTCGACGCGAACGACAACAAACAGAGAAAATGATAAAATCTGGGATGGGCAGGGTTGAAATATACGGTAGGACATGGTTTGGGTTCAAATATTTGATTCGTTTCATCAACACAAGACATGTCTATTTGATACCGATAAAACTGGAACACTGAGCGAACAACGTTCAACGAAAATTAATTTCATCTAGACATGTTCGTGTAACTGCTCGCGTACTGAACGCGGGGTGATCGAGATTTGTTTGCGAGCCAATCGCGAACAGGGCTTGTAGCTGTTCATGAAATGTTCACAATAAGTTCGCCGGTGGATACACACCTTGAGGTGCAAGTGTAGTAAAAATATTTAGTGGGGGACTCAAAATTAAATTGCGCCTGGGGCCTCTCAAGTGCTAAATCCCCCTCTACCCACAATTGTGATTTTGTTTCATTAAGGGTGTATTCATTTCAACGATATTACGGAGTCAACGAAGATTCTATTAAACTTCAAACATTCATAATTGCCTTCAGCCACCCTATAGTGGTGGGTGGATGGGCCCTATAGGTGAGTCAACAATGATTCCATTAAACTTTAAACATTCATAATTGCCTTCATCCAGACAAATTGTCGATAAAATCTTGATGAAATTCAACCTTTGATCATTTCTTATATCGTATTCGACGTGCTTACATATTATTAGTTTACAGGAAAATAATAAGATATATTTTTTCTGTGTTCTGTTCCTTTTGTTTATTTTTTTAAATTTTGTTAAATGTGGAGCACGAGGCACACGTCTCATACGCCTCTGCGATAGTTCCATAAGCTAGGGGTGTTCGATTATGGAAATGAATAATCGATTTTTGATTATTTTTAATTATCGATTATATCGATTAATCGAATTGATCGATTAATCGATAATCGAAATTATCGATTAATCGATTAATCGATAATCGAAATGATCGATTAATCGAAATGATCGATTAATCGAAATGATCGATTAATCGATTAATCAAAATAAAATTATCGATTAATCGATTAATCGATTAATGAAAAATCAAATTATCGATTAATCGATTAATTGAATATTTCTCGAGTAATAATCAAAACATCAAAGTTTTGCACAGCCTCGTGAATACTGTTTTTCAATCTTATTAATGTAAATTGGAAGCTGTAATCAATTCGGCTGAATTAGGACATTATCACATATAACATTCATAGTGCTTCAAATATTACGGATCATTTTTTGCGAGTGCTTTGCGTTCATAATCACGAGGCACGAGACGAAGACAAGAACCGATTACAATGGTAAAAATGCACCAGCAAAAAATTATCCAGCACGCGGGATATTCGGAAGACTATCGCACAATTTTAAATTAATGTAACAGACGTAATATAATAATGTCGCAATGCTTTTCGATTATTGATTTGGAATCAGTTTAAAATAGTCTTGGCTTTGACAGAAGTTAAAATTAGCACTTGTGCGTATACTCAGCAATGTTCATATTGTGTTCATCAGCAACTTATGTCACTGTTGAAAGCGAATTTAAGGGATACAAAATTCAAGCATTTCCCAAGCATTGAAAAATATATCCAGACAAACAAACAATGATTTGCTTTAACCCAAGCAAAATTCTTGAAATTAAAGTTGCTGAGAAGAGAAAAATTCAATAGAAAATTTGAAGATCTTTTTCAAATGTGTTTCAATAACATATCAACATAGAAGGAATTGTAAGTCAAATCTCTACAATAGTTGATGCAAATCAGGATTGATAGAAATGGAAATAATCAAACTTCAAATTTATTTGTATTTGAAATACAAAAATTGTTTTAGGAAATACAGTTAAGAAAAATACCCAATCTTGACAAATGTCTTGCTTTGGCTGGATTTATTGGCGGAATGGCGGAATCCTCATTTTCTGACGAGTATTCCAGAATTAAAAATAAGAAATTCTTTAACTAACAACTATTTAACTATCCGATCAGTGTCTATAAATATCTCTTTTATCGGATGATCCCACCTTTGAACATATTGCCAAAATGAAAGGCCAACGATCTCATTAGTATTAGTCTTATGTAAATATTTATAATGTTCCCAATTTTCTTTGTTTTACTTATTATAAGTTCGTTTAGTCCGATAATTCAAATACATCTATTATTCAAAGGTGTGATGGTATTTATATAGGGTTCTTTAGTATTGCCTGGGAACCGTGGGTTACTCCGCGATGCTGCCAGAGAGGGGTTACTTCTTCTGTTATTGTTAGTCGAAATTACTAAATCGGATTCTTTACGTTGGTTTTTATTTCTCGTTCATAACAATTTACAGACTTAACCGAAAAACTATCGTTGTTCTTCGACCGGAGCTTAGAAGAGAAGTGTTGTTAATGTAATGTGTTCGGTCGAAGTACAAAAATCGAGGCGGGCGCACGTGATCAGAGACTCGTTTAGCTGTGGTCAAAGTATTATTTATTGATGGTCAAAGTATTATTTATTGATTGATAATTGAATGGTCTTCATGATCGGTGCGTCCGTCTCGGGTACATATAGATAATACATTTTACACTATTAGAACCTTTATAACGGTAATAAATAATGCGGATTATTACATAGCAGTAGTAAGAGTAAATATAATCATGAGTAACATAATTGGCATCCGCATGACTTCCTAAATTAAACATAGATATTAAAAATAGATTGGTGATTACAATTACTATGTAAATAATATTAATGATTTATCTAAAACAGAAAGACATGAAAACATATAATAATAATGATAGAATAATTAAATGCATATTAAATGTATAGAACACTAATAGTAGAATAATTAAATATATATAAGAATAATAATAATGAATAAAGTGAGTGGAGTACGTTACACTCCCCCCCTTAGAGAGAAAAAAAATTATTTTATATAACTTTTTTTTTTCAAAAATAAATGAAAAATCTTACTATAAAGGAACCATTAAAAATGTTATTAATCATTACGAAATCTGGCTATAATTCTTTGACTACGTCTAAGTTCTGGAGCGGCTTCGCCATTAAAAGCATTAGGTTCATTGTTTGCAATTTGGATTTGATCGGCAAGTTGGTTCAATGGTATAGCAGCAGGGGTTACATTGCGCGAAATTTTTTGTTTGTAAAACGTAGATAGTTTTTTGTAGCATTTGAATAAAAAGAAAATGAGAATCAGCAAGGATAATAGGTAAGCTAAATAGGAAGGTGAAGTCATAGAAAGTTGAGAGTCTTTCGAGATATTGTCCGATAGTTTTACAATATCATCAAGTTTGTGACTAGCAGTGATCAAATTATTCTCATCGACCTGAGTTAATGGAATTGGAATCAGATGGCTGATATTTAGTTTCGGAATTTTGTCGCAACAATTGTCGACTAAAATGTTATACGAAGGCAAGGTAAATGTTAATTCACTCTCAAAGTAACTGGAGGACGAGGTTAAAGTGCTTGTACCTGTGTACGCTTTGCAGTTTGGAGCTAGGGTTAAAATTCCAGCATTACTCAATAGAATGTCGGTACTAACGGTGTTTTTACAGGTAAGGGTAACTAGTAATTCTTTGGGAAGGATAAAAAGCCATGAATTTCTTTGTTCAAGACCTTTCCAATAAGCAGAAATAAATTTGATGATTCTTGTATCACAACTTTTGGAGATTTTTGAGTTTAATAATATGTTTGATTCACAACTGGGTTGTAGTAAGTTAGATCGTAGTGGTTGATCTTGAAAGCATATATATTTTTCGGGTAACTTATGACAGTAACTTAAATCATGAAAAGAAATATAGTTCAATTTGTTTAAAGAAATTGCAATGAAATTAGAACTTGGTTGAATGAAAATGTATGACGAGTTGTCATGAGATGTAGGAAGTGGAGATAATTTATAGAATCTATAAGTTAATGGAGAAATTAGCGGGTTTGAAATTACAAAAATAATTTTGTTTTCCCGGAAATAAACTGCTAGAGAGGTTATTTGTAAAAGTTTAACAGCGTTTTCCCTAGTCAATGGTTGTGCGAGCCTACTGAAATTAGGAACAAAACGTCGGTAATAACCTGCGAGTCCTAAAAAAGATTTAATGTCCTTAGGGTTTCTTGGCACGGGAAAATTTTCAACACAGGAGGTCTTCTTTGGGTCTGGCCGGACTCCATTTTCCGTAATTAAATGTCCTAGGTAAACTACCTCATGTCTTAAGAATTGACATTTCTTTGGTTCGACTCTTAAGTTATGTCGATCGAGTCTATCAAAAACTTCTCGAATTTTCTTTATGTGATTTTGTAAGTTGTCGGAGAAGATGACTATATCATCTAGATACACAAAACATCGATGATTATTTTGTAAACCTGATAAGGCTAAATTCATCAATCTCTGAAAGGTAGCAGGTGAATTTTTCAATCCGAAAGGCATCCTATTGAACTCGAAGTGTCCCTGCGGAACACTGAATGCTGTCTTTGGTGCATCGCGTGGGTGCATCTTGATTTGATGAAAACCTGAGGTAAGGTCGAGAGTGGTAAAGTATTTAGCACTTCCTAGTTCATCTAGAATTTCTTCGATGTTTGGTAAAGGATAGGCGTCGCCGATGGTTATTTCGTTTAACTTACGATAGTCGATGACCAACCGCCATCGTTTGTTACCCTCGGAGTCGCTTTTCTTGGGAACAATCCATACAGGTGAATTCCAGGGGCTTTGCGAAGGTTTAATAATATTCTGACGAAGCATCGACACCACTTGTTCGTCGACGACGGGTTTTAAAGCCGGAGGGTACCTATATGTTTTTGTATTTATGGGCATATCCGTTTTAGTGTGAATTTCGTGATGACCTAGGTCGGTCGATGTTAAAACATCTCCTTCCAGGTAAAATATGTGATTATATTCAAGACATAGTTCTGTCAAAGCGGTTTTTTCTTCTGAGTTAAGGTGGTCGCGTTGTAAAGTATCCACTAGAGTTGTCAGCCGATTTTTATTTATATTAGGGAAATCAGTATCGGGAATTAGAGTAGGATTGAAAACTTCTGTCCTTCTTACATTTACAGGTTCGATTGTTGCATAAAAATGATCGATTATTACATCCTCAGGGGACATATTTAAAACAGTAGTGATCGCCTTGTTGTCTTTGACTACCACTAGACTACGACAAAAAATTACGTCTTGACAGATTTCCATATTATTTATAATTCCTTCATTTATTTCAGGGTTATTGATTGTTACTGACACGACCGTTTCGGATCGAGCTTTTAGAGTTATTTTATTTTTTAATTGGTTTGAGTTAGCGAAATGTTGATCATTGCAAGGAAGGCAGGGTTGGGAAATGTTTTCAATATTATTAATGGCTTCGTGTTTAAAAATAGTATTACTATCAGGATTAGGTAAGGTTAGGTTGGCATTCGTTAAAGGGTCAGGGTTAGTTATGTTATTATTATAGTTTGAGTTAATTAAATCATGAGGATTAGTGGGATTATTGTTAATAAGTGTTTTGTTGTTTCTGTGAGCAGGATTAAAATCAATTTCGTTAATTTGATTTGGGAAATTATTGAGTTTATCATGATGGTTAGGATTTATTTTAAAATTATTGTTAGAGTTAATTTTGTTCTGGAAATTAGTAAAATTATTTTTTATAAGTACTTGATGATTTTTGTTAGTTTTGTTAGTTTTGTTAGTTTCATTAATTGGAAAATCATCCTGTTGATTAGAAGAAATTTTACGTTCATTATGTTGACGGGAATTACTATTAATAGGTAAATAATTTTTATTATCATTAGGATTATAAACGATTTCATTATTATTGTTAGAGGAATTGTTAAATTCTCTATTAGGCATGGGATCCATTTTGTTATTATTATTAATATTAGTTGTATCGGAAGAATATGTAGGATTATCATTAATAGGTGGATGTGTATTGAGGTGATTAAGATCAATTTCGTTATTTGCGTAATTATCAGAAAATTTTATTCTATACTTTGGGATAGTTTTAATTTCTACAATTCGTTCTGAACTTACGAGTTCACTAGTTTTATTGTTATCTTTTGCATTGAAATTAGAAATAAAAAGATCATCACCCGAAAGGCGAGATGAATTCAGAAATTTACTTACAATATTTTTTCTATTTGTCCGCACAATTGTTTGTGGTGAAATGTTAGTTTTATTTTTATTGATCTTAATGTTGTGATCTCGTTGACAAGGGATAGGAATTTTAATATGATTATTATTTTGACTTGTGTTATAATCAATGTTAGTTTTATCGTCCTTCGAATGATCCGAATTATCTGATGATTGACTTAAAACCTTATGTATATTATCATTGATTTCGTTATTATTGCTACAGTTTTGAGCGATTTTGCTAGTTTTGTTAGGAGAATTTAGAAATTCAGAATTTTTATTACAAATAGGAATTTTAAGATGATTATTGCCATTATTTAGATCAAAATCAGGAACAGAACTATCATTACTCGAATGATCCGAGTCATTTAATGAAGTTAAGGATCTCTGGATAACATACAGAGGTAGGTAATTGTTCCCAATAAAAAGTTTTTTCTCTTGATAACAGATTTTGCTATTTACCTTGAGTAAGAAATCGTTACCAAGAATACCATCTTGTTTTATAGGGAATGAATCGGGAACTACATGAAAAATGTGAGAGATAACCTGATCGTTAATGATAACATTAAATGTACAATAACATTTTGTTTTATATGGTTCATTGGAATTATTTATACCTCGTAAGGTAATAAGATTGTCAAGGTGACAAGGTACGTGACGTTTCAACTTCGATAATTTTATTAACGAAACTTCTGAACCTGTGTCTAATAAAAATGAAGGGTCATTAATTAATTCGGGAATAGTTAATATAGTATAGGTTGATGCAGCTAATAAATTCAACGTATAAATTCGGCTTGTACTGTTGTCGACGACCGGGGTGTTGCCTCCGCCTCGGTCGATAACGAGTTTAAAGAAGCTTGTTGTTTGGACATTTGATAAGAAGTGTTTGGGGTGTTTGATCGATTAAATTGATCTGGAGAATTAACATAGCGTGAATTTTGCGGTTTATTATGATAAGTTTGGAAGTTATTTCTGTTGTTTTGAGAAGGTGAGTTGTAATTTCGTGTGTTTTGGTCGTGGAAATCTGGGCGGTTTTGATTAAACCTCGGAATATTCGAATTTGAAAAATTACGATTAGAATTATGTTGGTTAGTCACATTGTTTGGGAATTGGGAATTTCTATTAGAATAATTTTGTAGCGAATCTTGATATTGTTTTTTTCGACATTCGTTTATAGAGTGTCCTCCCTTTTTGCAATAATGACACTGTATATTAAAATTAATAGGTCGTGACTTGTGGGTTTCAGGGTAATTTTGATTTGGTACATGATTTAAAGAATTGAATCTGCAATTTGATGTGACATGGGAGTTTTTGTTACAAATGTGACAAAATTTTGTTGAATTAATAAGATCAGGTGTAAGTTTTGTGTTAATATATTCCTCATTAGTTGCATAGCTAATTGCTTCTTCTAAAGTGGTGGGTTTCATCGCTCTTACCAAGAAATTTAACTGACCTTTTAGACCAGTAAGAAAAACACTAAGAACTTGTGCATTAACCATTTGAAGTTGCGCTTCACGCGCCTCTTGAGTTAAAGTTCTGGGTAGAGTGAGTATTAAATTTTGACGACATTTTTCAACACGTAATCCGAAATCAGAAACGATTTCGCTAGGTTTTTGAATACATAAATTTAAATCTGCTAAAACGGCACTGTAACTTCGTTTTATTGAAAAATTATCACGTAAAAATGTTTTTAAATCATCCCACGTGTCAATTTGTCTACTCCTAGTACAGCGGCCAGCGTCGCCAATTATTTTATTTTTTATAGCAATTAATAACTGTGGTTTTTGAGCGTCGGGAACTAACTGGATTGCGTCACTACATTGATTTATAAAATCTTCTAAATTATTATGAGGTGATAATTTAGAGTTGTCAAACCTGGTGTCAATTAGGATATTAAATGCAAAATTTAACATAGTCAGATCATTGTTTGCCATTGTAACGATAAAAAGTAATAATAAAAGTGAGAGAAAAAAAAAAAAATATATATAGAAAGTAATTAAATGGTTGGTTCCGTAATAGTAAGAAAATTCGACTTACAAAAAAAATATATATAATGGTGACATCATGCGTCTCTAGTTGTCGGTTTCGGCTGGTGGACTCGATCCTCTCGGACTCGACTTCGATGAGGCGTCTCGGTTCTCTCCTCAGTACCTGCACGTCTCCTCCAGGTGGTCTATTCCGGCTGGTGGACTCGTTCCTCTCGGACTCGACTTCGATGTGGGGTCTCGGTTCTCTCCTCAGTACTTGCACGTCTCCTCCAGGTGGTCTATTCCAGCTGGTGGCTTGGTCCTCTCGAACTCGTCTCTGACGGCGGTGTACATACACAGATTTCAATTTCCAGACAATCCTACCGTCGACTGCGCCAATTTTGTGATGGTATTTATATAGGGTTCTTTAGTATTGCCTGGGAACCGTGGGTTACTCCGCGATGCTGCCAGAGAGGGGTTACTTCTTCTGTTATTGTTAGTCGAAATTACTAAATCGGATTCTTTACGTTGGTTTTTATTTCTCGTTCATAACAATTTACAGACTTAACCGAAAAACTATCGTTGTTCTTCGACCGGAGCTTAGAAGAGAAGTGTTGTTAATGTAATGTGTTCGGTCGAAGTACAAAAATCGAGGCGGGCGCACGTGATCAGAGACTCGTTTAGCTGTGGTCAAAGTATTATTTATTGATGGTCAAAGTATTATTTATTGATTGATAATTGAATGGTCTTCATGATCGGTGCGTCCGTCTCGGGTACATATAGATAATACATTTTACACTATTAGAACCTTTATAACGGTAATAAATAATGCGGATTATTACATAGCAGTAGTAAGAGTAAATATAATCATGAGTAACATAATTGGCATCCGCATGACTTCCTAAATTAAACATAGATATTAAAAATAGATTGGTGATTACAATTACTATGTAAATAATATTAATGATTTATCTAAAACAGAAAGACATGAAAACATATAATAATAATGATAGAATAATTAAATGCATATTAAATGTATAGAACACTAATAGTAGAATAATTAAATATATATAAGAATAATAATAATGAATAAAGTGAGTGGAGTACGTTACAAAGGATCTAAAAAATAAATAATCTATTGATAGATTATTAAAATAATCATTAACAATAATGAATCAATTTATTATTCTCTGGACACTGGCGTCAAAATTCTGTAATTTTGATAATAATAATCTTTATTCCAATAAAAATAGACAATATTTAGAAACACGCACTTAATATGGAGATATTAATTCATATTAATAAATTATTATAAATAATTGTCACGGTATGTTAATATAAGCTCGGCATCATAAAAATGAGATTTAACCGATAGACTACAATTGTTTTTCATCGATATGCATTGCTGGTGCAGACTTTTCTTCGCAGAAAGTATAAACACCGGTGTATTTATTTATATTCACATGATTTATAACTCTATTGACATGCCAAAGTGTACATTTCACACATGGTTCTTATTATTTTTTTGTCGATTAAGCAACATTAAAGTCTACGTCGGCGGCGGCCGAATCATGGGTTTCTTTATAAACGGATGTTTTTTCTCGGATGAAACTCGAAAACTTGTAATACGCTTCCATTAGTATTTATACCCAAATATTTACAGCTTACCAATTTAATAAAAGTAATGAATAAAGTGGATATGATGGTTTAATGTTAATATAACAGATTGGGCGGTTATAAAAATAATCAAATACTCAAATGATCGATTAATCGATTAATCAAATAATCGATTAATCGATTAATCAAATTATCGATTAATCGATTAATCGATCAATCAAATTATCGATTAATCGATCAATCAAATTATCGATTAATCGATCAATCAAATTATCGATTAATCGATTAATCGATCAATCAAATTATCGATTAATCGATTAATCAAATGATCGATTAATCGATTATTTTTTAGAATTAATCGAACTGTCGATTAATCGATTAATCGATTATTTATCGATTAATCGATTATTTTGCACAGCCCTATCCATAACTCTCTTGTGTGGTCAACTACTAAGAATTACGTAATTATTAATATAAATGCATAGCTTGTAGCAAGTTCTGCAGTGAAATCATCAATTTAAACTTTTTAATTGCCGGCCTTGTGTCGGACTTATTTTACTTTTCAGCGTGAAATAAAGATTTCGGTATTTATTTCACCTTGATATTCTGCTTTGTTATTATATCTACTCGGTAAATATAATACGTATACATTACCAATAATGTTATTAAGTGTCAACATAATTCAAATAACGTCTCGCAACACAATAGTTACGAAATTCTGATCAACTGATACTTAAATTATCACAAAATAAACAATGAATAAAACCACGCCTGACGATCAACGTATAAATAATCGATTTAAGTGTTAGTGTGTTGTTTGGATTTTTCACCTGGCAGCTCCTAAAATATCTCCCATAAAACGGAATTACCGAATTTCGGTCTTCTATGAAGCCATAAAGGCGCCCACCGATTCACCGTAAACGTCTTAGTTTCAAAAATATTCATGAACAATAACGTAACGAATTTAAGCGAATTGCTTAACATCTGCCTCAACACTAGATCTGTATTGTTTACGTAATACATATAAAACAATAAGCGTGCACGAGCGGAAATTTAAATACCATATTGATTATTAAGAAAGTAAGCTCGGCCTACGCCTAGAAACTATGTACCTGTTGTAATTTGATTAACATGCAATTGATACGTGTTATAGCCAGAAATTTCAGGTGATAAATTACACCTGTGAGCAATATTGGGCGGAAATTTTTCAAAAAGGATGGTGGAAGAATGTATTCAGGTGGACGGAGCCGGATAGATAATGGAAGTTCTTCTGGAGCTGTTGAGTGTAGACACATATAAGACCGATACCTATATAAATAGCGTTTTTATGGTCTATAATGAGTGATAGTGTACATTTGAAAGTGGGCGCATGCAAATTACAAATATAAAGGTATGCGGTGTCAGGTTGGGTTCCACTGGACGGCGCCACATTGACGTTTTATGAAACAAGGCACTACAACGCTGCAAATGTAAAGGATTGCCTTCATAATTACTGTTTGCCTCAATAAGTTTCTCTTTCGAATCATTTCCAAACACCGTTCACGAATGAACATCGGTGCTAAAATTGGCACTCGCCGAAAAAGTGTGCTCAATCGCCTTTCTAAGGCCAATGATATACAGCTCGCGTTTCCAACAAGCGACACTACCTGTCGCCGATACTTTTATTATTATTAATAGCCAGACATTTAATATCCTTTTATACGCTATTAACATGCATCATTTAGGATGCCCATTTTTCACTATATTAGTACATTTATGTGAATTGACGGAAATACTATTTAATCTATTGTCACCGGATTCGTTCCATAATTACACTATATCTCATTTGTGCTTAGATACAAGACTTGAACGGGATTCAAGTCAAATGGAGTATGAATTGATAAAAGCATTGATTTTAGTTAATTAGGGTAACTTTCTCTATATACCCGAAATGCCGGATCGATATCTTACCCAAAGTGTCTAATATCGTTCCATCAGCTCAAAACGCGGAATAGCGTCAGTGACTATAACGCCATATCGTGCGCAAAGTGCCGAACGATGCTAACGACGTCGTATTGCTTTTGAACACTGCGTTAGACCTGAATACGAATCGATATTTGGAAAATGCGTTGAGGAACTCTTTCATGTATTACCGAAAACAGAGAATATTAGACCAACAATGCTAATTTCTTGTACCTCCAATGCAGATTTTCAAATAAAAATTTAAACTTAAGTATTGGTAAATAATAATTAAATAATTATTATTGCTATAATTGCTGGTTGATTTTCTATAATTGTCGATGGATAATTCTTCAGAATTAGAGAAATTAGTGCAACGTTTTTGAAAGTAGATGTAGACCATGGTGCAAAGATTACATGGTGTGCCTATAACTCCCGCACCACGCCCCTTTTGAGTCTTTTGTTGTGCTGCAATTACCAACTATGAAAAATGAAACTATAAAATCTTACAAAATGATCACGAGCATTAAAATTTTTTAAAGATTCTTTTTTTATTTAAAGCAATTAGGTTGGTAAGAAAATCATTAAATGTGGTTTTAGATGTTTAATTTGCTATGCACACTAAACAGTACGAAATAAAGATGATAAAATGTAAATATAGTATTTGCAAACAAACATTTAATTTAGTTATATCGACTTTTCGAAGCTAAGCAAGCAATTTTACAAAGTTGCATCACTGGGCATCAACCAAATGAGAGAGGGGAATATTTTAGAGGGAGAACGCGAGCGTCTAGACACACCATGTAATCTTTGCACGAAATTCGCTTTTTTCAAACACCCATAACTTTGTGCCAAATCGTCGTAGGAACTTCGTTATTTGAGTCCGGCGCAGGTAATTGAACACATTTCAATGCCCTTTTGGTGAATCGAGTCGACACATTTTTTCCAACTCGGTACACGTTGCCAAAGTTGAACCTGTTTTTTTTGTTCAGGGGTTGTTCGAAAAGGCATCATTGCCTCTTTAAAGTAGAGCCAAAATGGGATTTTTTTCCGAAAGAATCATCAAATTTGGTTGAAAAGTTACTGAGCTTTGTGGGAAAAACCTCAAAATGCACCTTTTTTAAAACACCCATAACCAAATCGTCGTAGGAACTTCGTACATAGGGAATTGATTAAATTTTAATACCTTTATGGTGGATCGAGTCGACAAAATTTTTCCAACTCCGTAGACATCGTTGGACAACCTTTTTTTCACGGGGGCACTAGAGGGGGGCAGAAGGGGTTACGCTTAAGTTCGCATGCATGACAAGAAGACACTTTAAAGTTTTTGGCCCTCAAAGATTCATCAAAATCGATTGAAAATACGCCGAGTTATGGTGGTTTCAAAATGGTCGAAATTTCACGAATTTCAAAAAATTCCACGAATTTCCAAAAAATTAAGTCTTGCACAGACCAAAAACAAATTCCTGGCTAATGCCATTTACATGTCATAAATAGTACCACCATTGATAACGTTGGTATAAGATCGTTTTTTTTTGTACAAGGACTAACTTGAAGAGTATTTAAAAATTGAATTTGAAAACTTAAAATTAAATTTGATGAATGTCTATAATGTTAAAACTATGAGTTACATAAAAGTTACAAGAACATTAATTGTAGAGAATACCAAACTAAAAAAGTTTTAATTGAGATTCCATTAGTTTATGAAAAAAAATCCATACATAAAAATACATATACCATAAAATTGGAGTAATTTACATATTGGCCACATAAATATTTTCAGATTATTATTTTAGGCTTCCGATTAAACTCTCGACTTTACAAAGATAACTATAGATATCCCAATTCATGGATAACTTACCTTAACATTACCTTAGTAATTAAAACGTCACCTGTGACTGACACTAAAGTATTTCAATGGGGCCGCGTCAGTCGCCGATGACTGACAGCGAGTACCCACTTTAAACTTACTATTTTGCACTGTCAGTCACGAGTTAAATTAAATAAGCATATTCTTACTCATTTTATAAAATAAAACTTAAAAACAAAGAAAACTTTATTTGACATTTTCCAAAAAAAACTTGTTGGCGGCAAAGGGATCGGGTGTTTTTTAGTTCAGAATACCAATAAACATCCAAAATACTTTTATTAGACCAAATTAAAGGATGGTTGATGGTAATTCGGATAATAGCGAAAATTGGCGTAGACAACTTTTGTAGTTATTAATTCATATATTGCTATAGAAGCTGTAATGAGTACATGGGTCCCGTAATAAAAATAATTAATTTAATATTTTTTTCAGCAATAATTCGTATTTTTAGAAATCTGATAAATGCGCATGATAAATATCAATTGTAAAATATAATATGAGCAAGAAGTTGAGATATCAAAACAAATATAACGCGTACTCGCTACGCGTTTCTATAAAATAAACAAAAACAGAATCCCGCCGAAAAATATTTTAATTTAATATTTTTTCAGCAATCATTCGTAACTTTAATAATCTGATAAATATAATTCGCACAAATAATCATAACAGCGCATGATAAATATCAATTGTAAAATATAACATGAGCAAGAAGTTGAGATATCAAAACAAATATAACGCGTACTCGCGCGGACTCGCTACGCGTTTCTATAAAATAAACAAAAAAACGCGCCGAAAAATAATTTAATTTAATATTTTTTTCAGCAAAAATTCGTAATTTTAATAATCTGATAAATGTAATTTGCACAAATAATCATAATGGCGCATGATAAATATCAATTGTAAAATATAATATGAGCAAGAAGTAGAGATATCAAAACAAATATAACGCGTACTCGCGCGGACTCGCTACGCGTTTCTATAAAATAAACAAAAACAGAATCGCGCCGAAAAATAATTTAATTTAATATTTTTTTAGCAATAATTCCTAATTTTAATAATCTGATAAATGTAATTCGCACAAATAATCATAACAGCGCATGGTAACCATCAATTGTAAAATATAATATGAGCAAGAAGTTGAGATATCAAAATAAATATAACGCGTACTCGCGCGGACTCGCTACGCGTTTCTATAAACGAAACAAAAACAGAATCGCGCCGAAAAATAATTTAATTTAATATTTTTTTAGCAATAATTCCTAATTTTAATAATCTGATAAATGTAATTCGCACAAATAATCATAACAGCGCATGGTAACCATCAATTGTAAAATATAATATGAGCAAGAAGTTGAGATATCAAAATAAATATAACGCGTACTCGCGCGGACTCGCTACGCGTTTCTATAAACGAAACAAAAACAGAATCGCGCCGAAAAATAATTTAATTTAATATTTTTTTCAGCAAAAATTCGTAATTTTAATAATCTGATAAATGTAATTTGCACAAATAATCATAATGGCGCATGATAAATATCAATTGTAAAATATAATATGAGCAAGAAGTAGAGATATCAAAACAAATATAACGCGTACTCGCGCGGACTCGCTACGCGTTTCTATAAAATAAACAAAAACAGAATCGCGCCGAAAAATAATTTAATTTAATATTTTTTTAGCAATAATTCCTAATTTTAATAATCTGATAAATGTAATTCGCACAAATAATCATAACAGCGCATGGTAACCATCAATTGTAAAATATAATATGAGCAAGAAGTTGAGATATCAAAATAAATATAACGCGTACTCGCGCGGACTCGCTACGCGTTTCTATAAACGAAACAAAAACAGAATCGCGCCGAAAAATAATTTAATTTAATATTTTTTTAGCAATAATTCCTAATTTTAATAATCTGATAAATGTAATTCGCACAAATAATCATAACAGCGCATGGTAACCATCAATTGTAAAATATAATATGAGCAAGAAGTTGAGATATCAAAATAAATATAACGCGTACTCGCGCGGACTCGCTACGCGTTTCTATAAACGAAACAAAAACAGAATCGCGCCGAAAAATAATTTAATTTAATATTTTTTTCAGCAAAAATTCGTAATTTTAATAATCTGATAAATGTAATTTGCACAAATAATCATAATGGCGCATGATAAATATCAATTGTAAAATATAATATGAGCAAGAAGTAGAGATATCAAAACAAATATAACGCGTACTCGCGCGGACTCGCTACGCGTTTCTATAAAATAAACAAAAACAGAATCGCGCCGAAAAATAATTTAATTTAATATTTTTTTAGCAATAATTCCTAATTTTAATAATCTGATAAATGTAATTCGCACAAATAATCATAACAGCGCATGGTAACCATCAATTGTAAAATATAATATGAGCAAGAAGTTGAGATATCAAAATAAATATAACGCGTACTCGCGCGGACTCGCTACGCGTTTCTATAAACGAAACAAAAACAGAATCGCGCCGAAAAATAATTTAATTTAATATTTTTTTAGCAATAATTCCTAATTTTAATAATCTGATAAATGTAATTCGCACAAATAATCATAACAGCGCATGGTAACCATCAATTGTAAAATATAATATGAGCAAGAAGTTGAGATATCAAAATAAATATAACGCGTACTCGCGCGGACTCGCTACGCGTTTCTATAAACGAAACAAAAACAGAATCGCGCCGAAAAATAATTTAATTTAATATTTTTTTAGCAATAATTCCAAATTTTAATAATCTGATAAATTTAATTCGCACAAATAATCATAACAGCGCATGGTAACCATCAATTGTAAAATATAATATGAGCAAGAAGTTGAGATATCAAAATAAATATAACGCGTACTCGCGCGGACTCGCTACGCGTTTCTATAAACGAAACAAAAACAGAATCGCGCCGAAAAATAATTTAATTTAATATTTTTTTAGCAATAATTCCAAATTTTAATAATCTGATAAATTTAATTCGCACAAATAATCATAACAGCGCATGGTAACCATCAATTGTAAAATATAATATGAGCAAGAAGTTGAGATATCAAAATAAATATAACGCGTACTCGCGCGGACTCGCTACGCGTTTCTATAAACGAAACAAAAACAGAATCGCGCCGAAAAATAATTTAATTTAATATTTTTTTAGCAATAATTCCAAATTTTAATAATCTGATAAATTTAATTCGCACAAATAATCATAACAGCGCATGGTAACCATCAATTGTAAAATATAATATGAGCAAGAAGTTGAGATATCAAAATAAATATAACGCGTACTCGCGCGGACTCGCTACGCGTTTCTATAAACGAAACAAAAACAGAATCGCGCCGAAAAATAATTTAATTTAATATTTTTTTAGCAATAATTCCAAATTTTAATAATCTGATAAATTTAATTCGCACAAATAATCATAACAGCGCATGGTAACCATCAATTGTAAAATATAATATGAGCAAGAAGTTGAGATATCAAAATAAATATAACGCGTACTCGCGCGGACTCGCTACGCGTTTCTATAAACGAAACAAAAACAGAATCGCGCCGAAAAATAATTTAATTTAATATTTTTTTAGCAATAATTCCAAATTTTAATAATCTGATAAATTTAATTCGCACAAATAATCATAACAGCGCATGGTAACCATCAATTGTAAAATATAATATGAGCAAGAAGTTGAGATATCAAAATAAATATAACGCGTACTTGCGCGGACTCGCTACGCGTTTCTATAAAATAAACAAAAACAGAATCGCGCCGAAAAATAATTTAATAAAAATAATTTTTTTTTCTGGTACGGCCGAGGAACAAGAGGTGGTAATACAGATAGGTGCGGTCACGCAGCCAGCCGTCTCTGCAACTGACCCTACCTATCTGTATTACCACCTCTTGTTCCTCGGCCGTACCCGAAAAAAACCCGCGAATCGTCACTGATGATATGAGATATCCATTCGTGATGAGAAAAATAAAGGCCGCTTGTTCACAAGTAGAAGCTATCTCTGGAATTTTCCACAGGGTGCGCGGTGTAATTTTTGTATTGAAGCAAATGGTCAATATTTTGAACGATTATTGTAAACAATAATTTCATTAAAATGCAATGAATTAAAAAAAAAATAACAAATTTAATCTCGAAAACCAAGCGTATATCTGAAAACGCTTGGATTTCGAGATGAAATTTGTTTATTCATTGCATTTTAATGAAATTTTTGTTTATTTATATTTTTTATATTTGTTCAAACCAAAGTGAGGAGGTGCTCCATCATGCTGAAACCAGATGTCTGTTGACATTTTCTAATAATATTGTTATAACACTTTGCAGAAAATCTTGATAAAAGTTTGCAGGCAGCAAGTAAACGATTCTATGATTAAATTTTCGTTTTCGGACATATGTTTATAAAACAAAATATTTGTTTTTATGTCCCCTACCACCCCTAAAAGTTTGTCGGTATATTTATGGAACACCCTGTATACACACGTATACTTGTGTGTGCAGAACTCGCTTCTTGATAGTATTATAACATTATTAATAATTTTAACCAATTTAATGATTATTAAAGGTAACAAAATACCCATCATAATCACGAGGATGATTGCTACTGTCAATAGAATTAAACTGAATATCAAAAAACCAAGTAATTTTTGTAATAATGCAATTTAAAATATGTTTTGTGATTAATAATTATTAACAGGTGGAAGTTGTGAATACAATTTCACTTTTAAGCATAAGTTAATTAATGAAATAAGGTTAATTAAAAGTCACCCGGAGAAATTACTTCTCGCTTCCTGGTGGCTAATAATACTGCGTAGACATTATAGATGCAAATGCCAATAGTCGGTTTTATTTAAATAAGATGCAGGACTCGAAATGTTATGGTATCGGTGTGATAAAATTTCTCTGAAACTGACATAATACGTGGGATGCACTTAAATGGGACAGGCTCGACATTTTTCAGATAACCATATTAATGCGAACGCGTTCGGATCTATTTCAATTTCAAATTATGCGTACGAAAGTGGAAGAGTTGCTCAGGCATTTTTTACACGATGCAAATATGAAAGTTTACATTAATTAATCAACATAATTATTCTTGTTGTTAAATGTTTCATTCACAATAAAAATTACATCTTGATTGTTATTGATATTTTTCTTAATTTTTAAAATGCAATTCCATAGAAACCAACATTCATCCCGTATGCAACCCTGTCTAAAATATTATTACATAATTTTTATCGTTACGAGCCGAGGTTCAAAAAATGCTTAATTTTTCGAACAGGTCGAATAGATTTAAGTAGAAACATACAATTTTTTTCAACTGTTATTTAAGATTACAACACAGGTGCAGCCTCCAAAATCCTAAAATAAATCAACTTATCTGATTAACCACGGAGTATTTGATTTAAAAACCCTGATAAAAATACCTACCTTTCATTAGTCTTAGGGTAGGGTTACTTAAGCGCGATTACGTACATATCCTGTTACCGCTGCTGCACCGCAACAAGAATTCCGAATATGCATTATCTTCAGAAATCCCCAATAGACTTTGTCGCGTTTCAATTAAAACATTTCGCGCCGTGTCAAAATATAATTGGCGCTATTAATTTCGCGTAAACATATTCACCGCTACATAATAAATATGTATTATCGATATATTATCATAATTTAGCGTTAAATGATAATTGATCAACAGAAATTACAGTTAACAGCTTGAAATAAGCACTTGATAACGATAAATCTAAACATTAGCATGTGCGACTTGCATGCGTAAATGAAAAGTTTATGTTTGGCGAGTATAAAGACCATTCAGAAATGCAAACATGCTCCGTAAATATAGTTGTAACACTTAAATGGCCTCATTCAAAAAAAAACTTAAATGGTATTAGCTGTTCGCTGGTTGTTTATGGGAGCAGAACACCGCGGCCGAAACATCTGCAAAATTTGTTTAAAAAATACGACGTGTCACTGTGTTAAATATATAAAAAATAGTGTTATAATTTAATTTTTACAACTTATAAATATTTATATACCTTATACTATCTTAATCAGGGGCGGCTCGTTATATAGAGCCAAGGAGCAAGCAAGAATTTTTAATTAATTCTTAAAACACTTTTTCGCCAGTTACTTTGGAAGATAAATAGTTTTTCCTTCTTCAAAAAAGAAGGGGGTATATTGTATAATGTGATGGCTCTACCATCAACATGTTCCACGAACCGCCACTGATCCTAATTACCATTAAATTAAATCAATAATTTTAGACACTATTTAATTTGTTTTTTTTTTAAATAATAGCGATCAGCCAATACAATACATACATCAAGCTCTCTATTCAAACAAATAATCATTCATAACATTTTAATACATAAATAGCTAAAGGGTGTTAGTCTGTCTGAGCTATCGACCATCGGTCTTTCTGCCCTATCAACCAATATTATTTTGCGATTTACTAAAAACATAAATTATAAATTATCTCACATACATAGCTTCTAAAATTTGCTTGTTTGAGGTATTTTATTTTTAAATAATATATACCCTGAGCTGGCCATATGGACTTGCATCCGAGGCCAAAAAAAGAAAAAAAAAATTAATAAATAATATTTTTTGCTATTAACCACTTCGCGCCCATGCTGCTTTGATTTAATGTGGCTTGTTGCCACATGTGGCGAACCTGGGCGTGAAGAGGTTAACAAAAAAACATACAAAAATTATAAATCATCGTACAAACCTGAATTTTAAAATTTCCACCTCAGAGCCTTTTTCTACATTTGAAAACCACGTTTGATTTGGATTCTTTGTTTAGCCGCTACGGCCGTTCAAAGTCTGAGAAAATCGTCTTTTTTCAAAATTTTCCACAAAGTTCATGGTGAAATCAACTTTTTGTATTTTTTTCTAGATGATATTTTTTAACCCCAATCGATTTAGCTCGTTCTTCTGATGAAAAAAAAACGTATTACATAAAGGTCTACGATGGTTATTCAACTTATTATTTTTTCATTTTTTTCCATTTTCGAGTTTTCTTCACGAACGCGTCACGAGCTTCAAATTAACGTTTGTTCTTGCGCAAGTACATTTTCTGAAGGGTCTTGAAGCGATCTTTCGAGTGACGTATGGAAACCTCGAATCGAACCAGTGGTTTTTTCAAGAAATCATTTCAAATGCAATTTTTGAGCAAAAGTGAGAATAGTTTTTCAGGTTTTTGTCAAAAATTAAAAATCGCTAATTTTAACTGAATCTGACTAATATGTACCCAAGGAGCACAGATTTGAAAACCGCGTTCGATTTGGATTCTTAGTTTAGCCGCTACAGGGGTTCAAAGTCTAAGGAAATCGACTTTTTTCAAAGTTTTCCCAAAGTGACGCTAACTTTTTTTTGCAATTTTTTCTAGGTGAAATTTTTGAAAGTCAATCGATTTGTCTCGTTCTTCTGATGAAAGAAAAGGTATAACATAAAGGGTTACGATGATAATTAAAAAAATTGAATTTTTCGATTTTTTCCATTACAGAGTTTTCTTCACGAACGCGTCACGAGCTTCAAATTAACGTTTGTTTTTGCGCAAGTACATTTTCTGAAGGGTCTTGAAGCGATCTTTCGAGTGACGTATGGAAACCTCGAATCGAACTAGTGGTTTTTTCAAGAAATCATTTCAAATGCAATTTTTGAGCAAAAGTGAGAATAGTTTTTCAGGTTTTTGTCAAAAATTAAAAAACGCCAATTTTAACGGAATCTGACTAATATGTACCCAAGGAGCACCGATTTGTAAACCGCGTTCGATTTTGATTCTTAGTTCAGCCGCTACAGGCGTTCAAAGTCTAAGGAAATCGACTTTTTCGAAGTCTTCCATAGTGACGCTAACTTTTTTTGCAATTTTTTCTAGATGAAATTTTTTAAAGTCAATCGATTTGTCTCATTCTGTAGATGAAAGAAAAGGTATAACATAAAGGGTTACGATGATAATTAAAAAAATTGAATTTTTCGATTTTTTCCATTACAGAGTTTTCTTCGCGAACGCGTCACGGGATTTAAATTAACGTTTGTTCTTGCGCAAGTACATTTTCTGAAGGGTCTTGAAAGGTTCTTTCTAGTGAGGTATAGAAATCCCGAATCTAACCAGTGGTTTCTTTAGGAAATCATTTCAAAATCTTATAAAGATTTTCAGGTTTTTGTAAAAAATTAAAAATCACTAATTTTAATCGAATCCGACTAATTTGTACCCAAGGAGCACATATTTCAAAACCGCGTTCGATTTGGATTCTTTGTTTGGCCGCTACGGCCGCTCAAAATCTGAGAAAATCGACAGTGCCAAATTTTTTTTCAATTTTTTCTAGATGAAATTTTTTAACGCTAATCGATTTGTCTCGTTCTTCTGATGAAAAAACACGTATAACTTAATGGTCTACGATGATTATAAAAGAAGTTGATTTTTTCGATTTTTTTCATTTTCGAGTTTTTTTCGCGAACACGCCACGGGCTTTAAATTGACATATGTTCTTGCGCAAGTACATTTTCTGAATGGTCTTGAGGGGATCTTTCGAGTGATGTATAATAACCCAGAATCGAACCAGCGGTTTCTTCGGGAAATCATTTCAAATGCAATTTTTGAGCAAATAGTTTTTCAGATTTTTGTCAAAAATTAAAAATCACTAATTTTAACTGAATCTGGCTAATTTGTACCCAAGGAGCACAGATTTGAAAACCGCGTTCAATTTGGAATTTTCATTTAGCCGCTACGGCCGGTCAAAGTCTGAAAAAAATCGACTTTTATTGAAAATTTTCTAACATATTCATGGTGACACGCTAATTTTTTTGATATTGAAGATGGCAGAAACTTTTTAACGCCAATCAATTTCTCTCATTTTTCTGATGAAAAAGAAGGTATACTTCAATAGTCTACCATAATTATTAAAAAAGTTGCATTTTTTGAGCAAAAGTTTCAAGGGCTGTAACTTTTTCAAGTTTTTGTCAAAAATTAAAAATCATCAATTTTATTGAATCCGACTAATTTACATACAACGAACAGAGATTTGAAAACCGCATTCAATTTGGAGTTTTCGTTTAGCCGCTACGGCCGTTCAAAGTCTGAAAAAATCGACTTTTTTTTGAAAAAAAAATGTTCATGGTGACGCCAATTTTTTTACATTTTTTTCAAGATGAAATTTTTTAACGCCAATCGATTAAGCTAGTTCTTCTGATGAAGAGAAAGGTATTTCATAAGGGTTTACGATGTTTATTAAACGAGTGGATTTTTTCGATTTTTTCCATTTTCGAGTTTTCTTTGCTGACGCGTCACAGGCTTCAAATTGACATTTGTTTTTGCGAAAGTACATTGTCCGAGGGGTCTTGAAGTAGGAAAGGGAGGCCTTCCTATAATTTTTCAAGTTTTCTTCAAACATTTCAAACTTCTACTTTAGAAACCGCGTTCGATTTGTTTGCCGCCACGTCTGAAGAACTTTTTTCCAAAAGTTATTAGTATTTATATTGATTACGTTATGTACTTAAGCACAAAGAGAATACTTATAGCTACATTTAATATCTTCATTCAATACCCTTTCAAGTTGCCAACGATAACATCATCGTTTTATGCAAATCAGGCGTCCTCTCGGAGGGGGGTTTATTTGCGCACTCTCATTAAAATCAAATACCTTTCAGTACAATCAATAACAGCGAAAATATGTGTAATTAATTGTAATGTTTATAACGCAGTCCTGCTAATTGCAATCCTGACACGTACCAGGTACGTGCGTAGAGATAGTATTACCAGCACACTGGGGAAGTATTTCATCATTAGTTTACCTCCAAGCATTTACTGATGACGAACGTTTATTTTCATTTATACGATCATAATTTGCATGCGGAGACATCCTTGGAATGTTTTGTAAAAATTATTTATAAAATAATGCTTATAATAAGGATCTTATTATTAATCAAATGATCTAAGCTCATTGTTGCGTTTCGAATTTATAATTATTTGTTAATTACAGTGTCTGAATGCAAAAATTGATTTTTTTCTCAAATTCAAAACTTATCTCATTTAGAGTGGATTATGGAGGTGAAGGATGTTAAAGCCAACAATAGAATTCCTCACATGTAGAACGCACTGTACCGTATATTTTCATAGATTTAGATTCCAGATATAATTTAAAGACGCTTAGACATTTTTTCGTGGACAATGCCCAAAATAATCTAATCAAATCACCCTCGGCCAAGAAGTGCGTTTTAATTGTGACGTGATGCGTTACGTGTGGGTCGAGTGCACAACATTTGGTGATCAACGGAGGAATTTCGCCCCCGGCCCATTATTACATGAGCATCTTTTGTTGGGATTAATAACTGTCCGAAGTTATTACGATATGTTTCGGACTTTCTGGAGAAAGTAAAATTCGGATGTCGGTCTCGAAATAAGTACCGTTGATTTATTTTATGTCTGGATTAGTGGGAATCTAGTTGACACCCGTAGTTATCTTCAGAGGCTATTAATTTCCGGGAAAATACCAGTCGTTTAGTAATGATTGCGTCATAGACGTGCAATCAGGTTTATAGCGTTTTAGGGTAAACATTATTCGGTAAACAGTTGTTTTATTGTAAATACAAGAAATGTACAATTTTATGTGGTAAGGAATAAATGATCGTTCCATCAGCGACGGACTGTTATTCCTCATCAGTGCAGGTGGCGTTAAAACGTTTAATCAATCAATTATTTGCAGCAATGTAATTCAGGTAATCAGAATATGCTGTTTCTATTATTAAGGCTGTTCGACCCGTTCGAAAAAACGAAGCGTTTTTGGCATTCTCGTAATTGATTGTGGCGTGATCGATAAAAGTTATTATTTTACAAAAGATGAATGTTGGTTTATTTCTATTATTTTAATAATAAAGTTCATGGTGACTTGCTAACTTTTTTGCAACTTTTCCTGGATGAAATTCTTTAACACCAACCGATTTATCTCGTTTTTTTGATAAAGAAAAAGGTATTACATAAGGGTTTATGATGATTATTAAGAAAGTTGATTTTTTCGATTTTTTCCATTTTCGAGTTTTCTTTGCTGACGTGTCACGGGCTCAAAATTGATATTTATTATTGTGAAAGTACGTTCTCTGATGCGTCTTAATGAGATATTTCGAATGGCGTACAGAAACCCCGAATCGAACCAGTGGTTTCTTCAGGAAATCATTTCAAATGCATCTTTTGGGAAAAAGTTAGAAGGGGGGACCCTTGGATGATTTTTCAGGTTTTCGTCAAAAATTTTAAATAACCAATTTTAATTAAATACGACTAATTGACATACGAGGAACACATATTTGAAATCCGCGTTTGCATTGAATTCTTCGTTCAGCCGCTAGGGCCGTTCAAAGTCTGAAAAAATCGACTTTTTTCAAAATTTTCCATAAAGTTCATGGTGACTTGCTAACTTTTTTGCAACTTTTTCTGGATGAAAATTTTTAACACCAATCGATTTATCTCGCTTTTCTGGCGAAGAAAAAGGTATTACATAAGGGTCTATGATGATTATTAAGAAAGTTGATTTTTTCGATTTTTTCCATTTTTGAGTTTTCTTTGCTGACGTGCCACGGGCTCAAAATTGATATTTGTTATTGCGAAAGTGCATTTTCTGATGCGTCTTAATGAGATATTTCGAATGACGTACAGAAACCCTGAATCCAACCAGTGGTTTCTTCAGGAAATCATTTCAAATGCAATTTTTGGGAAAAAGTTAGAAGGGGGGACCCTTGGTTGATTTTTCATGTTTTCGTCAAAAATTTTAAATCGCCAATTTTAATTAAATCCAAATAATTGACATACGAGGAACAGAGATTTGAAATCCGCGTTTAAATTGGATTCTTCGTTCAGCCGCTACGGCCGTTCAAAGTCTGAAAAAATCGACTTTTTTCAAAAATTTCCATAAAGTTCATGGTGACTTGCTAACTTCTTTGCAATTTTTTCTGGATAAATTTTTTTAACGTCAATCAATTTATCTCGTTCTTCTGATGAAGAAAAAGGTATTACATAAGGGTCTACGATTATTATTAAGAAAGTAGATTTTTTCGATTTTTTCCATTTTTGAGTTTTCTTTGCTGACGTGTCACGCGCTCAAAATTGATACTTGTTATTGCGAAAGTACATTTTCTGATGCGTCTTAATGAGATCTTTCGAATGACGTACAGAAACCCCGAATCGAACCAGTGGTTTCTTCAGGAAATCATTTCAAATGCAATTTTTGGGAAAAAGTTAGAAGGGGGGACCCTTGGTTGATTTTTCAGGTTTTCGTCAAAAATTTGAAATCGCCAATTTTAATTAAATCCGACTAATTGACACACGAGGGATACAGATTTGAAATCCGCGTTTAAATTGGATTTTTCGTTTAGCCGCTATGGCCGTTCAAAGTCTGAAAAATCAACTTTTTTCAAAATTTTCCATAAAGTTCATGGTGACTTGCTAACTTCTTTGCAATTTTTTCTGGATGAATTTTTTTAACGTCAATCGATTTATCTCGTTCTTCTGATGAAGAAAAAGATATTACATAAGGGTTTACGATGATTATTAAGAAAGTTGATTTTTTCGATTTTTTCCATTTTTGAGTTTTCTTTGCTGACGTGTCACGGGCTCAAAATTGATATTTGTTATTGCGAAAGTACATTTTCTGATGCGTCTTAATGAGATCTTTCCTTTTACGTATAGAAACCCCGAATCGAACGAGAGGTTTCTTCAGGAAATAATTTCTAATGCAATTTTTGGGAAAAAAATTAAATAAATGCTGAAAATCTAAAATGTTTTTAAATTGAATAAAACGAAATATAGAAATATAATGTGTGAATACACAACCTGTTCATAAGGCGTCTGCAGATGGCTAGTTACTTAATTTTTACATGTTTTAGGGTTCAGTTTTATTGGCACTAGCCAGTTTCAATAAGTTATTTTTTCATAGTCTTAGTAAGACTTAATTTTTTGCTTGCAGATTAACGAACAGGTTGAATATTCACATATTCAGGCTATATTTCGTTTTATTAAATTTATTTAATGCTTCTGCAACAAGTGAGGTTGCCTCAAATTTATTTAAAATGTTTTTCTATAGAAGCACAGATTGATTCTTTAGTAATAAAATCCATTAAACCAAATTAGTTTTATCTGAAAAATAAGGACACAATTACGTATGAGCTAGACCCTTCCACGAATTATTTTAGTTGGCGTAAAGTAACACCTTTTGTCGAACATAGTTATTTTTCTGCGAGAACGAGATGAGTATATATTTATATCGTTATGGGTGTTGGTCCCTAACGTTTTTTTTTTAATATTTGATGGAAGTTTTTTGACAAATCCATTAAACGCTTGCATCAAAACCACCGGATGCTGTTGCTTGTGAATATTGCTTGGCTGATATTAGTAATTGTAATTGTCGCAACCATAATCTACATTAACTTGTACTTAGTTATATAAATAAATACATTTAGCCTCGCCGGTTGAAACTGATTCAAATCCAGATAAATTTATCAATTTCAGATTAGAACTCGCACTGCCATTAATAGGAGCACAATCACGAAATATTTTCCTGTCTTGTAATCCAATTTTTAACAATAAAATACAGTCGAGATAATAAATGGCTAAAGAATAATTTTTTGATAGGTAATAATTATATGCCCCAACGCAAAGTATAACAAATTTGCTACAGCAAGTCGGTTCATTATAGTAATTTCCGTATGCACGGACGTATTAATCATTAACTATGTATAATAAATGTATTATGAAATTTGAAAGTGGTGTTTTACATTGTGGGTAGGTGTCTGGACGAAAACAAATTTCTCGCTTAGAGATTTGGTTCGCGTAGGACGAGCGAATTCCGAACAAACCCAGTATCTCTATCAATTACAGGAAGCGCACTTATCGCAATTTAATGCCAGTGCCAGAGGACTCTTCTACGCTGATCAGTTATTAAAAAAAATCGCTGAAAAGCACAATCAATTCTGCCTCCCCTGTGCCCGGAATCATGCATATTTATTACGCAATTTGTATGCTGAGTTCGTTGATTGTTGGCACGCCGGCCCGACGGATTGATGATCAAGGTAGTTTTTTAAACTAATTAATTCATTACTAAATTTATTAATTATGCGCATAGAACGGTGTTTGTGTATCATTAAAATACGCATGTCGTTTTTGGTGCGAGCGTAGATCCGTTAAAGTGACAGCCTGTCTAGGATTATCTTCGAAATTCGTGGTATCGAAGTGATTATGTATACCACATATTAATAATGCTACACGTTAGGCGATTCATTAAACTGAATAAATGATTGTATGTGTCTAATAATTTTCTAAAAAAATCAGGTCAAAAGCGAGGCTATTCCGATGAGAGATAAATCACGAAACGCGTATACCGGGTGTAATTGAATTCTGGTAGACCCCAAATATCATTTTCATTTTTACATATATCTTTATGTTTTAGTATAGTATTTTTAGGGAATAAAATGAACTTTTAAGAAAAATTCCATTTCCGGTTTAACCGAAAATAACCTTAACTTTTCTACTTCAAATGAACACCCTGTATATTTTGACATAATTTAATTCGTCACTAAATTCTGGGTCTAGAGATGTATCATAAGTGACCTTTCGGTTGTTAGTTTTTTTGTTTAAATCTAATTTAAATTTGTTTTTTTGTGTAAATTTAATTTTACGACAAGAACCGGAAGAGCTGCGAAGCTGAAAATTTCACAAAAAATTAAAAAAAATCAATAGGGAAGATTTTGAAAATTCCACCAAAAAGATACGATTCAAATGTTTTATAATTGTAAATTTAAAAAAATAATAATTTTTGAATTTTCTTGCGGAAATCAAAAATTTACGGAAAAATTTTATTAACCAAAGATGTCAGTCTCTTTGTCGCCTTCAATATTTGTGTAATTGTTTTTCTGATTTTCTTCGAAGTTAAAAAAATATCGGAAAGAAAAACAAAAAAACGTTTAAGGTAAACACCCACTTCCGGTACATGAAATTTCACCAAAAGCTTGTCAATCCTTTGGAATGTCAAATAAAGCTTATGCTTAAAGTTTAGTTTGAAAATATTTATCAGTTTTTGAGATACAGCGTTTTCAAAAAATGATCGAAATCTTCTCTGACGGATATTTCCGTTGAAATTTCGAATTCGAAAACAGTACTTTCTCGTAATTTGTACGGAGAAAGTAAACATATTTTTTAAGCCTTGATAACAATGCCGCTTTAGTCATAAAAAAATATATGTTAAATGGGTAACGCATATGTATTTTCTGCCACGACACTTCCGGTGCATGAAATTTTACAAAAAGCTTCTAAATCCGTTGTGCTCAAAGTTTAGTTTGAAATTATTTATTACTTTTTGAGATACGACGTTTTCTTTAAAATGGTCGAAATTTTCTCTGATAACCTCAAAACGGACATTTCCGTTGAAATTTCAAATACAAAAACGATACTCTCTCGTATTTTGTGAACATTTTTTAGCCGCTCTAATCATAAAAAATATATTCAGGATTGTTATACAAATGTTATAGAAATATAACGAATATAATATAATATAGATAGGTAAATGACTTTTTTGAAATGTAAGTAAAATATTCAAGTTTTAAGTTATACCCTAAGGATAGTAATTAATTCTATCAAATAAAAAATCTGAATGTTTAAAATTCTCGACTAGTTTCGTCTTATCAGGGCATTTTTAAGAGAATTTTAAAATAAATTTATTGATAGAAAATACATAACAACAATTTTACATATAAGAGAAACATATTTTAGGATAAGTTTAGGATAAGGACAGACATATAAAAAAAAATTGTGGGACTTCCAGGAACTGAGATACGCAAAATGACTTTTTTTCGTAAATAGTGCTTAAGTCGACTGGCAACGCCCAAAAAAAGTTGAATTAAATTTTTCTTCAAAATTTTGTTTTGTCTAAGAGCTCAGGAACCGAGATACGCAAAATGACTTTTTTCGCAAATAGTGCTTAAATCGACTAAAAAAAGTTAATTTAAATTTTCCTTCAAAAAATATTTTTTTCAAGTCCAAGAGCTCGTTCTGAACACTATTTGTCAATAAAAAATTTTTGTGGGACTTCCAGGAACCGAAATATGCAAAATGACTTTTTTTTTGTAAATAGTGCTTAAATCGACTGGAAACGCATGAAAACGATTCATTTTCTTCAAAGTCTAAGAGCTCATAATGAACACTATTTGTCCATAAAAAAATTTCTGGGACTTCCAGGAACCGAGATACGCAAAATGACTTTTTTTCGTAAATAGTGTTTAAATTGACTGGCAACGCCCAAAAAAAGTTGAATTAAATTTTTCTTCAAAATTTTTGTTTTGTTTTTTTCTCAAGTCTAAGAGCTCATTCTGAACACTATTTGTCTATAAACGTTTTTTATGGGACTTCCAGGAACCGAGATACGCAAAATTACTTTTTTCGTAAATGGTGCTTAAATCGACTGGAAACGCCTAAAAACGGTTGAATTAAATTTTTCTTCAAAAATTTAGTTTTGTTTTTTCTTTAAGTCTGAATACTATTTGTCTATAATTTTTTTTTGGGACTTTTTGAAACCGAGATACGCAAAATTATTTGTTAAATTAAATAATTAAATTTAAAAAAAAAAAGTTAATTTAAATTTTTCTTCAAAAAATGTTTTTTTCAAGTCTAAGAGCTCATTCTGAATACTATTTATCTATAATTTTTTTGTGTGACTTCTTGGAAACCTGATACGCAGCAAAATTATTTTTTTCGTAAATAGTGTTTAATTAAATAATGAAATTTTACTTCAAAAAATGTTTTTTGTTTTTTTTTCCAAGTCCAAGAGCTCATTCTGAACACTATTTGTGTCTATAAAAAAATTGTGGGACTTCCAGGAACCGAGATACGCAAAATGACTTTTTTCGCAAATAGTGCTTAAATCGAGTAAAAAAAGTTAATTTAAATTTATCTTCAAAATTTTTTTTTTCAAGTCCAAGAGCTCATTCTAAACACTATTTTTCTATTAAAAAAATTGTGGGACTTCCAGGAACCGAAATATGCAAAATGATTTTTTTCGTAAATAGTGCTTAAATCGACTGGAAACGCCTAAAAACGATTGAATTAAATTTTTCTTTAAAACAATTTCTTTGTTTTTTCTTCGTCCAAGAGCTCATTCTGAACACTATTTGTGTCTATAAAAAAATTAGTGGTACTTCCAGGAATCGAGATACGCAAAATGACTTTTTTTGCAAATAGTGCCTAAATCGACTAAAAAACGTTAATTTAAATTGTTCTTCAAAAAATGTTTTCTTCAAGCCCAAGAGCTCATTCTGAACATTATTTGTCTATATTTTTTTGTGGGACTTCCAGGAAAATTGGGGAAAAATCGAAGTATAATCTGAAAAAGAAAATACATTTGATTTTCTTTGCTCGGTACTGCTATTTAATCGGCAATACTTGCTTACGCATTCATCCATTGTGTGGAAACAATCGGAAACTCAATAAAACGAATCTCGCAGATTACTAATTTCAAATCAATACCTTTTTGGTGTCTCAAAATCATTTCAAACACTAATTGCTCAGTTTAAATACGTAAATATTAAAATTATTAATTAAATTAATTCATTATTTAGACTACAAAGTGCAGAAAGACCAAACTATGAAATTATTTACAGTAATATTTAAAAGAAAATCTACTTATCTCAGAATTGCTCTTAAAAGAATAACATTTTTATTAATATCCGCATACTTTTATGCTAAACAACAATTTGTTTTAAATAATTTATCAGATAAACATAGTAAATAAATGCATTATTGTATATGGAACAAGATTTGCATTTGATAAAGCTTTCCATTGAACGCGAATCATTTCTCAAATGGAGCGAATAAATGAAATGTCGTTTTTATTCCATCAAACCCATATTACAATGAAATATTGGAGTGTTATTGTTGCCATACGAATATATTGCATAGTATTGTTCACGCATTAGATCATAAAGGCACCAGAATTTTATATAAATTGCTATAATAAATTCGTTGTTCAATTTACGACAGCTCCAAATAATACGGAGTTTATGTCATTTATATGGGTTAGAGACATATTTGTTTGAATATAAATTTTAATAATGCAAGTAATGATTATATTTATATTCGAGTATAAAGGATTGAGTTGATCGGTTGTGTTGTAATATTTGTGATATTAATTTCTTCCTAAAGTCAGAGAAATCATCAACATAAACCAAAACCGGCACTAAAATAGCATTTTATTGCCAAGGCCGAAAAATGGATTGCGTAACAAATATATATGTATTAGTAGTAGTTTATTTCTCAAAAATAAATGTATTATACATTATTATTGGAATATTTGCCGCCGTTGGCATATTCTAACCTCTGTCGGTGGTTATGCCACTCAGATTGGGTTTAGTACAACATTCAGCCACTTTAGCTTTCCTACCTTTAACGGTGTTTGGAATATTTATATTCCAATACTAATTTCCGTTTCCCCATCTGCAGTCAATTTTGTTTGATGTTTCTTGATTGTTGGATTCAGTCTCAGCAGTACTTTTACTAACTTCTCTTCAACTCACAATTTATTTTTACTCTCTCCGTTACGAAGTACGAGAAAGTATTGTGATCGTGTTTTTTTTTCAAACAATTTTTTTACGGAAATATCCGTTTTGGGGTCCCTAGATGCTATTTTAACAATTTCTGGAAATGTTTTTTTTCGGAGAAAGTAACATGATGGCCACAAAATTTAGGAGTTTATGAAATATTTTCCGTCATCTTCTAACATTCATTTAACAATATTTGTAAAATTTAACACGCACATCTTTCTCATAAAAGTATTTAACATTAATAATGAACAGTTAATTTGTCTTATCCTCTTAAATGAATTCCTTACAATGGCACCTGACATAACTATACGTGTAATAGCCGTATTAATCATTCTCACAATTACACTTTCGCCGTAAGGACAGTTTTTTCATATATGTATTTACAAATTGCGTAACTGCATACGGCGCTCAAGTGTTTGTGGCAATAAATATTGAACCATTAGATATTTCATAACAAAAATTTACGCGTAGGCGGCCTGAAGTGTTTAATTAATATGTGGAATCTCAATGTCATTATGAACAATGTGTAAACCTCTCAATCTCCATGAATAATGTACGCAATAATGCCGTATTGACACACAACTATTAATTTTTGGGCGACACAACGTTATGAATATTATGGCCATTAATAATTTTTTGGGATACCAAATCTGACAGCATCGAGACAATTGGAATAGTTGTAAATTGTAAAACGAAAGGTGGAATAATCATTCGAGTGTTTATGGGATTGGAAAACTAAAACATTATTTTAATTTAACCCGCCAATGGTGACCCTACTGGTCTGTGAGACCGGGTGTGTCGAGTAACTTTATTCTCCGTTATTGTTTTTTGTTGCAATTTCGAGTAGCTGCCGCATTGCAGAGCTTAAATCGATTAAATATCTTTGTTTTATTGTCAAAGAGCATAAATTAAAAAAAAAAAAAAACATGAACTATTAGTAACACGTTTCGAAAAATCTTCAGTTGAAAACCCCGGTGCGTGAGACCGGCGTTACCATTAAATTTGCGTCACCAATGGCGGGTTAAGAATAACATAATAATGGTCGAGCTTGATAAAATAAAACTTTTCTAGGGTGCCAGTTCTCATTGAAATAGTATATTGTACTACAAGCATGGTATGACGCATTTCTCGCGAGTATGAAGTTTGCAGCATGAGCCGACAGGCGAATTCATACGTGCGAGAAAGTATATTCCAATGTAGGTGTTTGTTATATGTTCAATAAATCAGATCGACCGAGGTGGCACGCCACTATCCTTAACCCGTAATACCTTTAAGGAATCCATACGAAAAATGAAGCTCGTAAGTGATTGTAGCATGATCGATAAAAATTATGTAAAAATATTTCACACAGAGTTAGATAAAGGATGCATGTTGGTTTCTAACGCGTTCAATTTTTTAATTTAGTGTTAAAAATAGATATTTTCAACATTGAATAAAATGTAAATAAACGCTGAAAATCTAAAATGTTTTACTATAGGGGCACAGATTGATTTTTTAATAATAAAATCCATTAAGCCAAATTAGTTTTACCTGAAAAATAAGGACGCAATTACGTATGAGCTATACCCTTCGCGAGATATTTTAGTTGGCGTAAAGTGAACGGTGTCGCAATAGGATTTTGAAGAGATGAGTATATGTTTTGTCAGGTCCGCTCTTACCGTTGCTTTTCTGGAAATGTCTTTATACATTTTGCATTCATCCAAGTCGGTTCATCTAAAAATCAAATCAAAGTAATAAAGCGTCTCTTGGCTCAAAAGAGGTACCGGAACGCCGTTCCAATGCGTTCCGCCTGAAAAAACTATATATACATGTTAAATATTTTATTAAAAAAATTATTTCATTTTTCGAGAAAAAAATTAAAAACAAAAGTGTTGTCTTGTCTTTTCTGGCCTATAATTATGAAATCAAATTTATATAAACCTATCCAACCCTTGGAACTAAACTCTATTGAAAAGGTATTGGAAAATATGTGAAAGTGAGGCCCTTTTTTATCTCTCCACTATGGGTATGGTATTTTTTTTACGATGAGTAGTCTTTAGAAAGAATTGTATTGGCAAACATTTTAAACCTCCTCACACTGTGTCCGAGACGTAGGGACGCATTGCAAACATTTTGAAAGTTTTTTTAGCTATTTTTTCAAATAACAAATTATATTATCATGTCACTTATTCAGCTGAGTCATGACCTGACTCTCCAAGTCGTCTCTTTTTACTGAGTCAGGCCACAAAAAAATTGTCATTATGCCTATCTCTACGTAGCAGAGATTCTTTAAATAATAACGTTTGTCAAAGGTCAAAAGCACTGTAAGGTTATTTCCTTATCAACTAGTTTTCCAAGTTTAAACTACTTTTGGGTAAAATTGTGTTGTTTAAAATTTTTTGAAAAGATTCCCAATGCAAGCCGGTTATATCCTCCGGCATCCCTAAAAGTTTAAATTCTCTGATATAAATAGAAAAAAATAAATCACTATAATAATAATAATAATAATAACATTTATTTTCGAAAGGTAATAGATACATACATTAAGAAAACAGGTCAACAAAAGAACAAGGTAATATTATTTTATGGTAACATAATCACTAAAAGAAGAAAAACGAAAAACCGGGTGACGCACTCTGGAAGGGTAGGGGGTGTTTTAAAATTTTTGACAAAAATACAGATAAAGGCTCGTCTTACTCCGCACCCCCTTGAAAGTTTCAACTCTCTGATATAAATTTAAAAAAAAGAAATCACTTAAAGAAGAAAAACGAAAAACCGGGTGACGCGCTCTGGAAGAGTAGGGGGTGTTTGAAACATTTTGAAAAAATACAGAAGAAGGCTCGTCTTACCCCAAACGCCCCCTAAAAGTTTCAATTCTCCGATATGAATAGAAAAAAATACGTCCTCGAAAGAAATAAAAATGTCCGGGGTGGGCCGAATAACGCGCTCTAGAGGGGCGGGGGGTGATCCGAAGGTTCTGGAAAAATTAGGGATCACGGCTCGTCTCACCCCCCGCCTACCCTGAAAGTTTCATCTCTTCGATTCCCATAGAAAAAAATACGTCCCCGAAAGTACGCAGAAAAGTAAAAAAGGGGGCGTGGCCCGATTGAGGCAAAAATTCCAAAATCGGGCCCCGAGCGTCCCTTTGAAATCGATTTTAGTTTCTAGAAAATACGGCCGCCACCCTCCCGCTCAGTCGCCTATCGACTTCTGATCCGGCGCGTTTTGATGATTTTTTTTCGATTTTCAAAAATTCGCCTAGGGGGCTCTGCTGGTTCTAGAGGGGTGGGAGTGGTCGGGATCGACTCGATTGACCATTTTACACAAATTTCGAGCGTACTTTAAACCTGCGATACTTTTCAATAGAGATAAAGGCTCGTCTTACTCCGCACCCCTCTTGAAAGTTTCAACTCTCTGATATAAATTTAAAAAAAAAGAAATCACTTAAAGAAGAAAAACGAAAAACCGGGTGACGCGCTCTGGAAGAGTAGGGAGTGTTTGAAACATTTTGAAAAAAATACAGAAGAAGGCTCGTCTTACCCCAAACGCCCCCTAAAAGTTTCAATTCTCCGATATGAATAGAAAAAAATACGTCCTCGAAAGAAATAAAAAGGAAAGAGAAAAATGTCCGGGGTGGGCCGAATAACGCGCTCTGGAGGGGCGGGGGGTGACCCGAAGGTTCTGGAAAAAATAGGGATCACGGCTCGTCTCACCCCGCACCTACCCTGAAAGTTTCATCTCTTCGATTCCCATAGAAAAAAATACGTCCCCGAAAGTACGCAGAAAAGTAAAAAAGGGGGCGTGGCCCGATTGGGGCAAAAATTCCAAAATCGGGCACGGAGCGTCCCTTTGAAATCGATTTTAGTTTCTAAAAAATACGGCCGCCACCCTCCCGCTCAGTCGCCTAACGACTTCTGATTTTTTTTCGATTTTCAAAAATTCGCCCAGGGGGCTCTGCTGGTTCTAGAGGGGTGGGAGTGGTCGGGATCAACTCGATCGACCATTTTACACAAATTTCGAGCGTACTTTAAACCTGCGATACTTTTTTTTCTAGGTTAGCCCTGCCCCTATACGTCTGCAAAATTTCAACTCTCTACGATTTTTACTTTTTTCACTATTCAAGTTTTTAAAACTCAATTAGTATATATAATTAATTTACACTCGCTTGGAGTGTGGAATATGGCCCACCCTCCGTTATTTATTTCCACTTAAACCTAACCTAAAAAACACCATTGGATAAAATTAATTTCTTAGTCAGATCACGAGAGATTTAATAGTTTCAAAAGCATAAAGAAAAACCGTTTGCGGGTAAAATTTAAATGAAACTAAGGGTGGTGGGTGGTACCTATCCCACCCTCCAACCATTTGAACATGCCCTGGAGTTTTTATAAATGAAAACGTTTGTCAAAAGTCCAAAAAACCGTTTGATTATTTTCTTATCGTTTAATTTACACTTCACTAAACCCAGTGTTCTACGGATTGGAGGGTGGGATACGGTCCACCCCCGCCCTTGGTTTCAATTTAAACCTAATCCAGAAAACATTGTTTTATGAAACTAATTTCTTAATCACGAGAAATTCAATAGTTGTAAAAGCATAAAGAAAAAGTGTTTGTAAATAATATTAAGATGAAAGGAAGGGTGGTGGGTGACCCCTTACCCACACTGCAACCCTTTGAATACACCCAAGAGTTTCTATAGATTATAATGTTTGTCAAAGGACCAGAAAACCGTTAGATTATTTTCGTATCAATTAATTTAAACTTGCAAAACCCCCGATTGTATTCTAATGATTGGAGGGTGGGATACGGCCTACCCGCCGCCCTTGATTTCGACGTAAATTTAAACTAGAAAACACCATTTGATGAAACTAATTTCTTGGTCGGATCACGAGAAATTCAATAGTACATCTGTATGTCTGTCTGCTGTAAGTATGTCCGTCTGTCCGTCTGTCTGTCTATCTGTAAGTGCGTCAGTATATCTGCAAGTGTGTCTGTCATGCAAGTATATTGTCTGTCTGTGTGTCTATTTATCAGTATGTCCGTCTGCTGTAAGAATGTCTGTTCTGTATGTCTCTCTGTAAGTGTGTAAGTCTGATGCAAGTATGCCTGTCCGTCTGTCTATTTGTATGTCTGTCTGCTGTAAGTATGTCCATCTGTCCATCTCTCTGTCAGTATGTATATCTGTAAGTATATTTTAAAAGATGGGCGTCTTGTGAAGTGAACTGAATTTTTGTAGATTCTTTGATTGAGGTTAAACTAATGTAAAATGCAATAACTATAGCAAAATATTTGTTGTGGGCATATTTGATGTGAAGATTTATAAAGTGAGTAATTTTCCGTGTAAGTATTTTTCAATGTGAGCAATTTTCAAGTGGGCAATTATCACTGTGCGTTATTTTTATTGTGCGGAATTTTGCCTGTGAGCATAATTTCCTGTGAGGAGTTTTCATGTGCGGAGTTTTCATGTGCGGAGTTTTCGCTGTGCGCATTTTTCTGTGCGCATTTTTCACGTGAGGAGTCTTGTGCGGAGTTTTATCTGTGAGCATAATTTCCTGTGAGGAGTTTTCTTGTGCGGAGTTTTCGCTGTGCGCATTTTTCTGTGCGCACTTTTCACGTGAGACGTCTTGTGAAGTGAACTGAAATTTTGTAGATTTTTTGATTGAGGATAAACTAATGTAAAATGCAATAACAATAGCAAAATATTTGTTGTGGGCATATTTGATGTAAAGATTTTAGTAATTTTCCGTGCGAGTATTTTTCAATGTGAGCAATTTTCGTTCGGGCAACTATCACTGTGCGTTATTTTTATTGTGCCGAGTTTTACCTGTGAGCATAATTTCCTGTGAGGAGTTTTCATGTGTGGAGTTTTCGCTGTGCGCATTTTTCTGTGCGCATTTTTCACGTGAGGAGTCTTGTGCGGAGTTTTATCTGTGAGCATAATTTCCTGTGAGGAGTTTTCTTGTGCGGAGTTTTCGCTGTGCGCACTTTTCACGTGAGACGTCTTGTGAAGTGAACTGAAATTTTGTAGATTTTTTGATTGAGGTTAAACTAATGTAAAATGCAATAACTATAGCAAAATATTTGTTGTGGGCATATTTGATGCAAAGATTTTAGTAATTTTCCGTGCGAGTATTTTTCAATGTGAGCAATTTTCGTTCGGGCAACTATCACTGTGCGTTATTTTTATTGTGCGGAGTTTTACCTGTGAGCATAATTTCCTGTGAGGAGTTTTCATGTGCGGAGTTTTCGCCGTGCGCATTTTTCTGTGCGCATTTTTCACTTGCGCAATCTTCCCGTGCGGATAAGTCTGGTCACGATACAAAACGTGTTATCATTCATAAAACACATAATCGCCCAATTGCATGATAAGATATAACGCATGCGCGAATAATCCCGGGTCGGTGTAAGAATAAAAAAGTGAGAGGAAACAAATATTAAATCATGAAAAAAATTAACAAATCTGAGAACAGACAATCGTAATTGTAATAATATCCGGTTTAACTCAAGTTTTAATCAGAATGCCACTAGCGCGCTCCATAACGCAATAATTACATATTATTAATAGTAAGCAGCAAAAAAAAAATAGCGAACGGATACTTCTTTATTACGCACTTAGCGCAATTATTAATTAATCAATTATAATTAAAATCCCATATCCGGCTTCAGCATACGTAACACTTCTCGATGTGAATCGGCCTGGTTTGGAGTAAAATGCGGATGAGCAGATCTCTGAATGCCCATAAACCACAAAAAAAAAAATCAAACTCGCGGCCCATATTAAAATTAAAAAGCCAATTAAGCTATTGAATTCATTCAACCAATTCACCGAATTAAAATCCCTAAACTAATCGAATATTTAAGTGGCGTAGCCTCCCGCCCACCAGAGAACTAAAACAGTTAATGAGATAGAATTAGCAAAATTAGGAGTTTACGAGTGATTAATCATAAACTTGATCGAAAAATTTACCACAAATATATTAGTTTTACCTACGCGTCGTAATTATTGAAATTTGCATTTTTTAGTTAACCATTGCTCCTTTTAAAGATCAACATAAATTGCGCATTATTTAAATTACCAAACGAGATCATTTTTCTAAGAAGTACAGCTGCCAGTAAGAACATAATAGAGGGATAAGCCTCCACCCGCTGCGCGCATACGAATTAAAAATTTTCTCAACGCTCTGTAAAATGTTACGAAAGTCCATTTAAACTTCTTGTTAGTAGAAGAGGGTGCACCCAGTATCGTTCCTTTTGGCGTTTTTTTTTCGTCAACTGGTGTACGAGCTAAATGGCCACAGCACCTTCAGTTGACATCTTCATTTTGTGACTGAGAAAGTAGACACCAACAACCGCAACGCGAGAGCAAACCGCGCGACCGCAACTGCCAACCACCGCGGGTCGCTGGTAGTGCGTTGTTACCCTTAAGGACAACGAGTGCTCGTCCATTTTCCGCTGCCTGCCTAAGTGCAAATTCGTTTTTGATCTAAGCGGTTCGTGAAAATCACGTTTGCGTGTTTCTGCCTCGATGTTCCCACCACCCGCAAGACCCACGCAACCCAGGAGCAGAATTCACACATCACACATCATTCACAATTCAAACATTCAGAACAGTTGATACAGATCGACATCAGTCACATCAGACAACAGTCGACACAGACAAACAGACACACTTCTAACACTGACAGAACACTTCCTTAGCACATCAGTCGAACTCAATCAGCAGCCGACTTGGTGTTGTCGCCGATCCGCCGTTGCCGCAGATCCGCAGTTGCCGGCGATCCGCCATTGCCGTCGATTTACCATTGCCGCTGATCCGCCGATCTGCCGTTGACGCCGATTCGCAGTTCCACCATTGCCGCCGGTCCGCCATTTCCGTCGATCCGCCGTTGCCGCCGATCTGTCATTGCCGCCGATCCGTCATTGCCGTCGATTTGCTGTGGCCACCAATCCGCCGTTGCGGCCGATCCGCCATTTCCGTCGATCCGCTGTTGCCGCCGATCCGCCATCATTGCCGCTGACCCGCCATTGCTGCGATTTGCTGTTGCCGCCAATCCGTCAATCCGCCGTTACCGCCGATCTGCTATTTCCGCCGATCTGCCGTTGCCGTCGATCCTACGACGCCGCCGCCGCCTATCCGCCGAGCCGCCGACGCTGCCGATTTGAAAACAAGGGTACCGTCTGGTCACTCACCTTAGTTGACGTCAGACCCCTTGATGCTTGTCTTTCGTGAACGTCTTGTAAAGTGTTTGTGACTTTTATTTTCTTTCGTGTCTTTTTGACTTTTTCCGGGTGTATTTATTTTTGATATTGAAATTTTTATGTCATGTGTGTGTAAATAACGTTTTGTAAATAATAGCGATATTTGTGTCCGCCCCATCCTTTATGCGGTAACCATTCTCATAGTGACGCCGACTTCTTGAGATAGCCGGAGATCAAGGAAAAACGGTTTCATTTTCGAAACTCGCTCCTGTGACAAGTGTCGCCCAAGTAGAATAAGTATGGCCAATTTGCCAATTTTATTAAGATCCTAACTTATCCGCTCGACGTTTAGATTTTCCAGTTCTTTTTTCAAGGACAGATGTCTTTCGAGATATAATTGTAGCTGTCACAGTTTCGAACATGTGATACCGATATTTCACTCGAGTACGGTTGAAATTGCATTGTGAAACTCCGGCTTAATTACAAAGAATTTTCAGCCATTAAACGGCATTATTTACCCATATACGTTACGATTCTGGTTCTATAAAACGCCGATTAAATCTGAAAGATATTATCGCGTGTCCTTTTTCGATATTGCGGCACAATAATTTACGCCGAAAAAAGATTTCGCTTAATAGGCTCGGCATTTCGGGCAGTCTTCAAAAATTCGCAGACGTCTTCAATATGCAAATGGCCGTTAAAAGATCGAATCAAATACGACGCCCGGTTTGCGGCTTGTATTCCGGGCATAATTAGCCGCGAATTTTTCCTGTCCGTAGGGTGCGTATTTAATGCGGAATTGTTTTTTTTTTTGCAGATGGGATGACGTTAATGAATCGGCCGAATATAAAACCGCCGATGAGCGAGGATGCAATTAAGGAGGAGATTTTTATTAGAAAGCGGAGATATTTGGGCCTCAGCAAACGATATAAGGTAAGTAGGCGTTGGAGGTTTTATGTATCGGTTAACGAGCGGCTGTTCAAAATTTTAATTAAAAACGATGGGATGGTTCTGTGGCGTTTAAAACTGCGTAACGCGGAGACTATGCGACTATCAATTTACATCTCGTTTGTATAAAATCGCCACAATCCAAATTTCATGTGCCGTAAACGGATAGACAGTGTTGCCAGGAGTAATTTTGAATTTTCCCCAAATGTTTTATAAAAAACCCCCAAAATTACCCCTCGCATAAAATACCCACCCCAAAAAATACCCCATCGATTGAACCTTTTTTTACCCCCATTTTAGGGAACACCCCCCAATCTGCCAACACTGGGATTAGAGAAGGCGCGTTGATAAGTTTTCGGAATTTGCACAAAAAAAAGTTTTTCCGAAAATTAGAAAAATATTTTATCGTGTGGTGGCATCCTCCAAATAATTAAAATATTTCTTTATTTTTTCGGAAAGCCTCGCTAATTTACTACTTAAAATTGTTCGCATTTTTTTTCATAATTTCCAAACAGTTACAGTTACACCGGGTGATCAGTTTCATTCCGTGCCAAAGTATTATATTTAACAATTACTAAAGAAACTAAATTGGCAACAAAAATAGTTTTTTGATTTAAAAATTTTCGAAAAAAAAATCAAAAATCGAATCGAAATATTTAAAAATTTAGTAATTCCTCAAACACCAATCGCGCACTGTATTTTCTAGCTAAAGATCAAAGTACATTAGTTTTATCTTAAAACAACCACAATAATTATATTAAAAACATAAAAAAAATCAGGTACAAGCTAAAAATATCAAAAATTCAGTCTGCAAAATCTAAATTATAGGGCAAAACAAAAAACAAAAAAGTTAGAAACGCCAAAGTGGCGGAATCTATTGCCTGAATGCTGTACTGAACCAAATCCGGGTGGCTTTAACACCGACAAGATATGGACATTGCCAGCGGCGGCAAATATAACAATATTAATGTGAACATTAAATATTGAAAACTTGAAAAATCAGCCAAAAATTCGCTCATAAAAATCAAGAATTCATTTAAATCTAAAGTAAAGACCAATAAAAAATTCGCTCATTAAAATTAATATTTAAGGTAACGGAATTAAAAACATTGGTAAAAAATTGAAAAAAGAGAACTAAATATTCGAAAAATTTGGTTTAGATGCAAAAAAACTTCTAAAATATAGGCCAAAAAAATCATAATAAAAATGCAGACTAAAAATTGAAAATTCAAGCAAAAGAAAAATAATTTGCCATTTTCAGCCCCCAAAATAAATCTTTACCTTAAAGTAAATTGCCGAAACTCTAAACTCAAAAGTAATTTTAAAAAATCGCCCATAAAAACAATAATTCAGCTTAAAACATTTAAAATGAAGGGCAAAAAATTAAAAATTTGGTCAAAAAAAACCCGAAAATACCGGCTAAACGTTCGCACACAAAAATCAACAATTCAGGTTAAAAATCTAAAGTATAAACCAATCAAAAATTCGCTCGTTAAAATTAATAATTAAGGTAAAAAAAACAGAATATAGGCAAAAATAAAAAATGCAGACGAAATTTCAACTAAATTTTCGAAAACTTTGGTTTAAGGGCCAAAAACTAAAATTTGGAACAAAGAAATGAAAAACACAGCCCAAACATCTAAAATAAATCAAATGTCCTAATGTAAAAAATGGTGATGTGGCCATCATGTTACTTTCTCCGACTTGATGGTATCATTCATATTTACGCTTTCATGGTTAATTTTCAATTGAAATTATATTTTAAATGTACATCGAGCGTTTTGTAGACTCGCATGAAACTGACGTTTAAAACGTCAAAATTATGAAAGAAAAATTATACTTCAAATTCAAAAACTTAGTTTACTCAAAAACTAAAGAGATTTCGAAAAAAACTTATTCTTTATAAGTTGTTCATTTTAGCATTCTCTACAATTATTATTAACATAAATTTGCTGTAACTATTATAGTTTTAAAATTACAAGCCAAAATTTAAAAAATAAATAAATAAATTTTTTTCTCGAATAAAAATGATTTTATGAAAAATGTTTTCAAGCAAAAGAACTGCATTTCTTTGTTGTCTTCAAAGTTTGTTTAAATGTTTTTGTGATATTTTTCATATTTAAGAAAATATTGGCAAAAAACAAAAAACAGTTAAGGTAAACGCCCACTTCCGGTGTACGAAATTTCACCAAAAGCTTTTCAGTTCTTCAGATTATCAAATAAGACGTATGTTCAAAGTTTCATATCAATTGCTCTATTGGTTTTTGAGATACAGCGCACACAGACAGACACACACACAGACACACACACACACACACACACACACACACACACAGACACACACACACACACACAGACACAAAAATTTTTTTTCCAGAAATTGTTGAAATGGCATCTAGGGACCTCAAAACGGATATTTCCGTAAAAAAAATTTTTGAAAAAAAAATCACGATCACAATACTTTCTCGTACTTCGTAACGGAGAAAGTAAAAATAAAAAATGCAGACTAAAAAATTGAAAATTCAAGCAAAAGAAAAGTAATTTGCCATTTTCAACCCCAAAAATAACTTTATCCCAAAATAAATTGCCGGACCTCTAAACTCGCAAGTAATATTTTAATGATTGTAGATGTTTGGTCTGGGTTTTTCATTTCTTTGTTCCAAATTTTAGCTTTTGGCCTATAAATCAAAATTTTCGAATATTTAGTTGAAATTTTCGTTTTTTTTTTCTGGTCTGCATTTTTTATTTTTGCCGAGAGTTTATGATTTTTGGTCTAACGTTTTTGTCCTTGATTATTAATTTTAACGAGCGAATTTTTTATTGGTCTATACTTTAGATTTTTTACCTGAATTGTTGATTTTTGTGTGCGCACTTTTGGCCGGTATTTTCCAGTTTTTTTCTTTTTTGCCCTTCATTTTAGATGTTTTAAGCTGTATTATTGTTTTCATGGGCGAACTTTTTAAATTATTTTTGAGTTTAGAGTTACAAGAGTTATTTTTGCGGCTGAAAATGGCAAATTATTTTTCTTTTGCTTGAATTTTCAATTTTTAGTCTGCATTTGAATTTTTTAGGCCAGGGTTTTTCATTTTTTTGGCCAATATTTTAGATGTTTTTGGCATCTAAACCAACACTTTCGAATATTTAGTTGAAATGTTCTCTTTTTTCAATTTTTTTACCAATGTTTTTAGTTTTGTTACCTTCATTATTAATTTTAATTACTGAATTTTTTATTGGTCTTTACTTTAGATTGAAATGAATTGTTGATTTTTGGCCGATATTGTCGAGTTTTTTGGTCCAATTTTTTGTTTTTTTTTGCCCTATAATTTAGATTTTGCAGACTTTGTTTTTGATATTTTTGGCCTGTACTTGGTTTTTGTATTTATTTAATTTTATATATAAAATATACCGGGTGTCCCAAAAGTTCCGGAACGGTTGAATATCTCGAAAACTAAGCGACGGATCGCAAAGTTTCAAAACACGTGTTTCTTTATTTGTCGGGAGGTATTTAACCGTGGCACTTAGAAACCACCCCCACCCCCAGGGGGTGGGGTGTGTGTTAACTTCGTAAAATTAAATGGGACCCCCCATTTTTTTTTACTGTTTTGGATTCTCGACCGAAAACTGTTTGTAAGAAACTCAAAACCCCAACCCCACCACTCACCCCCACCCCTTGCGGGGGGAGGGGGCTAGAAGAAGAATTATCGTTTAAAAATTCATTCCACGAGTCCAATTTTGCTTAATTTTTTTGATTATTATTCAGAAAATATTCACAGTAATCCTACACGCAATCCTGCACTCCCATCCCAACCCCTAGCGGGGGTGGGAAAAGAGTTACAGTTGAACAATTCGTCTAAAGCGCCAAATTTTTTCCTGATTTTGTGATTTTTGAACAGAAATTATTCAAAAAACTCTTGATATCCAAACTCCACCCCTACACCCTACCCCAACCCCCAGCGGGGATGGGAAAGGAGATACACTGCATTAATTCAGGTTAATGTCCAATTTTTGTGTAAGTTGTGGATTCTGAAACAGAAAATATTCGAGAAACTCTTGATACCCAATCCCCACCCCTACACCACAACCCCCACCCCCAACGGGTGTAAAAAGGAGTATAGTTAAACAATTTATTTCAATGTCAAATTTTTGTGTTGTGGATTCTCGACAGAAAATATTTGAGAAACTCTTCATACATAATTACCACGCCCCCCATCCCCGCCCCCAATGGGGATGAAGAAAGAATTGCCGATAAACAATTCACCCATGTGGTGTAGGAATTACTAAATTTTTAAATATTTCGATTCGATTAATGATTTTTTTTTTCGAAAATTTTTAAATCAAAACAATAATTTTTGCAGCCAATTTAGTTTTTTTAGTAATTGTTAAATATAATACTTTGGCCCGGAATGAAACTGATCACCCGGTATAACTGGAACTGTTTGGAAATTATGAAACAAAATGCGAACAATTTTAAATAGTTAATTAGCGAGGCTTTAGGAAAAATTAAAGAATTATTTTAATTATTTGGAGGATACCACAGCACGATTAAATATTTTTCTAATTTTTAAATGGCGTTTTTGTACTATCTACATATTTTCGGAAAAACTTTTTTTTGTGCAAATTCCTAAAACTTATCAACATGCCTTCTCTAATCCCAGTGTTTCCAGATTTGGGGGTAAAAAAAACATCAATCGATGGGGTATTTTTTGGGGTGGGTATTTTATGCGAGGGGTAAATTTGGGGTTTTTTTATGAAATATTTGGGGAAAATTAAAAATTACTCCTGGCAACACTGGTGCAGGATTCAATAATGCCTGTCAGAACAATTAATTATATTAAAGTTTACGTTTATTTTAATTGCAAATTAAAATTTTACTCAATATGGAAGACGTTAACAATTCTCGAACCTCTGCTGTGTCTGCGCTTCTGGCCCTAGGCTACAGCTTCACGAGCTCTTAAGGCCCTGCTAACACGAAGAATATGCGACTATCAATTTACTTCTAATTTATATAATTGCTTTTTGCCATAAACAGCTCAACCGGAGGTACCAGGAATGCATCGCTCCTGGGGACGTGGAGGGCCACTGCAAACATCTCGTCTACTGTCCCATGGATATCGTTGGAATGACTGGAAAATCCACTCTGGATTACCTGTGCATCATAGATAAGCTGTAAGTATGTTTTCTAATGATGACCTTCAATACGTATCTGCGGTGTTCATTATCTTAATAGATGCTTTTTATCTATGTTGGTTAATGAGATAGTTGTCGATGGTCGAGGTCGCTGCGACTGCACTTGTAGCTCACGAGAGGTAATAAAAATTACTGGATTTCTGGTTATTAGTAAATATCATTCGCTGCACGTACGCGTCGCTACTTATATTAATACTGTAATTATAGAGGTACTTCTTGCTACCTACCTTCACATCAAACCAGATTATCTATTCCGGGAATAAAAATGGATGCACCTACTTCGTATTGCTATATTTATTTTATTTATAGATAACGGGTATTGCGGTGTATATTTCATTGTAGGCGATATTTACGATTACTTAGGAGATAAAACGAATGATCAAAAGAATATACATATAGATAACTTCGGATGTTTCTCTAATAAATTTTGATCATGCAACCAGTAACTGTTATTGTTATGTAAAACTGAATTATGTTCAAATTCAAGCCGATGATTCTCTTCTCAGTTATGGTTGAAATGTGCATGCAGTACCGGCAGCCAAAACTGTATTTAAAATCCAGTGTATTCTTATTCAAAAATCGATTGATTCATAATTTCATAATTTTATTTCTTAGTGTCTTCAGTTTTAGATTGTCGTAAGTATTTTTAAAAATAAATCTTTATTAGGGTGGGTCGAAAATTTTAGATTTGAGACGGGTAGTGAAAATATGATAGTTTTTATGATTTTATGTAAGGGAGCGACCACGGTTTCGATCATGGGTTTACCCCCAGCTCGCACAAATGCCTCAAAATTGGCAATTTTGGTAGTTTTTTCATATTTCACCCAATAGCTCATACTGTACATATTATATGTGCGACTTTTTGGTCACAAATTACTCATGGGTCTTCAACCTTTAGATAAAGTCCATTGGGACCATATTTTGATGGTAAACCGGTAGAATTATTGCCCTCTGAAAATATCGATTTTTGGGGGTAAAACTGCGAAATACTTGTTACAATGATAAATAGGTAACAATTAGCTTTTAAACCACTCCATTTACTAATTTAGACACTAAACTGCACCGCAAGCGCCTGAAGTTGGTTTTCGACCGAAGAAAAACTTTCTAAAATTTTCGACCCACCCTAATCTTTATACAGTGTTTTTTATTTCAGAAATTGAAAAAAAAAAATTTAATGTATCAAATGTTCAAAATGCGCTTGGCAAAAAGCCAATCGGTGATAAAACCCATCTCTTACATTTTGAAATATTTCTGGTGGAATTTGTCTCATTTCTTAAATAATAATTAATTAAATTAATTTACTTTCTTAAATAAAAAAACAAAATATTTTTACACAGTCGTAAAGAAAATAAACAGGGCTACAAATTTAGTGAAATAAAAATTTAAAAAAAAATGGCGATGACGTCATTACGCAAAGGGGTGTGGGTATGGCATATGCAACTATCAGAAAAGATGCGCGTTCAAAAAATAAGGTTGACGTATCAGAGGATTTTGGCCGCAGATGATCGGGGAATTTTTTATTTGGAGTGTTCCACAGCCAACGTTCGCACTGTACGGTTATACAGGGTGAATCATTTATCTTAAATAACTGTAAAACAAATCATTTTCTGAAAAAAGTGTATAAAAATTGGACGATTTGAAGAGGAAAATGTAATGGCGATATGTATTTTCAATATACAGGTAAGTTTTCAAGCTCATTTGAGGTCAAAGTTTTTTCTAATTGCAACCTACATGTGTTTTAGCAGATTCGTATTCAAAAATAAGGAAGCATTGTTTCAAGCATTTTTATTACTATTATTATTACTTATTACTTGTATTTAATATAAAATTTCAGCCATAAAAAAGTAAAAAAACACATCCATTATGTTCGATCTGTAAGGAATGTCATAATAATGGTATTTGGTGGACGTCTTCAAGGTTATTTGAAGGTAGCACCTATTTTTATTATACACGTAAACAGCAATCAAAATAAATAGCTCCAACCCAAGAAAACATCTGTTACCAGGTTAATCCAGCAAATGTTCAAAATGATGTCAACTTCAAAGCACTGTTACGAAAGATTTTACACTTTTTTGTAGAGCTTCCATGGTTGTGGCCTCATAAGCTTTATTATTATAGATTGTTTGCCTTTTTAGGCTTGTCAAATGAAATTTTATGCTATGAAATAACTCAAGAAGTATGAGGCCTAGCAAAAAATGCTGGGAACATTTTTTTTTTGTGTGTAGAATATAAATCTACACAAATGTACGTTGCCATTAAAAGAATAAAAAAAATACGGTAAATTACTAGAAAAGGGTTGTTTGAAGATGCCTATGGATTTACTGATTGAGGTTGGCGGCACTTACTTCGTGATACATTTGTCAAATGAAATTTTATGCTATGAAATAACTCATGAATTATGAGGCCTAGCAAAAAATTTTGGGAACATTTTTTTTTTGTGTGTAGAATATAAATCTACACAAATGTACGTTGCCATTTAAAAAAAACAAAAAAAATACGGTAAATTACTAGAAAAGGGTTGTTTGAAGAAGCCTATGGATTTACTGATTGAGGTTGGCGGCACTTACTTCGTGATACATTTTTAATTAAATAAAACACACGTTTACCTATGGATTTAATAATTCTTGTTTTTATTACCAAAAATTTCAAGAAATATCGCGGTTTTCTCGCAATCATGTGCAAACTGTGCACTGTGGCCAAATGTAAGTAACCTATGAGATTTTTTTTTGCAGTTTCTTTATAATTCCTTTCGTTATTATGATTTGTTTTGTTTTTTTGGCGTAGACGATTAGCCGTTCGACCACTAACGCAATCTATGAGCATATATATTAAATAACTTCGAAATTAAATAACTTCAAACAAATAAATAATGTAAGACGAATACAAGACCACTGACTCTATTTGATGGGTGGGCTCTATTGTGGTGGGTGGGCCTTATTGTGGTGGGCGGACTTCGTTCTTCAAGTCCTGCATAGAAAATTGATCAAATATTAATGCCTTTATGGTGGATCGATACAACAAAATTTTTTCAACTCCATAGACATCGTCTAAGTTGGACATGGTTTCCTGAAAAAACTTTTTTTTTTCACAGGGGTGCTAGAGGGGGCGGAAGGGGTTACGCTTAAGTTCGCATGCATGACTTTAAAGAAGACACTTCAAAGGTTTTCGCCCTCAACGATTCATTAAAATCGATTGAGTTATGGCGGTTTGAAAATGGTCGAAATTTCACGAATTTCAATTGTTTCATTTTTTTCCATCAGTGTAGAATATGCCAAAGAACAAGACGAATGCTGTATTTAAATGCAATCTGGTAAAAAAAATGCCAATAATTTTGAAACACGAAAAATTTTACAGTTGACCCTTTTTTTGTTGTCACTTAAAATCCTCTACAAAGGTTTACGTTTCTTTGAAATGCGTACGCCACTGGCAACATGCTTTAATTCCTTATATTTTTGATTGTTTGTTCTCTCTTTTATGATATAAAAAATAGTTTTATAAAAATCAACGCTTGGGTCACCTAAAAAGTCGCAGTATCGCCACCAATGCTCTAGACCAGAGGTGTCCAAACTTTTTTTTGCCGCGAGGGCCAGATTGGGATATAAATCCAATTGCGGCGGGCCACGTGAATATGTGAATTAAAAAACCTCATTGAATTTGATTTTTTACAACACATCATTTCGAAACAAACATGGCTAAATTGTACATAATTAGAAAATTATTTCATAAAAAATAAATTAGAAACAACCTTACTTGTTGCAGAAAGGATGAAAATTATTTCATGCAACTTTTAATGGGAATGATGGAATTTCGTTAAAGTTGAGAGTAAAATCTGAAACACCAATTATAAGCAATGATTGCAAATGATCATCCGAAGAATTAGCCCTGCTTTCATATTTCAGATACTTCATCCTTTAAAAGACTTTGTTCACACATAAACAGAAATAACAATTTACAAGCAAATTGCCTTAAATTTGGAAACTCTTTTGGATCAAAAAATTTGTAAGTTTCCTTCCTTGTACAAACGGTGGTAGCAGATGACTTCGCAGTCGACGCCAAAAAAAAAAACAAAAAAAAAAAAACAAAAAACAAAAAAACCTTCCTTGTATTTATCCTTGATTTGATCGCTAGCTGAAGATCAATAATTTCCATTTAAAACTAACTTGAAACGTCGGCAACATTGCAGTCAAATAGTACACATTTTAAAATCAAACGGATTTGTTCGAAAAAATCAGTATTTTTTAAAAACCTTCGCGGGCCGCATAAAATCATCTGCCGGGCCGTGTTTGGAGACCTCTGCTGTAGACCATCGAGCATTTAATCGCTATTATACACTGGTGGAAAAAAAAATGAAACACTTGAAATTCGAGTAATTTCGACCATTTTCAAACCGCCATAACTCGGCGTATTTTCAATCGATTTTGATGAATTTTTGAGGGCGAAAAACTTGTATCTTCTTTAAAGTCATGCATGCGAACTTAAGCGAACCCCTTACACGCCCCTCGAGCGCCCCTGTAAAAAAGTTTTTTCTGGAAAGCATTTTCGGGCCGCCATTTTGCATCTCTCCGAGATGGTTTCCTCTAGAACAAAGAACAATTTTTTTTATGTTCTATTTTGATTGAAGTTACAAAGTACGTACCGGTTCAAAAAAATATATATTTGTTGCAAAATTATAGTTAATTTTAGAAAAAGTTATTTGGTCGAAAATCTGATACAAAAATTGTGATTGCAAAAAGGGTTTTCAATATTTCACAAAAATCATACGTACTTTGTTTCATAATATATGGGAGAAGATCGTATACAAATGTCAAGTCAATCGGTTGAAAGTTGAAGGAATTGTATGCAAATTAAAAAAATGTGTTTTGAGAAAAATCCGTTTAAAGTTTTAGTCTGATATTTTGCGAATAAAATTAAGATTTGTTAATTTACCTTTAATCAGCTGTTCTTCCACATTCTCAGCTGCCTCATCAGATTCTTTTCGCTCTGATAATGAAGCTCTTCTCGCGTGTTTGAGACTCCCTTCGGCGAATTTGACGCGACTATACAGAATTTAAAAGTTCGGCCTTCAGCGAGGTTTAAAACTTGCATTACTTTCATTATGCCGTTGCAACTGTCATTAGAAAAGCAAGTAGTTAAATCTATTGCTATGTCGATGACGTATTTGCCACTTGCAACGGATTTTGGAGACTTCGATCACATACTTATTTTGAGTGAAACTTCCCACGCATCTGGAAAAAGGTTCGTCTCTACTCAGTTCATAGTAAATGGGCTTTATAGCTGCGAAAACTTCAGTATGTATTGCTGGAGAAATAATAAACATTTTTTTGCTCTTTGCTTGGTTTAAACATTGAGCTGACTCACTGATACAATGAGTTGACTCTTTGTAATGAATATCAGATGTAGTGACGGATATAACAGCATATAAAAGCAAGCAGTCAAATCTATTGCTATGTCAATCACATCACCATTTTTTACTGTATTGTAATTTCTCTTATGATAGTTGCTATATTTGAAATTATTTCGACTCATTGTAGTTCATAATAATAATAATAATAATTATACTTCTGAAAGGCAAAAATCCAGTACTGACTAGATATGTATTTCTTGTATTTAGATCGTTGGTCATGATGGAATTAAGTTTTCAATTATCATCATAATTTTTTTAATTACGCGCGGAATCACCCGAGGCTAAAACGCTGATTGATAGTTTGCATCTTCCAACGTAAACGAATTCAGTCCATTCTGCTAATTCATTTTCTACTTTTTTTTGCATGATGATGTATTATTTACCTAATCCAATAACCCGAAATCTAGGTAACGATTTACCTCGAATCTAAATCACTTAACCTTCTCGGAAACATATTTTTTACGTTCGCGTGCAAATCTTATTTAGCGTAGGATACGTGGTCTGATTTATAATTGAGAACTACTAGGAAGTTTAGCCGAAAACTAAATAATTACTCATTTCGCATAAATATTTACAGATAAGCTCGTGTGTTTACAGCATCAGAGGCATTAATTAGTTTGATAGACAACACTTCGGAAGAGAGCGAAATCATCGAATACTTTGATGTCTGACCCATTTTAAATCCGACAAAAGATCCAGCTTGACCTCATCGCGTAAAAAAACATTAACGTTAACGTTAGTGGGACATATGAATAATATCAAAACAATCAAAGATCACACACTATCTCGGCGTGGAGCATATGGTCATGTAGTGCGGGGAATGTATTAATACATTCCTTTGTTCGAATTAATTTGTATTACAAAATAGGGAAGTGTTCAGTTAGATATGCGCTTTTGAAATTGCTCGCGAGTTTCGGACTGCGGAATGGCACCATGGGCGTCCTCTGGGGAGGGGAACAAGGTCATATTTTTGTTTTGTCTTGTATTATTCTATCAGGTGTGCCAACTGCATATTTCTATTGGGTGCATATCATTTGAATTTAAAAATATATCGCCTGATTATTTATCGTGATGTTTCAATTACTTTGCTAATGTGTACTAAATGAATACAAATTTGTTTGAATTATTAATTATTAATAAATTATTACTTTTATTATTAACTGAAACTATATTATATTATATTTAACGGCAATCAATTTCTCTCGTTTTTCTGATGAAAAAGAAGGTATATTTCAAAAGTCTACGATGATTATTAAGAAAGTTGCATTTTTTAACAAAAGTTCCAAGGGGTTTACTCGTCTATTTTTTCACGTTTTCATTAAAAATTAAAAATATCATATCCGACTAATTGACGTACGAGGAGCTCAGATTTGCAAACCGCGTTTAATTTGGAGTTTTCGTTTAGCCGCTACGGCCGATCAAAGTCTGAAAAATTAATAATTTTTTTAAATTTTCTAAAATGTTCATAGTGACTGACTAATTTTTTTGCTATTGAAGATAGCTCAATTTTTTTAACGGCAATCAATTTCTCTCGTTTTTCTGATGAAAAAAAAAAGTAAAATTCAATAGTCTACGATGATTATCAAGAAAGTTGCATTTTTTCACAAAATTTCAAGGGGTTTACTCATGTCTTTTTTTCAAGTTTTCATCAAAAATTAAAAATCTCTAATCCGACTAATTGACGTACGAGGAGCTCAGATTTGCAAACCGCGTTCAATTTGGAGTTTTCGTTTAGCCGCTACGGCCGATCAAAGTCTGAAGAATCAATAATTTTTTTTTAGTTTTCTAAAATGTTCAAAGTGACTAGCTAATTTTTTTGCTATTGAAGATAGCTGAAATTTTTTAACAGCAATCAATTTTTCTCGTCTTTCTGATGAAAAAAAAGGTATACTTCAATAGTATACGATGATTATTAAAAAAGTTGATTTTTTCGATTTTTTCCATTTTCGAGTTTTCTTCGCTGACGCGTCACGGGCCTCAATTTGACATTTGTTTTTGCGAAAGTACATTTTCCGAGGCGTCTTGAAGAGATATTTCCAGTGGTGTGTAGAAACCCGGAATCGAACCAGAGGTTTCTTCAGGAAATTATTCCAAAGCCAATTTTTGAGAAAAAGTTAGAAGGGGGTACCCTTGGGTAGATTTTCAGGTTTTCGTCAAAAATTGAAAACCGCCAATTTTAATTGATTCCGACTAATTGACGTACGAGGAGCTTAGATTTGCAAACCGCGTTCAATTTGGAGTTTTCGTTTAGCCGTTACGGCCGATCAAAGTCTGAAAAATCAATTATTTTTTTTAATTTTCTAAAATGTTCATAGTGACTGACTAATTTTTTTGCTATTGAAGATAGCTCAATTTTTTTAACGGCAATCAATTTCTCTCGTTTTTCTGATGAAAAAATGGTAAAATTCAATAGTCTACGATGATTATTAAGAAAGTTGCATTTTTTTAACAAATTTCCAAGGGGTTTACTCATGTCTTTTTTTCAAGTTTTCATCAAAAATTAAAAATCTCTAATCCCACTAATTGACGTTCGAGGAGCTTAGATTTGCAAACCGCGTTCAATTTGGAGTTTTCGTTTAGCCGCTACGCCCGATCAAAGTCTGAAAAATCAATTATTTTTTTAAATTTTCTAAAATGTTCATAGTGACTGACTAATTTTTTTGCTATTGAAGATAGCTCATTTTTTTTAACGGCAATCAATTTCTCTCGTTTTTCTGATGAAAAAAAAGTAAAATTCAATAGTCTACGATGATTATCAAGAAAGTTGCATTTTTTCACAAAATTTCAAGGGGTTTACTCATGTCTTTTTTTCAAGTTTTCATCAAAAATTAAAAATCTCTAATCCGACCAATTGACGTACGAGGAGCTCAGATTTGCAAACCGCGTTCAATTTGGAGTTTTCGTTTAGCCGCTACGGCCGATCAAAGTCTGAAAAATCATTTTTTTTTTATTTTCTTAAATGTTCATGGTGACTAGCTAATTTTTTTGCTATTGAAGATAGCTGAAATTTTTTAATGGCAATCAATTTCTCTCGTTTTTCTGATGAAAAAAAGGTAAAATTCAATAGTCTACGATGATTATTAAGAAAGTTGCATTTTTTCGATTTTTTCCATTTTCGAGTTTTCTTCGCTGACGCGTCACGGGCCTCACTTTGACATTTGTTCTTGCGAAAGTACATTTTCCGAGGCGTCTTGAAGAGATCTTTCCAGTGGTGTGTAGAAACCCGGAATCGAACCAGTGGTTTCTTCAGGAAATTATTCCAAAGCCAATTTTTGAGAAAAAGTTAGAAGGGGGTACCCTTGGGTAGATTTTCAGGTTTTCGTCAAAAATTAAAAATCGCCAATTTTAATTGATTCCGACTAATTGACGTACGAGGAGCTTAGATTTGCAAACCGCGTTCAATTTGGAGTTTTCGTTTAGCCGTTACGGCCGATCAAAGTCTGAAAAATCAATTTTTTTTTTAAATTTTCTAAAATGTTCATAGTGACTGACTAATTTTTTTGCTATTGAAGATAGCTCAATTTTTTTAACGGCAATCAATTTCTCTCGTTTTTCTGATGAAAAAAAAGTAAAATTCAATAGTCTACGATGATTATCAAGAAAGTTGCATTTTTTCACAAAATTTCAAGGGGTTTACTCATTTTTTTTTCAAGTTTTCATCAAAAATGAAAAATCTCTAATCCGACCAATTGACGTACGAGGAGCTCAGATTTGCAAACCGCGTTCAATTTGGAGTTTTCGTTTAGCGGCCACGGCCGATCAAAGTCTGAAAAATCAATAATTTTTTTTTAATTTTCTAAAATGTTCATAGTGACTGACTAATTTTTTTGCTATTGAAGATAGCTCAATTTTTTAACGGCAATCAATTTCTCTCGTTTTTCTGATGAAAAAAAAGTAAAATTCAATAGTCTACGATGATTATCAAGAAAGTTGCATTTTTTCACAAAATTTCAAGGGGTTTACTCATGTCTTTTTTTCAAGTTTTCATCAAAAATTAAAAATCTCTAATCCGACCAATTGACGTACGAGGAGCTCAGATTTGCAAACCGCGTTCAATTTGGAGTTTTCGTTTAGCCGCCACGGCCGATCAAAGTCTGAAAAATCAATAATTTTTTTTTTAATTTTCTAAAATGTTCAAAGTGACTGACTAATTTTTTTGCTATTGAAGATAGCTCAATTTTTTTAACGGCAATCAATTTCTCTCGGTTTTCTGATGCAAAAATGGTAAAATTCAATAGTCTACGATGATTATCAAGAAAGTTGCATTTTTTCACAAAATTTCGAGGGGTTTACTCATGTCTTTTTTTCAAGTTTTCATCAAAAATTAAAAATCTCTAATCCGACCAATTGACGTACGAGGAGCTCAGATTTGCAAACCGCGTTCAATTTGGAGTTTTCGTTTAGCCGCCACGGCCGATCAAAGTCTGAAAAATCAATAATTTTTTTTTAATTTTCTAAAATGTTCAAAGTGACTGACTAATTTTTTTGCTATTGAAGATAGCTCAATTTTTTTAACGGCAATCAATTTCTCTCGTTTTTCTGATGCAAAAATGGTAAAATTCAATAGTCTACGATGATTATTAAGAAAGTTGCATTTTTTTAACAAATTTCCAAGGGGTTTACTCATGTCGTTTTTTCAAGTTTTCATCAAAAATTAAAAATCTCTAATCCGACTAATTGACGTTCGAGGAGCTTAGATTTGCAAACCGCGTTCAATTTGGAGTTTTCGTTTAGCCGCTACGCCCGATCAAAGTCTGAAAAATCAATTATTTTTTTAAATTTTCTAAAATGTTCATAGTGACTGACTAATTTTTTTGCTATTGAAGATAGCTCAATTTTTTAACGGCAATCAATTTCTCTCGTTTTTCTGATGAAAAAAAAGTAAAATTCAATAGTCTACGATGATTATCAAGAAAGTTGCATTTTTTCACAAAATTTCAAGGGGTTTACTCATGTCTTTTTTTCAAGTTTTCATCAAAAATTAAAAATCTCTAATCCGACCAATTGACGTACGAGGAGCTCAGATTTGCAAACCGCGTTCAATTTGGAGTTTTCGTTTAGCCGCTACGGCCGATCAAAGTCTGAAAAATCATTTTTTTTTTTATTTTCTTAAATGTTCATGGTGACTAGCTAATTTTTTTGCTATTGAAGATAGCTGAAATTTTTTAATGGCAATCAATTTCTCTCGTTTTTCTGATGAAAAAAAGGTAAAATTCAATAGTCTACGATGATTATTAAGAAAGTTGCATTTTTTCGATTTTTTCCATTTTCGAGTTTTCTTCGCTGACGCGTCACGGGCCTCACTTTGACATTTGTTCTTGCGAAAGTACATTTTCCGAGGCGTCTTGAAGAGATCTTTCCAGTGGTGTGTAGAAACCCGGAATCGAACCAGTGGTTTCTTCAGGAAATTATTCCAAAGCCAATTTTTGAGAAAAAGTTAGAAGGGGGTACCCTTGGGTAGATTTTCAGGTTTTCGTCAAAAATTAAAAATCGCCAATTTTAATTGATTCCGACTAATTGACGTACGAGGAGCTTAGATTTGCAAACCGCGTTCAATTTGGAGTTTTCGTTTAGCCGTTACGGCCGATCAAAGTCTGAAAAATCAATTATTTTTTTTAATTTTCTAAAATGTTCATAGTGACTGACTAATTTTTTTGCTATTGAAGATAGCTCAATTTTTTTAACGGCAATCAATTTCTCTCGTTTTTCTGATGAAAAAAAAGTAAAATTCAATAGTCTACGATGATTATCAAGAAAGTTGCATTTTTTCACAAAATTTCAAGGGGTTTACTCATGTCTTTTTTTCAAGTTTTCATCAAAAATTAAAAATCTCTAATCCGACCAATTGACGTACGAGGAGCTCAGATTTGCAAACCGCGTTCAATTTGGAGTTTTCGTTTAGCCGTTACGGCCGATCAAAGTCTGAAAAATCAATTATTTTTTTAAATTTTCTAAAATGTTCATAGTGACTGACTAATTTTTTTGCTATTGAAGATAGCTCAATTTTTTTAACGGCAATCAATTTCTCTCGTTTTTCTGATGAAAAAAAAGTAAAATTCAATAGTCTACGATGATTATCAAGAAAGTTGCATTTTTTCACAAAATTTCAAGGGGTTTACTCATGTCTTTTTTTCAAGTTTTCATCAAAAATTAAAAATCTCTAATCCGACCAATTGACGTACGAGGAGCTCAGATTTGCAAACCGCGTTCAATTTGGAGTTTTCGTTTAGCCGCCACGGCCGATCAAAGTCTGAAAAATCAATAATTTTTTTTTAATTTTCTAAAATGTTCAAAGTGACTGACTAATTTTTTTGCTATTGAAGATAGCTCAATTTTTTTAACGGTAATCAATTTCTCTCGTTTTTCTGATGAAAAAAAGGTAAAATTCAATAGTCTACGATGATTATTAAGAAAGTAGCATTTTTTTAACAAATTTCCAAGACATTTCCTCATGTCTTTTTTCACGTTTTTGTCAAAAAATTAAAAATCTCTAATCCGACTAATTGACGTACGAGGAGCTCAGATTTGCAAACCGGGTTCAATTTGGAGTTTTCGTTTAGCCGCTACGGCCGATCAAAGTCTGAAAAATCAATTTTTTTTTATTTTCTAAAATGTTCATGGTGACTAGCTAATTTTTTTGCTATTGAAGATAGCTGAAATTTTTTAACGGCAATCAATTTCTCTCGTTTTTCTGATGAAAAAAAGGTAAAATTCAATAGTCTACGATGATTATTAAGAAAGTTGCATTTTTTCGATTTTTTCCATTTTCGAGTTTTCTTCGCTGACGCGTCACGGGCCTCACTTTGACATTTGTTCTTGCGAAAGTACATTTTCCGAGGCGTCTTGAAGAGATCTTTCCAGTGGTGTGTAGAAACCCGGTATCGAACCAGTGGTTCCTTCAGGAAATTATTCCAAAGCCAATTTTTGAGAAAAAGTTAGAAGTACCCTTGGGTAGATTTTCAGGTTTTCGTCAAAAATTAAAAATCGCCAATTTTAATTGATTCCGACTAATTGACGTACGAGGAGCTTAGATTTGCAAACCGCGTTCAATTTGGAGTTTTCGTTTAGCCGTTACGGCCGATCAAAGTCTGAAAAATCAATTATTTTTTTTAATTTTCTAAAATGTTCGTAGTGACTGACTAATTTTTTTGCTATTGAAGATAGCTCAATTTTTTTAACGGCAATCAATTTTTCTCGTTTTTCTGATGAAAAAAGAGTAAAATTCAATAGTCTACGATGATTATCAAGAAAGTTGCATTTTTTCACAAAATTTCAAGGGGTTTACTCATTTTTTTTTCAAGTTTTCATCAAAAATGAAAAATCTCTAATCCGACCAATTGATGTACGAGGAGCTCAGATTTGCAAACCGCGTTCAATTTGGAGTTTTCGTTTAGCGGCCACGGCCGATCAAAGTCTGAAAAATCAATATTTTTTTTTAATTTTCTAAAATGTTCAAAGTGACTGACTATTTTTTTTGCTATTGAAGATAGCTCAATTTTTTTAACGGCAATCAATTTCTCTCGTTTTTCTGATGAAAAAATGGTAAAATTCAATAGTCTACGATGATTATTAAGAAAGTTGCATTTTTTTAACAAATTTCCAAGGGGTTTACTCATGTCTTTTTTTCAAGTTTTCATCAAAAATTAAAAATCTCTAATCCGACCAATTGACGTACGAGGAGCTCAGATTTGCAAACCGCGTTCAATTTGGAGTTTTCGTTTAGCCGCCACGGCCGATCAAAGTCTGAAAAATCAATAATTTTTTTTTAATTTTCTAAAATGTTCAAAGTGACTGACTAATTTTTTTGCTATTGAAGATAGCTCAATTTTTTTAACGGCAATCAATTTCTCTCGTTTTTCTGATGCAAAAATGGTAAAATTCAATAGTCTACGATGATTATTAAGAAAGTTGCATTTTTTTAACAAATTTCCAAGGGGTTTACTCATGTCTTTTTTTCAAGTTTTCATCAAAAATTAAAAATCTCAAATCCGACTAATTGACGTTCGAGGAGCTTAGATTTGCAAACCGCGTTCAATTTGGAGTTTTCGTTTAGCCGCTACGGCCGATCAAAGTCTGAAAAATCAATAATTTTTTTTTAATTTTCTAAAATGTTCAAAGTGACTGACTAATTTTTTTGCTATTGAAGATAGCTCAATTTTTTTAACGGCAATCAATTTCTCTCGTTTTTCTGATGAAAAAAAGGTAAAATTCAATAGTCTACGATGATTATTAAGAAAGTAGCATTTTTTTAACAAATTTCCAAGACATTTCCTCATGTCTTTTTTCACGTTTTTGTCAAAAAATTAAAAATCTCAAATCCGACTAATTGACGTACGAGGAGCTCAGATTTGCAAACCGGGTTCAATTTGGAGTTTTCGTTTAGCCGCTACGGCCGATCAAAGTCTGAAAAATCAATAATTTTTTTTTAATTTTCTAAAATGTTCAAAGTGACTGACTAATTTTTTTGCTATTGAAGATAGCTCAATTTTTTTAACGGCAATCAATTTCTCTCGTTTTTCTGATGAAAAAAAGGTAAAATTCAATAGTCTACGATGATTATTAAGAAAGTAGCATTTTTTTAACAAATTTCCAAGACATTTCCTCATGTCTTTTTTCACGTTTTTGTCAAAAAATTAAAAATCTCTAATCCGACTAATTGACGTACGAGGAGCTCAGATTTGCAAACCGGGTTCAATTTGGAGTTTTCGTTTAGCCGCTACGGCCGATCAAAGTCTGAAAAATCAATTTTTTTTTATTTTCTAAAATGTTCATGGTGACTAGCTAATTTTTTTGCTATTGAAGACAGCTGAAATTTTTTAACGGCAATCAATTTCTCTCGTTTTTCTGATGAAAAAAAGGTAAAATTCAATAGTCTACGATGATTATTAAGAAAGTTGCATTTTTTCGATTTTTTACATTTTCGAGTTTTCTTCGCTGACGCGTCACGGGCCTCACTTTGACATTTGTTCTTGCGAAAGTACATTTTCCGAGGCGTCTTGAAGAGATCTTTCCAGTGGTGTGTAGAAACCCGGTATCGAACCAGTGGTTCCTTCAGGAAATTATTCCAAAGCCAATTTTTGAGAAAAAGTTAGAAGTACCCTTGGGTAGATTTTCAGGTTTTCGTCAAAAATTAAAAATCGCCAATTTTAATTGATTCCGACTAATTGACGTACGAGGAGCTTAGATTTGCAAACCGCGTTCAATTTGGAGTTTTCGTTTAGCCGTTACGGCCGATCAAAGTCTGAAAAATCAATTATTTTTTTTAATTTTCTAAAATGTTCGTAGTGACTGACTAATTTTTTTGCTATTGAAGATAGCTCAATTTTTTTAACGGCAATCAATTTTTCTCGTTTTTCTGATGAAAAAAGAGTAAAATTCAATAGTCTACGATGATTATCAAGAAAGTTGCATTTTTTCACAAAATTTCAAGGGGTTTACTCATTTTTTTTTCAAGTTTTCATCAAAAATGAAAAATCTCTAATCCGACCAATTGACGTACGAGGAGCTCAGATTTGCAAACCGCGTTCAATTTGGAGTTTTCGTTTAGCGGCCACGGCCGATCAAAGTCTGAAAAATCAATATTTTTTTTTAATTTTCTAAAATGTTCAAAGTGACTGACTATTTTTTTTGCTATTGAAGATAGCTCAATTTTTTTAACGGCAATCAATTTCTCTCGTTTTTCTGATGAAAAAATGGTAAAATTCAATAGTCTACGATGATTATTAAGAAAGTTGCATTTTTTTAACAAATTTCCAAGGGGTTTACTCATGTCTTTTTTTCAAGTTTTCATCAAAAATTAAAAATCTCTAATCCGACCAATTGACGTACGAGGAGCTCAGATTTGCAAACCGCGTTCAATTTGGAGTTTTCGTTTAGCCGCCACGGCCGATCAAAGTCTGAAAAATCAATAATTTTTTTTTAATTTTCTAAAATGTTCAAAGTGACTGACTAATTTTTTTGCTATTGAAGATAGCTCAATTTTTTTAACGGCAATCAATTTCTCTCGTTTTTCTGATGCAAAAATGGTAAAATTCAATAGTCTACGATGATTATTAAGAAAGTTGCATTTTTTTAACAAATTTCCAAGGGGTTTACTCATGTCTTTTTTTCAAGTTTTCATCAAAAATTAAAAATCTCAAATCCGACTAATTGACGTTCGAGGAGCTTAGATTTGCAAACCGCGTTCAATTTGGAGTTTTCGTTTAGCCGCTACGGCCGATCAAAGTCTGAAAAATCAATAATTTTTTTTTAATTTTCTAAAATGTTCAAAGTGACTGACTAATTTTTTTGCTATTGAAGATAGCTCAATTTTTTTAACGGCAATCAATTTCTCTCGTTTTTCTGATGAAAAAAAAGTAAAATTCAATAGTCTACGATGATTATTAAGAAAGTAGCATTTTTTTAACAAATTTCCAAGACATTTCCTCATGTCTTTTTTCACGTTTTTGTCAAAAAATTAAAAATCTCTAATCCGACTAATTGACGTACGAGGAGCTCAGATTTGCAAACCGGGTTCAATTTGGAGTTTTCGTTTAGCCGCTACGGCCGATCAAAGTCTGAAAAATCAATTTTTTTTTATTTTCTAAAATGTTCATGGTGACTAGCTAATTTTTTTGCTATTGAAGACAGCTGAAATTTTTTAACGGCAATCAATTTCTCTCGTTTTTCTGATGAAAAAAAGGTAAAATTCAATAGTCTACGATGATTATTAAGAAAGTTGCATTTTTTCGATTTTTTACATTTTCGAGTTTTCTTCGCTGACGCGTCACGGGCCTCACTTTGACATTTGTTCTTGCGAAAGTACATTTTCCGAGGCGTCTTGAAGAGATCTTTCCAGTGGTGTGTAGAAACCCGGTATCGAACCAGTGGTTCCTTCAGGAAATTATTCCAAAGCCAATTTTTGAGAAAAAGTTAGAAGTACCCTTGGGTAGATTTTCAGGTTTTCGTCAAAAATTAAAAATCGCCAATTTTAATTGATTCCGACTAATTGACGTACGAGGAGCTTAGATTTGCAAACCGCGTTCAATTTGGAGTTTTCGTTTAGCCGTTACGGCCGATCAAAGTCTGAAAAATCAATTATTTTTTTTAATTTTCTAAAATGTTCGTAGTGACTGACTAATTTTTTTGCTATTGAAGATAGCTCAATTTTTTTAACGGCAATCAATTTTTCTCGTTTTTCTGATGAAAAAAGAGTAAAATTCAATAGTCTACGATGATTATCAAGAAAGTTGCATTTTTTCACAAAATTTCAAGGGGTTTACTCATTTTTTTTTCAAGTTTTCATCAAAAATGAAAAATCTCTAATCCGACCAATTGACGTACGAGGAGCTCAGATTTGCAAACCGCGTTCAATTTGGAGTTTTCGTTTAGCGGCCACGGCCGATCAAAGTCTGAAAAATCAATATTTTTTTTTAATTTTCTAAAATGTTCAAAGTGACTGACTATTTTTTTTGCTATTGAAGATAGCTCAATTTTTTTAACGGCAATCAATTTCTCTCGTTTTTCTGATGAAAAAAAGGTAAAATTCAATAGTCTACGATGATTATTAAGAAAGTTGCATTTTTTTAACAAATTTCCAAGGGGTTTACTCATGTCTTTTTTCAAGTTTTCATCAAAAATTAAAAATCTCTAATCCGACTAATTGACGTTCGAGGAGCTTAGATTTGCAAACCGCGTTCAATTTGGAGTTTTCGTTTAGCCGCTACGGCCGATCAAAGTCTGAAAAATCAATTATTTTTTTTAATTTTCTAAAATGTTCATGGTGACTGACTAATTTTTTTGCTATTGAAGATAGCTCAATTTTTTTAACGGCAATCAATTTCTCTCGTTTTTCTGATGAAAAAAAAGTAAAATTCAATAGTCTACGATGATTATCAAGAAAGTTGCATTTTTTCACAAAATTTCAAGGGGTTTACTCATGTCTTTTTTTCAAGTTTTCATCAAAAATTAAAAATCTCTAATCCGACCAATTGACGTACGAGGAGCTCAGATTTGCAAACCGCGTTCAATTTGGAGTTTTCGTTTAGCCGATACGGCCGATCAAAGTCTGAAAAATCATTTTTTTTTTTATTTTCTTAAATGTTCATGGTGACTAGCTAATTTTTTTGCTATTGAAGATAGCTGAAATTTTTTAACGGCAATCAATTTCTCTCGTTTTTCTGATGAAAAAAAGGTAAAATTCAATAGTCTACGATGATTATTAAGAAAGTTGCATTTTTTCGATTTTTTCCATTTTCGAGTTTTCTTCGCTGACGCGTCACGGGCCTCACTTTGACATTTGTTCTTGCGAAAGTACATTTTTCGAGGCGTCTTGAAGAGATCTTTCCAGTGGTGTGTAGAAACCCGGAATCGAACCAGTGGTTTCTTCAGGAAATTATTCCAAAGCCAATTTTTGAGAAAAAGTTAGAAGGGGGTACCCTTGGGTAGATTTTCAGGTTTTCGTCAAAAATTAAAGATCGCCAATTTTAATTGATTCCGACTAATTGACGTACGAGGAGCTTAGATTTGCAAACCGCGTTCAATTTGGAGTTTTCGTTTAGCCGTTACGGCCGATCAAAGTCTGAAAAATCAATTATTTTTTTTAATTTTCTAAAATGTTCGTAGTGACTGACTAATTTTTTTGCTATTGAAGATAGCTCAATTTTTTTAACGGCAATCAATTTTTCTCGTTTTTCTGATGAAAAAAGAGTAAAATTCAATAGTCTACGATGATTATCAAGAAAGTTGCATTTTTTCACAAAATTTCAAGGGGTTTACTCATTTTTTTTTCAAGTTTTCATCAAAAATGAAAAATCTCTAATCCGACCAATTGACGTACGAGGAGCTCAGATTTGCAAACCGCGTTCAATTTGGAGTTTTCGTTTAGCGGCCACGGCCGATCAAAGTCTGAAAAATCAATATTTTTTTTTAATTTTCTAAAATGTTCAAAGTGACTGACTATTTTTTTTGCTATTGAAGATAGCTCAATTTTTTTAACGGCAATCAATTTCTCTCGTTTTTCTGATGAAAAAAAGGTAAAATTCAATAGTCTACGATGATTATTAAGAAAGTTGCATTTTTTTAACAAATTTCCAAGGGGTTTACTCATGTCTTTTTTTCAAGTTTTCATCAAAAATTAAAAATCTCTAATCCGACTAATTGACGTTCGAGGAGCTTAGATTTGCAAACCGCGTTCAATTTGGAGTTTTCGTTTAGCCGCTACGGCCGATCAAAGTCTGAAAAATCAATTATTTTTTTTAATTTTCTAAAATGTTCATGGTGACTGACTAATTTTTTTGCTATTGAAGATAGCTCAATTTTTTTAACGGCAATCAATTTCTCTCGTTTTTCTGATGAAAAAAAAGTAAAATTCAATAGTCTACGATGATTATCAAGAAAGTTGCATTTTTTCACAAAATTTCAAGGGGTTTACTCATGTCTTTTTTTCAAGTTTTCATCAAAAATTAAAAATCTCTAATCCGACCAATTGACGTACGAGGAGCTCAGATTTGCAAACCGCGTTCAATTTGGAGTTTTCGTTTAGCCGATACGGCCGATCAAAGTCTGAAAAATCATTTTTTTTTTTATTTTCTTAAATGTTCATGGTGACTAGCTAATTTTTTTGCTATTGAAGATAGCTGAAATTTTTTAACGGCAATCAATTTCTCTCGTTTTTCTGATGAAAAAAAGGTAAAATTCAATAGTCTACGATGATTATTAAGAAAGTTGCATTTTTTCGATTTTTTCCATTTTCGAGTTTTCTTCGCTGACGCGTCACGGGCCTCACTTTGACATTTGTTCTTGCGAAAGTACATTTTCCGAGGCGTCTTGAAGAGATCTTTCCAGTGGTGTGTAGAAACCCGGAATCGAACCAGTGGTTTCTTCAGGAAATTATTCCAAAGCCAATTTTTGAGAAAAAGTTAGAAGGGGGTACCCTTGGGTAGATTTTCAGGTTTTCGTCAAAAATTAAAGATCGCCAATTTTAATTGATTCCGACTAATTGACGTACGAGGAGCTTAGATTTGCAAACCGCGTTCAATTTGGAGTTTTCGTTTAGCCGCTACGGCCGTTCAAAGTCTAAAAAAATCGACTTTTTTTTTTAAATTTTCCAACATGTTCATGGTGACTTGCCAACTTTTTAAAAAAAAATTCTAGATTAAATTTTTTACCGCCAATTGATTTAGCTCGTTTTTCTGTTGAAGAAAAAGTTATCATATAAGGGTCTATAGTGTTTATTAAAAGAGTTGATTTTTTCGTTTTTTTTCACACGATCTTCACACTTTTTTCATCTGTTTGGTTTGAGGCGATTGCGCGAGGCAGTTTGAAATTCCAATGCCATAAACTTTGAAGGCCATTACAGTGCTCTTATCGTAATAATAATGAGCTATTACAACACTGTTTTACATGCTGTAATAGATTTATCATTGATGCAACGTGTAAAAACAAATACTTTTTTTTTTATAAAGTTGGCATCAAACAAATTGGCAGTACTGTGGCAGCCGTGTCTGATCGAATATTTTCATTCATTAAAGTATGCCAAATAAATGTCTAGTGTGCTCACTTAATAAATGTTTAATTGTCAAAGTGACATTTATTAAATCTACAACCATGGACAAAAAAATAAACGTTACCAAAGTTTTTTCTCAAAATCATTGCCAACTCAAATTACAGACACCTGGTACTTTAATCAAAAGCTGAATTAGATTTCATTTTTAATTATAGATATACTGTTTTTTTTTATAATCTCATATTCTGTTCGGTAAATTGAGAAGAAACAAAACCAACGTTACGTATAATTGTCTGCGTGTTTAAAAAATACAATATCGAATTACAAAACTGAAAGGAGGAAATAATTTACAGCGGAGGCTGATCAGAAATTACATTAATAAAAAGGTAATTGCAATAATTAAATAGAAATTAAAGTTTCACTTACTCGGAGTCCGCATGCAGCATCTTCACCTGGCACGGAATATTTTGGAGAAATGCGTGTATCGGAACAAAGAAATCGTGTGAACTCAATCCATTAAAAAAAAAAATGTTAAATGATTGTGTCATGCCAAACCCGTAATTAATTCTTAAAAATTATATTTTCAGTTTTCTAATAGATAAATTACTTTTTTTAGCGCTGGTTTCAAAATCGCGAAATTGTTATTAGTTAAATAATTAAAGGATACGAATTCAAAATTCTAGACATATTTCATGTACCATGTCTTATACCTATCTTCAACTGTTTTTTTACTAATTAGTTTTTTTTCTGAACAATCCAAAAATTGAATAATATATAGGGTGTGGTATATAAAATAAGAAAGTTGGTATTGGCCTCTGTTACATGATACACCCTGTATAAAAAGTTTTTAGTGAAAAAAATGCGCAACTAAAAATACTAATCGACGTATCCGAGCGTTTTGTCGAACACGCCCCCATTTATTTATTATGGAATTTATTCCGTTTGGCTGATACACACTGTATGTGCTCACTGTATAATTGTATATATTATTTCTGTGCCTAAATACTCTTCTGAGGCTCCATTTCTAATTTAAACAGTAACGATTCAAAAATGTATTCGGTGAGTAACGCATAAAGAACGTTTACACGGCTGAAAATATAATACCAGCTTACGAAAAACCTGGCTTAAATAAATCGAAATCCACCGTTAATGTTTTTAATTTAAAATTAATTCTATATTTAATATTTGTAGTCAAACTTAATTATTTCTATTCATTTATTTCCTTCACCTTAAAATTTTTTAATTTTATGCAGTTATTGTTTATGCGCGGTAATAAATAAATTCAACTTTGTGTTAACTATTTTTAGCACGAAAATTATTAGCTGTGTAATTCAGCATTCTTCGTGGCATTAGCCAAAAAAGTAGATGTTTCAACAAAGAATATGGTTATTTATTATGCGGTTCAAATTTTAGAAAATTAAAATTAACGTGTTTTTAACTGATTGAGGTTGGCGGCACTTACTTCGTGATACATTTTTAATTAAATAAAACACACTTTTACTTAGTTAATATCAATTAACTAAGTAAAAGTGTGTTTATTTAACTTGTTTTTCATTATAAAAAATTAATTAAAACTAGAATAAAGCAAAGGTATACATTTAAAGCTTTTGATTTATATTAGTAGTAAATAATATATAAATAAATCAAAATATTATATTATGTTATAGATGGTAAATTAACTTTAATATTGATACTGTGGTATATTGACATAGGCAACGCATTACACACAAGCGATTGAAATTCGTATAAGGTTTATGATCGTTCGTGTGAATTATATTTTCTTGACCGACTTTATAGAAATACTCCTTAGATATATAAATCAATAAAAAGTAACTATAGAAAAAGACGTAAGCTTTTGATAAAATTTTAATTGAAACATTTCTGTTATGCTGATGTAAAGGCGGCTTCACAACAACCCGGGAATGGCAACCAAAAGTTAAATGATTTAACGTACACAACAAATTCCCGGGAACGGGAACGGGTACGAGAAGCTTAAGTACCTATTAATGTGTTGATGTGATTATTTTACGATTGAACATAGGTATTGACATTCATATGTTCAGAGTTAAAATAAAAGCCCTGTACACAAGATTCAATTAAGTGCGTTTATTAGAATTAAAAAAACAGCGGCTTCACAACAACCCGGGAACAGTAACGAGAACGGAAACATACCAAGCTTCTCGTTCCCGTTGCCGGGGGTGCGAGGCAAAAATTGCCGCCCTTTTTCAATGTGAAGAGGGCGGTAGCAGCGGCGGGTAATGGATGTTCGGCGGTGAGGCAGCGGAAGGAAATTTGACCGATAGTCCAGCACGAGTGGCATCTTTGTCTTTGCCTCCCCTACGGAAATCCACGAGCCGCCGCTGAGTGGTAAAGAAAATGAATACCACCATTGATCGGCGCGTTTCAAAATTATTTAGCTAACGTCTCAGGTTTACAAAATTAAGTAAATCTAGTAACGACGTGAAAAATTTAATTTATTTTGAGCTGAAGTGACTCAAAATGAGACATGAATGTTTGAAAAAGTTTTTGTTAGCGTGTTGAAATATAACATTTTGTAGTTGCTGACCTTTTTTTCGCTCTTCAACATAAAACATTGTGATGTGAAGCGAGTCGACTCTTTTAAAAATGAGTCGGCTCTTTCAAGAATGAGTGGACTCTTTGCAAGTAAACGAAGTTAATAGTCAAGAGTCAACTCATTTATGTCGACTCTTCTTTGTGAGTCGACTCGGCTGGCCCATCTCTAGTTTGTGCGCGTTACTAAATGGCTTATTTCCGGATTTGGGTTTATTGACAAAAGTTGTTTGTTTTGGTGTCTCCTACAACCCCTCTTTGGTTTTCGCACTAGTTATGGGACACCCTGTATGTTGCTCTCTTTTGCGGATAAGAAACTGTTTGTATGTTATTAATAATACAACTAGGACTAAATGGTATATTAAGGAACGAGTTCAATAAGCGTGATTTTTTCGCAAGCGTCCAAGTTTAGAAAACGACGAGCGTAGCGACAAGTGCGAAAAAAGGCGCTTTTTTACAGTATTTTTTCTATTTTGCCCCTTTTATTCCATTTTTAAATTTCAAAATCGCCCATACATATTTAGAAAATTGTATGGTGGTTGGTAACACTGATAATTGACATTTCAATTTTAAATTAGTTTACATAACCTCAAAACTATTTCGCCGAAAATTTGACAACTCTGAATTTCAACCGTGCCAACCTTGAAAAATTGATATTACCGCACTGAGCGAGTCCTTAACTAACCCATATGAGTGCGTTAATGACTCCGTTTTAGACGCAAAATAGAAAAACAATATTATAACCTATTGGTCGTACATCAGATTTTCCTGAATTCAAACGTCGTCGTAATTTTTTTTATATTTATTATAACTCGATATAAATCATGAATGAACGCTAAACATAGAATTAATCCATCCCCGTGGGTAATAAATTTCCTATCGTTATAAGTTAATCTAAAAATAAACGTAAACAATTTAAATCATCCACATCTCTTCTCCGCATTATTAAAAGCTTTTGATAAAAATGTGTGCGAATTTGGAATTTTTATCAAATGCCTTTGATGTGCGTTCTTGGTAAGATAATGGATTAGTCAAAGCCGATCTTCCAAGAATTCATATTATTTAAGACTTACGTATTTCAATTAAATTCCATTTTGCTTTTGTGTGAATTTCTAAAAAGTTGTTCTCCACTAGTATATAATATAAAGCTTCATTAAAATCAAGGTTCATATAAAAAATTTGAAAAAGAAGTACGCGTGTATAATATATTTTTCTTGGTCGGTTATAAAATGCACAGTTTTTTTCATTAATTTGCATTCATAAAATATGTGTTTTCTGAAGCATTCAAAAAGCGTGAAAACAAGTGCTATAACGGTTCATTTTTCTCGCTTTTGCGTGAAAAAAGTGTCCTAGCGGTTCATTTTTGGACTATAAAATTGTGCAAAGCGCCTCATGAACGCTTCGCTCATGTTAGGGCCAACGTGAACATCAAAACGTTATTTAATGATTAAATTTATTCATCGAATAAAATTGACAATTTTCGTTTCACCAACGTCAAATAAGTTATCATCGAATTTTCTCCGTTTAAAAATTTTCTAACCAAAAACTAAACGCCTTTTTAAACCAAAATATGTAAAGTTCAAGTTAAATGTATCGAATCAACGATGTATAACAATTAATTAAGGTTTCATCGAATTTATTTAAATTACGGATGTACGAAACAATTTGTATGAAACTCGAGAACAAAGCAACTTTTTTTCACTTGTAGGAATTACCGCCTTCGCCTTAGGCTCGTTTGGCCATCTTTATTACTCGTGAAAAAACTATTACTTTACTCACTTGTTGCATAAAAAAACTATTCTCTAAGTCCGTTATAAAATGTACATTTTTTTAAATTAATTTGCGTTCATAAAATATGTATTTTTTGAAGCCTTTCGAAAGCGTGAAAAAGTGCCATAACGGTTCATTTTTTCACGCTCTTGAAAAAAAGTGCCGTAGCGGTTCATTTTTTAAAGCAACTAAAAAATTGTTTGCGCAAAGTGTGTTATGCACGTCGATAAACGTCAAACATTCGTTTCCGATCAAGAAAACTTGATGATTATTATTTTCTTTATTAAAAAAAAAGTATTATTACTTATAAAAATTGATTAAGGTTTTATCGAATTTATTTAAAGTTACGGACGTAGAAAAAAATTTGTATGAAACTCGAGAGTAAAGCAACTTTTTTCACTTGTAGGAATTGCCCCACGAGCCGAAGGCTACTCGTGAAAAAAAGTACTACTTTACTCACTTGTTGCATAAATAACTATTTCTTGGTCCGTTATAAAATGCACAGTTTTTTTCATTAATTTGCCTTCAAAAAGCGTGAAAAAAGTGCCGTAACGGTTCATTTTTTACGCAACTATAAAATTGTTTGCGCAATTGTCATCAACGTTTCGCTCATGTTAGGGCCAACGTCAACGTCAAAACGTTACTTAATGATTAAATTTATTCATCGAATATAATTGATAATTTTCGTTTCACCAACGTCAAATAAGTTAAACTTTCGTACTCGTGAAAAAAGTATTACTTTACTCACTTGTTGCATAAATAACTATTATTGAATTTGGTTCTCATTTAACACGTGGTGAAACATTTAGTAATACTTGGTATTGATAAAATAAGGCACTTGGTTTGTTTTAGAATTGGTACTAGTTTCGACTTTCACATCATTTTCTAGGAGTTAGAGTTGTACCAAGCACTCGAGACGAGTTCAATTGGCTGAATACTTTCTCACTCTGCGCAAACTTTATCCCCACACGTCTCGAGTGCTCGGTAGAATTGTACTTTGCAATCTAAATTCCTGTAAGGTTATACTATATTTGATGTTATTTATGAATGGAATTAAAGTAAAATAAATAAATACTTGGACTGTTTTTTTATTATTATTCAACGTTGAAAACATTACATATTAAATATAAAAGTGCTTAAAAAATAATATTGTTAGAAGTTATCAAATTTATGCATTTATATTTCCAATCCAAAATCCCGAACATAAGCCTCACCCGTTTGATGCGTTTACATACAATTGCTTCTGATAAATGCTCTTAATCGGCTTAAACAGTCCGAATGAAAATGCCATTTACGCTGTTCCGCGAATTTTCACGTAATCCAGATACGTTTAAGCGTAGTAGGTATTAAATTTGAAAATACGCATTTTTAGAGAGACTATTAGTTATTTATGCAACATGTGAGTAAAGTAGTACTTTTTTTCACGAGTAGGAAAGATTGCCACACGAGCCGAAGGCGAGTGCGGCAATTCCTACAAGTGAAAAAAAGTTGCTTTACTCTCGAGTTTCATACAATTTTTTTTCTACGTCCGTAACTTTAAATAAATTCGATAAAACCTTAATCAATTTTTATAAGCAATAATACTTTTTTTAAATGAAGAAAATAATAATCAAGTTTTCTTGATCGGAAACGAATGTTTGACATTTATCGGCGGAACTCGCGGCTTGTTGCGAAGCGTTCATGACACATTTTGCGCAAACAATTTGATAGTAGTGTTAAAAAATGAACCGCTACGGCACTTTTTTTCACGCAAAAGGGTGAAAAAAATGAACCGTTATGGCACCTTTTTTCACGCTGTTTGTAGGGTTCAGGAATTACATATTTTATGAACCCAAATTCATGAAAAAAACTGTACATTTTATTACGGACGTAGAAAATAGCTATTTTACGATGTGTTTAACATCTTCACACATAGTAATTTTTATGTGCAATAATTTAAAGAAATGAAGCTACTAAGTACTGTTATAATTAAATTGAATGCAATTAAATATTCAGAGAGAGAGAGACAATACATTTATTGAGACACTTTTACAAATGACCTAAACAGGCAATTGACCAGAGGTCTTACAGCCTTTAAATATTCATTATTACTAATCTAGCTATTTATAGAATACATATTTTCTAACTGTAGTTTGTTTACATTTTCAAAAAGTAATAAATATATACACCGACGGTAAAGAAGCTAATAGCTATAAATAGCACACAATTTAACAGATAAAAAAAACGTTTGATCAAATCAGAGAAGTTGTTTTATTCGGGGGCTAGGAATAAACTTCTGCCATTATTCTTGCCGTGCATTTTTTTTTAAATAATAATCTGAATTATTGTATCTTTTAAAGGGTCACCCTAGTGTAAAACGTTAAAAAAAATCGAAAACAATTGACTTTAAAAAAATTCTTTGAAATGTTTAGAATAATATGCAAAAGGTTCCATGTTGATATTCGAAGTATTGCTTGAGTTATAGCGTTTGTAGCGAAGGAAGAATTGGACGTGCAATTAGACTTACGACCCCGCGTTTTTCTCGAAACTATGTTTTTCGAAATGGTGTACACGATATCTCAGGCTATGATTAATGAATCGACTTGAAATTTGGTACACATGTTCAGACGACTACAAGTTTAGGCGCGACGGACGATTTTCTCAAATATATATTAATAATAATAACTTGAATTATTGCTCCGGGAATTACGAAAAAGTTCCGGATTTTTTTTTCTTGTAACTTAAGCCAAAAAAAAAAGAAAAAGCTTCGTCAAACCATAGCTAATACCATGTAGTTAAAGAGGATATTTTTGTATTTTACTTCAGACCAACCATATTTGCGTAATCATGTACACCGACGGATTAAGCACGGTGAACATGAGCCAACGCGAAAAAGGCTAGTTTTACACCTACTTGTACATAAATATATTAATAACTTGAATTATTGCTCTGAGAATTGCGAAAAAGTTCCGAATTTTTTTTCCTCGGAGCTTAAGACGAAAAAAAAAAAGAAAAAGCTCCGTCAAGCCATAGCTAATGCCGTGTAGTTAATGAGGATATTTTTGTATTTTATTTCAGACCAACCATATTTGCGTAATCATGTACACCGACCCATCAAGCACGGTGAACATGAGCCAACGCGAAAAAGGCTAGTTTTACACCTACTTGTACATAAATATATTAAAACCCATATTGCATTTGTTGTTTTCTCGAAATAAAGTCCAAAACTGGTTTTGGATGCTGGTTACAGTAGGATAACTCCTTAATAAGTATGCATTTTAAAATGCTTTAGCATGGATACATTTGGATGGTAATACTAATCTTTTACCTTATCCGTACATGAAACTATTGTTATCGTGAAAATGTTTAAATTTGAAATTTCAACGAAAATATCCATTTTGAGGACTTTTTCAAAAATTTAGTCTGGTTCTACTAATTCGAATTATTGAATCCTATTTGTATTTTGATACCATAGGAGAAATCATACGTTTATGAAAAGTAAATGAAGGTTTATAATTATATTCTATTTATATATTTTAATGCGTAAATATCTATAAACGTGGTTAATTCTAGGGCGGTGTAGTATTTTACGGCAGGCTGTTTTAGTTTGTGGTTAAAGTGATAATTAACTGCAGTGACCTCAAATTGCACATAAGAATGATAAACCGCACCATATATTATGTGTTGCAAGTGGTATCTTGTAACACATAATATATTTAATATCCACCCGAGGCGTCCTTTTTGATCTATGGAATAATTTTATAGCTTAATCATATGAATGGTTGCGACCGTTACTACGCAATCAGAATTAACTCCTTCCGCATCACAATTTTCTTCAAAATGATCGAATATCTATTATCTTAAACGAAGTGTTCTTAATGCACGTATGTAGATCAGACAGGACGATGCGTATAATAATAAAAATAATAATAATAATAATAGTAAGAAAAAAAAAATTATAATAACAATAATAATAATAACAACAACAATAATAATAATAACAATAATAATAATAATAATAATAACAATAATAATAATAATAATAATAATAATGTCCCAAGGTCATGGCACTGCCTAATATTTGAGGCATGAAACAAGACAAAACAAAATGGAAACCAGCGGCTAATGACCTTAGCAGTCGATGCTGCAAAAAAAAATAAAAATAATATGCATATACCGGGTGTAACTGAAATCTGGTAGACCATAAATATGATTTGCATTTTTACTTATATCTTTATGAAATTTAGTATGGTGTTTTAAGGGAATAAAGTGCGTCGGCATGTCTACTTTTAACAAAAATTCCACTTCCGGTTTAACCGGAAATGACCATAACTTTTCTATTTCAAATAGAACACCCTGTATATTTTTACATAATTTTATTCGTCTCTAAATTCTGATGATCATGTGTGACCTTTTGGTTATTATTTTTTTATTTAAATTCAATTTAAATTTGTTTTTTGTTAAAATTTAATTTAAATTTAAGCAAAAAACTAACAACCAAAAGGTAACTTATGATACATCTCTAAACTCAGAATTAAATTACGTAAAAATATTTAGGGTGTTCCATTTGAAATAGAAAAGTTTTAGTAATTTCCGGTCAAACCGGAAGTGGAATTTTTACTAAAAGTAGACATGTCGACGCACTTTATTCCCTAAAACTACCATACTGAATTTCATACAGATATATCTTGTAATGAAAATGATATTTATACCAGAATTCAGTTACACCCGGTATATTAAAAAAAAATAAGCACAGGTAATTTGATAAAATATAGTAGTAAATGGGAATATACAATTAAGTTAAAACTAAACATAGCAAGGTTTCTTCATTTATAATGCAGAGAATATAATTCTCTCCCACATAGAAATTTAAACAGGCATTTTTTTTTAAATTTATAATTACCGTAAGCTTTGATATCATACTTCAATACATCATAGTCGCATATGATGGTTCTTTCTCATACATTTTGTGAGAGGTATTTTCCTTTACAACTAAATATTCAGATTAATTTGATTTTTCGAAAATGTAAATATTAGACCTATTAAATTTATTTAATGCATCTGAAATTCTCTAATTACAATTTTTAAATATCCAGATTAAAAATGTATTTTTTGCACGGATTAATATCAACAATAAAGCGCACACGGGCAACTAAATTGGCTATTTTTTGTAATTTAGTGCAGGAATACACATGCTCAACATCCAATTATATCCGTCCTAAAATGTCGTGACACATCTTAAATTTCACACCGGAAACTCATAATTATTCAGCGAGCGCCGCCTAGTGAACAAAATGTAAATATCTATCGCGAAGTGATGATTCATTTTCGATTTGGTGATGCAGCCACGCGTAGATTTGTCATCGCCCTCTCTCACTCTGCGCAAGCTTTATTCCCAGGTGTCACGACATTTTGGGACGGCTGTAACTGAAAGTTTAAAGTGAGCGTAGAAACGAAATTTCTGCAATGCGGCAATGTCTGCCCGTCTGTTAAAAATTGAAAGTAATTTTATCTGCTCCGTTTTATAAACTTTTAGGGCTCAAGGGCAACAATTCTCAGCGAAGGCCATTAATCTGCGCAGTTTATAATAACAAAGCTGTCTTGTAAATACAAAGAAGTGTTACGTGACGTGAAATGTGTGGCGATATTGATTTCATCGGTTTATCCTACAATTCCTTTAGGTTGCAGCTTATTACATGCGATGATATTTTGTTCTATACTATAACGTGAGTTTTAGTTTTAGTTTAATTTTCAAATATTATTCACACTTTTATATTATCCTAACTTTGTTTTTTATACAGTGCGCGCCTAAAGTATGGAATATATTCAGTAAAACCGAAATAAAATATTTTTGTAAAAAATCCTCGAACAGGTCGATTTTCTTTGATAAAAATACACATTTTTGTCAGTCGTCATTTGTTTTTGAGTAATGACGTCATCCATTTTGTTTTTAAATACTAACCCTCTATTTTTGTTCTTGATTTTGAGAGATATTTTCATTGTCGAACTGGAAATATAAAAATATTGCCATCTTACATTAGAAATTTTTCAAATAAATGACAATTGAAGGTGAGAACCCGATATTTAGAGTTTTTGAAAAATGACCTTGTTCCAGCGCTTGTAGCAATTTTTACAAACAACAACGATCTTTACCTCCCATATAATACAATATGGTTTCAGCAAGACGGCGCATCCTCGCATCTAGGCGTGTTTTTTTTAAAGTAGAAATTCTTCTTGAACATTTTGAATATTTTCCAGGCTAATTCTGCGCATTTATCTCTCTAGCGGGCTATTCTATCGGTCCTCGCCTGCCAATCCACCTATTCGTAAACGCGCATGGTGCAGGGGTGCGTCGTCTTGCTGAGACCGTACTGTATTATATAAAAGGTCAAAATTATGTTTGTTTACAAAAACACGCTGGAACAAGGTCATTTAGGAAAAACTCTAAATATCAATTTCTCACCTTTAATTTTCATTAACTCGAAAAATGACAATATTTTTGTATTGCCAGTTCGACAATGAAAATATGTCTCAAAATCAATAACAAAAATAAGGTGTTGCCATTTAAAAACAAAATGGATGACGTCATTACTCAAATACAAATAACGACTGAAAACCGACTTTCATGTAAAAATTTGTATTTTTATAAAAGAAAATCGACCTGTTCGAGGACTTTTTCCAAAAATGTTTTATTTCGGTTTTATTGAATATATTCCATACTTTAGATGATTTTTCTATTAGTAATAAATAAAAATAATTATTTTATTAGTAGGTAACTTTTAAATGAAACAACTTTCGACTATTTATTTTATTAGTACTTTACGATTTATGAGAAAAACATTCTCTAGCAATCCAATTAAGTTGAAGTTACATAAAAAGGGCCGTCTGAAGTTTTTCCGAGAAGCAGTACATTTTTTTCTTTTTACTTTAAAACCACCTGTGGACGAACAATTCAATACGCCAGTGCAACAGGAAGTTGCAAAATGAATTCAGAGTAAATTAGCTCGAAAAAGCGATTTAAAAATGACATTGCGTGGAGACCATCGTGACTGTAATTGCAATCCCCGCCGCTTTATGCCCTTTTCAGAGAGTAACATATTTATTACTGGCTTTCGTTTCAGTTAAAAAAAGTACATTTGAATGGCTTTATTATATGAGGAAAAATTGAGAGGAATATTTTGCAGCAGCCAAGTTCAGTAAAATATATAATAATAATAATAATAATATTTATTGATGTTAATACCTAAAGGTTTATGCAAGTCAAATAAAGCATATAATACACAAATACCATTTATTGTGTTATTTTATTTTTAAATGTGGACTCTGCACCACTAATTTGTTCTAGCGTGCATACTATACTATACTATACTATACTATACTATACTATACTATACTATACTATACTACACTATACTATACTATACTATACTATACTATACTATACTATACTATACTATACTATACTATACTATACTATACTATACTATACTATACTATACTATACTATAGTATACTATAGTATACTATACTATACTATACTATACTATACTATACTATACTATACTATACTATACTATACTATAGTATACTATACTATACTATACTATACTATACTATACTATACTATAGTATACTATACTATACTATACTATAGTATACTATACTATACTATACTATACTATACTATACTATACTATACTATACTATACTATACTATACTATACTATACTATACTATACTATACTATACTATACTATACTATACTATACTATACTATACTATACTATACTATACTATACTATACTATACTATACTATACTATACTATACTATACTATACTATACTATACTATACTATACTATAATATACTATAATATACTATACTATACTATACTATACTATACTATACTATACTATACTATACTATACTATACTATACTATACTATACTATACTATACTATACTATACTATACTATACTATACTATACTATACTATACTATACTATACTATACTATACTATACTATACTATACTATACTATACTATACTATACTGCGTCTGCTCCTAATAAGCGAGAATGGAACGCAAAAAACCGTATTTTTATCTACAAATATGTTTTGTGCCTAAAATTTCTGGCAACTCACAAATTGTATCAACCGAGGCTTTAGTATTTTCAGCCAATTAGGTATTAATAAACACTTCTAAAGATGATAAATACGCAATAATCCTTCGATGAGCAACCAAAACACGCGTGAATTATCCTGAAAACCAAACCAAACATATTTTACCAGAATTACTACCCAAAACTGTATGTAGTTTGAGTTGCATAATTTAATTATGGATGTTTAAAATATTAACATAGTGGCAAATAAAAGGCTTATATTATTAATATTTAGGAAATAAGTGACTTATTATTTAGTTATTGGACAAAGAACGTCATAAATAACTTTACTGTAGTTAATACAAGAAAATGAAGTATTTCGTTAGCGCCGGAGCGGACGGGAAGAAAAATGTGTATTTAAATGTAGGCATAAATCAGACAGAATTTTATTATTATAGGCGATTTATGGACATTCAATTTTCCGATGAAAGATATTATAGAAGCGTAAAGATTCATAGCTGCGACGGGATTTATCATCTCGCGCGGAATATTTGATGCCCGTTATTTCGCATATGGGTTGCCTTGCGTGTTTTATTGGTGATATAAATGATGAGCTTAATTTATAAACCGAATATATTACAATATTCATTAATAAAACGTTTACCTAATTGATTAGTTTCTATGGAAACTAATATAGTTACATCCAGTTCTTTAAATGCTAGAGTTGGGTAAAACTGCTACTTTTAAATCACGTTGCTACTTGTGATTGCTACTTTTTAATACCTGTGACAGTGATCACGGCTGGCAAACATATGCTAAGTTAGAACTTTTATGTACAAATTTCAACTTTTTCAACTCGTCGGATTCATCATTTTAGATCACAGCTAGTTTGTGGTTCGATTCCACGCCAGGCAAGATCATTTTTTCGTTGTTGTAAAATCTCAATTATTTAATTATTAACTGTTAATATATAATTTATAATTTCTTTCATTTATATGATATCTGTGGAATTATTATAAAAAAAAAACATTTTCATTTTTATTAAATATTTATTTGAAATTTAAATACAATACCCTGCACAAATGGGAGAATAAAGTAATCAATATTATATAATATTTAGAAATGCCATCTTGTATTGTTCTTACAATCACGTTTTAAGTCACAGTTTAAGAAGCAATCACTGTTGTGATTTTAAGGAGCAATTACGTTTTAAGTTCAAATAGCAGTTATTTTAAATAGCAATCACGTTTTAAGTAGCAATTACAAGTAGCAGTGATTTTAAGTAGCAGTGATTTTAAGTAGTAAAGATTTTAAGTAACAGTGATTTTAAGTAGCAGTGATTTTAACCTTCAGGGTTAGCGTAACCCTGGCAGATTTTGAAAGTCGCGCCATTTCAAACGAAGTGAATGGTTGGAGTCCGGACTAGGGGGGCGGGGGATTTTTGAGGTAACGCCTATGTGAGCGCTAAGTGGCAGCGTCAGTCTACCCTTGGTGCCCGAGCGGTACAAGTTCGAAAATTGAGTTCGGGTATTTTTCACCCAGTCAGTACCGAACGTTACAAAATCCGTGTTTTTCGAAAAAAAAAATTATCTGGACCATAAACACAACTCGTTGCTATGGAAATATTGGGAAATAAACATGATTTCGTACTATGACGGTTTTCATTAAAAAAAAAAATTTAATTAAAAAAATTGAAATATCGTATCGTAAATTACTATTACAAGTGCCTAAAATGTAATAAGGCTATGTGCAGAGAGCATGTAGCTAAAATATGCTGTGAATGCGAAAACATCGTGTAATATTCTTTTTGTTTTTAATTTTATACAATAAAAATATTAATTAATAATCAATTTTTGTTATTTATTTATATTATACTAATCAACAATATCCAAAAGAACTATTTTTTACCTTTAAGATATTTTTTGTGCGTTAATACGATAAATCAAGTATGTAACATTATATCCCTATCGCAAAAACGGGTATTTTCAAAGTTCAAAAAAATATACTTTTTGAAACGGATCAAAAAATTTAAAAAAACAATTTTTTAGCTTTTAAATGCGACTTATAAAATTTCGATATTTCATTTTTCATAAAGTTATGCAATTTCAAACAAAAAATGAATTTTTATGAATTTTTTTTGCAAATTGTTTAAATTTTGGAATGTATCTTTGTTTAAACAAATAATTCAATAAATCTATTAATAGCATTGTAGTTTTGAGAAAATTTCTGATCGATTGAAAAAAAAACCGTTTCAATTGACAAATTACAGCCCGATATATAGTCAATCAAAGTCCCATGTTAGTACCGAACGTAACTTTTTTATAGTCAGTACCCTGCGGGTTAAGTAGCAGTGATTTTAAGTAACAGTGATTTTATGTAGCGGTGATTTTAAGTAGCAGTGATTTTAAGCAACAGTAAAATTTGCCCATTAGTAACCTGTGATTTTTCAATACCAGTGAAAAATCACAGGTACGTCAATCAAAGTCCCATGTCGGTACCGAACGTAACTTTTTTATAGTCAGTACCCTGCGGGTTAAGTAGCAGTGATTTTAAGTAACAGTGATTTTATGTAGCGGTGATTTTAAGTAGCAGTGATTTTAAGCAACAGTGAAATTTGCCCATTAGTAACCTGTGATTTTTCAATACCAGTGAAAAATCACAGGTACGTGAAATATCGCCCATCCCTACTAGATACCGCCACAGTCAGATTTTTGTTTTTTTTTATGAGTGTGGAGTTTATGTGTGGATATTTCTTGTTTTGAAGACTAATTTTAAGTCGATTAGGGGGTTTAACCGTTATGACGTCACAGCGATTTTTGATGGGCGGATCACTTACATCTTTTATCTGTGTTCCGTTGAAGTGAATGCTACAAGCCCAACCTCGTATCTAAATTTAGAATTTTTAATACGTTAATACGTATATCACACCATGAGCAAATGTTTATTTTCGTTTGATCTCTCTCACACATAACGTATCTCCTGGTAGAATCGATTGGCTATTACGTTCAGAGTGGGGTCACACTTTCTTAAAATTGTCATTTCTCCTTTATTTATTAAAATATTTTAGTGAATTTGAATGATTTATATTTATTCATTTTCTGCACTTCTAAGGATGGAAATTTAAACCGTAAACAAGATCTTTTTTTTCAATATACCTGTACTTTCACTAATCACGTACCATTCAGGTATAAAACGGGTTCAACATGCCATAATCTCCAAAAACAAAATAAGTTCGAAAAAATCTTTTTTTATGAAAAATATTTTCAAACAAAAGATGTTCATTTCTTTGTTGTCTTTAATATTTGTTAACATATTTTTGTAATATTTTTCATATTTAAAAAAATATCGCGAAAAAACAGTTAAGGTAAACTCCCACTTCCGGTGTATGAAATTTTACCAAAACTTTTCTTTTCTTGGGATTATCAAATAAGACTTATGTTCAAAATTTCATGTTTAGTCCTGTATTAGTTTTTGAGATATAGCGCGCACTTTGAATTTCGCCTGACCTTACGTAGATGTCACAAGGTCAAACCAAGATTTCTTTTAATAAAAAATATTTTCAAACAAAAGATGTTCATTTCTTTGTTGTCTTTAATATTTGTTAACATATTTTTGTAATATTTTTCATATTTAAAAAAATATCGCGAAGAAACAAGAAACGGTTAAGGTAAACACCCACTTCCAGTGTACGAAATTTTACCAAAAGCTTTTATTTTCCTGGGATTATCAAATACGACTTATGTTCAAAATTTCATGTTTAGTCCTGTATTAGTTTTTGAGATATAGCGCGCACTTTGAATTTCACCTGACCTTACGTAGATGTCACAAGGTCAAACCAAGGTCACTATGTAACTACTGTATGTTCCAAACCGTTCAACTTTTATCTGCTACATTTTTTTGTATCATTGATAGTTTCAGAGAAAATCGATATAATCCGTCCTGAATTTTTAATCTTTTGATAGAACCTCAAAAGTTTTCCCTAGATCTAACCTAACTTTTCATCATCTATAAGCGTTACGGATACATATTAAATAGGTTTTTCCCGTTGCGGAGTTAGATAAAAAAAACTGTTTCTTTTTTAACATTCTCCTTTCTAAAAAAAAATTTATGACACGAAAATTATTATTTCTAAAAAAAAATCCATCCTACAATTGTTGCATAATTATATCTACTATACGTCCAAAAAATGTAAAATTTTTTGGACCATAAATAAAAAAGTTTTTAAACCGGAGCCGGTGAAGTCACCTGATTACATGTTTGTAAAAAGCAAAATTAAATAAATGTATTATTCAAAAATCTTTGTTGAGAACGATGGGATGAGCTCAAAACAATACCAAGAAACATCAACAAAAGATACCTAAAATTTAAAATTTTTTGGACCATAAATAAAAAAGTTTTTAAACCGGAGCCGGTGAAGTCACCTGATTACATGTTTGTAAAAAGCAAAATTAAATAAATATATTATTCAAAAATCTTTCTTAAGAACGATAGGATGAGCTCAAAACAATAGCAAGAAAAATCAACAAAAGATACCTAAAATGACGAAAAATACAAAAATTTATTACAAAAAGCGTATTTTATAATCATTATTTCATTTATCTGCAATCAAGTGGAATATGAATACAAAAGTCTATATTACAATAAAATATTTTCGCCGGTTATAGAATTGTAATGAGTACGTGAATAATTAAATACATTTAGTAATTCATGAATGTACATCAATAGTTGGAATAAATTAAACTGTCATCACGATAGTGTATGCCTTGTAAACGCATGATACCAAAGCTGGACAAATAAAATAGTAATTATGATTATCGGATTAGTTATTAACCACATAAATACTCAGTGGGTAAACACGCGTTTCATGGCGTGGCGAGTAAGCAGTTCTACCAATTTTATGCATGGTATATTGAAAGCTCGTTACGGAAATATCATAAATTTAGAAATGCTTTTAATGTCCTTACAGCTCATTTTATATAGAGCATTGAAAGGGAGGGAAAGGTATAATGCGAGGAACTAATGACCAGAAGTTGCCGGAAAAAATATGGACATAATTTCGTATGATGTTTTTTGATGGCTGCGATAGTGGGGTGAAGCTCGTTATCATTAAATGTGAAGGGAATTTATTTTACTTTTTGTAGAGTTTACTACGATAACTTGTGTTGATTGTGTTGTATTTTATTAGTCAGTGTTAAAATATTATGTATCATCAGTTATTGATTTATATAAAGTTGACAGTGTGTTAATGACTTTTATGTGTCACTATGATTTATTTCTTGACAGAAACTAACACATGGTTTTTCGATCCGTTTTTTTTTTTTTTTACAAAGAAAACTAGTCCATTCCGCCAGAGTTTCAATTAAATGTGTATATTGATTTCAAAATATACATACACTGGACATCCATGGACCCGCACGGTCACTTTGTTCCGTAAAAGTGACCGCACGGATGGGATTCGAACCCACGACCACGAGGCCCGTGAGCAGGAGCTCTACTCACTAGGCCACCGCGTGTAGAAAATGGTGAAAATCATCAAATGACCAAAAAAATGATTTTCGGAAAAATAATTACTACACGCTTTTTCCCGTCATTCAGAACCGTCATGAATTTTTTCAAATTTTTCTAAGCATTTTTTTCCTGAAAAAAAAAATGACCAAAACAATTTTTTTCGGAGTTTCAATTAACTGTGTATATTGATTTCAAAATATACATACACTGGACATCCATGGACCCACTTCTTCCTTCCGCACGGATAGGATTCGAACCCACGACCACGAGGCCCGTGAGCAGGAGCTCTACTCACTAGGCCACCGCGGCCCCAACCAACTTCAGGAGTTAAATCCAAAGATGTATTTTCGCAGTATAACAGGGACTGTTATTTGTTGTGCAGCTTATCGTCTCTTTAATTTAACTTTCCAGTCTCATTAACGATGGTGATCGTTTTATAATTAATTACAGTAACATGATTATATGATAAGATAAATGTTTCCATTCATCAAATTACAGCACGTGTCTCGAACGTCCCCATCAATTAATATTTATGATAGTTATTAATAATAGAAAATCGAGAGCTATGGTTCATATTTAACAAACACCCGAAAGAAAATTTAGGTGATGTAATTACTTGTTTATACCAGAGCATTTTTAAAGAAAGAAATCATCACTACAATACTTTGATCAATGGATCTTTGCGTGCACGTCATAAATAGCCGAACAATATTCGACAATGTTTTCATGCTTTTACTTTAAACTAGTTAATAAGTTAAATAATCGAGAACATTCCGTTTGTGGTAATGACGCACACGCAAAGATCTGTTGATCAAACTATATCTAAATCCAGTATCACTTTTTAGTAGCTAGTAATTAGTTTTTCAAGCTTAAGTTGCTGTATGTGAAATTGTGTTCTTTATGTGAAATAGTGAAATGTAAAATTAAGAAAATTAACTGGTGACGAACGACGGCTCCGCTGCGCTGCGCCGTCGTCCGTAAGTGGCCTATTAAATTTGAGCAAAGTTATCGGTGACGAACAACGGCTCCGCTGCGCTGCGCCGTCGTCTTTGCATATCCCTTTAAAATTGAGCGACGAACGACAAAAAGAAAAGTTAAAACTGAAGGCATGAAGACTCCCGACTCCTAACTTAAACCCGCGACTTTAAGCATGTCATGTCAATGTCATTAAATCTGAAAATTGTGTGCAATCACCTTGTTCCAGATATGTCAGTGAATGTCATGTCTGACGCACAGTTGATAGATTCCTAACCTAAATCCGCGACTTTAAGCATGTCATGTCAATGTCATTAAATCTGAAAATTTTCAATCTGACAGAAACTTGAAAACAGGTATAAACAATGAGGTCAATCTTTGAAAAATCTTGTCCCGTTAAGGGAGCAACAAATAAAAAAATGTTCCAACACAATATTGTAGGTGGACACGTTGCGAATATACCTGAGCTTTGACTGACTCTTAAGAGTCAAAACTAAAGGCATAAAGACTCCCGAAAAATAATCTTGAATCGCTCGGAACGGGTCTCCCCAGAGATGAAATACTTGTCACGTGGTGCCCCTTCAGGCGAAAGGTATCTTTCGTGAACATTTGAGCCGAATCCGTGTCATGCGATTTTCACTCAAACTCATGAAAAATGAAAAATATGGTGCCTTGACACAAAAAAATTCATAACTCGCGAACGATTAGAAAAATCAAAAAAATAATGAGAATAACTGTTGTAAAGGGGTCTTTTGCGGAGAGGATAGAATAGTTTTAAATTGTCCAGGATGTACAGGAAAAGCTTTGAGAAGGGATTTCCGATCGGAGAAAAAAAAATGTTGTGCCCCGCTGCTCAATTTCGTTTCTCACTTCCGTATACATCGTCATCAAACTAAAAACCCGATCGAAAAACTTTATTGGGATCTTTGATACGGATTAAATCGACGACTGATTTGCCGTCGTCAGATTTTTAATTTTCGAAAAACAAAAAAACGCAAAATTCTTGGAAAAATTCCCGGAAAACAATCGAAAATTGGCCGTAGATCGTAAACGGTGCGCCCCACGAAAAATATGGCTCTTACCTTTTCGACGCAAAATAAAATTCCGTTAAATTTTTCACCTGGGATTAAAAATGGCCGCTCTAGAATTTTTTTATTGAAGTTGATGGTGGTTTTCTTTGAATAACTCTTCAAGGGTTGGATATATCAAAAATTCGTAGGAGACATAAAATATAGAGGAGCCTTCGTTCTACAAAATTCTATAAAAATTAAAGTCGCTACTGTAAAGGGGGCGCGGCCCCGCTCGCTGAAGTACGAAAAAAGCGACCTCTGCAGAGAAAGGGTGGCAGCTCGCGACGAACGGAGAGGAGCATTTCCAACACAGAAGTGGCCGTTGTGCCCCTATGTATTTGGGATTTTTTGAGCCATATCCAAACGTTCCAACTCTAAAACCCAAAAAGCCTTAGCATTTGGCGTAAACCTCTGCATCGCAAAATATCGATTTTCAAAAATTCACCCCCGAGTCTAGGGGTGAGTTGGAAAATTGCGGTTTTCACGGGACCATAGAGGACGTTTTCGGCTTTCAGGAAAAAAATAAATATTGTAAAAAAAAATTTTTTGTGGAGTTGGCAACACTTTTTTTGAGGGGGTAGTTCTAGGACGTTGAAATTTTAATAGTATTTTTGATTTTTCATATAAATCGATATCTATAAGGGTTTAGAAAATATTTGAAAAAAACGTGATATATTAATTCTACTGTGACCATTTAACACCTGTCGTAGACATTTTCATTTTTAAGGTGCATTATAAGTTTCTTATTTTTCCTGCAACAGTGTATCAACCAGATTATTATTTGATTTGATTTTATTCGTAATACACTAAAAAAGTTAATGTATGCTGTAATTAAATTAAATTTTTCAAATACAACATTACACCAAGTAATTTTATTTTGATGTTTAACACCAGAGAAGTTATACAATTAAATTCAACACCAAATTAATACTTCAATTCATATTTCACAATTAAATATTTATAATTGTATAATCTATAATACGTTGATAGGATTCTGTAAATCGCATTACATCATACAAGCGGTCATTAATATAACATAATAGATATTCAAATGTTCACGACCTACTATTATGATTTGATGCTAAATAGTATAATGAAGCTCATTTGCAGATTTTATGTTTAAATCATTGGATGTGCCTCGTATTTCAAATTACATTAATCATAAACATGCGCCCGGCGCTGCCACCAGACGGGACAATGCGAGGCTTTCGCTCGAATAATTTTTCATTGCTTTATCACATGCATGCAGAAAAATCAACCGCTCGCACCTAAATTGCCATTATAATTTAACATTTACAGTGTGTTTTATTTATACAATTATTTTGATATGTTATTTATTTAATTTTTTGAAAGAATTTTATCTATTGTTAATATACATGTAATAACCTTATTCAGACAATTCATTTACGAAAATACAAAATGAACCTAAATTTTAAAAATGTGTTAGTTTGGACGAGCGACCATCAGTTTTTCTATATTTTTAATATTCCAGCATATTTGGACAAAAAAAAAATCAGTACAAATTTTAAATATTTATTTTCAATAATAATTAACGCATTAAATATTGCTTTGAAAAACAAAATATTTACACTTTGTAGATGACAAAAATACCCACTGCGTATATTAAATATTTACGCACAATTTTCCATAATTAATTTAAACGGTAGTTTTTATTAATAGTCTACGAATATTTTTTGTTTGTTTCAGTCACGTGGGTGTTTGTTGCCCCGATGATATCCTCCTGCAAACATTAACCGGCGCCCAGTTAATCATGGATCTACCAGCAGGAGGCGACGAATACGAAGCTGACGACGAGCACACGGGTAAGTCACCAAAATGTCTGCATGGAGCCGTCAAGAAAATCGACGTTTCTGTTTCGAACAGGTTGCGGTTTAACTGTTCTGGCTAGACCGAGCAATAATCAAATATCATCTCCGGCGAAGCGGTGGCCGTGGTTAGCAGCCCTCTTCAAGCCCAGGGAACAGGAGCAGCAATTCTGCGGGGGAGCATTAATTACAGACAGGCACATTTTAACAGCAGCACATTGCCTCGTTGGGTAAATACACTTTTAATTAATACGATATACCCTCTACGGTTTCCCATTTGATTACATTTGCCCCACGATTAAATGCGTGCGAATATTCAGTTTCTGAATTAACTGTGTCCAAAGTTGTTAGTTATATCCATAGAGAACTGTCTCCTATAAATTAAAGAAAGGTGCATATTAATTTAAAAAAAATATATTTTTAGTTTATTATTATAGAATGATAATAGTTACAGCAAATTTATATAAATGTTAATTGTAGATAATGCCAAAATGAACAACTTATGAAGAATAAGATTTTTTAGAAATCTCTTTGATTTTTGAGTAATCTGAGTGTTATAAAACGCTCGATGTACATTTACAATGTGATTTAAATTGGATATAAATATAAATATTATACCATTAAATCGGAGAAAGTACCATTAAGGCCACAACACTTTTTTTTGAGTAATACTATGGGAAAAATGGTGAAAATCATCAAACGACAAAAAAAATAATTTTCGGAAAAATAATTACTACACGCTTTTTCCCGTCATTAACACGTTGACCGCTTTGTCAGTCATTGGTGACTGACACAGAAGTATTCCAATGGGGCCACGTCAGTCACCGATGACTGTTAGTGAGTAGCTACTTTAAACTTACTATTTAGCTAAAAAATGCATCAAAATGAATTAAATAAGCATATTCTTACTCATTTTATAAAATAAGACTTAAAAACAAAGAAAACCTTTTTGACATTTTACTAAAAAACTTGTTGCAGCCAATGTGTTAAGAACCGTCATGAATTTTTTTAAATTTTTCTGACCAAACATTTTTTGCACGCATTTTTTTCTTGAGCAATATTATGTAAAAAATGGCGAAAATAGTGAAATGACCAAAAATATTTTACTTAACACGCTTTTTCCCGTCATTAAGAACCCTCATGAATTTTTTTAAATTTAATTGAGAGCCAACATTTTTTGCATGCATTTTTTTCCTGAGTAATACTATGGCAAAATGGCGAAAACCCTGAAATGATGAAATCATCAAATGGTCAAAACATTTTTTTTCGGAAAAATAATTTTCTGAGATCCAACATTTTTTTCCTGAGTATACTATGGAAAAAATCATGAAATGACCAAAACAATTTTTAATTACTTTACACGCTTTTCCCGTCATTAAGAACCATTATGAATTTTTTCAAGTTTTTCTAAGACCCAACATTTTTTTCCTGAGTACTATGGAAGAAATGACAAAAATCTTGAAATGATGAAATCATCAAATGGCTAAAAAAAATTTTTTCGGGAAAAATCATTACACGCTTATTCCCGTCATTGACAACCGTCGTGATTTTTTTTCAAATTTTTTTGAGAACCAACATTTTTGCATGCATTTTTTTCCTGAGTAATACTATAAAAGAAAGGCGAACATCGTGAAATGATGAAATCATCAAATGGCCAAAAACATTTTTTTAGGAAAAATAATTACTTCACACGCTTTTTCTTGTCATTAAGAACCGTCAAGAATTTTTTCATTTCAGTAATCTGACCATTACAAAAAACATTTTTTCGGAAAAAGTCATTAAGAACCGTCATAAAATTCAGATCCAACATTTTTAACATGCTCCCTAGTAAATACTATGGAAAAATGGCGAAAGTAATGAAATGACCAAAAAATGTTTTCTAGGAAAAATAATTACTTTACACACTTTTCCCGTTATTAAGAACGGTCAAGAATTTTTTCAAATTTTTCTGAGACCCAACATTTTTTGCATGCATTTTTTCCTCAGTGATACTATGGAAGAAATTGCAAAAATTATAAAACGATGAAATCATCAAATGGCCAAAAAACATTTTTTTGGGAAAAGTAATTACTTTACACGCTTATTCCAGTCATGATTTTTAACAAATTTTTCTCAGACCCATATTGCATGTATGTAGGAAATCGCAAAAGGCACCCAAAATAAGCAACAAAATATACAGCATGTAATTTAAAAAATACATAATGTCGTCACACTTTTTTGGGACACCCTGTATAATCAAAAAATATATTTTTTTAAATACGCCGTAGAATGTAGGTAAAGTCTGCAAAATGTCAAAATCGGAAATGTATTAGAAACTGAGCAAACAGGAGATGAAATTTGGACACTGTGTTTCCCGGCGCTTGCACCATAAAAAAGTAGTTTTTATTTTCTTCCTCTGAAACCGCTGAACCGATTTGAGCAAAATTTTAGGATTATCTAGGGCATCGCATAACGCACGTAAATAAGTAACAAAATATAGAGCATGTAATTTGAAAAAAATACATCATTATGTTGTCCTTTTTTGGGTTACCCTGTATAATCAAAAATATATTTTCTAGTTACATCGTAGAATGTAGGTAAAGTCTGCAGAATTTTAAAATCCTATCTTTATTAGAAACTGGGTAAACACGAGATGAAATTTGGACACTGTGTATCCCGGCGCTTGCAGCATAAAAGAAGATCTAACTTTTTTACATGCATTTTGTTCCTGAGTAATACTATGAAAAAAAATGGCAAAAAACATGAAATGATGAAATCATCGAAGGGCCAAAAAATGTTTTTTTTACACGCTTTTTTTCGTATAAGAACCGTTATGAATTTTTTTAAAGTTTTCTGAGACCCAACACTTGTATTTTTTTTCCTGAAATCATCAAATGGCCAAACAATTTTTTTTGGGAAAAATAAATACTTACACGCTTTTTCCTATCATTAAGAACCGTCATGAATTTTTTCAAATTTTTCTGAAACCGAACATTTTTTGCATGAATTTTTTTCCTGATGGCGAACAAACAATGACCAAAAATTTTTTTTTCGGAAAAATAATTACTTTACACGCTCTTCAAGAATCATCATGAATTTTTTCAAATTGTACTGAGCCAACATATTTTGAATGCTTTTTTTCCTGAGTAATACCATGGAAAAAATTGCGAAAATAATCATATGACCAAAAAATTTTTTCGGAGAAATAATTACTTTACTTACACGTTTTTTTCCGTCATTAATAACCGTTAAGAAATTTTTCAAATTTTTCTGAAACCCAACATTTTTTGCATGCATTTTAATGCATAGTAATACTATGGTAAAAATGGCGAAAATCGTGAAATAATTTTTTAGAAAAATTATTATTTTACACGCTTTTTCCAGTCATTAAGAACCGTCATGAATTTTTTCAAATTTTTCTGAGAGCCAACATTTTTTGCATGAATTTTTTTCTGGGTAATACTATGGAAACAAAACATCAGATGGCCAAAAAATTTTTTTTTTCGGAAAAATAATTACTACACGTTTTCCCGGCATTCAGAACTGTCATGATTTTTTTTCAAATTTTTTTAAAACCCAACATTTTTTGCATGCATTTTTTCCTGAAAATCATAAAAATACCAAAAAAAATTTTTTCGGAAAAATAATTACACGTTTTTCCCGTCATTAAGAGCCGTCATGATTTTTTTCAAATTCTTCCAAGACCCAATATTTTTTACATGCATTTTTTCTATGGAAAAAATAGCGAAAATCATTAAATGACCAAAAAAAAATGTTGGGAAAAATAATTACTTTACACGCTTTTCCTATCATTAACAGCCGTCATCAATTTTTTCAAATTTTTCTAAGACCCAACAGTTTTTGTCAAAAAGTAAAAATCGCCAACTTTAATTGAATCCAACTAATTTGCACACAATGAGCACCAATTTGCAAACTGCGTTTGATTCGGAGTCTTCCTTTAGCCTCCACATCCATTTGATAAAGCTCTAGACTTCAGAAACAAATTGCATCCAAGGGCACATAAAAAATTCAGCTCCGCATTAAAATTCGATTAAAACTTAAACCGGCAATAAATATTTTAACACTTTTTTGTCTGCGCTTCGGTTTCCGGAAATTTCATGGGAGCAACTAAACCAGTAATCATTTCAGCGGCGAGATGTGCATACTTTGGCTTTAGATTAAATTCTCAAGTTGTAATTAGGTTCCTCTTCTTAATGTAATTACGCTATAATTTATATAGAGTCTTAATATGACAGTAGTTAATTTTATAATTAATCGCTTATGCATGGATTGTTGCAGTAAATCAAATGTGGCGTGAGCAAGTGCGGAGCGAAGGACATGAAAATTACGTCCCGTAATATGAAATAGAGAGGAGTTTTAAAATTTATAATAAATTATTTTTGAAATTTTAATACGCTAGAATATTATTTACTCATACCGATACGATATCTTAAAAAAAACGGAAACCTCTGAACTGACGAAAACAATCTTGCTTTTGCGCATTTTTCTTTTTCTATTGTAAAGTGTTTACTACGTTCACTTGTTTTCCATCCAAAAAGGAAAAAGTTAAAATGATTCTTAGTACGGGCTGAAAGATTTTAGTCAATTGCTCTTTAAAACCCTGTATGGAACCAGGTTTTTAATAAAGGTTTAGTAATTTAAAAAATAAATAAATCGCAAAATTCTTCGAAAAATTCCCGCAAAACAATCAAAAATCGGCCGTAGATCGTAAACGGTGCACCCCATGAAAAATATAGTTTTTTTCTTTTCGACGCAAAATGCAATTTCGAATGATGGTATGCCGTTTAAATTTCTTGCGTGAGATAGAAAATGGCCGCTGTAGAATTTTTTTATTGAAATCGGGGGTGGTTTTCTTTGAATAACTCCTTGGGGGTTAGAGATATCAAAAATTCATAAGAGATATAAAATGTAGAGGAGAGCTAGTTCTACAAAAATCTACGAAATTCGGAGTCGTGGCCGTAAGGGCAAGCGCGCCCTTTTTTCCGGAAGCGTCCGAAATGTGATTTTTTAGAAAAACGCTTGAGGGGTTGCAATGGATTTTTTTTACTTGAACGTGCGTTAGCAAACATTGTGTCCCGATGCATTGGGGATTTTTTTAGCCATATTTGAATCCTCCAACTCTAAAATCCTGGGAGGAGATAGGTTTGGCGCAAACCTCTGCATCGCGAAAAATCGATTTTCAAAAATTCACCCCCGAGTCTAGAGGTGAGTTGGAAAATCGCGGTTTTCACGGGCCCCTAGAGGACGTTTCCGGCTTTCAGGAAAAAAAAATGCAAAAAAAAAATTGTGGGGTTGGCAACACTTTTTTTGAGGGGGTAGTTTTAGGGGGATGAAATTTTAATAGTATTTGTCTTGAATTATTTGTGATTTTTCATAAAAATTTCAAATCGATATCTATAAGGGTTTTGCAAATATTTGAAAAAAACGTGATTTTGGGGCTTACGCGTTTAGTATATATTATTACAAACTGATTCTTACAAGGGGAGCATCAGATGTGTGACTCACCGATTTCATCAATCTTTGGCACACGTATAGGTCATAACTAGGAGTGTAACAGGTGCAAGTAATAGGGCGCACTATTCAGCCGTTTTCGAGAAAAAATGGTTTTTTTATTTGTTATTCATTCGTATGTTTATAACGTTTTGCGTTAACACACATATACCGACATTTTGGCGCATCGATAAAACCTCCGATTCGTAGTCGGAAGGTTAAAGCATCAAACCCCATTGTTGAAGCTGGGTTCATTCATTTTCTTTTTATAGTTTTTAAAAATCCATGTGTATTTAAATATCTTAATATTAGAATAAATCAATTTTTTTCTCGAAAACGGCTGAATAGTGCGCCCTAATACTTGCACCTGTTACACTCCTAGTGATGACGTACAAGTGTGCCAAAGATGGATCAAATCGGTGAGTCACACATCTGATCCTCTCTTCGTTAGTTATGAATCGTTTTTGAATTCGTTTTGACTTATGTAAAACTTTTAAAGTTTCTGGTATGAATAAATTATTATTATTATTATTATAAATAGTAAAGAACTCGACAGTTGTAAACATTTAACATGTAATAATTTACTTTTTAATCGCGATTTTTTCACATTATCATTATTTTATAAATCCTTTTCAACATCAGATCAGATCTACTTTTAAAATTATTGCTACATGCTATTAATTTTTCACATTTATCTGGAATAAATTTGAATATTGAATTTAGTTCATGACTCATTGAATTTAATGCAAGTTAAAGTTAAATTGGAGATCACCGTTGTTATCTAACATAGTAATAAATTCGCTGTATAAATTATCAGGTTTAAAATTTATAATCAAGTGTTTTCGTGCAAAATAATGAACGCAGTGCGGAACCTTGACTCTGAAAAATTATACGTGTAATTATTTTTACATTCCCCGAAGTATATAAATCGCCACGCGATAACCCTAATTAATACATATTTTTGCATGTTTCAAAACTGTACGTTCCAGGTTAAAGAATGATGATATCAAGGCGCGCCTAGGCGAGTACGATTTCGATAAATTCGACGAGACCCGAACACGAGATTTCAGCATCATCGATATTGCTAATCACGAGGAGTTCAATCGTGCCACCTACGAAAACGATTTGGCGATACTTACGCTTGATAAGTCGGTTAATTTCAATTCCTACATGTGGCCTATTTGCCTGCCTCCGGTGAATAGGAGCTACGAGAAGGAATTGGTTACGGTTGCGGGATGGGGACAGCAATATTATGCAGGGCCTACGAGCAGTGTTCTGCTTGAGGTCACGATGCCAGTTTGGGAGCAGCAGAAATGCATCGATTCGTTTGCCCAGAGGATTACGGATACGAATATTTGTGCTGCGGGATTGGAAGGAGGGAAGGACTCTTGCTTGGTATGTATGCGCTAGTTTTGTACGTCCTTGAAACATTTTTACATGAAGAAAGATACATTTATTTCGACTGGATAGTAATGTCTTTAACATTAGGTTTGAGTTATTACGTGATCGTGTAAACAAAAATCTTTCCGTTTTAAGTATTCATATTTACTTAATGGTAATTAATAGCAATATGACGTAGATACTAATAGTACCAAAAGAAAAGACAGTTTAGAGCCTGAATGTTTAACATTTTCGCCTTTAACCCATTTGGACCCACGGATTTTTTTTTTCTTTTTGTAAAAACATGTTAAAAAATAATAAATAATTAATGTTACACACTTACTAGCGCCCCCTTGTGTCGTTTTGGTGTAGCATGGCATAAATGGACTATGTAAAACCCTGTAATTTACTCAAACTTATATTTAAAAGTATCAAATAACATTTATTACATTATAAATAAATTTGCCTCGTACTGGGACAACGGGTCCAAATGGGTTAAGCTACGCGCACACTTATCGGAATCAGACGGACGGCACGCAACGGATAAAATTGCTTAACCCAGTTGTTATCGGTACGGCATGGAACGGATAAATGTGCGTTGACTCGTTTACAACTGTGTTAAGCAATTTTTGCCGATGCGTGCCGTCCGTCCGATTCCGATAAGTGCGCGCGTAGCTTAACAGGGCATTTTCAAGAGAAGAGTCAAACTAATCGAGAGTTTTAAAACATTTAATCTCTGAACTGTTTTTATTTGGTAGTATTAGTATCTACTTTATATTCCATTCTTACCAGGGGCGGCTCGTTATATAGAGCCACGGAGCCATGGCACTACCTGTAGACTCAAGCTCGGCAAGAATTTTTAACTGATTCTTAAAAAAACTTTTTAAATGTTAAACAACACCTGTAACAGTAAACACATTAGAAACAACTTTACTTGTTGCAGAAAGCATTAGATAAATACAAGAAAACGAAATGTAGCCTGAATATATGAATATTCAACCTGTTCTTTAATCTGCAAGCAAAAAATTAAGTCTTACTAAGACTATAAACAAATAACTTATTGAAACAACTACTTCCCTGGCTAGTGCCACGCCGGATAAAAAATACGCTGTTAATTAAAGTAAAAAACTAAAATATACGCCAAAAAGATCGAAAATTTAGACAAATTTCGAAAATTCGCGGTTAAAAAAATGCAGAAAATTTCAACAAAAAAAAAAAAAAATGGAACGAAGAAATGAAAAATACAGGTCATAGATCTAAAATATAGGCCAAAAAATCAAAAATGCTGGTAAAAAAAATTCAAGCAAAAAAATTGAAAAATCAAGGAAAACGAAAATAATTCGCCATTTTCAGCCCCCAAAATAACTCTTTAGCTCAAAATAAGTTGCCGACCAGAAACTCGAAAACCTCAGTTCCTGGAAGTTCCACTACAAAATTTTATGCACAAATAGTGTTCAGAATGGTCTCAGTGATGAAAAAAAAACAAAAAAAATTTTTTGAAGAAAAATTAAATTTAATCGATTTTAGTCAAAAAGTAACCAAAAAGTAAAAAAACACCCATAAAAAATAATAACTCAAGTTAAAAAATCTAAAATCAAGGCAAGAAATCAGAAACCATCAAAAAAACTTGAAAATATCGGCAAAAACATAAAAAAAGTCGCAAAAAATAAAAAAGTTGCGTATAAAAAGCAATCACTTAGATTAATCCGGCGTGGCACTAGCCAGGGAAGTAGTTGTTTCAATAAGTTATTTGTTTATAGTCTTAGTAAGACTTAATTTTTTGCTTGCAGATTAACGAACAGGTTGAATATTCATATATTCAGGCTACATTTCGTTTTCTAGTATTTACCTGTAACAGTGTTCACATAAATTTCAACAGATGGTTAACATTTTGAGATACTATTTCTGAATAATGTGTTTTTACAAATTTCCAAAGAAAGCAATCGCAAGTTTATCACAACAAAAATGGTTGCACTAAAAAGAAAATTTTGATGACCAAAAAGGCGCATTTTTCAAAAAACAAGTAGGGATTGCACATTTATTTTAACAGAAGATTTAAACTTTGACTGACTAATTCTGAATAATGCGTCTTTACAAATTTTCAAAGAAAATCATCGCAAGTTTACCAGAACAAAAATGGTTTCGCTAAAAGGCAAATTTTGATCACCAAAAAGGCAAATTTTTCAGAAATTCACTTGAGAATTCCACATTTTATTCGAGAGATGGTTGAAATTTTGACAGACCAATTTTGAATAATGCCCCTTTATAAATTTCTTCAAAAAATAATCACAAGTTTACCACAACAAAAATGGTTGCACTAAAAAGCAAATTCTGATGACCAATAAGGCGCATTTTTCAGAAATTTGCATGGGAATTCCACATTTATAGCAACAGATGGTTGAAATTTTGAATAATGTGTCTTTACAAATTTCCAAAGAAAATAATTTTTTTCTAAATTTTCGATTTTTTTGTTAAAATTTTCGGATTTTTTGGTCCGTAATTTAGATTTTTAGGATCGAAGTTTTGAATGTTTTAGATTTTTTTTTTAACCTAAATGATTGATTTTTATACGTGACTTTTTTTATATTTTTGCCGATATTTTCAAGTTTTTTTGATGGTTTCTGATCTTTGCCCTTGATTTTAGATTTTTTAACTTGAGTTATTTTTTTTATGGGCGTTTTTTTTTACTTTTTGGTCACTTTTTGACTAAAATCGATTAAATTTAATTTTTCTTCAAAAATTTTTTTTTGTTTTTTTTCATCACTGAGACCATTGTGAACACTATTTGTGCATAAAAATTTGTTGTGGCACTTCCAGGAACTGAGGTTTTCGAGTTTCTGGTCGGCAACTTATTTTGAGCTAAAGAGTTATTTTGGGGGCTGAAAATGGCGAATTATTTTAGTTTTCCTTGATGTTTCAATTTTTTTGCTTGAATTTTTTTTGATGTTTTGGCCTATATTTTAGATCTATGGCCTGTATTTTTCATTTCTTGGTTAAATTTTTTTTTTTTTTGTTGAAATTTTCTGCATTTTCTTAACCGCGAATTTTTGAAATTTGTCTAAATTTTCGATCTTTTGGCCGTATATTTTAGTTTTTTACTTTAATTAAGAGCGTATTTTTTATTGGTCTATACTTTAGATTTTTAACGTGTGTGATTGATTTTTATGTGTAAATTTTTGATTTTTTTGCCGGTATTTAATTTGTATAATTTGTCATTTTCATCTTTTATAATTTTGACGTTGCAAACTCCAGTATCATTCGATCTAATAAATTGTAAAATTGGCTCTACCATCAACATGTTCCACGAGCCGCCACTGATTCTTACTTATATTCACACATTCGCGCTCGCCGTGGCATTTGCACGTTCGTCACTACAACGCGAATAATCGTTTACACATTCGCCGACGGTCCGTAAAAACCGCTTTCGGCGCGAGGCAAATGTTGCGCGAACCTACTCGCCACTCGTGCGAATGAGTAAATGCGTTCTAATACACATCACAGCAATTTACTTTACTATATAGAAACATTAAACCAAATCAAGTGATTATTTTATAACTACTATATATTGCAATACGCCCCAGTATGTGCATTTCAAATTTACGTGTGCGAGATTGCTCCGCAAGCAATTTTGGGATTATCGTGACTCCACTGTACGTACACATACCGAACGAATGGATTGACCTTTTCGTAATCTCATCTCATCACAGATGAGGAATTCATTCATTCCAAACTGTACAGATGTGGGTGCATCGTTCTTGGTCGGAAGTTCACCACCTTGAAGAGAATAATATAATAATAATAATACAACATGACGACATGGAAATATTTTCACGTAAATTTTTAAAAATACTTTGTGTAATATTCATAACATAGTGTGTTTGAAACATGAAATCATGTTACTTTCCTTTCTAAATTATTTAAAATTTATTTTACTTTCTTTCGCTTTTTTCAAAAACCCATAACTTGGTGCCAAATCGTCGTAGGAACTTCGTTCTTTGAGTCCTGCATAGGGAATTGATCACATATTAATGCCTTTATGGTGGATCAAGTCGACAACATTTTTCCAACTCCGTAGACATCGTCAAAGTTGGGCATGGTTTCCAGAAAAAACTTTTTTTTTCACAGGGGCGCTAGAGGGGGGCGGAAGGGGTTATGCTTAATTTCGCATGCATGACTTTAAAGAAGCCACTTCAAACTTTTTGCCTTCAAAGTTTCATCAAAATCGATTGAAAATACGCTGAAAATTCACGAATTTTTTTTCTTTCATTTTTTTCCTTCACTATATATAACAAATTTGTGATAGGGCAGGTGGTCATCCCAGGGCACTTTTTTTGGTAAATTGCATTTAAGCCAGCTTTAATTTGTTTTTACCATTAAATTCATGCGTTCTTCGGGTATGAAAATTTATTTTTGCGCACTGCCACCAGTTTCTACTGAAAATTGATTTCTGAACTACAAAAAAAGTGTTGCTTATTATAATATTCAAATTGTAATAAGCAACACTTTTGTTTTTAGGCGAGATCTTTCGTGCTGAATTAATCTACAACACATTTTCACGTTTCAGCACCACATTTACAAGTGCTCAATTAATTGACCCGCAAAAAAACATAATTGTATATTTGTGGCAAAATTTCTGCACGCGATCATTAGGATTAATAAAACGATGACAATCGCTGATATACATAGCGATACATTTTTATTTTCAACGTTGAATACTTCGCCTGTGTCTCAAAAACTAATACAGATTTTCAAATTAAATTTTAAAGTCACTGCTTTACCCAAACAAAGTCAATTCTGAAGAGGATGGATACAATCGATACTATTAATTGTGGTTATAAAGCATAGTGAGTTTTTCAACTCAGTTTAAAATAAATTTGATTAACCCTTTGCACTCAAGGCATTTTTCGCTCGGGCGAACCAGCAACTCCTCTTGAGTTATAAGTTAAGCTCCGCGCACAGTTATCGGAATCGGACGGATAGCACACAACGGGAAAAATTGCTTAACACAGTTGTAAACGAGTCAACGCATATTTATCCGTTCCATGCTGTACCGATAAATGTGCGTTGACTCGTTTACAACTGTGTTAAGCAATTTTTGCCGATGCGTGCCGTCCGTCCGATTCCGACAAGTGTGTGCGTAGCTTTACAGGTACTTCAAAATCATTGGATTAGGATAGGTAGGCTTGGGTAAGGTTGGGTTCGGTGAGGTTAGGATGCATCACACCTCCCGGGCGCCGTAGCAGCGCCGCTCGAGTGGACGCATCAAATCATCTGGGCGCCGTAGCGGTGCCGCTCGAGTGCAAAGGATTAATAGTCTTCGATTTTTCGCCTAATATATACAGGGTGGCTACGCTAAACCGTTCGTTAAAATTTTACGGGGTTGCCGTTGTACTAAAAATTTGAAAAAAAAAACTCATCACACGATTGAACCAGTTCTCATGTGAAATATTTTTAATAATTAAGCACAGTTATATTCCTTACTTCACTCGTTTATTCAGTGTTATAAATAAACGAGTGAAGTAAGGAATATAACTTTGTTTAATTATTTAATTACGCAACTTCACATAACTCACAAATACATAATAAATATTTTCAACTTTCCACCGGAAGTAGCACCAAATTTGTTATTTTAAATAGAACACCCTATATGTTATATTTTTGGATTCCTCGTTTAAATTGCAACATATTTTGTAGGAACGTTTGTACATCTCTTTTATTTTTCAAGAAAATTAATTATTTCTAAAATTTTCACCTCAAAAAGGCATCTTTAAATCTGCCTGCAACTTCTCTTAAGAATAAGATAGAAATATGATTTATATCTCTAATTGTACCCAGAGGATGCCTCTATGAGTATTATAATTGGAAACTCAATTTTGACAATAAGTGTTCTTAAAATGTCAATATTTAAGATTCAAAACCACAAAATGCAGTTTTTTTTAAACACACATAACTTTGTGCCAAATCATCGTAGGAACTACGTTTTTTTGAGTCCTGAACACATTTCAATGCCCTTTTACTAGGCCGAGTCGACGCATTTTTTCCAACTCGGTACACGTTGCCAAAGTTGGACGTTTTTGGCCCAAAAATGTGTTTTTTTCTTCGGGGGTTGAGGGGTTCGTAAAAGGATCATCCCAATATGAATTTACCCCCTTAAAGTAGAGCCAAAATAGGACTTTTTTCCGAAAAAATCATCCAATTTGGTTGAAAAGTCGTTGAGTGCGAAAAACCTCAAAATGCACTTTTTTCAAACACCCATAACTTGGTGCCAAATCGTCGTAGGAACTTCGTTCTTTGAGGTCTGCGTAGGGAATTGATCAAATTTTAATGCCTTTATGGTGGATCGAGTCGCCAAAAAATTTCCAAATCCGTACACATGGTCAAAGTAGGACATGGTTTCCTGAAAAACTTTTTTTTTCACAGGGGTGTTAGAGGGGGGGGGCGAAAGGAGTTACGCTTAAGTTCGCATGCATGACTTTAAAAAAGACACTTCAAAGTTTTTCGCTCTCAAAGATTCATCATTAATTCACTCAAATCGAGTTAAGGCGGTTTGAAAATGGTCGAAAAAAAAGTGCATTATAAACTCCTGCCTTTGCAGAGCCTTTATTAATGTGAAATAACCTCAATATAGAAAAAACTTTTCAAAAATGCAATTATCATTTTTGTAAAGTACAAAGTGTAAACATTTTGTTTTTCAACAATATTTAATGCGTTAATTATTATTGAAAATATGAATATTTCTAATAATTTTTTGGCCCACTGTGAGTGGTATTTATAGTACAAACAGAACAAAATAATTGATTTATTGAGATGTTTTTCAATCAGTACAGTTTTAGATCAAGATCATAAATACTACATTTTTTAATGTTATTGTTCGTTGTTTTTGGTTGTAAGTTAATCAATCTTTTACATTTCCTAGCCCATACCCCAAATGTCCAAATGTTTTCTTTCATCTTTATAAATATACGAGTGGTACTGAATTAATTAAAGATTAGCTATGTTTTTAATTATAATTAAGATCAAAAATATTTTTGTAACTACGTAATTTCCATTTTTATATGATCGATATACAAAATGCACTATGATCTGCTTCCTGTAATAATGGTAAAAATCTACATTGAAAACCGTACAAAACCACTTGTACCATTTTTTTGGCCCACGGTGTATTAATAAAATATACAAATGTAAAAAAAAAGTGTGAATAACAGCGCGCGAATACACGTGTATGTGTTAATGATGCAAGTGTGAGGCGCCATTCTCATGATTCACATATCGGGGAAGTACAAAAATGTGCCTCAATTTGTTTTCGCGTTTTCCGTTCTCAACGGTTTCGCATTCACGTATTCACAAACAAAATTAAAATCTGTTTACACCACACCATCACACCGTTATTCCCTGCGCCTCCCCGTTATTCCATGCACCTCCCTATCCCCCACCAAATCGCACGTTTCATTAGAATTGGTAGTATAGGCAACCCAAATAACAATTGCATTCTCACTCGATTTATAAAAAATTGAAACTATACTTTTTTGACATACAATGATAAAAAAATCATATTTTATCCAGCGGTTTAAAAAAATATCAACATAAACCAAGTACCTAGGCAGTCAGTACATTCGTATAACCTAGAATGCTATATATTTCTAGAAATAATGAAAATTGTCAAAATTTGTTTATAAAATTTAAGAAATAATTCAATAACTAATTAAATATTAACCTATTTTAACTAAAAATTGCTGACCTCCTAGGTATTATAGCAACGTACATATAAAAAAAAATAGAACATTCTAACTTTTACACAAATTTAAAAATGCACGAAAATGCTATATTGTTTATTAGTAATTTGTGTATTTTTTTTTTCTTGCAAAAGGTAAACTGAACAGTCATAAACAATATATCTTAAATCGGTATGTTCACATCTTATAATAAACGAGCTATACCCAATCTACCGCACCAAAATAGGTAGGGGTCACCTGCCCTTAAGGTTACCCGCCAGAAAATGCGCCTGGGTCCATTTGCTTGCGAGATTTCACGCGAAAGGAATGGCCACACGGGCGGAAAATCACGCCGTAACCTATTTGTCCTACCATCTTCTGGTTTTTATTTCGTCATGGAATTTTTTGATAGTAAAACAATAATTATGGAAGTGCAGAAGCACCCTTGTCTTAAACACGGCTCGATTTCTGTTAACAATAATGGATAAATCCAGTATTTTCTTTAACATCGACGACGTAAACGGCAAATAACAACAGCAGTACAAAGTGGAAATTTTATTTAAAGAAAATCGGTTTGTTTTTCACAAACCTTCCAAGGACTCCGACGGTCGTGTGACCACGGCAGAAGGGGATTTCATTTGCGTGAAAAGACGCGAATGTGGCATAGTACAGCGGGAATTCCGGCTAGCGTGAAAAAACGCGAAATAAACACCGTGAATTCGCGCTCGTGTGGCCGTAGCCTAAATGAATTCGACTTATTGTATGAATGACTCAACCGACCCGAAATAATTTTGACTGCCATCAGTTATAGTGGCCGTACCGTGAGTCACGCCGCCAGCTGCCACTGGTATTATGATTATTAAACTTTCAGTAGGAGATGCCATTCTAGTAAAAAATAAAATAGGTGAACGTGGACCTACTTTTTAACAGCGGCTTGAAATTTTTATCCAACAAGAAATGTTGAAAACGGAAAGATGTCGGTGGCTTACATAGGGGTCTCAACTCACATTACTCGCAGGAGGAGCGTTCTTGCAGATCGGTGACTTATCCCTAATCGCAGGAACTGTTAAGTCTCGAACATACCATCCAGTATTCAATGCAACTTACCCACTTTGGATGAGCGACCCTGGGATTTGAACCCAAACAACTTCCAAATACCGATGATATGTGCAAGACAGTTCCTGCGATTGTTCTCTGAAGTAGAGATGGGTAAAATGACTTTTTTTGTGGAAAACTCTTTGACTCTTTGGAAGAAGTAATCAAGTACGTCAGGAAAAAAGTGATGATTAAAAAAACCTACAAAAATGTTTTTTTTTAACACGCTAACTAAAACTGTTAAAAACATTAATGACTCATTTTGCGTCACACTGCTCACTTCACTAATCGACTCACTCCCATGAATCGACGCAGTCATGAGTTATCCATCTCTACTCTGAACTAGACCCAGAAAAGGTTTGCTCTGATTTCAAGAAAAGAAAAAAAAATATTTCTGTAATAAATTCTGGAAGTTGGAAATTCGTTCTTTAATTTCATTTAATTATCGATAACCAGGTAGTAACTGTCGCAGCCATCCTGTTCATTAATTAAATTACGTTTAACACGAAGAGAACGGGATGCGAAAGGAATCGACTTTAATTTGCTTTTTCCGCTGTCTAAATTGTCCAATCATGATTAGAAGCGAATCGGCCTTTTAAATATTATTTCAATCCGTAAATGTTTTATTATTGATTCTATTAATTACCAACTGTGTAGATATAATCACACATGCAAACCGCACATTATTTAATATATTCAAGCCAATTACGTATTCCACGTGAACTGGATGATTATAAACAATTAACCTAAAATACAAATATGTAAATTATTTTTAGGGCGACTCGGGAGGACCCTTGGTGTTCCAATTGGAGAATGGACGGTGGGTAGGTATTGGAATTGTCTCCTGGGGAATTGGGTGCGGAGAGAAGGGCCAGCCGGGGATATACACGAGGGTAGACAAGTACATATCGTGGATTGTCAGGCATACGATCGTCAAATAAAACGCCACACTGCCATAAAGAATATGTACAGTAATACATATTTATTGTGTATATTTATCTCTATATAATAACAAATATGAATAAACATTATATTTGTATGTTTCATGTAAATCGATAAAAATATAAGTGCGTATATGAGATTGAAAATAAATAATATGTTTATATCTAGTATGTATGTGCGAGTTAATAAAAATAGCAAACACTTATCTAATCCAACGCTAAATAAATATTCTATTAAAATAAAGTTCTCTGAATAAATAATGGCTCTCGTTTTATCATTATGCTAATCTTAAAAAATACATTTCTATACGACAGCACAAAGAAATATCTAATGACAATAAAGGATGAAGCACCCACCCCATCACATTCAGAGCTTACATTCAGTTTGTTACTGTAGTCTTATACTGGCGGTTCGTGGGCCGAATCTGGCCCGTGATGTATGTCACGATCTACGTCTACTGCACCAGCGATTTAGTAAAGTTTGCAGCCTCGTTCTTGAGTATGAATTAATTTACGTCCCGCCCATAGTTTAAGACTACCAGTTTAGTATTGTACATATAAGCTACTAAAATAAAACTATCACATCGTAGGGTATAAAGCTCCATTTACAAATGTCAACTCTGAGTATGGAAGGTTTTTTTTTGATTAAAGTACACCGTACATCAAGAAAATACGAGTTTTTGATAAAGACGAAACTTAATTGGTAAAATTAATACTGTATCATTGTAACGGTGGTCCGCGGTATGTGGTCGGCCACTAGACTAGCGTGGTCTATCCGAATAAAGCGAGGGGCCATTGGGAAGGGCCGCGCAAATCTAGCCCTAGAGTATAACAGCAATTGGGAAACTGGCTGGTTATCGAAGATCGCATAAAAAGCAACACCCCGGTGAACGAGGTGTCCCTTTTAGTACGGCCCTAGCCTTAACATGTAAGGGTACGTCCAAGAGGTATGTGGAAGGGTAGCGCGACCCAATTACCGGAACACCGGCTGAAGTCGTGTAATCTTCAGTACAACATTTATTTCAGGTAGAGTGGCCCTGCAAACACGAAACGCTCTGTTTACACTTGGGATTGGTTGTCCGGAATTACTATTGAAAGCAACGGTATGGACGCCTCATCTCTATCGTGGTTCGTGCTTTCAGTACTTAGAGAATTTCCGTTAGTGTTGTAGATCCTTTTGTTTAGAAGCTTCGTATTCGCATTCGGCGCTTTCTTCTCTTCGGTTTTCTCTTTACCACTCTCACCTTGCAACCAGTAGGTCGTCATCTTTCCCTTACCCTAAAACAAATCAAAAATGAAATTTTATCAAAACCTTTTCAGTTCTTCGGATTGTCAAATAAAGCTTATATTCCAAGTTTCATTTACATTACAACGACAGACAAACATTTTTCAAAAATGGTGAGAATCGTCTAGGAGGACGTCAAAATGCTTATTTCCGTTGAAATTTCGATATCGAAAAAATCACGGAGAACAAATGTTTGTTTACATTAAATATTGTTCCCCCATCAGAACACCTACAGACCGGTTTAGACCTTTCAGGTCTCATCAGTGTAGTTAGTTGCTGATGGGGAAAAGGGGAACGAAAATTACTATTGGAATATAAGTATTCCAAACACCGTTAGTCCAGGTTGCCACATGTGGCAACAAGAAAAAAAAGAAAATGAAAACATTGTACAAAAAATTACTCCTTTAGCGCCATCTATGGAATATTTTTTTCATATTTTTTTGCATAAATGGGTAAGTTTGTGACAGTGAAATAATATTTCGTAGAAAAAGGTAACGACAAAGAAGTAATTTTTCATCAACTCCGGGATTAAATCAAAGCAGCATGGGCGCGAAGTGGTTAAAGGTAGAAACGCCAAAGTGGCGGAATCTATTACCTGAATTCAGGCAATAGATTCTACCTTTAAATGTTTGTTTATTTACTTCCTTACACCAGTGAAAACCTCTCTTTTTTGTGCTGATTGCATCGTAAAAACATTTATAGGAATAACGTTGATTTTAGCTTTGGCTTATTAGCCGCCACAATATCACAAATAATATTCTATTCTTATCGACCCGAGGTATTATATTTACCCGCAATTTCTAGTAGAAAACATTTATAATTCGCTCGTTTATTTAAGTGGGCACGCATCCTAATTATTTCTGCAAACTAATTATCTGAAGAGACCCTTTCAGCTCAAAAACATTCCGAACCTGCAATTAGCCCTTCCGAGGACACGTGTACGTATATATTTCTAACAAACACAAAACAATATAATTAAGACCAATCGCTGCAGCAATAATATTATTTCATTCATTAGGTGTGGGAATTTTGCACCATAATTACCGTTTGAAATTACAATTAAATGAACATTGTCAAGTTTTGTATTTTCACGAACAACTAGAAAATATTAAAAAATCAATAAAAATTTGAAAATAATTTAACTTTAAAGTTGTGTATTTTTATGAGAAACTATTTTTTTTTTGACTTGGGCATGTGCCATTCAGTCACATCGAATATTTTTGTATTATGTATTTTTAATTTTTGGATGAATGAATGAATAAATGAACAAATGAATAAATGAATAATGTCAGACGTATACACAACAACCATGGAATACTTCTCGATCCCCGAAAAATCTTTCGGCCGGGCTGGGGTTCGAACCCACACGGCACGCGGTGCAACCGGCACAAACGCACTACAGCAACGGGAAACTAAAAAATATTAAAACAATTTAAAATATGCGAAATTAATTCAACTAAGGTTTTGTAAAAAAGTTTGGCATTTTTACGAGCAACTAAAAAAATATTAAAACAATTTTTTTTTTAAGGAATGATGGTTGACAGAAATTCGAGCTGAGGAAGCGCGGATGATTTGCGAATTCACGTACCAACTAGGGCATTCTGCCACAACCGATAATTTGTATAATAATCAATTATAATGATGAAAGGGACATACACTAAACATCCATGGACCCGCACGGTTATTTTTCGTTGCGAAAAAGTGACCGCGCGGATGGGATTCGAACCCATGACCACGAGGCCCGTAAGCAGGAGCTCTACTCACTGGGCCACCACGGCCAACAATTTAAAACTTAAAATTCTTAGCACGAGAAATTGCATTTCAAAGTTATGCATTTCTCAAGCGAATAAAAAGAAAATGAAAACCCCTACACAAACTTTCCAAATTTACTCAAAATTGATTCTACATTTTCAAAAACGGTTGAAATCATCTCGGCAATCTCAAAATGGATATTTTTAACCAGTGACGGTTCGCGGGTTTTTTTTTAGTACCAAAAAACCCCGCGAGTCGTCACTGTTTCTAACGAAATTTAAAATTCTATAAACATCACGAAAACGGAAAAGTAGAAATAATTAGCTTCCAGGCGAATATGTACAAAATTGATTTATATTTGTTGCGAATGAAACAAAATTGTTAACACGTTCGCTGCCACTAGAATGGGGATTGCACATACGCAAGTGTAAAGTCGGAAGCACTAGCGCGTCAGCGGCAGCGAACGTGTTAAACGATGAAACTATGTTCTGGTGTAGGAATTATATTAGAGGTCGAGGGAAATGAGTTGATGCCTAATTTGCACGATGTCAGTAATGGTCATGTTAATTGGACAGTCCCTAGATCCCCAACTATTTTCAGCGAGTCGAGAAACTATCGTCGTATTCAAAATGTCAACGATTGGATACATTCTGTACGGCCCCCGCTGGCATATTCATTTCCTGCAAAATAAGGTCTATCGATGAAATCCAAATGTCACGATTCCAATCCTCGAGGTTAAAAACATCCCACAATATTACGCAGTACGCTACTAATTTCGGAGATGAGGAAATGTTTCTGTTAAAACTACCAATGGCATGTCTAGCGACTGGTATGTGGTGTTTATAAGTTGTCTATCATTGGCGACCTTATCTGGCACGTCGACTTGCATCGTGCAAATTAGGAGGTGTTATTGGGATGGCAACGTTTGGTTAGGGTGTTGATGCAACGTGCAAGGTATTGAGCGTAGGCGGTCAGGGTCAAGTAAAGGGAATATAAATGAAGGGCCGAGAAGTTTATTTGTACATTTTTATAGCGTCAATGGAAGAGGCGCCTTGATGTTTAAAGGGGCATCCACTGTCGTGCAAGGGTTAAGTAAAAAAATTTCCGATTTTTTCCATTTTACAGTTTTCTTTGCGAACGCGCCACGGACTTCAAATTGATATTTATTCTTGCGCAAGTACATTTTCTGATCTTTACGATGACATATATAAACCCCTAATTTTAACTGAATCCGACTAATTTGTACCCAAGGAACACAGATTTGAAAACCGCGTTCGATTTGAATTCCTCGTTTAGCCGCTACGACCATTCAAAGGCTGAGAAAATCGACTTTTTCAAAATTTTTCAGGGTGACTTTTTTCCCATTTTTTCTAGATGAAATTTTTGAATGCCAATTGATTTGTCTCGCGTATCTCATGAAAAAAGGTGTTACATAAAGGTCTACGATAATTATTAAAAAGGTTGATTTTTTAAATTTTTTCCATTTTCGAGTTTCCTTCGCGAACGCGTCACGGGCTTTAAATTGGCAGTTTTTCTTGCGTACGCACATTTCCAGAAGCGTCTTCAAGGGATCTTTCCAGTGATGTATAGAAACCCCGAATCCCTTCTATAGTTTTTCAGGTTTTTGTCAAAAATTAAAAAAACGCTAAATTTAACTGAATCAGACTAATTTGCACCCAAGGAGCACAAATTTGAAAACCGCATTCGAATTGGATTCTTCGTTTAGCTGCTACAGCCGTTTAAATCTGAGAAAATCGACTTTTTTCAAAAATGTTCATAAAGTTCATAGTGACTCGCCAAATTTTTTGCAATTGTTTCTAGATGAATTTTTTTAACGCCAATAGATTTCTCTTGTTTTTCGCATATGAAAAGAAAGGTATAACATAATGGTATACGATGATTATAAAAAAGTTGAATTTTTCGATTTTTTCCATTTTCGAGTTTTCTTCGCAAACGCGCCACGGGCTTTAAATGGACATTTTTTCTTGTGCAAGTACATTTTCTGAAGGGTTTTGAAGGCATCTTTCCAATAATGTGTGAGAACGCTGAATCGAATCAGTGGTTTCTTCAGAAAATCATTTCAAATGCAGTATTTGATCAAAAGTAAAAAGGGGGGACCCGTCTAGTTTTTCGGGTTTTTGTCAAAATTAAAAATTATGAAAAAAAGGTATAACATGTAGGTTTACAACGAATATTAAAAAAGTTGATTTTTTCGGTTTTTTCTAATTTCGAGTTTTGTTCGTGAACGCGCCACGGGCTTTAAATTGACGTTTGTTCTTGCGCAAGTACATTTTCTGAAGGGTCTTGAAGAGGTCTTTTAAGTGACGTTTAGAAACTCTAAATCGAACTAGTCGTTTCTTCAGAAAATCATTTCAGAGCCAATTTTTGAGCAAAAGTAAAGAATACGTGAAAATTGATGGAAGGCGGACCCTTTTCGTCAAAAATTAAAAATCGCCAATTTTAATTGAATCCGACTATCTTGCATCCGAGGAGCACAGATTTGAAAGCCGCGTTCGATTTGGATTTTTCGTTTAGCCGCTACGGCCGTTAAAAAATCGACTTTTTTCAAAATTTTCTAACGCGTTCAGGGTAACTTGAAATTTTTGAACGCCAATTAATTTGGTTCGTTCTTCTGATGAAGAAAAAGGTATTACATAAAGGTCTACGATCATTATCAATAGAATATTGTTTATGCTGGAGGCTTCTACTTCGTTATACATTTTAAATATTATAATAAAACACTTTTAACTTTGTTTTGTATGACTTCTTGTTTGAAAATGGTAATTGTATTACCGAAACTTAAGTCACAAAAATAAATATATAAGTTATACAAAACAAAGTTAAAAGTGTTTTATTATAATATTATCAATAGAGTTGATTTTTTTTGATTTTTTTCCATTTTCGAGTTTTCTTTGCTGACGCGTCACGAGATTCAAACTGAAATTTGTTCTTGCGAAAGTACATTTTCTGAAGCGTCTTGAAGGGATCTTCCCAGTGATGTATAGTAACCCCGAATCGAACCAGTTGTTTTTTTAGGAAATCATTTTAAAGCCGATTTTTGAGCAAAAGTAAGAAGGGGGGACCCTTCCATTGTTTTTCATGTTTTCGTCTAAAATTTGCACACAAGGAGCACAGATTTGCAAACCGCGTTCGATTTGGAGTTTCCGTTTAGCCGCTACGGCCGATCAAAGTCTGAAAAATCAATTATTTTTTAAAATTTTCTAAAATGTTCATGTTGACTAGCTAATTTTTTTGCTATTGAAGATAGCTGAAATTTTTTAACGGCAATCAATTTCTCTCGTTTTTCTGATGAAAAAAAGGTAAAATTCAATAGTCTACGATGATTATTAAGAAAGTTGCATTTTTTAACAAATTTCCAAGGGGTTTTTACTCATGTCTTTTTTCACGTTTTTGTCAAAAAATTAAAAATCGCTAATCCGACTAATTGACGTACAAGGAGCTCAGATTTGCAAACCGCGTTCAATTTGGAGTTTTCGTTTAGCCGCTACGGCCGATCAAAGTCTGAAAAATTAATTATTTTATTTATTGACTGTTTAAAGTCAACTATTTAGCTCTTTAACTAAGGGCTCTATCACACCACGCCACCATGGTGGCGACACCAGTGGCGGCACCATGGTGGATCCAGCCACCAAGTAAAGCAACCAGTCGAGACACGAGGCAGTCGGCATTTCTAAGATGGACGTGGAAGAGTTAGCACTTGTTATGTTTTTGAGACCTAAACGAATGATTGAAAAATATAAAAAATATAGAAAATAATGGGTTCACCTTTTGCTATTGTAAATTATAAAAAAAAAACACAAAAAACCTCTACTCTCCAAGACAGACTGCCGGGTACTGACTGAGTGATGGCCACGACGCGACGCCGAGTTGGTGGATTAGTATGAGTGCCCTCATTGAGTCCTCTACAATATGCTTCCTAACGCAATAAAAAATCTATCAAAGAAAAGATTTAAGGATACAATAAAACAATACTTCATTAAAAAAGGATTTTATAGTATTCAAGAATGCTTGGACAGTAAAATGATTGGTATAAGTGCGGAATGCTGTCAGCATCCCTTGGTGTATACAAATGTATACCCCTGTAATAACAGATGATTAATCCAAACTTTTATGATTGTACCATGTATTATTTTATTCACTATTTTATTGTACATAATATAATTTTAAATTGTCGTGTTTGTACCATATATTACCTAATTTTAATCTATTTTATTTATATAACATTATTTTAAATTTTAATCTGGTATAATTGTAAATGTATTATTTTTATTAACTTATTTATATTTTAGTCTATTCTGCATGTGTTTTAATATATTTTCTGTATGACCTGTGTAAAACCTCGGTTAGTGGCACAAATAAAATTATTATTATTATTATTAATTTGCTGGTGGCGCCACCATCCTGGTAGTTCCACCAGCAAAGTCTGGTCGACCGGATTGGACTGGTGGCGCAACCAAAGTGGCGGCGCCACCAGTCCGATACCAGGTGTGTTATGTTCCATTTCACTTAATACATTTGACTGGTGGCGCCACTGGTGCCGCCACCATGGTGGCCTGGTGTGATAGAGCATTAAGGTTAAATCATAGCATTTCAACTTTTTGTTTTATTCCTTAGTTTAAAATATTTTTATTCAGTGGTCATAATTACCATTTATAAAACATAGTTTTTATAAGTATTAGGATGGGCTGTGCAAAAAATACAGAAAATTCCCTGATGGGAGAAAGTTTGGGAATCGCTGCACTGATGAGTTAATGAATTTACTTGCTTTGATTTTAGTGCCGGTTTAAGAGAGACAGAGAGAGAACAGACGGATTGATTGCAACGATATTGTATTCAACCTCAACTTTTCAATTTAGAGGCGACAAGCAACCATTTTGCCTAATGCTGAGTAGTGCGGATGGCTCGTGGGGATATTTTGTATTCACAACTTTTCATTCCGTGTCCGTTTTTCGTCCTGAATCAAAGCGAACGGAAAATCTGCATGTGTGTAGTGTTTTTAATATTTAATTAGTTCATATTCTTAAGTATAGTGATTTTGTATCAAAGTGGCGGGGAAAATTATTATTTATTTTTTGAATGGCTTTTTGGGAGATTTCTTAATTAATATAGTCTCCAGAATATATATTTTTTTAAATTCAATAAAACGAAATGTAGCCTGAATATATGAATATTCAACCTGTTCGTTAATATTCATATATTCAGGCTACATTTCGTTTTATTGAACTTATTTAATGTGTTCTGCAACAAGTAAGGTTGTTTCTAATTTATTTAATTTTTTTTTTACTCAGGCTGAGACATTCAGTCACACACGGCTGTAATTTTCTATTGTATATTTGTACGAATAATGGAATAAATGAAGAAATGAATAATGCCAGACATATACGACAAAATCTTCCGCCCGGGATCGGAATCGAACCCACACGGCCGCAGAATATTTATTTCCACCGTTATTTGAAACAAATTCTAACGTTTTGCCTGCTACATTTGTGTGATTCTCATTTCGTATTTATCACGTTGTTGGAGTTACGTATCCTTTGTGCGCTACAGGTTTCAACGTTATTACGCGTTAATCCAAATTTCAAATATGCTTTCATTAAACTCGGGTATTACGGAGTATAAAATGATAAATAATCCGATTGTGCCGAGCCCACTTTAAAATTGCGTTGGCATTCTTCAGAACAATGGGGCTGATGCATTTTACAATTGAGCGTATTATTTCTCGGTAAATGGTCAAAAATAAATCATGGCTTTTAATTAATGAAAAATACATGACAAGGAGCAATCATGCAGTGGCTAGAGTTGTACCAAGCACCCGAGACGTGGTGCGCAGTGACTATCTTATCAATTGGTTCCAGAGATTTGTTATCGTGTTCTCTCGCGTTCTCCGAATACTTCCTTACTCTGTAATACTGTACTCGCCGCGAATCTGTGAACATATGACAAGGATGGCCAACTCGGCCACAAACGCATCGCTGCGGGCTCTTGATACTATACTCTGCATGAGACGCCGCCTTTATATGAAATTACTGATTGGTAAATACAATAATTATTGTGTCTGCATGCCCCTGCTTTGTACAATTTTAGGGGTAGGCTTGGAAACACAAACTGTTATCAATGGCTATTAGTAATTATCATTGCTAACAATTAGTACATTTTTTTTTAATATTTAAGAATATTACCTTAATATCAATTTCTCCACGGCAATCAAGTATGAAAGTTTCGAAAGTATCCAAAACCTTTTTGGTGGCGCCGCTGACGTGGATTTTGAACGGCTCTCCGTTGGATTCCATGCGCGACGCCGTGTTCACCGTGTCGCCGAATAGGCAATACCTAGGCATTTTCAGGCCAACAATTCCAGCCACGCACGGGCCTGTGTGCATTCCTATCCTCAGTTTTAGGGGCTCCTCGGGGCGGTGCTTTATTTTGAATAGCCTGACTTCCGCGAGCAGGGCCAAGGACATCCTAGCTATTTCTCCGGCGTGCTTATTTTGGTTCCTCTGCGGTAGCCCAGATACCACCATGTAGGCGTCTCCTATCGTTTCCACCTGAAAATAATAACACAAAATAATATAAATATAATTATTTGGTATAAAATTAATTGTCTTCGTTGAGGTGACTATGATAACCTTTAGAGCCCGCAGCGATGTGTACCGTTAGTGGCCGAGTTGGCCATCCTTGCCTTATGGGCAAGGAAGTAGCTATAGACCTATTCATGAGTAAGGGCGGTTTACGAACTAAGTTCGGAACATTCAAATAATATTGGTATCCTTTTCTACTACCTGATAACCGAGCGGATATTCCCAAGACGTACGATTTCGTCGTCGGCCGTATCTAGAAAACACACACGCGGCCTGCGTAGCTCGGTCTTAGACCGAGCGGTAGAAGGAGAAAGAAATAGTATGTGGAAAATTGCAACGGACACTACTTGATTCGGACGGACAAGACACCTCGACCGCCATCTCTGCTGAATAGGGCTCCATCAACTTAGCCCCCCGAAGTTCGACTTTTTTGAAAAAACCTATTGCGCCAGAAGGGCCTTAGCTAGCGCCACCTAGCGCCACAAAATTTAGAGCTAGCGCCCCTAAGGCGAGAAAGTTACAAGGGTTTGAAATTCCGTGGGGCCAAGTCGACGGTTGCCCCCCGAACTTTAATTTTTTAAGTTTTTTCACTTGATTCGGATTCCCCTGAGCTAGCGCCACCTAGCGCCACCAATTTAAAAGCTAGCGCTACCCCCACAACCCTAGAAAATACAAAATTAAAATAGACCCCAGCCCCCCCGAAAACGGATTTTTTTACTGAAATTGGGTGGAAATAATAGCTTAGAGCTAGCGCCAACCGAATATGAAAAAAAATTTCTCTCAAAAAAATCTGGTGAAGAATTATTCACATCCTAATTTTGATAGAAGAGCTTTCAGATCCCGTATGCGTATGCTGAATTTCTTCGTATCGTATTCAAAAAATTCAATGGAAATAATGGAAAACAAATATGTGTGCATACTCTTTTGGCACTGCAATTACTTAATTATTGTTCAGTGGTAGTAATCATCACAAGGGTCGCTTAAGAGGGAGCACAATAGGGGATTAATTTTAAAGCCATAAATAATATTAAACGGAGCATATTGGTACATAAGCCAAACAACACACGATGTCAACAAATTTTCCTGCATTATAACAATGTCTTCAGTTTTACTTATCACGATCAAGTATAATAAAGACAGTGGCGTACCCAGCTCTACATTGTTCCTCTGTTAATTTTAAAATTGTTTTAACTTGACAAATAAACCACCGATTTCAAAACACTTTACAGCGTTATAAAGGCCTTCCTACTGCTAATTATTATGACCAATTAGAAAGCTAGCGTTAGTAATGCAGAGGCGTACGCAGCGATTGTTATTTTACCCCCGAATAATTGAAATTGTTCTAACTTGACAAATAAACCACCGATTTTAAAAAACTTGACAGCGTTATAAAGGCCCTCATACTGCTAATTGACATGAGTAATTAGAAAGCTAGCGCCAGTAAGGCAGAGGCGTACGGAGCGATTGATTTTTTACCCCCGAATAATTGAAATTGTTCTAACTTGACAAATAAACCACCGATTTCAAAAAACTTGACAGCGTTATAAAGGCCCTCATACTGCTAATTGACATAAGTAATTAGAAAGCTAGCGCCAGTAAGGCAGAGGCGTACGCAGCGATTGTTTTTTTACCCCCGAATAATTTAAATTGTTCTAACTTGACAAATAAACCACAGATTTCAAAAACCTTGACAGCGTTATAAAGGCCTTCATACTGATAATTGATGTGAGTAATTAGAAAGCTAGCGCCAGTAAGGCAGAGGCGTACGGAGCGATTGATTATTTACCCCCGAAATCGGTCGTTTATTTGTCAAGTTAGAACAATTTTAACTATTCGGGGGTAAAAAATCAATCGCTCCGTACGCCTCTGCCTTACTGGCGCTAGCTTTCTAATTATTTATGTTAATTAGCAGAATGAGGACCTTTATAACGCTGTCAAGTTTTTTGAAATTGGTGGTTTATTTGTCAAGTTAGAACAATTTAAATTATTCGGGGGTAAAAAATCAATCGCTCCGTACGCCTCTGCCTTACTGGCGCTAGCTTTCTAATTACTTACGTTAAGTAGCAGAATGAGGACCTTTATAACGCTGTCAAGGTTTTTGAAATCGGTGGTTTATTTGTCAAGTTAAAACAATTTCAATTATTCGGGGGTAAAAAATCAATCGCTACGTACGCCTCTGCCTTACTGGCGTCAGCTTTCTAATTACTTACGTCAATTAGCAGTATGAAGGCCTTTATAACGCTGTCAAGTTTTTTGAAATTGGTGGTTTATTTGTCAAGTTAGAACAATTTAAATTATTCGGGGGTAAAAAATCAATTGCTCCGTACGCCTCTACCTTACTGGCGCTAGCTTTCTAAGTATTCACGTCAATTAGCAGTATGAAGGCCTTTATAACGCTGTCAAGTTTTTTGAAATCGATTGTTTATTTGTCAAGTTAGAACAATTGAAATTATTCGGGGGTAAATAATCAATCGCTACGTACGCCTCTGCCTTACTGGCGCTAGCTTTCCAATTACTCATGTCAATTAGCAGTATGAAGGCCTTTATAACGCTGTCAAGTTTTTTGAAATTGGTGGTTTATTTGTCAAGTTAGAACAATTTAAATTATTCGGGGGTAAAAAATCAATTGCTCCGTACGCCTCTACCTTACTGGCGCTAGCTTTCTAATTATTCACGTCAATTAGCAGTATGAAGGCCTTTATAACGCTGTCAAGTTTTTTGAAATCGATTGTTTATTTGTCAAGTTAGAACAATTGAAATTATTCGGGGGTAAATAATCAATCGCTACGTACGCCTCTGCCTTACTGGCGCTAGCTTTCCAATTACTCATGTCAATTAGCAGTATGAAGGCCTTTATAACGCTGTCAAGTTTTTTGAAATCGGTCGTTTATTTGTCAAGTTAGAACAATTTCAATTATTCGGGGGTAAGAAAACAATCGCTGCGTACGCCTCTGCCTTACTGGCGCTAGCTTTCTAATTACTCATGTCAATTAGCAGTATGAAGGTCTTTATAACGCTGTAAAGTGTTTTGAAATCGGTGGTTTATTTGTCAAGTTAAAATAATTTTAAAATTAACAGGGGAACAATGTAAAGCTGGGTACGCCACTGTCTTTATTATACTTGATCGTGATAAGTAAAACTGAAGACATTGTTATGATGCAGGAAAATTTGTTGACATCGTTTGTTGTTTGGCTTGTGTACCAATATGCTCCGTTTAATATTATTTATGGCTTTAAAATTAATCCCCTATTGTGCTTCCTCTTAATCGACCCTTGTGATGATTACTACCACTGAACAATAATTAAGTAATTGCAGTGCCAAAAGAGTATGCACACATATTTGTTTTCCATTATTTCCATTGAATTTTTTGAATACGATACGAAGAAATTCAGCATACGCATACGGGATCTGAAAGCTCTTCTATTAAAATTTGGATGTGAATAATTCTTCACCAGATTTTTTTGAGAGAAATGTTTTTTCATATTCGGTTGGCGCTAGCTCTAAGCTATTATTTCCACCCAATTTCAGTAAAAAAATCCGATTTCGGGGGGCTGGGGTCAATTTTTATTTTTTATTTTCTAGGGTTTTGGGGGTGGCGCTAGCTTTTAAATTGGTGGCGCTAGGTGGCGCTAGCTTAGGGGAATCCGAATCAAGTGAAAAAACTTAAAAAATCAAAGTTCGGGGGGCAACCGTCGACTTGGCCCCCCGGAATTTCAAACCCTCGTAACTTTCTCGCCTTAGGGGCGCTAGCTCTAAATTTTGTGGCGCTAGGTGGCGCTAGCTAAGGCCCTTCTGGCGCAATAGGTTTTTTCAAAAAAGTCGAACTTCGGGGGCTAAGTTGATGGAGCCGCTGAGTAGCTCTATACTACAGTCATGATTTATTTTAGACCATTTAACGAGAAATAATACACTCAATTGTAAAATAAATCAGCCTCATTATTCTAAAGAATGTGAACGCAATTTTACACAATCGAATTAGACTCGGGTTTAATGAAAGCATATTTGAAATTTGGATTAATGCGTAATAACGTTGGAGCACAAAGGGTACGTAACTGCAATAACGTGATAGATATGAAATGAAAATCGACTTGATATTCCCATTTATGATCAGGTATGGCCCGCTCGCTGGAATTAATAGAACGGTTGAACTCGTTTGTACACAATATAAAAATGAAGGTGCGCAGCAGGAAAAATATTGCCATACATCAAGTGAATGGGCGGAATTTAATATAAAAGCGGATGAAAAAGTCTAAAGTGCTGCACAACAAATTACTATACATTACGATCCAGTTTTATATAGAAATTAAAAATAAAGAGGGAAGTAAATTTAAGATCGTATTATTAAAAAAAAAAGATTTGTTTGAAAGGAAAATGATTTTGTTACATCTTCGAAGCGTTGGTAATAATAGATAATATAATTACGTCTAAAATTAAATCACACAGAAACATTTCCGAAAATATGAAGAACCTGATATCGTCATCCCAAATGATGCACAAATGGTGAGCGAAATGGTTGGGAATTGAAGATGAGAAAGAGAAGAGAAATGACAAAATCCATATTTGAAAACTACTTTCAATTGCCTTTTAAATACATTAAGGGGGACGTCTGTTATTTTTTTTTGGTAAAAATTTTATTACTTTTCGTTCGATTTTAAGGAACATTGATTAAGATTTTTAGTTAATTTGTTTTCTTGCGATTTAAATTTAATTTAATTTGTATGTTAGTTTTTGTTTCTAATTTTATATTATTGGGATTACCCGTTTAATAATAAATAAATAAATAAATAAATAAATAAAAATTGACCAATTTTCATAATTTTTTTTATAGACTTCTATTTTATTTAGAGATATTCTACAACCAATTCTCCAAATTGAACCTAAAATATTTTATTTTACTTTTAAAGAGAGTAAAAGGACATTTCTCCGAGAAATTTTTTCGAAGACTGATATTTTTTTTCCACTAGCACTGACAACTTGGTATTCTACAGACAGGATATACAGGGTGTTTCAGAGCTCTGGGAACGGTCAATCACGTGTTTATTTGTCAAAATGTTTTATACAAAAGTTGCGCAGAATGGTGAACTGTAAGACATAATTGAAGAAAGTAAAGATGCCAAATCTAGGAAAGATGCTAAAGATCAAAGATCAAAGTAAAGTCGACATGGGTGTGATAAACATGAACATAAAGATGACCTTAAAGTGAGTGAGGGTAAACATGTTACAAACTGAGAAAGTGACGATAAATCAGATAAAGATAAATCGCTAATGGTCAGTTAAAATGACGATGGAAAAAAGTACAAGCGAAGAAACTCCAAGGATATGTGAATACTTGTGCGACGGATGTCCATGAAAGACATCGGTATCAATTGAAGAGGGCTTGAAAGGTAAAGCTATAGCAACGCCGTAGAAAGTAACTTTAAACATCTAATATTGTTTCCCCATCAGTACGAACCGGTTTCGACCTTTCAAACAGCGTTAAAGGTTGAAACCCCAAAGTGGCGGAATCTATTGCCTAATTGTTGCACTAGTCCCAATGCGAGTGGCACACTCACAGTTATAACTGTAACTGAAATAATGCTCTTAGACTTGAAAAAACAAACAAAAATAAATTTTTGAACAAAAATCGAATTTTCGGCATTCCAGTCGATTTAAACACTATTTACGACAAAAGTAATTTTGTGTATCTCCGTTCCTGGATATCCTACAAACATTTTATAAGCAAATGGTGTTTAGAATGAGCTCTTAGACTTAAGTCAAAATTTCAGAATCCAGAATGAACGTATTTTGGATATTCTCTTGAAACAATTGACAACACTTAAAACTTACATTACAGAAAAGAAAATTAGATTTGGGGATTAGTAAAAAAAACATCTGTGCTAGAATTAGCTTCAAAATTTTAGAATCCATCCAGAATGAACGTATTTTGTATATTCTGCTGAAACAATTGATAAATTACAGCTGCAAACAAATTGCCAACACCTAAAAGTTACATTACAGAAAATAAAATTACATCTAGCAATTGGACAAAATTGCAAAAAAATGTCTCTGCAGGAATATTTTTTTATAGACAAATGGCGTTGAGAGCTTTTGGACTTAAAAAAAAAATTTTGAAGACATTTTTTTAAATCGTTATTTTGGCGTTTCCAGTCGATTTAAGCACTATTTACATCAAAAGTAAGTTTACGTATCTCCATTCCTGAAAGTCTCACCATTTTTTTTTATAGACAAATTGCATTCAGAGCTCTTAGACTTGAAAAAAATAGAAATACAATTTTTTGAGTTGTTATTTAGGCGTTTCCTGTCGATTTAAGCACTATTTACGACAAAAGTAATTTTGCGTATCTCCGTTCCTGGAAGCCCCACATTTTTTTATAGACAAATAGTGTTCACAATAAGGTCTTGGACTTGAAAGAAATTAGAAAATAATTTTTGAAGAAATTTTTTTAAAATCGTTATTTAGTAGTTTCCAGTCGAATTAAGCACTAATTACGTCAAAAGTAATTTTGCGTATCTCCGTTCCTGGAAGCCCCACATTTTTTTATAGACAAATAGTGTTCACAATGAGCTCTTAGACTTGAAAAAAATTAGAAAAATTTTTTTGAAGAAATTTTTTTTAAATCGTTATTTAGGCGTTTCCAGTCGATTTAAGCACTATTTACGACAAAAGTAATTTTGCATATCTCTGTTTCCTGGAAGTCTTACATTTTTTTTTATAGACAAATAGCGTTCAGAGCTCAGACTTGAAAAAAAATAGAAAAAAAAATGTATTTTGAAGAAATTTTTTTTTAGTTGTTATTTAGGCGTTTCCAGTCTATTTAAGCACTATTTACGACAAAAGTAATTTTGCGTATCTCCGTTCCTGGAAGCAATACATTTTTTTATAGACAAACAGTGTTCACAATGAGCTCAGACTTGAAAAAAATTTTGAACAATTTTTTTTTAAATCGTTATTTAGGCGCTTCCAGACGTTGAGACCTCTTAGACTTGAAAAAAATTTGAAAAAATTTATGAAGAAACTTTTTTTAGTTGTTATTTAGACGTTTTCAGTCGATTTAAGCACTAATTACGATAAAAGTAATTTTGCGTATCTTCGTTCCTGGAAGCCCCACATTTTTTTTTTATAGATAAATAGCGTTTAGAGCTCTTAGACTTGAAACAAATAGAAAAAAAAAATTGAAGAATTTTTTTTAGTTGTTATTTAGGCGGTTCCAGTCGATTTAAGCTCTATTTACGACAAAAGTAATTTTGCGTATCTCCATTCCTGGAAGTCACACAATTTTTTTTATAGACAAATAGTGTTCAGAATGTTCTCTAAGCTTGAAAAAATTAGAAAAAATTTTTGAAGAAATTTTTATAAAATCATTATTTAGGCGTTTCCAGTCGATTTAAGCACTATTTACGACAAAAGTAATTTTGCGTATCTCCGTTCCTGAAAGCCCCACATTTTTTTTTTATAGACAAATAGTGTTCACAATGAGCTCTTGGACTTGAAAAAAATGAAAAAAAAAATTTTGAAGAATTTTTTTAAAATCGTTATTTAGGCGTTTCCAGTCGATTTAAGCACTATTTACGATAAAAGTAATTTTGCGTATCTCCGTTCCTGGAAGTCTCACAATTTTTTTATAGACAAGTAGCGTTCAGAGCTTAACTTGAAAAAAATAGGAAACATTTTTTGAAGAAATTTTTTTCTAGTTGTTATTTAGGCGTTTCCAGACGATTTAAGCACTAATTTCGACAAAAGTAATTTTGCGTATCTCTGTTCCTGGAAGCCCCACAAAAAAATATAGACAAATACTGTTGAGAATGAGCCCTTAGACTTGAAAAAAAAAAATAGATATATTTTTTTAAAACAACTGAAGCCGTCGTGTGAGCTATCCCAAGAGCGTGAACAGTACAAGAGGTCAAAGATAATCTTAAAGATTTATTGACTTCTCGTTAAGTAGAGCTAAACAGCTCTTACGCCTCACTAAAACCGAAATATGACTAGTCAGTCTAGACATTGTCTAGTGAACTATCATCTTCACAAGATGGGGGAAAGTGGACAACACTATTTCGAAACGACCGAACACATTGTATGCGAGTGTGCAGAACTAGGAACCATCAGAAGAGCCCTAACTGGAGGAATGGCGATAACGCCAGAACGGATTAGGGAAATTAATTGTCGTTACCAGGAAAGTAGGGTATTAGTACAAAAGACCTAACCAGGCTGCTGTAAGTCTGCCCGTAGCCAATCGACCCCGTCTAATGTAATCCAATAATCCATCTTGCATGTGTCAAGCTTGTAACCGAGCTAATAGATCACACAAATTAAACATTATAATAATATATTCATAGCATACTTTACGTTGTATTACACGGTGAAACCCCTTCGGTATTCCGATATAAAAGGATGCAGTGAGCAGATGACGCAAATGGCATTTTTTATTCGTTTACGACTTCATTTTCACCTGCGACGTGCAAATAGGGTCGCCACGCACTTATTTTCTGATTTCTTAAGGGCCGCGACGCCCACGCAAACTTTTTGATTAAAATGCTGCGGTTTATCAGGCCGCAGCATCCGCGAGGGGCCGTTTCCTGGGGGAGTCGTGGTCATAATTAAAATTGAAAATTACCCTGGCGCTAGAATTTCGCAATTTAAAATAAATTATAATTACTTGGATTCGTCGCGAAAAAAAAGTAATTTTCGAGGGTAAGATCAACGCCTTTGGGTGTGGTGAGTTCAAAAGTCTAGGTATTTATGAAGAACAGTGTAAACCGCACGGTTAATTATTGTGCTTCTAGAATATTGTATTTCAGGCAAAATAAAACGGATTTTGATAGTTCGTACAGTTGTTGGTAGCAGAACTTTTTCGACGTATTTTTTTCTTATGAGACAATAGCTTGGCACAAAGTTTCTGTTTCCAAGTTTCATACACACATATAATGGTTCAATCCTAAATTGGCCAGTTGCGCCGCGGCAAATGGGTGGGCGTAAAGTGGGAGAAGGCCATCGGTATATTAAGGAGTGCGTTCGTTTGGGACATTCAATGGCAAAAAATATCATAATCGCGATATGCCGAGAATGCAGTATTTGCGTAACATATTCAGAACTTAGAGAGTAGAAATATAGCGAGACTTTCTTTTGTAGTAAATAAAACCCGATGTTTAAGGAAAAGGAATCAAGTGTTGGGAATACGCTAGCTCTCATTGTGAGTGAGTTTACAAATGGAATCGTATCGTTCACTTAAAGTTATTCATATGTGTATTTACAAAAGTAGTTGCACGTGTATTGCAATACACTTACGGAATTCATTTTTGATACAAATTGTTGCTTTTATTTCCCAAGTTCGCGTAATTATGTCTGTGGTAAGGAAATATTTACTTCGCAATAAGTGCAGCTACCAGTGCGTCACGTAGACTGCGTGCAATACGTGCCGACCCAAGCTATTCGCCGAATTCCATTTGCCTGTTCCAACGTGTTCTGGCCAACGTTGCTGTTCCACCGCCGCCACCCTCAAGAGACGCGGGAGGAGTAGAACGTGAGGAGCGGTATATCAGGATGGAGTACACTATATAACAGACATCAATCGCCCACACATAATTTCATATTCAATATCATCACTACTTCCATATCAGAACAGACTTGAGGCATCAGTCGAACTCGGTCAGAAAGCCGAATTCGCAGATCCGCCGCACAAAAAAAAACTGTTAGTGCTACAAAAAAATTTTCAAGTAAAAGTTGTAGAGCAGGGGTGTCAAACTCAATTGAAACTCGGGCCATTTGGTGCACAGGCCAGATTTACGCGGGCCACATCACATTTTCAAATTTTGTGAAATTTATGTTTTGAATTGAGGATTCAGCAATATAAATATGGATATAATTGCTTTTAGATTAATAGATTAATTAAATATTTTACAGGTAAAAAATGTGCACGTGTTTACTCATCTATCGCGCTATCTTCTTCATAACAATCTTTTCTATTTTCATTTATTCTCAGAGTATTGAAGGCTACAAAAATTATCTCGAGGGCCGCCTGTTTGACAACCCTGTTGTAGAGTTTAAAAAGATCTATTTACTGGTCTTATTAATTTGGCCTTAATGGAAGCTCCTCTTGGTTTCCGACATACGCGGTTGAAATTGTTTTTTTTCTTGATGATTGGATACGGGCCATTCCTTTTACGTACTAACTGGGCACTGAATCCTCCTGATGCATGAAGTGATGAGTGGCAATCCATACAATATAGTTAGTATTAGGTCGTGTATATTTCCGATTTTGGATTTGTCTCACATCGGATATTTGATACTCTTTAAGGGGAAGTTCTCATGTAAATGATAAAAAAAATAGGCAAATTTTGATTTTTTTTTTTGGGGCCAATAAAAAGACATACGAAAGAATGGTGTGGGGTTTGCTGTTGCCGATGTTTTCACCTTTGTCTTTTGTTTTTTTGTTACAAAAAAAAATAAAATGGTGCCCGTTATTTGCAGGTATTTGATGGCGTGTTCTAGAAATATGGTCCCATGCCCAAAAACCGATCGACTACATCATCGAAAACTATATTAAATTTGTGACCTTATACCTAAGCAAAGTGAAATAACTTTAAATTTGACGATGCGGTGCACACTTGAACTTTGAGTACGATTTTGTTTTTTTTTCACTTTGCATGGCCCTAAAAAAAAATAGTTCATATTGATTTTTTTATGTATTATAGATGTAAGGTCCCAGAAAAAGTATTTTCTTTAAGAGGATCAAAGTTTAAAGTTGATAGGTGGAACCGTTTTCATTTTATCGTGAACACAGTTTCGAAAAATCATGTTTCGAAAATTTAAAATTTTGGTAACACATTGCTCAAATTGCGTACTCAGAATTTGTTTTATTGCGTTTTTGGGGTCGCTGAAAACGAATCTCAGTTTATATTTGAAAAATTCAAAACAGCGGATCCAATATGGCGTAGCTAAAAATTTTTATTTCAGCAGTTTCAACCAAAATTTAAATAAATGGGTTGCCACGGTCGCAACTTCAAAATAGCGGATCCAATATGGCGGACCTAAACATTTTTATTTCAGCAGTTTCAACCAAAATTTAGATAAATGGGTTGCCACGGTCGAAAATTCAAAATAGCGGATCAAATATTTCGGACCAAAAATGATGGATTGACTAATTTCAACCAAAATACAGGTATACATGTTTTCACGATCGCTGAACACTAATCTGAAGTAAGATTTGTAAAATTCAAAATGGCGGATCCAAAATGGCGGACCTAAAATTTTTTATTTCAGCAGTTTCAACCAAAATTTAGATACATGGGTTGCCACGGTGGCAAATTCAAAATAGCGGGTCCAATATGGCGGACCTAAAATTTTTTATTTCAGCAGTTTCAACCAAAATTTAGATAAATGGGTTGTCACGGTCGAAAATTCAAAATAGCGGATCCAATATGGCGGACCTAAACATTTTCATTTCAGCTGTTTCAACCAAAATTTAGATAAATGGGTTGTCACGGTCGGAAATTCAAAATGGCGGATCAAATATAACGGACCAAAAATGATGGATTGACTAATTTCAACCAAAATTCAGATATACAGGTTTTCACGATCGCTGAACACTAATCTGAAGTAAGATTTGTAAAATTCAAAATGGCGGATCCAATATGGCGGACCAAAAATTATGCAAAGACCAATTTAAATATGTCTCGACTGTTCGTAGAGGAAAATGCATGAGGATTAATTAAATCTGATAACGGAAATAATCAAAATGTATTTCATAAATGTATTGAATCATAAAAATGACAATAACTTTAAAACCGCTAAGTTAAACTGAATACAATTATAGCGTTTTGAAAAACATGTTTATAGGTCTTATCGAGACCAATAAAAAAATAGGGCATTCCATTAAAAAAATTCAACCTTGGAAACACCACTCAAGGTCAAACTAAATAGATCTTTTTAAACCCTATAAATTTTATCTGAAATATTTTTCTTTTTACTTTCTCCGTTACGAAGTACGAGAAAGTACTGTGATGGTGATTTTTTTTCCAGAAGTTTCAACCAAAAATTATGTACCGACCAATTTAAATATGTCTCGACTGTTCGTAGAGAAAAATGCATAAGGATTAATTAAATCTGACAACGGAAATAATCAAAATGTATTTTATAAATGTATTGAATCATAAAAAGCACAATAACTTTAAAACCGTTAAGTTAAACTGAATACAATTGTTTTGAAAAACATTTTTATTGGTCTTGTTGAGACCAATAAAACAAAATAGGGCATTCCATTAAAAAAAATCAACCTTGGCAACACCCCTCAAGGTCAAACTAAATAGATCTTTTTAAACCCTATAAATTTTATCTGAAATATTTTTACCTAACACTTTTTACTTTCTCCGTTACGAAGTACGAGAAAGTATTGTGATCGTGATTTTTTTTTCAAAATTTTTTTTAACGGAAATATCCGTTTTGGGGTCCCTAGATACCACATCAACAATTTCTCTAATTTTTTTTTTGTGTCTGTGTGTGTGTGTCTGTGCGTTTTGGGGTCCCTAGATACCATATCAACAATTTCTGTAATTTCTTTTTGTGTCTGTGTGTGTGTGTGTGTCTGTGCGTGTGTGTGTGTGTGTCTGTGCGTGTGTGTGTGTGTGTCTCTGTATGTCTCTGTGTGTGTGTCTGTGCGTGTGTATGTGTCTCTTTGTGCGCTGTATCTCAAAAACTTATAGAGCAATTGAGAAAAATGAAACTTTAAACATACGTCTTATTTGATAATCCGAAAAACTGAAAAGCTTTTGGTAAAATTTCGTACACCGGAAGTGGGTGTTTACCTTAAGTATGAAAAATATCACAAAAACATTTAAACAAACAATAAAGACAACAAAGAAATGAACATCTTTTGCTTGAAAATATTTTTCATAAAATCATTGCTATTCGAGAATTTTTTTTTTTTTTAATTTTTGGTTTATAATTATGAAACGATAATAGTTACAGCAAATTTATGTGTATAATAATTGTAGAGAATGACAAAATGAACAACTTCTAAAGAATAAGTTTTTTTCAGTTTTTGAGTAAACCGAGTTTTTGGATTTGAAGTATAATTTTTCCATCTTTCATAATTTTGACGTTTTAAACGTCAGTTTAATCCGAGTTTACGCAACGCTCGATGTACATTTAAAATATTATTTCAATTGAAAATAAACAATAAAAACGTAAATATAAATGGCTATGATACCATCAAGTCGGAGAAAGTAACATGATGCCACATCACCATTTTTTTAGATATTCCGATGTCCAATATTTTCTAGTTCGTCCACTGTCGCCGACGACGCCGCCGATCCGCTAACACTGACAACGCCGCTGATCCGCAGAAGTCGTCGATCTGCCGAATATTGAATGACGTGCCTGTGGCTTCATGTAACTCTTCGGCGTGTATATTTGTTAAACATTGAACATTTTTTATGTCATATAGTTATATAGTTGGTGTAAATAATAGCGATAGTTTTTCTGCCTCTTATCCCTTTTTTTGTGCTGTAGCTATTCTCATCGCGACACCGACTCCGTGAGCTAGCCGAAGGTCAAAGGTCAACGAGGTAGGGTTCACCACGTCAATAGAACCCTCCACCCCAGTGGTTCCCAAACTTCTTTGCCCTACCGCCCCCTTTCCAGAAAAAAATATTACTTAGCGCCCCCTGGAAATTATATTTTTTTTAAATTTTGATTGCAATTAATAGGAAATATATATGTATTAATGTTTCTACCTTTTTCGCAAAATATAGTAAAGGATTGTGTAAAATAGAAACATTGAACTTTGAATTTGCAGTTACTTTCATCAATTCTTCTTGTAACTGCGGAAATTCTTCTGTGTTTACACGCCATCAGCGCCCCCCTGAACTGCTGCAGCACCTACCAGGGGGCAGTGGCGCCCGCTTTGGGAATCACTGCTCTACCATCTTAACAAAGGTCCCCAATATTCTTCATGTTTTTCGTCTAGGTCTTAGTTTAGTTAGTGACATTTGCAGCAAAGGTAGTGTTTTATGAATTGCGTGCTGAATTGTTCAAATATGGACATTGACGAAGACTCTCTCGATTATGAAATAAAATCGACGTAGAACGTAATTGAGGGAGGGACAACACGCTACCGAATACATAATTAACTATTGCGGTCGACGATGATAACACCATTGAAAATTCGAATCAGATTCCCTATCTCCCTCTCCAGAATCGCGTGCAACAGGTGAATTAATTAAAGTTGAATTGCATTATTAATCCCGTATTGGTAGTTGTTATTAAAAATTAATTAGTACTCAGTTTACTTTTACTGAAAAATATGTTTTTCTGCGTCCGTTAAGAAAAGGTGCAGTTTTTTTCATTAATTTGCATTCATAAAATATGTGATTCTCGAAGCCTTCGAAAAGCATGAAAAAAGTGCCATAACGCTTTCGCATGAAGATGTCATCGAGAGTAAGTACAGCGGCAATTTGGTGCCCATATCAGAATGTTCACGTTACGAACGTGTACGTCGTAACCCAACTTCGTATCCGGTGAATGAAAATTACAAGAAATTTCATCTGCAGCAGGCTTGTTTATTGGCGGCACACGACAAGCTATGAATAGTAATATACGCAAATACGTATCTCCAGATGAGTTTGATAAATATGCAAAGCGTAGATATGTTAATACGCACGATCCTCATTCCAGGTGGATAGATTTATTTGTAGCTGGATTCAATTGCGTTACTCATTATGCCAGCTGTCGAAACGAAAGTATTTTAACTGAATTCGTAGCTCGAACTGGAACTGGCGATGACGTCTCAAGAGCCTGATGAATATTCAAGCTGTATATTGATATTCTTACCTAACGCCACCTCCTTGAATTGTTCTTGTGTTCTTGTGGTGCTACGCGTATAAAGATAGGAATTCGCCGGTAATGAAATATCTCGGATTCTGAGAATAGATACGATGATTATTACGTAACGGTTTGTAACGGTTTGTAACGTTAGATGTTAATGGGGGCTAACTGCAGTTAAACGTGTGGTGACTGTCTGGGCCGGGGAATAAGAAAAAGGAAAATGAGGATCACGGGTAGTCGTGAGGAAATTCGGTAGCTATGGAGAAGAAGATAAACAAAAATAGATTGAAAAAATTTACTTGTGAAATACACGTTAGTTCTGTATTTTTACAAATAAAGAATAATCATCCTGCTTACGCTCAATGAAGTCTCGCAATTAATAAAAGTAAACATAGTCAATAAAGTAATTGACTTATAAAGGGTGTTCGTAAAGTAGGCACGAATTTGAATTTGGCGCCATTCATAACTTTGCTCCAAATCATCGAAACCACTCGAATTTTTAAGGCATTTGAAGGAAATCGATTAAATTTTTCTGCCATTGTGGTGAAAGTTCCCGCCGATTTTTTTTGCGCACGGTACAGCTTGTCAAAGTTGGACAAATTTTTACATAAAAAACATTTTTTTTCCATCGCGTTGTTACGGGGGGTGGGTTGGACTTGGGGTCAAAATCAATTACACATTCTTAAAGATAAAACTTGAATCTTTCCCAAGCTGAAAGATTCATCGACTTTCGACCAAATTGAACCAAATTACGACGGTTTGAAAAATTGAGTTTTTTCGAGTGGCGCTTTTTTTTGACGCCGAGTGTAATTACATTTTATGTATATATGCACGATGTAGTTTTATTATCAAATAAATTTCTAATTCAACCTTTATACCTATTGCTTGTATTCTATAAATTGCGTATATTTAAATCTAAATGCCAAACACGTGCATGGACGTATCAACTGGGACATGGAATATGTCAATAGTAGAATAATGGCAATACATTAACTCACTCATCAGTCATCGGTGGAACCGAAGGAGTCATAGTCATCGATCGGATAGTTATCTGGCTGGAGTTAGTGACATATCACGTTGTCAAATATATTGATATTGCGGCGAATTCATTCTACAGTGCTAATTTATTTGAAGATATCAATACTCTTTATTGTTTAAGGTCAACACACTACATTTTCTCAACTGGCGAATACATTAGGAATCAGTCAAAAAAAATGGTCACTCAGCATATTTTAATATAACGATTAAATTAGGTTTAAATAAATAAATGCATAATTGAAAAAACAGTTACTACATACTTGAAACTTTACACAGTTACTCAAACACTTCAAATTTAGAGATACTCTCACCTAAACTGACTGACCATTTGTTAAATTTAAAGTCACATATTTATAAAGTTGGAAAAAATTTAAAAACAATTGCTACATATTTGAACGTTTACAATGTAACTTAGAATTGATTATTCAGAATAATTTTATTTCAATTAGAAACACTTCACCCCTAAATTTCGAGATAATCTCACTAGAAAAAGTTATATATTTCTGTTAAATTTCTTTGTTAAAACTTGTAGTCAAATGAACTGACTGTTTGTTACATTTATCAAGTTAGAAAAAAATGAAAAACAATTGCTACATTTTTGAACTTTTACATATTTACTCAAAATTAACTCTTCTGTATGATCTTATTACAACCTGAAACACTTTATCCCAAAATTTCGATACAATCTCACCTAAAGTGATCATTTGTTAATTTTAGTCACACATTTATCAAGTTAGAAAAAATTGAAAAACAATTGCTACACACTTAAACCTTTCAAAAATTACTCAAAATAGACTGTCCTGTAAGATTCCATTAGAATTACATAACACTTCATCCCTAAATTTCGGGATAATCGCACTTAAAGTAACCATTTGCCAATTTAAGTCACATATTTATAAAGTCGGAAAAAAATTAAAAAAAAAACAATTGCTACATTTTTAAACATTTACATATTTACTCAAAATTAACTCTTCTGTATAATCTTACTAAAACCTGAAACACTTTACCCTTAAATTTCGATACAATCTCACCTAAACTGACCATTTGTTAATTTTACAGTAACACATTTATCAAGTTAGAAAATATTGAAAAACATTTGCTACATACTTGAACCTTTCAAAAATTACTCAAAACAGACTGTCCTGCATGATTCCATTAGAATTACATAACACTTCATCCCTAAATTTCGGGATAGTCTCACTTAAACCGACCATTTGTCAATTTTACAGTCACATATTTATTAAGTCTGAAAAAAATTAAAAAACAATTGCTACATGCTTAAACTTTTACATATTTACTCAAAATTATTTATTCTGTATGATTTTATTAAAATCAGAAACGCTTTGTTCCAAAATTTCGATACAATCTCACTTAAACTGACTACATGTTAATTTTACAGTCACACATTTATTAAGTTAGAAAAAATTGAAAAACAATTGCTACATACTTAAAACTTTAAAAAATTACTTAAAACAGACTGTCCTGTATGGTTACATTAGAATTACATAACACTTCATCCCCAAATTTCGGGATAATCTCACTTAAACTGACCATTTGCCAATTTTACAATCACATATTTATTAAGTTAGAAAAAAATAAAAAAAAACAATTGCTACATGCTTAAGCTTTTACATGTTTACTCAAAATTATTTATTCTGTATGATTTTACTAAAATCAGAAACGCTTTGTCCCAAAATTTCGATACAATCTCACCTAAACTGACCATTTGTTAATTTTACAGTTTTACACATTTATCAAGTTAGAAGAAATTAAAAAAAAACAATTGCGACATATTTGAACCTTTCCAAAATTACTCATGATAGTACATTTTGCATGATTTTATTATAATTAAACATCACTACACACTGATTTTCAAAACAATCTCACGTAAACTGATCATTAGTCAACTTTAAAGTCTAAAAAATTCTAGTTTTAAGAATTTTAAGTAAAACCACCATAGATTTTTTAACATTTAAGTATGATTTTAATTTTAGATACAAACGCAAAAAACGCAAACAATTGGTTATCATTTAAATGTAATGTTACCTTACAATTTTTGGTTTTGCTTTAAAACGATTTTTCTCGTAGCGCTTGCATATTTTTTGTGCTTGCAGTCAGTTTAAACGAAAATTGCTTAAAACTTTTTTAAACAATATCTAGTGTTTAGTATTTTCAATAAAAACACAATCAATTATTTATCATCTAAAGATAATTTCATTTTTTTACGATTTCTACTTTGCATCAAAATATTTTTTTGAAGCGTTTGCATATTTTTTGTGCTTGGAGTCACTTTGAACGAAAGTTTCTCAAAAGTTAATTAATCAATATCTAGTATTTAGTATTTTACGATTTCTACTTTGCATTAAAATTATTTTTCTTGAAGCGCTTGAATATTTTTTTGTGCTTGTAGCCACTTTGAATGAAAATTTACCAAAAATTAATTAATCGATATGTAGTTTTTAGTATTTTAAAAGAAAACACAATCAATTGTTCATCATCTAAAGATAATTTCAATTTTCTACGATTTCTACTTTGCATTAAAATTATTATTCTCGAACCGCTTGCATATTTTATGTGCTTGGAGTCACTTTGAACAAAAATTTCTCAAAAGTTAATTAACCAATATCTAGTTTTCAGTATGATAAATGAAAACACAATCAATTGTTTATCATCTAAAAATAACTTCATTTTTTTACGTTTTCTATTTTGCATTAAAATTATTTTTCTGGAAGCGCTTGCATATTTTTTGTGCTTGTAGCCACTTTGAATGAAAATTTCTCAAAAGTTAATCAATCGATATCTAGTTTTTAGTATTATAAATGAAAACACAATCAATTGTTCATCATCTAAAGATAATTTTAATTTTCTACGATTTCTACTTTGCATTAAAATGATTTTTCTCGAACCGTTTGCATATTTTTATGCTTGGAGACACTTTGAACGAATATTTCTCAAAAGTTAATTAAGCAATATCTAGTTTTTAGTATTTTAATGAAAACACAATCAATTGTTTGTCATCTTAAGGTAACTTCTCTTTCTATACGATTTCTGTTTTGCATGAAAATTATTTTTCTCGAAGCGCTTGCATATTTTTTGTGGTTGGAGTCACTTTGAACGAAAATTTTTCAAAAGTTAATTTACCATTATCTGGTTTTTAGTATTTTAAATGAAAACACAATCAATTGTTCATCATCTAAAAATAACTTCATTTTCTTTACGATTGCCATTTTGCATTAAAATTATTTTTCTCGAAGCGCTTGCATATTTTTTGCGGTTGGAGTCACTTTGAACGAAAATGTCTTAAAAGTTAATGAATACATATCTAGTTTTTAGTATTTAAAATGAAAACACAAACAATTGTTCATAATTTAAGGATAATTTAAATTTTTTACGATTTCTACTTTACATTAAAATTATTATTCTCGAAGCGCTTGCATATTTTTGTGCTTGGAGTCACTTTGAACAAAAATTTCTCAAAAGTTAATTAACCAATATCTAGTTTTTAGTATTTTAAATGAAAATACAAACAATTGTTCATCATCTAAGGATAATTTAAATTTTTTACGATTTCTACTTTACATTAAAATTATTATTCTCGAAGCGCTTGCATATTTTTTGTCGTTGGAGTCACTTTGAACAAAAATTTCTCAAAAGTTAATTAATCAATATCTGGTTTTTAGTATATTAAATGAAAATACAATCAATTGTTCATCATCTAAAGATAATATGAATTTTCTACGATTTCTACTTTGCATTAAAATTATTTTTCTCGAAGCGTTTGCATATTTTTTGTCGTGGGAGTCATCTTGAACGAAAATTTCTCAAAAGTTAATGAATAAAAATCTAGTTTGTAGTATTTTAAATGAAAACACAATCAATTGTTCATCATCTAAAGATAATTTCATTGTTTTACGATTTCTACTTTGCATTAAAATGATTATTTTCGAAGCGCTTGCATATTTTTTGTGCTTGGAGTCACTTTGAACGAATATTTCTCAAAAGTTAATTAAGCAATATCTAGTTTCTAGTATTTTAATGAAAACACAATCAATTTTTTGTCATCTAAAGATAACTTCTCTTTCTTTACGATTTCTGTTTTGCATTAAAATGATTTTTCTCGAAGCGCTTGCATATTTTTGTCGTTGCAGTCACTTTGAACGAAAATTTCTCAAAAGTGAATGAATAAATATCTAGTTTTTAGTATTTTAAATGAAAACGCAATCAATTGTTCATAATCTAAGGATAATTTCAATTTTTTACGATTTCTACTTTTTACATTAAAATTATTATTCTCGAAGCGCTTGCATATTTTTTGAGCTTGGAGTCACTTTGAACAAAAATTTCTCAAAAGTTAATTAACCAATATCTAGTTTTTAGTGTTATAAATAAAAACACAATCAATTGTTTATCATCTAAAGATAACTTAATTTTCTTTACGTTTTCTATTTTGCATTAAAATTATTTTTCTCGAAGCGCTTGCATATTTTTTGTGCTTGGAGTCACTTTGAACGATTTTTTTTTATAAGTTAATGAATCTAGTTTTAAGTATTTTAAATGAAAACACAATAAATTGTTCATCATCTAAAGATAATTTAAATTTTCTACGATTTCTACTTTGCATTAAAATTATTTTTCTCGAAGCGTTTGCATATTTTTTGTCGTTGGAATCACTTTGAACGAAAATTTCTCAAAAGTTAATTAACAATATCTAGTTTTTAGTATTATAAATGAAAATACAATCAATTGTTTATCATCTAAAGATAACTTCATTTTCTTTACGATTTCTACTTTGGATTCAAATTATTTTTCTCGAAGCGCTTGCATATTTTTTGTCGTTGGAGTCACTTTGAACGAAAATTTCTCAAAAGTTAATGTAGAAATATCTAGTTTCTAGTATTTTAAATAAAAACACAAACAATCGTTCGTCATTTAAGGATAATTTCATTTTCTTACGATTTCTACTTTGTATTAAAATTATTATTCTCGAAGCGCTTGCATATTTTTTGTGCTTGGAGTCACTTTGAACAAACATTTCTCAAAACTTAATTAACCAATAACCAGTTTTTAGTATTACAAATGAAAACACGATAAATTGTTTATCATCTAAAGATAACTTCATTTTCTTTACGTTTTCTATTTTGCATTAAAATTATTTTTCTCGAAGCGCTTGCATATTTTTTGTCGTTGGAGTCGCTTTGAAAGAAAATTTCTCAAACTTTAATGAATAAATATCTAGTTTTTAGTATTTTAAATGAAAATACAATCAATTGTTCATCATCTAAAGATAATTTCATTTTTTTACGATTTCTGGCGGCACCCGAAAACGTTGTTTAAAAAAAAACTCTTCTGTGGGAACCCTGGAGGTCGCAATTCGTCACCTAGGAGCATGAAACCAAAACGACCTTACAAACTTTTTTTCGAGAATTTTCTTTTAGGACTTTTTCATGACATTTTTCCGGTTCTTTTTTTGAGTACATTTCTTCAAAGCCCTTTTCTGGAATTTTTTCGGAATCTCTTTAAGGAAATTTTTCAGTACATTTTCTCAGGATATTTTTGGGACAATTTTTGTCGGAAGTTTCTTCAGGTTTTTTTCAGGACTCTTTTTCAGGACTTTTTTCCAGGATTTCTTACTTCAAAACTTTTTTTTGCGGACTGTTTTGTAGTACTTTTTTTAAGATTATTTTTCTGTACTGTTTTTCGAGACTTTCTTATAAACCGTTTGTTTAGAAGCATTTATTTGGGAGTTTTTTCATGATTTTCATGATTTTTTTATCTATTATACTTTCTTTCAGGACTATTTTTCATGCCATTTTTCAGGATTTTGGAATCTCTTTCAGGTCTTCAAAAATGCCTCTTTTTCAGGTCTTATCAAAGGTTTTTTTTTCAGGACTTTTCTTTTTTCTTTTTGGTTTTCGCATGATTTTTCGACTTTGGCCTCCTGTAAAAAATCGTTCATGATCGAAATTTTACAATTTAATAGGTCTATTCTATGGAGTATTTTGTTTCCTGTAAGGTTTGCCAAACGCGAAGTTCATTAGTTTAACGGCTTAAGAGTTACAAGGTCCGCAGATTTGAAAAATCTTGTTACGAGAAAAACGCGTTTAACGGTTTTTGCTCGTACAATTTGAGTTACTCAATCAATTTATCCAAAAAGAAATGAATTCATAAGTTTTTGGGGTCGCTGAATACGAATTTGAGGTCAGATTTGAATAATTCAAAATGGCGGATCCAATATGGCGGACCAAAAGAGTGAAATATTTATCAATTGTATTGAAACTTTGAATATAAGGGTTATTGGGGTCGCTGAACACAAATTTGGGATCAGATTTGAAAAATTCAAAATGACGGATCACAAAAAGTGATCTTAATCAATTTTTATGAAACTTTCAATATGGGGGTTTTTGGGGCCGCTGTTGTGCTTACGAAATCCGTATCAGTTTCGGCCGTGTATAATCAATACAATATAATACAATAATCAATAATCCTTTGAACTGAGTTTATATTTTTCAATAATTGCAAATTTTTAAATCATTCATATTTTCCTAATCGGAAATCCTACCAAACTTAATAATACATTGTTGTTCTGCAAGCAACTTAATCTTTGAACTTGAATTATTTTTTTGCAAAAATCAACTCTACACATCAAAGCGATCTTTAGACGTATCGTTTAGTGTCGACGGAAGCATAAATGATCATCCAATATCAAAGCTCCACAAATAAAAATGCCCCATTGTAACTTTTATTGTCTCCAGTACACTTTTCTAATTAAGTGACGCTAGAATGAACTTTTATAATAAAATATAGGATACTTTATTCTCTCATAATAACACAAACGCATCTCGATCCAGCATCTCTACATCAAACACGAGCTGGGAAATACTACGGGAAGTGGAAGCGATGAAATATTTCGACTGAAAATGTCGTGTAATGTGTGATTAAAGTTCTGAGAGTAAACATCGCATGGACTAAAAGGCATGATATCATAGTTCAAAACCCGCCGTGAATATAACGACGGGATAAAATCAATACTCACTTATTACGAGTATAACAACATAGAAGGGGCTTTTTATGTCCGCATGGTAACTTACTTTATATACATCAAATCCTTCGATAATCCTATCAAAGCACGTGTAAAGATCGTTGAGCAAGTCAACAACTTCAAGCGGCGTACTCTGCGCTGACAAATTGGTGAACCCGACGATATCACTGAAGTAGATGGTTACTTGATCGAAAGTTTCAGCGATCACCGAGCTTCCCACAATCAACTGCTGGGCTACGTATTTGGGCAACAGCTGGTACAACAGCTCCTCGCATCTCCTCTTCTCCTCTAAGTAATCCTGGGTCCTCTCCTCGACCAGCGTTTCCAAAGTATTAGCGTATTGCTCCATGCGCGTGAGTAGATCATCAAGTAAGTTCCCGTCGTTGCCGTTGGTTCTAAAACAAGAAAGAGGTTTTTTATGTAGACGCATAGCGGTGGGGGATGTATTGATGTGATACTTGGAAAGCAGAAATCCGCCTGAGGTTATTGTATTCGCGGTTTTTCTATGAGGTTTCAAACATAAAAGTAATGCCGGTGTATTGGATATTGTGCCGTGGGGATTTGCATTTTGAATTACTTTTGCACGTATAATGGGTTTCATTTTTATGCATGCGATTATATTTACATATAATTTTAGTACTTATTGCGATTAGTTCAATTTTGTGGGTGTAAATACATATCGAAAAGCGGTCGAGTAGGTACGAAAATACAGGATGGCAAATGTAAGTTGGCCAGACGCGCATATATACAGCCGGCCGAGTACAACTCTATCGGGCGCTCTCCTCCACATAATTAATGCACTGTCACTTTTGAAAATGAATGTACCAGGCGCGTGAACTCTTTACGAAATCTATCGAGAGCGCCCTTCGAAGGTTCCGCCCACAATTTTGCCACTGCGCAACAGCAAGTTACGTTTGCCGTCCTGTACTCATGAAATTTTTTCTTGCCCGCAAGCGAAAGGGGTGCAATTTTAGATCGAATTTTTAAACGAAACATCTATTTTGAGATTCATCGAAATGATTCTGTTATATCAATAGTAATATTATTTACAACATGCAAATTTCTTTTCTATTATTCAGTATTCGGCGTGACATTATCCATTGAAGTGGTTATTTTAAATTTTCATACATTAATAAAATTCGCAATCGTATGCATTGTTAATCAAATCATTTTCACATTTATTCCACGCAAGAGTAACTGCGAGAAAATGTACCTATAGCAAACCAAGGACACCGGGATCTTCGAATGTAACTGATATACGGTTCGTCCATCATTGAACTGCCTAACCCACTTTCTCACCATTCCGTCCGTCATTACATTTTCCCCATAAATCTCTATAATTTGACGATGAATTTCAGCTGGCTTAACATTCTTTGCGCTCAAAAACCGAATTACAGAACGCACTTCGCAGTCTGCGGGCTCAGAAATTGTCTTAAACACAACACAATTCGGCTGTAATGGCGTCAGTGGAAAAACAATGAACCAGAGTTCGGCGTGATGCCGTTATCCGCCGGTTGACCCCAGTTAATAACCGATGCCTTGATGTGGCACTGGGGCTCAAGTAAGTACAAGAATTGTGAAACTGTTTAATCGATCCTCTGGGTGCGTTGATGCGAGCGCTTTGCCAGAGACCCCTGTGCCTCCTTATTCGCCTAACCACCCCAAACGATCCAGAAAGTAGCAATGTTCCCAAAGTCGGTCACAAGGTCACCTTAGTACGTCGGAGTCGTTTACTAATAAATGTGTCTCTCTGTTACAGAAACCTGAGCTACGCCGGTAACATAACTGCATGTGACTGCAGTGGCGAAGATCGGTATGCGCAATGATGTGTTCCGCTAGCAAACTGCCAGTTCAGCAAACTGAAGGTCATTAGTTCAAATCGTTGCATATGCATTTTTAAATTTAGTATATACTAGATTTTCCTAGGCTTAAGTTTGAAGTATGTGAAATTGTGTTCTTTATGTGAAATTGTGAAATGTGGGAAAAGTAACTGGTGACGAACGACGGCTACGCTGCGCTGCGCCGTCGTCCATGCGGGGCCCATCAAAATTAAGCGATTAAATTGCGCTGCGCCATCAATACATAAATAAATAAATATAAATGAAAAACATATTTTTTTTCTAAATTAACTTTCGTTTTTTATTTTTAATTTTCAATTTTTCATCTTTTTATTTTTCATTTTTAATTTTCAAGTTTTAATTTTCACTTTTTACTTTTCACTTTTCACTTTTAACCACTTCCCGCCCATGCTGCTTTGATTTAATCCCAGGTTTGATTAAAAATTACTTCTTTGTTGTTGTTAACTTTTTCTATCAAATATGATTTGACTGTCACAAACTTTCCCATTTATGCAAAAAAATATCAAAAAATATTCCATATATAGCGCTAAAGAAGCAATTTTTTTTGTACAATGTTTTTGTTTTCATTTTTCGCTTGTTGCCACATATGGCGAACCTGGGCGTGAAGAGGTTAATTTTTCATTTTTCATTTTTTATGTTTCATTTTTATTTTTTATTTGAAATATTTTATTTTTTATTTTTATTTTTTATTCTTTTTTTTTAAGCCAGTTGTATCCTCTGCGATCCCTGAAAATTTCGGCTTTCCGACTTGAAAAGAAAAAAAAATTATTAAAAGAAGGAAAACGAACCCAGGGGATGCAAATGGCGCGACTTTAAAAGAAAGAAATTCGTCTTTTAAAGAAGAAAAAGGAACCCAGGGGTGCAAGTGGTGCGTAGGGGTAGTTTCAAAAATTTTGAAAAAATATTTTCTGCCATCCCTGAAAGTTTCAGTTTTTCGACTTTAACCTCTTCACGCCCAGGTCGCCACATCTGGCAACAAGCAAAAAAAGAAAACAAAAACATTGTTAAAAAAAAATTACTTCTTTAGCGCCATCTATGGAATATTTTTTCATATTTTTTTTGCATAAATGGGTAAGTTTGTGACAGTGAAATCATATTTCATAGAAAAAGGTAATAACAACAAAGAAGTTATTTTTCATCAAACCTGGGATTAAATCAAAGCAGCGAAGTGGTTAAAATAAAAAAAATCCGTCCTTGAATAAAGAAAAACGAACCCAGGGGTGCAAATGCAGTGTAGGGAGAGTTCAAAAAATTTTGACAAAATATCTTCTGCCATCCTTGAAAGTTTCAGTTTTCCGACTTAAAAGAAAAAAAATCGTCCCTAAAAGAAGAAAAATGAACCCAGGGGTGCAAATGGAGCGTAGGGTTAGTTCCAGAAATTTTGAAAAAATATCTTGCGCCATCCCTGAAAGTTTCAGTTTTTCGACTTTAAAAGAAAAAAATCCGTCCTTGAATGAAGAAAAACGAACCCAGGGGTGCAAATGCAGTGTAGGGGTAGTTCAAAAAATTTTGACAAAATATCTTCTGCCATCCTTGAAAGTTTCAGTTTTCCGACTTAAAAGAAAAAAAAATCGTCCCTAAAAGAAGAAAAATGAACCCATGGGGTGCAAATGGAGCGTAGGGTTAGTTTCAAAAATTTTGAAAAAATATCTTGCGCCATCTATGAAAGTTTCAGCTTTTCGACTTTAAATGAAAAAAATACGTCCTTAAAAGAAGAAAAACGAACCCAGGGGTGCAAGGGGTGCAAGTGGTGCGTAGGGGTAGTTTCAAAAATTTTGAAAAAATATTTTCTGCCATACCTGAAAGTTTCAGTTTTTCGACTTTAAAAGAAAAAAATCCGTCCTTGAATGAAGAAAAACGAACCCAGGGGTGCAAATGCAGTGTAGGGGTAATTAAAAAAATGTTGACAAAATATCTTCTGCCATCCTTGAAAGTTCCAGTTTTCCGACTTAAAAGAAAAAAATCGTCCCTAAAAGAAGAAAAATGAACCCAGGGGGTGCAAATGGAGCGTAGGGTTAGTTTCAAAAATTTTGAAAAAATATCTTGCACCATCCCTGAAAGTTTCAGCTTTTCGACTTTAAATGAAAAAAGGGGTGCAAGTGGTGCGTAGGGGTAGTTTCAAAAATTTTGAAAAAATATTTTCTGCCATCCCTGAAAGTTTCAGTTTTTCGACTTTAAAATAAAAAAATCCGTCCTTGAAAGAAGAAAAATGAACCCAGGGGTGCAAATGCAGTATAGGGATAGTTTTCATTTTTCATGTTTAATTTTTATTTTTTATTTGAAATATTTTATTTTTTATTCTTTTTTTAAATTTTTTATTCTTTTTTTTGAAAGCCAGTTGTATCCTATGCGATCCCTGAAAATTTCGGCTTTCCGACTTGAAAAGAAAAAAAATTGTCCTTAAAAAAAGGAAAACGAACCCAGGGGATGCAAATGGCGCGTAGGGGTAGTTCCAAAAATTTTGTAAAACTATCTTCTGCCATCCCCGAAAGTTTTAGCTTATGGACTTTAAAAGAAAGAAAATCGTCCTTTAAAGAAGAAAATGAAACCAGGGGTGCAAGTGGTGCGTAGGGGTAGTTTCAAAAATTTTGAAAAATATTTTCTGCCTCCCTGAAAGTTTCAGTTTTTCGACTTTAAAAGAAAAAAAATCCGTCCTTGAATGAAGAAAAACGAACCCAGGGGTGCAAATGAAGTGTAGGGGTAGTTCAAAAATTTTTGACAAAATATCTTCTGCCATCCTTGAAAGTTTCAGTTTTCCGACTTTAAAGAAAAAAAAAATCGTCCCTAAAAGAAGAAAAATGAACCCAGGGGGTGCAAATGGAGCGTAGGGTTAGTTCCAAAAATTTTGAAAATATATCTTGCGCCATTCCTGAAAGTTTCAGGTTTAAATGAAAAAAATACGTCCTTAAAAGAAGAAAAACGAACCCAGAGGGTTCAAATAGCGCGTAGGGGTGGTTCCAAAAATTTTGAAAAAATTACCAATGAAAGCCAGTCATCGCTCCCGTCATCCCTGAAAGTTTCAGCTTTTTGACTTAAAAAGAAAAAATACGTCCTTAAAAGAAGAAAACCGAACCACCCCCTGGGTTAGTGGCGTTGGTTGGCGCGTAGGGGTGGTTTCAAAATTTTTGAAAAAATTCCTAATGAAAGCCAGTTATCCCTTTCGCCATCCCTGAAGGTTTCAGCTTTTCCACTTGAAAAGAAAAAAATACGTCCTTAAAAAAAGAAATTTTTTTTTTTAACCCGGTTTTTAAAAAATCAAATCTCGGAAACGGGGCAAAAATTCAAAAAAGTGGTTAGATCAGTTTTAGATATTTTCTTTAAGATTATTTTAAGACATATCGGGATCGTCCAGCTCCGGCGGTTACGAAGGAGTTATTTTTTTTTTGAAACGTGCAAAAATCGAAAATCTGCGTTTGAAAAATCCCCCCCGGGGGTGGGGGTGAAACGAAACGACGGGACCGGTTTTAAAAGTTTGCCCGGTTATCTGGGCGTCGATCTGCGCGCAAAAACTAACAAAATTTTACCGAATAAGGCCCCGATAAGGGGTGGGGTTTAACCCTACCCCCCCGTTTTAAGGGTGAGTTTCGGGGGACGCGATTTTCAAAATCCTCCTCATATTTTTGGGCGAATTTTTTGTGCCGGTCGGTCGACGCCCCTTTATAGTGGTTTTTCTGGGCGACTAAATATTTCTTACGTAATTAGTATATATAAAAATAATTCACACATATATTTTCTTATAAAAGAATATATTTGCCATCGCGGGTAATTACCTTCTTGGAAAAGAAATGTAACATAAATCAAAATAAGAGTTTCAGCGGCTAATTTAGCTTACATATCACACTGACAACACGATTTAAATGTAAAAATATTCCGCATGAATCTTCTGGAATTGTAGCTCCTAACTTCCATAAGAACGATAAAATATTTTACTACTCGTTTGCCAAGTTGGAAATTGTTGGAATCGTTATATAGTTTACTTGTTGGTTTCATGCAAATTTTCAAAAGGTTCCCACTTTTAAATAGGCCGCTGGAAGGCCTCTATTATCCAGTTTACGTTGATATTTATTGGTGTAGTATTGGAATTGTTTTGTGTTGCCTGCAGGGTGAAGTTATTGTGGACGCAACTACACTGGATAAGGGAAGGTTTATCAGATGGTGGCTTGAAATTCACGGTGATATGCTGATAAAAGCTTTATAAATTCGCAATAAATTATTTCGCCACTACAGCATAATATATTTTTTATGGAGCATGTAAACAAAATTGTATAACCTTTTGTTATCGTGAAAGTAATGTACAATGGTTTATAAACTAGAATTTATAGCTCCGTAAATTCAAGTTAATTTCTTTAATCCTGCCATTGAAACTTTTACTTTCTTACGTAGATACACGAAGACACAGCTTTACTTTTATCCAGTGGCGGCTCGCGGAACATGTTGATGGTAGAGCCACTTTTACAATTTATTAAATCAGATGATACTGGCGTTTGAAACGTCAAAATTATGAAAGATGAAAATGACAAATTATACAAATTAAATACCGGCAAAAAAATCAATAATCAATCACACACGTTCAAAATCTAAAGTATAGATTAATAAAAAATACGCTTTTAATTAATGCAAAAAACTAAGATCGAAAATTTAGGCAAATTTCGAAAATTCGCGGTTAAAAACATGCAGAAAATTTCAAAAAAAAAAAAAATTGGAACTAAGAAATTAAAAATACAGGCCATAGATTTAAAATATAGGCCTAAAAATCAAAAATGCTGGTCTAAAAATAAAAAATTTAAACCAAAATAATTGAAAAATCAAACGAAAATAATTCGCAATTTTCAGCCCCCAAAATAACTCTTTAGCTCAAAATAAGTTGCCGACCAGAAACTCGAAAACCTCAGTTCCTGGAAGACTCACAACAAAATTTTATGGATAAATAGTATACAGAATGGTCTGTCTTGAAAAAAAAAAAAACAAAACAAACATTTTGATAAAAACTTAAATTTAATCGATTTTAGTCAAAAAGTAACCAAAAAACTGAAAAATAATTAATTCAAGTTAAAAAATCTAAAATCAAGGGCAAGAAATCAAAAACCATCAAAAAACTTGAAAATATCGGCAAAAAAATAAAAAAAGTCACGTATAAAAATCGATCATTTAGGTTAAAAAAAATCTAAAATATAGGATACAAAATTCAAAACTTCGATCCTAAAAATCAAAATTGCGGACCAAAAAATCGAAAATTTTAACAAACAAATCGTAAATTTAAAAAAAGAAATAAGGCTAAAACGACTTTTGTAAATTTTTGACCAAATTTCTAGTAATTAATTTTTTTCGCAGAAAAAATCGTTGGTCCTTTAATTAAAGTTCCCGGAAGTTGAAACTTACGGATATGATTGCCTGCATCCTCTGCAAAATCGAATAGTCCACTTTTTCAAAAATTTTGGCTCTTGAAAATGTTGAGCGAAAAAACAACTGCTGCCTCTTTGACTACTTTTTTGGAGGGGTAAGAATTTTTCCTAAAAAAAGAGTCTCGTGCGGAATTCTAAAGCTCATTGGAAGTTAAGAACTCGGCTTTTTATCGGTTTTCTTATTAGAAAGGTCCAAAAATATGCGTTAAGGCTTTTGTAAATTTTTGACCCATTTTTTTGAGCCTCGAATAATTTTTTTCCTGAAAAACTCGTAGCTAATATAGATTTCCGGTTGAAAACTTGAAAATTGAAACTTACGGGTGTAAAGGATGCCTACATCTTCTGCAAAATCGAATAGGCCACTTTTTCAAACATTTTGGCTCTAGAAAATATTGAACGAAAAAACAACTGCTGTCTGTTTGACTACGTTTTTGGAGGGGTAAGAATTTTTCCTAGAAAAAGAGTCTCGTGCGGAATTCTAAGGCTCCTTGGATGTTAAAGGCTCGGCTTTCTTATTAGAAAGGTCCAAAAATATGCGTTAACGATTTTTGTAAATTTTGGCCCAGTTTTTTAGCCTCGAATATTTTTTTTCCTGAAAAAATCGTAGCTACTATAGATTTCCTGTTGAAACTTGAAAGTTGAAACTTACAGGTGTGAAGGATGGCTGCATCCTCTGCAAAATCGAATAGGCCACTTTTTCAAACATTTTGGCTCTTGAAAATGTTGAGCGAAAAAACAACTGCCGTCTCTTTGACTACTTTTTTGGAGGGGTAAGAATTTTTCCTGAAAAAAAGAGTCTCGTGCGGAATTCTAAGGCTCCTTGGAAATTAAAGGCTCGGCTTTCTTATTGTAAAGGTCCAAAAATATAAGATAACGAGTTTTGTACATTTTTGACCCAGTTTTTTTAGCCTCGAATAATTTGTTTCCTGAAAAAATCGTAACTAATATAGATTTCCGGTTGAAAACTTGAAAGTTGAAACTTACTGGTGTGAAGGATGCCTGCATCCTCTGCAAAATCGAATAGGCCACTTTTTCAAAAATTTTGGCTCTTGAAAATGTTGAGGGAAAAACAACTGCTGTCTCTTTGACTACTTTTTTGGAGGGGTAAGAATTTTTCCTAAAAAAAGAGTCTCGTGCGGAATTCTAAGGCTCATTGGAAATTAAGGGCTCGGCTTTCCTATTGGAAAGGTCCAAAAATATGCGTTAACGACTTTTTTAAATTTCTGCCCCAGTTTTTTTAGCCTCGAATAATTTTTTTCCTGAAAAAATCGTAGCTAATATAGATTTCTAGTTGAAAACTTGAAAGTTGAAACTTACAGGTGTGAAGGATGCCTGCATCCTCTGCAAAATCGAATAGGCCACAATTTCAAAAATTTTGGCTTTTGAAAATGTGGAGCGAAAAAACAACTGCTGTCTCTTTGACTACGTTTTTGGAGTGGTAAGAATTTTTCCTAAAAAAAGAGTCTCGTGAGGAATTCTAAGGCTCATTGGAAGTTAAAAACTCGGTTTTTTATCGCTTTTCTTATTAGAAAGGTCCTAAAATATGCGTTAACGACTTTTGTAAATTTTTGACACAGTTTTTTTTAGTCTCGAATAATTTTTTTTGCTGAAAAAATCGTAGCTAATATAGATATCCGGAAGTTGAAACTTAAAGATGTGAAGGATCCTCTGCAAAATTTTTCAAAATTTTGGCTATTAAAAAAGTTGAGCAAAAAACAAGTTTGACGCGACGCCAAAAAAATATTCCCCTAGAAGTTGTAACTTGAGGTGGGTTAAATGACTCTTTTTGTGAGCTGCCTCAGTGAAAAAGAGAAAAAAATCGACTATAGGAGTCGGCTCATGAATATGTTGACAAAGTGAGGAAATATTTCCTCAAAAAATGTCGATGAGCATCCAAAATTAATGATTTTAAAAAGTCGAATAATTTCAATGAGTCGACTCAATATTGAAAGAGTCGGGTCATAAGCAAAAACAAAAAAAAAGGTTTTCACCTTGAAAATTTTCCCATTAATCCTTAAAACATTGTGGACAAAAATTAAACTACAAAGGGTATAGCCGAATAAGATGGTCAAAAGTGCCCCCATAGCAAATCAATAATCGCGATGACTGGATGAAAGATAATTAAAAATTCCGTTGATTGTTCGAAATTTCAGCCTCCTGAAGCAATTCGTTGTCGAGATATGACTGAAAAGGTGAATTTTACGTTTTATTTTTTTTTCTCCTTTTCTATGGCATGAATCAAGCTGAAACCACGTCTACCAAAAACAAAACAAAATTACATCTCGCAGTATTTTTTTCAATTTTTTGGCGCCAAATTCAAATAGAAAACTGAAGTTAAAGTTTTCAAAATTCATTTTTGCAGTGAAGGTATTCGAGGACTGTCTCAGTTTTTTTTCTGCAAATGTGTTTTTCTAAATTCTTTAACATACATTTTTTTCAGAATTTTAAACAGTGTGGAAGATTGTTAAAATAATTTAAAACCACTTTTACCACCTTAAAAATTTGAATTTCGCGCCAAAATTGTGACAAGAAGTTATTTTTGTTAAATGATTATCTTTTTTTTAATTAGAGAGATATACTTCACAAAAATAACTTTTTTATCACAATTTTGGCGCGAAATTCAAATTTTTAAGGTGGTAAAAGTGGTTTTTAATTATTTTAACTATCTTCCACACTGTTTAAAATTCTGAAAAAAATGTATGTTAAAGAATTTGGTAAAACACATTTACAGAAAAAAAAACTGAGACAGTCCTCGAATACCTTCACTGCAAAAATGAATTTTGAAAACTTTAACTTCATTTTTATATTTGAATTTGGCGCCAAAAAATTGAAAAAAATACTTGAGCTTAACCACCAGTTGTGGAAGTGAAATGTTTAGTTATTATAGGATACCGTATTCCGAGAAAACTCAAGCATTATATGTGGTTGAGTGCGGCAGAAATAAGTCCCTAAGATGGCTTTTTCTTTGTTTAAATTCATTCACTTTAATTCTTTATATAATTTATTATTCAGTTTGTATAATCATTAAGACAAGATAATTATAATAAATGATCCTAAAATGATGATAAACTGCAGCCTGTTGTGCCCTGATTTTAACAATGATGTCGGGTTATCTAATTTAATTATTCCTTTATCCGCAAACTGGAACCTGGTATTGACGGTACACACGGAAAATCTATTTATATCTATTGTTTTCGCTTGAAAAGGGCTTTTACGTTAATACTGAAAGTTTGATTTAAAGAAATTAAACGGACAATACAATTCAATTATACTAATGGCCCTTAAAATATATGAATAGGCGAGCATATTCTGTACCGTATTATATTTAGAAATAAATTGTGGAGCATCCACTAACAAGATGCTGAACCGGGATTAACCGGAATAAACACAAAGCTTGTAATTCCCCGAATGGACTTCGTTGTTATTGCCCTGTGCGATAGGGAATATTTCACAATAAGCCATGTGAAAGTAAGTTCGGCACGCTTATAGTTACTCCTTTTATGTGTTAAAAAAATAGTAGGGATTGCTTCTGTTGTGTTTTTATTCACCAAGCAATTGATTATGTGTGTGTAATTAATTAATTAATTAAGGGTGCATCGTTAGTGGCTGAATGGTCAAACTTATGCCAAAAAAAAAAAAATAATTAAGGCTGTTCGGCCCGCTCGAAAAATGAAGCGTGATCGGTAAACATCATGTAAGAATATTTTACACAGGGTTACATAAAGGATGCATGTTGGTTTCTATAGAATTACATTTTTGATAAGTATTTTTAATAATGCGTAATTTAATGTTTAAAAATAGGTATTTTCAACATTAAATAAAGTTTAAATAAACGCTGAATATCTAAAATTTATTACTATGGACGCACAGATTGATTCTTTAGTAATAAAATCCGTTAAGCCAAATTAGTTTTGCCTGAAAAATAGGGACGCAATTACGTATGACCCAGACTCTTGCGCGAGATATTTTAGTGACGCCATCTGGAGAAAATAGTTTCCATAGAACAGTATTCAGGCATGTTTAGGAACGATATTTTAGGGCGTCTAGCGTATTTCAAGTTTATTGTCTTACCGTTGCCCCGCGGGACGAACAGCCTAAACGAGACTCGATTATGTTTAACTATACACGAACATAAATTATAGTTACGTTCCATTTCAACTAGCTTAATCTATTTATGTCACATTGTTATGCGAAATTCCGTTTACGTTATCTGCTATTATTGTACACCTGCAAACGCTTATATACAAGTTTGTATTTCTTGAAATAAATCTTTATTCAAAACGAAAAGTCGAAATCATGACCAAAAATCATTAATGTGTAGTGGGATAAAACAAGAAGTTATGGTCAATTTATCACCATAAATTCTAATTTAAAATTGAATATAGTAGGGGCGGCTCGTTATGTAGAGCCAAGGAGCCATGGCACTACCTCTAATTTCGACGTCGGCAAGAAATTTTTCCGTTCTGGAACTGCACTAGGAACCAAATAATTTCTGGCTCCGCTCATGCGCACGACGACCACGTGCACTTGTCAGTCGTGTTTCCGCGCCATCCACGATGAATGAAATTAGTTCATTACCGAATACGCCTTTTTGCTCATGTAGAATAGAGGGCACTTGAAGATTGTCCATTTTAGCACTTGAAAATGTCTTTTTCGGCACTTTGCATGGTTGAAAATAGTTGAAAACTGTCTTTTATGACAATTGAAAATGGTTATTTTTGTCAGATAGTAATTGTATTTCTTGGCAGCAGGAAATTGCCATTTTTTGGCAGTTAAAAATTGTCATTTTTGGCACATCAAAATTGTCGTTTTTGACAGTTGAGAATGGTCATTTTTCAAACTTGAAAATTTTAATTTATGGCACTCGAAAATGATATTTTTTGACAGTTTTTGACAGTTGGAAAATGTTATTTTTTGCACTTAAAATTGTCAATTTTGGTACTTGAAAATGACATTTTCGGCACTTGAAAATGGTCAGTTTGCACAATTGAAAATTGCCTTTTTGACACTTAAAAATGTCCATTTTACACATTTGGTAATTGCCTTTCTTAACAGTTGAAAATTGCGACATTTGGCAATTAAATTTTTCATTTTTGGCACTTGAAAATTGTCGATTGGAATAAAACACTTTAACTTTGAAAATTGTCGTTTTTGGCAGTTGATAATGGTATTTTTTTAACCATTTATGGCATTTGAAAATGATAAATGTTAACAGTTGTAAAATGTCATTTTTGGGCACTTGAAGATTGTCAATTTTGGCACTCTAAAATGATATTTTTTGACAGTTGGAAAATGTTATTTTTTGCACTTAAAATTGTCAATTTTGGTACTTGAAAATGATATTTTCGGCACTTGAAAATGGTCAGTTTGCACAATTGAAAATTGCCTTTTGACACTTCAAAATGTCTATTTTACACTTTTGGTAATTGCCTTTTTAACAGTTGAAAATTGCGACATTTGGCAATTAAATTTTTCATTTTTGGCACTTGAAAATTGTCGATTGGAATAAAACACTTTAACTTTGAAAATTGTCGTTTTTGGCAGTTGACAATGGTAATTTTTTAACCATTTATGGCATTTGAAAATGATAAATTTAAACAGTTGTAAAATGTCATTTTTGGGCACTTGAAGATTGTCAATTTTGGCACTTGAAAATGTATTTTTTGCACTTAATGATTGTCAAGTTTGGCACCTGAAAATGTCTTTTTTGGCACTTTGTACAGTTGAAAATTATCATTCTTGACAGTTGAAAGTTGTCTTTTATGACAGTTGAAAATGGTCATTTTTGAACCTTGAAAATTGTCATTTATGGCACTCGTAAATGATAATGTTTGGCAGTTTAAAACTATGGTTCTTGAAGCTTGGAAAATGTAATTTTTGCCCTTGAAAATTGTGAATTTTGACTTTTTTTTGCACATGAAAATGGTTATTTTGCATTGTTAAAAATGGTCGTTTTTGAAACTTAAAAATTTGAATTTATGGCACTCGAAAATGATAATTTTTGAAAGTTGAAATGATCGTTTTTAACATTTGGAAAATGTCATTATTTGCACTTGAAAATTGTCAATTTTGATACTTGAAAATGTATTTTTTGGCACTTGAAAATGGTCGGTTTGTACAGTTAAAAATTGCCCTTTTAACACCTAAAAACGTGCATTTTAGATTGTTGGTAATTGCCCTTTTTAACAGTTAAAAATTGTGATATTTGGTATTTAAAAATGATCATTTTTGGCACTTGAAAATTGTCGTGTTTAGCAGTTGACAATGGTAATATTTGAACCATCTATGGCATTCGAAAATGATAATGTTTTGGCAGTTGGAAAATGTCGTCTTTTTTGGCACTTAATGATTGTCAAGTTTGGCCTTTTGAAAATGTCTTTTTCGGCACTTTGCACGGATGAAAATTGTCATTTTTGACACTTGAAAATTGTCTTTTTTAACAGCTGAAAAATAGTAATTTTTGAACCTTGAAAATTGTCATTTATAGCACTCAAAAAATAAGAATTTTTGACAGTTGACAACTATCGTTTTTAACACTTGGAAATGCCATTTCTGGGGCTTGAAAATTGTGAATTTTGACTTTTTTTTGAACATGAAAATGGTTATTTTGCAAAGTTGAAAATGGTCATTTTTGACAATTAAAAACTGTTTTTTCGACACTTCAAAATGGGCATTTTTGGCAGTTAAAAATTGTCATTTTTGGCACTTGAAAATTGTCGTTTTTGGCAGTTGAGAATGGTCATTTTTAAAACTTGAAAATTGTCATTTATGACACTCGAAAATGATCATTTTTGACAGTTGAAATGATCGTTTTTGGCAGTTAGAAAATGTCATTTTTTGCATTTGAAAATTGTAAATTTTGGTACTTGAAAATGTCATTTTTGGCACTTGAAAATGGTCAGTTTGTAGTTTTTTTAGCACTTAAAAATGTTCATTTTAGACTGTTAGTAATTAACTTTTTTAACAGTTGAAAATTGCGAAATTTGGCAATTAAAATTTTTCACTTTTGACACCTGAAAATTGTCGTTTTTCGCAGTTGACAATGGTAATATTTTGAACCATTCGAAAATGATAATTTTTGGCAGTTGGAAAATGTCATTGTCAATTTTGGCAATTGAAAATGTCTTGTTTGGCATTTAAAAAGGAGTTTTACAAAATACAATTCGTCATTTAATTAATTTTCGTGGATGAAGAACGATGTTACAGATTAAATGCGGGCTATTTTTCGTCTTTATTTAATTCTTTTAGAGCTTCTGCAACAAGTAAACGTTTCTAATGGTCGATTTTTCTTTCCTCAAAAAGGAGGCGGTGAGATATATTGTGTATTCTAAGTGGCTTTAGCATCAAAATTTTCCAACAATGTTCAACAAGATGGCCGACGATGTTTACCCGTGTTTATCGTCCTCCATGTGAATTTTTAAATCGTTTTAATCTGTTAACATCCACGTTCTGTGGAAAGTTTTTAATGTGTAACTTGTTCATCGTTCATGGGCACGTTTAGTTCACTAAGTGCGGTAGTTTATTTTTAATCTTACATCGTCACCCTGATGAAGCAAATAAAGATTTGCGAAAGCTCGGTATATGATAAATAGATGACTTATTAACACCCTTTTTGGTCGGATTCCCTGATACGAGGAAATTTCTTCGAAAAAATTTGTTACCATTCCCAACAAGTACGACCGTTACTTCCCTCCAGCATCTATATATATATATATATATATATACTATTTTGTAATATATCTACGAAAATTCCATTTTTAGGCTGTTATTGTCTGTTGGGAATACATTGATATTATTATTGTTATTATTATTATTATTATTATTATTATTATAAGTACTCTTTAAAAAAAACCACTGGGGCTTGTTGGGGAAATAATATACACGTGCTCGCACGTGAGTCTCAAGAGGAACTGGATAAATGGTCTGACCAACATGCGACTCTTTGCACTACGTTCATTAATCCCAATTTTCCCGACTCTTATAATAAAGTATGTATTTTTAATTAACTTTAAGTGCTTTCGTTTAAGCCATGAACCATGGAAATCCGTTTGGTGGTTCGCGTAGAATTTCAAATAGGGTGTGGAGTAATATTTATAAGGACATTACAAACTATCATCGACCATCAATATTTCTGCCTTAGTAAAAGATTCTAACTTAAAATTTATATGAATTCTGTTACCTTTTTTTTAACATTTTCTGATTAATGGTCAAAAATTGCCTGTAAAAGTGTCTCAATAAATGTATTGTCTCTCTCTGTTCAATTAGAGGAATTATAATAAACAAATATTGAAATAATAAAATAAATCTATTATAACACGAAAAGCATTTTCACGCTCACTAAAACACCAAAACCACATTAAATAAATAAATATCGACTATTAATTTCCCCGACAGGGTCTGGCATCAAATCGATTTGCTACGATAAGATCTGACATAAAATCGAGCTCAATGAGTAACACGGTTTTAAGACGGCCACGTCATCGGGGCGAATAAAGGGCTAACGGTTGCAATGGGATATATTTGAAGGCTGTCATACACTCAATTCGACAACATAATGTAAGGAATTGGGGATTACAAGAGATAGATAATTCTGTTTCTAGGCATTGGCAGTCTTCGCGACGCTTGAATGCAGTTCATATTCACCGGGGTGTTCATAATAAGACGTGAATAAGCTCGACGCCCTTGCAAAAGGCCCTCCGCACATTGACCGGAATTCGTTTGGCCCCAATAAAAATCTTGCATAAATCCATTGCTTTCATGTTGCGTCAATAATATGCAATTTAATAGAGAGCGTGTGCTCTAAAGATTTTAAATATCTACAGGGTGTATTTTAAATAACGAACAGGCTCGTAACCACAAAGAGATTATATTATTTTTAAACAATATTCGCGATTATTTTGTTTATAACTGTAACAAAAAGCCCGCAATTAATTATTAAAGTTAATGAGTGAAAATACGCAACATGTTTGGGGGCAGTGGTAATGTGACCTAATTTTTAAACGGCATCGGCTTTAGATATCGAATTACAACAAGCGCGTAGGAAATATCTGAGTGCTCTTTAAGCGTCAATGAACTTGAGGAATGTTTATCTTTTACAAAAAAAAAAACGTTGCGATAACACTTCAAATTTCGGAGGCAAGAAATCGTATCTCGCGTTTTAAATAAACAAACACACATTCCATGCAGACCTAATTAAATGAGAAAAGCATCGGTTCTCAAAAAGTTTGAAAAACCTAAATAATAAATTTTGACGGAAATGGGTTCACAAATATTTTGTGTATGTGCCCTTAAATGCCTGTTCGTTATTTCAAATACACCCTGTATATTAGTGTACGGTACTTTTTGAAATACATACCAGGAAAATAAAACTGTAGTATTAGAATTGTTTTGTTGTTTTATTTCAAACCCCAATAGAGTTTGTATTATTAATCGTATATTTGGATTTGGCTTTTAAGCAGGATTTATGTGATCCAAGGGAAGACATTAATATTGTTGCATGTTTATAATGCATTATATATATTTTCGATATACCGTGCTTTCAATAATTCACCGAACATGGGGAACGCAGGAGATGCAGGAATAAGAGTGGGGGTCCCACTGCGGCTCTGCGGATGAAGTACGAGTATCGAATATCATGATTTTTAGAACGTTAAACGACGGGCGACGCGAAATCCCAAGTCGATCTTATTTCGAGCCACTCCTGCGTTTCCTAAGTGCGGTGAATTATTGAAAGCGCGGTATATGTATATGTATATATTTTTTTAAATTTGTATGTTTTATCCAAACATCTTTATTAAAGAATTGTTACAATTAAATATACATCGGGGCGGCCCGTTGGTGTAGTGGGTACAGGCGAGCGCTTGTGCCGGTTGCACCGCGTGCCGTGTGGGTTCGAATCCCATCCCGGCCGAAAGATTTTTCGGAGATCGAAAAGTATTCGGTCGGGTCCATGGTTGTTGTACACGTCTAACATTATTCATTTATTCATTTGCTCATTTATTCATCCCAAAAATTAAAAATACAAAATTGAAATGTTCGATGTGACTGAATGGCACATGCCTAAGTCAAAAAAATAAAAATATATATACATCGTAATTCTTCATGGGCTATCGACCGGAGGTCTTTTAGCCATTTCTATCGTATTTTACTGTAAATTATTAAAAATATGTCTAACTGAAGGAATTTCAAATTAAAATGTATGTTTTTGTTGGTCCTTAAAAATATATTTTGCTAATTGTTTAACTTTTAAAACGAAATGAAAAAAATTTCAAGAGTCCATTCATTCTAATTTAAATTCCCGTAAAGTTCGACTCCGGCCCTAAGCGTTTAATTCAGTTAATGAGAGTATAATAGAGCATGCATGAGAAAATCCAAAGTTCAAGCCTACTTTATGTCAACATACCCTTGACGACTAAATTTGCTTAAAAATTCAATTTCGTCCCACTTTTATGTAAACCTAATTTATTTTTCTAATTACAAAATCGATACGGAGGGCACGGGCACGGACACAAAGGCGGCCGCCGCGCGAGTGTTTGCGTAGCATCGGTTTCACGGGGAATTACCTGTTTATGTTGCGAATTATATTTTTCAGGGCATTGAAATCGGGCCGGTCCGCCGCCTCTTCCGCCCAGCACCTCTGCATCAGGTCTATCATGCTCGGGTCCGTCTTTTCATCGATCAAGGGCCTCAGCGGTTGGGAGTTTCCTGTTTCCGGCTTTTTCACCACTTCAACTATTTCTGAAAACAAAATTATTTTCACTTAGAAGTAAATCATTTTAACTGCGCAATTTAATATCTAAAACGGCATTTCGCTCATTATTATGTTGTTATCGGTAATGTTCCATGCAGTGGAGAGTTGTGGCGAGATGTTTGGACTAGAGAGTGGATGCCTAGGGCGCCCTATTTTGGTAACCCATGTGCCCTTTAAGGGGGTAAGTGCCGCGTCGAAAATCGATGCATTTTTGATGGTCAGCATAAACATAATTCTGAAGTTAATATCAAATATTAAGAAATAATATTTTGCACACTTGGAGCGAAAGGGTTAAACTATTCGTCTATAGAATTTGATTTTTTTTTAATCATCAGACAAACTGTATAATTTATCCTGAAAATTACCAATATTGGATGGATATCTGGAGCATTTTCTCTGCAAAAAACTAAAAATGTAATGCTACAGAAACATAGTTAATACCTTTGAAAACAATATGTACGTAATAAAATTGTCATTAGTTATCAAATAAAGTCGCAAAAACGTAAGAGCTGCACCTCTACAAACACGTATTTGCTTCATTTTCGCCATTGTAATGAACGCCACCTGCATGAAACATTTTGTATCAACCCTGGAGGCGTGTACAAACAAATTTTGTATTCGGTAAAATTTCAAGCCCAAGATTGTTACGATTATCATTTTCTATTAGACCATTCTGGTCTAACTCTGGCGCGAGGCACTTACCCCCTTAAGCCGAATTAGTGAAGAGCCCTATGCCGTGTAAGTAGCACACAAATCAAGCATATATACTTTTACTACCGGCTGCTAATGTTGAGATATTCCACATGCTGTAAAGAGCCACTGTTACGTACAAAAAATAGTAGAGAATATTGATAATGAGTTTTGGTGTGAATGTAAATGTTCTATAATAATTACATATCCAGGTAATGAGAGTGAAAGAACTGGGCATTTCAAATGTTTACCCAATAGATAGATAGATAGATAGATATTTATTAGTACTTTTGTCAATAAAATGAGTACTTTTGTCAATAAAATGAGTGTAAAATAGACCAGATGGTTATATTTACAACGAAAAATATTGGAACTTGAACGTCTGCTCCTTGTGTGGCGATCCTGATTTCCGCACAAAGTTCTATTATGTATACATTTTGATCTTAACCATACGTCTAGAAATGGTAGCTCTACCACATCAAGCCTACCCAAACCTCAGGCCATGGACCAAGCCTGTCTACATCCATAGACTAGATTCGACAATATTATTCTCATTTTGTGTGATAGGAAGCAGTGGCGGCTCGTGGAAAATTTTGATGGTAGAGCCACTTAGAATACACAATATATCTCACCGTCTCCTTTTTGAGGAAAGAAAAATCGACCATTAAAAACGTTCACTTGTTGCAGAAGCACTAAAAGAATTAAATACGGACGAAAAATAGCGCGCATTTAATCTGTAACATCGTTCTTCGTCCACGAAAATTAATTAAACAACAAATTGTATTTTGTAACATTACCTCCTTTTTAAGTGCCAAACAAGACATTTCCAAGTGCCAAAATTGACAATAACATTTTCCAACTGCCAAAAATTATTATTTTCGAATGGTTCAAAATATTACCATTGTCAACTGCAAAAAACGACAAAGTGAAAAATTTGAATTGCCAAATTTCGCAATTTTCAACTGTTAAAAAACTTGTTTATGCTGGAGGCTTCTACTTCGTTATACATTTTAAATATTATAATAAAACACTTTTAAGTTTGTTTTGTATAACTTATATATTTATTTTTGTGACTTAAGTTTCGGTAATACAATTACCATTTTTTTACCACAAAAATAAATATATAAGTTATACAAAACAAAGTTAAAAGTGTTTTATTATAATAGTTAAAAAACTTAATTACCAACAGTCTAAAATGAACATTTTTAAGTGCTAAAAAACCAACTACAAACTGACCATTTTCAAGTGCTAAAAATGACATTTTCAAGTACCAAAATTGACAATTTTTAAATGCAAAAAATGACATTTTCTAACTGCCAAAAACGATCATTTCAACTGCCAAAAATGATCATTTTCGAGTGTCACAAATGACAATTTTCAAGTTTTAAAAATGACCATTCTCAACTGCCAAAAACGACAATTTTCAAGTGCCAAAAACGACAATTTTTAACTGCCAAAAATGCCCATTTTGAAGTGTCGAAAAAACAGTTTTTAATTGTCAAAAATGACCATTTTCAACTCTGCAAAATAACCACTTTCATGTGCAAAAAAAGTCAAAATTTACAATTTTCAAGCCCCAAAAATGGCATTTCCAAGTGTAAAAAACGATAGTTGTCAACTGTCAAAAATTCTCATTTTTGAGTGCTATAAATGACAATTTTCAAGGTTCAAAAATGATTATTTTTCAGCTGTTAAAAAAGACAATTTTCAAGTGTCAAAAATTACAATTTTCATCCGTGCAAAGTGCCGAAAAAGACATTTTCAAAAGACAATCATTAAGTGCCAAAAAAGACATTTTAAAGTGCCAAAATTGACGACATTTTCTAACTGCCAAAAATTATCATTTTCGAATGCCATACATGGTTCAAATATTACCATTGTCAAGTGCTAAACACGACAATTTTCAAGTGCCAAAAATGAAAATTTTTAAATACCAAATGTCACAATTTTTAACTGTTAAAAAGGGCAATTACCAACAGTCTAAAATGAACGTTTTTGGGTGTCAAAAGGGCAATTTTTAACTGTACAAACCGACCATTTTCAAGTGCCAAAAAATACATTTTCAAGTATCAAAATTGACAATTTTCAAGTGCAAATAATGACATATTTTCCAACTGTTAAAAACGATCATTTCAACTTTCAAAAATTATCATTTTCGAGTGCCATAAATTCAAATTTTTAAGTTTCAAAAACGACCATTTTTAACAATGCAAAATAACCATTTTCATGTGCAAAAAAAGTCAAAATTCACAATTTTCAAGGGCCAAAAATTACATTTTCCAAGCGTCAAGAACCATAGTTTTAAACTGTCAAAAATTATCATTTACGAGTGCCATAAATGACAATTTTCAAGGTTCAAAAATGACCATTTTCAACTGTCATAAAAGACGACTTTCAACTGTCAAGAATGATAATTTTCAACTGTACAAAACTTGACAATCATCAAGTGTAAAAAAATACATTTTCAAGTACCAAAATTGACAATCTTCAAGTGCCCAAAAATGACATTTTACAACTGTCAAAATTTATCATTTTCAAATGCCATAAATGGTTAAAAAATTACCATTGTCAACTGCCAAAAACGACAATTTTCAAGTGCCAAAAATGAAAAATTTAATTGCCAAATGTCGCAATTTTCAACTGTTAAAAAAAAGCAATTGCCAAAAATGTGAAAAATTGACATTTTTAAGTGTCAAAAAGGCAATTTTCATTTGTGCAAACTGACCAGAAAATATCATTTTCAAGTACCAAAATTTACAATTTTAAGTGCAAAAAATAACATTTTCCAACTGTCAAAAACTGTCAAAAAATATCATTTTCGAGTGCCATAAATTAAAATTTTCAAGTTTGAAAAATGACCATTCTCAACTGTCAAAAACGACATTTTTCAAGTGCCAAAAATGACAATTTTGAACTGCCAAAAAATGGCAATTTCCAGCTGCCAATAAATACAATTACTGTCTGTCAAAAATAACCATTTTCAACTGTCATAAAAGACAACTTTCAAGTGTCAAAAATGACAATTTTCAACTATGCAAAGTGCCGAAAAAGACATTTTCAAGTGCTAAAATTGACAATCTTCAAGTGCCCTCTATACTACGTGAGCAAAAGGGCGTATTCGGTAATGAACTAATTTCATTCATCGTGGATGGCGCGGAAATACGACTGACAAGTGCACGTGGTCGTCGTGCGCATGAGCGGAGCCAGAAATTATTTGGTTTCTAGTGTAGTTCCAGAACGGAAAAATTTCTTGCCGACCTCGAAATTAGAGGTAGTGCCATGCCTCATTGGCTCTACATAACGAGCCGCCCCTGATAGGAAGCAGAGGCCTGCATGAGCCGGGCTTTGGGCCGGGCCGGGCCGTATTTTTCACCTCCGGGCCGGGCCGGGCTTTCCGATGGATAATTTAACCGTTGGATAAATTAATTTTATTATAATTTGGAAAGCAACAACTAAGTGAATTGAAAAAAAATGTTATTAACATGAATTCAATGTCTTTTAAGAATTTTAAGGAGTACATAGGTCCAGTAAATTTATTTATTTCATTCAACATTTTTCGGGGACGGGCCGGGCCGGGCCCGCAACACATTTTCGTTTCATCGGGTTAGGCCGGGTTTTAAATTTTTACTGTCGGGCCGGGCCGGGCTTTCAAAAACCCGCTTCTGCAGTCTGCAGGGCTCTGATAGGAAGTCTGTTATTATGGTCACCCACTTACTTTTTCAGCCGAATTAGTGTACGGTGGTTTTCGTAAGCTTAAAAAAGTGTTTTATTACAACATCTATACCATAAGTATATGCCTTCAACATCTAATGCATCGTACACACTTGCGCATTTTCACGAACCGCGCCGCATCGCGAACTGCGAAACATTCCGCGCCGCGATTGCCGCGCCAGGCCCAGCCGTTCCCATTAATCCATATATGCGGCCGCAGCTCCGCCGTCCAAACCAATGCAACGTCGCATCGCACAATTTTTTTCGCAGACAAGCGACGGATCGACAGCAAACCATGCATCGAAAACAAATTATTCACGCGAACACCGTACACTGCGCGGCGCGGTTTTCGGCGCATGTGTGTACGAAGCGTAACAGTCAATGAATAACGCGTTCGCTGCCACCGACGCGCTAGTGCGTCCGACTTAATACTTGAGTATGTGCAATCCCAATTGCAGTGGCAGCAAACGTGTTAATAATTCTGAATCAATTCACAGCCCACGTAAAAAAAGTAATTCCTTCTTCCTTCACATCATTAATAGTAGTGCCAAATATTTAAGAGCATGCCGTGACCCAATAATATAATTCACCCCGAATTCTTGTTAAACAACAGTCCCCGATTTAATTAATTACTTTAGACAAAAAAACTGTTTTCATTCTTAAACGGACTTTTTAAAGCGAAAACGGATTTTTATTTTGAAATGTTTGGAATTCGTAACGATTAAGGCAAATATTTAAAAGCACGCCTCGCTGAATATTTTCATCATACTGCACCGAATTTGAGCCGATCCGTTTTTCGATTGCGAGTGAATTAAATCAAATAGAAGGGGTATTGACGCGGATGGAATTAAATCATTGAAATGAAATTCTTTAAATGTATTTGAGGTATAGAGATGTGTATTATACTTGGTGTATGAGAATGCAATAAAATTATTGTTCAATGATCAGAAGATAATCCCTCTGTAATCTATGTGTGTGGATTAATATATTGAAATGTTTATTGAAAAAAAAACTGTTAATGTAAACAATCACCGAATTTTATCAAAAGTACGTCAGTTCTTCAAATTGTCAAATAAAACTAGAGATTAAAGTTTCATAAAAAAATCTTTATTCGTTTTTAAGACACAGCGCCAATAGACGAACAGACAGACATACTGACAGATTTTACTGTTAATTTAATTACCATCTTAATTGATTAATTGAAATGTATTTTTGTAAAATGGTTATTCCGTTAAATAAATAAATAAAATAAATAGATATACTAACAGACAGACATACTGAGACAGACATACTGACACACATATACTGACAGACATATATACTGACAGACAGACATACTAAGAGACAGACATACTGACAGACAGAGATACTGACAGGCAGACATACTAACAGACAGACATGCTGACAGGTAGACATACCGACAGACAGACAGACATACTGACAGACAGACATACTGGCAGACAGACATACTGACAGACAGAAATACTGACAGACAGACATACTGACAGACAGACATACCAACACACAGATACTGACAGACAGACATACTAGCAGACGAACATACTGACAGACAGATATTGATAGACAAATATACTAGCAGACAGACATACTGACAGACAGACATTGATAGACAGACATACTAGCAGACAGACGTACTGACAGACAGACATACTGACAGACAGACATACTAACACACAGATACTAACAGACACATACTGACAGACAAACATACTAAAAGACAGAAAAACTGACAGACTGACATACTAGCAGACAGACATACTGACAGACAGATATTGATAGACAGACATACTGACAGACAGACATGCTGACAGACAGACATACTGACAGACAGACATACTGACAGAAAAACATACCAACAGACAGACATACTGACAGACAGACATACTCACAGAGAGATATACGTTCGAGGATTTTTCGTGAAATTCGAAAAAATCTACCGGAATGTCCATTTTGGTAGGATAAATCATGTTTAGGTGGAAATTCTGGAAAAACTGGCTATGACGTATTTTTGGATTATTCAGAAATTTTATAGCTATACATGTATAGAATGTTGCCACAAAGTTTAATGAAAATCGCTCGAGGATTTTTTGTGAAATTCGAAAAAATCCACCAGAAAGTCTATTTTGGTAGGATAAATCATGTTTAGGTAGAAATTCTGAAAAAACTGATGATGCCTTATTTTTGGATTATTCAGCGATTTTATAGCTATACATGTATAGAATGTTGCCACAAATTTTAATAAAAATCGCTTCAGGATTTTACGAGAAAATCGAAAAAAAACACCGGAACGTCTATTTTGGTAGGGTAAATCATGTTTATGTAGAAATTCTAGAAAAACTGGTAATGATATATTTTTTGATTATTCACTGATTTTATAGCTACACATATATAGAATGTTGCCACAAATTTTAATACAAATCGCATGAGGATTTTTCGTGAAATTCAAAAAAATTCACCGGAACGTCTATTTTGGTAGAATAAATTATGTTTAGGTGAAAATTCTGGAGAAACTGGTGATGCCGTATTTTTGGATTATTTAGCGATTTTATAGCTGTACATGTATAGAATGTTGCCACAAAGTTTAATTAAAATCTTTTAAGGATTTTTCGTGAAATTCCAAAAAAACTACAGTAACGTCAATTTTGGTAGGATAAATCATGTTTAGGTGGAAATTCTGAAAAAACTGGTGATGGGGTATTTTTTGATTATTCATCAATTTTATAGCTATACATGTATAGAATGTTGCCACAAAGTTTGATAAAAATCGCTTGAGGATTTTTCGAGAAATTCGAAAAAATCCACCGCAACGATTATTTTGGTTATCATGTTTAGGAGGAAATTCTGGACAAACTGGTGATGCCATATTTTTGGATTATTCAGCGATTTTATAGCTATAGATGTACAGAATATTGCCACAAAGTTTAATAAAAATCGCTTGAGGATTTTTCGTGAAATTCGAAAAAATCCACCGGAACGTCTATTTTGGTATGATAAATCATGTTTAGGTGGTAATTCTGGAAAAACTGGTGATGCCGCATTTTTGGATTATTCCCTAATTTTATAGCTACACATGTATAAAATGATGCCACAAAGTTTAATAAAAACCGCTTAAGGATTTTTCGTGAGATTCGAAAAAATCCACCGGAACGTCTATTTTGGTAGAATAAATGTTTAGGTAAAAATTCTAGAAAAACTGGTGATGCCGTCTTCTTTTATTATTCTGTGATTTTATAGCTATACATGTATAGAATGTTGCCACAAAGTTTAATGAAAATCGCTCAAGGATTTTTCGTGAAATTCAAAAAAATCCATCGAAATGTCTATTTTGGTAGGATAAATCATATTTAGATGGAAATTTTGGAAAAACTGGCAATACTGTATTTTTGGATTATTCCGCGATTTTATAGCTATACATGTATAGAATGTTGCCACAAAGTTTAATGAAAATAGCTTTAGGATTTTTCGAGAAATTCGAAAAAATCCACCGGAACGTCTATATTGGTAGAATAAATCATGTTTAGGTGGAAATTCTGGAAAAACTGGTGATGCCGTATTTTTTGATTATTTCGCATTTTTGTAGCTATACATGTATAGAATGTTGCCACAAAGTTTAATTAAAATCGTATGAGGATTTTTCGTGAAATTCGAAAAATCCACCGGAACGTCAATTTTGGTAGGGTAAATCATGTTAGGTGAAAATTCTAGAAAAAAAAAAATCTATTGTGGTGTGATTTTATAGCTATACATTTATAGAATGTTGCCACAAAGTTTAATGAAAATAGCTCTAGGATTTTTTGTGAAATTCGAAAAAATCCACCGGAACGTCTATTTTCGTAGGATAAATCATGTTTAGGTGGAAATTCTGGAAAAACTGGTGATGCCGTATTTTTGGATTATTCAGTAATTTTGTAGCTACATATGTATAGAATGTTGCATTAAAGTTTAATTAAAATCGTTGGAGGATTTTTCGTGAAATTCAAAAAATCCACCAGAACGTCTATTTTGGTAGGATAAATCATGTTTAGGTGAAAATTCTGGAAAAACTAGTGATGCCGTATTTTTGGATTATTCAGCAATTTTACAGCTGTACATGTATAGAATGTTGCCACATAGATTAATGACAATCGCTGGAGTATTTTTTCTGAAATTCTAAAAAATTCACCGGGACGTCCATTTTTGAAGGATACTGTTTGGGTGGAAATTCTGAAAAAACTGGTGATGTCGTATTTTTTGATTATTTAGTTAGTTGTTGCTACATATGTTTAGAATATTGCCACAAAGTTTAATGAAAATCGCTCGAGGATTTTTCGTGAAATTCAAAAAAATCCACCGGAACGTCTATTTTGGTCGGATAAATCATGTTTAGGTGGTAATTCTGGAAAAACTGGCGATGCCGTAATTTGTATATTCAGCGATTTTATAGATATACATGTATAGAGTGGTGCCACAAAGATTCATGAAAATCGCTTGAGAATTTTTCGTGAAATTCAAAAAAATCCACCGGAACGTCTATTTTGGTAGGGTAAATCATGTTTATGTAGAAATTCTAGAAAAACTAGAAATGATGTATTTTTTAATTATTTACCGATTTTAAAGTTACACATGTATAGAATGTTGCCACAAAGTTTAATAAAAATCGCTTGAGGATTTTTCGTGAAATTCGAAAGAATCCACCGGAACGTCTATTTTGGTTATCATGTTTAGGTGGAAATTCTGGACAAACTGGTGATGCCGTATTTTTTTATTATTCAGTGATTTTGTAGCTACATATGTGTAGAAGGTTGCCGCAGAGTTTAATAAAAATCGTTCGAGTATTTTTCGAGAATTTCGAAAAAATCCACCGGAACGTATATTTTAGTAGGGTAAATCATGTTTATGTAGAAATTCTGGTAAAGCTGCTAATGATGTATTTCTTGATTATTCACTGATTGTATAGCTACACATGTATAGAATGTTGCCACAAATTTTAATAAAAACAGCTTGAGGATTTTTCGTGAAATTCAAAAAAATCCACCGGAACGTCTTTTTTGGTAGGATAAATCATGTTTAGGTAGAAATTCTAGAAAAACTGGCGATGCCGTATTTTTGGATTATTAAGCGATTTTATAGCTATATATGTATAAAATGTTGCCACAAAGTTTAATGAAAATCGCTCTAGGATTTTTCGAGAAATTCGAAAAAATCTACTGAAACGTCTATTTTGGTAGGATAAATCATGTTTAGGTGGAAATTCTGAAAAAACTGGTGATGCCGTATTTTTGGATTATTTAGTGATTTTATAGCTGTACATGTATAGAATGTTGCCACAAAGTTTAATGAAAACCGCTCGAGGATTTTTCGTGAAATTTGAAAAAATTCATTGGAACGTCAATTTTGGGTGGGGTAAAATCATGTTTAGGTAGAAATTCTAGAAAAACTTGTGATTTTTGGGAAAAAAAAGTTCGCGTTTTGATCGCGCGTTCAGTTCACACCGTAACTAGACATAATAATTCGAGGCAAGTGGTAATCTTGAATAAAATATTATGTATTTACAAGTTGTGAATTTTTCTTCAATTCAGTGTAATTATTTAAATCGTTATAAACTTTTTGGTGTGATTTTTTAGTTCTCAGAAATATAATTGGAAATTTTGCAGGTGGTTGAATTCATAAATGAAAAGCTCGTCGATGAAAAATGAGATATTTTGGTGGCAAATCGAGTTTTATTTTTCCGAAACACTCTTTCCCCTTTCGCCGATCGCAGCAATTGATTGGCTTTATTCGCGTAGAAAGGGGCGGCGCTGCAAACAATTGACTTCATTTTCACCGAGCTGCATCCCCACCGAAGGTCTATTTTATTTAGCTTAATGAACTCCGTGATTTCCGCTGTCAGTCATAAAATTATAATCCGCCATCCTCTCGACGCGAAAGGTTCTTTGTTAAACTTAATGATGCAAAGCTTCTTATTTGATCTTGCCATATTTTTAAATTAAACATCATCTGCATGCTTTTTATTGCTTTGTTTTTAGTTTATCTTAGTCCAGAGCCACATTAATTTCGCGTCCCTTTCATCCGTGGTTTCAGTCAAGCCCTTCAAAAGGAGTAAGATTCTTAACAAAGGAACACTGATATTGTAATCGTAAAGGATTCAGTTTTTATTATTATTTACAAAGTAGGTTGGGATAAACACCTCGAACAGCTAGTATCTCGATTTTAGCCAGCCTGAGGGTTTACGGCCCTCATAAAAATTTAAGTGAATCCGCAGGACGCGCCATTTCGCAAATTGACCGAACCTTTCCGCAAGATTTGTTATTGTAGGAGTAGGGCACGGGTGTGAATATACTGAAGGGTTGCGTGAGCCTGTGCATATTGACCTTCAGGAGTGTTTTTTTTTACCAAATGCTTCAATACTTTGATAATTAGATTACATGTGATTACGAGAAATCTTGATGAATATATCGATTTTAATTCAATAATTTAATCTGTCATATTTGCCCATGTAATAAATCAGGGATGACATCTATGCTGTATAAAATACGAAAGTAGGTCAATAACCTGGTAAACGTTGAAAACAATTTCGCACCAATCACCGGATGTATGCAATACAGTATTCAAATTACAATTCCCCTGTTCCCTTTCCAAATAAAAAAAACCTGTAAATACCGTGATACAATATGACGTTTAAAATGAAACCTTTTTATTGGGCTATAGGGGATACGTATGTTTTAAACTAACGCCTGAACCGACAAACTAGCACAACACAAAACAATTTATTTTATGTGATTTTAATATGAAAAAAAAACAAATCATCATTAAAAAGGAAAATACTATGTACACATTTTTTTTTAGAGAAAGAAACCTTAACATCTTGCCAATAATTATTAAAGAATTGTAACTAAATGCAACAAATCAACTGTTACAATGGAAAAGTTGGTGAAGATACGCCAACAATACCACTAGAAATAAGAAAAGGGTTCATTCGTTTAAAATTTAAAGCGTTTGAAAAATATATCAATCTTGACGATGCACAATGGCCCATTTCCCAAAAAACGCGGATAAAAATCGAAAAAGGTTTGGATTAAAATAAAAATTGGTACATAAGGGTTTTCAAGGTCGCTGATTATTATTATTATTTTTTTTTTACTTTGGCAGGTGCCCTTCAGTCCCATCGGTTATAGTAATATATTCATATTAAATGAAAATAGACATCCACAAACACCCATGCCCTAGTCGGGATTCGAACCCAGGACCCTCCGCATTAGTTTCGCTGATTATTATTTGATAAAAAATATCAAAATGCAAAATGGCGAACAAAAATAAAAAAAAATGGATTGAATTGAAACAAAAATTGGTATATAAGGATTTCCAAGGCCATTTATTAACTTGGTATTATTTCTTACAAAATCCAGAATGGGGAAAAAAAATTATACGCTCATGAAGAGTAATTTTGTAAAAAGTATATTTAACTGTAAAGAGAATTAAGAGCTCTACAAAAGTTGGCAAATAAAAAAAAACGAATTCTATTTAAAAAAATTGACATCGCACGTCAAACACTAATGACGTCACTATATTTTTGAACGACTTTAAAAATGCGCAATAATGAACAAGATTGACCTAACTGAACGTTTTTAGGAGCAATTATGAATTTTGTGCAAAACTTCATCACCACCCTGGTTACAGGGACAACAAAATATCTCAAAAATTACGCATCGGATTAAAAAATCTTCGATATTTCTAAAAATGCTATCCGGCAATATCTTTGTTGATCGCTTTAATTATAAATCCGGAATCTCCGGAAATAGATACGCAACTTTGGTACTAACCATTTTTTTCGTTTCGTGGTAGATGGCGCTGTATTATTGGAATGTAGAAAACCCACATTGGTTAGGCCAAGTTGAACATCAGCGTCCGTGTAATGTCAATGTTTGGTGTGGAATAATTCTTGACAAACTCATTGTACTGTAAAATGTTCAAAAAATCGAAAAATAATTTTTGTCTTTAAAAAATTCTTTGAAGTGTTTAGAATAATATGTAAAATATTCCAGGTTGATATTTTTTTTTTTTTTTTTTAAGGATGGTTGATGGGATTTCGGGTTAAGGAGAGTGAATGATATTAGGGAAATTGGCGTAAGCTACTTGGCTATTCTGCCACAACCGATTGTTTGTAATAAATTCATATATTGATATGAAAGGACAACCACTAGACACCCATGGACCCGTACGGCCATTTTTCATTCAGAAAAAGTCACCGTCCGGATGGGATTCGAACCCACGACCACGAGGCCCAGAAGCAGGAGCGCTACCCACTAGGCCACCGCGGCCCCCCAGGTTGATATTCGAAGTATTGATTGAGTTATAGCGTTTGTAGCGAAGAAAGAATTGGATGCACTTTAAACGCGTTTTTCTCGAAACCATGTTTTTCGAAACTGTGTACACGATATCTCAGGCTGTGATTGATGAATCGACTTGAAAAATCGTACACATATTCAGAGGACTACAAGTTTAGGCGTGACGGACGATTTTCCCAGTACGTTTTGTTTTGCAATATATACAGTGCGCGCCTAAAGTATGGAATATATTCAGTAAAACCGAAATAAAATATTTTTGGAAAAAATTCTCGAACACGTCGATTTTGTTTTTTAAAAATTCACATTTTTGCATGAAAGTCGATTTTCAGTCGTCATTTGTTTTTGAGTAATGACGCCATCCATTTTGTTTTTAAATGACAATCCCCTATTTTTGTTCTTGATTTTGCGAGATCTTGCCATTGTCGAACCGGCAGTATAAAAATATTGCCATCTTACATAAAAAAATTTCGAGTAAATGACAATTGAAGGGGAGAACTTGACATCTTGAGTTTTTGCAAAATGATCTTCCAGCGCTTTTTTTCAAAACAAAAATGATCTTGACCTTCCATACATACATTATGGTTTCAGCAAGATGGCGCAACACCGCACCAAGCGCGTTTTTTTGACAATTGCATTACGAATAGGTGGATTGGCATGTGAGGACTCATAGAAAATCCAGCGAACGCGATAAATGCGCAAAATCAGCTTGGAAAATATTCAAAATGTTCAAGAAGAATTTCTACATGTTAATATTTTTTTTTTTTTTTTAAACGTGCCTAGTGCGGGAATGCGCCGTTTTGCTGAAACCATATTGTATAATATAAAAGGTCAAGATCATTGTTGTTTAGAAAAATTGCTACAAGCACTGGAACAAGATCATTTTGAAAAAATTATAAATATCGGGTTCTCACCTTCAATTGTCATTTACTCGAAAAATTTCATATGTAAGATAGCAACATTTTTATACTTCCAGTTCGACAATGAAAAGATCTCCCAAAATCAAGAAAAAAAATTGGGGGTTGCCATTTAAAAACAAAATGGCTGACGTCATTACTCAAAAACAAATGTCGACTGAAAATCGATTTTCATGCAAAAATGTGTATTTTTATAAACGAAAATCGACGTGTTCTCCAATAACATTTTATTTCGATTTTACTGACTATATTCCATACTTTAGGCGCGCACTGTATATATTAATAATAACTCCGAGATCTGCGAAAAAGTTCCGTACGTTGACGAAAAAAAAAAAGAAAAAGCTCCGTCACGCCAAAGCTAATGCCATGTAGTTAATGAGGATATTTTTGTATTTTGTTTCAGATCAATTATATTTGCGTAATCATGTACACCGAGCTATCGGGTACGGTGAACATTAGCAGACCCGAAACAGAATAACGTGTAACAATTTCATTATTTCGCAATGACTTGTTTTATACACTCTCGTTGTACAAAACTATACAAAAATATAAAAATTTACCCATATTGCAGTTTTTCCGAAATAAAGTCCCGAAACTTAGCCTGTTTGGACGCTGGTTGCAGTAGGATAACCCCTTAAATGGTAAAAAATATCGGACATTCTTAGAAGACGATCTTCCAGCAGACAACGGGATGCTTGTTTTGGGTGAGTACAGTCTGTTCGTTATACCGTGAAAATAGGCTCCACCCTTTAACAGCGATTGGGCGGAGGGGCAAATTTTTTCACGAAATTCTGTGCATGGATTACGAACGCCACTGAGCCGATCGGTCAAATATTACAGTCCCCATCTGACCGGAGATTTATCACGGTATAACAAAAAGTCTGTACACCATCGGGGTGCTTGTTTGTAATAATTATTTTACATTAAGTGCTTAAAAAATGTGCCGCCCACTTCGATGCACTCATTTATCCGCACTTGGAATGATTCGATACAACTGAGTAAGGTTTTCGGTGTAATCTTTGGTGATACGCTGAATCATGTTATTGCGCGTTGTTGGCACTTTATTATAAATTTCAATCTAGCAGTGACGGTTGGCGGGTTTTTTTCTGGTACGGCCGAGGAACAAGAGGTGGTAATACAGATAGGTAGGGTCATTTGCAGAGACGGCTGGCTGCGTGACCGCACCTATCTGTATTACCACCTCTTGTTGCTCGGCCGTACCAGAAAAAACCCCGCGAACCGTCACTGAACCCCAGAAACAAAAGTCAGCGATTTGGAGGTCAAGACACTGGACCGCCTCTTCTTAAAATACTTCTTGTGCCGTTAAAAAAATAATGTTCTGTAAAACCACCATGTTCAAACCACATTTTTTGTCATAAGTCCAAGGAAAGGTCTGTAAGCAATACTGGAAGATCGTCCTCCAAGAATGTTCGAAATTTTTCACCATTTAAGTTGCAATCGATAAAGAATTGGCCAACGAGTTTGTCACCAATTATTCCACACCAAACATTGACAAATAGCGCCATCTATCACAAAACGAAGAAAATGGTACAATTTTTTTTTCCAGAGAAACCGAATCTGCAATAATAAATTGGGGTTAATATTTAAGATTTCAAAGTTGCCCCACCTCCAGGAGGTGAGGCAGGGTCAGCAGCGGTATCGTCAGATTTTTTGTTTTGTTTATTTAACCGATGCGTAGTTTTTGAGATATTCCGTTGTCTCAAGATAAAGAAAAAACAACCTTGTATATACCGGGTATTTCAGACCACCTGTACACCACAAAAATCTCGCGAAATACAAATCAGATTGACATACAAAAAAATACGTTTAATTTTTTTTGAGCTCTATCATGTGGCGTGAAATGTAAACCACCACCCCTCCGCCCTCCGGCTGAGTGAGGGATAACTTTGAAATCTTGAATAGGTACCCTTTTTTATTGCAGATTTGGATTCTACTCTAAAATATATTAGGTTTTTATTCGAAACATTTTTTTCGATAAGCAAAAAAAAAATATTTTTTTTAAATAAATAAAATCATTTGTTGTTACAAACATACATACATCACCACTATAGAAAAGAATAGAATGGAATTTATTTATTTATTTCCCAACAGGACAATCCCAATATAAGGGGAAATATCACACATAAAACATAATACAAAGTATAACTAAAATACAAAATAAAATTAATTAATTTTTGATAATCAAATTCATTTTTATTCGTTTCTACGATTTTTTTTTAGAAAGAATTTTTTTTTAACTTATTTATGACATAAAATTACGAATGACTTCAATCAACGCCTTATTTAAGAGATGACTACGAGAAAAAGTCGTAATCTGTCATTTGATGCGAGAAATACATTTAATTCAATACATATTTTTACTGAATATAGCGCCATCTGTCGCTCATCGAATTATTTTCGGATAAAAACCTAATATTTTTTAGCATAGAATCCAAATCTGCAATAAAAAATAGGGTTCCCATTTAATATTTCAAAATTACCCCCTCCCCGCCCTAGTGGGGGAGGGGGGCGGTTCGCATTTCACACTACACGATAGGGCTCAATAAACATTTTTGGCCATATTTTTTAAAATCTCAATCGGATTTGTATTTCTGGAGATATTTAGGGTGTACGGGTGGTCTGAAACACTGATAAACTGATATAAAAAAAAAGCGCGGTGGCGCCTCGTGGCACGAGATCTTGGAAAAAATCGAAACAATATACCCCAAACTTCATTTAAAAACAAAGTAGACCATTCAACTCGATCTAACACAACTATTTTAATAATTTTTTAAAATATGAATGAGTAAAAATAACAAAAAAACTTATTACTTGACAGCAATGTTTACACCGGTTAAAAATTTAATTATTTAACACATGGAATACATTTTACATACCTTCCACAAGACACTCCATCAAACCGGATTGTAAAAAGTCAGTAGAACAAAAATTATTACAACTTTAAACACCGCTCAAATTTATGGCACAAAACAAGGCGAGAGTTGATTCGGTTTGACATGCTCTCACACTTTACGCTAGAAGGCCCAACCAAGGGCGTTTCCAACCAACTAGTCTAGGGGGGGGGGGTAATAAAAAAAAGATAAATAACCTGGTGCTTCCGCTCTCATACACCTGTTCCGTGGAATCTCCCTATCCTTTTCCAAAGTTTTAAAGCGTTGGAAAAATTTACCGGTTATATTATTTGTTTGAAATATGGAATATCAGTAATTTTTAACAATAAAAATTGTTAAGCAAAAAATTCTTACCCGATTACCCCTCCTTTGAAACCGCCACTGGGCTCAACTGATTAACGGTTTATAACGATGTACAGTGGTGTCCCCTGTATCATGTAATTAACTTCAGTTTTTCGATTTTCGCCGAGTTTTTCGTGTGCGATGGCACTGATGGCCAAAACAACGTGTATAATTTTATTAAACAGGCCAGCATATGACATCTCATTGTCAGTAATTAACTAATGAGTTTACATAGTTGCGGCAGATTGGAGATACAGCTTATAATGCAAGAATATCGATCGAGCGTTTTGGAAACCGCAATATCCATTTTACTTTGTCTGCAAGATTATCATATCTTTCGGTGTGTGATTACTTTTTATGGGTGTTTTAAGAAAATCCGAGCGCTTGCGTGGTGGTAATTGATTACTGAAAACATGATTTGCCAAGGAGATTGCAATAATATTGAATCTATGAATGCGTAAGCAGGGAAAATGAGCATCTACAAGATGCTGTCTTTGTTGTGTAAAGCCGTTACATATTTGCTTATTGTTCTCACAGCGTTAGAAAAATTCATATAAATATTATAACGTTTTTTGCATGTACAAGAACACGGAGTTGTACCAAGCACTCGAGGCGTGTTCTAAAATTTAATTGGCTCCGGAGATTTGTTGTCGCGTTCTCTTGCGTTCTCCGAAATAAATTTGTGGTAAATTGAAAGAAAATAAATGATTCGTTTCCTCGCTCCTGATTTTAATTACCGTTTTTTATAGATTTTACAAATTGAATGAACCCACGCACAAAGCATAATATATGCTGGGACATGCCTCCATGCACGTTTACAAGAATACAGGTTCAATCAGAGTCTGGAAAATGACCAAAGCGCAATAAATATTTTACGACCAATTCAGCATAAATGTCATTTGATCCCTTTATTGTACTGGTTCCGATAGGTATCTTTACTTTCAATATCCCTCTCTTAGTTTCAGCATTACACAGCAATGCTCTATGGGTGATTTGTTTTATGGCTCAATGCAGCTCACGATTGCACCATAAAATTACCTCGTGTTACTATTGAGTACAGAGGTATACATAATTCTCAATACGCGCAGACCAGACACTCACACACACACATACAGACACAATTTTTTTTCTAGGTCTACTTTCTCGTACTTCGTAACGCCTCACCTCAAAAATTTTCCAAAACATTGTGTAAAAAAATTTCATGACTAAAATTGAGCTGCAAATTCTGCGACTCATTTCTAAGAGTTGACTCTTTGAGTCGACTCATGAGTAACCCACCTCTAATTTGAGTCGATGAATTAGTATTTTTATGTAATAAAAGAAAATAGTGCCCTGTCTCAGTATTTACCGAGTAGACAAATACCGTTTTAAACGGCGAGCGTGAAATTCGAACCGGATCGTATATTGATCAAAATCAGATATGCAAATCTCATTTGAGTTTGCAAATTGCATTACTGCTGCCTCTCGAAGTGGCCGCAGTCTGTACCCGGCTAGAATTTTGTTACATTGAATAGGTGGGGTGGATTTGATCAACAGGTTTTCAATCACTTTGAAAAATTAACTTCTGTGCATTATTTTCCATCTAAACAATAGTCATATAATAATAATAATAATAGATTTATTTCCCAACAGACACTACATCTAATTACAGGGAAATGTTATCAAAAAATATAAGCAAGTACATATAAATAAAAGTACAAATAAAATAAAAAATAAAAAATAATTACATTAGAAAATAATCATAATATAACTAAAATTAATATAATTATCGAAAAATAACAAAATCATGTGAAAGTTAAAGATGTTTTTTTATCAATACCACATTTAAACATTAAATTTTTATCAATACCACATTTAAATATTAACTCTTGCTTCCCCATCAGAACATTTACAGACCAGTTTCGACCTTTCAGGTCTCATCAGTGCAGTTGGTTGCTGATATAGAAACAGAAAATACTATTGGAATATAAATATTCAAAACAACGTTAAACGTAGGAACACCAAAGTGGCGGCATCTATTGCCTGAATGTTGTACTAAACCCAATCTGAGTGGCATATCCACGGACAGATATAGGAATATGCCCATAGCGGCAAATATAACAATAATAATGTAAACATTCAATATTGTTTCCTCTTTAGAACATTAACAGACCGGTTTCAACTTTTCAGGTCTGTTTTAAATACGTTTCTCCACTTAAGTCTTAATTTTGTCGAAAGTCGACAAATTTCTACTGTCAAAAATGTAATTTTCATGTTTCTCGTTGACAGCAATTTTTAATAAAACGAGAATTTTCGTCGAAGGTGATCGTGGAAGACGAAAATTCCAGTTTTTAGTAGGCATCACATCTTAATAAAACGACAATTCTCGTCTAAGACCATTGTAAAATACGAAAATGTTCGTTCCTGCATACTGTCAAAAGTCGAAATTATCAAATTTCTATTGTCAAAAATGTAATTTTAATGTTTCTTGTTGGCAGCACATTTTAATAAAACGAGAATTTTCGTCGAAGGCGCATCGTGGAAGACAAAAATTCCAGTTTTTAGTAGGCATCACATTTTAATAAAACGAGAATTCTCGTCTAGGACCATTTTGAAACACGAGAATTTTCGTTTTTGTATTTTTGAATTGTCGAAGGTCGACAAATTTATACTGTCAAAAATGTAATTTTCATGTTTCTTGTTGGCAGCACATTTTAATAAAATGAGAATTTTCGTCGAAGGCGCATCGTGGAAGACGAAAATTCCTGTTTTTAACAGGCATCACATTTTAATAAAATGACAATTCTCGTCTAAGACCACTGTAAAATACGAGAATGTTCGTTTCTGCATACTGTCGAAAGTCGAAATTATCAAATTTCTACTGCCAAAAATGTAATTTTCATGTTTCTCGTTGACTGCAATGTTGTTGATACAACGAGCATTTTCGTCGAAGGCGCATCGTGGAAGACGAAAATTCCCGTTTTTAGTAGGTATCACATTTTAATAAAACGACAATTCTCGTCTAAGACCATTGTAAAATACGAGAATGTTCGTTTCTGCATACTGTCGAAATTATCAAATTTTTGAACTGTTGAAAGTCAAATTAATAAAACGAGAATTCTCCTCTAAGGGTATTGCCAAAGACGAGAATTTTCGTTTCTCGTCGGAATCACATTTTCAGCATTTTCGTCGAAACCGGCATTTTTTTTTTTTGTCATAACCTATTATGTGTGTCTGTCGGCAGACATTGTATTTTTCCATTATCCAAAATTAAATTTTTCCTTTGTCGAAAATTCTCGCTTTTACTAGGCATCACATTTTAATAAAATGAGAATTCTCGTCGAAGACCACTGTGAAACGCGAGAATTTTCGTTTCTCGTCGGAAGCACATTTTAATAAAACGGGCATTTTCGTCTTCTTTTTATCATAACTTATATGTTGACAGTTTCAACTGTCAATAGGGGTATTTATTGGCAGACATTGTATTTTTCCATTATCAAAAATTATATTTTTCCTTTGTCAAAAATTCTCGTATTTAGTAGGCATCACATTTGAATAAAGTGAGAATTCTCGTCCAAGACGAACGAATTTTCGTCGAAGACAAATCGATCGAAAAACGAAAATTCTCGTTTTAGTAGCCATTACATTTCAATAAAACGAGAATTCTCGTCTAGGAGCATTGTGAAACACGAGAATTTTCATTTCTCGTCGGAAGCACCTTTTAATAAAACAAGACCAGAATTCTCTTTTTTTGTCATAACCTATTATATTATATTATATTATTATGTGTTGGCTTAGGTTAGGGCGGTAATTGTCCGTTGTTAAAAATGACATAATGGCCGGGCAAAAAATGTGATTATCACTGTCAAAATTGTGTTTAAAAAAATGATATTAGCAACAGTTAGAAATAGTATATTACATCGGCATTTTTGAACTGTCGAAAGTATCAAATTTGTATTGTAAAAAATGTAACTTTCACGTTTCTTGTTGGCAGCACATTTAATAAAAATGATAATTTTTGTCGAAGTCGTATAATGGGAATTCTCGTCCGATAGATAACACGATAATTTTCGTTTCTCGTCGGAAGCACATTTTAATAAAACAAGAATTATCTTTTTTTTTTGTCATAACCGATTATGTGTTGAGAGTTTCAACTGTCAATAGGGGTATTTGTGTATCGACGGATATTATCCAAAATTACATTTTGAGATTATGACCGGGCAAAAAAGTGATTGTCACTGTCAAAATTGTGTTTTTCAAAAATGACATTAGCAACAGTTAGAAATAGTATATTAAATCTATTATATCAACAATTGTAATTTTCACCATTCTTGTTGGCAACACATTTTAATAAAAACGAGACGAGAATTTTCGTCGAAGACCCATCGAACGAAAAACAAAAACTTTCGTTTTTAGTAGCCATTACATTTTAATAAAACGAGGATTCTCGTCTAGGAGCATTGTGAAACACGAGAATTTTCATTTCTCGTCGGAAGCATATTTTGATAAAACGAGACCAGAATTCTCTTTTTTTGTCATAACCTATAATCTGCTGGCAGTAGGTTAGGGCGGCAATTTTTTTTAGCCTGTAACGGCGTAAACCTTAACACCGGCGCTGGTGGTATCTATACGAATGCGCCCTCTGTTGCCAACGGTATGAAGTTTTTTTTTAATTTAATATAATTTGCAATGTACAGTTATGTTATAGTGCGGAAAGTCAAAATTGTGTTTTTCAAAAATGACATTAGCAACAGTTAGAAATAATATATTACATCTGCATTTTTGAACTGTCGAAAGTATCAAAAATGTAATTTTCATGATTTTTGTTACATCTGCATTTTTAAACTGTCGAAAGTATCAAAAATTGAATTTTCACGATTCTTGTTGGAAACACATTTTAATAAAACGAGAATTTTCGTTGAAGACACATTGAACGAAAAACGAAAATTCTCGTTTTTAGTAGCCATTAAATTTTAATAAAACGAGAATTCTCGTCTAGGAGCATTATAAAAACACAAGAATTTTCATTTCTCGTCGGAAGCATATTTTGATAAAACCAGACCAGAATTCTCTTTTTTTGTCATAACCTATTATGTGTTGGCAGTAGGTTAGGGCGCCAATTTTTTTTCGCCTGCAGCGGCGTAAACCCTAGCACCGGCGCTGGTGGCATCTTTACGAATGCGCCCTCTGTTGCCAACTGTATGAAGTTTTTTTTTTTAATTTAATATAATTTGCAATGTACAGTTATGTTACATTGCGGAAAGTCTATATGTGTAGATTTTGTATATTGCAAATATTTGGTGTCCCATCTCGTGCTAATGGTATTGAGGGATGGTCTGTTGTTTTTTTTGTTGTCAATTTTTGTTTTTGCCGGGATAACGTTTTCTGGTTGAAAGCGTTCTGGATGAAAGGAGTGAAAAAAAAATTTTGGACGTATTTTTTATGTCGATCCGATTTGTACTTCGCGAGATATTTGGGGTGTACGGGTGGTTTGCACTTTCAATTCTTTTTTTTTGTGGTGCATAAGGCTTTAGCCCTTTGATGATACTCGGAATTGACAACGCCACTCCTTATTCATCATAATCATAATAGACTCGGCTAACGGCATCAAACCAATTTTCGTTCTTCTTCTTCTTGCGTAGTTAATGGCCTTGGCTAGTAGGCTTCTCGGCTTCTAGGCTTCTAGGGGTTCTTCTTCAATCGAATTAACTCTAATTTCATCGCAGAGGCGCATAATTCAATAAGAAAAAAACAATTGAAAACCACTTCTCTACGGAGAAGTTTCTTCATTGTTTTTTGAGAGGTGAGAGATGTCCTAGTGACGTACGATTGGTCGAGCCGGAATTTACCCTTTTGTTGGTACCTCCAAATTCCAGAGGATGCTAATCATGACGGCGCGCCCGTGTCTCAAGTTTATGGTACCAGCCTTAAGTGTCAACGTGCTCAAGAACAATAAGAATCGCTGGCTCGCCTTCGGCAATTACGCAACCCTCGCTGCAAACGTGCTCCTGCATAATGCCTTTCGCAGAAATCGCGAGTCCGATGCGATTCAGTGGCAGCAATTTTCTTTTAACCAATTTTTAATTCGGCATTGTTTCAGATGTGTTGAGTTGCTCCATACAGATAGGGCAATCTATGCCTTGGTCGAAAGCTGGGAAAAATATAGTGTTTACACGCAGAACAAAATATATGGGATATTTGCTTTCGGAAAACTTGATTATAACTTACGAAGGTCGAAGCTATAGAATGGTGTCAGAATTGTATATTGTCGCGTGTGCGTGTAAATATTGGTATAAAATGTGGTTCGTTTAAAATTACCTGCAAATAAGGTTTCAAAATGAATTTTTTGTCGAACTAGCGAAATTAGTCAAGAATCTGAAATTTTATAATAAAGATGCTCTTTGATATTAGTGAGTGAGTTACAATGGACCTTAGCAGACGACTGTCATTTATTATGCATACTGTGCAACTTTCCCTGAAGAATACAGGGTACAGAAAATGCATTTACATATAAAGTGTTTACTTTTTAGTATTTGATTCTTAACACGGATGCATATTGCTGTTTCCAAGGAAATTTTTAGTGCAAGTATTTCTCATTTCATTCGCGCGCAGATCGCGTAAAAAAGGGCTACCCTCGTAAACATTTTACGGTGTTGATTTCCCACATTTATCTGATCTTAAACCAGGTATTATGACATCTGTGATGTCCAGGATATTAACGTCTTATTATTTATTTAGTGGTGACCCACTAAGTTCATATAATCATTGATCAAATATAATAGCAACTAAATAATTAATAGCTTCGTGTTTATGATAGGTACTTCCTTAAGGCCATATCTATAGCCTATTGCACGAAATAATAAATAATAAACAATAAAAATGTATATGACAGTTGCAGTGAAAATAAAACTAAATTTTAATTAATAATTGATTGCAATATCAAACTGCTATTTATTGTTCTTTGTTTTTATAATTTAGAATGTTAGTAGGTAATACATCTCTACTACCAAATATTTATTTGTAATTGGATGCCTTAGTTCGCATTATTTTCTGCCCTCCTGAAATGATGTGAAAATCCCATTGGCAACCTCCACGTGGTGCACATCGTGTAACGCTAATGCCGAAGGTAAAACATGACGGACTAAAAAATATAAAAACAATTGCCATCGACTTGAAACTTTCCAAAACAACTGACAACACATGTGATTTTACATTTCCGTAAAAATTAGACATGCATTGTTTCTATATTTTAGAATATTTCAATGTGAACGGAGATGAAATAAAAAAAAATGCAACAAATTTGTCGACGCGAAAAAAATATAAAAACAATTGCCATCGTCGTGAAACTTTCCAAAACAACTGGCAACACATGTGATTCTACATTTCCGTAAAAATTAGAAATGCATTGTTTCTAAATTTTAGATTATTTCAATGTGAACGGAGATGAAATTAAAACAAAATTGCAACAAATTCGTCGACGCGAAAAAAATATAAAAACAATTGCCATCGACTTGAAACTTTCCAAAACAACTGACAACACATGTGATTCTACATTTCCGTAAAAGTTAGAAATGCATTGTTTCTAAATTGTAGAATATTTCAATGTGAACGAAGATGAAATTTAAAAAAAATTGCAACAAATTCGTCGACGCGAAAAAAATATAAAAACAATTGCCATCGACTTGAAACTTTCCAAAACAACTGACAACACATGTGATTCTACATTTCCGTAAAAATTAGTAATGCATTGTTTCTAAATTTTAGAATATTTCAATGTGAACGGAGATGAAATTTAAAAAAAATTGCAACAAATTCGTCGACGCGAAAAAAATATAAAAACAATTGCCATCGACTTGAAACTTTCCAAAACAACTGACAACACATGTGATTCTACATTTCCGTAAAAGTTAGAAATGCATTGTTTCTAAATTGTAGAATATTTCAATGTGAACGAAGATGAAATTTAAAAAAAATTGCAACAAATTCGTCGACGCGAAAAAAATATAAAAACAATTGCCATCGACTTGAAACTTTCCAAAACAACTGACAACACATGTGATTCTACATTTCCGTAAAAATTAGAAATGCATTGTTTCTAAATTTTAGAATATTTCAATATGAACAGAGATGAAATTGAAAAAAAAATTGCAACAAAGTCGTCGACGCGAAAAAAATATAAAAACAATTGACATCGACGTGAAACTTTCCAAAACAACTGGCAACACATTCTACATTTACGTAAAAATTAGAAATGCATTGTTTCTAAATTTAAGAATATTTCAATGTGAACGGAGATGAAATTTAAGAAAAAATTGCAACAAATTCGTCGACGCGAAAAAAATATAAAAACAATTGCCATCGACTTGAAACTTTCCACAACAACTGACAACACATGTGATTCTACATTTCCGTAAAAATTAGAAATGCATTGTTTCTAAATTTTAGAATATTTCAATGTGAACGGAGATGAAATTTAAAAAAATTGCAACAAATTCGTCGACGCGAAAAAAATATAAAAACAACTGCCATCAACTTGAAACTTTCCAAAACAACTGACAACACATGTGATTCTACATTTACGTAAAAATTAGAAATGCATTGTTTCTAAATTTTAGAATATTTCAATGTGAACGGAGATGAAATTAAAAAAAAATGATGCAACAAATTCGTCGACGCGAAAAAAATATAAAAACTATTGCCATCCACTTGAAACTTTCCAAAACAACTGACAACACATGTGATTCTACATTTCCGTAAAAGTTAGAAATGCATTGTTTCTAAATTTTAGAATATTTCAATGTGAACGAAGATGAAATTTAAAAAAAAATGCAACAAATTCGTCTACGCGAAAAAAATATAAAAACATATATTTGTTTAATATTGTACTGTCTGCAAGTAAAGATATTGTATATATATAAAAACAATTTCCATAGACGTGAAACTTTCCAAAACAATTGGCAACACATGTGATTCTACATTTCCGTAAAAATTAGAAATGCATTGTTTCTAAATTTTAGAATATTTCAATGTGAACGGAGATGAAATTAAAAAAAAAATTGCAACAAATTCGTCGACGCGAAAAAAATATAAAAACAATTGCCATCGACTTGAAACTCTCCAAAACAACTGACAACACATGTGATTCTACATATCCGTAAAAAATAGACACGCATTGTTTCTAAATTTTAGAATATTTCAATGTGAACGGAGATGAAATTAAAAAAAAATGCAACAAATTTGTCGACGCGAAAAAAATATAAAAACAATTGCCATCGACGTGAAACTTTCCAAAACAACTGGCAACACATGTGATTCTACATTTCCGTAAAAATTAGAAATGCATTGTTTCTAAATTTTAGAATATTTCAATGTGAACGGAGATGAAATTAAAAAAAAAACTTGCAACAAATTCGTCGACGCGAAAAAAATATAAAAAACATTGCCATCGACTTGAAACTTTCCAAAACAACTGACAACACATTGTTTCTAAATTTTAGAATATTTCAATGTGAACGAAGATGAAATTTAAAAAAAAAATTGCAACAAATTCGTCGACGCGAAAAAAATATAAAAACAATTGCCATCGACTTGAAACTTTCCAAAACAACTGACAACACATGTGATTCTACATTTCCGTGAAAATTAGACATGCATTGTTTCTAAATTTTAGAATATTTCAATGTGAACGAAGATGAAATTAAAAAAAAAAAAAAATTGCAACAAATTCGTCGACGCGAAAAAAATATAAAAACAATTGCCATCGACTTGAAACTTTCCAAAACAACTGACAACACATGTGATTCTACATTTCCGTAAAAATTAGAAATGCAACCGCGGGTCGATAGCCGTTTAGCAGAAATAATTTTGTAAATTTTAAATGTATTATATTTGTTTAATATTGTACTGTCTGCAAATAAAGATATTGTATATATTAGAAATGCATTGTTTCTAAATTTTAGAATATTTCAATGTGAAAGTAGATAAAATTTAGAAAAAATTGAAATAAATTCGTCGACGCGAAAAAAAATAAATAAAAACAATTTCCATCCACTTGAAACTTCGCAAAATCACTCAATATTAATTCAAGAGTGATTTGGTAAAAAATTCAAATACATTCCGTCGATTGCTTTGGCATTTTTTTATGTAAATTTATGAAAAATTATAATAATTTTTTTTGTTGACGCGAAAAAAACATAAAAACAATTGCCATCCCCTTGAAACTTTACAAAATCACTCAATATTAATTCAAGAGTGATTTCGTACAAAATTCAAATACATTCCGTCGATTGCCTTTGCGATTTTTCGTGTAAATTTATGAAAAATTATAATCATTTTTTGTTGACGCGAAAAAAATATAAAAGCAGCTGTAAAATACTAAATTTACTTAAAATACAATAATCTTAAGAATTTTCCAAAAACTCAAAAAACTCCATCACAGGTTTTCAAGATAACCGACCGAGAACAGCGCTTCAGATTTTTTAATTTGCACGAGTGAAAAAAAATTATAAAAACAACTGCAACACACTTTAAATTTTCCAAATTCACTCAAAATACACAATCCTCAAAAAAACTTAAAAAACCCCATCACTGGCTTTTAAAATTTCAAGTTTCACTTCTTCCGAGTGAAAAAAAAATATAAAAACAAGTGCAACACACTTGAAACTCTCCAAATTTACTCAAAATACATTAATCATAATAAGCCTTCAAAAAACCCACAAGTTTTCAAGATAACCGACCGAGAACAGACCATAGGATTTTTTAAGTTTTACTTCTTCGGAGTGAAAAAAAAATACAAAAACCACTATAACAAACTTTTCAGATTCACTCAAAATACATGAATCTTAATAAACCTCCAAAAAACTCAAAATACATCATCACCGGTTTTCAAGATAACAACACAAAATACAATTCTGGAAGAATTTTTCAAATCTGCTAATTTGTTCAAGAGATATATTCTCAAATAAATGCATTGCTATTTTTCTCGATTCATGAAACTTTCACAGGCATCGTTTTAAGATTTAAAATGACAAATCAGTTTTTTTAGAATTAATAAAAAAAAATCTTGTTTCGTTTGAAATTAGAGGTGCCATGGCTCCTTGGCTCTACATAACGAGCCGCCCCTGCTCTCGCTAAGTTTACATTTGGCTTTAGATATTGGGGTAACCAGCAGCTTATAAGTGAAAGGAGGAAATGTTACCTATGGTTGGATAGGTTTTTTTTAAGAGGGTAGTACAAGTTTTGACTCTGTTTTTTCGCCATTGGAGACATTTCTAACGATATGCAACAATTGCCATTTTGCGGGAACTTCCCTGATATGAAATTTATTTGTGCATTTGTAAAAAAGTTATTTCATTAAAATAAACATATATTCATAGACTCGTTATGCCCAAGACATTATAATGCCATATTTGTATGCGGAATAACCTAACTTTCCTCACTTCTGTTTTTCTTTTTCCCGTCTCTAACTGAATATCCGCTAAATAAGAATTCAACGGACTATCGACCTTATCCTTTCTGCTGCATTATTTATATGACAAGTATTATCCATTTTTGGTGGAGTATATCGATCCAGCCCCGCCGTATTCAACTCATTCATATTCAAACCCTGTTGGTGTAATGTTGGCGATTAATGATCCAAACTTCGCGGAAGTCCATAATTTGTTTTATTTATTCGATATTCGTATTTATTACGTAATTGATACTACAAGTCCCTTTAATTCCGATTAACGTTTACTAGTTCACTAGATTGTAACTTTTAACTAATGATTATTATATATGCTGGGTTGATTATTGGAATTAATAAAGCAGTAATCAATTTTTACCCTCTCAAGAGTCGAGAATAAAATTTGCACAAAATGTCCATCAATCCTCAGGTGGAGAACAAATGTTTCTGCGTCGATTGTCTCGAGGCCTTCCATCTAGATAAATAGTAAAATTAGGGAAATTAAATAAAATTCCCAAGCCGCGAGGAAAATCGTTTGGCAGCATATCGGAGTGACCCAGATTTCCAGAACTGTTTTTCCTCCCTTGTCGTGGCGCGTTGCTTTTCCGAAAGAATTTATGGTAAATTCATGTTTCAATCTGTGCATACCGTACTCGCTCAAAACGCTACATAAAGTGGGAAAGTTTTCCCGTTAACCCTTGACCGATATGCAATATTATCTCTACTACGTATTTTTTTATTTAAACATATTATTCTCTGGTATTTTTAATTTTAAAAAAGCAATTAAGAGATTTCTCAGAATCGAGAGTGTCGACCCGCATAAAACCAATATTAGTTTAGGCGACATCCAATTTTTGCAAAAGCCTCCATGCGCGTAATAAGGCCGAAGAGACGCCAAACAATTAAACCGGATTACGATCCAATTCCGCCCTATTACAGCATGCACTACGAGCACGTTATTTTTCACGGGATGAACCCGAAATGGAAATTTCATCCAAAACCCGGATGTGTCTCCACCGAATATGGTCCGTCGTAAGTGCTAAATATTGAGCATCCCAGCACCGCATTAATTTTTAATCCAGTGCAGCCGCACGCTCCACCTCTCCCATGAAATTGTACCTCTAAACCTCTAATGAAACGTAAAATGTTTGGATAAGATGCGAAAATCCCGGCAGGACGTGGTAAAGCCCATATTGAACACTTTCCTCATTACAAGCGCAGGGACGTGCTCAGAGAATAATAGAACTGCAGAGTTTGCCCCAGCTAATACTGAACACGGTGAATATTGTAATTCTACAGCACTTCCACGTTTCCTTCTAAAAATACATATATCCACGAATCTTGAAGTACGCATGCAAAATCTAGTCGGAATGTAATTGAAATATATACCGAGACGCAGTGGCGGCTCGTGAACTGTTTGAGTGGTAGAGCCACTTATAAAATATATATTTACAAATTCAAAGTATAATTGAAAAACTGTGTGTCCTACATTTGTTAAGAAAACTAAACTATTTATAGTTACATTTGAATTGTTAGTAAATTTTCAGAATTAAAAAAAAATGGTGATGTATGATGGTATAATAGTTATTTATATTTGTACTTCCAGTGTAAGTAATATTTTAAATATATCATTGCGGACAAAAAAGCTGACATCTCTTTTTGTCTAGTGTGAATCAGCCAGACGTTTTGCCCATTGATTGGCAATAAAGCCAATTTTTACGAATACAATTTAGAGCAGCGCTGTCCAACTTCTCTTAGCCAGCAAATATTTTGCGGGCCGAAAAGGATAGGCAAATGAAAAGTTAATTCATGTCAACTCAAAAGTTATTTTATTTATAGTAAAAAATAAAGATCATAACATTTTTTCGACAATAAAGTTTATATTTTTGCATAATAAATATTGCGTTATATTTATTGTTAAAATGAAATATCACATAGTAACGGACAAAACAATGTTATTCTTGAAAATAATACATAACTAGAAATAATAAAAACACAATAAAATTAGAGTATTATTAAGCCTTAGCTATTTAATGGGAGCATTGTGGCCGTAGTTGTTGAGCAACAATTTCTTTTATGTCCATATCAATATTTGTTGTGGCTCTATTTATATTTTCAAGAGTGGAGTCTTTCAAGCTGTTTCTAAATTTTGATTTGATATATTTTATGTCAGAGAATGCACGCTCGCATATATATACTTCCGAACATAGAAATGATTTGAAGTCCAAAATCTCTCATTTTTTGATATTTTTCTTTATCCAAATGTTTGAACACTTGTATTCCAGTTGCTCACTAGATGCAATGAATGCGTCAGCCTAAAGGTAGCATAATTCCATTTGATATTTAGATTCAACGGAGGTAATATCGATGTTGAATGGATCACCGAATAAATTAATACTCATCTTTAAATCATCAAATTGAGAAAATCTTCTATTAAAATCGTCAATAAGCATATCTAATTCAAGTAAAAAAATGTCAAAATTAACTTCTATGTTACAGGCCTTCATTTCTTCATACATCTCTTTGCAACATTCAAAATGAAATAAATTATTTTCCTGCAAATTTAACAATTTTTAATTTATTTCTGAAACCTGTTACATATTTATAAAGACAACACACATCTTGATCTTTTCCTTGCAAGCATTTATTCAAAATATTTAAATAATTTGTAATGTCTATTAGGAAAGCAAGTGAACAAAGAAAATTTTTATCACCAAAATTTGCTGTCAAATCTTCATTGATGCCAACTTCTAATAAAAAAAGATGAATTTCTTTTCGAAGTGTAAAAAATCTCTTCAGGCATTTTCCCGCACTTAACCAACGAATATTACTATGTAAAACCAAATCACCATACTCAGCTTGCAGTTCGTCCAAAAAAGTTTAAAATTTTCGATGAGAACGATTTCCGCCACGAATTAAATTTGTTATTTTGCAAACCTTGTCCATTACGTCTTTTAGTTTAACATAAAACAACCATATTTTTTAATCATTAAAATTTTTATAATTCTTGTTGTTGACGGTTGAATCATAACTATTATCTACAAATCTCATATATTTTTTTTTATTTTATATTTTAAATGTATACAGATATTTATTTAAAATTTGATGTAAACTTTACCATAATTCGCGGGCCATAAAAGAAAGCATCGCGGGTCGGATGCGGCCCGCGGGCCGCCAGTTGGACAGCGCTGATTTAGAGGAAAGTCGCGCACTAGATGGTGTCTTACTTTATTTTGTCGACAATTGTATATCAAATGTTTTGCAGGATCAGATGATACCGACGCTTAAAACGTCAAAATTATGAAAATGACAGTCAAATAAATACATTTTTATAATCTCTACCGTTAATTTATTCAAAAACTAACGAGATTACGAAAAAAATTCCAACGTCAAAAAGTACCAATTTTAAAGTTGGATTTTTGCAAAATTAATGTAGAAAGTCAAAACTTCACGTTTTTATTTTTGAAAAAGTCTATGTCAGTATTTTTTTTGTTCGACAATTTAAAACAATAATTTTCAAAAATTCATAAATTTCAAAAATGAACACATTTTCAAATATCTAAGATAATTCTAAAGGCAGATGTTTTGTAAATATACTAAATTTTTTGAAAAAGTCTATATCAGTATTTTTTTTGTTCGACAACTTAAAACAATAATTTTCAAAAATTCATAAATCTCAAAAATGAACACATTTTCAAATATCTAAGATAATTCTAAAGGCAGATGTTTTGTTAATATACTAAAATTTTTGAAAAAGTCTATATCAGTATTTTTTTTTCTTCGACAACTTAAAACAATAATTTTCAAAAATTCATAAATCTCAAAAATCAACACATTTTCAAATATCTAAGATAATTCTAAAGGCAGATGTTTTGTAAATATACTAAAATTTTTGAAAAAGTCTATATGAGTATTTTTTGTTCGACAACTTAAAAAATAATTTTCAAAAATTCATAAATCTCAAAAATGAAAACATTTTCAGAAATCAAAGTTGGGTTTAAAGGTTGTCAGTCGTTCTGTCGATTTACTAAAATATTTGGGGAACTCGATTTTGCTTTCGATTTTTGTTTTATTTAAGTGCTCGACAACTTAAAATATGAATTTTCAAATTCGCAACTCACGCAAAAATAGACTCATTTTCAAAAAACAAGGTTATTTTTAAAGGTAAATAAATGTATTATGATTGCATCAGAGTTTTTAAAAATTCAATCAAATCGATATTTTTTTCTATACCGTAAAAATTTATAACGTAGAAATTGACACATTTTCAAAAATATAAGTTTATGTTAAAGTAAATATATTAAACAAAGAATTTATTTTCTTTAGATTTTGTTTGTTCAGTTGTTCGACAACTTAAAACAATAATTTTCAAAAATTCATAAATCTCAAAAATGAACACATTTTCAAAAATCTAAGATAATTCTAAAGGCAGATGTTTTGTAAATATACTAAAATTTTTGAAAAAGTCTATAACTTCTAGTTTCGAGTTCTACAAAAGTTCTGTTGTGTTTTTGTATTCGAATCATTTCTACGTAGATATTTACTACACCACCACATAAAATAGACAATATGAGGAAATGTTACATTTTAAGTGAAGCATTTCGTATAACATAATTTCACTTCATGACAAATCTCCGTACATAAAGCCCGTCGGAAGCAGCAAATGACTCCATTATTTGGTGAAAGCGCTGATCGATTACGTGGTATAGTTTCCTTACAGAATATCCCAAGCAATTATTTTTCCGGAGGCGTTGTGGCGATCGTATAATCCATCCGTGAATATGTGAGATATTTCCGGGAACCGGGATAAGCCTGCATTATGGCGGCGACACGCTTTGTGGAAGCTCCTTTTATTTCCCTGGAATGAATTGGTCGCCAGGACCTTTCAAATTCGCACGATCCGATTAATTTGTTGCTCTAATCATCGTAATTTGCATGAGGGATATAAACTGAACTAATGTAGTTCGATACATATAGAGGGGGGGGGGAGGATTGTTTTGCCGGGGTCTAAGGGTCTAAGGGTCTTTATTGGTAATTATTTATGATTGTATAATTTTTTCCAGTAAAAGTTATTATAGGGGCCGCGGCCCACAAAGCTTTACTGTACGGCTCGTTGCGAACTGTCAAAGCACCCTGCAATTGAAGTGTGTTTTTTTTTTAATTGAACATACGAAATCTTACATGCTCACAATTAGCAGGTTCATAGATAAAAAATCGCACTGGATGTGTGATCTGTATATTATGTACAACTGATCTAAGAATAATAATATTAATAACAATAATAATTTATGATGGAAATAAATGTTAATCAATAAATCGAATAAATTAAATACTCAAATATATTCGAATAATTTCTTGAACGAATATTCGAATACTGAAATCATAAAAATTTCCAGCGCTAGTCGAGACGTCTCTTGCTTGCTTATTACATTATTTGTTTTTGTTTTTATGCAATTTAGACAGAAATATAAAAAAAAATAATCCGCCTGGGGTGGACCCCACCCCCTTACCTCCCAGGTAAACATTTACACTTTACTAAAATATATTCTCCACATTTATATTCCATGGTAGGAACATCTTTGTAGACTTTCTTTAAGATATCTCTATAAAAAAATCAAGGGGCGTTAAATCTAGATATCTAGCAGGTCAAGACAATGAAAAAACTCATAATTATGATCCAATACGAATAATACGCTGGACAACCATCATGTTGATACCGAATGTTCAATCTCACTCTCAAATTAAAATCTTTTATCAGTATTAGTAATTCGTTATGAAGAAAATGGTGGTATCTCTCACCGACAAGAAGTTGGCCACAACTTTCTAGCCACGAATTTTGGTCCGAATTATGACCAATCTCAGCAGAATGTTATTTAATCCCGCATTTCATTTTTTTAAAAGTATCGCATTAAGGGATATCAAATAAACATTTTATAATTACTTGTATGCAATTTTAATAAAAATTGGCGGCGAATTAAATTTTTCAGGTCAGCTACGGATCCGCGCGGTACAAAAAAATTCTAAATAGTGTTTAGCGCTAGTTGTACTTGACTTTATTATACAGGTCTATTAAAAAACACCTAATAAACAATTTAAAATAATTTATTTGCAGTAGACTTCATAAATTGCGACGGAAATCATTTTTCAAATCAGCCACAGATTTTCTTTAAAAATTAAATATTGCAAAAAGTAAGCAACGGATAAAAAAATGTGTTTGGTAAAAGTTATTTGCTCTAATTCGTAGATTTCGATGCCATAATAAAAAATACAGGTTTATGTTTAAAAAGCACAAGTTGACCTTGAAATGACCTTGAAAACTTACTTATAATTGATGACATATATGTCTGCTGCATTAGCCCCTTCATGCCAAATACATTTTATTTGAAACATTATTTTCTCAGAATCTTCGTTTCCATAATATTTCAGGCGTCATAAATGCCTCGCCCTGTATATTCACGCTTTAAATAAAATTAACTTCATTGTTTGTTTGATAATGACTTTCCAAAAATTCTGTATGGGTCATACGTTATTTTTTATGCTTTCCCTAAGATCTATCCTTGGAAGGTGGATCTTTGGGAGATTGTCAAAAATACTTTACAGAAATTTTGGAAACACTACAAACATACAGAGAAATACTAGAAACTTTAAGGAAACGGAAGACTGTTTACCTTAGACAAGTTCTCTGAAACACCATGTATTGAAACTTTAAATACAATTCACTTTATTGTTTGTTTGATAATGAGGTTCCAAAAATTCTGTATTGGTCACAAGTTATTTTTTATGCTTTCCCTAAGATCTATCCCTGGAAGGTGGATCTTTGGGAGATTGTCAAAAATACCTTTCAGAAATTTTGGGAACACTACAAACATACAGAGAAATACCAGAAACTTTAAGGAAGCGAAAGACTGTTTGCCTTAGACACGTTCTCTGAAACAATATATATAGAAACCTTAAATAAAATTCAGTTTATTGTTTGTTTGGTAATGATGTTCCAAAAATTCTGTATTAATGACATGCTATTTTTGATACTCTCCTAAAGATCTATTTTTGAAAGATGGATTTTTGGGAGAGAGAAATTTTGGGAACAATACAGACAGAGAAATTCTAGAAACTTGGAGGACGCCAAAGACTGTTTACTGAAACAACATATTCTAGAACTATACATACTATCAAAGACGGCATTTTTTGATATTAAAAAGAAGAGTAAATTTCAACTGTTAAAAATGACAATTTAGAACTGTCAAAAATAGCACTACTATCAAAATGGCAATTAGTAGTAAAAAGGAAATTATTAATTTCTGAAAATAACCATTCATTACTGTCCAAAATTGCTCATTACTGAAAACGATTCGTTTCAACAACAAAAAGAAATTTTGCGGTAAACACGTTTGTTTGATTTTCAAAAAAAATCGCACGTGTTTACCGCAAAATTAAATATGGATTTTCAACTCCTGACTGCCTCAACAATCAATCAACAAAAAGAAAATTTCCAAATGCCAAAAATGTTAGACTGTCAAAATTTGAGAATTTCTACTTTCACTATCAGCATTTTTCAATATTAAGAACGGGAAATTTCGAACGGTCAAAAGTAACAATTACAAATTGTCAAAAATTATGCAATCCTACTGTCAGAAACGGCATTTTTCAATAGTAAAAATAACCGTTTTTTAATTTTAATTTTTAACCGTCAAAAATGACAATTTCGAATTGTCAAAAATTCTGCATTTCTGCTACGACAAACGGCACGATTCAATGGTAAATAAAGAAATTTGCAGCTGCCAAAAATTATGTTTTTTTTACTATCTAAAACGGCATTTTTTAATATTAAAAAAAGAAGTCAATTTCAACTGCAAAAAATGACAATTTCGAACTGTCAAAAATAGCAGCTCTATCAAAATGGCACTTAGTATGTAATTCTGTGACTTGTGTAAAATATTTTGTATGTTGATAACATTAAATGAATTATTATTATTATTATTATTATTAGTAAAAAGGAAATTTTCAATTTCTGAAAGAAAACCATTCAATACTGTCAAAAATTGCTCATTACTGAAAACGGTTCGTTTCAACAATAAAAAGAAAATTTCCAAATGCCAAAAATGTTAGACTGTCAAAATTTGAGCATTTCTACTATCACTTTCAGTATTTTTCAATATTAAAAAAGGGAAATTTCCAACGGCCAAAAGTAATAATTATAAATTGTCAAAAATTGTGCAATTCTTCAGTTAGAAACGGCATTTCTCGATAGTAAAAAGATACATTTTTAACTGTCAAAAATGACAAATTGTCAATTGTTCAGCATTTCTGCCATGACATACGGCACGATTCAGCGATAAATAAGGAAATTAGCAACCGCCGAAAATTGGGGAATTTTACTATCAAAAAACGGATTTTTTTGATACAAAAGAAAGAAAATTTCAACTGCTAAAAATAACAATTTCGAACTGTCAAAAATCGCACATATCTACCATCACAAATGGCACGTTGGCAGTAAAAAGGAAATTTCAATTGTCAAAAATAACCATTCAGGACTGTCAAAACTAAAATACTAAAAATGGTTTCATTTCAACAATAAAAAGAAAAATTCCAAATTCCAAAATTTTTGAACTGTCAAAATTTGAGCATTTATACTATCACTATCGGCATTTTTTCAATATTAAAAAAGGGAAATTTCCAATGGTAAAAATTAACAATTACAAATTGTCAAAAATTCTGTATTTCACAAACGGTAGGATTCAACAGTAAATAGAGAAATTAGTAGCATCCAAAAATTGTGGATTTTTACAATCAAAAATGGCATTAAAAGAAAAAAGAAAATTTCAACTACTAAAAATGACAATTTAACTGTCAAAAATCGCACATTTCTATCATCACAAACGGCACGATGGCAGTAAAAAGGAAATTTTCAACTGCCAAAAATAACAATTTACAACCGAAATTTTTAACTGCCAAAAATAACAATTTACAACCGTCAAAAATGGTTAATTTTAATACTAAATGTACAGTACAGCGAGATCGAATAAAAAATTAGTCAAAGCAGGCCATGAACAAAAAACCGAATGTATTTTCTTTGTTCCTAAATTTGAAAATATCAGCTTATACACTTGCCAATAAGTTTAGGAATTTTGGCTGATGGCCAACTTTGACTAACTTTTATTCGATCGCACTGTATTATATGTATCGGGTGGAACCGTGACCGAAAATTTGCGTTTCTGGGGCACGAACAGCGATTGCATCCCCTCAAAGTGACAGTTTGGTGCGAAATTTACAGTGAAGAAGTGATTGGCCCTTATTTTTTTGAGGACGCGAAGGCACCATAGTAACCGTAACTGGTGAGCGCTACAGATGTTAAACGAGTTTTTTTCCACAAGTTGCTGAATTGCGTATCGAGTATTGTTGGTTCCAGCAGGACGGAGCAACCGCTCACATAGCTCGGGCAACGATGGCGATTTTGAAACACCATTTTCCGCGGCGTGTGATCTACCGTTTTGGTGATTTGGACTGGCCAGATCTGACGGCGCTAGACATCTTCCTTTGGGGCTTTTTGAAATCTGGCGTTTACCACAACAAACCATAAACCTTGCAAGTCTTAAAAGCCAACATCGAAGAAGAAATCACCACTTCGGCGCCAGATGTTTTGCGAAATGCTGTAATACGAGCACAAATGCGCATCAACTCAGGAGGTGACCCATATCATTTTTTCAACTTAATGTCATCAATTTTGCAGTTTCAAATAAACTTTTCGTGAAAACAGAGAATAATATTAAGAATAATATTTTGTCATGGGAAAAATATCTTTTGAGTTTAAAGAGCTTAAGTTAACAACACTTTAAACTTTTACATTACTAAAGTCAAAACGGTCTCTTGTCACCTTGTTAAATTTTAATGTCAATAAATTGTTTTTCAAAGCCACCTTCGATTTTTATTTAGTGAAATGGCTATTGAAATGGTTGATAAAACGAGTTTGTTGCAAATAACTTTTAATGCGTTAGAAATTTTGACGGCGTTGTTATTAGGAAAAATGTTTGTTTTTTAATTCTGCATAGAATGACATAAAAATATACAGGGATTCTAATTTAAAATAAGAAAAATAAAGTGCTTTAAAGTTTGAAATGTTTGACACTAAAATTTAGGCACCCTGTATAATTCATATCGATCAAACTTGGTTAACGGGACTATCAGACGTTATTTAATAAGTACCTTGTATGATTTTATTAACAAGGCACTGTTTTTATTTTTTATTGATTTTTTAAACCAATAGTGCAAAACTGATTTTTTTAGTTTTAATTTTTTTTGCTGACATCCCTGAATCGATTCCAATAAAATTATAGGAGTATGTAGGCAACCATAAAAGGTACCCAAATAAGCAATAAAATACATAGCATGTAATTTAAAAAATATATCATCATCACGTCACGCTGTTTTGGGACACCCTGTATAATCAAAAATATTTTCCTGAAATGCATTCTAAGATGCAAATTTATTCTGCAAAATATCAAAATTACAACTTAATTAGTAAATGAGTTATAGAAGACGTATAATAATATCTATTACTATCATTTCCTAATAATAAAAGAAATACGATTAATACGAAACCAAAACATGACTACATGTAATGAGTTTACGGATAACTAATTATTCAAATCCTATGTTTCTCTTTCATTGTGTAAACAGCTTAATCTCAAGCTTAACCCGCACTAAACTGAAAGGGCCGCACTTCAAATAATCACCAAATGAATTCACTCCGCAACATTAGTAATGCATCATTACCTCGTCCAAGACCCACAAATCCTGGGCAAGCTCGTCCTTTAAAGTATTTCCATTAATCTACTAAAGTACACACTTAAAACCTACGTCTCGTAAATATTCTCAAGTTACACCTGGATTTTAATATAGTTTTAGTCTTCCTCAACACTGACGTTAATTACGAATAATGATCAATTATCAACTCCTGAAACATAACTAGTTCTATGAGATGAGATGATTTCTCCCTTTTTATGAAGTTTTTAAATATATTGAAATTAATATTATTTGCAACAGTGACGGTTTGCGGGTTTTTTTCAGGTACGGCCAAGGAACAAGAGGGTCAGTTGCAAAGACGGCTGGCTGCGTGACCGCACCTATCTGTATTACCACCTCTTGTTCCTCGGCCGTACCAGAAAAAAACCCCTGAACCGTCACTGATTTGCAAGCAGTTTTCTTCGTACCAAACTGGTGAACATGCCTCCGACAGGGATCGAACCTGCAACCTCCAGATCTCCGGTCAGGGATGCTTCCCATTGCACCACAGAAGCCACACTTCCAATCCTGAGAATTATTATATTCGTAGTCGGGCGATACTGAGCGCTAACCTGTCGTTTTCCGAGTCGGTGATACTACTACTACTGACCGACCAAACGTTACAATCAGCGTCGGCTCGTGGATATTCGTAGAGGAGGCAGACAGAGATGCCACTCATGCTGCACTACTTGCTCCTATAGAAGAAGCAAATATGCCGCAGCTGTTTTAATCAAATTTTCTTCCATAGCCTCCGAACATCCACGAGCTGCCGCAGGTTACAAGCTTAAGAAACTAGTATACAGGGTGTCCTAAATAGAGTAGGATTGCACAGGTATCTTTCTTATTCTTAAAGCTAGAGATCTGGTTAAATAGGCAATGTTGTGCAGTTTTCTATGCTGATTCAGATTATGTTGAGAAATTTTCAAAATTCCAAACAGTTTAGAAAATATTTAAAAAAAACTGAAAATCGTGATTTTCAAAATAATCAAATATCTCAATAATTATTAAAGATGCGAAAAAAAGTTTTAAATAAAAGTTACTTGGTTTAATTAGGCAAACATAGAAATCAAGTCAAAATAAAATTCAAGATGGCGGTTTCCGAGATATTAATACCAACTTTCTTATTTCAAATGGCCGCCATATTTGATTTTTACACGCATAAATAGACTTTTTTTTCTCTTTTCAACTATGTACAACAATCTGTGTCAAAATAAAAAATAATGGAAATATTAATTGTTTAAATTTAAATTTTAATTTTTTAAATTATTTTTAAAGCAAATGTAACAAAACACAAAGAGGTAATACAACCAAGTAGTAAAATAACAATAAATTATAAAAAATGCTCAAAATGTTGACCGTTATTGGCCAAACACAATTGACAGCATTTTACAACACTGCCAGTTACTTTTCGCAATGTGTTGCGGTTAATGCCGTTTATTGCCTCTGTCACTGCTTCGCGAAGTTCATCCACATTGTTATAATTAAAGTTACTTCCATAAACTTTGTTTTTTAAAGTGCCCCACAAATAAAAGTTAAGAGGCGCCAAGTCTGTAGATCTGGCTGGCCACTGTACAGGTGTATTAGTCGCTATTACTTTATTATTAAAACGTCCCTTTAGATAAGTAATAACATCTCTGGCATTGTGTGCTGGAGCGCCATCTTGCTGGTACCATATTTGCATATTTTGTGCCAAAGGTAAATCATCCAATAAATCTTGTAAGGTTGTTTGAAGAATTTTCAAATAACGTTGTGCAGTTAGAGTTCCACCAAAAATTATAGGATCAAGTAAACGATTTCCCATTATGCCACAAAAAAACACTAAAGCCGAACCGTAATTGGTTTCGCCGTGGAATAACTATGTGTGGATTTTCTTGAGTCCAATAGTGCTCGTTATGACGATTAAATAATCCATAATTAGAAAAGTAAGATTCGTCAGTCCATAAAATCACCATTTTCCATAATTTTGTTGATTAACCACCTGCAAAATGTTAATCTACGGATGTTATCATTTGGTTGTAAAGTCTGAGATAGGTGCAATTTATAAGGGTGAAACTTGTGCTTTTTTAAAATTGTTGATGCTCTAGACTTAGATACGTTAACTTCATTTTCTATCTGCCGACATGAAATGTTCGGATTAGCTGCCACACAAGCCAATGTTAATTATTCATCATTTTAATTATTCTATTTCTCTTAAGTTTTTTTAAACTTCCATACAATTGCATATTTTCATCCAATCTTTTAAATACCTTAATGTCCGGCTGCCTTCTTTCAGGAAAGTTTGTTAGGTATGTTTGTGCTGCAAGATGGGGGTTTTTGTAACACTTGATGTAATTACAAAACATATCGTATTGTTCAGATATTGAATAATTCGCCATTTCAAGTAATTAATATTTATCGATATTACAACAACTTAAGACAACACACATGTATGAATGATTAATACAACTGATAAACTAATGTAAGATGACAGTTAGTCGTTATAACAAATTTTGTTTTATTTTTATTTATGCCTACTTGTTTTAAACTCACAACAATTAATATTTCCATTATTTTTTATTTTGACATAGGTTGTTGTACATCGTTGAAAAGAGAAAAAAAAAGTCTATTTATGCGTCTAAAAATCAAATATGGCGGCCATTTGAAATAAGAAAGTTGGTATTAATACCTCGGAAACCGCCATCTTGAATTTTATTTTGACTTGATTTCTATGTTTGCCTAATTAAACCAAGTAACTTTTATTTAAAACTTTTTTTCGCATCTTTAATAATTATTGAGATATTTGATTTTTTTGAAAATCGCGATTTTCAGTTTTTTTTAAATATTTTCTAAACTGCTCGGAATTTTGAAAATTTCTCAGCATAGAAAACTGCACAACATTGCCCATTTAACCAGATCTCTAGCTTTAAGAATAAGAAAGATACCCATGCAATCCTACTCTATTTAGGACACCCTGTATAAATTACACATCTTCGTTATGTTCACACCCATTTTCATTAATATATGATGTGAGCACGAGTATTATTATTTGAGCAACAGATTTCATTAGTTTATTGCATCCTACCTTGAAGGATAGATGAAGTCGCCCAACCCCGATCTTTAGGCACTTACAAGGCTATAGGATTTCGTTCGTTCGTTCATTTACGTGTCGAAGCCGTACATTTTCGCAAATCATTTCTGCCATTCTACTTCCCTAATCAAATTGTGTAGCTTCCTACGGACCAACTAGACTGTATAATTAATACATATCACGAACTGCTATCTCATTTTCTCCGACATATTGTTCGGTAAATATTAAATAAAATGGTGGGAGAGGCCGCTTACATTTCCTCGGGTACATTTATTCGCGACAAAAAATATCCAACTGTCTGCACATTTGATTGATTTTAGAGGAAAATATAAAACCCAGCAAAAGTCTACGGGCTGTAAAAAATTCGATCAATTTCAACCCGAGCGATAAAAAATTTACAAATATTCAGCACCTTATAAACTTGTAATTTATAATACTACACTGATGTTTAAGGGCTTACATTGGATGATGACGTCACAGTACATGGGTCCGTCCGATATTACTTCAAAAAGCAAGCTCCCCAGTTACCCTATCCTTTAAAGTTTAAAATTTTGCTGAAACACAGATCCAGTAGGATTTTCCTTGCGTTTGTGGCGACTCTGTTTCTTCATCAAAACCTCTGCAGGTGGGGTCTGTTGAAACTTGAGCACATAAAGGTGATCATTTAGCTGGACTTTAATCCATGTTTTCAAGTCATAGATACATTTGTGCAATATCGAGCAACCTTCGAGTAACCTAAATAAGAAATCATTTTATTTTAAATTTAATAAAACGAAACATAACCTGAATATTCAATATTCAACCTGTTCGTAACTCTGCAAAGCAAAATTAAGTCTTACTAAGACTATAAACAAATCAATATCCGGCGTGGCACTAGCCAGGGAAGTAGTTGTTTCAATAAGTTATTTGTTTATAGTCTTAGTAAAACTTAATTTTGTTACGAGTTACGAACAGGTTGAATATTCATATATTCAGGCTATATTTCGTTTTATTAAATGTATTTAATGCTTCTGCAACCAGTGAGATTGCCTCTAATTTTTTCATTTTATTTTGATTGTATTCATGATTTACAACTTAAAAGAGGGCTCTAAAAAAATTACTCTTGTAAAACCCTCGTTTGTGTTCTAAGAATTGGAGGGTGGGATAGAGCCCACCCACCACCCTTCGTTTCCACAGAAACCTAACCAACAAAACACTGTTCTATTAAACTAATTTCTTAGTCAGATCATGATTGATGCAATAATTTCAAAAACGTAAGGAAAGAGCGTTTGTGGGAAAAATTTAAATGAAACAGAGGGTAGTGGGTGGCCCCTATCCCACCCTCAAACCTTTTAAACATACCCCAGAGTTTATATAAATAAAAACGTTAGTCATAGGACCAAAAAACCTTTTGATTATTTTCTGAACAATTAGTGTACACTTGTAAAACTCTCGTTTGTGTTCTAAGGATTGTTGAGTAGGATAGAGACCGCCCACCGCCTTTCATTTCCACTGAAACCTAACCTAGAAAACACTGTTTGATGAAACTAATTTCTTAGTCAGATCACGAGAGATTCAATAGTTTCAAAAGCACAAAGAAACAGCATTTGTAGTAAACATTTCAATGAAACAGAGGATAGTGGGTGGGCTCTCTCCCTCCCTGAAACCTTTTCTATACGCCCCAGAGTTTTCATAAATGAAAAAGTTTGTCAAAGGTCAAAAAAACTGTTATTAGATTATTTTCTCATCAAATAATTTGCACCTGCAAAACCCTAGTTTTGGAGTGTGAGATAGAGCCCACCCACTGCCCTTCGTTTCCACTTAAACCCAATCTAGAAAACACTGTTTGATGAAACTAATTTCGTCCGTCAGATCCCAAGAGATTAAATAACTTCAAAAGCATAAAGAAAGAGCGTTTGTGGGAAAAATTTAAATGAAACAGAGAGTGGTGGGTGGGCTCTATCCCACCCTCCAACCTTTTCAACACGCCCCAGGTTTCTATAAAAGAACACGTTAGTCATAGGACCAGAAAAAAACGCTAGATTATTTTCTTGTAAACTATACTTGTAAAAACCTCGTTTGTGTTCTAAAGATTGAAGGCTACGATTGAGCCTACCTATCGCACTTCGTTTCCACAGAAACCTAACCAAGAAAACTCTGTTCGATTAAACTAATTTCTAAGTCAGATCATGATAGATGCAATAATTTCAAAAGCGTAAGGAAAGAGCGTTTGTGGGAAAAATTGAAAAGAGACAGAGGGTGGTGGGTGGTCCCTATCCCATCCTCCAACCTTTTTAACACTCCCTAGAGTTTCTATAAATAAAGGCGTTTGCCGTAGGACCCGAAAACCGTTAGATTATTTTGTTAACCATTAATTTACACCTGTAAAACCCTCGTTTGTGCTCTAAAAATTGATGGGTAGGATAGAGCCCACCCACCGCCCATTGTTACCCCAGAAACCTAACCTAGAAAGTACTGTTCGATTAAACTAATTTCCTAGTCAGATCATAACAGATGTAATAATTTCAAAAGCGTTAGGAAAGAGCGTTTGTGGGTAAATTTTAAAATGAAACAGTGGGTGGTGTGTGGGCTCTATCCCACCCTCCAATATTTTTTACACGCCCGAAAGTTTCTATAAATGAAAACGGTTGTCACAGGACTAGAAAACCGTCAGATTATTTTCTTATCAATTAATTTACACTTGTAAAACCCTCGTTTGTGTTCTAAGGATTGGAGGGTATAATAGAGACCACCCCCCACCATCAGTTTCCACTCAAACCTAACCTAAAAAACACTGTTCGATTAAACTAATTTCTTAGTCAGATCATGATAGATGTAATAATTTCAAAAGCGCAAGGAAAGAGCATTTGTGGGAAAATTTTAAATGAATGGGTGATGGGTGGGCCCTATCCCATCCTTCAATTTTTTTAACACGCCCCAGAGTTTCTATAAACTCAAACATTTGTCATAGGACCAGAAAATCGTTAGATTATTTTCGTATGAAAACTGTCGTTTATATTTAAAGAATTGGAGGGTGGTATAGGGCCACCCACCGCCCTTCGATAGGGCGCACCCACCGCCCTTCGTAGCCACTTAAACCTGACCTACAAAACACTGTTTGATGAAACTAATTTCTTAATTCGACTCGAAACATAAATGACGATTCAATTTTTTTTTTTAATTTTAATTTTTATTTTTTTGCAAGTCTAATCACACATTCTGAGAACTATTTGCCTGAAAATGTTTCTTTGTTTGACTTCTGGGAATGGAGATACGCAAAATGACACTTGTCAAAAATACTGCTTATTTCGACTCTAAACGCATAAATAACGATTAATTTTTTATTTTAATTCTTTTTCAAGTCCAACTACTCATTCTGAGAACTATTTTTTGTTTGAGAGATACGCAAAATGACACTAAAATGTTTTTTTTCAAATTTTTTTAAATTTTTTTTGCAAGTCTAATCACACATTCTGAGAACTATTTGCCTGAAAATTTTCTTTGTTTGACTTCTAGGAATGGAGATACGGAAAGTGACACTTGTGCTTAATTCGACTCGAAACCCATAAATAACGAATAAAATTTTTATTTTTATTCTTTTTCAAGTCCAGCTATTCTGAGAACTATTTTTTTGTTTGACTTCTAGGAACGGAGATACGCAAAATGACATCGAAAATATTGCTTAATTCGACTCGAAACGCATAAATAACGACTACATTTTTTTTTCGAAATTATTTTCATTTTTTTTTCAAGTCTAACCACTCATTATAACAACTATTCGTCTGAAAATTTTCTTTGTGGCAATGGAGATACACAAATTGATAAATTGTGCTTAATTTGACTCGAAACGCATAAATAACGATTAAAATTTTTATCTCATTCTAACAGCTATTTTTTTTTTGTTTGACTTCTAGGAACAGAGATACGCAAAATGACACTTACCGAAAATATTGCTTAATTCGACTGGAAACGCATAAATAACGACTAAAATTTTTTTTTTCGAAATTATTTTAATTTTATTTTTGAAGTCTAACCACTCATTATGAGAACTATTCATCTGAACATTTTCTTTGTGGCAATAGAGATACGCAAAATGATAAATTGTGCTTAATTTAACTCGAAACTCATAAATAACGATTAAAATTTTTATTTTTATTCTTTTTCAAGTGGAACTACTCATTCTGAGAACATTTTTTTTTTGTTTGACCTCTAGTAACGGAGATACGCAAAATGACACTTGTCAAAAATATTGCTTAATTCGACTGGAAACGCATAAATAACGACAAATTTTTTTTTTCGAAATTATTTTCTTTTTTTTTTCAAGTCTAACCACTTATTCTGAAAACTATCCGTCTGAAAATTTTCTTTGTGGCAATGGAGATACGCAAAATAATAAATTGTGCTTAATTTAACTCGAAACGCATAAATAACGATTAAAATTTGTATGTTTATTCTTTTTCAAGTGGAACTACTCATTCTGATAACATTTTTTTTTTGTTTGACTTCTAGGAACAGAGATACGCAAAATGACACTTGCCGAAAATATTACTTAATTCGACTGAAAACGCATAAGTAACGACTAAAATTTTTTTTTTCGAAATTATTTTAATTTTTTTTTTCAAGTCTAACCACTCATTATGAGAACTATTCGTCTGAAAATTTTCTTTGTTCCAATGGAAATACATAAAATGATGAATTGCGCTTAAATTGACTCGAAACGCATAAATAACGATTTTTTAAAAAATGTTATTCTTTTTCAAGTCCAACTACTCATTCTGAGAACTATTTTTTTTTTACTTCTCCAACCCTTTGAACACACCTTAGAGTTTCTATTAATAAAAACGTTTGTCAGAGGACCAGGAAACCGTTAGATTATTTTCTTATCAATTAACACTAACACTTGCGAAATCCTCACTTGTATTCTAAAGATTGGAGGGTGGGCTAGAGCACACCCACCGCCCTTCGTGTCCACTTAAACTTAACCTAGAAAATACTGTTCGAATTCACCAATTTCTTAGCCTGAACTTATAATCAAGTTTTCAAGAAAATAATTTTTGTTAAAAATAAAATTATTTAAGACCATTTGCACCTATTTTATACCGACTTTATAAAATACAATTAAGTAGTGAATTTAAACAAGTATTATTTTCTAGATTCATGAATTACTAGATTTTTTTTTATTTAAAACTTTTACCTAATTGTTTTTTTTAAATAACTTTCTCACTTATCACTTGGTGAAACATTTTGAAAAAAATTGTGAAACAAACCAAGTTTTAATTTTTGATTTATCTTTCACTAATTGTTGTACCAATAAATTTAAATTTTCATAATTAATTTAATCTGAATATCAACTGAAATACAGTTAGGCAGTTGTAATTTTACATTGGTTAATTTTCAATATTATTTCTCTGTCTTACTTTTTTGGCGCCTGAGTAAAAGAACGTACGCGTAGAATGCATACTGTAGGGTGTAGGGGTAGTGAAAATATTTAGAGGGGGGGGGGGGGGGCTTAAAATTCAATTGTGCCTCTCAAGTGCCAAATCTGCCACAGGATGCAATATAAATTTTCTATCCTTCTAATTCCACTGTACTATTTTAATAACAGAAACCCGTATTTGCCTTTTAGATTATAAGATCCTCCAATAATTAACAATGAATTAATAAATACAGAAATTATACGTAACAGCAATGGAATCATAATAAATTACGAAAAAAAAAATGTCGTTTTAATTACGAGCTTGGAAATATTGCGTTTTCACTACACCGATTACATTTTCCTGTTCTTTGAACCATTGGGGTTTTAATGAACGTTCGCTCGCCTTTCTGCTTTAAAGCTGCAAAACTGTGTGAAACGACAATGCTTTTGTGCGAACTATACAATTTCATTTTCAAGACTCCGTCTGTGTTTGTCCGATCTGCTTCCTGCTACAAATTAATATTACTTTCACGGTGTTCAGATTAGCATAGTGTAAAGCTTTCGGGTGGGAAAGTTGTTCATTGAATTACTCGGCGTTAGAATTTTTTCAATTATGTAAATTGTTTTCTTTTAATAAAGAATATTAGATGCATGATACATTTTGAAAGTGGCTCTTCCTCAATGAAAGTGTAACTCTTAACCGACGAGAAGTAAGTCATAAAATTCCAGCTATTGATTTCCCGGCGCATCCACCAAAAGCGGGATGCGATTTATAAATTTTATTTATGCAGTCCTATATTTAGCAAATACAAACCGTCAAAAAGCTATAAAAATTGATTTAAATTTTTTTTATCGGGCAGTTTATTCATCCGCGGGTGGAATTTAAGAAAAAGGGCGTCGCAAAAATGTATTTTATTTTTGCAATATCTTCCTTCAAGTATATTTAACAATTACAAGCTGTCAAAAAACCGTGACAGATATTGCTTATTTTTTCTTTTTTATTGAACAGAAATCCGTTGCTGGCACAGTAGAAAAAAGGGCATTGCAAAAAAAAATTGATTATTTAATAATGATTTCATTATTGTCCTTCTATGGTTGGAATGAATCCCGTGTCGTGAATCTGAATTTTGTTTCACGATTTATTTCTATATACCGGGTCCTGCATTTCACCCCCGCCCCCTCTTCTAGAGTTCAGTTACTGATAAAATAGGGTTTTGATATTTTGTAAACTTTACTTGTTTTTCAGGAAAATATTTTCGAGTCCCAAAAAAGTGCGATACATCTTTTTAGATCCCATGCTGTATATTTTATTACTTATTTAGGTGCCTTTTATGGTTACTTACATGCCCCTAAAATTTTATTAAAATCGGTTCAGTGATATCAGCAAAAAAAAAATTTAAAAAAATCAGCACCATTTGTTTAAAAAATTAATAGAAAATAAACTAGTGCCTCGTTATTAAAATTATACAGGGTACTTATTAAATAAGGTCTGATAGTCCAATTAACCAAGTTTGATTGATATGAATTATGCAGGGTGTCCAAAATTTAGTATCAAAGTTTTCAACTTTTAAAGCACTTTATTTTTATTATTTTTAATTGGAGTCCTTATATATTTTTATGTCATTTCAGGCGGAATTAAAAAACAAACATTTTTTTTAGGGTCCGGGACAAAGTCTCGAATGTCCAAAGTCCCGAATGTCCAAAGTGCCGAATCAGTATTTTGCCCAAAGTGCCGAATTTCATACTACCGACCATGCCCAAAGTGCCGAACGACGCCAAGCGACGTCGCATCGTTCGTAGACAAGGCGTCGCAGCCGACATTCGGCACTTTGTTCTCCCGTCGACCTCTTAGTAAGGCCCAAACTGCCGAATGCACGCCGATTCGGCACATTAGTCCTCGCACGCACCTGTGGGTAAGGTCCAAAATGCCGAATATTTATGTTATAATACGTTTAAAAACGTTTTAAAGAAAAATGCAATTTTTTAAATAAAAAAAAACATTCTTCAGCCCTGAAACCATCTAGCTTCCAATAATAAACTTGTATTATTAATAATTATTTTCGCACATTAGGAACATGTTTTCATGTTAAAAAAGCAAAAACACACACGAATGTTATATGACAAGCACTGTCATAATAAAATACGAAGTTGATGTTTTCGTCAAAGCCGCCTACATATATACGCAAAATCGTCCCGAAAGTAACAAAAAGCGTCCCGAAAATATGGAAATAGTTCCGAAAGTGACACAAAATCATCCCAAAAATAACTGCTTTCGGTACGATTTATGTAAAGTGGTACTTTCGATTTAATAAATCATACCGAAAGTTTTATTTTCGAGACGGCTGCAGAAAAAAGCTATTTACAGAAAACTATTTTAATGAATAAAAATCGAAGGTGGCTTTGAAAAACAATTTTTTGACATAACTTGTTTGTATTTACAATTATTATTATACTTCCAAATAGTTATTAAGATAACCACATGTTGCCCGGCGCATTCACCGAAACTGCCTATTCGCTGCATTAGCCTTGCTATCTCGGTAACTATAAGAGATTAAGAGATAGAAAGTTCGTTAAATAAAGGCAAACTTGCACATTTTAATGATGAATAACTTTTATTCGATAAAAACCGAAAATGCCAATTTTATTTTTTTATGACTTTATTCTCTATCTCGGTAACTATAAGAGATAGAGAGTTCGTTAAATAGAGGCAAAGTTGCGCACTTTAATGATGAAAAATTTGTTGAAAAGAAAATTAAAATATTACGGCCACTTCCGAAGAAATTCGATAAAAACTGAAAATGCCAATTTTGTTTTGTTGTGACTTTATTCTCTATCTCGGTAACTATAAGAGATGGAGAGTTCGTTAAATAGAAGCAAAGTTGAGCATTTTAATGCTGAATAATTTTTTTAAAAGAAAATTAAAATATTACGACTACTTCCGGAGATATTCGATAAAAACCGAAAATGCCAATTTTGTTTTTTTTATGACTTTATTCTCTATCTCGGTAACTATAAGAGATAGAGAGTTCGTTAAATAGAGGCAAAGTTGCGAATTTTAATGCTGAATAATTTGTTAAAAAGAAAATTGAAATATTACGACCACTTCCGGAGATATTCGATACAAACCGAAAATGCCAATTTTGTTTTTTTTGTGACTTTATCTCGGTAACTATAAGAGATAGAGAGTTCGTTAAATAGAGGCAAAGTTGCGCATTTAAATGCTGAATAATTTGTTAAAAAGAAAATTAAAATATTACGACCACTTCCGGAGATATTCGATAACACCATTTTATCAATTATGCCAATTGCTATTTTAATGGATAAAAATCGAAGGTGGCTTTGAAAAACAATTTGTTGACATAACTTGTTTGTATTTACAATTATTATTGTACTTCTAAATAGTTATTAAGATAACCACATGTTGCCCGGCGCATCCACCGGAATTGCATATTCGATGCATTAGCATTGCTATCTCGGTAACTATAAGAGATACAGAGTTCGTTAAAAAGAGGCAAAGTTGCGCATTTTAATGATAAATAATTTGTTAAAAAGAAAATTAAAATATAACAACTACTTCCGTAGATATTCGATAAAAACCGAAAATGCCAATTTTGTTTTTTTGTGACTTTATTATCTATCTCGGTAACTATAAGAGATACAGAGTTCGTTAAATAAAGGCAAAGTGGCGCACTTTAATGACGAATAATTTGTTAAAAAGAAAATTAAAATATTATGATCACTTCCGGAGATATTCGATAAAAACCGAAAATGCCAATTTAGTTTTTTTTGTGACTTTATTATCTATCTCGGTAACTATAAGAGATAGAGAGTTAGTTATATAAAAGCAAAGTTGCGCATTTAAATGCTGAATAATTTGTTAAAAAGAAAATTAAAATATTACGACTACTTCCGGAGATATTCGATAAAAACCGAAAATGCCAATTTTGTTTTTTTTTGTGACTTTATTCTCTATCTCGGTAACTATAGGAGATAGAGAGTTCGTTAAAAAGAAGCAAAGTTGCGCATTTTAATGATGAATAATTTGTTAAAAAGGAAATTAAAATATAACGACTACTTCCGGAAATATTCGATAAAAACCGAAAATGCCAATTTTGTGTTTTTTGTGACTTTATTCTCTATCGCGGTAACTGTAAGAGATAGAGAGTTCGTTAAATAGAGGCAAAGTTGCGCATTTTAATGATGAATAATTTTTTGAAAATAAAATTAAAATATTACTACCACTTCCGGAGATATTCGATAAAAACCGAAAATGACAATTTTGTTTTTTTGTGACTTTATTACTGGTTGTTTGGAAAAAACAGGAGAACTTTCTAAACTCACTTTAATAAGATCTTTCAGAAAATAAATACTACGTTTCGTTATTTAGATCCGATTATCATATATTTTTAAATACGGACCTGGAGTTTTTATTTAATTTTTGAGTAGCCTTTGACCTCCCAAAACCAATGGTGTGTCACACTGTTCACAAAATTTAAAGATTTTTTTAAAAATTGAAGAGACTTCGAAACATAATAAATTGTGCCTTGACAATAACAAAGGCTTTTCAAAAAAGAATATTAGTTTCACAAAATATGTTATGTCAACAAATTTGTTTTCAAAGCTCTCTTCGATTTTTATTCATAAAAATGACTCTTGAAATAATTGATAAAACGAGTTTGTGTCCTACTTCACACAAAAATGTAATAATTATAGCAAAAATATTTGTTGTGCGCACCCTGTGAGGATTGATAAAAGTGAGTGATTTTCCGTATGAGCATTTTTCATTGTGAGCAATTTTCGTGTGGGCAATTATCACTGTGCGTTATATTCTGTGTGCGAAGTTTTCCGTGTGAGCATTATTCCGTGTTTTATAACTTAAAATACATATATAAAAATTGATGATGGCTAATGGTCATTGCACCAAGGCCAGGCTTGCCGTGTGGATGCCATGACTACTAATCCTAACAGACCTGTAGCTTGAATTTATTCCACCAACTTGCAACTTGCAACTTTCGGCCGAAATCAGTATCGACAGTCCCGAGCGGAATCAATTTATCATAAATTTACCAACTTACGGCTTAGTAGGAATAACTCAATTTAATCACACACTTTCGCAAATATGTATTGACGCACGATAAAAAGTCTGCAGACGTCGGCGGCGTCGCTTCGTTGATGTAATATTTGTGACTGATTAATAGTCAGTTCACTTGAAAATAAAAAGATAGCGAATATTTTTGCAAAATTCTTAAAATTTCTAGTTTGATGAACAATTTTTCATTCCTTACACGCTATCTCAAATGTGTTATAATATTAAAGTAGCCTCATCGTCCACAGTATGTTGAAAATTTTGTTGTGAATTGCTATAAAAATTTTAAAAAAGAATTCTGCTTTATTATGCTTCGTACACACTTGCGCCGACAGTTCATCCGCGCAGGTACGGTGTTCGCGTGAATGAGTTGTGTTCGGCACATGGTTCGCTGTTGATTCGTCGCTTGTCGGTTTTTCTGCGTCGGATTAAAGGAAGCGCGCGAAAATGCGCTTTGCGATGTTGCACTGGTTTGAACGGTGGCAAAGTTGCAGCCGCATAAATTGATTAATGTGAACGGCTGGGTCCGAACACTTAAGCCTAGTTTACACCTAACAAGTATTCAGCCGAGTCTGCTCGGCCTAGCACTCAATCAATGTAAACGCATATTCAAGTTCCCCTCCTTACACCCCGCACGCCTGCGTAGCAATTATATATGGCATCTAAAACTTCAGGGAGAAATAAAGAAATGGCTGCGTGCAGTGGCGGCTCGTGTAACATGTTGATGGTACAGCCACTTTTACAATTTATTGGATGAAAGAGGACAAATTATACAAATTAAATACAGGCCAAAAAATCCAAAACTTGCACATAAAAATCAATCACCTTAATAATCTAAAGTATAGACCAAAAAAAATGCGCTCTTAATTAACGTAAAAACGTAAAATATAAGCACGAAAATTTAGACAGATATCGAAAATTTGCGGTTAAAGAAAATGCAGACCAAAAATCCGAAAATTTCACCAAAAAAAAAAAAGTTTAACCAAAATAAAAAATATTTAGGGCATAAAACTCTAAAATTTGGAACGAAGAAATGAAAAATACAGGTCAAAGATCTGAAATATAGGCAAAAAAAAACAAAAATGCAGGTCTAAAAATAAAAAATGCAAACCAAAAAATTGAAAAATCAAGGAAAACAAAAATTATTTGCCATTTTCAGCCCCCAAAATTACTCATTAGCTCAAAATATGTTGCCGACCAGAAACTCGAAAACGGCAGTCAGAAAGTAACTAAAAAGTAAAAAAATTCGCCTATAAAAAATAATAATTCAAGTTAAAAAATCTAAAATGAAGAGAAAGATATCAAGAACTGTACTTCAAAATATCGATAAAAAAATGTAAAAAAGTCGCGTATAAAAATCATTTGGGTTAAAAAAATCTTAAAATCGAACAAAAATTCGATCCTAAAAATCAAAATTGCGGACCAAAAACTCGAAAATTTAGAAGAAAATTTAGGCTAAAAGATCAAAATTTCAAAATCCCGTCTTAACAATAAAAAATTAAAATAAAAAGATTAAAAATTCAAGTACCAAAATTTCCATTTACAGCACTCGGGGTGATTAGCTCCAGAAAACAAAGGAAAAAACTGAAAATTTCCTTTGTGGTGAAGGAAATTTACACTCGACGATTTGAAAAATTGTAAAAAATGTATTACCCCAAGGATTCGCTTCAAATAAATTATTCAAAAATAGTGTACTTTTAATTTCCTGCTAAAACAACGACATTCTTCTGCAGAAAACAAAGGAATAAACTCAAAATTTGCTCTGTAGTGGGGGAAATTGCACTCAATGTTTTGAAAAATTGTAAAAAATTGATCACTTGCTGAATTAGCTCTTAATTAAGGTTAAAAAAAATATAAGCACAAAAAATCGAAACTTTACACAATTATCGAAAATTCGCAGTTGACCAAAAATCCGAACATTTCACCAAAAAAAATCAAAAAGTTTAACCAAAATAAAGAATATTTAGGGCAAAAATCTAAAATTTGGAACGGAGAAATAAAAAATACAGGTCAAAGATTTAAAATATAGGTGAAAAAAATAAAAAATACTGGTCTAAAAATAAAAAATGCAAACCAAAAAAATTGAAAAATTAAGGAAAACAAAAATTATTTGCCATTTTCAGCCCCCAAAATAACTCTTTAGCTCAAAATAAGTTGCTGACTAGTAACTCGAAAACCTCGGTTCCTGGAATTCCCACAATTTTTTTTTATTGACAAATAGTATTCAGAATGGTCACGGACTCGAAAAATGCGTTTTTTCGATTTTAGTCAAAAAGTAACCAAAAAGCAAGAAAATTCGGCCATAAAAAATAATCATTCAAGTTAAAAATCTAAAATGAAGGGCAAGAAATCAAAAACTGTAAAAAAACTTAAAATATCGGCAAAAAATAAAAATGTTGTGTATAAAAATCAATAATTTTGGTTAAAACAATCTAAAATATAGGATAAAAAATTAAAAACTTCGCCGAAAAATTCGATTCTAAAAATCAAAATTGCGGACCAAAAAATCGAAAATTTAGAAAAAAATTATTTTCTTTGGAAATTTGTAAAGACGCATTATTCAAAATTCGTCTGTCAAATTTTCAACTATCTGTTGCAATAAATGTGGAATTCCCATGTGAATTTCTAAAAAATGCGCTTTTTTGGTCATCAAAATTAGCTTTCTTGTGCAACCATTTTTGTTGTGGTAAACTTGCAATTTTTTTTTAATTCGTAAAGACACATTATTCAAGATTGGTTTGTCAAAATTTCAACCACCTGTTGCAATAAATGTAGAATTCCCATGCAAATTTCTGAAAAATGCGCTTTTTTGGTCATCAAAATTTGCTTTCTTGTGCAATCATTTTTGTTGTGGTAAACTTGCAATTATTTTTTTTAAATTCGTAAAGACACATTATTCAAGATTGGTCTGTCAAAATTTCAACCACCTGTTGCAATAAATGTGGAATTCTCATGCAATAATAATAATAAACATTTATTGTACTTACTATTTATTACTATAATAAATAATAAATACAATGGCCATCGACCGAAGTCCTTCAGCCAACTCATGCAAATTTCTGAGAAATGCGCTTTTTTGGTCATCAAAATTTGCTTTTTAGTGCAACTATTTTTGTTGTGGTATATTCTTTGGAAATTTGTAAAGACACATTATTCAAAATTAGTCTGTCAAAATTTCAACCATCTGCTGCAATAAATGTAGAATTTGCATGTTAATTTCTGAACAATGCGTTTTTTTAGTTATCAAAATTTGCCTTTTAATGCAACCATTGTTGTTGTGGTGAACTTGCGATTCCTTTCTTTGGAAATTTGTAAAAACATATTATTCAGAAATAGTCTATCAAAATTTTAACCATCTGTTGACATTAATGTGGTGTTACAGGTGTTGTTTAACATTGAAAAAAGTTTTTTAGGAATCAGTTAAAAATTGTCGCTAAGCTTGAGTGTACAGGTGGTGCCATGGCTCCGTGGCTCTATATAACGAACCGCCCCTGGCTGCGTGAGTATTTCTTCTCAATAACCCATTCCTTGTCCAAATGCGCTTCCTTTCGTTAATTAATTCATTTTCGAGTTTTTTTGCCATCTCAAATATCATTTTATTGGCGTATTTCTTAAAAACATTTTTTATTATAACACGACGATTATGCATGTTTACTTGACGGACGAGAAGCAATAAAGAACTGACTCGTTACATCGGTAGTATACGTGTAAACGTTCATTCGGCGAAAATTCTTGCTCGGCCGACGTGATGACCGAAATGTCATCAAAATGTTAACTCAGTTACAACAATGACAAAATGAAAATGAATACCAACTGCACATATGTGAAGAATTCTGTGACTTTTAAAAGTCATTTCTTGTGCTGAATACTCGTTAGGTATTAATAAGACGGATCGAAGTTGTGCGCGCCAAAAGTTTGTGTCACAATCGCGGCGCGAACACATTCAGATCGAGGTTGTGCGCGCCAAAATGTTTATGCCACAATAGCAGTGCGGTTCGCAAGTGTGTACGATGCATTATATGTTAATATAATGGCAGCTCTTTGTTTTAATAAATTCCAGATTATATCCCTTCTTATTGTATCAAATCCTTTCAGCGGGAAATATCCTTTCATTCTATTTTTTATACGAAATCTCTATTATATATTTGCTAGTAAAGGAAATCCGCTTAAGGCTTCTTCTATTGTTGCTACTCAAAATACCTTTAACGTTTTCTATAACACTCTCGCTTAACCATCTCCGTCGTGCTTACAGTTTACAGTTTTAATTATCTAATTAACTGAATTGAATCAATAAAACAGTGATTTGTTTGTTAAACTTGAAATGTATTATTTCCGTGACTACAGTTAAATTAAAAATACGATTTAAACGTTAAAGTTGCCGAGACTATAAATTTTCAAGTTTTACAAACAAAGTTTATTATATAAAAAGTATCACGTGTAAAAAACATAACTGAATTGAAACAAAATGGAAAACCTTAATTAGTTGCAGGGGAATAAAATATTAAATTTATAGCTACGATTTAAAAAAAAAATACCATTCAGCCATTCAGCCTGCATTTCTGCGCGCTTCCTTTTTCCGTGACGGATTTACAGCGAACCATGTGCACGCGAACACCGTTTTCGATACAAGTGTGTACGAAGGATTAGTGCACATGCACTGGACAATCATGGACCCGCACGGCCACTTCTTCGTTCCGAAAAAGTGACCGCACGGATGGGATTCGAACCCACGACCACGAGGCCCGTGAGCAGGAGCTCTACTCAGTAGGCCACCGCGGCCCCAGCTTAACTTTTTACTAACAATTTCAATTTGTTTTTGCCTTTTATTTCATCCAACTTATCTATCATTTTATACACAATAAACGTTATGTCCTATTTTACTTATAATTGTAATAGTTAACGCCCTTACACTAGACATTATATACCTTACCCAAAGTACATAATTACCTTCCGCATGCTGTAATATGCAATTATGATTCATAACAGTTTGAATCACCTGTAATCAGATTGAATATTACGCCAACCTACTGCAACAGGTAATGTACGCCATTTCCTACTGAACTTGAATATAAAGAGAAACTTGAGAAGCAAACTGTTAATTTCCACGTGCCTGGTTCCAGGTAATTTATAATCACCTGCCTCCAACGTTTAACATCCTGGTTGTAGTCACAGTTCTAGTTTGTTGTGGCTTACGTTTCAGCGAGGAGTTCCGATAGTCAATACTTGATTTCACACAAGTGGAACTAAAGCATTTTTGCAAGCGTCGTCTTTGATCATGTTCGCACACGCAACCCGCCTCAGTTCGCTGCGGTTAAAACTTCGTTAACGCGATCTCACAACGCACGTGAACGTCCTGTTTCACTTATCCGCTAAATAAAATACTTATACGCTGCAGTTGATTCCTTTGGTATTTTTCGCGCCTCTAATGCATCGTACACACCTGCGCATTTTCACGAAACGAACCGCGCCGTGATTGTGACACAAAAACTTTTGGCGCGCACAACCTTGAACCGAATATGTTCGCGCCGGACACAGCTGTTCCCGTTAAACTATTTATGCGGCTGCAGCTTTGCTACTGTTCAAGCCAGTGCAACGTCGCAGCGCGCATTTCCGAAAGCGACGGATCGACACCGAAACATGTGCCGAACACAAATCATGCACGCGAACACCGTACACATCTGCGCGGATTGGCTTTCGGCGCGGCTTTCGCTGCATATGTGTACGAAGCATAATACCATAATTCCGGAATGTTAACGTTACTAAAACGTTACTAACTCGGCAGGAGCGCTTTGGTTCCATATTTAAAAAAGACTCTGTATATATATATATATATATATATATATATATATATATATATATATATATAGTGAAGTGTGAGGTGTAACGGGAGAAAGGTCCAGAATTTCGATATAGTCCGCAGGGAGCAATAAACCAGATGTAGTGTGTGCTCAGTCACTATATTTCGCTATAAGTAGCCAACGTTTCGCGTAAAACATTTACGCATCATCAGGGCCTAAAATTAAATGTTACAATAAATTTTAGTGAGGAGTAAAATGATCAAAATTGAGAAAAATTTAACAAAGTAAAAGCTGAAGGCAGTGAACAAGAAAACAAAAGAGGTTAAACTTACTAGTAAACGATTAAAATAATGATGTCCTGCGGTGCGTGAGGCGACCGCGTGGTGAAAAGGTTAAGAAGTTCGACATGGTGGTGGTTAAGCGAAATATAGTGACTGAGCACACACTACATCTGGTTTATTGCTCCCTGCGGACTATATCGAAATTCTGGACCTTTCTCCCGTTACACCTCACACTTCACTACATAGCAGCGTCCGTTACTTCTTGCCGTTTTATATATATATATATATATATATATATATATATATATATATATATATATGAATAATGTTTTTGATAGAAAGCGGCCGTCTGGTAGTAAGTTAGGGAAATGGTTAAACAGGGTATCGGTCAATGCTAATGGCAGACTTGCTCTTATATGCATTTTGCACATTAACATTGACCGATACCCCGTTTAACCATTTTCCTATATATATATATATATATATATATATATATATATATATATATATGAGGAGAAGTAACGGGAGGTTATGTCCATACAGGGAGAACACTAGTTGATGGGTGGTTCACTCAAGCCTTTATTTCCATGTAAAGCTAATATTTCGCTAAGACTGTTGTTAGCATCTTCAGAGCTACAATATGATGACAAAATAAAAACAATGGGATATGATTTACAAAAAGTGAGTTGTGTACACTCTTGCCCTGTTGCTTGCTCTCTTCTCGGGGGCTCGCTGTGAGGTAGGCAACTTTATGCACATCCTTTTTCCATTTCGTCCGTCCCTACATCAACATACGATCAGCTGTTCCATATATCCGGTCGCCATATACCACGTTTACCTACACGCTCTTCACGTTTTTAATATGTTTTGTGTTTCGTGATCACAATTTGTGTTTAATCTGTTTTTATTGCACCGACGTATCCGGCAATCGACGTTCTTTTAATATACTTTGACAACTGTTATTTACAATAAGTTTTTTAAAATTTTAACAACAATAATGTTCACACCGTTGGATTTTTGTCTTGAACTTCAACTTCAAATTATATTTTTGCGTAACTTTACAATAGGGTAGCCCCTTTTCCGAGGTATGTAACTCACTTTTTGTAAATCATATCCCATTGTTTTTATTTTGTCATCATATTGTAGCTCTGAAGATGCTAACAACAGTCTTAGCGAAATATTAGCTTTACATGGAAATAAAGGCTTGAGTGAACCACCCATCAACTAGTGTTCTCCCTGTATGGACATAACCTCCCGTTACTTCTCCTCATTACAAGTAAACGTCCGTTACTTCTTTTCAATATATATATATATTACTATATATATATATATATATATATATAGTAAAACATTTCGAAGAAAAATCCTCGTATCAGGGAATCCGACCAAAAAGGGCTATTAATAATTAATTCATCTATCTATCGTAAAACCGAATATTCATTAATGTTTATTAATTTCTTTAGCGATAAGGCTACAAATTAATAACAATAATAACAAGAGATAAATAGATGAATTATTAATAACCCTTTTTGGTTGAATTCCCTGATACGACGATTTTTCTTCGAATTTTTTTACTATATAATATATATATATATATATATATATATATATATATATATATATATATATATATATATATATATATATATATATAGATGCTGGAGGGAAGTAACGGCCGTACTTGTTGGAAAATAGTAAAAATGTCGAAGAAAAATCCTCGTATCAGGATTTGAGGATCTGAAGAAGCTAATAAACATTGGCGAAAGCTCGGTTTTATGATAAATAGATGATTTATTAACCACCCTTTTTGGTCGGATTCCCTGATACGAGGATTTTTCTTCGACATTTTTACTATATATATATATATATATATATATATATATATATATATATATATATATGTAATAACTTTAAGGCTCCATGAGTTAGTTCCGGTCTGGCTCCGATCTCTAAAATGTATTTAATGTGCTACGCAGGTCTGAAAAGTTTTTAATGGATATTTCATTAGTTCAAAGTTTATTATTGTATTTCATATTAAATTTAAATTTATTATCTATAAATCATTTAAAACCTTAGCATAGAGGGAGTCCATGAGTTGCGCACTTACTTCGAATGTAATAACTTATAGGGAAATCTTAGCCCTCGTCAGAACTAATGTACCTAATTACATTACAAAATCTGAAACATTCCCCAAATCCCTTTCCCTCCTAGTTCGCAGGATCAATACCCACAATTCATATTGTAAACCCAGTGATTTATCGTTTCATGGTTTACATTTAGAAACTTGTTTAACATTACTTTAAGTTTTTTTGCAGTTTGTATTATTTACTTTACTATGTTTAAAGTATATGCAAAGTTAAAATAAAAATAATTTTCTGCTTTTCATTAGTTGATTAAGGGTACGATCCTGGACCGCATGTTCTGCATATTTATTATACACGAACTTCATACGTTATTACCTGCCAAGTTGCATATCTTATATTATTAATTCTAAATTTTAATTTTATGAACGCAAATAAGTACCGTTCCATCGGTTGCTTATCATCTAAGAACCGCTAATATATATATATATATATATATATATATATATATATATATATATATATATATATATATATATATATATATATATACAGTGCGAGTCTCTAACTTGGAATAAATTCAGTAAATCAAACAAAGTTTATTTTTCGGAAATATGCTCGGACACGTCGATTAGTATTTTAAATTGCGCTCTTTTTGTTGTAATAAAATTTTATACAGCGTGTCCCAAATTTGAGATATGACGTCATTGACTATTTTTTTTAATAGCAACCCTAATTTTTTTATCACTATTTTTAAAGAGTATATCAAGTTACACATGTGTGCCAAATTTCAAATTTTTATTTCCTGTCATTTAGAAGATATTTAACAAACAGTATCAAATTTGAAAAATGAATTCAACTTAATAGTCTTTCTTCAATAAATGTTCAAAATGTTGTCCATTCTCTAACTGACAATACCCTAAACGGAACTGAAACTCGTTTTGAACATTTCTAATTACTTCGGGGGAAATTAGTCTACACTCCTGTCTTATTCGTTCTTTCAACTCCTCAAGATTTGGCGGTTTGGTCTTAAAAACTTTGCTTTTCAAGTACCCCCATAAGAAAAAGTCCATAGGTGTTAAATCCGGAGACCTGGGTGGCCATTCAACTGGTCCTCTTCTGCCAATCCATCTTCGTGGAAATACATTATCCAGGTACTCACGGACACGCCTTGCAAAATTAGGAGGCGCACCGTCCTGTTGAAACCAGATGTTTCTATTCGGGACGTCAGCTTCTACAGGGCAAGGAAACAAAATAGCCAAACTCGGAATTAGCTCTTCCTCCAAGAATTGTAAATATCCCGCTCCATTGAGATTATTTGGAAAGAAAATTGGTCCTAAAATTCGATCACCAACAATCCCTGCCCAAACATTAACTTTTTCTGGATATTGAGTGTGGCCTTCCCTCACCCAGTGTGGGTTCTTGTCTGCCCAATAACGGCAATTTTGACGATTTACCTCACCATTTAACATAAACGTTGATTCATCGGAAAACAATATATTTTCTATTTTTAGAACATTTCTATCTAGTAGATCCATCATTTTTTCGTAAAACTGAAGTCTTCCATCCGGATCATCTTCGGTGAGTTCCTGGAGGATTGTCATTTTATAAGGATGAAATGTTTGCTCTCTAAGGATTCTTGACACTGAAGACTGGCTAATTTTGAGTTCCCTAGCCATCTGCCTAGAGGAGACATGATGATTTTCCTGAACAGAGAGAAGTACATCAATTTTGACCTCTTCACTCAGCGCATTCTGACGATGATTATTCGTTTTTCTTAAATGCCCATTTTCCCGAAACTGACTTTCAATCTTGCTTACGGTACTTTGAGATATGGCTGGTAAGTCAGGATACTTCTCTCTAAATAAATAAATAACTTCATTTTGTGTTCTTGTCCTATCTCCATAGCCAATCATCATTAAAATTTCGATTTTGTGGGTTTCAGTTAAGTACGGCATGTTAGTATAATTTTTCGACCAACGGTGAACAACAGTCAACACAACAATGGAACGACTAATACTCTCCTCACTCGAATATGCGTGGAATGCGATGCTACACTTCTTACTTGTTTTTATAACTAAACGTCAAAATGATAAACGTCAGTTTGAAAAAAAAATGACAAACCAGCACGTTTTGGCATTCCACTTTTAAAATGCATAAAAATTCGATTAAGGTGACTTGATTTCTTCATTCTACAAATTTGATAATGTTTGTTAAATATCTTCTAAATGACAGGGAAAAAAAATTTGAAATTTGGCACACATGTGTAACTTGATATACTCTTTAAGAATAGTGATAAAAAAATTAGGGTTGCTATTAAAAAAAATAGTCAATGACGTCATATCTCAAATTTGGGACACGCTGTATAAAATTTTATTACATCATAAAGAGCGCAATTTAAAATACTAATCGATGTGTCTGAGCATATTTCCGAAGAATAAACATTATTTGATTTACTGAATTTATTCCAAGTTGGAGACTCGCACTGTATATAGTATGGTTCTGACCGCAACACCCAATAAACTTCTATGTCAAGTTCAAATAGTCTCATTCAGCAACTAATTACATTCCGTCGACATAATGTAAAATCAACGGGTTTGTTATGAAGTTATAAAATGAATAAAATCGAATAACAATATTCTATAAATCCTTTCAAACCGACAAAATCGATTATTGATATGGCATTCATACGACAATTAGGGTTATATTCACAAAGCCTATTGGTGAATAATTAATACGGGGCTGCGATATCCACATTCCGAATGGCACATATTCACACTCCTTTAGGCCATATGAATCATTCACGGGGAAATGAATAGCATGCATCCCAACAATTTACTCCAAAAATTCATTTCATCGCAGGGATGTGTTGTTCCGGTACATTTATTCATTAAACATTCATGTTGGTGGATTTAATCCCACTCCGGATTAAGTGGTGAAATAGGGTGCGCTAATATTTAATAGCACTACAATATTTGTTTTCTAAGAGAAAACAGAAATGGCTATAAATTAAGACACCTTTAATCGATTTCTTTAAAATCCAATAACAGAAAGAATAGCGTTGAATGAAGCGCGTTCGCTGAATGTCTTGAAAACTGAAGGTGTGTAAAGCAGTGGCAATTCGCGAGGCGACTTGTGGTGCGGTTGAGGTAGCAGAGGTGGTAATTACATCGATAGGCATGTTGGATTGAGTTAGAAATATAAATAGTAGGGATGGTCGATATTTCACGTATCTGTAATTTTTCACTGGTATTGAAAAATCACAGGTCGTTACTGTCACTAATAGGCGAATTTCACTGCTACTTAAAATCACTGCTACTTAAAATCACTGTTACTTAAAATCACTATTACTTAAAATCACAGCTACTTAAAATCACTGCTACTTAAAATCACTGCTACTTAATATCACTGTTACTTAAAATCATTGGTACTTAAAATCACTGCTACTTTAAACCACTGCTACTTAAAATCATTGCTATTTAAACTGTGACAAACTGTGATTGCTACTTAAACTGTGACTGTTACTTCAAATATAATTGTAAGAAGACAGTACAAGGTGGCATTTATAAATGTTATTTAATATTCATTACTTTACTCCCCCATGTTTGCAGGGTTTTGTATTTAAATTTTGAATAAATATTCAATAAAAAAGACGGATATTTGTAAAATGCCATAGTATACCATATAAAATGAAATAAATTACAACTTATGTACTAACAATGATTAATTAATTAATTGAGATTTTGTAAAAACGAAAAAAATATCTTGCCCGGCATTGAACCACAAACTCGCTGTGATCGAAAGTAATGAATCTGATGACTTAGTAAACCCAAAATGTCTCAAAATTCATTTTAATTTAAGATTCAGTACAAATATCTAAACATACATTTTAAAATAATACCACGAAACTAATTTTGAAATTGCAAAAAAAAAACAATTTACCAAACTGCGAAAATCTCCAAATAAAAAAAATAAAACAAAAATTTTCAAAAATCCATATCTCTATTGAAAATTGTTGAATCTTCAAGCCCCAAATTGATTTTGAATAAGCGATACTTCGACCATTGACGATATTTCTTATGGAATTTTGTCGGCGCGTTTTATATTTTTTTCTGCGAATTTTTCATTCAAGTGTTCAAAAAAATAAAACTAAAATTTCCAAAAATACATATCTCCGCTAAAAAACTGTTGTATTTACAAAAACCAAATTAATTTTGAATAAAAGATTATTCGACCATTGAAGATATTGTTTTAAGGAATTTTTTCTACGTGTTTTATATTTTTTTCTTCGATGTTTTTATTCAAGTGTTCAAAAAATTAAAACGAAAATCTTCAAAAATCCATATCTCTATTGAGAATTTTTAAATTTACAAAAACGAAATTGATTTTGAATTACCTATACGTCGGCCATTGAGGATGATTTTTTATGGAATTTTGTCTGCGCGTTTTATATTTTTTCTGCGATGTTTTCATTCAAGTGCCCAAAAAAATAAAACTAAAATTTTCAAAAATTCATATCTTCATTAAAAATTGTTGAATTAACAAAAATCAAACTGATTTTTAATAAGCGATACTTCGATCATTGAGTATATTGTTTTAAGGATTTTTTTTACTCGTTTTATATTTTTTTCTGCGATGTTTTCATTTCATTCAAGTGCTCAAAAATTAAAACGAAAATCTTAAAAAATCCATATCTCTATTAAAAATTATTAAATTTACTAAAGCTGAATCGATTTCGATTAGCGATCCTTCGGTCATTAAGGATGATTTTTTATGGAATTTTGTCTACGCGCTTTATACTTTTTTTCTGCGATGTTTTCATTCAAGTGCTCAAAAAAATAAAACTAAAATTTTCAAAAATTCATATCTCCATTAAAAATTGTTGAATTAACAAAAATCAAATTGATTTTTAATAAGCAATCCTTCGACCATTGAGAATATTGTTTTAAGGATTTTTTTCTACGCGTTTTATATTTTTTTCTGCGATGTTTTCATTTCATCCAAGTGCTCAAAAAATTAAAACGAAAATCTTCAAAAATCCATATCTCTATTGAAAATTGTTGGATTTACAAAAACTGAATCGATTTTGAATTAGCGATACTTCGGCCATTGCGGATGATTTCATATGGAATTTTTCCTGCACTTTTATATTTTTTTCTGCTATGTTTTTGTTCAAGTTTTAAAAAATTAAAACGAAAATCTTCAAAAGGATTTTTGAGGATTTTCTGTATTGAAAATTGTTGAATTTATAAAAAACAAATTGATTTCGAATAAGCGGTACTTCGGACATTGAGGATAATTTTTTATGGAATTTTGCCTGCACGTTTTATATTTTTTTCTGCGATGTTTTTGGCCAAGAGCTCAAAAAATTAAGACGAAAATTTTCAAAAATCCATATCTCTATTGGTTATAGATTTTATTTCAAAATAATCCTTCGAGCAAATAATCTTTCAAAAGATGCGTTTTTTCAGCGGTAACACCAAAATAGAAAAACATTTGCCACATACCTAAAACTTTCCAACTTTTCAAATTTACCGGACAAACATTCTGTTTTTCTGCAAAAATCTCCAAATACTTCTCGAATTTTGAACTGAATCAAGGATAGTCGTATATTTATTTGGTATAGTAATAATATAGCCAAAATATGACCTTCAGTCATAGGTATAATATCAAAAGGAACGCTATTCATCATATCGAAAACATTTTTTAAAAACCATTAACAAATTCAGAAGGTGTTACGTAGTTTACTAACCGTGATTACAGTCACAGTTTAAAGTCACTGATATGACTATGATATGTGATTCAAAAGTAGCAGTATGCAGACAAAAAAGGTAAACAACGAGAAGAACGCCGAGATCCGTGGTTGAGTTTTTGCAAAAACTTGGCCTTGCAAATTTTTGACTCTCGCAGTGGAAATTTACGTAGCGAAATTTGTTCATCTTTAGTAATTACGGATGGGTGATATTTCACGTACCTGCGATTTTTCGCTGGTGTTGAAAAATCACAGGTAGTTATTGTTAGTAATAGGCGAATTCAACTGCTACTTAAAATCACTGCTGCTTAAGACACCTTAAATCGATTTCTTTAAAATCCTATTACAAAAAGAATAGCGTTAAATGATGCACGTTCGCTGAATGTCTTGAAAACTGAAGGTGTGTTAAGCAGTGGCAATTCGCGAGGCGACTTGTAGTACGGTTGAGGTAGTAGAGGTGGTAATTAGTAGGGATGGGCGATATTTCACGTACCTGTAATTTTTCACAGGTAGTAACTGTTAGTAATAGGCGAATTTCACTGCTACTTAAAATCACTGTTACTTAAAATCACTGTTACTTAAAATCACTGTTACTTAAAATCACTGCTACTTAAAATTACTGTTACTTAAAATCACTGCTACTTACAATCACTGCTACTTAAAATTACTACTACTTAAAATCACTGCTACTTAAAATCACTGTTACTTAAAATCACTACTACTTAAAATCTGCTACTTAACATTACTGCTACTTAAAATCACTGCTACTTAAAATTACTGCTACTTAACATCACTGCTGCTTCTATAATTGCTACTTAAAATCACTGCTAGTTAAACTTGAACTGCTACTTAAAGTATGATTGCTACCTAAAATGCGATTACAACTATTACATTTCTAAATATTATTTAATATTCATTATTTTATTCTCCCCTTTATGCAGGGTGTTGTATTTAAATTTCAAATAAATATCGAATAAAAATGGCAAATATTTATTATAAAAATGCCATAGTATACCATATGAAATTAAATAAAAGGGCGTCCGTAGGGGTGGACAAGGGGGGCCGGTGCCCTTTCTTAAAAAAAAAATATTGCACCATATCTTTATGTTTATTTTCCAAAAATGATTGGCAAGTGTCAAACTGACATTTTGATATTTTCAAATTTGCGAATTATAAAAAAATTCATGCGCTTTTGTGTTCATGACCTGCTTTCACTAATTTATTATTTATTACTGCATATTTTTTATTTATTCAAAATTTCTGTTCGAAAGTTGTGTCCCTCCCTGTAAAAAATACTGCGAACTGCGATTTTATGAGAACGAAAAAATGATCTTGTCGGGCGTGCAATCGAACCACAAACTCGTTGTGATCGAAAATGATGAGTGAATTGAAAAAAAAAATTACAAAAGGAAAAATTGAAATTTATACATAAAAGTTCTAACGTAGCTTTTATTTGCCAGCCGTGATCATAGTCACAGTTTAAAATCACAGGTATTCATAAGTAGCAATCACAAGTAGCAACGTGATTCAAAAGTAGCAGTTTAGCAGTTTTGCCTATCTCTCATGGTAATACAAATAGGTGCGGTCACGCCGCCAGTCGCACCATGAGTCGCCCCGCGTGCCGTCACTGGTGTAAATAGAAAAAGCTGTCTCCTGATTAGGGGTGGTCGATTATGGAAATGAATAATCGATTGTTGATAATTTCTAATAATCGATTGTATCGATTAATGAATTAATCGATTAATCGATTAATCAATTAATCGATTAATCGATTAATCAAAGTATCGTAATTTTGGGTTTTTTTATGAAATATTTGGGGAAACTTAAAAATTACTCCCGGCAACACTGAATTAACATGGACCCTAAAAGGCAACCCACAATTGCACATAACTCCCAAATCTTTGAGAGTGTACACAATGCCATTCAAAGAAATTTTAATTTTGTTTATTGAAGTAGTCCGGATACACTATAGTTTTTGTTCTTCCCTCTGGTGCGGATACAAATAAATCTGAAAAATTTTCGACGCTTGCCGCTAAACTATATGAAATACACTCATTTGTTGAAACTACTCTCGCGACACCTATTGTAGAATTATTGTACTAATTCAGAAACCTTAGCGGTCGTGCGCACAATAACCCTCCAAAGTTTTATCGCAATCGGATAAATGGTATAGGAACGCATACGAGACGAACAAAGATACATTCATTTTTATATGTATAGATTATTATCTGATTTATATGTTAAAAACGATGTCTTCCTCCAGAATTATTTCTTAACTTGTCTTTGTCCTCAAACTATTTTTCTATTCTATTAAGTGAATTGTCTTCTATAGCACAATATTTTTAGACTATAATTCTTGAGTTATTTTGAAAGAATGCGGTTTATGAAGGGTTAGAGTAAGCAATAAACCAATTATCTGCAGTTGTAAATTCATATATAACTAATAATAACTAACACAGAACAAGGCAAATTTCATGAATAAAATTTAACCGCCCTGCATGGGGCTGGAATCCACGGCACCCACACCGCCCCCGAGTTCATGCTTCACACGCATTTCTAAACAAACTCAGTTTTATTCAATGTCGATCGTTTTTGTGCATGGAATACCTGTTTTGCTAGATTTTTACCCATTATTTATCCCGCTGGTGCTCCATCACCGTTTGTGATCATGCTAACAAAACATGAGAATGTATCATCAAGCTTAATACCGATGTTTTGTCCTGTTTTCCTATAATACGTTACGTGAGTTTAGCTCTATATATAAACTCGACGCTTACATTCGCGAGTTTTTACGTTTTTGCCATGAATAATTAAAGGGATTTTTGCAGTGTTACGGAAAATCGCAGGGAATGCGATTATACTGACAAATGTAAACAAATTAATTAAAACGCGTTGAATCATCGTTATGTCAACCATTTAAACACGCTTACTAACGCTAACGTGGATTATTAAAAGACAACCTCACTTGTTGCAGATGCATTAAATAATAATTATTTATGCAGTAATACTTTTTTTACAAAAGTTGCTTCACTCTCGAGCTTCATACAATTTTGTTTCTACGTCCGTAATTTTAAATAAATTCGATTAAACCTTTTTTTACTTAGGCTAAGCCATTCAGTCACACACGGCTGTTATTAATGAATAATGTAAGACATATACAACAACCACGGACCCGAGCGAATACTTCTCGATCGCCGAAAAATCTTCCGCCCGGGCTGGGAATCGAACCCACACGTCCGCGGTGAAGCCGGCACAAGCGTTCGCCTCTACCCACTACACCAACGCGCTCGATTAAACCTTAATCAATCTTCATACGCAATAATACTTGTTTTAAATGAAGAAAATACAAAGTTTTCTTGATCGGAAACAATTGTTTGACTTTTATCGGCGGAACTGATTAGAGTTATACCAAGCACTCGAGGCGTGTTGAGCAATGACCATTTTAAATTAGCTCCGGAGATTTGTTGTCACATTCACTTGCGTTCTCCGAATTCTCTCCCACTCTGCACAAACTTTACTCCACACGTCTCGAGTGCTCTATAATACTCTAACATGAGCGAAGCGTTCATGACCCACTTTGCGCAAACAATGTTATAGTTGCGGTAAAAAATGAACCGTCCACGCAAAAGCGTTAGACACTTTTCTTCACGCTTATTGAAGGCTTAAGAAATCACATGTTTTATTAACGAAAATTAAACGAAAAAAAACTGTACATTTTATAACGGACGTAGAAAAATGTAATTTACGTCTTTATTGCATTCATTAAAAGACAAATTATTTCAATAATTCAGTGCCTCTAGAAACGAATGCACTGTATTTCGCAATGCAATAGTTGTTACTCTGGTTTATAAGTTTTGTGTTCCCACGCGCGAAGATCCAGCATCAAAAGCATGCTACAAATAATCCCATTATTTTCTGTTGAGTATTGATTTCTTGCCCATAATTATTGAGTTTAAGAACTGCATGCTATTAGAATTAATTAAATATCAATTAATGAAAATTAAACATGCGCCGGTAAATTTAGAAATAGAACACAAGGCTACGAACAGGAAACCTAATGAGAATTTGATTCCCGGTTCGTTTGACCTTGAGTTTTTTTTAAATATTTCATGATGTCAATTTATAGGAAAAATATGGATTTTGATGATAAAATAGTAAACTAATATTAAATTTACGGACGCCCAAATTCCACACCTGTGCGGACACCGTTTGAATAATTAATTCGATATGGTAAATTGGATGTATTCAATTATGACATTTCTGTACCTACCTAATTCCTCCAGCGGATCCGGTAAATTCTAGGTCCGAGAAGGATTATTAGATGATAACTAATGCTTCTAGGTGATTACGTTTAATACTGTTACTTGATCTGAGTGGCTTGATGGTGTAGTGGAGTAGGGCGCGAGATGTCGTAGTTGTTAGATCCAAAGCCATCCGGGCGGTACATTTTTCTGAACGAGAAATATCCGATTGTCCTTGAATTTAATAATAATAATAAATCACCGTTAATGTTAAGTAAAAATAAAGAAATAATTTATTTCTAATAACAACATGTCAAGGATGATGATATACAGTGCGCGCCTAAAGTATGGAATATAGTCAGTAAAATCGAAATAAAATATTTTTGGAAAAAATCCTCGAACACGTCGATTTTCTTTTATAAAAATACACATTTTTGCATGAAAGTCGATTTTCAGTCGTCATTTGTTTTTGAGTAATGACGTCAGCCATTTTGTTTTGAAATGGCAACCCCCTATTTTTATTCTTGATTTTGAGAGATATATTTATTGTCGAACCGGAAGTTTAAAAATGTTTCATAAGAAATTTTTCGAGTAAATGACAATTGAAGATGAGAACCCGATATTTACATTTTTTTCAAAATGACCTTGTTCCAGCGCTTGTAGCAATTTTTCCAAACAATAATGATCTTGACCTTTTATATAATACAATAAGGTTTAAGCAAAACGGCGCATTCCCGCACTAGGGGCGTTTTTTTGATTTTTTTTTGTTTAATTTTTTTTTTTTACTCGAACATGTAGAAATTCTTCTTGAATATTTTGAATATTTTTCAGGCTAATTCTGCGCATTTATCTCTTTCGCGGGCTCACCTGCCAATCCACCTATTCGTAATGCAATTGTCCAAAAAACCTGAATTGTTTGGAAAAAAAGATAATTTTGCAAAAACTCTAGATGTCAAGTTATCACCTTCAATTGTCATTTACTCGAAAAATTTCTTATGTAAGATGGCAAAATTTTTATACTGCCAGTTCGACAATGGAAAGATCTCTCAAAATCAAGAACAAAAATAGAAGGTTATCAATTAAAAACAAAATGGATGACGTCATTACTCAAAAACAAATGACGACTGAATCGATTTTCACGCAAAAATATGTATTTTTAAAAAAGAAAATCGACGTGTTCGAGAATTTTCTCCAAAAATATTTTATTTCGATTTTACTGAATATATTCCACACTTTAGGCGCGCACTGTATAATTAATGACTTCAATCGACCCATTCGCTGAATCCTTTAATTTATTTAATCAAAAACTTCATCGACACTGCGTCTTTACTTAAAACTGAAGGCGAGATATTTTGTAAATAATGGAGTCGAAGGCAATGGAAGGCTATTCGTTATTTTGTTTAGTATTTTGAATATTAATTTCAGGACTGCTTCATTATATTTATTTTAAGTTCTTTCTTTCAGGTAAATTATTATTATAATAAGTAAATATTTTCAATTTATTGTATATACAGTGAGCGCCTAAAGTATAGAATATATTGCAAGGGACGCCGCTGTACATCGTTATAAACCGATAATCAGTTGGGCCTTCTAGCGTAAAGTGTGAGAGCATGTCAAACTGAATCAACTCTCGCCTTGTATTTGTGCCATTTTGAGTGGTGTTTAAAGTCGTAATAATTTTTGACTTTTTACAATCCGGTTTGATGTAAAATGTATTCCATGTATTGTTTAATATAATTTTATTTTTAACCTGTGTAAGCATTGCTGTAAAATAATAACTTTTTACTGATGTTTTTACGCATTCATATTTTAAAAAATTATTAAAATAGTTGTGAGTTAGATCGAGTTGAATGGTCTACTTTGTTTTTAAATGAAGTTTGGGGTATACTGTTTTGATTTTTTCCAAGATCTCGTGCCACGAGGCGCCACCGCGTTTTTTTAAATCAGTTTATATACGGTGCGCGCCCAAAAACAGGTCGATTTTCTTTTATAAAAATACACATTTTTACATTAAAATCGATTTTCAGTCGTCATTTTTTTTGAGTAATGACGTCATCCATTTTGTTTTTAAATGGCAACCCCCTATTTTGATTTTTGATTTTGGGAGATCTTATTATCGTCGAACTGGTAGTATAAAAATGTTGTCATCTTACATCAGAAATTTTTCGAGTAAAAGACAATTGAAGGTGAGAACTTATGTTTTGAGTTTTGCAAAATGACCTTGTTTTAGGCCAAAAATGATCTTGACCTTCTACATAATACAATATGGTTTCAGCAAGACGGTGCACCCCCGCACTATGCGCGTTTTTTGACAATTGCTTCGACTTTCATGCAAAAATGTGTATTTTTATAAAAGAAAATCCAAGATTTTTTCCAAAAATATTTTATTTCGGTTTTATTGAATATATTTCATACTTTAAGCGCGCCTTTTTGCCTCGAAAAACATGTCCAGCGATGTGTGTTTGTAAAGTTTCTAAATTTTAATCTTGGGACATCAACGTTTTTAACAAGTTTTAATATGTTTAACTATTATTTCACCCAGTCATTTTATTAATCCCTTATGTTCAACGGTTTATTTTTCACATCTTCCATCGTTATCCCTGAAAAAGCTAATACACATTGGCGAAAGCTCGGTTTTATGATAAATAGATGATTTATTGATCACCCCTTTTGGTCGGATTCCCTGATACGAGAACTTTTCTCTGATTTTTTTACTATATATATATATATATATATATATATATATATATATATATATATATATAAATGGGATTTCTCGTTAATGAAATATTATTATTATTATTAAATTTACAAATGTTGATGGCTAATGGTCTAGTTACCAAAGCCAGACGAGACAAATTTGTGTAATTAAAACTTTTGAAATATAATATAATGCGCACCCCAAAAGGACCCGGCACTAATTATAAAGGATTTTTTGTTCCAGTTAAATCGATTAAATTTCACATATGTTGTAGTTTATAACATATCAAGGGCTCAAGGCATTCCCATGCAGAGTATTTTTTTGCTGGATTCGGCCAAAGACAAAAAATTTAGGGTGGATTATATTATAACTTTTTCTCATAATTCTGAAAGTAATTCATGGAAAATAATTCAATTATGTTTTGAAAACGTCACATCACCCTGTATACATAAATATTAACATACCAAAAATAGTGGCATGGTTTTTTTTGATGCTTGACACGAGATGGCGGTAAAACGTTTAATCGCCGAATTTTTTTATGTACAATAATGCAAATTCAAGTTAGTCCATCAAAAATAAAACAAAATTTAAATGAATTTATCGTTTCCTTATAATATAAAGCAATATCAGTAGCTAACGGGAATTTTAAATTAAAACAGAATACCCGGAATTTATAAAATTTATACAAAGCCTATAGCTTCTAACAGTGCAGGAATTTGTGGATTACTTTATTGTGCCTAAATGGAAACGTTTGAAAATGTGTGTAGATAATAACGGTCTTTTTTTCTAAATGAAACAATTAAAGAAAAGTTGATAGTACGTATTATAGAGGGTGAGGCAAATGTGTCGGAACACTTGACGTCGGTTTTTTTCTTATTACTTTTAAAATAAATGTTTACAGTTTTATTTATTCTATTCAGTGACGTACAGCTATCCTATTTTTCGAGATATGACGTCATCGGCAGTTTTTTTAAATGCATCGCCTTGTATATTTTTACATTTTCAAGTAGATATCTTTTCAACAATTATCAAAATGTAGGGTTTGGTGAGACGTTTAGCCAGAAATCAGGTGTTCCGACACATTTGCATAACATGTATAGAAAAAAATGAATCAATTTCGACTATTTTTAAACCGCCATAACTCGGCTTATTTTCAATCGATTGTGATGAATCTTTAAGGGCAAAAAACTTTAAAGTGTCTTCTTTAAAGTCATGCATGCGAACTTAAGCGTAACCTCTTCCGCCCCCTTTAGCATCCCTGTGAAGAAAATGTTTTTTTTTTAGGAAACCATGTCCAACTTTGACGATGTGTTTGGAGTTGGAAAAAAATTGTCGACTCGATCCACCATAAAGGCATTAAAATTTGATAAATTCTCTATGCAGGACTCAAAGAACGAAATTCCTACGACGATTTGGCACCAAGTTATTGGTGTTTGAAAGAAAGTGCATTTCTAGGGTATTCAAAATTTCGCGCAAATAATAATTTTCATGTATAAAACATCTCTCAAAATCAAGAACAAAAATAGGGGGTTGCCATTTAAAAACAAAATGGATGACGTCATTACTGAAAAACAAATGACGACTGAAAATCGACTTTCATGCAAAAATGTGTATTTTTATAAAAGACAATCGACGTGTTCCAGAATTTTTTCCAAAAATATTTTATTTCGATTTTACTAACTATATTCCATACTTTAGGCGCGCACTGCATATACGCACATGGCTAAAGATACGAATACTCTATTTAAAATTATACTTCTGCGATCATCTGACGAAACCAGCTCAGCTAAACATATAGGCCTCCCAAAATCTGGTGACACATTGTGGAGTGACCATCTTCCATCTTAAATTTCAAGAGGCAGAACGCCGGAAACTCGTAATTATTCGGAGATATGTTTATCGCATTTTCTCCAAATACTTTTTCGATCTGCGCGAACTTTACCCCCCAGGTTTTGGAAGGGCTATATGTTTCGCTTCATCAGATGATAGCAGATGTTAAATATTTCTTGGGAGATAAGGGATCACTAGACTAAAGGACGATTAGCACAACTTTGTCAAATGTGGGCAGAGATGGTTCGCGAATCTTTGTAGGTGAAACTCTTATGTTATTGGAACACTGTTTTTTCGTCGCCTCGCCTCCAAATTTATAAGAGACGTCACTGCTAGTAGGTCAACGTAATGTTAACAATAATAGCGCAAAGAAGGTGCAATCACCCAGATCCTGTTCTGTATTATCGAGTATTATCAAAGAGTAAACGTAATGAACTGATAATCGTATCGGCCATATGTTTAAAGCAATGATCAATATATAATCTTATCTAGTCTTAATAATAATAATTTAGTACTACATTTAGAAAATATTTGTGGGCAGATATTAATAATCGCATTATTCAATTATATTTATAGAGTGTTCCAAATTGAACCAGTTATAGTTAAAAAAATTCACTACAAATTTTGCGGAAACAATTGAGGCGTTGGTTTCGTAAACAGCATATGTAGAAAATGTAGAAATTTGGCGGCATCTGGTAGAGTATTTTGCAAGCTATCTGATGATGGAAGTAGTTCATTTACAAACCACATATGTACAAAGTTACAACGCTTTAAATTCTAGCTGATTCGGCAAAAACAGCATAAGTTTACATCGTTTCTGATAAAAACAGCACTTATTCGAGACGTGCTGTTTTCGTGGGAAAACACATTGTAACCTAAAAATTTCGCTTGATGTTGTTATTCGATAAGAACGTTGCTTCTAATATTAAAAACTAATTAAAACTATAGAATGGACGCAGTTATTAAGAATCAAGCCAACTGGCCTAAAAAGAAGGCAAAGAAAGTTATAAAATCTGTGCAAATTCGGAAAAGATTTGGAGCATATCAATCATAAAAATAAACTAGTTGCCGCACGTGTATATACCAGGTGCACAGAAAGTCCGACAATGGGTCAATATTTCCCCGGGGGTAGGTTTTCAAAAAAAATTTGGTACAAAAGTTGCTTGGTGACGAGTTACGAATTCTTTGGATACTAAACCATCCCTCACCCCTCACCCCTTCGCGAGGGGTGGAGGTGACCGTTCTATTAACGTTTTCATGCCTCGATGACCATCGAAACTTTTTCCGAGAACAAGTTTTTTAGTGCTGTTCTTGGGTGCCGCGGTGGCACATTTGCACATTTCGTCTTTTAATGCATATTTTACACATTGCAACAAGTGCAATTTTCGATTTAGGGCATGAACCAACATCTAGTCATTCAAAGAAATACCGGCCAAATATCAAAATAATTGCCAATTCGTCCTGCGATAAACGAGTTTTTTGATTTTCGAACAACTAATACTTGGACATTGGAAAAAAAATAGGAAACGTGATTTGAAAAAAAATAGTTATCCATTGTTTTGCGTATATTGACACCCTGTATAGCACTATAAATAAAAGAGAACCAAAGCCGATGTGTATTATTCTTTATGATGTGGGAAATTTTCTGGTGTATAAATAATGATGCTATCTTTGCTAGGAACGCTTCTGCAATGTTTTCAATGTGTACATGTTTTTGCCACAAATTTGCCCATAACTAACCAACCGTCCATAATAGACCCATACTATCTTATACTATTTTTATCAGCTTCTCAAGAGGGTTGAAAATAAAGTCTAAAATATAGGGTGTTCTATTTAAAAAAACATAACTTTGTTCTGATATGTATGTTGGGACACCCTGTACAAAAACATACATATTTTTAAAATATGTAGAATAAGTGTGGGTACCAGTTCAAGAAAACTAGAAGTCGATATCTCAAATAGGAAATAAGTTATGGGGCTTTTACAGATCCCTGGGTCACCCGGTATATATATATATATATAAATGCACATATTTCAGCATTTTGCAATGCATAAAATCCTCTCTCTACTCATCACCAATTAAAACAAAATCGCAAATCCGTAAGTCGGTGAATCCCCTCGTTCTCTGTGCAAGCGCAGGTCCCATTGGTACCATACGGATGGGACCTGCGGCCTCGCGTCGAAGAATTTCCCTGTCTGTCTATTTTAAAAACTAACGACATCTACCGACATTTCGTTGGAATTTACACCAACAATTACTGAACACAGGTTGGCAACACTGACCCGATGTGCAGCCTATATAAACAGCTGCCCCCCAATATACCGGCAGAGCTCCACAAACTCTTAGCTCGAACAGTTGTTCGAAACGTAACGATCTTTGTGAAACCCTCCCGAGAAAGCCGATCCCTTGTGTGGATAATTCCTCGCGCCGCATCGTATACGAAGATTACCGAATTCAAGGAAGCCGCTTTCCGTCGTGGACAGCCCCTTGCCGCCGCTCTTCAACTACTCCGACCCCATGACCTGACGAATTAGCACTGAACCATATATATAAATTGTACATATCTTGTTAAATATAAATCTTTACTGAGCCCAGGGGTGTGGAGTCGTGACATAAATGTGGCGACTCCGACTCCATTTTTTTTTGTTTCGACTCCGGCTCGGATTCTTTAATTTTTTTATTCCGATTCCGACTCCAACTCCGACTCCGGCTACGACACCGACCCCGACTCTGGCTCCGACTCCGACTCCGGCTCCGACGTTAACAACGTCGTATTAGAATAACAATCATTCGTTTTGCGTATCATATAAAAAAAATCAAGGGGAAGCACCGTTCTCTGTCGAATATTTGTATCGTCGAATTTCTGAATATTTTTATTTTCGCTAATGCAAGTTGTGTGAGCAGTTGGACAATTTAATGCGTAATAGAATCTTCCAACTTCAAATCAGGGGTGTGGAGTTGTGACAAAAATGTAGCGACTCCGACTCCTTATTTTTTTTTGTTTCGACTCCGACTCCCACTCCGGCTCCGATTTCTGAATTTTTTTGTTCCGACTCCGATCCCTCAAATTTACAACCTCCAGACTCCGGCTCCGACTCCGACCCCAAATATTCACCGACTCCACCTCGCCCGACTCCGACTCCGACTCCACACCCCTGACTGAGCTTCTTATTTATTCTACATTAACGATATAATTAACCACATTTCCATTAAGAAAATTCTCCGAAGCAATTATCTGTTATACTTGTAACCCAACCCAGTACACGAGGCATCTTTTCTTTTTTAGAGCAAGGACTGTTAGCAAGAATTACCTGTATTACTAACAAATATGATATTGTACGTAAAAGCACCCAAAAAAGCAATATTTCACAGTGTAATGCCGCGGCATTGATTTTCAAGAAATATTAAACAATATTGCACATTTTGTGTACGCACGGATTCCGGGGCTTATTAATTCACCCCTTCGCAAATATTTAACTTCGTCTAGTGGTTGTTTGAAATATACGGGTGTAGCGTGAATTTTCACTCAAATATATTTACAAGTTAATTAACCTACATTCCTTCGACGAAATAATCGCACGGATGTATCCGAATAAAACGAAATAAATTGCAGGGAACTCAATTAAATTGTTCTTTTGATAGTATCACGCTGAATATTTCAGGAGAGCTTTGCTGGCATCCAAAGGGTTCTAATACTTCGTGTTACTGGGCGCAAATTAAAATTATCTCCCGTTGCGAATCGAATTATGTACTTAAAGCAATGTCAAAATGAATATGAAATAGATATTACGCTCTTGTTGAAGTGATGTAACGGCACATGTAGGTGGTGGATCAGGGCGTTATAATAAAAAAAAAACTAAAGAATTTAGAAAAAAGTGAACAAAAAGGTTTTATGTCTGGAATATACACTGCCGAGCATAAAACTAGGGTCACTCCGTAATTTGTTTTTTTTTAATTTTTAGTTTTTTACGTGTTTTTCGGCAAATTTCATTTTCATTACTTAGCATATCAAATTGAAATTATATTCATTTTCATTACTTTCAATTACCTTTGAACAACAAAAACTTTTTTTATTCAAGCAATCAGTGGCGGCTCGTGGAAAATTTTGATGGTAGAGCCACTTAGAATACACAATATATCTCACCGCCTCCTTTTTGAGGAAAGAAAAATTGACCATTAAAAACGTTTACTTGTTGCAGAAGCACTAAAAGAATTAAATAAAGACGAAAAATAGCCCGCATTTAATCTGTAACTTCGTTCTTCGTCCACGAAAATTAATTAAACGACGAATTGTACCTCCTTTTTAAGTGCCAAACAAGACATTTTCAAGTGCCAAAATTGACAATGACATTTTCCAACTGCCAAAAATTATCATTTTCGAATGGTTCAAAATATTACCATTGTCAACTGCGAAAAACAACAATTTTCAGGTGTCAAACGTGAAAAATTTTAATTGCCAAATTTCGCAATTTTCAACTATTAAAAAAGTTAATTACCAACAGTCTAAAATGAACATTTTTAAGTGCTAAAAAAACAACTACAAACTGACCATTTTCAAGTGCCAATAAAGACATTTTCAAGTACCAAAATTGACAATTTTCAAATGCAAAAAATGACATTTTCTAACTGCCAAAAACGATCATTTCAACTGTCAAAAATGACCATTTTCAAGTTTTAAAAATGACCATTCTCAATTGCCAAAAACGACAATTTTCAAGTGCCAAAAATGACAATTTTTAACTGCCAAAAATGCCCATTTTTAAGCGTCGAAAAAACAGTTTTTAATTGTCAAAAATGACCATTTTAAACTGTGCAAAATAACCATTTTCATGTGCAAAAAAGTCAAAATTCACAATTTTCAAGCCCCAAAAATGGAATTTCCAAGTGTCAAAAACGATAGTTGTCAACTGTCAAAAATTCTCATTTTTGAGTGCTATAAAATACAATTTTCAAGGTTTAAAAATTACTATTTTTTAGCTGTTAAAAAAGACAATTTTCAAGTGTCAAAAATGACAATTTTCATCCGTGCAAAGTGCGGAAAAAGACATTTTCAAAAGACCAAACTTGACAATCATTAAGTGCCAAAAAAGACATTTTAAAGTGCCAAAATTGACGACATTTTCCAACCGCCAAAAATTATCATTTTCGAATGCCATAGATGGCTTTCACAATTCACAATTTTCAAGGGCCAAAAATTACATTTTCCAAGCGTCAAGAATCATAGTTTTAAACTGTCAAAAATTATGTAAATGACAATTTTCAAGGTTGAAAAATGACCATTTTCAACTGTCATAAAAGACAACTTTCAACTGTCAAGAATGACAATTTTCAACTGTACAAAGTGCCAAAAAAGACATTTTCAAGTGCCAAACTTGACAATCATCAAGTGCAAAAAAATACATTTTCAAGTGCCAAAATTGACAATCTTCAAGTGCCCAAAAATGACATTTTACAACTGTCAAAAATGATCATTTTCAAATGCCGTAAATGGTTAAAAAATGGCCATTGTCAACTGCCAAAAACGACAATTTTTAAGTGCCAAAAATGAAAAGTTTAATTGCCAAATGTCGCAATTTTCAACTGTTAAAAAAGGCAATTACCAAAAGTGTAAAATGGACATTTTTAAGTGTTAAAAAGGCAATTTTCAATTGTGCAAACTGACCATTTTCAAGTGCCGAAAATATAATTTTCAAGTATCAAAATTGACAATTTTCAAGTGCAAATAATGACATTTTCCAACTGTTAAAAACGATCATTTCAACTTTCAAAAATTAACATTTTTGAGTGCCATAAATTCAAATTTTTAAGTTTCAAAAATGACCATTTTTAACTATGCAAAATAACCATTTTCATGTGCAAAAAAGAATTCAAAATTTTCAAGGGCCAAAAATTACATTTTCCAAGCGTCAAGAACCATAGTTTTAAACTGTCAAAAATTATCATTTACGAGTGCTATAAATGACAATTTTCAAGGTTCTAAAATGACCATTTTCAACTGTCATAAAAGACAACTTTCAACTGTCAAGGATGACAATTTTCAACTGTACAAAGTGCCAATAAAGACATTTTCAAGTGCCAAACTTGACAATCATCAAGTGCAAAAAAGTACATTTTCAAGTGCCAAAATTGACAATCTTCAAGTGCCCAAAAATGACATTTTACAACTGTCAAAAATTATCATTTTCAAATGCCATAAATGGTTAAAAAATTACCATTATCAACTGCCAAGAACGACAATTTTTAAGTGTCAAAAAGGCAATTTTCAATTGTGCAAACTGACCATTTTCAAGTGCCGAAAATATCATTTTCAAGTACCAAAATTGACAATTTTAAGTGCAAAAAATAACATTTTCCAACTGTCAAAAACTGTCAAAAAATATCATTTTCGAGTGCAATAAATTAAAATTTTCAAGTTTGAAAAATGACCATTTTCAACTATCAAAAACGACAATTTTCATGTGCCAAAAATGACAATTTTTAACTGCCAAAAAATGGCAATTTCCAGCTGCCAACAAATACAATTACTATCTGTCAAAAATAACCATTTTCAACTGTCATAAAAGACAACTTTCGAGTGTCAAAAATGACAATTGTCAACTATGCAAAATGCCGAAAAAGACATTTTCAAGTGCTAAAATTGACAATCTTCAAGTTCCCTCTATACTACATGAGCAAAAAGGCGTATTCGGTAATGAACTAATTTCATTCATCGTGGATGGCGCGGAAATACGACTGACAAGTGCACGTGGTCATCGTGCGCATGAGCGGAGCCAGAAATTATTTGGTTCCTAATGCAGTTCCAGAACGGAAAAATTTCTTGCCGACCTCGAAATTAGAGGTAGTGCCATGGCTCCTTGGCTCTACATAACAAGCAATCAGTCAGTGAACTGTGAAAAAACACGTACAAAAACTAAAAATGTCCAAACAAAATTCAAATTACGGAGTGATCCTAGTTTTATGCTCGGCAGTGTATTATATTTCGATTACATCATTTTCTAGGATGTTTGAGAGATAAATTCATCAAATAATTTATTGTTGGATTGAAGTTATAGTATAATAATTTCACATGCTAAACACTGACAGTGCCCGATTAAGGGTAAACTACCCTTTGATACAAATTAGTGGTAGTATGCACTTAACTGGCCATTTCCCACATGGCTGTTTCCACTTTCGAGTACAATTTTGATGGGCGGCATTACATAAACGGTTAACATTGATATAAGATAATTTCCCGGGGCAAATTAAAGACGAGGGCACGAGAGAGTGAGAGGGAATCGTACACGTTCTCCGGAAAATTGCGCTTTCCCGGGGAGTGCCTTAATGAATGGCTTATCGGGCTCGTCATGTCGGGAAATCTTCGACGATTCCGATTTTATATGGAATAGTTACTCAGTTACTCCATCCGATTGATAGGAATTGGTCCGTTCGGCGTGCAGTGTATTCACCGTTATTGCATTTATTTTCGATCCACTCTCCACTGATGGCAGGTTTTATGAGCTACATAAAGCAATCATACTGCAACACACTAATGGAATGAACAATTGTGTTTACAATGTTATATTTTTAATCAACTGATTTTACATTTCATTTTTGACATCAATGTGTTGCTATACTTCATATTATTTGTATTTCAGAAGTACCTTTTTTTCTACTACTAAATATATTTATTTTGTTAAATGAATATGGACAGTAAAATATACAAATAGCATTATTTTAAAAGGCAATCGACCAGCCATCCTATTCTTTTAGTGTATTGTTATATAATCTAATAATCAAATCCACGCCCATATATTTCAACCGGATGACCTTTGCTACTGTTTTCCTTCTCTATGATGTCCATCAGCGTTAACGGAGGACATTTCACCATAAATACAACTTCCAAAAAGTACAGTGCGAGACTGATGATTCCCAATAAGGATGAAATGGACGTATCTGTCTTCCGCTTGTCTCGTACAATGTAATAATTTTTGGCCTCTAACGCCACCAGCACTTGAATAAATTATGAAAAATCTTTAATTTTTAATTCTTCGTCATAATATACCCATAACGCTATAATTACTGCGTCTGCCTTCTATAATACGCAATATAAGGATCATCCTTGGTATCTCGACAAATGCGAGGGCCTACATAACCGTCTTGGAATGGTTAATATCCTGTCGTGAGAGATTGGGGATTATTGGATTGTGGTCTTGGCATGTCTGGGAGCTCGCACATATCCGATATGCATTCGTGTCACCGTGTAAACCAAAATTAATCATTTACTCAAATTATAGCATCGAAAGCAAACCCCATTTCTTAGAATACACGCGCAGGGAAGTTAAAGTTGTTTGTCTCACACACGAACAATTCGGAATTATGTCGATATACAATACCATTCAGGAATAGATTTCCTGTGAGTGGGGTAATTAAATTTACATTTTGAATATTGCTGCTAATTTTAGATTAGAGCTACGCCACGGTGGTTATTAAATTACACCTTAAACAATTTGCAGAGTTTCGTATCATGCGTGTAAAAATCGGAAACTACATACATTTATTTATTAAGGGAATGTGTAGAGTAGTTTTTTTTAATAGTAATTCGGGGAAGTGTATTAGGCTATTGGCGTAGACATCAAGGCTTTTATAAATGCTTATAAATATTCATTTCAAATTATGGGACCAGCCATGGACACGGTCATCTTCGTAAGAAAAATAACCGCCCGGACGAGACTTGAGCCCGCGCCTGCGGTGTCAGGAGCAAGAACTAGGCCACCGCGGCCCCAACGATTGTAGGTAGGTGTATAATTTAGAAAAATATAAAAATACATTTTTAATAGTTTTATGCAACCCTTAACTAATGCGGACGGTTCTGGGTTCGAATCCCGGCGAGGGTATGGGTGTTTGTGGATGTCTATTTTCATTAAACATGAATAATATTTTATAAATAATCGGTTGTGGCTGTCTAAGCCAATGTCCCATATCATCCATAATTTCCCAACCCAAGTTTCCGTCAATCATCCTTCCTTTAAAAAAAAAGATTATGCAACCCTTAAGGTGTAATTCATTTTCAAGACTCTAAAGACAATGGTAGGCGTATATGACCGCTGCTAAACTTTACCGAGAGACCATAACGGGCGTATCCGCCCTCTCGCGTACAGAACTTTTTGCGTAAAAAAATCCCAGACCAAAGTTGCAAGAATTTATTATGATCGTTAGAGTGTTAAAGTTAGGAAATATAGAATTCTTGCAATTATCTATGCATCAGTATTGTTGCGACCGTTACTAAGTTGTAATCCATGTTTACACATAGAATAAAACTAGTTTTTCCTAGGCTAAAGTTTGATGTATGTGAAATTGTGTTCTTTATGTGAAATTGTGAAAAGTAAAAATGTAAGAAAAGTAACAGGTGACGAACGACGGCTCCGCTGCGCTGCGCCGTCGTCCATGCGGGCCCGTCAAAATTAAGCGTTTAAATTGGTGACGGACGACGGCGCAGCGCGTGGCCCATTACAATTGAGCACGGTAACGGGTGACGGCTCCGCTACGCTGCGCCGTCGTCCGTGAGGGGCCCATTAAAATTAAGCGATTAAATTGGTAACGGACGACGGCACAGCGTGTCCCATTCAAGTCACATTTTGGCCGCCTACTGATGTTGATTTGCGTCTAATAGCAATAATAGCATCTATTATAATGAATTAAGCAAAGTAATTGGTGAAGATCGACGGCTCCGCTGCGCCATCATGTCTATCACCATAGACAAAAAACTAACTTGGGAATATCAGGGAGTCGAGCTCCAGTCTAAACTCTATATGGGGTCACTCTGCCATTATGTCTGACATATTTAGATCTCAAAGAAGAGCATTAAGAATTATTGCCGGTCTTCAATATAATGAGGAATGTAGAAATAGTTTTATTGAACTCAATATTCTAACGACCCCATGCATTTATATTTTGGAATGTCTTATGTATATGAGATGTAATATTAACAAATTTAATTTAAACAGGAGGGATGAATTACATATGGATGCATTACGTTTGTCGAAATCTTTTACGGGTACAAGATACTTTTGCATAAAGTTTTATAATTTACTGCCGATCCATATACAACACTTGCCACTAAAGAGTTTCAGAGGTTGCATTAAGAAATATTTAATTAGTAATGCTTTTTACTCAATTAATGAATTTCAACTTCAAAACCTTCTCAGTCATTGATATTGAATTGGCTTAAAGATATATTGACATATTGTATTATTAGTTCGTTATTATGTATTGTAACATTGTTTAGTATTTCTATTTTAACTTGTTTGTATTTTCCTCTATTTTAAGATTTTATGCTGATTTTAATTTGTGCGTATGTATGTTTCGTATTTGTGAGTATAAGTATAATTTTTTATTGCTTACATCACTTATTTTTTAATTTAAAATTATTATTATTGTTATAATGAAAAACATAATTTTTTTCTAAATTAATTTCAATTTTTTATTTTTTATTTTCAAGTTTTAATTTTTAATTTTTCATTTTCATTTTTAAATTTTCATTTTTCATTTTTCTTGTTTCATGTTTCATTTTTCATTTTTATTTTTTATTTAAAAAAAGAAATTTGATTTATTTTTTTATTTCTTTTATTTATTTTTTTTGAAAGCCAATTGTATCCTTTGCGATCCCTGAAAATTTCGGCTTTCCGACTTAAAAAGAAAACAAATGTCTTTAAAAGAAGGAAAACGAACCCAGGGGATGCAAATGGCATAGGGGGTAATTTTGAAAAATATTTTCTGCCATCCCTGAAAGTTTCAGTTTTTCGGCTTTAAAAGAAAGAAATTCGTCCTTAAAAGAAGAAAAATGAACCCAAAGGGTGCAAATAGTGCGTAGGAGTAGTTTCAAAAATTTAAAAAAAAATATCTTCTGCCATCCCTGAAAGTTTCAGTTTTTCGACTTTAAAAGAAAAAAATCCGTCCTTGAAGGAAGAAAAACGAACCCAGGGGTGCAAATGGAGCGTAGGGGTAGTTCAAAATTGTTCGACAAAATATCTTCTGCAATCCCTGAAAGTTTCAGTTTTCCGACTTAAAAGAAAAAAATCGTCCCTACAAGAAGAAAAACGAACCCAGGGGATGCAAATGGAGCGTAGGGTTAGTTCCAAAAATGTTAAAAAAATATCTTCTGCCATCCCTGGAAATATCAGATTTTCGACTTTAAATGAAAAAAAATACGTCCTTAAAAGAAGAAAAACGAACCCAGAGGGTGCAAATGGCCAGTAGGGGTGGTTCCAAAAATTTTGAAAAAATTCCTAATGAAAGCCAGTCCTCGCTTCTGCCATCCCTGAAAGTTTCAGCTTTTCGACTTGAAAAGAAAAAATACGTCCTTAAACGAAAAAAACTGAACCATCCCTTGGGTTGGTGGCGTTGGTTGGCGCGTAGGGGTGGTTTCAAAATTATTTAAAAAATTCTTAATGAAAGCCAGTTATCCCTTCTGCCATCCCTAAAGGTTTCAGCTTTTCTACTTGAAAAGAAAAAAATACGTCCTCAAAAAAAGAAAAAAAATATTTTTTTTATCCGGTTTTTTAAAAATCATATCTCGGAAACGGGGCAAAAATTAAAAAAAGTGGCCCGATTTATTTTAGATATTTTCTTTAAGATTATTATAAGATATACCGGGATCTTCCAGCTCCGGCGGTTACGGAGGACATATTTTTTTTTTGGAAACGTGCAAAAATCGAAAATCTGCGTTTGAAAAATGGTTCAGATGAAAGTTGTAGGCTTCGGAGGGGGATATATCTCAGTGACCTTGAAAATGACCTTGGCTTTTTTTCTAAAATAGAACCCTTTCTTTTTTATTGCGCGATCGTATTCTACATGAAAAAATACAAACTTTTTTTAGGAAACGTTTTTTTTTAGAGTTTTTTCACGAATTTTGTTTGATATCTCAGATGAATCCAGGCATTTTCCTTTTTCAAAATTTGTTGGAGGCGGGGAATTAGTGGAAACAGTAAAACTTGGAAGTTCTACAGTGTTGCCAAAAGAGCATCTGATTTCAGGAAATTTTATCTGGTTTCGCCGCAAAATGCCAACGCCGCAGAGTCATAAGTTCAGGTCGGAATTCAGTGGTGAGAAATTTAAATCTGAGGGAATTTAGTGGCGTGAAATTTTAAATCTGGGGAATTTAGTGGCAAATCTGGAGAAATTTAAGCTCAAAATGGCTGCAAACCTGAATATCTGGGGAATTTAGTGACTGGAGATTTAAATCTGGGGAATTCAAATGTAGAAGCTTACAGTGTTGACAAAAAAGCATTCGATTTCCGGAAATTACATCCAGTTTCCCCCCAAAACTCCAACGCCGCAGAGCTTGAAGTTTAAGTTGGAGGCGGGGAATTCAAATATGAGGAATTAAATGGTAACAGTGGAGCTTGGAAGTTCTACAGTGTTGCCAAATGGGCATTCGATTTCCGGAAATTTAGATCGGTTTCGGCCCGAAATGCCAACGCCGCAGAGCTTTAAGTTCAGCTCGGAATTCAGTGATGGGAAATTTAAATCTGGGGGAATTTAGTAGCGTGGAATTTTAAATCTGGAGGAGTTTAGTGGAGGAAAATTAAAATCTAGGGAATTTAGAGGCAAATCTGGAGGAAATTTTAATTTGGAATTGAACTTTCAGCTCTGCGGCGTTGCCGTTTTTTTGGTGGATGTAATTTCCGGAAATCAGATGCTCTTTTGCCAACACTGTAAACTTCCACATTTAAATTCCACAGATAGAAATTTCTCACCACTGGTTGGCATCTACATATTCCTCCAGATTTTCCACTAAATTCCTTAAATTTAAATTTCTCGCAACTGATTTTTTAGGTTGGCAGCCATTTTGCGCGACATCAAGGTCACTTCCGGCATTGGAATTGGCAACGTGCCAGCGATTTCCCCCTACATATTATTATTTTTCCGAAAGTTCTTTATTCTTTATTTATAGAAAATAAATTCTACTTTTGATAGCTCTCTTACAGAGTTTTATACAATTTATTTCTCAACTAGTACGATCGTTATTTTCCTTCGAAGTTAATGTATGTGTATTTGTATACAGATATTATGTATGCATGAATGTGTGTATGTTTGCATTTGTTACTCGTTTTTTTTACTTTCAGCCATTATCATTAGAGTTATTACGAAATTGATTTAATCTATTAACTTCATACGACCATAATCTAGTTTTTATTTTGGTGACTATTACATCATTTATTACTCTATCATTGATTTCCTTCTAAATAGAATTTTTATACGTATATTAAAACGGCGTTGAAATAAAATTTAGTTATTAAGGCCGACAAACCTCAGGTAGATAGTCATTTAGTAGAATGTACTTCTTTATTAATCAGTTACAAAGAACAATATTGAATACTGTTTTGTACTTTATTGTATTTGCAAATAAAGATGTTTGTATATGTATAGTATGAATTAAGTTTATGATTTTTTTGGAAATAAATCTTCGTACACTAGACGAAAATTCACATTTTAACCTCTTTTCAAGGTCATACTCACATTTTGTCCGCACACATTTATGTACTGTCCTAATCATAATTAGTTTAGGCTATTAATTTTTCTTTTTATATTATCATTTTTTATGTCACTCTATTAATATTTTTATAATTTTTTGCATGAAAGTCGATTTTTAACCAGCATTTGCTCTTAAGTAATGACGCCATCAATTTTTGAGTGATGAGCGTTATTTTCACTAACTGCTACTTTGTAACCGTTACTATGAAATAATAACAGTAACCGTTATTGAAAAATTCCAGTAACGGTGATTTTATAAACGAACGATTTTGTAATGAATCACTTCTTAGTAACAGTAACCGATTCAATAACAAATCACTTTTAGTTAACAGTGATTCTTATAATCGAAACAAATCACTTTTAGTTAACAGCGATTCTTATAATCGAAACAAATCACTTTTAGTTAACAGTGATTCTTATACTCGAAACGAATCACTTCTTAATAACAGTGGAGCATAACCATGTGACGCATCAAAACCGTCGCAGCAATTCAACTAAAACGTCCATAGAATTAAATTTCTTATTAGAAAACATAAAATTTTATTAAAATCGCATGAAACATTAATTCTGTGTAATTCATAAATTATTTTGGGATCGATTGCTCATACTCCAAACAGTGGAACACAACTCTGACTAATTCAAAATTCTGGCGCGATTCACCGCTGCAATTGCATTACCGCATCGCTTTGCCCGCCCATAATTCCTTTTTGCAATGATGAAATCACCGCATAATATTCAATATGTCCTATAAATAGATTATCCATTTAGTATCATCATATGCATGCGAATTTTCCACCTTAAATTAACTAGGATAAACTGAAAGCGCTGGCGGTTAATGTATGCTACGCGCTTTCGGACTCTTCGTAGGATTTTCTGTTAGTCTTTCATCCTTTCATTAAATATTAACTTAGTTTATGCTTTTCTAGCTTAATGCGGTGTAAAATTGTATTAAAACTAACATTAAAAGTCAATAGCGTTAACTTCTTCAAAGGGAGAAATAAACTACCACGCATTTACCTGCGGTTGGCAAAATATTTTCTGAAAGGATGAGTGATTCGAAACGTCAGATTAAGTAGGGGTTTTACGACATAAACGTTTTTGTGATGTAAACACTACTTTTTGGATCATTGTTTAATCTGAAAATCTTGTAATAAAAAAGTAATGAAATATCTAAATAATTGAGATTTTATAAAAACGAAAAAATTATCTTGCCCGGCATGGAATTGAACCACAAACTCGCTGTGATCGAAAGTGATGAGTCACAATTATTTATTTATTTATTAAAAAATTAAAACTAAAATTTTCAAAAATCCATATCTCCATTAAAAACTGTGGCATTTACAAAAACCAAATTGATTTTGAATAAACGATACTTCGATATTTTTATTTTTTCTGCGATGTTTTCACTTAAGTGCTCAAAAACGAAAATCTTCAAAAATCGATATCTCTATTGAAAATTGTTAAATTTACAAAAACCAAATTGATTTTGAATTAGCTATGCTTCGGCCATTGAGGATGATTTTTTATAGAATTTTGTTTGCGCGTTTTATATTTTTTCTGCGATGTTTTTATTCAAGTGTTCAAAAAAATAAAATTAAAATTTTCAAAAAATCATATCTCCATTAAAAATTGTTGAATTTACAAAATTCAAATTAATTTTGAATAAACGATTCTTCGACCATTGAGGATTTTGTCTTTGTCTGTTATATATTTTTTCTGCGATGTTTTCATTCAAGTGCTTAAAGAAAAAATTATTAAAATTTTCAAAAATTCATATCTCTATTAAAAATTGTTGAATTTACAAAAACCAAATTAATTTTGAATAAGGGATTTTTTGACCACTGAGGATATTATTTTAAGGAATTTTTTCTACGCGTTTTATATTTTTTTCTGGGATATTTTCATTCAAGTGCTCAAAAAATTAAAACGAACATCTTCAAAAATCCATATCTCTATTGGAAATTGTTGAATTTATAAAAACCAACTTGATTTTAAATTAGTCATACTTCGGCCATTAAGGATGATTTTTTATACAATGTTGTCTGCGCGTTTTAAATTTTTTCTGTGATGTTTTAATTCAAGTGCTCAAAAAATTGAAACGAAAATCTTCAAAAATCCATATCTCTATTGAAAATTGTTGAATTTACAAAAACCAAATTGATTTTGAATTAGCTATACTTCGGCCATTGAGGATGATTTTTTATAGAATTTTGTCTGCTCGTTTTATATTTTTTCTGCGATGTTTTTATTCAAGTGCTCAAAAAGATAAAATTAAAATTTTCAAAAATTCATATCTCCATTAAAAGTTGTTGAATTTACGAAAACCAAATTAATTTTATATAAGAAATTCTCCGACCATTGAGGATATTGTTTTAAAGAATTTTTTCTACGCGTTTTATATTTTTTTCTGCGATGTTTTCATTCAAGTGCTCGAAAAATAAAAATGAAAATCTTCAAAAATCCATATCTCTATTGAAAATTGTTGGATTTATAAAAACCAAATTGATTTTAAATTAACCATACTTCGGCCATTGAGGATGATTTTTTATGGAATTTTGTCTGCGCGTTTTATATTTTTTCTGCAATGTTTTTATTCAAGTGCTCAAAAAAATAAAACTAAAATTTTCAAAAATTCATATCTCCATTAAAAATTGTTGAATTTACAAAAATCAATTTAATTTTGTATAAGCAATTCTCCGACCATTGAGGATATTGTTTTAAAGAATTTTTTGTACGCGTTTTATATTTTTTTCTGCGATGTTTTCTTTCAAGTGCTCGAAAAAAAAAATGAAAATCTTGAAAAATCCATATCTCTATTGAAAATTGTTGGATTTACAAAAACTGAATCGATTTTGAATTAGCTATACTTCGGTTATTGAGGATGATTTCACATGGAATTTTGCCTGCATTTTTATATTTTTTTCTGAGATGTTTTTGTTCAAGTTCTAAACAATTAAAACGAAAATCTTCAAAAGGATTTTTGAGGATTTTCTGTATTGAAAATTGTTGAATTTATAAAAACCAAATTGATTTCGAAAAAGCGGTACTTCGGCCATTGAGAATAATTTTTTATGGAATTTTGCCTGCACGTTTTATATTTTTTTCTGCGATGTTTTTGGCCAAGTGCTCAAAAAATTAAAACAAAAGTTTTTAAAAATCCTTATCCCTATTGGTTAATGATTTTATTTCAAAATAATCCTTCGAGCAAATAATCTTTCAAAAGATGCGTTTTGTCAGAGGTAAAACCAAAATAGGAAAACATGTGCTACATACCTAAAACTTTCCAACTTTTCAAATTTACTGGACAAACATTCAGTTTTTCTGCAAAAATCTCCAAGTACTTCTCGAATTTTGAACTGAATCGAGGATAGTCGTATATTTATTTGGTATAGCAGATAATATAGCCAAAATATTACCTTCAGTCACTGGTATAATATAAAAAAAAAACACTATTTACATAATCAGGTGGACAAATATAAGCAGAATCATATCAAAAACAGTTTTGAGAAACCATTCATAATTTCAGAAGGTGTTACGATGTTTAGTAACCGTGATCGCAGTCACAGTTTAACATCACTGATATTAGAAAGTAGCAATCACAGGTAGCAACGTGATTCAAAAGTAGCAGTTTTGCCCATCTCTAGTCACAATGCCACCCGACACGGATTTTTAAATAAATATGATAATATCATTAGTTGTGACCTTAACCAAAGTAGTCGTGAGCCGTATATCAAAAAAACCTCGACTGACCTGGGAATCCCCGAAATAAGATTTTTTCAAATATATTTTTTTTACCAACTAAAAAATTATTTGAAAAATCTGAAAAAATCACACATATTATTGACCCAAATACCAAATTAGGTGAATTTTTCAAGGTCATTGAACGTTATTTAGAGTTTAAGAAAATGTTTGAAAATAAAAAAAAAGAAAATTTTCCCACTAGTTTAAAATTTTATTTCGTCATATGATTGCTTTCAATAAATACCATCTATGTGACTTTTTCATCTTCCAACGTTTGGTGGTTTTTAGTCTTAGTTTTTAGGTGTTATTTTCAAGTTATTGTGTTTTATCATTTATTGAAAATGTTGTAGACTCAAATTATACAACTAGAATATTGTAAGAAATACTCATACGACTTGTGCTTAATTTTATTGCACAGAAGTGTACATTGTATTACTCACTATATTTATTAATCATTACTTTTGGTTATTTATATTGTAGAAAAATCATCTAACCAAAATTAAGTCTTTTTCCATTTTTTCGAAAATTCCACCTTTGCGGTAGTATTAAATTTTGAAATATTTTTTTTTTATTTTTCTCATAATCTCCGTACCATAGAACATCTTTTCCATTTTTTTTCAAAAATTCCACCTTTGCGGTAGTATTAAATTTTGAAAATATTTTTATTTTATTTTTCTCATAATCTCCGTACCATAGAACATCTTTTCCATTTTTTTCAAAAATTCCACCTTTGCGGTAGTATTAAATTTTGAAATTATTTTTTTTTATTTTTCTCATAATCTCCGTACCATAGAACATCTTTTCATTTTTTTCAAAAATTCCACCTTTGCGGTAGTATTAAATTTTTAAATTATTTTTCTCATAATCTCCGTACCATAGAACATCTTTTCCATTTTTTTTCAAAAATTCCACCTTTGCGGTAGTATTAAATTTTGAAATTGTTTTTTTTATTTTTCTCATAATCTCCGTACCATAGAACATCTTTTCCATTTTTTTTCAAAAATTCCACCTTTGCTATAGTATTAAATTTTGAAATGATTTTTTTTTATTTTTCTCATAATCTCCGTACCACAGAACATCATTTCTGCATAAGTTTTTTTTTGCTCCATAACTTCGTCGTTTTTGAAGGAGTTGACGGATTATCAAGCGCGCAGAACGGGATTTTGTGGATTAAACAAAAATGAGGTTGGTGGGTGGGCACAATCTAATACTTCAAATTTTTTAACGTAGGCAAGAATCTAACAGGTAAAAATCAATATACAGAAGTCAAACTAATTTATTAGTAAAACCATGGTTTATGTTCAACTCATTTGATTGTGGGATATGTCACACCCATCACCCTTCTTATAAACTATAACATAACCCACGAACCGTGTTCGGTTGAAGAATTTTTTATTAGAGGATCTGAAACATAATGAATCACCCAGAACGGTATTTTGTGGATTAAATATAAGCTAAACCATGCAATTTGTTGAATATAGACGAGAGTGTAACACTTAAAAATCAATATAAAAGGAAGAACGACAAAACACTTTGTGCTCCACTGATTAACTAATTTATTCGCGGACCACTGGCGTATATTCAACTGATTGGATTATGGGATAAAGCCCAAAAACATAAACGTGTGTTTAACCTACATAACGAGGATATCGTGAATTAAATAAAAATTATACTGGGGCTGGTCAGTGGTAACTATCCCACGCTCCAATTCGTTGAACAATAACGAGAGTTTAATGTGTGAAAATCAATATACAAAGGAAGACAAAAAACTTTGTGCTCGATTGATAAACTATTTTTTTTTGTAAAAACCCTAGCGTATGTTTAACGAGTTTGATTGTGGGATTGGGAACACCCACCACCCTTGGATTGTGGAATAGGGACCACCCTCCACCCTTTGATTATGGGATATGGCTGGCCCCCATCCTTGAATTGTGGGATAGGGCCCACCCAGCACCCTTTGATTATGGGATATGGCCCGCCCCCACCCTTTAATTGTGGGATAGGGCCCACCCACCACCCGGCTTATAAACTTGAATCCAACCAACTAACCGTGTTCGGTTGAAGAACTTTCTTTGTTAATTTATTGGCAGTTGAAGGATTGGACATCAACGATTAGATTTTGTGGATGAAATTATCTGTATAACTGAAAAAAGTCAGGGGGTTTTTAATCCCTCAGTGCGAAGCTAAATATAATATAGTGATGGTCCTATGATAAGAGAGAGCAATATTAACGGGGCGACCCAAAAGAAATGTTTTATTTTTAATCATGAAAGTGGTCAACCAATACATCTCATCCCGATTGTGAACTCGAATCAGGTGCCCCTAATATTTTCCTGGCCCACATTGTTATAAATGAATAACATTTTCTGGAGAATCGATAATAACGATATTTCACGTTTCTTTCAGACGTCGTGAAAAACTTCCCGATACCCGATATGTTATTCTCCTCCTTATTTACTTAACAAAATTTTCTGTAAACAAAAATTGTAGTATTATATTTCGAATTTCGAAATAAATTTTGCATTCAATTTGTAAATATAATTTCCATTCGAAATGTTCGCGTCCATAAAATTTAAACTACGACGCCGAACGTGTTCTAAGGACGTGAAATGTAATATTAAACAAAAA